>CM069138.1:26468130-28868130 GCA_035221665.1 Okamejei kenojei
CATAGAGAGATAGTATTTACAGAGCGGGGGAAGAAGACAGGGATGGGGACAGGATCTATTGTTAGTGATTATCTGTCCTAATTTAGATCGTGGGAAGGGAGAATGGCAAAGAATGTATTATGTAGTGCAAAAATAATAGTTGTCATGATCTAAAGCAAAAGTACTGAATATGCTCTGGTAAAATGAAATAAAAAGCAGGAAAAATTTGGTAAGGAAAGCTCAGGCTGGTCAGGCAGCATCTATGGAAAGAGAAATGGAGGTGAACCATTATAAACCATATAACCCATATAACAATTACAGCATGGGAAAAAGGCCCTCTGGCCCTTCCAGTCCGTGCCGATCATTTGTTTTCCCCTAGTCCATCAACCTTGCAATCAGACATACCCTCCAATCCCTTCCCGTCCATATACCTATCCACTTTACTTTTAAATGTTTAATCGATCCTGCCTCCACACTTTCTGGTGGAAGTCATTCCACACAGCCACCACCCTCTGTGTAATGAAGTTCCCCTCACGTTACCCTAAACGTCCGTCCTTAATTCGCATGTCATTGCCCCTCTTGTTTGAATCTTCCCTACCCTCATGGGAATAAGCTTATCCACGTCACTCTGTCTATCCCGTTAATCATTTTAAAGCCTCAATCAAGGTCCCCCCTAACCTTCTGCGCTCCAAGAATAAAGACCTAACTTGGTTTCAACTTTCTCTGTAAACATAGTTGCTGGAATCAGGGCAACATTTCTAGTAAAATCTCCTCTGTTACTCTCTCAATTTTGTTTGAACATCCTTCTAATAATTAGGCGATCAAAATTGTACTCCTATACTCCAGAATTGGTTAATCAAAGCTGTACAATTTTAACAATTATCTTCCCTATTCCTATATTCCAATGCCTTGATTTATAAAGGCCAGCACTCACCAAGCTATCTTTTACACCCCATCTACATGCGACTTTCCACCTCCTGGGAATCTATGCACAGTTATTCTAGTCTCTATGTTCCCATAGAATTCCTCAATTCCCTACATTTACCATGTACGTTCCTATTTTGGATTTGGTCCTGCCAAGATGTTAGCACTTCAACTTATCAGCATTAACTCCATCTGCCATCTTTCAGCCCACTTTTCCATATGGCCCAAATCTCTCTGTAGGATTTGAAAATCTACTTCATTATCCAAATAAAACCTCCTATTTGGTTATCATAGAAACATAGAAACATAGAAATTAGGTGCAGGAGTAGGCCATCTGGCCCTTCGTGCCTGCTCGCCTTCAATATGCTCATGGCTGCTTTCATCCAACACTCAGTATCCCTTACCTGCCTTCCTCTCCATACCCTCTGATCCCCTTAGCCACAAGGGGCCACATCCAACTCATCTTAAATATAGCCAATGAACTGGCCTCAATCTCCCTCTGTGTTGGTTGGCAGTGAGTTTCCAGAGACTCACCACTCTCTGTGTGAAAAAAAGTTCTTTCTCATCTCAGTCTTAAAGGATTTCCCTTTTCCTTAAGCTGTGACCCTTGTCCGGGTCTTCCCCAACACGGGAAACAATCTTCTGCTATTCTATGCCTGTCCAACCCTTAAGAATTTTGTTACGTTTCTAATAAGATTCCCCTCTCAATCTCATAATTCTGAGAGTTATTAAAAACCGAGGTCTATCCAGTCTTTCTTCATAAGACAGGTACTGAATCCCAGGAATCAGCGTTCTGGTGTATCTTTCTCTCTGCACTTCCCTCTATGGCAATAATGTCCCTTCCTCAGATTCGGAGACCAAAACTGTACGCAATACTACAGGTTGTGGTCTCACCAAGAACCTGTACAACTGAAAGTAGAACCTCCCTGCTCATGTACTCTAAATCTTTTTGCTATGAAAGCTGGAATACCATCTCGCTTTTTTCACTGCCTTGCTTGCACCTGCATGCCTACTTTTCAATGTATTGTTTTTACCATGACACCCAGGTCTCGCTGCATCTCCCTTTTCCTAATCGAGCCACCATTTAAATATAGTGCTGCTTTCCTGTTTTTGCCACCAAGGTGGATAACCTTCACATTTATCCTCATTATTTTTTTTTTTTTTTTACTGCATTCTACCAAATATTTGCCCACACACCCAGCCTACAAGTCACCTTGCAGTCTCCTAGCATCATCCTCACAGCGAAACATGCCCCAGCTTAGTTGTCATCCGCAAACTTGGAGATATTGCCTTTCAATTCCTATCCAGATCATTAAAATATATATTGTAAAAATAGTGGGGTCCCAGCACTTGAGCCTGCGGTACCCACTAGTTAATGCTGCCATTGTGAATAAGGACCCGTTTACTCCTACTATTTGCTTTCTGTTTGCCAGCCCAGTCTCTATCCACATCTATACTGAACCCTCCTATACCGTATGCTTAAGTTTGTATACTAATCTCTTATTGTGGGCCTTGTCGAAAAGCCTTCTGGAGTCAAGTTATTAACACATCCACTGGTTCTCCCTTATCCACGCTACTAGTTACATCCTCGAAAAATTCCACAAGATTCGTCAGACATGATTTACCTTTTGTAATCCATGCTGACTTTGTCCAATGATTCACCACTTTCCAAATGTGCTGCTATCCATCTTTAATAACTGACTCTAGCAGTTTCCCACTACCGATGCTTGACAAATAACTGTCTGTAATTCCCCGTTTTCTCTCTCCCCTCCCTTCTTAAAAAAGAGGGGTTTTACATTTGCTTCCCGCCAATCTCGGAAAACTAACTCCAGGAATCTAAAGAGTTTTGAAAGATTATCACTAAGAATCCACTATTTCCTGAGCTATTCCTTAAGTTACTCTTGGATGCAGCCTATCGGCTCTTTAAATCTATTCAATTTACCCAACACACACTTCGTCCGACTGACCTGGATTTCACTCAATTCCCTCCTTTGACCCACAGGTCCCCTGCTATTTCAGGCAGATTAATTTATGTCTTCCTTAGTGAAGACGGAACAAAGTAGTTATTCAATTGGTCGCCCATATCCTTGTTCCCCATGATCAACTCACTGGTTTCTGACTGCAAGGCCATGACCCCCCCCCCCCCCCCCCTACACTTCCCCCCCCCCCTTATTAGTTTTTAACTAATCTCTTTCTCCTACATATCTATAAAAACTTTGCAGTCTGTTTTTTTTATGGTTCCCTGCCAGTTTTTTTTTCATAATCTTATTTTTCCTTTCCTAAGTAAGCCCTTTGTCCTCCTCTGCTGGTCTCTGGATTTTCTCCCAGTCCTCTGGTATGCTGCTTTTTTTCACCCTGGGGGGGGGGCTACTTTGTACGCATCATCCATTGCTTTGATACTATCCCTGATTTCCCGTGTTATTCCACGGATGCAACTACCTTCCCCGATTTATTCTCTTTTGCCAAATGGGATGAACAATTTTTGTAGTTCATCCATGCAGTTTTTAAATGTCTACCATTGTATATCCACCGTAACCCTTCCTTTTTAGAATTATTGCAGTCAATCTTGGCCAATTACGTCCTACATACCCTCAAAAGTTACCTTTATTTAAGTTCAGACCATTTGTTTCTGAATTAAACATGTCACTCTCCATCCTAATGAAGAACTCAACCATATTAGGTCACTCTTTGCCAAGGGGGCTCGTACAACAAGACGGCTAATTACCCTTCCTCATTACTAAAAACCAGTCTAAAATAGCATCTACTCTCGTTGGTTCCTCTACATGTTGATTTAGATAACTATCCGCATAACATTCCAAAAAATTCCTCTTCCTCGCGCCACCTGCCAATTTGATTAACCCAATCTATATGTAGATTGAAACGGTTCACCCATTTTATAAACTGTTTTGCCTTTGTCGCAAGCATTTCTAATTCTCGTTTGATACATCCCCAACTTCTATGCTACTGTTAGGTGGCCTGTATCACAACAACCACCAGCGTTTTTCTGCCTTAGTGTTTTGTAGCTATACCCATACCGATTCCACATCACCAAAGCTAATGTCCTTCCCTTTCCATTGCGTTAATCTCCTCTCTAGCCAGCAACGCTACCCCACCTCCTTTTCCCTTTCTCTCTATCCCTCACTGATATTGAATATCCCTGGATGTTCAGCTCCCAGCCTACGTCTCCCTGGGGCCATGTCTCCGTGATCCCAACTATATATTAATCATTAATATCTATCTGCTCGTTCTTACTCGTCCACCTTATTACGAATACTCCTTTGCATTGAGACACAAAGCCTTCAGGCTTGTCTTTACACGACTTACCCTTATTACATTTTGCTGAAAAGTGGCCCTTTTGATTTTTGCCCTGGTTTTGTCTGCTGCCACTTTTACTTTCACTATTGCTACCTAATGCTTTACCCTCATTTTATCACCCTTCCTGCTCTCTGCTCTGCTACCATCCCCCTGCCACCATTAGTTTAAATCCTCCGACAGCACTAGCAAAAGAACTACCCCATAGAAGATAGGGTCCATTCCATTCCCGGAGGCACCAACCGTGCCTGTTTTGTACCGGTCCCCACCTCCCCCAGAAACTTAGTCCTACCCAGTGCCCAAAAATGTTGAATCCCTCCCCCTTCACCACTTTGAAGCCACATATTCAGTTTGATTATCCTCATATTGTCTACTCTGACTTGGTCCCCGTGGTACTGGTAGTAATCCGGAGATTACTACCTTTTTGAGACTCCTACTTTTAAGTTTGATCTCCCAAATCCATAAATTCACCTTGTAGAGACCACTCAATCCTTTTTTTACCTATAATCGTTGGTTGCCAAAACATGCACCACGAAAAACTGGCTGTTCAACCTCCCGCTCCAGAATGTTCTGGCACCCGTTCAGTGACATCCCTGACCTTTGCACCAGGAGGCAACATAACCATCCTTGGAATCTCGTTTGCTGGGCCAGCAGAAACGCACTATCTATTCCCCTGACAATTGAATCCCCTATTACTATTGCCCCTTCCCTCTTTTTTCCCACTCATGTGTGTGCAGAGCCAACCCATGGTGCCATGTAACTGGCTGCTAGCGATGGATGCATTCCCCTGATGAGCCATCTCCCTCAAACAGTGTCCAAAATGGGTATACCTGTTTAGGAGGGAGATGACCGCAGGGACACTTCTGCACTACCTGCCTACTGCTTCTGCCCCTATAATGGCCCACCAGTATCCCTTCTTGTTCCTCTTACCTTTTGCCTGCGGTGTGACCAACTCACTGTACGGTGCTATCCACAGACTTTCTCTTCGCATCGTGGTATGCTCCAGTATGAAATCCCAGCCGCAGTGCCAATCGTTCAATGCGATCTGCCAGGAGGCTGCAGCTGGACAACATTCCTGCAAAACGTAAGCTCCCGAGGGGACACCCGACCATCTCCCTGATCTCCCACATGTTGCAGGCTGAAACAAACCACGGGGCCCAATCTCTACTGCCATACCGTACTCCCTCAATTACAACTCGTGTATTTAAAATATTAAAAACACAAAAACTTATCCTTAAACTTTACTACTAAATACCTAAAATCCTTAACTCCCAGAATCCCTCACTCCCAGAAGGCAGAAATGTAAAATTTGGAAAACCGTGGGTTGAGCACCCGAAGCAGCTGCTTTCCCTCGGGTCCTCTTTCACCAATCAGCGGCTTCCTAAAAAAACAACCACCTCTCCAAATGGAAACGATATGGATTTTGGAATAGACTTCTGAAAAAAACATGCCCGCGCTAGAATTTTTTTTACCTTTACGGCTCGGCGGTGGTGTGTTCGCTTCCCTCCCGCTCCTGTCTCTTCCAACGGCTCCCTGTGGGCCTCTGGAAAAACAAGCCCCGCCGCCTAGATTTTTTAACCTTACCGGTCGGAGCGCGGTGGCGCTCCTCCCCGGCTCGGGCTTCTGGGCTTGCGGCAGACGCTCTCTCTATATATAGTGGTTGCCTTACTGAAGGCGCTGGGGGAAGTGGTGAAACAAGCCTGAGATGTTTTGAAATCCTTCACGCGCTAGGATTTTTCAACCCAAAAGGACGGCCTTTTGGACCGTCGGGTGTCGCTACTAGCCTCCCACCCTTCCTTCTCTTTCCCAAACGGCTTCCCATGTGGGTCCTCTGGGAAAAACAAGCAAAAAAACAACAAGCAGACGCGGAGACCCGTATAGCCAGCCGGATCTGCGTCATTCTAGTCTCAAGCGGGCTCTACTACAGAGGCCCTCAATGCGGGGGTGTATCAGCTTTTAGATAAGGGAGGGGAGACAATTTAGCAACGACATACAATTCTGAAGCCTTTACCGGTCGGGTGTCGCTCCTCCCCCTCCTTCTTCTTCCAACGGCTCCTGTGGGCCTCTGGAAAAACAAGCCCCGCTAGATTTTTAACCTTACCGGTGGGTGTCGCTCCTCCTCCTCTTCTTCCAACGGCTCCTGTGGGCCTCTTCATCTGCATACCTACTTATCCAATTTTCCACCCCATCATCCAGATCATTGATGTACATGACAAACAACAGTGGACCCAACACAGATCCCTGAGGCACCCCATGGTCACGGCTTCCAACCTGACAAACAGCCATCCACCATTACTCTCTGACATCTCCCATTCAGCCACTGTTGAATCCATCTTGCTACTCCGCCATTAACACCCAAAGATTGAACCTTCTTAACCAACCTTCCATGGGGAACCTTGTCAAAGGCCTTACTGAAATCCATATAGACAACATCCACTGCTTTACCCTTATCAATTTCCCTAGTAATCACTTCAAAAATTCAAGAAAGTTTGTCAAACATGATCTTCCAGGCACAAATCCATGTTAACTGTTCCTGATCAGACCCTGTTTATCCAGGTGCTTATATATATTATCTCTAAGTATCCTTTCCATTAATTTACCCACCACTGACGTCAAACTAACAGGTCTATAATTGCTAGGTTTATTCTTTGAAACCCTTTTTAAACAATGGAAACAACATGCACAGTACGCCAATCCTCCGGCACTATTCCCGTTTCTAATGACATTTGAAATATTTCTGTCATAGCTCCTGCTATTGCTACACTAACTTCCCTCAATGTCCTAGGGAATATCCTGTCAGGACCTGGAGACTTATCCACTTTTATATTTTTCAAAAGTGTCAGTACTTCCTCCTCTTTGAATCTCATAGTTTTCCATAGCTACTTACTTTTTTTCCCTACCTCACATAGTTCAATATCCTTCTCCTTGGTGAATACCGAAGAAAAGAAATTGTTCAATATCTCCCCCATCTCTTTTGGCTCTGCAGATAGCTGTCCATTCTGTCTCTCTAATGGTCCAATTTTATCCCTCGTTATCCTTTTGCTATTAATATAGCTGTAGAAACCCTTTGGATTTACTTTCACCTTTCTTGCCAAAGCAACCTCATATCTTTCTTTTAGCCTTCCTAATTTCTTTCTTAAGATTCTTTTTACATTATTTTATACTCCCTCTAGCACCTCATTTACTCCATGCCTCCTATAATTATTGTAGATATCTCTCTTTTTTCAAAACAAGTGTCCAATTTCCCTTGAAAACCATGGCTCTTTCCAATTTTTACTATTTCCTTTCACCCTAACAGGGACATAAAGATTCTGTACTCTTACAATTTCCCCTATAAATGTCCTCCATTTCTCTTCTACATCCTTCCCATAAAACAGAGTGTCCCAATTCACTCCTTCTAAATCCTTACGCATTCCCTCAAAGTTAGCCTTTCTCCAATCAAAAATCTCCACCCTAGGTCCAGGTCTGACTCTCTCCATAATTATATTGAAACTAATGGTATTGTGATCACTGGTCCCGAAGTGCTCACCAACGCATACCTCTGTCACCTGACCTGCCTCATTTCCTAACAGGGGGTCCAGCATTGCCCCTTCTCTGGTCGATACCGCTATGTACTGCTGCAAAAAACTATCCTGCACACATTTTACAAACTCCAAACCATCCAGCCCATTAATATAGCTGTAGAAACCCTTTGGATTTACTTTCACTTTACTTGCCAAAGCAACCTCATATCTTCTTTTAGCCTTCCTAATTTCTTTCTTAAGATTATTTTTACATTTTTTTATACTCCTCTAGCACCTCATTTACTCCATGCCTCCTATAATTATTATAGATATCACTCTTTTTTCGAAACAAGTGTTTTTTCGAAACGAGAACATTTCAGATCAGAGACATTTAAACATTTGTAATGCAGAGTTCATCGGTAGACTGGCTTGTAACCTTTCAATATCACTTAGAATTAGGATATATATTAGTGTAGTGCAGTATTATTTCTGATGAAAGATCATTGACCTGAATTAATTCATTTTCTCTGCAGTTGCTACCTGACCTCTTGAGTGTTTCTATAATTTTTTATATTTTGTATTCAAGTTTGCATTACTTTGCTCTTGTGCCACGGTGGAAACCCAATCAATTGATGGCCAGATGGTTTACATCAAAAACAGACAAAGAAAAATCCATGTTACTGCTTGACAAGGAACACTTATTCCTTGCACTAATTGAACAAAATGTAATTTTACCTGGAGTAGATTGGTTCTGGGTGAAAGCAGCAGAATTGGAACACACACCTTGACATGAACTACCAGCTACCTCTTTGATGTCCCTCGGACTATCCTTGACCAGACTTTGCTGGCTTTACCTTGCACTACACATTATTTCCTCATCGTGTATCTATACACTGTGAATGGATTGATTGTAATGTTCAAGAAGGAAATGCATATGCTGTAAAATCGAAGGTGGACAAAAATGCTGGAGAAACTCAGCTGGTGCGGCAGCATCTATGGAGCGAAGGAAATAGGCAATGTTTCGGGCCGAAACCCTTCTTCAGAGGGGGTGGGGGCGGGAAGAAGAAAGGAAGAGGAGGAGCCAGAGGGCTGAGGGAGAGCTCAGAAGGTGAGGAGACAGCAAGGGCTACCGGAAATTGGAGAAGTCAATGTTCAGGCCACTCGGATGCAGACTGCCCAAGGTGCTGAGGTGCTGCTCCTCCAGTTTCCGGTGGTGCTCACTCCGGCAATGGAGGAGGCCCAGGACAGAAAGGTCGGATTCGGAATGGGAGGGGGAGTTGAAGTGCTGAGCCACAGGGAGATCAGGTAGTACCTCGATACACATGACAATAAACTAAACTGAACTGAACTGAAATTAGGTCCTGAAATTCCTTTCAATATCGTTCCCGTTCATGAAGATTTTCACTCCTGCAGGATTCCTCCCCAGCCTCCTGCCAGCTTCTTTAATAATGGCCCCAGCAGTTCACTGCCCCCACACTCCCGCCTCCATTCCAAAGGATCACCCTCCTGCCATGGATGTTGTCCTTTTGTGAGAGAGCCTGGGAGCTTTCTAGCTCTGCCCTGCAGTGCAAGTGCCTGCTATAGTCTCTTTATGGTGGCAAGCTGCTTCTCTCATCACCGCAGCAAAGTGCAGGCTGGTTCAATTAATGTATCCTTGTCCCAATGACAACTATTTCAGCATGTCTTTCATGGCATTGTCATTTGTCATATTTGGTCAGTGATATTTGAATCAGTGAAATTTATTGTCTTGACAGTCACCTCATTATCATGTCCTTTAACATCCTATCCTCATGCCTGCATCTTCTTTAATGTTTCCAGGTATGCGTTTCCCCCCTGAATCTGCTGAAGGAGTGAATCATCATTAGCTCCATACATTTTCTCCTGTATCGTGGAGATCAAGCTCAGACTCGGTGCCTGTTTTGCCGCACAGCTGCGTTCAATCTGCCGAAGCTTACTAGATCTCCCAGTTGCTAACCACGTCATCTCCCCTTCCCATTCTCACATTCACCCTGCTGCCCTGGGCCTCCTCCATTGCCAGAGTGGGGCTGCACATGAATTGGAGGAACAGCACCTCATATATTTTGCTTGTTTAAGAAAGAACTACAGATGGTGAAAAAAATCGAAGGTAGACAAAAACCCTAGAGAAACTCAGTGCGTGAGGCAGCATCTATGGAGCAAAGGAATAGACAACGTTTCGGGTCGAGAAACCTACTGACCCATGGCTATCTGGACTACACTTCTTCCCACCCTGCTTCCTGTAAGGACTCTATCTCCTACTCCCAATTCCTCCATCTACGCCGCATCTACACCCAGGGTGAGGTGTTCCAAACCAGAACATCGAAGATGCCCTCATTCTTTAGGGGACGGGGGTTTCCCTCTTCGACTATAGATGAAGAGGGTCTCCTCTATATCCTGTAGCTCCGCTCTCACTCCCCATCCCCTCACTCGTAACAAGGACAGAATCCCCCTGGTCCTCACCTTTCACCCTACCAGCTATCACATACAACAGATAATCTTCAGACATTTTCGCCACATCCAATGGGATCCCACCACTTGCCACATGTTCCCATATCCTCCCCTTTTGGCTTTCCACAGAGACCATTCCGTCTGTAACTCCCTGGTCAATTCATCCCTTCCCACCCAAACCACAGCCTCCCCTGGTACTTTCCCTTGCAACCGCAGGAAATGCTACACTTGTCGCTTTACCTCCGCACTCAACTCCATCCAAGGACCCAAGTAGTCTTTCCAGGTGAGGTAGAGTTTCACCTGCATCTCCTCCAACCTCATCTATTGCATCCGCTGTTCCAGGTGTAAACTGCTCGGTGAGACCAAGCGCAGGCTTGGTGATCACTTTGCCCAACACCTCCGCTCAGTTCGCAATAACCAATCTGATATTCCGCTGGCTCAGCAACTCCCCCTCCCATTCCGAATCCAACCTTTCTGTCCTGGGCCTCCATAGCCAGAGTGAGTCCCACTGCAAATTGGAGGAACAGTACCTCGTATTTTGCTTGGGTAGTTTACACCCCAGCGAATTGAACATTGACTTCTCCAATTTTAGGTAGTCCTTGCTTTCTCCCTCCTTCCCCTCCCTTTCCCAGCTCTCCCACAGCCTACTATCTCCGCCTCTTCCTTTCTTTTTCCCGCTCAACCACCCCCCCCACATCAGTCTGAAGAAGGGTCTCGACCCGAAACATCGCCTATTCCTTCACTCCAGAGATGCTGCCTCCCCAGCTGAGTTTCTCCAGCATTTTTGTCTACCTTTCATATCTTGCTTGGGTAGCTTGCAACTCAATGGAATGAACGGTGAATTCTCCAATTTTTGGCTTATACAAACACTTCCCTCCCCCTCCCCTCCCCTCCCATCATCGCTCCACACTCACATTCACACGCACACTCACACTCACACTCACACTCACACTGAAAACTGGTTAACTACTTCCCCAGTTCACAACTATATATCCCTCCTGGGCTCACACCTGTTCCTAGCCAACAGTCAGTCTTTCAGGGAACCATCTGGCCTGAGATCATCTATTGCCAGGCCCAAATTGTCCTGTTTTTTCTTTACATCCAGTTTTTTCTCCTAATCTCCCTACAACAATCAGTCTGAAGAAGGGTGCTGACCTGAAACGTCACCAATCTATTTCCTCTAGAGCTGCTGCCTGACCTACTGAGTTACTCTAGTGCTTTGTGTTCATGTTTGTTTCCATACAACACTGGGCCACCACATTAGTTGGCCTAATAAACTTATTGAAAGTTGCATGACACTATGTGGATTATAGAGCACAACCGAACTGCTCCATGCAGGAAGATAGACACAAAATGCTGGAGTGACTCAGCGGGTCAGGCAGCATCTTGGGAGGAAAGGAATAGGTGACGTTCCGGGTCAATACGTCAGTATTTCAGACTGAGAGTCAGGGGAGGGGGAAACTAGAGATATGAAAAGATATGAAGAACAAGTGAATTAAAGGTATGAAAAGAATAAAAATAAAGCTAGCCAGATGATCAAGAAAAGGTGGAGTCTACAATGGTCCATTGTTGGCTGTGGAGAAGGTGATATGAAGTGCTGACCCTCCAATTTCCTCACTCTAGCAGTGGAGGAGGCCCAGGACAGAAAGGTCAAAATGGAAATGAGAAGGAGAATTAAAGTGTTTGGCAACCGGGAGTTCACGTAGGCCATGTCTCACCACATGAACCACCGTCTAAGGCTGCCATGTATTTTCCTACCTTTTCTCTTTCCTGAGCTTATGCCAGTCCCCTTTATATCATGCTGTGTTGTTGAAAGACCTGTTGTAAAATGTGTCTGTTCTGGAACATTCCGACATCTGGCACACATGCAGTGGCTGAGTGCAAGCAAGCAGAAAATCTGCCAACCTGATGCAAAAAAAAGTATTTGTTTTTTTTTCAGCCCAGCAAGCTTGGAGAGAATTACCCACAGTTATTGGTTAAGAAATATTTACACATGCTTCATTAATTCCATGCCACTGTTCCAACAACAAAGGATAATACCGAGAAGTGATCAAAAAGGATTATCTTTCCACAAAGTGTTGAGGGAGTTGCCAGGGAAATAGACAGATCAAATCTGGAGAATGTGGCTGCTGCAATTTCTGGTGAGAGGATGGATTTATAATCTTATACCCCAGTGGTATGAATATTGACCTCTAACTTCAAATAACCCTTGCTTTCTCTCTCTCTCCATCCCTCTCCTCCTTCCCAGTTCTTTGACCAATCTGACTGTCCCCCTGATTACACTGTGTCTCTGTTTGTTTTGTTGTCACCTTCTCATAGATACAGAGCTTGGAAGCACATGAAGTATCAGTGATGTGGGTCTCTTGTAGAAGGAGGACATCAGCATTAAGGTCCTTCGCAGATCTTGAGATGTATTCATTCTTTGCCCTGGGCATTCTTTCCACATTTAGCTGGTAGATGTGTAGAGATTTCCCGATGCTGCGGGCGTTTTGACCCTGGGCAGGGCCGTTTGGGTTACGAGTCACTAGTGGCATGGTCAAAAGTAACACCAAAACACCAAAACACGACATCTATTTGTCGGGTTAATTGCATTAATCGAAACAAGGTGGACCATGTGATGGTTGCAATCTCACACCTTTATGTGAGTGACATGCCAAATACCTCATCCAGGAAGTTTGCCTATGCAGATGACCTTGCCCTTGCCTACCAGGGAGCTGCCCTTGAGGATATCATTAGAGTGCAAACCCAAGACTTGAAGGGGATGGAGGAGTACTTCACCTTCTGGCTGCATCGCCCCAACCCATCTAAGACAACTGTCACTGCCTTTCACCTCATCAATCGGGTTGCCAATGCAAAGCTCTGAGTATCCTTTTGTGGTAAGCCGGTGAAGAATGAAGAATTCCGGTGAAGAATGAAGAAGTACATTGGAGTCACCCTGGATCGCATCCTCATCTATTGTGAACACTTGAAGAGGGTGGCTGATAAACTGAAAGCAAGGGTCAACATAATCAGGAAACTTGCAGGCAACAGCTGCAGATCCAATGCACACACCCTCCGTACCGCAAGCTTAGCCCTAGTCTACTCAACAGCCGAGTTTTGCTCAAAAGCTTGGGCTGATAGCTGCCACACCAAACGAGTTGACACTGTCCTTAACTCTGCACTGCGGGTCATCACAGGGACGCTTAAAGGGCCTGTCCCACTTGGGAATCATTTGCGCGTCATTTACGCGACATAATTTACGTGTCATGATGCAGGACATGCGCGTCGTGACGTGCACGTGATGCGCGCAAGGTGCACATTACGCGTGCATGGTGTGCATTATGTGCGCATGGTGCATGATGTCATAGGCAGTGATGCGTGGTTGCGCGTGGCGCCCCAGGATTTTTTAATCTACAAAATCTTTACGCGTAATCTGCGTGATGCACAAATGATGCCCAAGTGGGACAGGCCCTTTAGTCAACACCTTTGCAGTGACTCCCTGTCCTCTCCCATATTGCCCCTCCCAGCATATGCAGAGGGGAGAGGATGCTGAAAGATTGGTGCACCATCGATGTTAACCCTGACCTTTCCATCCATGCTGACTTGAACAGACTGCCCAACATGCGCCTGAGGTCCCGCAGACCCTTCTGGTCTTCAGTCAAATCCCTGGAAGACTTTGACTCCAAGACTGGGTGGCGCAGAGCCTGGAACGATGCCAACACCAACAACGGGGAGGTCATCACAGACCCCACAGTGAAACCACTGGGTTTTGACCTCCATTGCAAGCAATGTCTATCCCTGAACAGAATCAGCACCATCCATGCAAGAACAGCCCATCACCTGCATAAGTGGGGGATGACAGACAGCCCTGCTTGTGATTGCGGACATCCAGACCAGACCATCCCACGCATCGTGAATGACTGCCCAGTGAGGCTTTTACCTGGTAGCATCAAAGCCATCCACCCGGTAACTGATGCTGTCCTAGCCTGGATGTCTACTCTTAATATACAACTTTAGGCTGTGCACGCTATACGCAAGAAGAAGAAGACCTTCTCATAGAGTCATAGATTAAGACAGTATAGAAACAAGCCCTTCGGCCCAACTCGCCCACACCGACCAACAATGTCCCAGCTACCCTAGTCCCACTTGCCTGCACTTGGTCCATAACCCTCCAAACCTGTCTATTCATGTACTTGTCCAATTGTTTCTTAAACGATGGGATAGTGCCAGCCTCAACTACCTCCTCTGGCAGCATGTTCCATGTACCCACCTGTGTGATAAAGTTACCCCTCGGATTCCTATTAAATAGTTTCCCCTTCACCTTGTACCTGTATTCTCTGGTCCTCGATTCCCGTACTCTGGGTAAAAGACTCTGTGCATCTACCCGATCTCTTCCTCTCATGATTTTGTATACCTCTTTAAGATCTCCCCTCATCCTCCTACGCTTCATGGAATAGACCCAGCCTACTCTGTAGCTCACACTTTCTAGTCCTGGCAATATCCTCATAAATCTTTTCTGAACCCTTTCAGCTTGACAATATATTTCCTATAACATGGTGCCCAGAACGGAACACAATATTCCAAATGCTGTCTCACCAACGTCTCATACAACTGCAACATGATTTCCCAACTTCAATACTCAATACTCTGACTGATGGCCAAGGTGCCAAAATCCTTTTTGACCACTTTATCTACCTGCGACCCGACCTTCATGGAACCATGCACTTGTACTCCTAGATCAGTCTGCTCTACAACACTACCCAGAGGCCTACCATTTACTGTGTAGGTCTTGCCCTTGTTCGACATCCCAAAATGCAACACCTCACTTCTTCTCTGTATGAAATTCCACATCAACCATTCCTCCACCCACCTGGTCTATTCTAAATTTTCCTTGAACTTCATCTCTGTTGATCTCTTATGGTCCTATCCCTCAAGACGATTTTTTAGGCAACTACAGGCGACTAGTTTGTCGCCACATGTTCGCCAGTGGTCGCCGGGAGTAGTCTCCTCAGTCGCGCTAAAAGTCGTAGCGTCTTTCTGGTCACCGCTAAATTTTTAACACATTGAAACAGTGACACGTGTTAAAAAATTTTAACACGTTGATGCCAATGAGCGTAGCTTGACTTCGCCTGACGTAGGTGCTGTCGTAGGTTGTCGCCAGGATGACGTAGGTTGTCGCAAGTTTTTCGGCAAACTGCTACGACTATGATAGTCGCTGGCAGTTACCTAAAAATTTGCCAAGTGGGACAGGCCCATTACACTTCCATATCTCTGTAACTCCCTCTCCCCAGACGTTCAATCTGAAGAAGGGCCTCGACCCGAAACGTCACCAATTCCTTCTATCCAGAGCTGCTGCCTGTGCCGCTGAGTTACTCCAGCATTTGGGGTCTATCTGGAATTATGATCAGTCAGTTAACCAGTTTTATGTTACATCTCCTGAGGTTTCCTGTGTTCCTGGAATTTTTTTTGTGATGATGCTTTGCATTCCTCTGCTGCAGCTCATGGAACTCTTTGCAACAACTGTCTTGAAAATAAGATTAATTGAACTTGATCCCTTCAGTCTTTGAGACATGTTTACTGGGTATGTGAATAATGTGCGTAATTTTGCAATTAGGTCAGTTATTAAAAGTGCGTCAAAAGTGGGCTGTCTGTGTATTAGTGTCTGACAATCCTCTTTTTTAGTACCTGTTCCCTTTTCTCGTTCCTGTTCCCCTTTATTCATAAGTTCATATGTCATAGGAGCAGAAGTAGGCCATTAAGCCCATCGAGTCTACCCCGCCATTCAATCATGTCTGAACTACTTTTCCCTCTCAACCCCATTCCCCAGTCTTTTCCCTTTCGGCACTAAGGGCTGCTCCCATTCTCCTCCCCTTCTTCCCCTTAGTTCATGTTCATAAATTTCATACAGGCGTAGGTCATAAGTGCAGAAGTAGGTCATTCAGGCCATCGAGTCTACTCCACCATTCAATCATGGCTGATCTACCATTCCCACTCAGCCCCATTCTCCACTCTTTTCCCTTTCTCCCCTTTGGCACTAGACTCTCTTAGAAAGGCAGTGGTTCATTAAGACCTTAGTGGCTTTCCCAGCACAGTTTAACTGGACATTCTTTAGTTAAATATGTTAATATCCCAGACACGGCTGACAGTACTTCAGCGACCATAGCACAGTTCGGACTTAAAAGCAGAAACAGCTTCTTCCCCACTGTTACCAGAACCAGAGAGGTTGTTCAGCCCATCCACTTCATGCTGGTGCTTCATCAACCTCTCACTGGAGCACATATCAATGCCTCTCCCTGTAGCTGGAGGTTGCAAACTCCATCTGACACTAAGGCATGAGTGTAAAGGCATGAGAAGGCACTAAGGCATGAGAAGGGTCCCAACCTGAAACGTCATCTATTTTCAGTCTTAAGAAGGGTCCTGACCCAAAACGTCACCTATCATTTTCCTCCAGAGATGCTGCCTGACCTGCTGAGTTATTCCAGCACATTGTGTCAATCTATCAGAACCCAGTCTGACTAATACAATATTCTTACCCTTGCTTTCAAATTCTTCCATCGTTTAGCCCCTCCATATTTCTCAAGAATGAAGCCAAAAAAATTTGAGAACTACTCTAGCCATGGGAAAGCAGCCATCATTAGCAAGGAACACTCACTCCCTGGCCTTTCCTATCTGTGACGAGTTCTTTGTTTTGCATACCCAAGGAATGCAAAGAGTTGCCACATAAATGGCTTCTTTGCAGCTTCTAAATGGCTGAAAATAGAGGTCTAAATGTGCCTCCACCTCTCTCTACACAGGTAACAGGCGGCGAGTGTCAGTTTTCTGAGGGGAGAAAGAACTATGAAAGTAATGTCACAAAATCTTTAATCCAGGATATCTAAGTCCAAGCAGGTCAATGAAGGGGAATCATAAAAAATCCCATGGGCAGGGACAAGAATTAACAAAAATACTAATAAAAATCTGGCCTTGTATCTAGAGAAAACATCCTTAGCAACTCAATGAGGGAATATTAGGTCAGAATTGCATAGATTTACCAGAATCGTCAAACATCTTACAAAAAAAAAATGATCGCGGTGGTTAGGAGCCATATTGTTCCTTCACAAACAGTGAAAGTGTGAACGAAAATATTGAAGAAGAGTCCTGACCCAAACGTTGCCTGTCCTTTTCCTAACCTGATCCACTGAGTGACTCCTGCACATTGTTATTTGCTGAAGATTCTAGCATCGCCAGTCTCTTGTGTTTCGTAAAGGAAATGGGAATTTGCTGATTCGCCAATCTAATCTATACGTCTATATAGGAAAGAGAGAGGCATGACAAACTTCGAAGAAAATTAATAGCTGATCAGACGCAAAGACTCAGCAAGATTAATGTAAAACAAATGCAAAGAATAGGACAGGTGATACATTCCTTAGGATAGCACATAAACCACATAAAGGACAGTTTTATTTCTGGGAATTAGGAGGTCATTTATATTTAGTCATTGTTTTCAGCGACGAGAGAAAAAGTTAAAATTTTTCTTTGGTTGCGGAATCCAAGAACTAAGAGCATATTTCAACATTGTGGCAATGCTTCCAAAGCAGTAGGTGTAAGAATATTAGGAGCTCTTTTCTATAAACTGCAAATGATGGTCGGGGGAATATTTATTTTGAGAACATGGAAAAATACAGCGCAGAAACAGGCCCTTCAGCCCACTATGTCCATGCATGATGCCAATTTAACTAATTCCATCTAGCAACACTTGATCTATATTCCCTGTCTGTTCATGTGACTGGATAAATGACTCTTAGAGTTGGAGGAATTTTTCGGTGGGGCATGAGCAGGCAGAGACAATGGGTCTGCCAGGGCAGTCGGGTTTGTGGATTTTGGGGAGAAGGTAAAATCGGGCCGTGCGGGGCTGGGAAACGATGAGGTCGGAGGCTCGGGGTAGTAGGGAGCCGGAGCTGATGAAGTCGGTTATGGTGCTCGAGATGGTGGCCTGGTGTTCGTCAGTGGGGTCATGGTCCAGGGGGTAAGTAGGAGGAGGTGTCCGAGAGTTGGCGCGCGGCCTCCGCTTTGTAGAGTCCTCCGTTACATCGACGACTGCTTTGGTGTCACCTCCTGCACCCACACACAACTAACTGACTGACTTCATTCATTTCACCACCAACTTCCATCTGGCACTCAAATACACTTGGACCATTTCCGACATTTCCCTACCATTCCTTGACCTCACCATCTCTATTGCAGGTGATACACTCCTGACCGACATCCACTACAAACCAACTGACTCCCACAGCTACCTGGACTACTCTTCCTCCCACCCTGCTTCCTGTAAGGACTCCATCTATTCTCAATTCCTCCGTCTATGCCGCATCTGCTTCCCAGGATGAGGTGTTCCACACCAGGTCATCACAAATGGCCTCATTCTTCAGAGAACGGGGATTCCTCTCCCCCACTATTGATTGAGGCTCGCACCAGGGTCTCCTCCATACCCCGCAACACTGCCCTCTCTCCCCATTCCCCCACTCGCAAACAGGGCAGAGTCCCCCTGGTCCTCACCTTTCACCCCACCAGCCGGCAAATACAACACATAGTCCTCCGCCAGTTTCGCCACCTCCAACGTGACCTCTCCACCCGCCACATCTTCCCATCTCCCCCCCTGTCTGCCTTCCGCAAAGACCGCTCCCTCCGCAACTCCCTTGTCAATTCTTCCCTCCCCTCCCGCTCTACCCCTTCCCCGGGCACTTTCCCTTGCAACCGCAAGAAAATGCAACACTTGTCCCTTCACCTCCCCCTCCACTCCTTTCAGGGACCCAAGCAGTCCTTCCAGGTCCGACAGAGGTTCACCTGCACCTCCTCCAACCTCATCTACTGCATCCGCTGTTCCAGATGCCAGATGATCTATATCAGTGAGACCAAGCGGAGGCTTGGCGATCGTTTCGCCGAACACCTCCGCTCGATCCGCAAAAACCAACCCGACCTCCCGGTGGCTCAGCACTTCAACTCCCCCTCCCATTCCGTATCCGACCTCTCGGTCCTGGGCCTCCTCCACGGCCAGAGTGAGCAACACCGCAAGTTGGAGGAACAGCACCTCATATTCCGCTTGGGGAGTCTGCATCCTTTGGGCTTGAACATTGAATTTTCTCAATTCTGTTAACCCTTGCTGTCTCCTCCCCTTCCCACCTCTCCCTCAGCCCTCGGGCCCTGGCATTCCCTCTATCTCTATCTCCCTCCCCCACCCTAGTCGCACTAGCTTCTCATTTTCACACCACAAACAGCTTACAATGGCTTGTTCCCTTTATCATCGATACTTTTTTGCATATCTTTCATTCATTGTTCTTTATCTCTCCACATCACCGTCTATATCTCTCGTTTCCCTGATCCCTGACCAGTCTGAAGAAGGGTCTCGACCCGAAACGTTGCCTATCTCCTTCGTTCCTTAGATGCTGCTGCACCCGCTGAGTTTCTCCAGCTTTTTGTGTAACCCCAAATGACTCTTAGACGTTGCTATTGTATCTGCATCCACCATCTCCCTTGGCAGTCCAGGCTCCGACCACTCTGTGTTTAAAAACTTTGCTTAATATATCATCTTTAAACTTTCCACCTCTCACCTTAAGTCTATGTCCTCTAGTATTTGACTATTCCACCCTAGGGAATAAATGTTCTGACTGACTACCCTATCTGTGCCTCTCACAATGTTATATATTTCTATCAGATTGCTCCTTAGCCTCTGGCACACCAGATAAAGCAATACAAGTTTGTCAAATCTCTCTTTCTAGCTAATACACTCCAATCCAGGCAAAATCATGGTAAATATCTTCTATACCTTCTCCGAACCTTCCACATCCTATCGATAGCATGGTGACCAGAACTGCACACAATACTCCAAATGTGGCCTCACCACAGTTTTATGCTGCAGTGCAAGCTTTTACCAAGTTGTTTGTACTCATTATTCCTCACTCTCTCTTACGCTTATTTAATCTCCAAGCCTGGTCAATCATTTGATTTTCATGAATATTTTATTTTGTGAACAATTGCAAATTCCTTCTGGAAGTTCATAAGTTCATTTATTGTCACATACATCAGTTGGTGTAGTGACATTCACTGGCCAGGTCAGTCATACAATTTAAAAAGCACCAGACTCAAAGAAAACACATTTTAACATAAACATCCATCACAGTGACTCCTACACATTCCTCACTGCGATGGAAGGCGAAAATAACGTTCCAAGTCCTCCCCTTGTTGTTGTTCCTTGGTCAGGGGCCTCGAGCCCCCTGTTGATGGGCCGGTCTTGACTCCTGTAGCCGGCATCGTTCGGGCCCTCCGCTTTGAGGCGTTCAGCTCCCGCATCGGGGGGGATGTCAGCTCCCATGCGCCGGGCGATCAAACCTCGCGTCGGTGCCGGTTGAACCTTCTGTGGCGTTGAAGCTCCCGACTAGCCTCTCCCGAGACTGTGTGCCCTTGATGTAACGTCTGCAGGCCGCGATGGGAGCGATCCCAGGCAAGGGATCCGCTCCGATGTTAAGTCCGCGCCCCGCGGTGCGGCTCACGACAGTGCGAGGCGGCTTTCAGCTCCATCGATGGTAGGCCGCAGAGCCCGGAGAATGTGATCTGCAACTTGATCACATCTCCGGGAAGGTAAAGATCTGAAAAAAAAAGTTTTCCCTCCCCCCCACATAAAACAAACAGAAGAACATTAAAACAAATTTTAAACAAACGCTACAAATAACAAAAAGGATGAAAAAATCAACAGACTGCCGGCAGGGCTGCCATCTCCCTCCTCCGGCGCCCCCTATATAGTCATATAGCTGTAATTGTCATATAGCTACAATCTGTATACAATCCACTGTTTGCTGCTTCTATTTCTTCAGCTCTTACTATGAAGAAGACTGTGATCAGATGATCAAGTTCATCAAAAATAGTGTGAACCTTGCATTTTGTGTGAAGCATGTGTGAAACCTAAGATGTATTTTCACTACAGGCAACAAGGATTCCTGACATTGGGTGAAAGCAATAAGATTATTTTGACAGTTTTATACTCCACTACTCATTCAAGTTAATGGGAAAAGAAGTGAAGTATTACTTTTATATACTAATGCACAACGTAAAATGAGCCTCCTTGTGTTTTAGAATTAACTGATAATGGTGACCTGCTTCAGGATAACTAAAGAGTGTAAACTGGAAACCCTTCAAGGGCTGTCAGCACTGGGAAATATCAAGTCTCCAAAACAATTGTAGTCACAGATAAAAAAGTAAGTGGATGTTGGCAATTGACCAAGTGCAGAAGTCCCAATTGCTCAAATGCAAACCAGGGAATGACACAGTGGAGCCAACAGCAGTTCAGTCCCGAAACCAGCACTAGCTTGGGCCCTGTTTTCTTTAAAAAATCATTCACTCTACTTTCATTCACTGTGACATGATGATGCAGGTGGGTGACAAGGTAATGCAGCGGTAGAGTTGCGACCTTACTGCGCCAGCGATCCAGGTTCGATCCTGACTACGGGTACTGTCTGTATGGAGTTTGTACGTTCTCCCCGTGACCTGCGTGGGTTTTCTCCGGGAGCTCCCGTTTCCTCCCACACTCCAAAGACGTACAGGTTTGTAGGCTTGTTGGCTTGGTAAAATTGTAAATTGTCCCTAGTGTGTGAAGGATAGTATTTGTCTGTGGGGATCGCTGGACGGCATGGACTCAGTAGGCCGAAGGGCCTGCTTCTGCACTGTATTTCTAAACTAAACTAAACTAAACTTGGGCATCACTGGAACATTGCCTGTCCTGAACTGCCCCCAGGGAAGGATGTGGTGGGCACATGACCTGAGCCACTATAGCCTTTGTGGGAAAGGGAGTCTCAGAGATTTGGTGGATTTAAATGTTCATTAATTTAATTCAGGAATGGAAATGTATTTCCTCATCAGAATGGCATAACCTTGAGGGAGCCTTTTGCCTTTCCCCTGGGATGGTGTATACAGGTCGGGGACGTGCAATCAATTACCTTCTTTCCACTGCAGTCTTGCTCCTATCGCTGCCAGTAAGCGTGTTATTTAGTAGAGAAATGGATTAAACCAGGAACCTGGTAAAGGTACTAACAACCCTATTCTGCATTGTTTTTTTTTCATCTATTCATTATTCATGTGTCTCTGACATGCTGGAATCATGTAAGCAATGATTATTGTGTGCGGGATCGCATAAAAATAGGAAGAAACTGCCAGAACCTAGATTGCTTAAGCAGCAATGCAAGAACATGTCATGAATGGAAAAACAGAAATATGATAAGGCCCTGAAAGTGATTAATTTACTTTGAATTTTGAAACTATTTAATTTCCTCACAAACTTCACTCTGATAAATCCATCTTTCGATGACCAAGGGATGTTATGCTTGGATGAACACAGCCGGTTGGATCAAAATGCGGATCGCAAATATCTTTCAGCCCACTTCACAGAGCTCATATCTTTCCTTTTAGTTCTGCCCAATCAAAGCAGTTGAGAAAACACATTAGTGGAAGAAGTCCATTTAACATGTGGAACCCATTGGATTTATCCAAAGTGCTGCTATTTCAAGACGGGATTTCCTTGAGGATTGAATAAAATCCATTGGGAACTTTGTTACAAAGAGAAGATGAATGGCTCATTAGGAAAATACCCTGTGAAACAGTTTGAATACTACACTCGAATAAGAATCCCTTATAGCTTATAGCTTATAGCAGAAGAGTGTGACGGACCCATTGGTTTTCCAGATGTGGGGTCCAGTCGTTGAAACTGTCTGTTTATCGCTAGAGTAGAGTAAACATTTCAAGGTAAAATTTCTACTGCATTCAGATAAACACACTGAGCTGATGACGTTCTTGCAATCGGGCCACGTCTACCCTAAGTGTAATCCCTGTTGGTTGATTATTGATCTCTCCTCCATGGGACAGACAGCCGAGACAGATGGACAGAATGAGTGACAGAGAGAGAAAAATCAACATCTGCATAGTTCTTCGATTCTGTGTTGTGTGGACTCACTGAGATTTGGTTACAGAAAAATCAAATAGATTAATTATGAGACGATTTCTAAGACGGAGGTTGGTGGTTGAGAGGTTTAGGGATAAAGCTTAAGATAGAGGTCATTGGAAGACAATTGAAAAAGGGTGAAACTGGAAATTACGATATTATAACCCAGGAGTGAGAATGCAGATGGGGTTTTATTTTAATGTCCCATTTAAAAGATGACAATGCAGCATTACCTCATAACCGTGGGTGTTTTGAGAATGCTAGCCAGGAATTAAATGAAGGCCCATGGACGGAGAGAAAAAGTTCTGCCAACAAAAAACACGGGGAAGAAGTGCAAACAAGCCAGTGTTGGAAATCCGACAAAAAATTTGGGATTTGTGACGGTATGGACAAGGAGCAGGGCATGGCAGGGTAAACTGCAGCTGGTGCTGACACTAAGATCTGCCATCGGGGCTTCCGCAGCAGTGGAAAGGAGCGAAGAACAGTGGTGACATCAGAGGTGTGCCAGAATTATGGACAGGGGGAAGGGCTCTCTCAGGAAAGAAAATCCATATCAAGCATTTTGCAAAGACTAATTTCTATCGTTTTCCCACGCGTTTCCACATGACCAGAATCTCGTCCCACCACAGGTGAGATCAGTCCTGCACTGATAATTGAGAGATTGAACAGATTTCTTGGGTTTAGCGAATGTGTGGTCAGCCTGCGGAGCAGCCTGCTTAAGAAGGTAACAGACGGAGGGCTTCAGTCTGAATGTGATGGGTACTTGGCAAAAGGCAGTCATTGGAGTGTATGCAAACTACAGT
Organism: Okamejei kenojei; assembly: GCA_035221665.1. Lineage (NCBI taxonomy): Eukaryota > Metazoa > Chordata > Chondrichthyes > Rajiformes > Rajidae > Okamejei > Okamejei kenojei. The sequence goes on from CM069138.1 coordinate 26,492,061, forward strand.
AGTTTGCAGCATTTTTTAGATTTTGAGACAAACCAGATGCATAACAATTGTGTCTCTGGGCCTTTTCAATCCTTTTACTCTGATCTTCATGTCATCTTTCCTTACTCATCGGACCAGATAATCAACAGATAATTTACAAGCAATAACTCTTCAGTTGAAATTCGTCATAAAGTCATACAGCATGGAAACAGGCCCTTAAGACCAGCTCGTCATTGCCGACCAAGATGCCCATCCATGCCTGTCCTATTTGCTGAGTTTGACCGGTATCCATTTAATCCTTTCCTATTTATGTATCTATCCAAAAGTTCCTTAAATATTGTTATTGTATCTACCTTAACCACTTCCTTTGGCCACTCGTTCCATTTACTTGCCAACCTCTGTTTGAAAAATTTCCCCCTCGGGATCCTATTAAATCTTTCCCATCTCACCAATGGTCTCCACTACTTGATTCTGAAACCTCGTGAAGGAGATTGCCTATTCACTTGATCTATGTCCCTATGCTCCAAAGTTTCAAGTAAACTACCCTGCACAAACTCTCTCAATAACTCAGTTCCTCGAGTCCTGGCAACATCTTCATAAGTCTTAACTGCACTCTTTCCAGCTTAAGTTCTCAGGTGGATATATATATGAACCCACGATGTGATTTGAAGATGAGCTAGGATATTCTTCCCAGGTCCCAGTTAAGACATTTTATTTAAAGATACAGCTTGGAAATTGGCCCTTTGGCCCACTGAGTCCACGACGACCAACATTCACCTGTACATTAATGCTATTCTACACATGAGGGACAATTTACAGAAACCAATTGACCTACAAATCTGCACTTCTTTAGAGTGTGGGATGAAACTGGAGCACCCGGAGGAAACTCACGCGGAGAATGTACAAACTCCATACAGGCAGCATTCATAGTCGTGATCGAACCCGGGTCTCTGGCGCTGTAAGGCAGCAACTCGACAGCTGCGCCACTTGCTGCCCTTTTCTCAAAATCAAACGTTGCAACACTGTTCATTAGCTGTTTGAGAGAACTCACTGAGTAGCAGCGTTTCCCATATTGCCACAATGACTGCACTTCAAAAGTATTTAATTGACTGGAAACTGCATTAAGATACTGTATGCTAAAAGTCTGTCTTTCTTTTAACAGAGAAACACATGTGTGCGGTGGAGCATGTTAGGAATGTCACTTTACTCCGGATGCTGGAACAAACAGAATGTATTCTGGAACTCGCAAAGGCTGTATGGAAAGGTAATGAGGCAGCAGAGAAAGAAAATTCCAAACTATTCACTGGAAAGGTTGAGGAAAATCCATTTCCTCTTCCATTAGGTCCCTTGGCAGTTAAGATTTATAAGTAGGTGATGAGGGGAAACACACAAACTATCCTTATTGTTGTAATACTCTCCTATGGGCTTGAGTGAGAGGTTCAAGTAATAAGGGCAGAGGAGATATTACATTTGGGGCTCCATGTTATTGCCGAGGTATAGCAGGTCATGGTTGGGTTATTGGCACTACCAACTGCAATAGTGGGGTTATAATGGTTTAGCAGTATTGGGAGTATCATACATAATTCTGGTTGTCCCAATTACAAGACGGATTTAGAAGGGGCCATGGTAGAGAGTGCAGAAGTCGTTTTACCTGACATTGCTTGCTGTTTTTTTTCCAGTGTGGGTGGAGCGCCTGGAATGCGGTGCCAGGACGTGATGGTGATATGTAGACACAATAGGGGAGTGTTAATGAGGTTTTTAGATAGCACGTGTATATGCAAAGATGAAGGGTCTTGGTTTCCTGTAACTGTAATGCTTCTATGCTCTATATTTTAAAGTCCTGCAGTGAGGACAGAGGTCCTGTATCCTTGATAAAAATTTGAAGAAATGTTTCATGGAGGTTTAAGGGCCTGTCCCACTTACTCGATTTTTTCAGCGACTTGCAGTCATAGTCATAATCGCAGCAGCCATAGTCGCAGCAGGTTGCCAAAAATGTCGTGGGGTGACGCCTGTTTGGTTGTGAGTAGTCGCCCAAAGAGTCGTACCTTTTTCTGGTCGCAGCTGGAATTTCAACATGTTGAAAAGTTTCGGCAACCTGCTGTGACCATGACGGGTGCCGGCTAGTCGCCGGAAAAAATCTTGGAAGTGGGACAGGTCCTTTACTAATCTGAAACATTAATTCTGTTTTGACAGAAGCTGCCTGATCTGTTGAAGGTGTCCAGTATCCGCTGAAGTTGTACTGTGTACATCCCAAGGCATGAGTGATTAAAATATGCTTTTGTCATATTAAGGCACGTAATCAAAAAGTTGGGAGAAGAGATTTGTATCTGAAAACATGAAAAAGAAGAGAGGCAGAAAACTGCAGATAAAATGCAGGAAACGCTTCGCAGGTCAGGCGGCATCTGTGGACAGAAACAGAGTTAACATTTCAGACCAAAGATCATTCTCCAAAGATGGACACAAAAAGCTGGAATAACTCAGTGGGACAGGCAGGATAGTTATCTGGGAGGATAAGGAATTGTGAAGTATTATGGGTTGACCCATCTCTTAGAAAACATAGAAAAACATAGAAACTATAAAAATAGTTGCATGGAGTAGGCCATTCGGCCCGAGTCAAGCCTGCACCGCCATCTTTCACGATATGTTCATGGCTGACCATCCAACTCAGTATCCCCGTACCTCTGCCCTTCTCCTCCGATAACCCCTGATCCCCTTAAGCCATAAACTAGGGCCACATCTAACCTCCCTCTTAAATATAGCCAATGAGACTGGCCGTCAACTACATTCTGTTGGCAGGAGAAATTCCCAAGATTCATCACTCACTGTTGTGAAAAATGGTTTTTCCTCTCTAGACTAGTTAGGATAAGGAAAATGAGAAGATATAGATGATGATGCAGAGAGATACAGAACAATGAATGAAAGATATGGAAAAAGTAAATGATGATACAAAAGAAACAGGCAGTGTCAGGCTGTTAGTTGGTGGAAGCGAGAAGCTATGCAACTTGGGTGGGGAGGGATAGAGAGAGAGAGGGAGAGATGACGAGAGAGAGAGAGGGGAATTGCAGGGGCTACCTGAAGTTGAGAGTAAAACTATTTTTTTCACCCAAAACTATTTTTGATCAAGAAGTAGAACCCGCTGCCATTGATGGTGAACAAAGTTAAAGTCCTGGAAATTCCTGGATAAGAACACAGATTTTATAACCCATGTTAAAAACAGTATACGTGAAACAAAAGCCGGGAATTACTAGAGATTAGGCTAACACCTCTGGAGTGAAGGTGTTCATAATGGTGTCCATATGGAACAAATCCAATAAAACTGCAGGATGCTGGAACGCTGAAACAAAAACAGAGATGAAGCCAAAAAGGAACTTCACTTTAAGAATGCTGGTTTACAAAAAAAGAACACAAGTGAGTGGGTTGGTTGGCATCTCTGGAGAACATGGACAGGCGACGTTTCGGATCAGGATCCTTCTTCATGCCTACAGACCACTGACAGTGACAACACCACCAGCACTCACAGCATCCCCTTCCACTCCCAGGCTGTGGCCACTGATTTTGAAGGTTCTTACCTGCTCTCTGGCTGCCCATGGGCTGGGGCCACTGAGTGTGCCCATTCTTATCACCTCCCCAGCTGTTAACACTGAATTTGATGGCACCCACTACCACGTCCAGGCTGGGGGCATTGACACCGTTGGCTCCAAATGCTTACCTTAAGTGACGGTCCTGGGTTCTACTGCTCCCCCATCTGCTTCCAAACAAGGGACCTCAACACTAACACTGCTGGGTCCTGCTGCCCTTCCCAACTATACCAACCGCAATATTTCTCCTACCACCCCACCCCCCAATTCTACAGCACTCCATGACCCCCCTCCCCTCTGAGCCTCCATCCTCCATCCATGCTACCTCTCCCCAGTTCCAACCCCACCTCTGTCCTCCTCGGAGCCTAGTCTGACCACAGCTTCAATCCTGGTCAGGTTTTCACCATCCCCATCCCCCTGAACTCTCCAATGCAGAGCAGTCTGTTTTCAGCATTATCATATGTCTTCAGCAGTCTGCCTTGTCATTGTACTCAATTGCCCACACCTCATCAAGTTGTGCTCTTCCTCTTTCGCCTTCGCCTCTGGACCAATTTCTCTGACAGGGAGTGCTCACCTCCCAGTGATGACTCCACCTCCCATCTCCAACATTGCTCCTCCTCATAGACCCATACTGCCAGCTTCCCACCCTCTCTGGATCTTTTATTTCCAGCTACTCAGGTGTCATGCATCTGAAGAAGGGTCCTAACCTGAAACATCGCCTATCAATGTTGATTGCTTGAAAATTAATTGAAAAATACAGTATGGAAACAGGCCCTTTGGCCCACCATGACCATGCTGACCATCGATCACCCGTTCACACTAATCCTATGTTATTAAACTTTCGCATCCACTCCTTATGTTACATTTTTATTGTGTATTTGTGTGTTCTTTATTATTGTATGCTGCTGACAAATTCATTTCACTTGCACTTTATGTGCAAAGTGACGAATAAAACTGTATTGTATTGTATTGTATTGTTACTCCAACACTTTGTGAATCCTTTACAAAATCAGAGATGCTGGAAGAACTCAGCCGGTCAAGAGGAAAGAGAAAAGAAGTCAGCTTTTCAGTTCTGCATCTCTCCCTCAGAAGGAGCCTCAGCAAACAGACTTAATAGTAAGATTAAACGAGAACTTACCAAGTTTGAAGTTTGATCTGTATTTTACGAGGAGTCGCGGTGAGGGATTTCGTGAAGAACCCCGCCAGCACGCCTGCGCAGCATCCTTCAAAGCAGCGGTGTGGAATCACAGAACCAACCATGACTGAAAATAGTAAGATGAAAACCGTAGAACTACCTGTTTGACCTGATGATAGAGGGTGGGAGCGGTGGGCACGAAATCCCTCACCGCGACTCCTCGTAAAATACAGATCAAACTTCAAACTTGGTAGGTTCTCGTTTAATCTTACTATTTTACTTCGGAGTCACGTGAGTGACTTCGTGAAGATTTCAAAGCTCTGTGATTTCACGCCCTGAACAACGTCCATGCTTATCACACTGCCGCCATTCTGATGGAGTAAGACTGTTAATGGAGTTCAGTTGACAGCGGCTGAAAAATCAACACAATTTATTAATCAACTAAACAACAACCCCTAATTCGGGGCCAGACATTTACTGAGCGGTACCCAGGATAGCTTCTGCGAATGTCGCAGGAACGGCCAGAGACTTCTTATAGAACCGTTGAAAGGATTTTTCCCCCACTGGCCCAGCCCGCAGTGGCGAAAATGTGGTCCATGGCACCTTCATGGCTCTCGCTGCAGCCCTGGTGGAATAAGACTTAAAAAACGTTAGTAGCAACTCCTGTTTTAATAACTCTTTACTAAAGAATTTTATTTGACCAGGGTTGGCCACCATGGTGTCCAGTCGCAGTTTTTGTAACATCTGGGCTCGTTGTGCTGTCGCCAGTGCCATGAGCATCACCACCTTAAGGGTGAGCTGTTTCAAATTGGAGCTCATCTATTGGAGCCCAGCTCCTCAGTAGGGTCAGCATGATCCCCACATCCCACGTTACTGTATATCTGGGTCGTGGAGGGATTGGTATTGAATACTCCCCTCATTAGTTTAGACACCAGGTGGTGGGAGCTGATACTTATATCCAGGTATGAATACAGCGTACTCCTGTCGCTGTTGATGGCACTGTAGCTGAGGCCTGCATCAAAATGGAGGCCTGCTAGAAACTCCAACACATCCAGTATTGTTGCCGAGTTGGAGGACTTGTTGTTCCGGGCACAGAAACCTCCCACTTTCTGATTTGAGTGAGATATTGTTTGCGGGTGGATTCCCGACACGATGCTGCAATAAGGTTCATGGCTCTTGACGAGATGCCTGCCCGGTTGAGCGGTCTTTTCAGAACCTGCAAGCCAACAAGTTTAATGACCATGGCAAGGATGACTGACCCCCCTGTAATGGAGTGAGTAATCAATTTGGGATGTTTCCCAATCGCCATCCATGGTTGTTGTACATTTCTACAACCATCGGGTACCATGGTTGTGTAGGCCAGTCGGGAATGATCAATATGTCAGTTGCAGAGTCTAGTTTAATTTTCTGCAATACCCGACTGGTGAGGCAGCATGGGGAAAACGCGTAGCAACCCATTTCCCCCATGGATAAAATGCATCCAATGCTATTACCTCAGGGTCTGGTTCCCACAACACATACGTTGGTATTCGATGGTTCAGCCTGGACGCAAATAGGTCAATATCTGGTGTCCCCAATTTGAGCTATAATATCTCCAAAATCTGGGGGTTCAACATCCACTCAATGTTGTCATTGAAGACACGTGACCTGGTGTCCGCCACTGAATTAAGCTTCCCAGGCAAATTGGTCGCAGTAATCCAAATATTTCTTTCAATGCACCAGTGCCAAATTGTATTAGCCAATTCATTGCAAACTAGCGACCTAATACTACCCATATGATTGATGTAAACCATTATTGTAGCATTATCTATTCGAAAGCGGACATGTAATCCCATGAATTAGTACAGAAGCCCGCAGTCCATGAAATACCCCCAGCATTTCTATATAGTTTATCCCATGTGACTCCAGGAATGTAGACTCATGAGAGTTCCATCTGCCACCACAACTGGACATCGTACCAGTTGCTCCCCAGCCTGGTGCACTTGCGTCAGTTAGTATCACAACATCAGGGTTGCTCCATATAATAGGTCAATGACATTCTTTAATATTATCTACCCACCATTATAGCTTGTTTCTAGCTTCCGTGGTAACCAAAGTAGCCGATCAAAGCAGCCAGCATTTGTTTTTTAATGCTGTGATTTGTGACCTTTGTGAATTTCGGTAGTGTAGCGGTCCGAATCGTGCAGCTGGGAATGTGTTACCAATTTTAGAGTTACCAATACCAATAACTTTCGCTGTTTGCCACATGGTCGATACCCTGGCGCAAGCAAGATTGTGGCACTCTTCTGATATAGCAGTAGCTTTATTAGTGGGGATGATAAACTTCATTAATTAGTGTCTAAGGTGAACACCAAATCCATAACCCGTAGCGGGTGCAGTTTTTGATTTGTCTGGATGGATTACAATCCCAGCTTCTCAAGCAGAGCCTTGGTTGCAGCCACTCCTTGAATTGCCAATTGGAGGGTCTGCCCCATTATAAGGATTTCATCCAACATGCCATCACTATAATCTTGTTGTCGGAGAAGAGCCAATACAGGTAAATACCAACTTGTAAACAGCCTAAGCTGTGGATGGTTCCATTAGGCAATGCACCCTTCCAGACAACTTCAGAATTCCCTGTGAGCCTCAGCGATGGGCACCGTATAGCATGCTTCTTTCAAACTGATACATGCCATAAAGTACCCTGAGTAAAGCTTCCACCTAGCTGTTCCAAAAGCATCCATTTTGACATGGGTATATTGTACAAAAGTGTTCAACTCAGCTAAATCGATTATAACCCGACATTCCTCTTATTTTTACTGCTGGTGAACATTTAGGCTCAACTCAATATGTCCATGCTTGGTTATGCCAATTACCACTTTTCCCTGCTCGCCATATAATTTCAGCATGCCCTGCCTCCACCTCTTTTCGGGATAGAGTAAATTCCTACGAGGCGAATGCTGGGTATGGGAATCTATACCTCCCACGAATTATATACCCTTGAACACTTTGTAAAATAAACTCATCTGTGGTTACAGTTTTCCCCATATGTCCAAGGCCACCCGCAATCGCCCACCTATTTGTACAGGAGGGATACTACGGCGTGAGAGGAGCCAGACCCCCTTACCTCCATAGTGAACGGCGGTTCCATACAGACGGTGCTTCGGGTGGACGTTATGGAGGTTGACGGCCCGGCGGCCGCATTTCCCATGCAGGCCGCTGTTGGCCTTGCCATAAATGGTCGTTGTATTTATTGAGATGGAGGTAGGTAGAATCTTTGTGCCCTATCCGGCAGCCTTGGTTCACAGTTGTATTAGGCTGTTGCCCGGTGATATGGGTGAAGTCTGACCGATGGAGTTTCACGAGGCCCACTGTTTTGGCCTCCTTTGTCCAGTCCCTTCACCTGTTTGTACAGGTCTCCAAGCAACTGATGCGGCGGTGGAGCGGTAATGGTCGGCACAACCCCGCGAATTTGGGGTTTAGTGTGGGCTATATGGAGCTCTTACGCAGGCAATATATCTCATACTGGGTGTTGCATAGGAGTGCCAGTGCATCATGCTATTTACTGGACACATTATCCCCGATCAGGGTTTTGCAAACGCCGTTATGCCCGTGGAGACCCTTTCTCCAAGGTATTATTGAAAATCTGACTCCAGAGTTGGTGCATACGTAGGCAATCAATGGTGCCCGCCAATTCGTGGTGCAGGGTTCACCTCTCTGGGTAGAAACGGCAAACTTCACTCACCACATCCAGCATCCTCCTCATGCTCTGGTTCAGCGGTCACTGGCTGTCCCTGGTCGTCGTCAAACTCAGCAGCTGGGCAATCATTAATGCTTCTGGCTGGAGACGATGAGGAGCTGAGCGGAGTCCTTGCACGGCTAGTGGATGCCGTTCTTCTCGTTCTCGGTCCCGCTGGAGATGTTGGACCATTTAAGAGCTCCAACCGCTCAATGCGACCGTCCCTGCGAGATGCAGCGGACAAGCCGACTTCCCCAGGCCCTGCGAATTCACTGGGGCTTCCACCATCGGACCTCACCCCCTTAGAGTGCTGTCTAGGGTCCAATGGCAGGTCGTCGTGACCTACAGCCCAAGTAGGGTCATACGACTCCCGCACGGACTCTCCGCTAGTCTGTCTTCTCCCAGACTGTGGCGGCCCACCTGGCAGATAAGAAGGCAGGTGAGTTGACTCGGCGCCGGCCCCCGGAACCTGGCTCCCCGGAGTCCGTGCAAGCTTACCTCCACACTTACACCATTACTTGGCGTGGAGGCGCATGGTCGACCGCTCGCAGCGCTGAGCTGACCGACCGCTTCCTGCTGCCACCTCCGCCCTTGACCGCAGCCTGACGGGGTGTGTTGTCGGCGGTATCTGCTCCAGCAGGCCTACACGACGCAGCAGTGTTATGCCTGGGCTGCACGATGGCAGATATCCCTGGCTGCGGTACGCAATGCACTTTGCAGGGCTCCCCTGTCGTGCGGCTGTCCCCCGGCCCAGCCCCCTCGGGTCTACTGGAGCTCGGGGAGAGGTTGCCTGTAAAAGAAAACAAGACCCCTTGCCACGTACCTGTATCCCCCCTTATTCTCTTGGGGGACGGGGGGCTCGGAGTCTGGACCTGTTGCTTGCAGCTCCATAGTGGTAACCCATTCGGGTGAGTCGGCCCCTGTATTAGCGGGAGCGCCCGACTCTGCATTCCAGCCCCCACCGTTGCGTTAAAGCTGCCGGCGTTCCGTGCAGCTCCGGGGACAAGGGCCGTCGGCTGGCCGCAGCTCAGCTCCGCGCCCGACTTCCTCATTCCTGCCCCCACCGTTGCGTTTAAAGCTGCCGGCGTTCTGTGCAGCTCCGGGGACAAGGGCCGTCGGCTGGCCGCAGCTCAGCTCCGCGCCCGACTTCCTCATTCCTGCCCCCACCGTTGCGTTAAAGCTGCCGGCGTTCCGTGCAGCTCAGGGGACAAGGGCCGTCGGCTGGCCGCAGCTCAGCTCCGCTCCCCGACAGCGTCGTCCTGCGGCCCTTGTCCATGCTGTAAAGGAAGGTAATACTTACCTGCCGGTCTTGTGAAGGAGGCCGGTGGGGAGAGCGCACTCCCCCCCCCCAGCTGCCGCTGCAGATGCGCGCGACGATATGCTGCGCAGGCGTGCTGGCGGGTTCTTCACGAAGTCACTCACGTGACTCCGAAGTAAAATTGGAACCACAGCACGCTCACAATGTCAGCCCAGATCATGCTCAAAGAGCTTTATTCAAACCCACCAACGTCTGACTCAGTGCTCCTCAACAAGCCACTCAAGGTGAGCACCAACATTCAAATTAAGTACACTTAGTTCTGCTATACATGCACTTCAATAAAGCAAATCAGATATAACTGGAGAGGTGAAGTATGGAACTCTATTTGTATTATGTGGGCCGAATTGGTCATAATGCAATTTTAGTCAGGAACTAGAAAACTATTTTAGATTCCTTTGGAAATGGACAAGCAGAACATATGCAGTCTTGGAAAAAAACACGGTAATCAGATACCATTGTCTGTTAAAAACATAGAGCACTATTTTCACCGCGGGAGGCCATTGTAGGGATCGTCATATATAACTTCCATTATTTTCAACATAACACTGCTGCCAGATTCCTGTTCAGTTCTCCTTTCAGTTGCCTGAAGAGAACATTTCCTCTGTGAACTCCCTGGCTCACACTTCCATCTCCACCAACACCCGCTCAGTGTTTAATGGCATCTTCCCATGCAACTGCAGGAGATGCAACACTGCTCTTTTATCTTCTCCCAGACATGCCTTTCAGATTAAGCAATGATTCTTCCAATTCAGTGTGATGCCTCCTCATAAAGATGCTTCTGTGTCCAAGAGCGAGACTGAATGATATTATCTCACTGGTACCAGGGCAGGGATGTCTCGGATTGGGTACAAAAAGTTATGTAGGGGGAGGGAAATTAGCCAGAGGTTGTAGTACATATAGGTAGAGAAGGAAGAAGTCTTACAGAGTCAGTTTAGGGAGTTAGGCCGAAGGTTAAAAGCATGACCTCGAGGGTTATATATCAGGATAATCCCCAATACCACATGTGCTACAAGGTCAAACTTTTCAGATATAACAGATGAATATGTGACTAAAGAGCTTTTACAGGAGGGAAGGCTTTAGGTACTTGAATCATTGGGTTGGATTCAGAGAAAATGAGTTATGTAGAACAAGGACAGGTTGTACCTAAGCTGGAATGGCACCAATATTCTTGCAGTGAGATTTAGCCAGGCTTCCAGGGATGGTTCAAATTGAATTTGGCAAGAGGGGTGGAAAGCATTGTAGCAGTGCAGCAGATGGAGAGAACAATGCAGAGGATAATTCAAGCAAGTCCAGGAGGTAGAGGTAAGTTAGAAAGAATAGAAGGACAGGGAGGGGTCATTTGTATTTACTGTTCTGCGAGGAGCCTCACAGGTAAGTCAGGTAAAGTCAGAAGAGGGATCTGGAATTAGTCATAGAGTCATTAAGCCAACATGGAAACAAGCCCTTGTGTCCAACTAATCCAAGATGCTCTATCTAAGCTAGTTCCATTTGTTTGTAATAAAACTAAATGCTGGAGTACCTCAGCAAGTCTCTGGAGAAATTGGATAGGGGGTTACACAAAAGGCTGGAGAAACTCAGCGGGTGCAGCAGCATCTAAGGAGCGAAGGAGATAGGCGACGTTTCGGGTCGAGACCCTTCTTCAGAGATAGGTGACATTTCGGGTCGGGACCCTCTCTCAGACTGATTGTAGGGAGCGATATTTGGCCCATACCCCTCCAAACCTTTCCTATTCTTGTACCTGTCCAAATGTCTTTTTAAGGTTGTTATTGTGTATGCCTTGATTACTTCCTCTGGCATCTCATTCCATATACCCTCTATTTTCTATGTGAAAATGCTGTTCCTTAAGGACCTGTCCCACTTGGACGTAATTTACGCGACAGGCCGGTAGTGACTGATGTGCGACAGTTGTGCGCGTCATCATGCGTCCGCACAGCCGTCTGGAGTCTGAAGAAGGGTCTCGACCCGAAACGTCACCCATTTCTTCTCTCCAGAGATGCTGCCGGTCCGGCTGAGTTACTCCTGCATTTTGTGTCTATCTCCAATTGTCTTGGGCCCACTCTGGGAGTAGGAGTGGGGGCGGATCCGGATCCTCAAAGGCCGTGAGCCCCAGGCCGAGCTCGGCGATCGCTTGCCTGCTTCTGCTGCTGTTGGAGGTGAGACAATGCGCCGCACCAGGGTGTCCCACTTGGCCGTCATTTACGCGACAGGCCAGTGACGCGCAAAGATTTAGTGCAGAACAAAATCCTGGAGCGCTGCGCGATACCGCGCACAACTCCACACTCCTCCACACCACTCCTTGTGCCCGTCCCGCACTACCCACACGCTACCCACACGCTACCAGGTCGCGTAATTGGCGCGCAAATGACGGTAAGTGGGACAGGCCCTTAAGGTTCCTTTGGAGGGATGTTGCCCCTCCGACCTGAAACCTATGCCCTCTAGTTATTGATTCCTGCACCTTGGGAGAAAGACTGTATACATTCAATCTCTCTATCTCCCTCCTGATTTTATATACCTCTATATAAGATCACACCTCCACTTGCAATCCATAAATAAAGTCCTAGCTGCCCAACCTCGGACCTTCAAGTCCTTTCACTATCCTGTAACGTAATGTGCGAACTTCCATACTCATTTCCTAAGGCCAGCTTGCCAAGAACCTTATTCATCCACTCTATCTACCTTCAATGCCACTTTCAGGGCACTAGGTATTCAGATACCTGTTGCTCCAATTGTCAACTAAATATTTGCCTCATCACAGATGCTGCCTGACAGGTTTTCTTCCTCGTGATGTTTTTTCAACTGCAGTGTTTTGTTTCTCACAGTCCCAGATTCTATCTACTCCCTCTCCCCTGTTCTCACTTATCTACTACCTCCATCTCCTTCAGACAGCTCGGCTGCAATGAATGAAACTTAATTCACCCTCTCTCAACCATCACCACCTCCTTATACATCATTCAGTCTCTTGTGGTCTCTACTATGTCACAGTTATTCCCTTTGTTCCCTCCACCAAGTTCCCTTCAGATAGGGAAGGCAAACTCAGAAACAATTATGTGGGATTGTACCATCCAAGATAAGTGGTTACATCTCAGAAAGAAGAAAGACAAGTGTTTCACCCTGAGCTCGACCCTTCAATTTACAATTCACCAATTTCCAACTGATCTTTGACATTATAGGGAGTTTATTAAGGGATTAGCATGAAAGCACAGACCAAGACACAGGTCTTAATGACTACAGGTCAGTCGCACTGACCTCTGTTGTCATGAAGACCCTCGAAAGACTTGTGCTGGCCCACCTGAAAAATATCACAAACCCTCTGCTGGAACCCCTGCAGTTTGCATACCGGGCCAATAGATCAGTGGATGACGCAGTCAACCTAGGCCTGGATTTCATCCTCCAGCACCTAGACCACCAGGGAACCTATGTAAGGAATCTGTGGAGTCACCTCCACAGACTCCTCTGTCAAGCAGCTAATGTTTGTGGACGACACAATCCTGACGTCCACAAACATTAGTGGAATTGATTGTAGACTTTAGGAGAGCCCTCCCTCCTCTCCTCCCACTCACCATCAACAACACAACAGTCAAAACTGTGGAGTCATTTAGGTTTCTTGGAACCATCATCTCCAGGGACCTTAAATGGGAGACCACCGTCGACAGTCAAAACATGGGGGGACACAAATTGCACGCACGCACACACACACACACACACACACACACACACACACACACACACACACACACACACACACACACACACACACACACACGGCTTCGGCCGTGGGCCCTTTGGACGGTAACGTCAGGAGCTGACCTGGTTGGTGACCGACTCCGAACTCCAGCAACAGCAGCTTCATCCATCCCGAATCATGGGGTTTGAATCGGCCCGTTCGCGGGGCCGTTCATCGCCCGACACAGTTTAAAATCAGCCGGCGGGGACTTCAACATCGGGAGCCTCAATCACCTTGACGTAGCTGTTTGATTTTAAGCCGCGCCGGGCGATGAAAGGCTCCGTCAACGGCTCGATTCAGCCCTTTGGAGGGATGTTGCTCCTCTGAATCTTTCAAAAGCTAAAATGTGATAAATAACACCTAAACAATAAAACTAAAGCAAATAAAGGCAAACAGAAGAACCAGCCTTGGAGGGGGAGGGGGAGGGAGAGAGAGAGAGAGAGAAGGGGAAAAAACTAAATAACGTGAGTGACCGTGAATGAGTGACTTACCTGCAAGCCAGCCAGGAAACCCGTTCGACCGGAGCCCTTAATGACCTGACCCATTTAAATCCGATACCCGTTTAAATCTTTCCCATCCACTAATACATCCAATTAGTTCAAATGGTAATTGTACCCACGTATACCTTCATAGTACTTGAAGGGCAAAACACAATTGGCAACACATCTTGTTAATACGATGTTAATAGAGACATTTAACAAGCGCTTAACAGTGACACCCCCACTGTCTCGCGGAAAGCGGAGATTTTAATAGGTTTTTTTTTCATGGAATTTCAAAATCCAGATTACAAAATATGGGGGGGATTGTCAGCAACCTCTCATAACATGAGAGGAATGTGCCCCCATTCGCCCAGGATTTCCGCCCATGGACTCCACAGTCAAAAAGGCCCAACAGAGGATGTACTTCCTGCGGTAGCTGAGAAAACGCAATCTGCGAAAGGCAATGATGGTTCAGTTTTATACTGCCATCATAGAGTCTGTCCTCACCTTCTCCATCATGGTCTGGTTTGGTTCAGCCACCAAGCATGACATCCGGAGGCTGCAGCGCATAGTTCGATCAGCCAAGATATTGTCTGCAACCTTCCCCCCATCGACAATCTGTACACTGCAAGGGCCAGGAAGCGAGCAGGTAAGATCATCTCTTTTTTTTTTTTTTTTTAATTTATTTATTATAGAAACAAAGTAATAACAGAGTACTTTATTTTACATTATTATTATTTTAATAATAGTACATTAGTACATTATTTTACTATAGTAAAAATACATAATATTAATGATCAATTCATACTATTAATATTATTTGTATTGTTCTTAATTATAAATTTCAAGGTTATATATTTTATATAACTAAGAATACATGATACTAATAATACATTTATAATATTAGCAATATACTCATACTGTTAATACTATTTATTTTGTCTCTAATTTTAAGTATAATGCCGAATATTATGTGATTAATAATATGAAATACTAGTAAAACTTTTATAATATTCATTATATTTTCGTAAAGTTAACAATATTTGTGTTATCACTAATTTTAAATTTAAAATTATTATATAATTGAAAATACACAATTTTATATAATTAAAAATATAAGATACTACTAATATTCTCATGAAATTAATAATATTTATATTCGTACCGGTATTAAGAGGTTAAGATAGAAACATAGAAACATAGAAATTAGGTGCAGGAGTAGGCCATTCAGCCCTTCGAGCCTGCACCGCCATTCAATATGATCATGGCTGATCATCCAACTCAGTATCCCGTACCTGCCTTCTCTCCATACCCTCTGATCCCCTTAGCCACAAGGGCCACATCCAACTCACTCTTAAATATAGCATTTATAACAAAGATCATTTGTTTCTATACTATTTTCTAATTTTTTATATAGATATAAGAAAATAGAAAAAAGAATAAAGAATAAGAAAGGTTTGATGGAGAATAGAATATTCGTCATTAATTCGCCCTTAAAGATATATTCATGATTTTTTATATATATTTCTTCATCCATTCAAATATCCAGGCCTCAGTCAAGTCCTCGCGCCGAACCGTTATGACCCTGTAAATATTTAATATACGGAGACCAAATCCCTCTGAAGAGGTCTAACCTATCCATAAGGACAAGCCTCAATCTCTCCAGATGGAGTGTCTCCGACATTTCTGTATTCCACATTTTGATTGTTGGGAATGCAGGGCCTTTCCAAAATTTTAATATTAATTTTTTCCCAATTATTAGACAGTAGTCAATAAAAGTTCTTTGATTCATTGTTATTAGTTGGTCAGTTTCAAATATTCCAAGTATAATTAACTTTGGGTCAGGAGTCATACTTATATTGACAACATTCGAAATTATCTTAAATATTTCGTTCCAGTATTCTACAATTTTTATACAGTTAGTAAATGAATGTGACAAATTTGCTTCTGAAATTTGACATTTATCACATGTAGGAGATATCTTTGGGAAAATATAATGTAGTTTAGATTTAGAATAATGTAATCTATGTAGTATTTTAAACTGTATAAGGGAATGTTTAGCATTTAACGAGCAATGATGTATATGTTGTAGACTTCCATCCCATATTTCTGGTCTTATTATTTGACCTAATTCCTTTTCCCAAGACTCTCTATATGTTTCTGTTGATGGGGTATCATTTTCCAATAAAATATTATATATATATGATATCATTTTTTCCGTATTTGGGTGTTTATTCAAGCATTCATCTAAAATTTCCGTCTTTCTATTTCTAAATTCTTGTATATTTGCAGAAGCATAATTTCTAATTTGTAAATATCTAAAATATTCTTTATTGTGTAGCCCATAAATTTGTTGTAACTCTTGAAATGAAAGAAAAATATTTTCCTTATAAAGATCACCCATCTTAGAAATTCCTTTATTTTTCCATTGTAAAAAAGCCTTATCCAACATTGAAGGTAGGTAAGATCATCTCTGACCCCTCTCATCCTGGCCACAACTCTTTGAAGCACTTCCCTCTGGATGGCGACTCTGGATTCCCAAAGCCGCCACAGCCAGACATAAAAACAGCTTCTTTTTCCACGAGCAGTAGCTCTATTCAATAACCAAAAGTCTGTAGCCCCCTTTTGCTCTGGTATTTTATTTCATTCTTCACATGTTTAAATTATAATGTTTTACTCTTAATTGTTTACTGTATATCGTGTTGTTAAAGCACCAAGGCAAATTCCTTGTATGTATACATACTTGGCAAATACAATTTATTCAATTTAAGTTTAACAAGTTATCACAGCATTACATCATCAATGGCAGAATAGCAAAAGATTTGTGCAGATTATAAAGGCTGAAAGAAAACACGGTGCTCAGGATGGGACATGCAGGCCCATGCTAATCCCAGGCATCTTCATGTTATCGTTTCATGGTATGCAGACATTACCGGACTCCAACGTTTATTAATCATTACTAAATGCCATTTCAAAGGATAATTAATGTCAACCACATTGTATTATGTCCCAAATCTTATCCAGACTAGACTGGATAAAGATGGGTGATTGCCCACCCTAAAGGGTAAGATTTTGCCGATCGTAGTCTGAAGAAGGGTTTCGACCCGAAACCTTGCCTATATCCTCCGCTCCATAGATGCTGCCTCACCTGCTGAGTTTCTCCAGCATTTTTGTCTATCATCGATTTTCCAGCATTTGCAGTTCCTTCTTAATCAATGTAGTTTCATGATTGTCAGTTATGATACTATTTTGTTTATTATAGATTTACTTAAATGACTGTCTTTAATTTACTCAGCTTCCGTGTAAGGAATTTGAGCTCCTCCTGAGGGATTGTTTATCCATGTCCATGGATTACAGATCCAATAAAACTAGAACATAAGGTTTCTGAAACTTTAAGGGATCTTGGTCTGAACACACTTGGAACAGCAAGTGACATTCTGGTTCCAAAAATGATAGGAAACACTTGAAAATATGCAAAGACAATTTAAAACTAAAACTCTTCTGATAAATTTTTCGACAGAGGCTCATTTCTTTGGGGAAGAGGGATGTGCACATAACTATAAGAGATGTTTCAAGCAGGGGTAATAAAGTAGGGAGAGACAATTCAATTATGATTCAGGAGACATTTCTTCACTCAAAGTATGAAACTTACTCCCACAGTAAATAGAGTCATAGAGTGATACAGGAAACAGGCCCTACTGCCTAACCCACCCACACCGGCCAACAATGTTCCAGCTACACCTTGCCTGCACTTGGTCCATATCCCTCCAAACCTGTCCTATCCATGTACCTGTCTAACTTTTTTTTTGAACAATGGGATAGTCCTAGCCCCAACTACCTCCTCTGGCAGCTTATTCCATACACCCACCCACACTTTGTGTGAAAAATTCCTATTAAATCTTTTCCCCTTCACTTTGAACCTATGTCCTCGATTCCCCTACTCTGGGCAAAAGACTCTGTGCATCTAACTGATCTATTCCTCTCATGATTTTGCATACCTCTATAAGATCTCCCCTCATCCTCCTATGCTTCATGGAATAGAGACCAGCCTACTCAACCTCTCCCTATAGCTCACACCCTCTAGTCCTGGCAACATCCTCGTAAAAAATTTCTGAACCTTTTCAAGCTTAACAATATATTTCCTATAACATGGTGCGCAGAACTGAACACAATATTCTAAATGCGGTCTCACCAACATGCACGCATGCACGTCATTACGTCTGACGCATGGTGCAACGATGAGCTGGCAGGCGTGTAACTCCACCAGCGGTACGTTTAAAAAAACCCTCGGGTAAGTGTTTAAAACTTAGTTGAGGTCGTTTTCTTGGGTCGGTAATTCTTGTTCCAGGAGCAAGTTTGAACCAATGGAGAAAATGACTAAGGTGAGGTCGAGGCGGGCTGCCGGGCGAGCAGCTATGGAAGACCACGGGTAGCGGGTGGCCGTCTATCTCGCCTTCAGAATTACTGGCAGCACGGCCAGTGGCTTCAGACTTGGTGCCGATTGAAAGCACTGTGGCTACTCCGGTGGGACGGAAAGCCACTAAGAAGTCTGTTAGGCCCGTTGACTCAGACGAGTCGAGCCAGGAGGGTTCCCCTCCCACAATGGATACCGTCTTCGGACGTTTGTCCAGGATGGAGCTCCTGATGGAGAGGATGTTCCATCACGATATGCTCCAGCAAGAGGAGCTATATATCTGCGGGTCTCCTCGGGGACCCGTGGCAGCAGCATCTGCTGAAGGGCTGCATAATGTCTCCCTCTCGGAGGAGGACAGCATTCGGGGTCAGTTTTGTTCTGACTCCGAGTTCAGAGGTCTTAGTTGGTGAGCATACCTCAAGGCAAGAAGGGTGCGAACCAGAGGTGCCAAGCATGGCATCAAAATTTTCTATTCAGACCGAACCTGGGGAACCGCTGGATGAAGACCTGGCCATGACTATAAATTATATGGCCTCAGACCAGCTGCAAGACCTCACAATGGAAGAAACTTCCAAAAAACACGAAACACCCGCCAATTGTGCCTCGATCAAAGTGCCAACTGTGAACCACGCTATCTGGGGTCACATGGGTGTAGGTATCAGAGCCCAGGAAGTGAGCGATTACGTGCCCTCCGCTCCCAACCCTTGTATCATAAAGGTCATCTGGTAGTTCTAGATTTCTCTAATCTTACTATGTCACTTCAACTACTGTTATCTGTGATTTCACACCGCTGCTTTGAGGATTGACGCGCATGCGGACTAGTGGGCTTCTTCACATAATCGCTCATCGTAACTCCTCATAAAATAAAGATCAAACTTCAAACTGGTAAGTTCTCATTTAATCTTACTATTATTGTCAAAAGGCAGCTCATTAAACACAAGATGGACCTTTTGTGCAATCTGAGTAGAATTTGCACAGTCTCCCTGTGACCCCATGGGCTCCCATTAGATCAGGGGTCGGCAATCTACTGCCCACGGGCCGAGTTTGGCCCGTAACCCAAAATCATCCGGCCTGCAGGCATTTTTTTTTTCCCGTCATCTACACTTCTTTAGACTGTTTAATATTATTGGCCAGCAACATAAAGACTTACTTTAATGCTCCTAGCAATCCTGTTTGCTGATACAAAAAATCGGAACTGATATAATCCCACAAACTGGGCAAAAGGTTAGTTGGATTGGTGGGCACGGTTCCAGTGATGTAAAAGTGCAGTTGCAGTTGCAGCGGCTGCTGTGCCTAGTGCTCAGCACAGCCCGGAACCATCCGTACCCGCGCTTCACCCGGGGGAGGGTCAGGGTCAGGGCCAAGGCCGCCCTCCTCAAAGATGGTGGCGCTGCTGACCGTTGGTTCGTGTGGACGTGGTGGACAGGAATCCAGCGGTAAATGGATGGGACTAGACTTTGGAGAGGAGGGAGAGGGAGGGGGAAGAGGGAGGTGGGGAGGGAAGGGATGGGTGAAAGTGAGGGAGGGGAGGAGAGGGAGAGCTGTAGAGGGAATGAGGAAAGGGAAGGAGAGAGGAGGGGGGAAGGAGAGAGGGAGGAAGGAGTGGTGGGGGAGAGAGGGGGAGGAGAGGAAAGGGGGAGGAGAGAGAGTGAGGTGGAGGAGGGAGTAGAGGCAGAGGGAGGGGAGGGGGAGAGAGAGGGGGAGTAGAAGTGGAGGAATGAGGGGAGGAGGGGAGGAGAAGCGAAGAGAGGGGAGAGAGGGGGGGAGAGAGGGGGAGGAGAGGGGGGAGAGATGGGGAGGAGAGTGGGGAGAGATGGAGAGAGGGGGGAGGTGGAGAGAGGGGGGAGGAGAGGTACAGAGAGGGGGAATGAGGGGGAGGAGAGAAGGAGAGGAGCTGGAGAGGATTGGGATGGGAGGAGAGGGGGAAGAGAGAGGGCAGAGGTGGAGGAGATGGGGGGGGGCGATGTGGAGAGGGGGGGGGAGTGGGGGAGGAGGGGAGGGGGGAGGAGGGGGAGAGATAGTGAATGGGGGGATGGGGAAGAGAGGGTAACAAATTATCTGCATGAAATTTAGGATAGAGAGGGTAATTTCAATACCAGTGTCTCAAACTAACTGCTATGTTCAGTAGACATACTATAGGCTTAAATATATAAATATAAATCAAAGTATAGTTAGTATGTATTATTACCTCCATTTATTAACCATAGTGATAGATGTGGCCCGCCATCCGCTCACAGACATGGGTCCTGGCCCCTCTGCAGAACAAGGTTGCCGACCCCTGCATTAGATGCTCCAGATTCTCCCATGAGCCAAAAAAGGTGATAATGGGTTTACTGTCCTCAATTAGTTACTTAGCGCGGATAAGTAGCAACAGAATCAAAACAACAATGGATGGTTATGGAAACTGGAGGAGAGGGAGTAGGGCTGTTGGGATTGCTCTGCCGGGAGCCAGTGTGAGTCCGATGGACCGACTGATCTGCTTCTGTGTCATATGTTAGAATTGTTAGGAAGATTTTCTTTTGTATTTAATGATGCCCCCGTCATCCTCACTCCCACTGGAGCGTATGCAGTAAAATGTCATTGACAGACAGATTTTCCCCTCCAGATTTGATTATTTTCTAGTCATACTCCAAGCATGACATTTATCTGCTCTTTAGTTTTATTAACAGCTTGGAAATTATTTCTTTGAAATAAAACAGATTTGCTTCATTGCCAGGGAATTGCAACACTCAACAAAGACTGACCCTCGGAACATTCTTGAGCATGATTTTCTCAAGCACTTATGATTAACAGTATCAAAACAAAGCAGCAAGAAAAAAAGGTTTCCGATTAAGGATGAAATTAGGCTGCTTGGCCGATGATGGCAGAATTAATTAGGCAGTCAATCCCAGCTGATCTCAGCCTCTAAGATGAGAGTTAATTGCTTTAAAGTTTTGAATCCTTGCTTTAATAGCTTTGTCTCCTTCAGGTCTGTCATTAAACCAGCAACAATTTTCCATATGTGAATAAACCTGTCAGGAAAGAGACTGATAATTGTTATCAGTACATCAGTTCACACTTTCCATCATCTCTGAGTCAAACATAAAGTGGCCAACTTTTTTTTAAAGCTCAAATATTGGGATAACATTTTCACACAGTGTCAATGAAGGTTGTATGGGTGGTATTCCCCTTTTCTTGAGTTACAAGGTCTTATTCACCCAGGGAATGAAGAATCTTCAGACCCCTCCGTCCAAGAGTGCAGCAGAGGTTCAGTGACTGAGTATATTTGAGACAGATTGCTGATTTATGACACACAGGATGTGGGATGAGTGCAGGGATAAGTGCCCCTAATGCAAAAGATGTTATGAGTTTAAATCCCATTCCAAAGGAATACAAGAGGTGGTGGACTTAGACTGAGCAATTACGTGAAAAAGGCAGTCACCACGCATGCGCGTCAATCTTCAAAGCAGCGGTGTGAAATCACAGAGAAGAGTTGTTGAACTAAAATAGTAAGATTAGAGTTGACTAGAACTTACAGAAAGATATTTATATAACGAGGGTCGGGAGCGGAGGGCACGTAATCGCTCATCGTAACGCCTCATAAAATAAAGATCAAACTTCAAACTGGTAAGCTCGTTTAATCTTACTATTTTACTTTGGAGGCACGTGAGTGACTATGTGAAGATTTCAAAGCTCTGTGATTTCATGCCTTGGAACGAGTCCACGCGTCACAACTGCATCAATTGACCAGGACGAGTGAGAAAAATAAATAATGCATTCAAACATGACATGGTTAAACAATACTGATGCTTTAATAACAAAATAAATTAACAGTGATCCCTCTCACCCAGGGGGAAACTGTGAAACAGAATTTAAAACAGAATCAGCAAAAATCCCTGGTCTGGCGATAGGCTTGTTATAAAACCTTTGGTACATCCGCTCATTCGACCATCCCGCAGCCGCTAGAATGTGGTCAAGAGGGATGTCCATATCTCTTGCTGCTGATGTCGATGCAGCCCTGGTGGAATGAGGTTTAAAAGTGTCAGTGTCCACTCCACGCCAGAACCTGTTTAATCCATCTAGAGATGGTCTGCACCGTAACCTTTTTATGAGGTTTGGTATAACTAACAAAGAAGGAGAGTCCGAGCCTCTCAGGCTCTTAGTGACCTTTATGTATTGAAGTATGTGTGACACTACACAATCGTGGATCTGAGGGGTATGCCATAAAACTCAATTTGAGCCCCAGTATCCCTCGTAACCTCATTAACCTCATTGCTCTGGTTAATGAGGTTATGAACAAAAAAGGTGATGCTATTACAAGATGTACCCATACTGTCCAGTCTGAGTTTATGTAATGTCTTGACCTGTTGTGCTGAGGACAGCGCCATGAGAATGACTACTTTGAGTGCAAGATGGTGCAGAGACAGAGATGAAGCTGGTGCCCACTGACAGAGCAGAGTGTGAACCACGCTCACATCTCATATATGTGAATTTCTGGGCCTAGGGGGAGTGGAGTTAAAAATGCCCTTCATAAACTCAGTTATTAAAGGGTGAGATCCTACCATGTGGTTCGCTGACCCCAGCCATAAATAATTTGACAAAGCACTCCGGGCACTGTTAATGGCACTGTAACTGAGCTTGCTATCATGAAAAAGTGACAAAAGAAACTACAAAACGTCTGTGATAGAAGCCGTGTCATATGAAATATTAGAGCGGGAACAGTTTCCAGTTCCCATTTCCTTTTGTGTGTGATGTACTGTTTCTGTGTGCTCTTCCTCCAGGCTGCAGTGATGACATCTATCGTACGCTATGAAAGCCGAGCCCCAGGAACGGACTCCTCAGAATCTGCAAACCAACAAATTTATACGATCATGAAGAGGGTGGCTTTCTCCTGTCACCGGGTGCACCAGCAGATTTCTGCTCTTTGGCTCTGCCATAAAAGGCTGTGTAATTAAAGCTAGAATCAGAGGGAACCAATGCTGAGTAGGCCAGTCTAGTACTACCAATATGCCAGAGGCGGAGTCTTGCTCGATTTTGGCCAAACATCGAATAATGAGGCAGAATGGGGGAAAAACATACAAAAATTTCCCACCCCAGTGTAGCGAGAATGCATCTACTGCTACTGGCCCTAGGTCTGGCTCCCATGACATGTAAATTGGTAATTGATGATTAAGCCTGGATGCAAACAGATCAATGTCCGGTACACCATAACGAAGGACAATGTCATTAAACACTTCGTGATTCGACATCCATTCTTTGTTGTCATTGAACTCTCGTGACCTGGTGTCTGCCACCTTGTTATATCTAACTGGTAAGTAGATAACTGAAACCCAGATGTTTCTCGCAATACACCAGTGCCAGATGAGATTAGACAATTTATCACCGGATACAGACTTACTGCCACCCATGTGATTAATGTACGCTACTACTGTAGTGTTGGCATTCTGAAGTTGGACATGCACATGATGCATATTGGTACAAAAAGCCTTTAACCCATAGAGTGCTCCCAACAACTCTAGGTAGTTAATACCGTGTGACTGAAGCATCAATGATTCCTGCAGATCCCATCTGCCACCACAGCTCGAGGCGCTATCAGTAGCACCCCAACCTAGCGCACTGGCATCAGTCTGCAGGATAACTGATGGTGTATCAACTAAATTAGTACTAGAACAACACTGAATATTGGTAACCCACCATTGTAACTCAGCCAGAGCTTCAGCTGGCAATTGCATGGGTCTTTCGAAGCAACCTCCATGAATCACGAGTGCCTGTTCCTTTGCACGCTGTAAGTTTTGGTTGTGCAAAGGCCCGAACTGAGCACCACTAATTTTCCAATTATACTAGCCACATGTCTAATAGAAGGTTGATTATTAACAATGAGTTTCCTGCAGGTTTAAATTAACTCTAATTGCTTGCCCCATGGCAGATTCACTGACGTGTGTACTGAGTTAATGGTGAATCCCAAATAGTCAATTATCGTAGATGGCACCAATTTACTTAACTGGATGGATTAAGAACACCAGTTTCTCAAAAACGAGTTTTGTAGCTGACACAGATAATTCAGCTAATTCCAAAGTCCTCCCTGTAAAGTGGATTCACGGATACCATTAGATCTTCACTACTTTATTAATCACACATTATTGCCCTAGCTGTACGTGGTCGGTCGCGATCACCAGAGGGAGAGCTAGGGGCGTGTAGGTTACAATTATACTAACTGGTGGGGGAGTGGTTAGCATGGACATTGTTACTATCAATTAAAGGTGTATACACATATCATCTACATCCTTCCTCTACAAAACAAACAGTGAGTGACAGGGCGACCACGTCTCATGCACTAGGGTAAATGCAAACAGTAAGGCACGGGAATACAGAATCACACGTAATCGCCGTAATGGACCGGCGGCCTGACCAGGTGACCAGACCGGGTCCGAACCTCGCCATCACCTCCTTCCCCGACGGGAACAAGCGGGGATGACGCCGGGGCATGGTGGGGGCCACGGACAGGAGAACCCCTGGGCGATGAGGGCATCGTGGGGGACAGCGAAGAGAAGGACGAGGAAGCCCAAGAAAGCGGTACCGCAGCCGGGAGACAGACGGGAGAAGGACGAGGGGGGACCCCAGAGGAACGGGAAAGGCACTAGGCCGCGAAAGTGGCAGTGGGGGGGCATACGGAGCCGCCGGGGGAGGGAGAGGCTCGTTCACGAGCCGGAGATGCTGGTGGGACCGGCAGTACACCTTGCCGTCGTGGTTGACAAGGTACGAACGAGGGGAGCCGGCAGAACCGACGACCACGGCCAGCTTGGTGCGGCCAGAACTGGACCTCATGCAGACGACCTGGCCGGGAAGAAAAGGGCAAAGGACATGGCAGGACCTGTCATGGGAACGCTTCTCTATACCGTGTTTCTGGGCAATGCGTTTCCGGACCAAGGCAGAGTTGATCCCAAACGGCATGCGGAGGAAGCGATACCTGCCAAAAGGCATGCTGAAGGTCGTCAGGTGCAAAGATCGCTCGTCTAGAGCATATCTGCCAGAACGAGCTCTTGGCATCGAGAACCAAAAACACAGTGGCAGGGCCGACCTGTGCAGCAACATCCTCCACCATCCGCATGGGATAATGTGGGCATCTGATGGCCAAGTTCAAGTCCTTAGGGTTGATGCAGATCCGTATTTCACTCTTATCTTTCTTCGCAGCGACAACCATAGTAGAGACCCACTGGGTTTGATGTCTGCATCAAAGACTAAGATGTCAGGTTTACGACAGGCAGAAGCCATAACGGCACAGGGAGGGAGTACTGGGACTAAGAAAATAAAACTCGATAAACTGGAGATGCAGGAAGGAGAACTTCTGACACCATGTAAAGTGGATTCACAGATACCATTAGATCTTCACTACTTTATTAATCACACATTATTGCCCTAGCTGTACGTGGTCTGACACGATCACCAGAGAGAGAGCTGGGGTGTGTAGGTTACAATTATACTAACTGGTGAGGGAGTGGTTAGCACTCCCAATGACTAAGATGTCATCCAAATATGCCATGACTATATGATTCTGTACCCTGAGTAGCCCCGGGACTGGTTTTAGCAAACTTCCAAAAATCTCCTGTGATCTTCATGAATGGCCACTGAATAGTAAGCATCTTTGAGGTCAATGCTCGCCACGTAGCATTCCTTGGAAAGCAGTTGTTTGGCAGTTACAAAAGTTTCCATTTTGAAGTGTTTATACTGCACAAAAGTGCTAAGCTCTATCAAATCAAGGATAATTCGACATCCTCTATCCTTCTTTTGCCTAGTAAATATGTTGGACACAAACTGGTGAGACTCACGACTCGACCTCTCAATTACCCCTTTCTTGAACAAAGACTCAAGTTCTCCTTGTGCACTCATACACTCCTGTTGTGAAAACACAAAAGTGCGGCTAGGTGTATGCTGTGGGTGGAGGTGAGTCAGAAATGAACTCAATTTGGAAACCTTGTATACTGTGCAGTATAAACGGGTCAGATGTTATCCAATGCCATTCATGTAAGAAAAATTGCAATCTCCCCCCAACTTGTAATTGATCCATCGCAGGCTCACTTACCTTAGTGGTTACCGGCGGTATGGTCTCTGGGGGGTAGGGTTGTTGGAGGACCCCATCCCCGCATCTTGAACATGGCCCGGCTTGGGCCCTGCTCTAAAAAAGGCTTCTGTGCCTGTTGCTCGGATCCACGTCCACCATATCCAGCAAAACCGTCTTGTATGGAGAGGAGGGTAGGGGTACTGTTGCCAGAAAGATGATACCTTGGGAGGCGCCTTCATAAGGCCAACGGTTTTAGCCTTCTCATCCAGCTCTTTTACCTGTTTAGACAGGTCTTCTCTGAACAGGAAGTTTGGGGGTTGGACATTTCCCGGCTTGCACAGCCCAGCAAATTTTGGGTTTAGAGCAGGACGGATGGCGAGCTCTTTTTCCAATGGCTCCTCTGTTAGGGCAGGGATAGCAAATCTGGATGCCATAGTGGGTACATCCGATGTTTGCTCCTCATGCCATGAAGCATGCTGCCCGACTGTGCCTCCATACTCTGGATCAGTATAATACGGGCCTCGTATGCGCCCCTCATCAGAGAGGGAGGTATTCTGCAGCCCTGACACAGGTGCTGCTGCCTCAGGTTCCCTGTAATCATCGGGCTCCGATAGCTCCCTCCTTTGGAGCATATCTCTCTGGAGTAACCTCTCCACTAGGTTCTCCATGTGGGCCAGCCTGCCAATAACGCTGCCCATAGAGGGAGGGGAAATTTCCACCTCCTGGCCCGACTCATCTGAGTCCAGGGCCCTCACAGACTTTCTGGTGGCTTTCCTCCCCGTGGAGTAGCCACAGCGCTTTCTGACAGCACCAGGTCTGTTGCCGCTGGCTGCTCTGCCAGCGATTCTGAAGACGAATTCGGCTGCCGTCCGCTGCCCACAGGTCCGCGGTCTTCCACAGCCAGTTTTGTCGTGGCCCGCCTCTTTACCTTGTACATGTTCTCCCGAAGTCCGATGCTGAAACATAAGCAAAAAACCCTGAACCGGGAACAACGACCTCAGCTATGTTATGAATATTTACCTGAACGTTTAAAACTTACCGCTGGAAGGAGCAACGCGCCCGCCAGTCAGTCGTTGCGCAATGCGTCAGACGTAATGATGCGCATGCATGGTGACGGCCACCTTCACGTAGTGATTCACATGACTCCGAAGTAAAATTTTAAATTTTCATCTGCAATAGATGTAAAATCTCTTTGCAGCTGCATAACTTGGACTGATAATGCTTATTAAAATAAATAAGGGATATGGGAAAAAAGTAGGGTAAGTTATAAATCATGCATTATATTGGAAGGTAGGAAAGAGTTTTGGGCCTAAAATGTCTTCTTCATTTGCTTTGAGTTTTAATTTTGTTAACTTTCCATGAGGTAAAGCCTCCTAGGTCTTCATGCACACATTTTCAGAGAGACATGAGCTGCTTTAACGATGTATCCCTCAGGCTTCCAGAGGCAGAATCTCTCATCCTGTCCTCAGAATAACTGTTGAAACAGCTGGGAAAGGATCATGGGGAATCAAAATTCCCTGAAGTTTCTATAGACACGCACAGCACACACAGAGTACATGTTAAACTTTGAACCTTCACACAAGCCACTGGAACTATTAAAGCCGACAGATGATGCAGAATTCTGATTAATATCTAAAACTCAAACATGTCATCACATTAGTAATCTGTTCTTGAGATGCACCAAAGGTAGTAACCTTACAGACTACAAACAGATGCTGAGAGTAACATAACACAATGATGAAGATTAAGTTACTTGACTAACAGCCAGTGTTCTGGACTTTGCATTGGAGGCGAAGGGGAGTCTTGAGAGAAGTTTATTAAATTGTGAGACGTACAGGGTATACATTCCGAGCCTTTTCCTCAAAGAGTGGAAATGTCAAATACTAAATGTCATAGGTTAAGGTAAGGTTGGGAAGTTAAAAGGTGAAGTATGAGACAAGTGTGTGTCTAGAACACCAGGGGTTGTGATACAACGGTGATGCTTAAGAAGCATTCGGAGGATATGGATCATGTGCAGGCAGATGGAATTAGTTTAATTTGGCTTCATGGTTGGCACAAATATGGTAGGCCAAAGGGCCTGTTTCTGCACTGTACTGGTCTAAAAGCTATTGCTTCAGAGAGAGTGAGTTCAAATCCCACCAGAGCAGCTGGAGAAATCAATGTTAAGTTATTTAAAATTAAAAATAACTAACTTCCAAAATATCCAATATCCTTGCAGGTCGGTTTGCTAGTGCCACATGGGTGGGTTTAAATTAGATTGGTTGGGGTGACGGGTGGAGGTCAAGATCCAGTGCGGCAAATGAGAAGCTGAAAGTTGGTAAGCAAGGTTTAGTTTAGTTTAGCTTAGTCTAGAGATACAGCGTGGAAACAGGCCCTTCAGCCCACCGGGTCCGCGCCAACCAGCAATCCCCGCACATTAACACTATCCGACACCCTCGAGGGACAATTTTTACATTTACGAAGCCAATTAACCTACAAACCTGTACGTCTTTGGAGTGTGGGAGGAAACTGAAGATCTTAGAGAAAACCCACGCAGATCACGGGGAGAACGTACAAACTCCATACAGACAGCACCCGTAGTCAGGATCGAACCTGGGTCTCCAGCGCCGCATTCACTACAAGGCAGCAACTCTACCGTTGCGTCACCGTGACCGCCCAAGGTGATTGAAGAAAGTTCAGTGGACAGAATAGGCAGGAGCACGGCAGAAAATTAGGAAGGACTGTAAGATTGAATTGCATTTATTTTAATGTGCGAGGCCTGATGGGTAAGATGGAACTAAGGGCGTGGATAGGTATGTGCAGCTGGGATGTTGTAGCCATTAAAGAAGCCTGAGAGAGGGACAGGACCTGCAGCTTAATGTTCCAGGGGACAAGTGTTTCAGGAGAGATAGTGGTGAAGGTAATGTTGGATGGCTGTTTGTCAGGTTGGAAGCCGGTGACCAGTGGGGTGCCTCAGGGATCTGTGTTGGGTCCACTGTTGTTTGTCATGTACATCAATGATCTGGATGATGGGGTAGAAAATTGGATAAGTAAGTATGCAGATGATACTAAGATAGGTGGTGTTGTGGATAATGAAGTAGATTTTCAAAGTCTACAGAGAGATTTGGGCCATTTGGAAAAGTGGGCTGAAAGATGGCAGATGGAGTTTTAATGCTGATAAGTGTGAAGTGCTACATCTTGGCAGGACAAATCAAAATAGGACGTACATGGTAAATGGTAGGGAATTGAGGAATGCTGTGGAACAGAGGGATCTAGGAATAACTGTGCATAGTTCCCTGAAGGTGGAATCGCATGTAGATAGGGTGGTAAAGAAAGCCTTTGGTGTGCTGGCCTTTATAAATCAGAGCATTGAATATAGGAGTAGGGAAGTAATGTTAAAATTGTACAAGGCATTGTAAGACCAATTCTGGAGTATGGTGTACAATTTTGGTCGCCTAGTTATAGGAAGGATGTCAACAAAATAGAGAGAGTACAGAGGAGATTTACTAGAATGTTGCCAGGGTTCCAGCAACTATGTTACAGAGAAAGGTTGAACAAGTTAGGTCTTTATTCTTTGGAGCGCAGAAGGTTAAGGGGGGACTTGATTGAGGTCTTTAAAATGATGAAAGGGATAGACAGAGTTGACGTGGATACGTTTTTTCCCATTGAGGGTAGGGAAGATTCAAACAAGAGGGCATGACATGAGAATTAAGGGACAGAAGTTTCAGGGTAACGTGAGGGGGAACTTCTTTACTCAGAGGGTGGTGGCTGTGTGGAATCAGCTTCCAGCAGAAGTGGTGGAGGCAGGATCGATTTTAACATTTAAGAGTAAAGTGGATAGGTATATGGACGTGAAGGGAATGGAGGGGTATGGTCTGAGTGCAGGTAGATGGGACTAGGGGAAAACAAATGGTCGGCACGGACTGGAAGGGCCGAGAGGGCCTGTTTCCGTGCTGTAATTGTTATATGGTTATATGGTTATATGGTTATAAGGTAAAAGAGGAGAGGCTGTTGCTTTATTAACAAAGGTGATTGTCGTAGCAGTTGTCTGACATGACATTACTGATAGTTCGTCCAGTGATGGAATATGGTTAGAGCTGAGAAATAAGAAGGGGATGATCACCTTGTACTATAGGCCTCCAAATAGTCAACGGTAATTAAAAGAACATGTGTTCCAGGTTGTCATAATAGAGACTTTAATATAGACTGGAACTGTCATAGTGTCAAGGGCTTAGATGAGGTGGAATTTGATTTGATTTGATTTGATTCAATTGATTTGATTCAATTTTATTGTCATTGTCTTCAAGTAAGAGACAACAAAATGCTATTTCCCATACAGTCATACGAATTAAAAAAAACTAAAACACACAACACAATAGTCCACAACACAAACATCCCCACAGCGGCACCACTGTGAGGGAGGGAACCAAAGTCTAGTCAACCTCCTCGCTGATGTTCCTCGATGTTCACCCGTGGCCGTGGCCTCCCGAGCCCCCCACAGACGCCGCTACGGGCAGCCCGATGTTCAGGCCCTCGCACTGGGAACGATGGAACCCCGACGTCGGGTGGAAGAACATCCTCAGCGGCCTCTGAATCGGCCACCTCCCGCCGGAGTCCGCAGCTCCCGAAGTCCACAGGCCCCCGGCAAAGGGTCCCAGGACTCCGCGGTGTTGGTCAGCGCCACCCACGTTGGGAGCTCCGCGAACTCCAGCTCCGCGATGGCGATGCAGCAGGCCCAACACTCCGGAGCCTCAAACGGCGATCCCAGATGAGACATTGCCTGCTCCGGGATGTACCCAGTGCTGCGCCGACACTGCTGAAGCTCTGGTCCGGTCCCGGCAGAAAAGGCCACGCCAATCCAGTTGGAAGGCCCGCGAGGAGGGGGGCGAGGGCGCAACTCGGACAATAGTTGCATACTCGCCAGGAAGTGACTGAAGGACGGCTTCCCACTTACCCCACCCCCCTCCCCCCACATAAAATACTGAAATAAAACATACTTTAAACATACAAAAAAATGTAAAGATAAAAAGACAAACAGACTGCAGGCGGAGGCAGCCATCAACAGCGCCACTGGATGTGGTGAATTTGTCAAAAGTGTTCAGAAAATTTCCCCAGGCAGTATGTCGAGGCCCCTGCAAGAAAAAGGGCAAAGCAGGAGATAGCTTTGGCATAATGAAAATCCAAAGAAATGTTATATGTACATTAAGGGAAAGAGGGTAAATAAAGGACAATAAGGGCCCCTTTGAAATCAAAACGTTCATCTCCATGTGGAGCGACAGGAGATGGACACGAACAAGACAAAGATCATTTCTTCTCTAATTTTACCGTGGAGAAAATTATGAAGACGGGAACGAGACATTTAATGGTAATATCTCAAAGACAATTCCTACTATAAACCCTCGCAATAACGGACATCTACATAATGACTTTTGGTTGTAGCTGAACAAGGCTCCCATTGTACCGCCTCCCACTTCTGCCAGTTACCCACTGAGTTTGGTTCACATGTCATGCTTCTGTTTGCGGGAGTGGAGAGAATGAGCAGCATGAAGGTGGCGTGAGTACCAGCCCTGTCCCTGGCCCACCACGTGTGGGGTCAGTAGCTCTGCCGCTCCCCAGACTGTGAATTCCCACTTGGTTAACCCTCCCAACACTGTTTTTCTTCCCTCCTGGCCTTTGGTTAAACTTTATTCCCCCCGCCCTCCATCACTTGGTTATAGCAAATAAACAATAATCTCCCTGGCATGAACAGATGTAGCCGAGGACATTGTGGGAAGCTGGAGAAGAAGTTACAGGCGTTCTGGCTGAATTATATGAATCATCATTAGACGCGGGTGAGGTGCCGGAAGACAGGAAGGTAGTGAAATTTGTGCCTCTATTTAAGCAGGTCTGCAAGGAAAAACCATGGATCTATAGACCGGTGAATTGAAAACACGGAATGCTAGAGGAACTCAGCGGGCCAAGAAGCATCTGTGTGGGGAATGGACCAATGACATTTCAGGTTGGGACTTCTTCTGACTGATTGGAGTAGAGGGGAGAAAACTGGGAAAGAGAGATGGGGGTGGGACAAAGCCTGCAGAGTGATAGGTGGATACGTGGCAGATGGTTGGAATAAGTAACATACACGAGGTAAAAAGGAGACAAAAGGGTGTCAGGTAAGAAGAGAAGAGAAGGAGTGAAATTTAAAGGTGGAGGAAATGTCGACTGTCCAGTCCCTCCATAGATGTTGCCTGACCTGCTGAATTCCTCCAACACTTTGGTTCTTACTTAAGCTTTCTGGAGGAGAGAAGATAGTTTACTCACTACCCTCTGTGTGCAGATATATTTTATGATATGATCTGTGGAAGCCTTCACTAATGTTAAGGTTGTTCCCCCTTGTTCTCAATGCCCCTACCTTAATAAGTATCAGTTGCCCAGTAGTTATAATAAGTTCATAAGTTCATGTTTTGGGAGCAGAATGAGGCTATTCGGTCCATCAAGTCTGCTCTGCCATTCAATCATGGCTGATCTATCTTTCCCTTTCAAACCCATTCTCCTGCCTTCTCACCATAACCGCCGACACCCTTACTAGTCAAGAATCTGTCAATCTCCTCCCTAAAAATATCCATTGACTTGGCCTCCACTGTGGCAGTCCGAAAGAGGACAGGAATCACAAAATATTATATTTGGATTACTACATGTTCTTTAACATTCAGGATATAGATGTCGAAGCCTGAACTTCAGAATTATTTTGTATCCAACCAGGAGTGTAAAACACTGTGTACTTACTGTAAGAACTAGGATCAACAAAAAATACACAGTGGAGGAATGACACTAATGGTACCAATAAAATAGAAAACCAATTAAAGTGGCCGTTAGCCAACTGCATTTTAATTGATAAAATCAAGACTCTGAGTCAGTTATTCCATCCTATTTACTTGCTTTGGTGATTCATTCCATGTTTTTTGGTTGCTTTGTTGAAATTGTAATTATTTCCAGTGTTGCCAACATCTAGCAAATCTGCAAACCACTATAATCAACATCAGTATTGAGCAGAAGCCTGCGGTTTTTATGATTTACTGAGAGAATTGCTCAAACGCCCCATGGAAAAATAAACGGCTAAACAAAACTCTAAAAATGTTTGCAACCTGTAAACAAAACAGGAAGTGCCTGAAATTCTCAGCTGGTCAGGCAGCATTTAAGGAGAGAAAAATAGAGCACTGTTTCACGTTGATTGGCCCAGAGAAAAATCCTGAATATGAGCTCTGGTGAACGTTTAGAGGTTTAGGATTGCAGGGATATTAGGCCAAACGCAGGCAAGTGGGGCTAGTGTAGAAGGCACAGTGTAGACAATAGACAATAGGTGCAGGAGTAGGCCATTCGGCCCTTCGAGCCAGCACCGCCATTCAGCTTCTGATTGTGTCGTTCAGAACAAACTATCCGAACAGAGAATATCAGTTTTCTGCCATGTCGGAGGGACCAGTAGCATTTTGAAGTGTGGCTTAATTCCTGGAAAATCCATGAATACGTGTCATTCAGAATTTTTATTTGAAATCAAAATGCTGGAAAATTGTATTCTACCTATTGTGAAATGGTTTGTATTTTAGATTCTATGTGGAGTGTGTTTCAATGAATGAATGAATGAATAAGTTTAATGGCCAAGTATGTACACATACAAGGAATTTGCCTTGGTGCTCCGCTCGCAAGTAACAACACGACGTACAGTAAACCATTAAGAATAAAACATAAAACATGAAAACATTAAGAATAAAACATCATAGTGTGAATTAAGTAAAATACCAGCGCAAAAGGAAGCTACAGATTTTTGGTTATTGAGTAGAGCTACTGCTCGTGGGGGAAAAAAAGCAGTTTTTATGTCTTGTTGTGGCTGCTTTGACAGTCCGGAGTTGTCTTCCAGGGGGAAATGCTTGAAAGAGTTTGTGGCCAGGGTGAGAGGGGTCAGAGATGATCTTACCCGCTCACTTCCTGGTCCTTGCAGTCAGGGCTGGCCTTAAGCCTTTTGACCAATTGCTCCCAATTGTGCCCCGTGCCTGATTTCCCGTATTTTCTATGGTAATACGAATTTGCGTTGTTAAATACTGATTTTAAAAAAGAAACATTCACCTTGTTACGGATTTTTTTTTTAAAAACGAACATGGATAAAAACCACTACACCGGCCATCAGACAAAAACGATTTGTTAACTACTTCTGTTAGTACTTGTTAACAGTCAGTAGTTAACAAGTAGTTATACATTAATTCATCAATGCATCGATCCACATTCCTCAGTAAATGAAATTGTGTTTTGAAAAAGTATTAATGACACCGCGTTCCTTTGGATAAATTTCACGGGACTCCTGTGAATTTTATTCAAAGGAACGTGGCGTCATTAATACTTGGTATGCATTGATGACACATTGAGAATTTCTTAAAACTCACCATCATGATTGAGTGCTCCGGACCGCGAGCTTCTTCTTGGTGTGCAGGTTAGTCATTCACCTACAAACCCACATTGTGTCTCTCTGTCTTTCACTCTCTCCCTCCCTCTCTCTCTGTCTCTCTTGCACTCTCTCTCCCCCGCACCCCATCACGTCTCTTGCTCTCTCACGCTCTCTCACTCCCTCTCTCTCACCCTGTCGCCTTGGCATTCCCGGAATCATTGACGTTTTGCAGTGACGGCTGCACATGCGGTTCCTTTCTGTGGGGGGGGGGGGGTGGTGAGCGGGGTCATTGACTTTTGTTCCCAATGTTTCACAGACACCCAATGAGCTGGTTCAACGATTGATGGGTCTGAAGAAGGGTCTCAATCCAAAACGTCACCCATTCCTTCTATCCAGAGATGCTGCCTGTCCCGCCGAGTTACTCCAGCACTTTGTGTCTATCTTCGTTTCAATGGTTCAAAGGTTTCCATATTATTAGGAAAACTAGAGGTGAGAAAAGGTACAGGACAGATCATTCAGTTCTGGGGTTTGTTCTGTATCTTTTCATACCTCTAGTTTCCCTCTCCCCTGACTCTTGGTCTGAAGAACTGTGTGCAGGATAGTGTTAGTGTGAAGGGGTCGGTGCGAACTCGGTGGGCCTGTTTCCGCGCTGTATCTCCCCGTGACCTGCATTGCTTTTCTCTGAGATCTTCGGTTTCCTCCCACTCTCAAAAAACATACAGGTTGTAGGTTAAGTGGCTTGGTAAATGTAATTGTAAATGTAAATTGTTACTAGTGTGTGTGGGATCGTGCTTGTGTGCGGGGATTGCTGGACGGTGCGGACCCGGTGGGCCAAAGGGTCTGTTTCCATGCTGTATCACTAAACTAAACTAAACTAGAGCAGATAATCTATGGAAAGAAAGCAGATCATCTATATTGGCACGTTATGACTTGACGGGGATTTCAAATCCCGCATGAGATACCTTCAAGAATGGAGCATGCATTTCTATCAGTCATAGAAACAGAAACATAGAAAATAAGTGCAGGAGTAGGCCATTCGGCCTATTGAGCCAGTACTGCCATACAATATAATCATGGCTGATCATCTAAAATCAGTAGCCCCGTTCCTGCTTTCTCCCCATATCCCTTGATTCCGTTAGCCCTAAGAGCTAAATCTAACTCTCTCTTGAAAACACCAATTCTCTTGAATTGGCCTCCACTGCCTTCTATGGGGGAGAGAATTACACAGATTCACAACTCTCTGGGTGAAAAGGTTTTTCCTCATGTCAGTCCAAAAGTTATTCTTTAACTGTGGCCCCTGGTTCTGGACTCCCAGTCACTCTGGGTGAAGGCCAGGTGGCGCTGACAATGTTTGCGTCTTCCACTTTAAATAAACGTCAACTGAATTACGGAAGGTTAGAGAAAGAAGTTTATTGATTTCTCTTTCATTAGAAGCATGGTTGACATTTGTTACAAAGAGAAATCAACTTTTATTTCAAGTAATTTAAAAGTCACTTAATTAAACGCGGGGACAAGCAGTATGGAGATTGCTTTCTTCACTGGTTACATGGGCTCCACTGAACAATGTAATGAATATCTTCTTCATTTGACCTCAACTGAGCATTACGACAATATTTACTTAGCGAGGTCATAGATCACCTTGCAAGAAGCTCTAGCCATCATGGTTAGAGTGAAACGCTTCACTGTTTTTTTTATTGAGAAGAGCTATCATCTGATCGCAGGTCGCTTTACCCACTCTGGTCTCAGAGCCGGTGGTTCCAACCACAACAGCTTCCTGAATGCAGAGATGTGTGAGTTTACTGAGTCCAATGTGACGATACAATTGAGTCTGGTTTAGGTTTTTAGTTCAGAGTCAATTCCCAAGGCAGACCAAATGTGTTAAACAGAGATTGGTCAGATACTGAGCTTTACACAGTGAGAAATCATGTGAGGTAATCACTGAATTTTATTTTAAGTGAATGTACCTGCATGTTATACTGTTTAGTTTGGAGATACAGCGCAGAAAGTTAACTGAGTTTGCACCGACCAGCGTGTGCCCGATTATTTGGCGGGCAATCAACCGCTGTCTCTAAGGGGGTTGCATCCAATCACCAACCAGCTTGCTTTAAAATTCCCATCTAGTCAACAAATCGGTCTCCTCCCATCCAATCAGCCGCTGTCTCCAAGGGCATTGTGTCCAATCACAATGCAGTTTAATGGTAATTAGCAGCTACAGTAAAGGTTGGAAGCCAGTGGAGGTACTGACGGTCAGACGGGAGCAGGAGAGATTAAGACAGTGTATAATCCATTGCACCTTAGTGTACAATTTCATAATATATACTAAATAACAGGGTCTCTTGGCTGGGAACCTGGGGCTCACCAAAATTGTTCCCAATTGGGCCCCACACCTCCTAAGGCCGGCCCTGCGTGTAGTGTACAGTTCGTCAATGGGGGGAAGGTTGTAGCCAACAACCTTCTTAGCTGATAGAACGATTCGCTGCAGCCTCTGGATGTTGTGCTTGGTGGCTGAGCCAAACCAGACCATGATGGAGAAGGTGAGGACAGACTCGACGATGGCAGTTTGGATTGGACCATCATTACCTGTGGAAGATTGTCTTTCCTCAGCTGCCGCAGGAATTATATCCTCTGTTCAGCCTTTTTGACTGTGTAGTCGATGGTGGCCCCCCCATTTAAGGTCCTCGGAGATGGTGATTCCAAGGAAGTTAAAGGACACCACACACATGACTGTGGTGTTGTTGATGGTGAGTGGGGGGAGTGAAGGGGGAGCTCTCCTAAAGTCCACAATCAATTCCACCGTCTTAAGAGCATAGAGCTCCAGGTTGTTACGAAGGCACCAGGGTGCCAGCTTCCTGTCTGTTGGCAGATTCCTCCTCATCCTGGATTAGTCCAATTAGGGTTGTGTCATCCACAAACTTGAGAAGCTTGACAGAGGAGTCTGTGGAGGTGCAGTCTTTGGTGTAGAGAGAGTAAAGGAGAGGGGAGAGTACACAGCCTTGCAGTGCTCCTATGCTGAGGGTCGGGTCCGAGATGTGCTTTCCCAGCCTCACATGCTGCTTCCTGTCTGTCAGTAAGTTGGTGACCCACTGACAGAGGGATTCTGGCACACTCAACTGGGAGAATTTGGAGTGTGGTAGCTCTGGTACAATGGTGTTGAATGCAGAGCTAAAATCTACAAACAAGATTGTTGCATAGGTCCCCTGGTGGTCTAGGTGCTGGAGGATGAAGTGCAGGCCTAGGTTGACTACGTCATCCACTGATCTATTGGCCCGACATGCAAACTGCAGAGGGTCCAGCAGGGGGTTTGTGATATTTTTTCAGCTGGGCCAGCACAAGTCTTTCAGGGGTCTTCATGACAACAGATGTCAGTACGACAAGCCTGTAGTCATTATATTGGTAAACTTCTCTTTTTGGGTACAGGGACAATTGTGGAGACTTTGAATCAGGCAGGACAGTACAGGTTTGCAGGGACTGGTTGAAAATGCATGTGTAGACCGGTGCCAGTTGTTCGGCACAGAGCTTGAGGGTAGAGGGGGAAACATTGTCCGGTCCTGGAGATTTCCGGCTTTTCTGTCTTCCGAATAGCCTCTCCACCTCCTCAATTTCTATTGTTGGTGATGGAGAAGTGGCCAGACTGATGTTGGGCAGCAAGGAGGGGGTGGGTAGTGGACGAGGGCCCAGTCTTTGCAGACTGGAGTCAGGGTGTAAATGGATGCTAAGTGGTGATTGAAGAGGGGTGGGTGGGAAAGGGCCCAGTCTTTGCAGACTGGGGTCAGGCTGTAAGTAGGTGTGGTGGTGATTGGGAGGGGGGGGGGGGGGGGGAGGGTTATGTTTCTGTTTATTGAACCTGCAGTAGAACTCGTTCAGTTCGTTGGCCAGCTGATGATTGTCCAAAGAGCGGGGTGGTTTCCTCTTGTAGTTGGTGATTTCTTGCAAGCCCTTCCAAACTGAAGAGTCATTAGCTGAGAACTTGAGAACGTCGAGACTTGTGGTTGCTTCCCTGAACACATTCCAATCAGTGCAGACAAAGCAGGACTATAGGTTTTCAACACCCTCGTTTGTCCACCTTTCATTGTTCTGACCACAGGCTTAGCAAATTTTAGTTCCTGCCTGTAGGTCGGAATGAAGTGAACTAAACAATGATCAGAGAGACCCAGAGCTGCTTGGGGAATAGAGCGATATGCATTCTTGATTGAAGTGTAACAGTGATTGAGTGTTCTCTCCCCTCTGGTGGAGCAGATAACATGAAGTCTGTACTTTGGAAGCTCTTGGCTGAGGTTAGCCTTGTTAAAGTCTCCCAAAACAATGATCATGGAGTCCAGGAAGTCACACTCTACCTTCATTACCTGGTCAGCAAGTTGCATTTGCGCCTCACATACGCAGGCTTGGGGGGGGGGGGGGGGGGGGGGGTGTAAACTCCAACGAGAATCAAAGGGGTTAATTCCCTTGGAGAATAAAAGGGTTTGCAGGTTATAAAGAAAGATTCCAGATTGGGAGAACGGAAATGTGACAGTACAGTGATGTTGCTGCACCAGTTCTGGTTAGTATAGAAGCATATTCCACCGCCTCTCGATTTCCCCGCTGCCTCTGCTTCGCGGTCCGCTCTATGTGGTTGAAAGCCAGCCAGTTGTAGTGCATTATCCGGGGTCGACTCACACAGTCAGACCTTGGTGAAGCACAGGGCAGCGGCTCGAGAGAAGTCGTTGTTTGGAATATACTCGGGAGCGGTGTGCGTGATCCTCGTCGCTGGAGTCGGGTGAGTGCTCCAGAGCGTTTCCCACAGGTTCTCCTCCATCTCAAGACCTCGAGCACAGCCACAGTCCCGCCGACGAGTATGTCCGAATAATCCAGCGAGTGAGAGAAATCCGGAAGAATGTTTGGAGGCACCATATGTCTGATGTTAATGAGTATCTCTCTCGTGAAAGTGATCCTTGTGGGATTTTCACAGACGACACAAATGAACTAACACATACAAAACAGCAAGGAGCAGTACACCATGGCAGCCATCATCAGCGCCAGCCTGGGAAAGTAAGAACCCAAAACAGTGATCATCAAAGACCTCACCATATACATTACTCTATATCATAAAATGGTGTGCTGCACATTACGATTTATTGTGATGAATGGCATGTGCTCCATACAAATAAACATGATTTCAAGACACATGCTGTAGATAATGGTCAAAGGCATAGAATAGAATAGGAATAGAATAGGAATGCCTTTTATTGTCATTCAAACAACTTGGTTTGAACGAAATTGCATTTTCTACAGTTTTTTACATTACAAAAAAACCCAAGACCCACACTTAACACAGTTTACATAAACATCCATCACAGTGAGTCTCCAACACCTCCTCACTGTGATGGAAGGCAAAGTATTATCTCTTCTCTTTGTTCTTCACCCACGGTCCAGCAGTCCAACTGCAGCGTCTAGACGAACTGGCGCTCCGATGTTAAAGCCCCCAGCAGATGATGGTAAGTCCTGTGGCCATTAAGCCACGCCGGACGATGTTAGGCCCCGGCTTCATGTCCTTTAAACCCCGCGATTCCACCGGGAGAAGTTGCCATTGTGGGAGCTCTGAAAAGCCATCTCCCACCAGGGGCCTGGAGCTCCCGATGTTCCTGTCCACCGGGCCTGCAGCCGGAGCCTCCGAAGCTCCAGAGTCGGGTCGCAGCCGCGCGACACCACAGCTCTTCCCACTCCGAAGACGGCCACTCCGCGATGTCAGGTCCGCAGGCTCCGCGACTGGAGCCCTCAGGTTGGTCCCAGCCGGAGAGTGCCGCCGGCTCCACGATTTTAGGCCCAACGACACCGGAGACCCGACAGGGAAAAAGTCGGGTCCCCATACAGGGAAGAGATTAACGGTTTCCCCCACACCCCCGCCCTCCACCCCCCACATATACACGGCTAAAAAATATATAAAAACTAGGCTCAAGACATACATTTAACAAGACAAAAAAAAAGGACGACTGTAGTCGAGCCGCTGCCGTTAGGCGCCGCCACACCCACTCCTTGTGCCATGAATGCCGAGTGCTTAAACTGTGAATGAAAACTGATATAGATTGTGACTAGGGAAGACTACTGTTGATAAGTGGTCAGTACTGGATATGATTAATAAGGAATGTTGTGGTTTATGAATGGGAAGATTTCAGAATGATGGACTCCAAGATCAAGGCAACATCCCGAGAGGATTATTCTCATCCAACATCCCAAAACCATCTATTTATCTGATTACAGTTTGTGAGTGTTTGCTGCTGATTTCATCAGATTCATCATGAGAGAAAATGCAGCAACATTTCCATAATGTGCATTATATCTACACACTGTTAACTGGGCTAGGCTTGGGGGCTTGAGATGGTTGAAGCTTCCCCCCTGTGGGAATTAAAAACAGGGAGACATATTTGAGGTCAATAGGGTTAAAAGCAACAAATTTATTTTCCGTTGTTATTCATCTACAGCATACAGCATGAAAACAGGCCCTTCAGCCCAACTTGTCCATGTTGACTAAGATTCCCCATCTAAGCTAGTTCCATTTGCCCAGGATTGGCCCATATCCCTCTAAACATTTCCTATCCATGTACTGTCCAAAATGTATTTTAAATGCTGTTATTGTACCTGCTAGAAGTTTGATAGAAAACGACGATAAACATGCGTACCCTAACGGGGCATGTCAGTCAGTATATTTAAGGCAAAGATAAATAGATTCTTGATTAGTATGGGTGTCAGAGGTTATAGGGAGAAGGAAGGAGAATGGGGTTAAGAGGGAGAGATATACCAGCCATGATTGAATGGCGGGTAAATTTGATGGGCCAAATGGCCTAATTTTTCTCTTATCTCTTATAGAAACATAGAAAATAGGTGCAGTAGGCCATTTGGCCCTTCGAGCCTGCACCGCCATTCAATATGATCATGGCTGATCATCCAACCCAGTATCCTGTACCTGCCTTCTCTCCATACCCCCTGATCCCTTTAGCCACAAGGGCCACATCTAACTCCCTCTTAAATATAGCCAATGAAATGGCCTCAACTACCTTCTGTGGCAGAGAATTCCAGAGACTCACCACTCTCTGTGTGAAAAATGTTTTCCTCATCTCTGTCCTAAAGGAATTCCCCCTTAGACTGTGACCCTTGTTCTGGACCTCCCCAACATCGGGAACAATCTTCCTGCATCTAGCCTATCCAACCCCTTAAGAATTTTGTAAGTTTCTATAAGATCCCCCCTCAGTCTTCTAAATTCTAGCGAGTACAAGCCAAGTCTATCCAGTCTTTCCTCATATGAGAGTCCTGACATCCCAGGAATCAGTCTGGTTTACCTTCTCTGTACCCCTTCTATGGCAAGAATGTCTTTCCTCAGATTTGGAGACCAAAACTGTATGCAATACTCCAGGTGTGGTCTCACCAAAACCCTGTACAACTGCAGTAGAACCTCCCTGCTCCTATACTCAAATCCTCAAATAAGATCTTATGATCTTATGAAATCATGTCTGGGGGAAGTGTTGGGGGAATACGGGTCTCCAAGGCTGAGAGGCAGCTGGTGACTGACAGTGGGAGAAAAATGGAGCAATAACTGGCCAACATTGCGTCTTCTGGAACCTTCCTCCTCTGATGCAGTCATGGAGTGAGTGGCACCAGGCAACAATGGAGAGAAGGACCTCCCATTCTCCTGGAACGTCAGTGCGGCCGAATCCAGGCCACTCTGCAAACCAACAAATGCAAACCAAGTCTGTGTCCAAGTCATAAAAAGAAATGGTACATTTTGTGCAGGTGCTTCTGAATGAAATGTGTCTTTGATCAACTCTGGCTGTGATTTAGGGCTGGGGGTGTTGGCAGTAAATTCAATCACTTCTACCAACGTTTCAATCGCTGCCTGATCTTATGATGCCAGCACAGCTCTGTGGGGTTACAATGTACGATTTTTTGCTTCACATAGGGTTGCTTCTTGAGGTGTTCATATATTTTAGTATTATCTGTTTTTCATTACAGAACCTGACAGTATCTTGGCATCTTTCGGCACTTTGAAGGGGAACTTTTTTCTCCACGCCCCTCTCTCACACTGAAGAAAAGGTTTGTCAATTTGTTTCAAATTAATTTTATTCAAGCGGGCTAAACATCGTGACAAACACAACACCACAGGAGTCCCTGTACTATGTTTACCACATTGGGGTAATAAACCAACAAAAGCATAGCAAATCTCACCTGGGACCTCTTAAAATGCAATTCTTAAGCTGTGGCACAGAATATCCTGTGAGTGTGTTCTTTTTTCCCACTGCAGAAGTAACCAGCCCCCACATTTATCTTCATCATTTTCTTGAAATCTATCCACAGCCCAGAAGAAGCATATCCAAGATATAAACAAAGACAGTGCATTTCAATAGTTCTTCTTTAAGGACCCACCTTCCTGGAAGCATATTTGGCTCCTCATCACATCTCACAATCGCACCTCTTCCCTCAGACCCTCAGAAGACGGCACCTTCAAAGACCTTCCCTATGACCTTTGCTCGGAATGCTCTCACTCTGCTGAAAGAAGGTTTTGCTGGCTTGCTGTGTTTCTGTTACCCTTAACGTTACATTGGATAACAGGCAACATCTGGTGCTTCAACCCTTTCTCTGTAACTTGGCTGCAAGGAAACAAGGAAGAGCTTGTGTTTATGTGATACCTTTCACTACCTCCGTGCTACACCTTTTAGCAGAGGAAGTGCTTCTGAAATAAAAGAAGAGAATGCTGGAAGTCAGGCAGCATCTGTGGAAAGAGAAACAAAGTTAAAAATGTCCAGTCAAAGACTCTTCTTCTGAGTATTTTTGCCTCTGGTGTTTAATCTTTCTCATGAAGTAGGGGATGTACCAGTTTTCCTTTGCATAAGAAGATCCCATAAGCAATGACATGAAAAAATACCATCTGCTCGGTTGCATTCCCTGTCCCCATCCCCCACCCTCCTCCACCCCCTCTCCCAACCTAGATGTCCTACAGGTTCCACTGTTCACATCCTTGGTATACCTCCATTTCTCCCACCAACAATGGGCCATTTGGGGCTCGACCCTTCCTTGGTCATCTGCTGCCAGCCCTGCTTTGTTCTGGCCTTTTCTTACCTCCAGTTCCCTCCCCTCTAATTTCAGTCTGAAGAAGGGTCCCGAACCGAAATGTCACCCATCCTTTTTTTCCAGAGATGCTGCCTGACCCGCTAAGTTACTCCAAAATTTTGTGTGCATCTGCTCTGTTGTTAGTACTGGCAATAGCTTTGGTCAGATCATCGGGGACAGCTAATCTGCTCTCCACTATAATGAAGCGCAGATGTTTTCTTTCAATGGGAGGAAATGAAAGAGTCATCAGCCTGAAATGCCTGCTCTATTTCTTTCTCCACAGATGTTACATGATTGTCATCTATGTGCTCTGATGAAGCCTGAGCTACATGTTGGATCTCAGATGTTTTGAAAGAAAAACACGTTGATGATTTATTCAACTGGCTTAACCTCCGTTTTAATTCAATGCTCTGGGTACATCAGGCATTCTCTCGTCTTTATCTCGGGTTTCCACCATCGGTGGTATTTTGCTTTTGATCCTGGGCCTGCCCAGTTTCCTGTCCAACCTCAGTATGATGGCTCTTAGTTAAACCACCTCAGCTTTATGCCAAACGTGGATCAGCGGTAATGTCCCATTTATTTACAGCGGTAGCTGCAGTTCAATTGATTTTGTATGTATCTTGGGTTCAAATCCTGCCACTGACACTAAAGCCTAATGTTTTAGTTTAGTTTTGAGATACAGCGCGGAAACAGGCCCTTTGGCCCACCGGGTCCACACCGACCACTGATCTCTGCACATTAATACTATCCTACGCACACTTGGGACAATTTTACATTATACCATCTAATTAATCTACAAACCTGTATGTCTTTGGCGTGTGGGAGGACACCAAAGATTTCAGAGAAAACCAATGCAGATCACAGGGAGAATGTACAAACGGCGTAGAGACAAGCACCCATAGTCAGGATCAAACCCAGGTCTCTGCCATTGTATGGCACCCCATAATGACCTTGTGTAATTCAGAAAGAGGGCATTGTGGTATCTGTAACCTAACCATCTTTAGTGGATGCAAA
Source organism: Okamejei kenojei (assembly GCA_035221665.1). Taxonomy (NCBI): domain Eukaryota; kingdom Metazoa; phylum Chordata; class Chondrichthyes; order Rajiformes; family Rajidae; genus Okamejei; species Okamejei kenojei. The sequence goes on from CM069138.1 coordinate 26,536,928, forward strand.
AAAATCCCACCATGTAATCTTGCAGGGGGTTTTCACAGTGTTGAGCCCTTAGATGACTGTGTCATGTCTGCTTGATTTAGTTTTGTGATACAAACCCTTCGGCCCACTGAGTCTGCGCCAACCAACGATCACCAGTACACTAGTTCTATCCTGCACACTAGGGACAATTTACACAAGCCAATTAACCTACAAACCCGCATGTCTTTGGAATATGGGAGGGAACTACTGCAAAGGAACTATAAGGATAGATTGAATAAATCAGAGTCTCCATCCTCCAGAATTTAAGAAAATTGAAAGATGACCTCTTTTAAATGCATCGATTTCTCAGTCGATACAACAAAGATATTTCTCCTGGCTGAGGAGTCTGGGATCTGAAGTCACAACCCCAGAATAAAGAAAGCATTTAGGATTGGGATGAGGGGAAATGTCTTTAAGTTAACCTTTGGGATTCTCTACCCTGGAGAGCAATGAAGGATCTGTCTATGATTACATTCAAAACAATGCTTGAAGGATTTCTGGAATGGGATCTGGGAATAGTGCAGGATAATTGTGCTGCAGTTTAACTGAGGCAGAAGATTAGTTAGTATTCAGAGATCTCAGTTTAACATATTCCAGAGAGGCTCAAGTTTCATTTTAATATATTTCAGGGAGATTCCAGTTTAATATATTTCATGGAGATTCCAATTCAACATGCACCAGAGGGACTCCAGTTTAAAATCCACCAGTCAGAAGACATGAGCCATTTCTCACACCAAGATACACATTTACTGCCTTATTTAGAGACTAGGTACTGATTCCAGTGGGACTGCTGAAGAATTGGGTTTTGTAGAGAAAGAGTTTAGTCTTTTAATTTGAACATTGGCTACAGGCTTTGCTGTGGATATTGTCGCTGAGCTGAAGAGGCAGAACAATTAAGGGTTAACCACATTAGTGGAAGGGCATTCACAAATGTGTCCAACAGGATGACAATGGCCAATTTCCTTCTCTGATATTAATGGACGGGATTTATTTTGCACGAATCCATTCATTTCACAAATTCATTATTTAAATTGTGGCAATCGAACGCATGTTTCTGGATTAACAGTCTGGCAACATAAGAAAAAGGAGGAGGGGAAGGTCATTTGGCCCATCACATCTGCTTTGACTTTCGATACTTGGCTCATTTGATAAATTGTTGTATTTGAGTTCTATTCCAGCACCAGCACATAATCCATAGCATATGCCTCCATGCATTAGATAATTCTAAGATAATGCCTTTATAACATTATTCAGACCTCTCTGGTAGATGCAAAACTGAGATCTCGCAGTGAATATTAATAGAATATTGACTGGCCTTGAGGGGGATACAACATATATTGCCTGAAGTAGATTCATATTGCCCGAGTCGAAGACGAGGGCAATATGGATCTAGTGAGGGCAATATATGTCGTATCTCCCGAAAGAGGACAGTCAATATTGTTATTATTACCCATATCAGACATCTAGAGGAAAATTTGAACATCTCAGCTCGGCGGACTTCCACGTAAAATTTAACCAAAATATACGCGGCAGTCTTCCTGTCTGCCGTTTGAATATTCTAAATTTCCCACGCAGCGTCACGTTGCCGTCACGTTGCCAAGTTCCCGGATGTGAGACCAGGGGAATATAAGACTATATTCCCCGCTGTTTTAACAGGTAAAGTCCATAGGCGTTCGCAAGAAAGGGGAATACAAGAAAATATTCCCCTGTTACCCCTGCTGGCAGTAAAAACGAAGGGAATACAATTTTGTAAAAGCATACCTCAGATGTGTGATATGGGTAATAATAACCTTTGGAATCTCTGATGGATAGTAAATGAAGGCCTCTCTGATGGATGTTCATCTGAGGCCTGTGAGTGGTTGTTACAGTATATTGAGTCTCCAGTGCATGTTAAACTGGAGTCTCCATGCTGGATGTAAAACTGAGAACTCTGAGCGCATATTAAACTGAGGTCTGTTGGTGAATGTTAAATCAGGCTCTGTCGGTGGACATGAAACTGAAGCCTCTCTGGTAGATGTTAAACGTGGCTCTTCAGTGGAAATAAATGGGAGCCAGTTAGTTATAACTAAGACTGCTGTGGATGGTTAACAGAAAGCCTTGTGATGGACATTAAACTGAGGCCTCCTGGCAAATGTTAAATTGGATTTTGTTAGTCCACATTACTCTGGGGCCTGTCAAAAGACGTTAAACTGAAGTCACCCAGTACACTTTAAATTGAGGCCTTCGATAGACGTTAAACTAACGTCCCATAGTGAGCGTAAACCAAGGCCTCACAGTCAATGTTAAGCTGGGGGCTTACAAAGAAGGTAAACTGAGGCATCATAGTCAATGTTACACTGAGGCCTCATAGCCAGTGTTAAACTGAGGCCTCAAGTAGATGATAAACTGAGGCCTCACTTGAACATTAGACTGAGGCCTCACAGTTACCATAAAACCAAGGCCTCTGGTAGATATTAAACTAATGCCTCAGTGAACAATATACTGAGGGCTCTGCTAAATGATAAACTGATGCTTCCCAGGAAACATTAAACTGAGACCTCTTTTGGACTCTGTGAGACCGGGGAAGGAGAATGCTTTAATTGTGGCAGAACTAGTACAAAGATTGAGATGAATGGTTTACAGATGCACCAGGCCTCTGACATATTGTCTCCTGGTAGAGGTAAAGGCCAAATATAGATCAAGGAGGTACGGTAGTTACACTGCTGCTTCATGGCTCCAGCCACCCGAGTATGGCTCTGACCTTCAGCGCTGGCCATGTGGAATTTATAGAATTGTCCCTGAATGCATGGCTATCCCTGGGTTTTCTGGTTCTCTCCCATGTCCTAGGGCAGGTGGTAAAACCTTACGTTGGACCTTATTGTTAGTAAGCGTTAACAGAATCAAAGTTGTGTTCATTGGCAAGCGAGAGGGGTTAAATTGTAGTGCTACAGAGAAATAAGGGGATGGTAGTGGCAAATCGCAGAGATTTGTGGATGCAGACCAGTCCATCACACAATCCAGCCTCAGCTAGCCCCGTCCACCCCACCACCCATATACTTTATGCTATCACGGGAAAGCAACTAAGTACAATTTACATTTCAGTTATTCTCTCCTCGCACCGATCTCATCTGGCAGGAGCTACAAAAGCTTGAAAGCATGCACCACCAATTTCAAGAACTGCTTCTTCCCCATTTTTTTAATCAAATTCTTGAACAGATCTCTCATAAACTAAACATTTATTCCAGATCTCCCAATCTATTGTGTTGCACTTTTTACTTAATCTGCACGTTATCTTTAGCACTACCACTCCAGATCTGTACCATTGCATTCTGCAGCATTTTCTATCGTTTTTGCACTAACTGTTCTACTCATGTGTGGTTTGACTGTAATCATGTATAGATGGTTTACCTAGATAAAACGTTTTTCACTATATTTTTGGCACATGATAAACCAATATCAATTATGATAACCAATTGGTCGCTGGGAGGCATCAGCATATTGAGAACTATGTCATGTTGGAGATGGGGTTTAGTTTGGAAGGAGAGAAGGATCTGAGGACAAGATTATAGATCAGGGGTTGATAAAAAAAAGAGGGTGGAAGTTGAATGAGAGGAGCTAAATCATAACCACAATGCCAACAAACAACTTCTTTATCAGACATATTAGTCATCGAAGGTTGACTAGAAGGTAGACATATTAATCATCGAGCTGTTTCCCAACTTCACCTAAATAAGTACAGAAGGTAGCAATGTAAATTGCTGTTGCTTACACTGTTGACTCAGACTTACAGAGAAGGGCGGGTTGGAACCTCATGCACAAAAAAAAATCCTTTTACTCAACTGCATCACTTTGGTAATGATTACCATTCAATGGGGTCATAGAGTCACACAGCATGGAAACAGGCACTTCGGCCCAACTTCGTCCATGCTGACCAATATGCCCATCTACAAGTTTCTACGTTTGTGCCATATCCCACATAAGTCTGCAATTTATCCCATCAGATAAAGCATAAAATGAAGTTTAATTTGACACCTAATTCACTTTCATATCTTCAGTATTAAGAAAGTGATGGCCATTTTCATACTCTGAAATTAGCATCTTGTTCCCTATTGCTTTTCTATTGACAACTCAACAGCTGTGATTGGGGACAGTCAAAAGCCCATAACTTTCTTAAAAATTAAGAGAACTGAATGATACTTTCAGTTATTATAGATTGAAGCATTCTGAAACAAATATGAAGCAACCTTACTTGGATGACCTGAAATTAAAGCATATAATTAGTTAGTTACCTAATTGTAGCTAATTACAAAATTCAATTACTCGATCTAAACATCTATCCATTTCTTAAGAAAAGGTTAACATTTTTAAATAGCCTAAATGTCCAAATTACATTCACACAAGAATTCACAACATAACATGATTTTTAAATCTCATTGTCATGAATTTATAGGCCAAATGGAAGGAATTTAATGTTTAATTCCTGTAAATTAATGGGCATTTTAATCATCTTGCGAGTGGGTTTTTTGTGAAACATAATCGATTGGAACGTTGCATTTGCGGTGAATTTGAACCCCATATCGGCAGGAAAAACACTGCCAGTTCGTATGGGGCCAAAATCACACTTTCGCTAAGGACATTTTGATTAAAGTCATCTCAAGAAGCAAGTTAATATGTAAAAATATACAACTTACATTTTGTTTTGTCCCCTGCCTGAGTTCCGTCCCGTTGTAGTCGTTGATGGCATTAGAAGTAGCTTTTTATTTTACTCCAGCGATTAAATTGTCCCGTGACTTTTTTTTTAAAACTTCAGAGAACAGATGTCAGAACAATTTTTCTGCAGCAGCTTAACAGCCTGAGGAAGTTTACCTCCGACAGCCATGAGAAAACGGCATTTTAATCCCGCCCCCCCCCCCCCCCCAAAGGCGCCAAAGTCGCGCACATGGCCAGTGGCAGAACTGCAGCGCCGATGAAGGTAAGTATAGTAACATCGCTAATATAAAGCTTTGGGCCGAGCATCAAAAATGTGTCTAGAAATCAACTTTTGTGACCCATGTCTCGGAAATACATTAAATTTTGCACAGATTTAGATAAAATATTATTGAGAAGGAAGTGCCAAAAGTTGCATAATAATAAATTAAACTAATTAGAAAATGAGATCGAAAAAGTAAACGCCATCTAGTGTCAAATGCCCATATTATACCATGGAGAGCCTATTTCTGTGTTGCAGTCTATTTAAACCATATACTATTGTATCATCTAAATTACTAAAAGTCTAATATTGACCACTTCCTGTTGTTCTGTATATTGATTTTAGTAAAACCGCTGCCACATGCGGCTGTGATTTTTGGCCATCTTACTCAGATCCCCCTCCGCTGTGCAGGACAAGAGGATTTTTCCCATCGATGAAAAATAAAAGAGTTATTAGTGTTGAAAAAAATGTTCAGATTTTCTCTACTGAAGGCCACGTCAATAGAAGGCCAAGTACCAATAACATGGTAAGTACATTTCTTGGTGCTTTATGTTTTTAAATACTGTATTTCCCGGGGTGGGGGGATAGCTCATTTCACAGTGTTTGGGGAGTCTGGCCCGGGGTAAAGTTGCGGGGAGGGCAGGAGCGTTGTGAAGGAGGGGATCGGGATCAGTAACCCATTTGTGACGCCCCAGACACGGAGCCACCAAATTGTGGTCAGGGAGTGAATTAGCTCAGGTGGCTGAGAGCGGCCACCGGGACCAGACAGCCACTTCTGCCGGTCCCCGCTCACCTCTGGCTCTCCGTCTAAAAACCTCTCTTCTGCCGCTCGCCGATTTCTCCACAAATCTTTAAATTCCGACAGCGCGTTCACTGGACCAGTTGAGATTACTTGGCTGTAGCAATTGAAGGATTTGCGGGACGCGCCTGATGAGCGAAGCTGGCGAACGGCAGATGAGAGGTATTCAGACAGAGAGCACTGCCAGAGGTAAGCGGGCCGGCAGAAGACGCTGAAGTGGCGGGCAGTTCTGCTGTACGTGCCCGGAGTGCTGCGGCAGCGGTGAGTGAGTGAGTCTGACATGATCTCTGACCCCCCTCCTTCTCAACATTCCTGCCCTCCCCGCATCTTTAACCCCTGGCACAGACTCTCCACATGCTGTGAAAGGAAGTCTACCTCCAATTGGACCCTTGAATTAGTATTGTCATTCTATAAGTTGACAACTGATTCAAAGTCTCGGTGTGCTCCCGTTTTTCCCACCATCTCTCCACCTGCCTTCATCCTCTGTCCCCCACCCATTCAGTAATTAAAAAATGAAGGAGATTTAGAAGCCTTTGGAAAATTCAATTGTTACTTCTTTTGATTTTTTACGGAGAGAACAATCTGTGCATGCGCGGTTTAAGATTTTTTTTTAAAGCCGGCTGACTGCCTACCTTGGGTAATTACTCACGGCACGTGCCTGCCCCCTCTATTCATCAGGTGCAGAGGATTCTTCCCATCAATGAAAAGTGTTATTAGTGTTTAAAAAATGTTGAGAATCTCTCTCCTGTCAATCATGCCATTAAGGCCACGCCCCTTCCAGTGGGAGGGAGGAAGGATTATAAAACGCGGAAGTGTGGGTGTGGCTCATCTCTGCAAGATGCGGGAGGGAGAGGTAACAGCTGTCTGAGCTGTGAATCAACGGAACACACTGAATGTCACTGAAATGTGAGTGTGGTGTTTATGTGGTGTTTTGTGTGGTTTTATGGTGGTTTCACCCTGCTTGAAATGGTATGAAACTGCATTTGAATGTGGTGGCCTTGCACCCTGCATGAAATGGTATGAAACTGCATTTGAATTTGGTGGCCTTGCACCCTGCATGAAATGGTATGAAACTGCATTTGAATTTGGTGGCCTTGCACCCTGCTTGAAATGGTGTACTTGAGTTTGGTGGCCTTGCACCCTGCTTGAAGCGGAATAAAACTGCGCTTGAGTTTTGTGGACTTGTACCCTGCTTGAAGTGGTATGAAACTGCGCTTGAATTTGGTAGACTTGCACCCTGCATGAAGTGCTATGAAACTGCACTTGAATTTGGTGGCCTTGCACCCTGCTTGAAGTGGTATGAAATTGCACTTGAATTTGGTGGGCTTGCCCCCTGCTTGAAATTGTGGGAAGCTGCCTTTGAATTTGGTGGCCTTGCACCCTGCTTGAAATGGAATTTCAAGGAATAGCCATGAGTCAACTGCCAGCCGACCAGCCGTGAGTGAGCTGTCAGCACATCAGGCTTGAGTGATTGAGCTGCCACCCCAAGAATCCCTTTGGCCCACAATGACCATACTAACCCACTGGAAACCAGTCCCTTCAGCCCACAACACCCATACTAGCACTCCAGAAAGCCCCCCCTCCTTCTCCCCCCACTGGCCACCAATATTGGAATTGGCGGAGAAGTGGAATATTGTGTTGGGGGACCAGCCCTCCCGTGTGAACATGAGTCCCAACGGGTCCCACTTAGTCTAGTGTTATATAAAAATAATATAATGAATATAATTGTGAGGTTTTTTTTAATGAGACTGCCGCAGAGGTCCTAATCCTAAACCAGCCTAATTAATGGGTGAGGGCAGTTCCTGTGGATTCCCCCATTTACTGAACCCCAGAGCGGCTCGAGTTTCAGATATGATTTAGATAATATCTTTACACAATATGTTAAATATTCAGGTAGTCCTGTGAGTTGGGTCACGAACCTGAACGAAAAAGCTCCTCGGCCCACAGTCTACATGAACCTTTCCTATCCATCTATTAATGTATCATGGAGTAAGGATTTGAGTATAAGAGCAGGGAGGTTCTACTGCAGATGTACAGGGTCTTGGTGACACCTGGGGTATTGGGTGCAGTTTTGGTCTCCTAATCTGAGGAAAGACATTCTTGCCATAGAGGGAGTACAGAGAAGGTTCAACAGACTGATTCCTGGGATGGCAGGACTTTTCAATGAAGAAAGACTGGATAGACTCTGCTTGTACATGCTAGAATTTAGAAGATTGAGGGGGGATCTTATAGAGACTTACAAAATTCTTAAGGGGTTGGACAGGCTAGATGCAGGAAGATTTTTCCCAATGTTGGGGAAGTCCAGAACAAGGGGTCACAGTTTAAGGATAAGGGTAAGTCTTTTAAGACCGAGATGAGAAAATCATTTTTCACACAGAGGGTGGTAAATCTGTGAAATTATCTGCCACAGAAGATAGTTGAGGCCAGTTCATTGGCTATATTTAAGAGGGAGTTAGATGTGGCCCTTGTGGCTAAAGGGATCAGGGGGTATGGAGCGAAGGCAGGTACGGGATACTGAGTTCAGCCATGATCATATTGAATGGTGGTGCAGGCTCGAAGGGCCGAATGGCCTACTCCTGCACCTATTTTCTATGTTTCACACAAACACAATGCTGCAAATACACAAGTACAACTAATTAACTGCCAGTTACAATTTTCCACATTTGTCCCATATCCCACACCCATATGAACTTTTCCGATCCATCTATTAATGTTTCATGATGTTTTGCATAAACACAATATTGCAAATACATAGGTCCAGCTAATTAAATGCCTAACATGTCAATAGACAATAGACAATAAACAATTGACAATAGGTGGAGTAGACCATTTGGTCCTTTGAGCCAGCACCGCATTTAATATGATCATGGCTGATTATCCCCAATCAGTACCCCGTTCCTGCCTTCTCCCCATATCCCCTGACTCTGCTATTTTAAGAGCCCTATCTAGCTCTCTCTTGAAAGCATCCAGCGAACCTGCCACCACTGCCCTCTGAGGCAGAGAATTCCACAGACTCACCACTCTCTGCGAGAAAAAGTATTTCCTCGCCTCCATTCTAAATGGCTTACTCCTTGTTCTTAAACTGTGGCCCCTGGTTCTGGATTCCCCCAACATTGGGAACATGTTTCCTGCCTCTAGTGTGTCCAAGCCCTTAACAATCTTATATCCTCTCATCCTCTAAACTCCAGAGTGTACAAGCCCAGCTGCTCCATTCTCTCAGCATATGACAGTCCCAGCATCCCGGGAAATAACCTTGTAAACCTACGCTGCACTCCCTCAATAGCAAGAATGCCCTTCCTCAAATTAGGGGACCAAAACTGCACACAATACTTCAGGTGTGGTCTCACTAGGGCTCTGTACAACTGTCCTAGTCTCACTTCTCTGAAAGAGCTCAATCCAGGCATTCTGTCTTGCCAACTATTTGTTCTTCACCCACCACATCATTGGAATGAGATGGATTCCAGCCCTGCTAGTGTCAAGCCCTCCAATCCTTTGATGCACAGGATAGCTGTCACTGTTTAGCTATCCCATAATCACTTGGCACCTTGCATGTAGAACTGAGCTGTCAAGAATATCTCTGGCACCCTCAAGAGTATAGTGCAAGAATCCATGCTCAAAAATAATGATCTCACAGTAAACAGAGAACACCAGAAATGTAAATTATATTGGATGTTAAAAGAAGATTGTGGATGAAAGCCAGAGTATTACAAAATGGATTGACCAGAGTCCTAGTGAGAGAGGGGGAGAGAAGATCAACCCCTCTGGGAGCGGTAGTAGGAGGCCGCCCTGTTTATGGGGAGAGAATACATTAAAAAGCTTTCCTTATTACTTCACCAAAGCACATGCCAACCTTATAAGATTCTCCTCACAGACATCCATGGACTGTTTCTGGGGGTTTTCTGGCCCAATGGCAGGACAGCCCAACACAGGGGCTCACAGAGTGACGTGCAGGTGGTAGGAGTTGGCCTGGGACATCCTCAAGATGAAGTCTAATGGTGTCAGGTCAAACAGATCAATCATGGGCAGGAAAATATCCCATCTTGTTAATGGACTGCCAGATCCCTCGCTCTACCATTTCCATCAAGCCTGGTTCAATGAGGAGTGCAAAAGGCAACGCAGAATTACCTCCAAATGAAGTGGCAGCCTAGCAAAGCTACAAGCAGGAATCCATGCGTGAAAGCAACACGCATCAACCAGAGTGAAGCAATCTCACATTTGCCGGGTCACATCAAATCTTTCTAGCTCTATCACATCTAGTCAGGAAATGTGGGGGACGGTTAAACACCTAATAGGTGTAGGATCTCAGAAGATCCCCAGCATGGCAAGCTGAGCATGTGATTGATAAAGAGCAGGATGAAGTATTTGCAACCATGTCCAGCTGGAAGTTCTGGGTAGGTGATTCACATTAACTTCCTCCTGATATTGTTACTATCACAACAGCTAGTCTCTAGCCAGTTCAATTTAATTCATATGATATCAAAAGAGTTGCCGAGAACTTTGTGAACAGCAAAGGCTACAGGATTTGCCAACATCCCATCTTCAGTACTGAAGACCCCAATACAGAAGTAACCACAATTTACGCTAAGCAGAAATAACACAAGCATCCACTTGGCATTAGAGCCAAACCAATCTGGCTCATTAGACTGCCCATTCAGTCTACTCTCAATCATCAGCAAAGTCATGGAAGCCTTCATTTGTGGAGCTATCAAGGAGCATTTATTTCCAATAATTTTTACAAAGTCTAATTTTGGTCTCGTCAGGAGCATTTGGCTCCAGACTTCATCGGAGCCTCGCTCTAAAGATGCACCATCAGGAGTCAGATGATATAATCTCCGGTTGCATGCACCAAACAACTAAATATCAGGGGTGAGGGGAGAGTGGCTGCCTTGACATTGAGGGAGCATATGACCGAATGTGGAATCAAGGAGTTATGGTAAAACTGGTCAATGAACATCAAAGGGGGAATACACCAATGGTGGGTTGTATCTTAAGACCTGGATAGAGTGAATGTGGGCAAGATGTTTCCACTAGTGGGAGAGTCCGGGACCTGAGGCCATAGCCTCAGAATAAAATAATGTACCTTTAGAAAGGAGATGAGGAGGAATTTCTTCAGTCAGAGGGTTATAAATCTGTGGAATTCGTTGCTGTGGAGGCCATGTCAAAGAATATTTTAGGGCGGAGATTGACATATTCTCGATTGGTGTCAGGGATTATGGGGAGAAGGCAGGTGAATGGGGTAGAGGGGGAAAGATTGATCACCCATGATTGAATGGTAGAGTAGACTTGATGGGCTGAATGGCCTAATTCTGCTCCTTAAACTTATGCACTTATGATCAGCGGAAAGTGGCCATGGTTGTTGCAGGTCGATCGTTCTAGCCCCAGAACTTCATTGCAAGAGTTTCTCAGGCCAGACCATATTTGGCAGCTTCATCAATTACTTTCCCTCCATCATACGGTCGAATGTTTATTGCACAGTGTTTAACTCCATTCACAACCCTCAATTAATGAAATGCATGCAACAAATTTGGACAACATTCAGGTATGGCGCATAAGTAATATGTAACATTCACACCCTGTTCACCATCTCCAATAAGTCTAACCAGCTGGACTTGATATTCCCTAGCATTACCATTCTAAGCCACCATTGATAACCTGGGCTCATCATTGTCCAGAAATTCAACTGATGACAAGAGCAAGTCAGATGCAAAGTTTTTAGCAATGAGTGACACCCTAAATGTTTCCCACAGTCTACAAAGTGTGAGTCAAGAATATGATAGAATACTCTACACTTGCCTGGATGAGTGTGGATCCAATATATCCAAGCTTGACACCATCCAGGACAAAGCAACCTGGTTGATTGGCACCCCATCACCCACATTTAGCAGTCTGTCCTCCACCACTGCTGCTCTTTACTTGTTTACCATATGGAAAACCTACAGTTTTAGTTTAATTTAGTTTGGAGATACAGCGCGAAAACAAACCATTTGCCCACCGAGTCTGCGCTGACCAGCAATCCCCGCACACTAACACTAGGGACAATTTACAATTTTACCAAGCCAAATAGCCTAGTAACCTGCACGTTTTTGCAGTGTGGGAGGAAACACTGGAGAAAACCCATGCAGGTCATGGGGAGAATGTACAAACTCTGTCTAGACAGCTCCCATAGTCAGGATCGAACCCGGGTCTCTGGCGCTGTAAGGCATCAACTCTTCCGCTGCACCATTGTGCTGCCCCCACCACAGCACTGCAGATGATTATGACAGCATCTTCTAAAATCATGACCACTACTGCCAAGGGCAAGGCAGCAGGGTCATGGGAACACCACCACTAACAGGTTCCTCTCCAAGACTTACATTGTCCTGACAGGAAAATATTTCACCATCCCTTTCGTGACGCAGGTCCAAAGCCTGAAATTCGTATCTTCACCAGATGGAGTGCAGCCTTTCATCACCTTCATAAAAATAATTAGGGATTGGCAGTAAATGTTGTCCTTGCCCACATTCAGAAAATGAGGAAATAATGTGGCAAAGCAGTTGGTGACAAAACCATGGAAGCCTGCCGTGTATGGGGGTGAGGATTGGGGTGAACGATGGATAGAGGACATCAGGCCAGTCATTGGTTGGAGCAGGAGCTAAGAGGGGACTCTTGCACAAGCTGAACCTTTCTGGCCCATTTTCCAGAGATATTATCAATACACAAGGAACTGCAGATTCAGGAGATTCGAGCAAAAGCAAAGTTCTGTAGGACCTCGGTGCATCACGCAGCTGCTGTGGAGCGAATGGACAGACCCCTTTTTTTGCACAAAATTGTAGGATCTCAGTTTCTCGTGTCACACCTGTTTGCCTTTTTTACTTCTAGGCACTTTGCACCCATATGGAATAAACATTGAATTTTCCAACTTCAGATAAACTGCTCTTTCATCATTAGCCATTATATACTTTTGCATCTCGTTTCTATCACCACAGTACACCTTATCACGTGCACTAACTGTCATAACCAATCTCTGTATAGGATTTTTTTCTTATACATCCCCCTTTTTCAAGCTCTGCTTTAAAAGGTATAACCCATGCACCCTTTTCCTCGCAGCTCTGAGGAAGGATCCCTGAAAAATCAACTCTTTCCACAGATGCTGGTTCACTGGCTGTTGTTTCCCTGTGTTTCTTTGAAGGGATAATGCCAGGACTGCAAAATGTTTATGATTATAGATTGAATAGGCTAAGGTTGCTTTCTTTGGAAAGAGCACATTAGGGTGAGATTTAATTACAGTATATAAAATGTCTGGATTCAGCAAATAGGATGGACTTTACTTTAACAGAGAGGTCAAAATGCATAATACAAAAATTTAAAATAATTGGTTGAAAAATTAGAGCGGGGATGAGGAGAGAGGAATCTAGAACTCACTGTCCAAAAGGGTGTTGGAAACAGAAGTCCTCCTCAAATTTAATAAAGAATTGAAGATCTACTGCTGAAACTTGGGATTAAGCTGACTATGTCTGTTTTCACCAGATCCGGAAACAATGGGCTGAATGTCCATTTCCTGCGTGGTACATTTTCTATGATTGTAAAATTAGGTTACATCATTCTTCATCCACTTTCCTCCAATCGCTAATTTTGGGTTTGGTTCTGTCGTGGGATAGTCTGACGCACTTCCTCCCTCACCAAATCTTTACACATCCTCCATCCTTTCCACTCGTCACTTTAATTTAATGTTTCATGTATCTTGTGTTTATGACTGTTGGCAGGTCAATTTCCCTCCTGGGATAAATATATAACTATCGTATCATATCGAATCATATCGTATCGTATTGTATCATGTATCTTTGCACCTCTGTAGCTCAAGTTTCAGAATTTCAAGAGAAGGAGCAATTGACACACTGCATAATTTTTGACCATGTTAAGAGAGGGACTCCATCTTTTTGGCCAGGGGTCTGCCTTTGATCTCAGCAACCAGAGACACAATAAACAGACTTAGAAAGCTGAGAGGTTGCAAATGATAAAATGTTCTCTTACTCTAAACTCCGCTCCATTCGGTAACTGTACTTTAATTTTTTTTGCACTGCATGGATTTTATTATCATCTTGCACCACTCTGTTGTATTGCATGCTTTGTTGCAATTATTGTATTTATTGTTGTATTTATAATTTCTGTATGCGTACTTTTTGGTCTGTGAGTTTCATTGAACAACAATTGTTATTCACAACAAACTAAACCTGACTTTGAATCTGAATGTGTGGCTTTACGAACTTTGGGGTTATAGGCCAATTAAATATTTCCTCATCGATCTGATAAAACAGCCTTTCAACTTTAATGCTGAAGAAGGAAAAACAACTCCTTGCACATCTCATTTACAGCTTTACCATCCAAAAAGTGTAATCATTGATAGTTCAAAGGTTTTGTGAATGGTTCCTTCTCAGGAATCTGTATTCCTCTTGGCTATTCAGTTCCTGTTGCTTCTTGTTTTTGAGCGCCAGCTAAATGAGGTTTACAAAAGTGTGTTATCCATGCTCTAGCTGTCCATCCATATGGATACTGTTAATAAGGGAATACTTATCTCCAACGGAGGTCTGTTCCCTAAAGTACCAGACAATTCCTCATTACCTCTTCTCAAGAACCTAATTCTGGACAGATGCCTTGTTGAAGCTGTGTTGGCCATGGTTCATAACTGCCTTGAGGAGAAGTTCCCCTGTTGCTTTATCAGCTGCCCTTGCATCATGCCTGTCAAAATATTTTAGTTCCCCCACGGTGATCTGGGCTCCGTTACCTATTTTTCACTGTGCACGTATCTCTTGCCAGGTCAGAGCAGAACCTGTTATGTAAGTTGTTGTCGGTGAGAAAGGTTGGCTAGCACTGACTCTGTACTACAGAGTTAAATATTACACTGAGGACATTCTGTGCCATTTCCAGGAAGAAGGTACCCTCTGATTGCTGAGATGGACTGAGTAGTCTCCCTCATCCGACAGAGGAAGTACAGCACTCTTCCATGGTCCAGTGTGTAGGATTGCTCCAGAGACCAAGCTGTGTTCATCATGTCAGCGTCTGATACGACTCTCCAAATTGATCTGTGTGAGTTCACGAAGAGATGAGCTCAAGCCTCATCTATCATCCCTCCTTTCAAGTAAGATCTAGAGAAGTTCTTGCCATTGTCCTAGAAATATTTAATGGTAATCATCACTAAAACTATTTTTGTTTCTCTCAGGTCTCTCACTCTGAAGAAGGGTCACAGAATTCTCTGCCACAGAAGGCAGTGGAGGCCAATTCACTGGATGTTTTCAAGAGAGAGTTAGATTTAGCTCTTAGGGCTAAGGGAATAAAGGAATATGGAGAAAAAGCTGGAACGGGGTCATGATTTTGGATATGATCAATATGATCAGCCATGATCATATTGAATGGCAGTGCTGGCTCGAAGGGCCAAATGGCCTCCTCCTGCACCTATTTTCTATGTTTCTATGTTGTCTTTAATCTTAGCATTAAGGCTTGAAAGCATGTACCAGCAGCTTCAGGAACAGCTTCTGTCTTGCTGTTTCCAGCCTCCGGAACGGATCTCTCATAATCTAAGGTTGTAACCGTGATCTCCAAACCTACCTCATTGCAGCCGGTACACTTTTTTTATCTGCACTTTCATTGTAACTGTAACACTATAATGCTGTAATTCTATATTGTGCACCCTGGTATTTTACTATTTGCTCTACCTGTTGTACGTGTATGGCTTGAATGTAGTCATGCATAATATAATTTGACTGGATAGCATGCAAACAAACTTTTTCACTGCATCACGATACATAAATCTCGATATTAAACCAACACTTCCAATACATACTACCCATTGCCTCCTTTTTATTGTACACACCCATGACAGAAAACATTTTATTCCCTTTATTCATAAAGGGCAGTCGATATAAGGCAGGAAACTATTGAACGGCGATCTTTACAGCAGTGCTGGAGAAGTTTCTGCGGGAGAGGATTGATGTTCACTTGGATAGGCAGGAATTAATTAGGAGGAGGGAGAATGGTTTTGTACAGTGGCAATTTACATGGACTTTAGCAAGGCATTTTGGCAAAGTCCTGTATGATAAGATGCGTCAGAAGATCTAAGATGTGTTGGCAAACTGGATCCAAAATTGGCTTGATGATAGGAGGCAGAGGGTAATGGTCATGGAGTGTTTCTCTGCTTGGGCATATTTAACCAGTGGTGTTCCGCAGATGTTCTGCAAGATTCGGTGCTGGAAACATTGTTATTTGTTATGGACGAGATTGTAGGTGGACTTGTTAGTAAGTTTGCTGAAGGACACACAATAATTAGATTAGCAAATGGCAAAGAAGTTTAAAAATGGATACAAACAAATATAGATCAGTTGGAAAGTTGGGCAGGGAGGAGACAGATATTATTTAATCCTGACAAGTGCAATATATTTTGGAATGTCAATGACTAACAGAACATATGCAGTTCACGGCAAGAGCTTCATGATTATCTTGTATAGAGATGGGATGCAAGTTCCATGAAAATGACAACATGGGTGGATTGGGTAGGGAAGGCATTCAACATGTTTGCCTTCATAGGCAGTATAAGAGCTGGGATATCATGTTGCAGATGTGCAAAACATTGGTTAGGTCACACTTGGAGTATTGTATACAGTTCTGGTCGGCGCACTGCAGGAAGAATGTGAATTTGGAATTAGCCAACATGCCTTATTGGTGTGAACATGGAAAAGGGGCCTTGAGTTAGAGACCCTTCCAGCAGTTTCCTCATTCCCATGGTGTGCCATTTCAAGAGCAGAACTGAAATTAGTAAAATGTATCATTAAGCAAGCCAGAACATTGTCACAAACAGCTGGGAAATGAGGAGAAAAGTAAATTTGATAAAATTGGCTTTGGACAAAAGGAGTGTATTGGATGACTTGTGTCACTGAGAAATAAAGAAAAGTCACAACATTTCATAACTAATTCATTGCTAGAATGTTCAAGCCTCTAACTCTTCCTTTACAGAAATAAACAGTATAACAGAATGGTGCCATTCAGCCCATCCAGTGCATGCTGGTTAAAGTTAACACAATGTAAACTGCTTTCTAAATACGACAACGTGGTCCTGGAAAGGTCACAGTCACAAAAGTGCAAGTTGTGAAGCTAAGTTCCACTAACATCAAACCTGTTAGTTATGTAATATCTTTTCCTCAGTCTTTGTGTTCCACTCCGGATGTTGGAGTGCATGACCCATGGTAATTCTCAAATGCAGTGCTGAGGAAGCGGAGCACTGTTTCATCCACCACATTTCAAATGAGGCGTTTAAACGAGAACCCATCTGCTCTCTCACAAGACCAAAGATCCCACAGTCCTACTTAAAAAAAGAGCTGGAGGGTTCCCTCTGGTGACCTGGCCAATACTTATTTCTCATTCAGTATAGCGAGAATAGTTTTTGCAATCATCATCATATTGCTATCTATGGATATCTATCTATCTACCGTGCAAAATTAGATTTTACTACACTGCTTCAGTTTTGATCTGTCAAATGTAATTGAATGACTGTGAAACAGTTTTGAAATGTGGTGATGTTACAGAAGACGCCACATAAATCCAAGCATTCATTATTCCTTTAAACTGTTTGTGAGACGACACAGGGAAATGAATTTCCAAGCTGGTGGACTGTTACTGAGTCTCAAAAGGTTGATTAATGTGCTGTGTGGAGGCAGAGCTGAGGCACCGTCTTAAAGAGTAGGGCCAGTTCATCATGGGGGAAAACCAGCAAATATTTTCTTGCTCAAAATCAGGTTCAAAAACTGAGAGTTTTATGGATTCTGAGGGATGATAGACAACTGAAGTTTGCTAGATTTTATATGTTATCCACATGATGTGAAGCCAGGGTTTATTGCCTATTCATATTTATCCCTGAACGTGGTGGCTTGTTAAGCATTTCAGAGCACACTTAAATTGGTGGAACTGGAGCCATATGCAGGTCAGAACAGAAACGTGTGACTGGGTGATGTGTATGTGGGCCAAGCTGACTCAATAGACAATAGACAACAGACAATAGACAATAGGTGCAGGAGTAGGCCATTCGGCACGTCGAGCCAGCACCGCCATTCATTGTGATCATGGCTGATCATCCACAATCAGTACCCCGTTCCTGCCTTCTCCCCATATCCATTGACTCCACTATCTTTAAGAGTTCTATCTAACTCTTTCTTGAAAGCATCCAGAGAATCGGCCTCCACTGCCACAGATTCACAACTCTCTGGGTGAAAACGTTTTCCTCATCTCCATTCTAAATGGCCTACCCCTTATTCTTAAACTGTAGCCCCTGGTTCTGGACTCCCCAAAATCGGGTGACATGTTTCCTGCCTCTAGTGTGTCCAATCCCTTAATAATCTTATATGTTTCAATAAGATCCCCTCTCATCCTTTTAAATTCTAGTGTATACAAGCCCAATCGATCCATTCTTTCAACATATGACAGTCCAGCCATCCCAGGTATTAACCTCGTGAACCTACGCTGCACTACTTCAATAGCAAGAATGGCCTTCCTCAATTTGGGGACCAAAACTGCACACAATACTCCAGGTATAGTCTCACCAGGGCCCCGTACAACTGCAGAAGGACCTCTTTGCTCCTATACTCAACTCCTCTTGTTATGAAGGCCAACATGCCATTAGATTTCTTCACTGCCTGCTTTACCTGCATGCTTACTTTTAGTGACTGATGTACAAGGACACCCAGATATCGTTATACTTCACCGTTTCCTAACTTGACACCATTCAGATAATAATCTGCTTTCCTGTTCTTGTCACCAAAGTGGATAACCTCACATTTATCCACATTAAACTGCATCTGCCATGCATCTGCCCACCCACCCAACCTGTCCAAGTCACCCTGCATCCTCATAGCATCTTCCTCACAGTTCACACTGCCACCCAGATTTGTGTCGTCTTGCAAATTTGCTAATGTTACTTTTGATCCCTTCATCTAAACCATTAATGTACTGTATATTGTAAATAGCTGTGGTCCAAGCATTGAGCCTTGCAGTACTCACTAGTCACTGCCTGCATGCTTAAAGGGACCTGTTAATCCCTACTCTTTGTTTCCTGTCTGCCAACCAATTTTCTATCCAAGTCAGTACCCTACCTCCAATACCATGTGCTCTAATTTTGCCCACTAATCTCCTGTAGGACCTTATCATAGGCTTTCTGAAAGTCCAGGTACACTACATCTACTGGCTCTCCCTTGTCCATTTTCCTAGTTACATCCTCAAAAAATTCCAGAAGATTAGTCAAGCATAATTTCCCCTTCGTAAATTCCCCTTCGCTGACTCGGAACAATCCTGTTGCTGCTATCCAAATGTGCAGCTATTTCATCTTTTATAATTGACTCCAGCATCTTCCCCACCACCATTGTCAGGCCCTGTTTTCTCTCCCCTCCTTTCTTAAAAAGTGGGATAACATTAGGTACCCTCCAATCCACAGGAACTGATCCTGAATCTATAGAACATTGGAAAATGATCCCCAATGCATCCATGGTTGCTTGAGCCACCTCCTTAAGTATCCTGTGATGCCTCATTAAGTCGTTGAGGCATGTGCAATAATAGCATTCAAAAAACATTTGGATAGGTACATGGATCGAAAGGTTTATCAAGATATGGGTCAGGCACAGGAGAATGTGACTAGCTTTAATGGGCCACTTTGGTCAGTGTGAACGTATTAAACCAAAGAGTCTATTACCCCGCTGTATGACTATGATTCTATTTTATCCCCTGGGATATTAGCTTACCAATTAACAACCTGATAGTTTAGTCTTCACAATTTTATTTAATTGCTTCAAGTTATACTTGATAATACAGAGTTATACAGATAATGCAGAGATTCATGGATGCAGCCCCAGTCCCATGATGTAAACCTACTTCACCCCATAGACCATCTACATTTCCTGCTGCCTGGGGAAAGATGCAAATATAATCAAGGATCTCTCACATGCCGGTCATACTCACTTCACCAACTCACGTCAGGCAAAAACACGTATCACCAGATTTTAAAACAACTTCCTCCCTGCTGTTATTAAACTTTGGAACAGATCTCTCATATTCTGGGGATGAATTCCTAATCTTCCAATCTCCTAATTTGAGGAAGGACATTCTTGCTATTGAGAGAATGCAGCGTAGGTTCACCAGGTTAATTCGCAGGATGGCGGGACTGATATATGATGAAAGAATGGTTCGACTGGGCTTATATTCACTGGAATTTAGAAGGATGAGAGGGTATCTTATAAAAACATATAAAATTCTTAGGACAGGCTAGATGCAGGAAAAATTTTCCCAATGTTGGGGGAGTCCAGAACCAGGGGTCACAGTTTATCAATGGGGTAGGCCATTTAGGACTGAGATGAGGAAAAACGTTTTCAGCCAGAGAGTTGTAAATCTGGGGAACTTATTCATTCTTAATATTTTTAAAATTAACAATCAATCTTATTTGTACTTCTATAATTTTCTTTTTTATTTTATAGCAGTAGGAAATAAAAAAGTGAAAAAGAAAAGAAAAAAAAAGAGAGATAAATTGATTGAGTGGAATATTAAACAAGATATTCTTCAATGGAGATATATTTATGATCTATTGTCTATAATTCTTCATCCATTCATACATTCAGGCTTCCGTCATGGCTTCGAACCGGACCATCTTGACCCCTTAAATATTCAATAAATGGAGACCATATTCCTCTGAACTGGTCCAGCCTGTCCATCAGGGCAAGCCTTAATCGTTCCAAGTGTAACGTCTCTGACATTTCTGTAATCCACATTTTAGTTGTGGGGGAAGTAAAATATCTATTTTTATTTTGTAAGATATTTTTATTAGAAGTAATTACATATTAAGAAGAAATATAAAATCCAATTAAAGCAAAATAAAATATTAACGTCACATAAATCTGGGGAAATTATTGTCACAGAAGGCAGCGGAGGCCAATTCACTGGATGTTTTCAAGCGTGTTAGATATAGCTCTTAGGGCTAACGGAATAAAGATATATGGAGAGAAAGCAAGAACGGGGTACTGATTTAGGATGATCATCCATGTTCATATTGAATGGTGGTGCTCACTCGAAGGGCCGCTTGGCCTACTCCTGCGGCCCTTGCCTTTTTTTATCCGCACTTTCTCTGTAACACGAGCTGTCACACTATATTCAGTGTCAGCACTCTGCTTATTTTCTCTTTCTACCTGTGTACTTATGTATGGTATGATTTACCTGGACGCCGTACAAAACAAATATTTTCACTGTTTCTTGGAACACGTGACAATAATAATAAAACAAAACAAAAAACAAAGTTCCTCGCCATCGTGGAGGATTTAAACTAGTGTCTGAATCAATAGACCAGGACTCTTGATAATGGCCCAGTAACCTTTGTCAGCAAAAGTCAACAGTGGATCAGGGCTTGTGGTGATCTTTACAGATCACCACAAATTAATTTAACAGCAGATGTGTTTATGCTCATGTTCCCATAAAATCTGGCAGAACATGAGGTTTCAGCCCAATCTATGAAGTTGATTCCCAATACATGCCTATGCATTTATTATAAGATGCTTGTTACAATGGAAGAATCAGCCATTTTGCTTTCAGGATGGACATCCAGGTTTGGACGTAATGCAGTGCATCATATTAAGACTTTTGTTATTTGAAACATCTAAATTGCCATTTCACACATCCACTGTCCTGTCACAATTGTTCTAAATTTTGTTTTGAACCTGTGAAGTTAATGGTAAAGTTATTGTATTTGGAGTGAGTTAATTGCCAGTATGTTCAAATAAAGTCTATCTTAGCAACTGGGGTACATTCCATCGCTATTAAATGCCAGCTGCTGCCAATGATGTCAACGCTTATACAACTATGGCAAATGGACATTGAATTCCCATTATATCCAAATAGCAAAGTGCTGATAGAATTGTCCTACTTAATGCATGTCACAGGGCAACTGATCATTCCCTCATCATCTGTGCAACAGATCACTCAAGCAGAAAGACAGACTGGGAATTCATATTATGCCTGTGGAGTGGAATTTTGCTGCAGCCAACTGGGCTCATACAACACTCTTTTGATTTCTTCCTCTCTTTCGAAACTCTGTCTCTTTTTCCAAGTATAGCTAGGATAATGGCAGTGGCAGATCCAGAGTGCACAGGAGTTTAGGATATGAACAAGCCTCTGCGGTCTATTTGGCCAGAACTGCTGTTCTGAAGTTCAAAACCAATTCCTGCATAATTCTTTGTCTTCCGTTCCTTTTCCTGCCATATTTCTGTCTATCTGTCTCCTTGATTATGTAGCAACTATTTGCCTCCATTCACCTATCTGATTTGTTAATTCTCTTGTGTAGGAAGGAACTGCAGATGCTGGTTTACACTGAAGATAGATACAAAATGCTGGGGTAACTCAGCGGGTCAGGCAGCGTCTCTGGAGAGAAGGAATAGGTGATGTTTTGGGTCGAGACCCTTCTTCAAACTGAGGAATAGGTGATGTTTTGGGTCGAGACCCTTCTTTAGACTGAGCAGTCTGAAGCAGGGCCTCGACCTGAAATGTAACTTTGTTAATTTGCTTGCCATGCCCTTCACTATTGTTGCTCCTCTCCGTAAAAAGCCTTTATATCATGGAATAACTTTTGCTAGATCTTTAGAAAACTTGAGACCGTACCACAAGAAAAAAGTATTTTTTTTATTAAAGATATGGCTATGAAATCTAAGGTGATCAATACTGACATAAATATTCCTCCTTGACATTTAAATACAAATTTACAGAGGCAATGTTTGTATTCAAAAGAAGATATTCAAATTTGTGAACATTGCATTGTAGTACAGGAACTTACAAACAAGAAAAACATAAGTAACATTTTATAGCTAAAATGCAATACATTGTGAGAAAAATATAATTAGCTCCCAGTCATTTGACTGACTATTCAATTTTACTGACTACAATTGGAACAAGCAAATGGAACTAGCTTAGTTGGGCACCTTGGTCAGTGTGTATGAGTTGGGCCGAACGTCCTATTTCCATGCTGTATGACTCCATACAAGGATTCGACCCCAAGAACGTGAATTGGAACATTGAGTCAGTACAAGTATTTTACTCTTTCATTTCTTCCTGAGATACTTGTGCCAATTGCAAAACTGCCAATTTATTTCCCGGTCCTGTGAGGAGATAAAGGCACACCTCTTTTGTAGACACCATGCAGTGGTTTGAGTGAACAAAAACAGAAAAGACTGCATTTCAAGCAGTATCTTCTGACCTTTAGAGACAGGTACATGGATAGGAAAGGTATTGAGGGATTTGGCGCAAGCAAGTGAGATTTGCTCGATCAGCAACTTGGTTAGGCTGAAGGGTCAACCTTGTTGAGCGCAAGGTTATACTTCTGGCACCATTCAGGCAGACAATCAATCTTCCTCCTACATTCTGATCAATGAAGCACAGGGGGAGATGCTTCTCAGAAGAGCATTAATGAGTGGGCTGTGTTTACATAAAAATGAGTCCAAACAATTTTACCTTAAGTTTTAGATTTTTTTCATGCAAGCTAAAGTACATTTAACTTCACCATTAATTCTGTCCTGAGATTGAACTTGCATTTATAGTCAGTTATTAATTCAAGATTGGAGATCATAAATCCAGTTACATGACCACGCATACTTTGACCCTTTAGGACTGAATCACACTGAACACTGAATTTAATCCCCTCAAAATCACTGACACTCAGTATGCAAAGGAGCCCTTGAGGAGGTCTGGGCTGTGTTCCTTTTCCATTTCCAAAGCTATAATGGTACTTAATGCTATTTTGTTCTGTGGTTCTTGGCATCAGACCGCAGGGACATGTTTACATAGAAACAAAAACAGCCAAAATCACATGCAAGCTGATTATATTTAAAGCTTATTTTTTTATGTTCAACAGAAAAGGAGGCTCGTAAAGGACTGATTATGAAAGAATTGCTATGCAGTCTTTTACTGCAGTCAAGAATGTGACCAGGTAAGTGACTGCAGACAGCCTTTCTGCACTGCTCGTTAAAGTTCTATTTCAGGCCTGAACTTGCGCAAGATGGGAAGGCCGATATAAATCAGAGCATTGAATATAGGAGTAGGGAAGTAATGTTAAAATTGTACAAGGCATTGGTAAGACCAATTCTGGAGTATGGTGTACAATTTTGGTCGCCTAGTTATAGGAAGGATGTCAACAAAATAGAGAGAGTACAGAGGAGATTTACTAGAATGTTGCCAGGGTTCCAGCAACTATGTTACAGAGAAAGGTTGAACAAGTTAGGTCTTTATTCTCTGGAGCGCAGAAGGTTAAGGGGGGACTTGATTGAGGTCTTTAAAATGATGAAAGGGATAGACAGAGTTGACGTGGATACGTTTTTCCCATTGAGGGTAGGGAAGATTCAAACAAGAGGGCATGACATGAGAATTAAGGGACAGAGGTTTCGGGGTAACGTGAGGGGGAACTTCTTTACTCAGAGGGTGGTGGCTGTGTGGAATCAGCTTCCAGCAGAAGTGGTGGAGGCAGGATCGATTTTAACATTTAAGAGTAAAGTGGATAGGTATATGGACGTGAAGGGAATGGAGGGGTATGGTCTGAGTGCAGGTAGATGGGACTAGGGGAAAACAAATGGTCGGCACGGACTGGAAGGGCCGAGAGGGCCTGTTTCCGTGCTGTAATTGTTATATGGTTATATGGTTATATGATTCAGGTCCTCAGATGCCCTCCATCCAGGGGCATGCTGCCCACATGGGGCTGTATTTATTGCCTTTCTAATCACAACTGGTGTATCCATCAGCTCTAGAGTAGTTGCGCCAGTGGTTAGAAGGAAAAGAACAGCCAGCAGCCAAACAGAGGTGGCAATGCCAGCGGCAACCGCAGTCTTCATTGCATTCAATACTTCTGTTTCTAAAACCTTGAAGAGCACAGCACAGGAGCAGGCCCTTTGCCCCATGATGTATGTGTTGACCACAATGACAAATAAAACTAACCCCTTCTGCCTGCTCCTGATCCATATCCTTGCATTTACTGTGCTTTCATCGAAGAAGTGGGGTTACCATTTAAAAAATTGTAGGTGCCCATTTAAGGCAGAAATTACCTTCATTTGTCATCACTGTAAATCTTCCCAGGGTGGTCAATAGACTTCTGTTTGTTCATTGTGCTTGCGTCAATCCCCATCAGAAGGGGAGCCGATACATTCGTGGTGTGTGCCCGGCAGTTTCCAATACTTCCCCAATGGATAAAGGTTTGAACATAGCACTGCTGTTTACTGGGAATGCTCGGGATTGTTGGTCTTGTCCAGCAGGATTCATCCCTTGTTGAAAGGCCACCAACACTTTCCCCCTTGTTCACATTAACTTAGCAAATTGATTAATGAGACTGTGCAGGTGAGAGGGGTGTAATTTCCATTATTGGCCCTTATGGGACAGACTGTTACTCCAAGCCATTGCCAGTACTTCTCGAAGGGTCTATAATGATAAAGAGATGATTATTAAATTACTGGTACTGAGATATATATTCTGATGTCTCCAAAGCGGTACTTTAATCTTGTTTTCCGAGGGTGGAAATGTCAAAGACTGGATGGGCATAGCTTTAAAGTCAGTCGGAGAAACTTTAAAGGAGATGTGTGCGGAAAGTTTTTTTACACACAGTGGTGGGTGTCTGGAACACGCTGCCAGGAGTGGTGGTGGAAGCAGTGGTGTTTAAGAGGCTTTTAGATAGGCACATGGATATGCAGGGAATGGAGGGATTATGGATCGCTTGCGGGCAGAGGAGATTAGTTTAACTGGGGATCATGTTTGACACAGACATTATGAGCCAAAGGGACTGTTCCTGCGCTGCACTATGTTTCAATCTGAATGGTGAATATTTGTCTCACTCAATATAACAAAGTGCAAACGTTAGGTTTGCATTCGTTTTGAGGTGATGCATTTCTAATAAAACATTAAACCAAGACCCTTTCTGTCTTCATAACCAGACATAAATGATCCCATGCCTGTATCTCACTCCTGAGATATTGCCAGCTCATTGTCTGACTGTT
Organism: Okamejei kenojei; assembly: GCA_035221665.1. Taxonomy (NCBI): domain Eukaryota; kingdom Metazoa; phylum Chordata; class Chondrichthyes; order Rajiformes; family Rajidae; genus Okamejei; species Okamejei kenojei. Next base: position 26,562,711 of record CM069138.1, read on the forward strand.
ATTTGCCTGCCACATTTCAATCAAGAGCATCATGTCTGCAGGTCAAAAGACATTCCTCAACTGTAAATGTACGCATGAACTAGGATTAGGAAAAGGGCCCTAGGTGCCAATTGAACTTGCCCTGCCATGTAGTAAGATTGTGGCTGATCTGTCAATAAAATTAACTCCCATATTACTACTGACACCAATGAACATTCACTCCCTTGCTTACCAGCATCTGCCTTCAAAATATTCAGACTCCGCTTCCAGTGTCTTAGTGTGAGAAGGTTTCCAAAGGCTCATGACTTGATAGAAAAATCTTCACTTTTTCTGTCTTAAATTATCATATATATTTTTAAACATTGACCCCCTACGTCTCGACTTCCCCACCAGAGGAAACATCCTCTCTTCATTTACCCTGCCAAGGCCTCTCGGGATCTCCTATATTTCATTCAAACCACTCTCAGCAGACGCAAGCCTATCCTTTTAACTGTGGGAACATTTAAAGCATTTCTCTGAATTGACGGGAATCAGTTACTGAAGGAGTGACATTGGAGATACTGTATTGTCTCCCTTGCTCAAGATGTTTGATTCTCATGGGGTGCATGCGTACACCAGACCAACTAGTGTACCATGCCCACCATCCCTTTGATCTTCTATAGCAAGCACCTGTGGGGCAGCATTTACCAAGAAAGTCAGGTCCAGTTAAATGAAACACAAATGTGAGCAAGGATTAGAGCACGCATCTGTTTCCAATACTCTCCCGTCAGCCAATGGCCATACTCCATGCTCGCTGCCCTAAGGCTAGACATAGCCAAGATTTCCACTTACTCATGCACTGACGAAGAGAAAAAAAAGCATTTCCATGTGCCAGAAAAACATATCCCTTGTGTACACAAACAGACTTTCATACTAATGCAGTAGAGTTATGTGTCTATATTGGGGTGGACCAGAAGACTAAAAGCTCTGTCCCACGGTACAAGTTAATTCCAAGAGCTCTCCCGAGTTTGCCCTGCTTCGAACTCGGAGATTTACGGTAATGGCCACTCGTCGGTACTCAGGGCTCTCGTGGACATTTTTTCAACATGTTGAAAAATCTTCACGAGTCTTCCCATCCTTACCTGCCGTTAGCGAGTCTTCCTGAGTACCTGCCGTTAGCGTTACGAGCCGCTAAGAGACGTCGCCGAGCTCCGACGTACCCGCTACGTTCATTCTCCGTGTTTACCACGAGTTTGATTTTTTTTAAACTCGGGAGAGCTCTTGGAATGAACACGTACCGTGGGACAGGGCTTTTATGTTAAAGGGGGTGAGCCTTTATTCTCTGCTTTGTCAAGCAGTGAGGCATTAGTATCGAGGTGACATTATAATGAAATAAATCCTTGAAATTTGACCATTCCTTTATTTTTTTACTTTTGATTGGAGTTACATAAAGGGCCCAGGTTATGTGTTGGCACAGTGGGGTAACTGATGGAGCTGCTGCCTCATAGTGTCAGAGACTCAGGTTCAATCCTGACCTCACTTGCTCTTTAGTTGGATTTTGCATGTTCTCCCTGTGACTACATGGGCTGCCTTTGGGTGCTCCAGTTTCCTCCAACATCTAAAATTCCTCCGTAAATTGCCCCTAGTGGAGGGAAGGGACATGAAAGTAGATAATATTGGTACAACACAGTGGCACAACAGTAGAGTTGCTGCCTTACAGCACCAGAGGCCCGGATTTGAATTTGACTATGGGTGTTGACTGTCTGGGTGCTCTGGTTTTCGTCTCACACTCCAAAGGCATACAGGTGTGTCGGTTCATTGGTTTTGGTAAGTTGTAAAACTGTCCTTAGTATGTGTACGTTAGTGTACGGGGGTGATCACTGGTTGTCGCAGTCTTGATGGGCCGAAGGGCCTGTTTCCTATCTCTGAGGTCTAAAGTAAAGTCTAAATATAAAACTTGTGTGAATATGCAATTGATGGCCAGCATGGATTCGATGAGCTGAAGGATCTGTTTCCAGGTGTATCTTTCAATCAATCAATTATTTTGAAACAGCTGATTTCCTGCAGCAATTCTGCAATTTTTGCTGAGACAAACTAGACGATAGACAATAGGCAATAGATAATAGGTGCAGGAGTAGGCCATTCGGCCCTTCGAGCCAGCACCGCCATTCACTGTGATCATCCACAATCAGTACCCCTTTTCTGCCTTCTCCTCATATCCCTTGACTCCGCTATTTTTAAGAGCTATCTAACTCTCTCTTGAAAGCATCCAGAGAATTGGCCTCCACTGCTTTCTGAGGCAGAGAATTCCACAGATTCACAACTCTCTGGGTGAAAAAGTTTTTCCTCATCTCCATTCTAAATGGCCTACCCCTTAGTCTTAAACTGTGACCCCTGGTTCTGGACTCCCCCAACATCGGGAACATATTTCCTGCCTCTAGTGTGTCCAATCCCTTAATAATCTTATTTGTTTCAATAAGATCTCCTCTTTTTCTTCATCGTCTTTCGTGTGGTGTGCACAGCCAAAAGTTGTAGGACAACTTGTTCTATTTGATCTTCCGTTTGTGCACGTCGAGTTGATTGCATTAGTCGAAACAGGCGGACCACGTGAAGGTTGCAATCTTCCACCCCAGATCCACTCTCATCCTTCTAAATTCCAGTGTATACAAGCCCAGTCGCTCCATTCTTATAACATATGACAGTCCAGCCATCCCGGGAATTAAACTTGTCAACCTACGCTGCACTCCCTCAATAGCAAGAATGTCCTTCCTCCAATTTGGAGACCAAAACTGGACACAATACTCCAGGTGTGGTCTCACCCCTGTACAACTACAGAAGGAACTGTTTGCTCCTATACTCTTTGCTGCGGATTGCCTGCAGTCCGTTTGGTCTTTTCTTATATTGTTTTTTTTTGGTCCCATTTCGGTTTATTTTGGTTTGTTGGGTTGTGTATGTGTGTGTGTGGGGGTGGGAGGAGGCTTATTTTTGGTCTCTTTCTTCAGGGGGATGCGACCTTTTCTTGTCGTATCGCCCATCTCCGTCTCCGTCTGCGCTGAGGCCTAATGGTGGAGCTGGCGGCCTCCAACGGGGACCGACCTCGAGGCTCCGGAGGCAGAGCCAGGACTTACTTTCCATCGCGTAGCTGGCCAACTTCGGGGCTGTGGTGGCATTCTGGCAGCGGCGACCCGACTTCGGGGCTGTGGTGGCGTTCCAGCGGCCAGACTCCTGGGCCGTGGCGGCGTTCGGTGGCCCGTTTCGGGGCTGCGGTGGCGTTCCGGCGGCCTGACTCCAGGGCCGTGGCGGCGTTCGGCGACCCGACTTCGGGGCTGTGGCGGCGTTCCGGCGGCCCGATTTCGGGGCTGTGGTGGCGTGCCGGTGGCGGCGACCCGACTTTGGAGCCTCGGCGGCTCGGCCGCGGGACCAGTGGACGATAACGTCAGGAACTCGCAGGTCACAGGTTGGTGACCTGTTTATCCGGAGTTCCCGCAACAACAGCTTTGTCCATTGGACTGAAGGGCGGCAGCTTCGGCAGCTTCGACTGCCACGGGTCGCGGAGTTTAAACCAGCCCGTTCGCGGAGTTCAGATTCAGCCGCGGGACTGACTTACTTGCCATAAAGTTGAATCTAATCTAATCTAATCTACTCAACTCCTCTTTTTAAAAAGGCCATCATGCCATTAGCTTTCTTCACTGCCTGCTGTACCTGCATGCTTATTTCACAATCACATTCGCAATCACAATAATACTTAGTCAAGTATCTTTTGCAATATACGAGGAATTTAATTTGCCAAGTCAGTCATACAAATAAAAAGTAACAGAACACACAAAATACATTAAACATAAACGTCCACCACAGTGACTTCTCCACATTCTTCACTTATGTAAGATATCTTCCCTTCTTTGCACTCCCGCGGTCGGGGGCCTTGAGCCCTTCGTTGACAGGACGATCTTGACTCCCATAGCTGGCAGCGGGCACTCCGCAATGGGACGATCAGCTCCTGCATCAGAGCGTTGTCAGCTCCCCCGCGCCGGGCGATTGAACCCCACGTCGGGGCTGGTCAAGCCTCTGCGTCGTTGGAGCCCCCGACTGGGCTCTCCTGAGACTGTGAGCTCTTGGTGTAACGCCCGCAGGCTATGATTGGAGCGATCCCAGGCAAGGGATGGACGCCGATGTAAGTTCACACCTCGCGGAGGGGCTCAGGTCAGTCCAAGGAAGCTTCCCACTCCATCGATGGTAGGCCGCAGAGAGATCTGAAAATCAATCGCATCTCCGGCAAGGTAAGAAACTGAAAAAAAGTTTCCCCCCACATAAAACAAACCAGGGAACATTTACACAGACTTTTAACACATATTAAAACATTATTAAAAGACACAAAAAACAATTTTGTTGGCGGGGTTGCCAATCGTGTGGCGCCCCTGGTGGTATTTCAATGACTGATGTACAAGGACACCCAGATCTCGTTGTACTTCCCCTTTTCCTAACTTGACACCATTCAGATAATAATCTGCTTTCCTGTTCTTGCGACCAAAGTGGATAACCTCTTTGAATGAGTTGAACATTTATCCACAATAAACTGCATCTACCATGCATCTGCCCACTCACCCAACCTGTCCAAGTCACCCTGCATTCTCATAGCATCCTCCTCACAGTTCACACTGCCACCCAGCTTTGTGTCATCTACAAATTTGCTAATGTTACTTTTAATCCCTTCATCTAAATCATTAATATATATATTGTAAATAGTTGTGGTCCCAGCACCAAGCCTTGTGGTGCACTACTAGTCACTGCCTGCCATGCTGAAAGAGACCCGTTAATCCCTACTCTTTATTTCCTGTCTGCCAACCAATTTTCTATCCATGTAGTACCCTACCCCCAATACCATATGTTCTAATTTTGCCCACTAATCTCCTGTGCGGGACCTTTTCAAAGACTTTTTGAAAGTCCAGGTACACTACATCCACTGGCTCGCCCTTGTCTGTTTTCCTAGTTACATCCTCAAAAAATATCAGATTAGTCAAGCATGATTTCCCCTTTGTAAATCCAAGCTGACTTGGACCAATCCTGTTACTGCTATCCAAATGTGCCGCTATTACATATTTTATAACTGACTCCAGCATCTTCCCCACCACCAATGTCAGGCTAACTGGTCTATAATTCTGTTTTCTCTCTCCCTCCTTTCTTAAAAAGTTGGATAACATTAGCTACCCTCCAATCCATAGGAACTGATTCTGAATCTATAGAACAGTGGAAAATTATCACCAATGCGTCCACGATTTCCAGAGCCGCCTCCTTATGTACTCTGGGATGCTGACCATCAGGCCCTGGGGATTTATCAGTCTTCATTCCCATCAGTCCATCAGTCCATCCTACATCATTTCCTGCCTAATGTGAATTTCCTTCAGTTCCTCCATCACCCTAGGTCCTCTGGCCACTAGTACACCTGGGAGATTGGATCTGTCTTCACTAAGGAAGACACAAACAAAGTACCTGTTCAACTCGTCTGCCATTTCCTTGTTCCCCATAATAAATTCACCTTTTTCAGCCTTCAAGGGATCCACATTTGTCTTAACTATTTTTTTCCTCTTCACATGCCAAAATAAGCTTTTACTATCCTCCTTTATATTTTACTTCAGAGTCACGTGAGTGACTTCGTGAAGACCCCGCCAGCACGCATGCGCGGCATATCGTCGCGCGCACTCGCACCGGCAGGCTGGGGGGGGGGGAGTGCGCTCTCTCCTCCGGCTCCTTCACAAGACCGGCAGGTAAGTATTACCTTTTTCTTCACAGCATGGACAAGGGCCGGAGGACGACGCTGTCGAGGAGCTGAGCTGCGGCCAGCCAAGGGCCCTTGTCCCCGGAGCTGCAAGGAACGCCGGCAGCTTCAACGCATGGTGGGGGCAGGAATGCGGAAGTCGGGCGCTCCTGCTGATTCAGGGGCCGACTCACCCGAATGGGTTACCGCTCCGGAGCTGGATGCAACGGATCCAGACTCCGAGCCCCCGTCCCCCAAGAGAAGAAGGGGGGATACAGGTACGTGGCAAGGGGTCTTGTTCTTCACAGGCAACCTCTCCCCGAGCTCCAGAAGACCCGAGGGGGCTGGGCCGGGGGACAGCCGCACGACAGGGGAGCCCTGCAAAGTGCATTGCGTACCGCAGCCAGGGATATCTGCCATCGTGCAGCCCAGGCATAACACTGCTGCGCGTCGTGTAGGCCTGCTGGAGCAGATACCGCCGACAACACACCCCGTCAGGCTGCGGTCAAGGGCGGAGGTGGTAGCAGGAAGCGGTCGGACAGCTCAGCTCTGCGAGCGGCCGACCATGCGCCTCCACGCTAAAAGATGGGCATGTGTGGAGGTAAGCCTGCACGGACTCCGGGGAGCCAGGTTCCGGGGGCCGGCGCCGATTCAACTCACCTGCCTTCTTATCAAACAGGTGGGCCGCCACAGTCTCGGAGAAGACAGACTAGCGGAGAGTCCGTGCGGGAGTCGTATGATCCTACTTGGGCTGTAGGTCACGACGACCTGCCATTGGACCCTAGACAGCACCTTATGGAGGTGTGGTCCGATGGTGGAAGCCCCAGTGAGTTCGCAGGGCCTGGGGAAGTCGGCTTGTCCGCTGCGTATAGCAGGGACGGTCGCATAGAGCGGTTGGAGCTCTTAGTGGTGCAACGCCTCCAGCGGGACCGGGAACGAGAAGAGCAGGACTCGCGGGCATCCACTAGCCGTGCAAGGACACCACTCAGCACCTCATCGTCTCCAGCCAGAAGCATTAATGATTGCCCAGCTGCTGTGTTTGAAGACGACCCGGGACAGCCAGTGACCGCTGAGCCAGAGCATGAGGAGGATATGCTGGATGTGGTGAGTGAAGGTTTGCTGTTTCCACCAGACAGGTAAACCCCTGCACCACGAATTGGCGGGCACCATTGATTGCCTAATTACGCACCAACTCCGGAGTCAGGTTCTCAATAATACCTTGGAGAAAGGTTCTCCACGGGCATAACGGCGTTTGCTAGGACCCTGGTCGGGGATAATGTGTCCAGTAAACAGCAAGATGCACTGGCACTCCTATGCAACGCCCAGTATGAGATAAACTGCCTGCGTAAGAGCTCCATATAGCCCACACTACACCCCAAATTCGCGGGGTTGTGCCGACCATTACCGCTCCACCGCCGTATCAGTTGTTTGGAGACCTGTCCAAACAGGTGAAGGGACTGGACAAAGGAGGCCAAAACAGCGGGCCTCATGAAACTCCATCGGCCAGAGTTCACCCATATCAACTGCAACAATCTAATACAACCTGTGAACCAAGGCTGCCGGATAGGGCACAAAGATCCTACCTACCTCCATCTCAACAAACACAACGACCTTTTAGGGCAAGGCCAACAGCGGCCTGCATGGAAAATGCGGCCGCCGGCCCGTCAACCTCCATAACGTCCACCCGAAGCACCGTATGTACGGAACCGCCGTTAACTATGGAGGTAAGGGGGTCTGGCTCCTCTCACGCCGTAGTATCCCTCCTGCACGAATAGGTGGGCGATTGCGGGCTGCCTTGGACATATGGGGAAAACTGTCACCACAGATGAGTTTATTTTACAAAGTGTTCAAGGGTATATAATTTGTTGGAGGTATAAATTCCCCTACCCAGCATTTGCCTCGTAGGAATTTACTCTATCCCAAAAAGAGGTGGAGGCAGGGCATGCTGAAATTATACGGCGAACAGAAAAAGGGGTAATTGGCATAACCAAGCATGGACCTATTGTGTTTGAGACTAATATGTTCACCAGCAGTAAAAAAGAAGGGGGATGTCGGATTATAATAGATTTAACTGAGTTGAACACTTTTGTACAATATACCCATTTCAAAATGGATACTTTTGGAACAGCTAGGCAGATGCTTTACCCAGGGTACTTTATGGCATGCATCGATTTGAAAGAAGCATGCTATACGATGCCCATCGCTGAGGCTCACAGGGAATTCTGAAGTTGTCTGGAAGGGTGCATTGCCTGATGGAATCATCACAGCCCTAGGCTGTTTACCAAATTGGTATTTACCTGTATTAGAAACATAGAAACATAGAAACATAGAAATTAGGTGCAGGAGTAGGCCATTCAGCCCTTCGAGCCTGCACCGCCATTCAATATGATCATGGCTGATCATCCAACTCAGTATCCCATACCTGCCTTCTCTCCATACCCTCTGATCCCCTTAGCCACAAGGGCCACATCCAACTCACTCTTAAATATAGCCAATGAACCGGCCTCAACTACCCTCTGTGGCAGAGAGTTCCAGAGACTCACCACTCTCTGTGTGAAAAAGTCTTTCTCATCTCGGTCTTAAAGGATTTCCCCCTTATCCTTAAGCTGTGACCCCTTGTCCTGGACTTCCCCAACATCGGGAACAATCTTCCTGCATCTAGCCTGTCCAACCCCTTGAGAATTTTGTAAGTTTCTATAAGATCCCCTCTTAATCTCCTAAATTCCAGAGAGTATAAACCGAGTCTATCCAGTCTTTCTTCATAAGACAGTCCTGACATCCCAGGAATCAGTCTGGTGAACCTTCTCTGCACTCCCTCTATGGCAATAATGTCCTTCCTCAGATTTGGAGACCAAAACTGCACGCAATACTCCAGGTGTGGTCTCACCAAGACCCTGTACAACTGAAGTAGAACCTCCCTGCTCCTGTACTCAAATCCTTTTGCTATGAAAGCTAACATACCATTCGCTTTTTTCACTGCCTGCTGCACCTGCATGCCTACTTTCAATGACTGGTGTACCATGACACCCAGGTCTCGCTGCATCTCCCCTTTTCCTAATCGGCCACCATTTAAATAATAATCTGCTTTCCTGTTTTTACCACCAAAGTGGATAACCTCACATTTATCCACATTATACTGCATCTGCCAAACATTTGCCCACTCACCCAGCCTATCCAAGTCACCTTGCAGTCTCCTAGCATCCTCCTCACAGCGAACACTGCCCCCCAGCTTAGTGTCATCCGCAAACTTGGAGATATTGCCTTCAATTCCCTCATCCAGATCATTAATATATATTGTAAATAGCTGGGGTCCCAGCACTGAGCCCTGCGGTACCCCACTAGTTACTGCCTGCCATTGTGAAAAGGACCCGTTTACTCCTACTCTTTGCTTCCTGTTTGCCAGCCAGTTCTCTATCCACATCAATACTGACCCCCTAATACCGTATGCTTTAAGTTTGTATACTAATCTCTTATGTGGGACCTTGTCGAAAGCCTTCTGGAAGTCCAGATATACCACATCCACTGGTTCTCCCTTATCCACGCTACTAGTTACATCCTCGAAAAATTCCACAAGATTCGTCAGACATGATTTACCTTTTGTAAATCCATGCTGACTTTGTCCAATGATTTCCTCTTGTCCAATATTGGCTCTTCTCCGACAACAAGATTATAGTGATGGCATATTGGATGAAATCCTTATAGTGGGGCAGACCCTCCAATTGGCAATTCAAGGAGTGGCTGCAACCAAGGCTCTGCTTGAGAAGCTGGGGTTGTAATCCATCCAGACAAATCAAAACTGCACCCGGTACGGGTTATGGATTATTTGGTGTTCACCCTAGACACCAAGTTCATCATCCCAACTAATAAAGCTACTGCTATAATAGAAGAGTGCCACAATCTTGCTTGCGCCAGGGTGCCGACCATTCGGCAAACAGCAAAAGTTATTGGTATTGGTAACTCTAAATTGGTAACTACATTCCCAGCTGCACGATTCGGACCGCTACACTACCGAAATTTACAAAGATCAAAAATCACAGCATTAAAAAACAAATGCTGGCCGCTTTGATCGGCCAATTCGGTTACCACCGGAAGCTAGAAATGAGCTACAATGGTGGGTAGATAATATTAAAGAATGTCATTGACCTATTATAGTGAGCAACCCTGATGTTGTGCTACTAACTGACGCAAGCGCACCAGGCTGGGGAGCAACTGGTACGATGTCCAGTTGTGGTGGCAGATGGAACTCTCATGAGTCTACATTCCTGGAGTCACATGGGATAAACTATATAGAAATGCTGGGGGCATTTCATGGACTGCAGGCTTACTGTACTAATTCACGGGATTACATGTCCGCTTTCGAATAGATAATGCTACAGTAGTGGCTTACATCAATCATATGGGTAGTATCAGGTCGCTAGTTTGCGATGAATTGGCTAATACAATTTGGCACTGGTGCATTGAAAGAAATATTTGGATTACTGCGACTTATTTGCCTGGGAAGCTTAATTCAGTGGCGGACACCAGGTCACGTGTCTTCAATGACAACATTGAGTGGATGTTGAACCCCCAAATTTTGGAGATATTATAGCTCATTTTGGGACACCAGATATTGACCTATTTGCATCCAGGCTGAACCATCGAATACCAACGTATGTGTTGTGGGAACCAGACCCTGGGGCAATAGCAATGGATGCGTTTTTTATCCATTGGGGGGAATGGTTTGCTACGCATCTCCCCCATTCTGCCTCACCAGTCGGGTATTGCAGAAAATTAAACTAGACTCTGCAACTGGCATATTGATCATTCCCGACTGGCCTACACAACCATGGTACCCGATGGTTGTAGAAATTTTAAAACAACCATGGATGGCGATTGGGAAACATCCCAAATTGATTACTCCATTAGGGGGGGGTCAGTCATCCTTGCCATGGTCATTTAAACTTGTTGGCCTGCAGGTTCTGAAAGACCACTCATCCGGGCAGGCATCTTGTTAAGAGCCATAGACCTTATCGCCGCATCATGCCGAGAATCAACTCGGAAACAATACCTCACCCAAATCAGAAAGTGGGAGGCATTCTGTGTCCGGACCAACTCCGAGTTGCCGAGGTATTGTTGCCGAGTCTTCCAACTCGGCAACAATACCTGAGGTGTTGCAGTTCTAGCAGGCCTCCATTTCGATGCTGGCCTCATCTACAATGTCCATCAACAGCGCCAGGAGTGCGCTGTCCTCATACCTGGATATAGGTGTCGGCTCCAACCACCTGGCGTCTAAACTAATGAGGGGAGTGTTCAACACCAACCCTCCACGACCCAGATATACAGTAACGTGGGATGTGGGGATCGTGCTGACCCTACTGAGGAGCTGGGCTCCAATAGATGAGCTACCATTGAAACAGCTCACCCTCAAGGTGGTGATGCTTATGGCACTGACTACAGCCCAACGAGCCCAGACGTTACAGAAACTGCGACTGGACAGCATGGTGGCCACCCCTGGTCAAATAAATTTCTTTGTCAAAGAATTATTAAAACAGCACAGGCCAGGAGCGCATGGGCTGCAGTTGGAATTTCGGGTGTACCCTGTAGATGCCACTCTCTGCATAGTCACCATCTCCATCACTACATCCGAGTTACTGGAGTTATCAGGATGAAGGAACAGGGGCTCCTCATCAGTCATAAACTTCCGCTTCATCGGGTGACTACACAGACGATCGCCAGGTGGCTCAGGGTGGTGCTGGATGCAGCAGGAGTTGCTACTGACATTTTAAGTCTCATTCCACCAGGGCTGCATCCATATCAGCAGCGATGAGAGCCATGGAGGTGCCCATGGACCACATCCTCGCCACCGCGGGCTGGGCCAGTGGGAAAATCCTTTCAACGGTTCTATAACAAGTCTCTGGCCGTTCCTGCGACATTCGTAGAAGCTATCCTGGGTACCGCTCAGTAAATGTCTGGCCCCGATTTAGGGGTTTGTTGTTTAGTTGATTAATAAATTGTGTTGATTTTTCAGCCAGTTTCGACTGAACTGCATTAACAGCCTTCCTCCATCAGACTGGCGGCAGTGTGATAAGCATGGGCGTTGTCCAGGGCGTGAAATCACAGAGCTTTGAAATCTTCACGAAGTCACTCACGTGACTCCGAAGTAAAATAGTAAGATTAAACGAGAACTTACCAAGTTTGAAGGTTGATCTGTATTTTACGAGGAGTCGCGGTGAGGGATTTCGTGCCCACCGCTCCCACCCTCTATCATAAGGTCAACCAGGTAGTTCTACGTTTTCATCTTACTATTTTTTAGTCATGGTTTGGTTCTGTGATTCCACACCGCTGCTTTGAAGGATGCCGCGCATGCGTGCTGGCGGGGTCTTCACGAAATCCCTCACCGTGACTCCTCGCAAAATACAGATCAACCTTCAAACTTGGTAAGTTCTCGTTTAATCTTACTATTCTTGGCTAGTTTACCTTCGTACCTCATATTTTCTCCCTAATTGCCGAATTGCCAATCTCTAACTGAGCCTTAAGCCTTTATTGTTATCTTCTGGTGTTCTTTAAAAGTTTCCCAACCCTCTGACTTCCCGCTCATCTTTGCTATGTTATACTTCTTCTCTTTTATTTTTATACTGTCCTTTACTTCTCTTGTCAGCCACGGTCACCTCTTACTCCCCTTTGGAATGAACTGATCCTGCAACTTCTGTATTATTCACAGAAATACCTTCCATGGTTGTTCCACAGTCATCCCTTCTAGGGTCTCTTCCAGTCAATTTTGGCCAGCTCCTCCCTCATGCCTCCACAGTCCCCTGTGCCCAACTGTGATACTGACACTTCCGATTTTCCCTTCTCCCTCTCAAATTGTAGTTTAAAACTTTTCTTATTATGGTCACTACCTCCTAATGGCTCCTTTATCTTGAGTTCCCTTATCAAGTCCGGTTGATTACACAACACTAAATCAAGAATTGCCTTCTCCCTGGTAGGCTCCAGTACAAGCTGCTCCAAGAATCCATCACGGAGGCATTCCACAAACTTCCTTTCTTGGGGTCCAGTACCAACCTGGTTTTCCCCGTCTACCTGCATGTTGAAATCTCCCATAACCGCCATAGCATTACCTTTGCTACATGCCAATTTTAACTCTTGATTCAACTTGCACGCAATATCCAGGCTAATGTTTGGGGGGCCTGTAGATAACTCCCATTCAGGTATTTTTACCCTTACCATTCCTCAGTTCTACCCATACTGACTATATCTCCTGATTCAGTCACCCCTCGTAAGGGACTAAATGTCATTCCTTAGCAACACAGCTACCCCACCCCCTCTGCCCACCTATCTGTCTTTTCGATAGGATGTATACCCCTGAATTTTCAGTTCCTAGCCTGGTCCTCTTGCAGCCATGTCTCTGTAATTCTCACAACATCAAATTTTCCAATCTCTAACTGAGCCTCAAGCGCATCCACTTTATTTCTTATACTTCCCGCATTCATATACAACACTTTAACTTCGGTACTCACCTCTCCTCCCACACACTATTGACCCTGACCTTACTCTCGTATCCCTTCTCAAATTTTTCTTCCCATTATTTCAGGAACCTGTTGTAACTTTTCCTGTACTCACTTCCCCTATAACTCCAACTTCATACTCCCAATTTGTCAACCCCTTCCCCCCACTACTTAGTTTAAACCCACACATGCAGCACTAGCAAACCTGCCTGCCAGAATGTTGGAAAGAGGATGCTAACAGGCAGTCATCAAAAATGAAGGCAGAGGAAAAACCCACAAATTTGCAATGATAAGCTACATTTTTTAATTTGTTCTTGGTTTGGGCAAAGGTTAAATTTATGGAGCACCCCTTAGGCCTCAAAGAACCAAGCATCTTGAGGAAGACCAGGTGAGGCTCCCTTATCTTGACGGCCCTTTATAAACAAGCTAGGTCTTGCAAAACTGCCTGAATGGTTATACAGTGCTGCAGGGTGCCCTATAAATTTTAGGAAAGCTGCAGAAATAGGATGTCTTTTTACTTTAAATAGTTTCTGTGTCATTGCATTCTGCAGCCTTGCACTCCATCATGTGGGAAGGAGTGAGCAAGTGGATAGTTGGGGAGAAACTTAATTAAAAATGACTGCTTTTTCCTCACAAATTCTTATCAAACCTAAGGTCATATCATAAGGAATAGGAGTAGAATTAGGCCATTTGGCCAATCAAGTCTACTCCGCCATTCAATCATGCTGATCTAGCTCTCCCTTCTAACCCCATTCTCCTGCCTTCTCCCCATAATATCTAACACCTAAGATGGGGTGTCTTTGATAAAGATTGAGAGCTTGATTGGGCAAACTGGTTGAAAATGCATCAACGCATTTGAATATATCAGCTGGGTTTTTAAGGCATTTCATAATCAGTCTAATCAAGGCAAATAGTAAAAGTGATAAAAAAATAAATTGGCAGCAGAATGCAATGTCACAGAAACTGTTGGACTATTGAAAATAAAAAGACATCCTATTTTTGCAGCATTCCTTTCATGCTTAGGGCACCATTCAGCACTTAATAACTGTTCAGGCAGTTTTGCAAGACCCAGCTTGTTTATAAAGGGCCGTCCTTCTTGAGCATTTGAGCTACCAAATGAGGCTGTGATGCAACCAAATGCCCAGGAAGGAAGGTGGGTGCAGAAGGTGGTGGACATGATCTGGTCTGTTATGGATATTGACCTCCCTGTCGTCGAAGGGATATACAGGAAGAGCTGTCACAAGAAATCAGCTAATAACATTAAAGATCCTTATCATGTTGGTCAGGCTCCCATTTCACTGCCACCATCAGGAAGGAGGTACAGGAGCCTGAGAACCATTGCTTCCAGGTTCAAGAACAGTTTCTTCTCATCCACTATCAGGCTCTTGTACCACTCTGCACAACTCTAACCACAGCCCTTCCTCAGCCTGACCACAACCCTGAACCACTGAAGACATTGTATAAGGTTGCACTATGTATTTCAGCATGCACTACAATACCCTGGTTGCCTAGTATAACTGATAATTTATTGAATTACGGATTTTTATATATATTTTTTTTGTGATGACATTTAACTTGCCTGTAAAGCTGCAACCAGTATGAATTTTATTGTTGCAATACTCTTGCAAAGCAAGGGCTAATTTTTCCAAAAATAAAGGCACAAATTGCTGTGTCAATGGGTCAAAAAGCATCTCTAGAGAACATGGGTAGGTGATGTTTCATGCCGGGACTATACTTCAGACTGTCCATTTTCCCAGTTCCTTTGAAGATTGATTTATTTATAATAAATCTTTGCTGCTTTCCTTAACCTCACAAATTGTACAGTGGGAGGCACAGTTTAAAACAAATCCATATAAACCACAAACAGTTCAAATATGATCATTAAAGGTACTGCTTCACATTTTTAAATAATGAAGGAAAAGTTTGCAATCCCTTATTTGGTAAAATCTATGCAAAATATTAGTGTGTTCGTAGGTAGAGATAAAATGCAAATACTATAGCCCAGAGACCTGCTGAGCAATTTTATGGAGTGGACTTGAGTTCAGTGAGTTATTTCAGGGAACTGGTCTTGATTCTGACTGGGTCACAAATCATCTCTTAGGAATTTGGGAAAATTTGATTCGGAGCAGGGTGCATCCCCCCTCTGAGTATAAATGGTTATACACTCTCAAACATTCTCTGAGATCTGTCAAGGATTTTATATGTAACTCTTTATCAAATCTCTTAAACAGATTGGCCATCTACTTGAACAAAGTATGTTCCCCTCGTTCTGTATCATGGAAAGAATTTCAGAGTCATAAAGTTCTACAGCACAGAAATAGGCCTTTCAACCCAATTCGTCAATGCCAACCAGGGTTTATAACTGAGCTTGTCTCATTTTCGTGTGTTTGGCCCATATCTCTCCAAACCTTTCCTTTCTAAATGTCTTTAAAATGTCACTATTGGAGCTGCCTCTGCTGCTTCCTCCAGCAGCTTGTCTTCTTCACAACATTCAGCAAATCCGGCTTTGGATGATTTTTGGAGTCACCTACAACAATATACTTAAATCAGAGTCATAAAATGTCTCAAAGAGACTCCAAGAATATTATCAAGCATCAGTTGATATCCAGCCATGTATTAGGGCAGGTGACCAAGAGCTTGGTTCGAGGTAGGCTTTTATAGAAGTGTTTTGAGACAAGAAAGTTTATTCGCTTGATCTCAGGATTTGGATGTCATTGACTGGGCCAGGAGTTATAATTCATCCCTCACTCTCAATGAATCCAGAATGAGGAGTCAGCTATGTTCTTGTGGGCCTGAGATGACACGTGGACCATTTCAAGATAAGGACATCAGATTGCCTTCTCTAATGGGTTGCAGCGAAGCAGATGGGTTTTTAATGCCAAATACAGTCATTTCATGCAGATAATTACTGATTTATTTACTTAAATTTAATATCCATGGTTAACAAGATGGGATTTAAATCTAGATACTTGCCAATAGTCTTACAGAGCTAAAGAGATTAAGAAGAGAATTCCAGAGTCTAAATTGTTGACAATGGAAAGGATAAACTGGAAATTGTGGAAAGAGGGAGATGGAGGGAGAGACAGAGTGGAGAGGGAGAGACAGAGGGAGAGGGAGAGACAGAGGGAGAGGGAGAGACAGAGGGAGAGACAGAGGGAGAGACAGAGGGAGAGACAGAGGGAGAGACAGAGGGAGAGACAGAGGGAGGGAGGGAGGGGGGAGAGAGAGAGAGAGAGAGAGAGAGAGAGAGAGAGAGAGAGAGAGAGAGAGAGAGAGAGAGAGGGGACTCTGGAGGCCTTCCGTGGGCGCTGGTCACGCGTGGGGTTCAGTGTATTGTGAACAATGATTGTATTGTTGTACTATAATGGTTATATATAGTGCCATTTTTGATTATGGTTTGATGTGTTGTATTATATGATTGTGTCAATAAAGTTTTTGAAACTAAAAAAAAAAAAAAAAAAAAAAAAAAAAAAAGAGAGAGAGAGAGGAGACAGAGAGAGAGAGAGAGAGAGAATATATTGGGAGAGCATTGGCAGATTGAACTTAATCCTGACATGTGCAAGGTGATGCATTTTAAGAAGTCATAGAGTAGGGCACATTCAGTAAAGGGTAGGGAATTCAGGAATGTTAACAAACATAAGAACCTTGAGTTCAAGTCCACAATTCTCAAAAGTAGCAACAGAGGTCAAGTTCAAGTTCAAGTAACATTTAATGTGTCACATGCACCGATTGGTACCATGACATTTGAGTTACCATCAGCCACACAAATAAAAAGAACACAATACTCAATCTAAATTAACATAAACATCCCCACACTGCGGAATCAACGTTTCCCAATGTGAGGAAAGGCAATAAAGTACTGTCAGCTTCCTCTTTGTTTGCCCGTGGTGGGGGGCCTTGAGCCCTCCGCAGCTGGCGCTACGGCGGCCCGATGTTCAGCCCTCTCGCCGGGATGATCGGAACCCCTGGCGTCGGAATGGAAGAACAAACTCAGCGGCTTGGAGTTTCCAAATCGGCCGCTTGTTACCGGTGATCGCGGCTCCCGGAGTGGAGTTTCAACGCTGGCGAACCACAGCTCCACGGTGTTAAACAGCAGGCCCAACACTCCAGAGCTTCAACACTGTGATCCCCGGTAAGCCATCACCCACTCCGCGATGGAATTCAGCGTTGCGCCCGCTGCTGAAGCTCTGGCCGATCTCCAGCAGGAAAGGCCACGCCAATCCAGTTGGTAGGTCGCGGGGGGGGCGAACATGCGACTCAGTAAAAAAGACGCATCTACGACCAGGTAGCGACTGGGAAACGGTTTCCCCCTTTCCCCACCCCCCACATAAAAAACACTAAGCAAACCTTTAAAATAAACTTTTAGACATATTCAAAATAACAAAAAAGGGTGAAACGACAGACTACTGATGAGAGGCTGCCACACTCGATGGTGCCACCCTGCTGACCTCGATAGGGTGGTGAAGATGGCATATGGCTTGCTTGCCGTCATAGCTCAGTGCATAGAATATAAAAGTTGGGACATTATGTTACAACTTTACGAAACACTGGTTAGAGTTATAATGGAGTCCTAGTCATACAGCATGAAAACAGGCCCTCTGCCCCAACCAGTCCAGAGCCGGTTTTATAGCTGAGCTAGTTGAGATCTGGAATGTGCTGCCAGACAAGCATTTGAACAGGCAAGACATTAAGGGATATAGACTTAATGCAGGCATGTGGTATTGGTGTACATGGATAAAAGAAAGTCAACATGGATGTGATGAGCTGAAGGACCTGTGCTGTATGACTCGATCACTCCCGGAACAAGATTATAGGTTTCGGTTAGACAGGAGAGCAGGAAGAGGCTAGTGTGATGTGAAAGGAATTCTTAAGCTTCTTTTATTTCAGAGATTTTAGAGTTTAGAGTTTAGATATACGGTGCAGCGTGGAATCAGGTCCTTCGACCACTGAATCCATGCTGTCTATCGATCACCTGTATACCAGTTCTATGTTATCCCACTTTCACATCCAACACAATGAGGGAAATTTGCAGGTCAATTTAAAGAAACCAATTAACCATACAAACTGCACGACTTTGGAATATGGGAGGAAACTGGAGCACCTGGAGAAAATCCGCGCCATCACAGGGAGAACGTATGAACTCCGCACAGACGGCATTCATAGTCGGGATCAAACCTTGGGGCCCGGGAATGCGAGGCAGCAGTTTAATATGGATTTTCTTGTTAGCATACATATGCACATGCCTTTGTTCTTTGCTCTGTGTTTATGTCTGTCAGTATTGTGTGTGTGTGTGTGTGTGAGTGTGAGTGTGTGAATGTGCGTGTGTGTAATGTATCTGTGTGTTTCCACATGTGCAGCCCATGGTGCATGTGTGCAGTGGCGCACGTATGTGAAGTCATTGCAGGCATGCAACCAGAACAACACTGGCCTCCGTGTTGATGCTGCTCGGGTCTTGGAACCCATCGCATGTCACAGCTCTGAGATTGGCAATGGCCATGGGCTGAGATTGCGTGAATGGGGAACAAAGGGGAATAAATGCCAGGAAGATGTCAAGAAACAGACAAAAATTAACATTAACAACTTTATATAGGTTGAAAGTGTTCATTAAATTAATGAGTAGTTTCTAACACAGGGTGCCGGGATGACTGCAGCCAAGAGTCTGATTGGGTAATCTGAAAGGTGTGATAGCTCAGACTAATTTCTCTTCACCCAGAATTAGCAGCTTCAGAACTGTTTCTACTTGTAATTGTAATGCTCCTCACTTTCTGCAGTTTGGACAGGGACCGCATTATTCTTACAAAACGCTTCTTTTAAATATTTTTGTAATCTGGTCATTATTGGCAAGGCCAGCATTTATTACTCATCCTCAATGGCCTTTAAACTGAGTGAAGGTGAAGTAAGAGCATATTTCTGCTCCTGGAGAATATTGGAACACATGCAACATTAAAATACCCTTTATTAGTTTAGGAAAGTACATACTTAGCCTCAAAGTTGTGATGTCAGTCATTCAAAATTTGGATTACGTCAATGTCCCATTGGAGAATCAATTGTTGGAATGGCTTGATGGAGTGGTGGAGAGAATGTTTCTTCTCACGTGGCTTCATGGAATGTCACACAGACATTGAACATGATGTTGCCAACTATATTGTGTTTCCCTAGTATTCTGGAGAAGATGCATTTGCCTTGAGCAATAACCGGCGAAAGAAAAACTATCAGGTATTTTTTAATTCATGTTGTTGGCCCTTATTAGCTATAAAAAAAATTGGAGAAGGGTTAAAAAAACAGATTTACTTTGTGAGGTGGTGGGATGTCACGGGACACTATCATTAGTGGAAACTATGATACTGTCCTATTTACCTCCACCCCATTGTGGAATTTAGACTTTGTCTATGGAACTGGTGCACTATAATGCTGAGAACTATATTCTGCATTCTGTATCTTTTTGTTTGCTCTACCTATTGTACGAGTTTGACTTGATTGTTTTGTATTAATGTATAGTATTTTCTCATATTCATTCATTCATTCATTCATTCATTCATTTATTCATTCATATGGTTGGATTGCATGCAAAGCAAAGCTTTTCACTCTACACTTGTGGATTTGATGCGGGTATGTTAAGGTAGCTGTATCAGTTTACGCATGCCAATGCGTTGGTTTAGATGTGTCTTTGTGCAGTTGTGGTGACAAGTGGATGTACAGTACACTTGTACTGATGTCCAAATATGTCAAATTGCCGACATGTAGGTGTTCATAGGTTCATAAATGATAGGAGCAGAATTAACTCATCCGGCCCATCAAGTCCGCCATGCAACCGCCATGCAACCGCCATGCAACCTGCCATCAAGTCCGCCATGCAACCGCCATGCAACCGCCATGCAACCTGACTGATCTGAAGGGCCTGTCCCATTTGTGCGTCACACAGGTGGCGCGCAAAGAATCCCACAATCCTGGGGCGCCGCGCGCGACTGCGCATCACTGCCTACGCCACCACGCCTCACCACGCGCCATGCGCGCGTAATGCACGGCATGCGCGCACATGCGCGTTACGACGAGTAAATTATGTCGCGTAAATGACACGCAAATGACGCCCAAATGGGACAGGCCCTTAAATCTCCCCTTCAACCCCATTCTCCTGCCTTCTCTCCATGACCTCTGACACCTGTACTAATCAAGAATCTATCAATCTCTGCCTTGAAAATATCCATTGACAGCCTCCACAGCCCTCTGTGGTAATGAATTCCACAGATTCAGCACCCTCTGACTAAAGAACTTCCCCCTCATCTCCTTCCTAAAGGAACATTCTTTTATATCCTGATGATATGATCTCTATTCCTAGACACTCCCACGAGTGGAAACATCCTCTCCACATCCACTCTATCCAAGCCTTTCACCATTCAATGTGATCCCCCGCATTCTTCTGAACTCCAGGGAGTAGAGGCCCAGTCCCATCAAAAGCTCATCATATGTTCACCCACTCATCCTGGGATCATTTCGTAAACCTCCTCTGGACTCTCTCCAGTGCCAGCACATCCTTCCTCACATATGGGCCCAATATTGCTCACAATACCTCAAATGCGGTCTGACCAGCGCCTTATAAAGCCTCAGCATCACATCCCTGTTTTTGTATTCTAGTCCTCTCTAAATAAATGTGTTGAGTTTAATGTGTTTGGAGCTAATATAGAGATGTGCTGGTATGCTAATGTGCACTTGTATTGATCAGGAGGGTTGTCAATATTTAGATGTGTTGATTCATTGGTGCATTGAAATGCGACATGAAGATTTAATAATGTGTAAGTTTATTAGTTTAAGCATTGATAATGTGTAAATGTGGGAATATGTAGGTAAGTCAACATTTAGTTGTGTAGGTGTATACGTTGTGCACATATGTGTCAATATTTAGGCATGAGTCAATATGTATGTGTGTCTGTATTTTGGTATGCTGATGTGTAGATATTTAGGTATGTTATGTCTCTCAACAAAATAGAGAGAGTACAGAGGAGATTTACTAGAATGTTACCTGGGTTTCAGCACCTAAGTTACAGAGAACTAGTTAGGTCTTTAATCTTTGGAGCGCAGAAGGTTAAGGGGGGACTTGATAGAGGTATTTAAAGTGATGAGAGGGATAGACAGAGTTGACGTGGATAAGCTTTTTCCATTGAGAGTAGGGAAGATTCAAACAAGAGGACATGATTTGAGAATTAAGGGAAAGAAGTTTAGGGGTAACATGAGGGGGAACTTCTTTACTCAGAGAGTGGTAGCTGTGTGGAATGAACTTCCAGTGGAAGTGGTGGAGGCAGGTTCGATTTTATCATTTAAAAATAAATTGGATAGGTATTTGGATGGGAAAGGAATGGAGGGTTATGGTCTGAGTGCAGGTAGATGGGACTAGGTGAGAGTAAGTGTTCGGCACGGACTAGAAGGGCCGAGAGGGCCTGTTTCCGTGCTGTAATTGTTATATGGTTATATGGTTATATGGTATGTGTGCTAATGTGTGGATGTTTAGGTGTATTGATACGTACATGTGTCAATGTTCAAGTATGATGATGATAGGGGGAGTCACTGTTTAGGTGTGCCGATGGTTGGATGTGTAGATAGTCAGGCAAGTTACTGTTTAGGTGTGACAGTCGTTAGGTATACCGATGATTAGATGTGCCACTGTGCAGCTGTGTTGACGTTTAGTTTAGTTTAGAGATACAGCGCGGAAACAGGCCCTTCGGCTCACCGAGTCCATGCCGACCAGTGATCCCCGTATGTTAACATTTTCTACACACACTTGGGACAATTTACAATTTTACCAAAGCCAATTCATTACAAACCTGTACATCTTCAGAGTGTGGGAGGAAAATGGAGCACCCAGAGGAAATCCACACAGGTCACAGAAAGAACGTACAAACTCCGTACAGACTGTACCTGTGGACAGGATCGAACGCGGGTCCCTGGCGCTGTAAGATAGCAATTCTACCTTTGCGCCAATGTGCCACCCCCGTAGATGTGTCAATAATTATGTGTGTAAATCACTAGGTGTGTAAATCATTAGGTGTGTCGGTGTTTTGACATGTCGACATTTAGGTGTCTTATTGGTTAAGCATGTGGGTGTATGTTTGTTGATTTGACAAGGAGTCAACTATTTATTATTCCACTTGTGTCATTTGTTCTGAGAATGCTAAGTTATTTTTAGTCATTTTTTTTCATTAAACAGATGGCACAGCCTCATTCTTGCTATGGAACATTTGTTTTTAAGGCACAGGACAGCTCGGGTCCATTAATCAAACTATATTTGTTCATTTATTACAGATGGAGTTCTCCATGAAACCATCTGACCCTCTGTTCCTCCTTCCTTCACTAATCTGAAAGTGGGCTTGTTGGTGTATGAGGCACCAAAGGAATTGCTCTGCACATATCACTGTCTTAATCATTCATCTTCGCCAAGGTTTAGATGATTTTATTATATCTAGGAGCAGTCCATTAAATAAGGATTCTTTTTATTTCATCTAACTCTTGGGATTATAGGATTCGAGCCATGGAAACATTTTTACTAAAATAGGTCCTAATCAATTCTTATCTTATGGAATGCACCCTTGGATCAGAAACTGGCAATATTTTAAAAAAATGGATTATAGTCACAACGCAAACATTTCATCCCCTGGATGGAATCAACAGCTTCTTGCTTGCCAATGTATCAGGATGATGCAAACCTTTCACTACGAATTGCAGACAATATTCAAAGCAGGAAATGTAACAGTCAAGTTGGACACAGCAGGCTCCCAAAATGACTCAGAGAAATATACTACACAGAAAGAAGTCATGTAGCCAATCAAGCCTATGCTGGAAGATGGAAAGCTAAGACTGCGTTTGGGAAGTATTAGTCGACATAGTGAAACATCATCATAGTGAATTTTTGTGCTCTTTTTGGAACAATGCAAGGTGGGGGGGGGGGGGGGCTTACTTATATCTAGTTTGGGGAGCAATTTAACATCTCACTTGGGAGATAGTGGTTCCAATTGGACAGTACCCCCTGGGAATATTGTGGCCCCTTAGATAATATGACTTATTTGGTATGGGATTTAACAGACAACAGAATCAACTGAAGACTGTGGAAATTGAGATTTAAAAGGCCTTAGACCAAGACATAGAAATTGTGTTATTCAGGAGACAAATATAAATTGTGGTGTTGACTTTTGCTGGATATTAATGAGGATCAGTCCATTCCTGAGAAACGGACATTGCTGATGAAGCTGACATCTATTAGTGGGTGGGCCATTTTGTTAATCCTGGCCAAATTGGAGAGGCTAGGACTTTAGAATGGAGTAAAAGCTTCAGGGCTGCTGGGAGATTTGGTCAATTAGGCATTGCTCTCTGCAGAGCTGGGACAAGCAGCGGAGTGGTGCAGATGTGTCTAGAGCCTTGATACAATTTGCAAGAAAAGAATAAGATCATCTGCAAACCCTGTCAATTAGGTGCAAAATGCATAGAATGGATTGGATGGCTGCAAACCAGACATACACCTTGTAAATAATTGTAAGTAATGTTCCAGAGTTCAACTTTGCCGAGTATTGACATGGATAGAAAATTGGTTGGCAGATGGAAGCAAAGTGTAGGAGTGAACGGGTCCTTTTCAGAATGGCAGGCAGTGGCGAGTGGAGTGCCGCAAGGCTTGGTGTTGGGGCCGCAACTGTTTACCATATCTATTAATGATTTGGGAGAGTGAATTAGGAGCAACACTAGCAAGTTTACGGATGACACAAAGCTGGGTGGCAGTGTGAACTGTGAAGAGTTAGGAGGTTGCAGGGTGACCTGGACAGGTTGAGTGAGTGGGCAGATGCATGGCAGATGCAGTATAATATAGATAAATGTGAGGATATCCACTTTGGCGGCAAAAACAAGGGGGCATATTATTATCTCAAAGGGGTTAGGTTAGGTAAGAGGGGGGTGCAGCGAGACCTGGGCGTCCTTGTACACCGGTCACTGAAAGTTGGCGTGCAGGTACAGCAGGCAGTGAAGAAAGCTAATGGAATGTTGGCCTTCATAACAAGAGGATTTCAGTATAGGAGTAAAGATGTTCTTCTGCAGTTGTATGGGACTCTGGTGAGACCACATCTGGAGTATTGTGTACAGTTTTGGTCTCCTAATTTGAGGACGGACATACTTGTGATTAAGGCAGTGCAGCGTAGGTTCACGAGATTGATCCCTGGGATGGCGGGGCTGTCATATGAGGAAAGATTGAAAAGACTAGGCTTGTATTCACTGGAGTTTAGAAGGATGAGGGGAATCTTATAGAAACATATAAAATTATAGAAGGACTGGACAAGTTAGATGCAGAAAAAATGTTCCCAATGTTGGGCGAGTCCAGAACCAGGGGCCACAGTCTTAGAATAAAGGGGAGGTCATTTAAGACTGAGATGAGAAAAAACCTTTTCACCCAGAGAGTTGTGAATTTATGGAATTCCCTGCCACAGAGGACAATGGAGGCCAAGTCACTGGATGGATTTAAGAGAGAGTTAGATACTCTAGGGGCTAGTGGAGTCAAGGGATATGGGGAAAAGGCAGGCACGGGTTATTGATGGGGAACGATCAGCCATGATCACAATGAATGGCAGTGCTGGCTCGAAGGGCCGAATGGCCTCATCCTGCACCTATTTTCTATGTTTCTATGTTTCTATGTATTCAATGTATTGAGCTGCTGTATTATTGGGTTAGGGAAATGTCTGTTATGTATGGGGTTAATTGATATCTGTAATTGGATTATTAAGAGACCACCCCCATGTGGTTTGGCCACTTGAGGTCCCAGGACATATAAAAGCGTGCTACCACGAGGTCCAGGGTCGATCTTCTGGGAGAGCGCTTGGGACTGCGTGACTTTCTGGATTGTCTCTGTCCGAGCGAGGCCTAGAGGGCTTGAGCAGGCAGATACGAGGATCAAACCCGCGGTAGGATAGGTACTGTAGTTGAACTGTAATGTGCTTTTGTTACAATAAAGATTAGTTGTTTCAAGTGCTTGATTCAGTGTTTTTACTGAAACTAGACTGGGGGGAAGCTTAGAAAAGAGCAATTTACAATTTCCTGCAGAGTTCCTATGGTGGACCAATGTTGGGGGTGTTGCAGCTGTGGGAAATCCTGAATTGCCTGCGTGTGCCCCTGCGGTATGAACTGGAGGCGAACTTGCTGAACCCATGTGGTTGGACACTTGTGTCCTCTTCGCTGCGGGAGGTCATGGGTTTAGAAGATGATGCCCAAGAAATCTTGGCGTGAGTTTTGGCAACTGTCCCGGGCGTGAGACATTCCAGCACCAGCAGGAAGCTCCTGTGCATCAGAGCATCTTGCCAGAGAGTGATACAGCATCAGTATCCTGTTTCCAGAAATTGGAATCAAGGATCTTAAATCATTCGAACCCTTCTCTCTCTCTCTCTCTCTCTCTCTCTCTCTCTCTCTCTCTCTCTCTCTCTCTCTCTCTCTCTTCTCTCTCTCTCTCTCTCTCTCTCTCTCGCCCTCTCTCTCTCTCTCTCTCCCTCTCTTTCTATTTAAAGCTCTAGAACGTGCAGCCTCTTGCCACAGCTGGGCATTGGGTTTCAGGCCAAATTGAGTTGGAAAAGGTCCCAGGTCCACACGAGCCACTGTGAGCAAGCAGCCCCGGGGAACATTAATCACTTCAAGTGTGTCGAGGAAGGAGCTAAGCTCCCACTGCTACCAGACTGTCTGGAGCCTGCAGCTGTTTAGAATTAGCAGCTCTCATGTCAATGTATACATACTCTCTCGTCCTTTGTGTCCCTCATTCCAGGACGTCCCATTCACCCCGGGAAGTGTATGGCAGTGCCCTGCAAGCATTCGAACTACTTACCCTCCTCACACCAGACCAGGGAGCTCATCAATAAACTAATCTCCCTCCCAGCCTGCCATTGAAAAATTTGTGTTACTGCAGCACCTTTCATCTTCCCCTCATGACATCCCGGAGAGTGTATTCTTGGTGTGATGGGGGAAATAGCACAGTAAGCTGCACAGGGTGGCACAGTGGCCTCAGTTGCTCTCTGTGTGGAGTTTGCATGTTCTTCCTGTGACCACGTGGGCTGCCTTTGTATACTCCAGTTTCCTCCAACATCTCAAATGCCTCAGTAAATTGCCTCTCGTGGCAGGATTGGACGTGAAAGTAGATAATATTGGGATGACACAGTGGCACAACGGTAGAGTTGCTGCCTTACAGCACCAGAGTCCCGGATTTGATCCTGACTATGGAGTTGTCTGTACGGAGTTCGTATGTTCTCCCCGTGACCACGTGGGTTTTCTCCTGGGGAGCTTTGGTTCCCTCCCACACTCGAAAGACACAGAGGTTTGTAGGTCAATTGGCATCTATAAAATTGTAAATTGTCCCTGTGTATAGGAGAGTGCTGGTGCTTGCTGGTCAGTGTGGACATGGTGGGCTAAAGGGCCTGTTTTCATGCTGTATCTCTAAAGTCTAAAGTCTATAGCTCCAACCAACAGCAATGTGCTAAGGTTTGATAGAGTTGCAATGAAGAAGCAGCAACTTTCACCCAACAGGAAAGGAACAGACAAGAGTTTATCGAAAGTAGAAACAATAGTTATCTTTCTCAACGCTGGCACATACCAGATGGGGTTCTTCACCATTCAACTGGCAGGCAATACCTCTGTTGGTGGAATAATTATACACACATTTAACACAGGAATAATCAGTTAACCTATGATGAGCGTTTGTCGGCATTGGGCCTGTACTCTCTGGAGTTTAGAAGAATGACAATAGACAATAGACAATAGATGCAGGAGTAGGCCATTTGGTCCTTTGAGCCAGCACCGCCATGCAATGTGATCATGGCTGATCCTAAGGGTCTCGACCCAAAACTTCGCCTATCTCCTTCGCTCCTTAGATGCTGCTGCACCCACTGAGTTTCTCCAGCCTTCTGTGTATCCCTAATCAGCACTCCGTTCCTGCCTTCTCCCCATATCCCCTGACTCCACTCTTTAATAGCCCTATCTTACTCTCTCTTGAAAGTACCTAGAGAACCGGCCTCCTCAGCCCTCTGAGGCAGAGAATTCCACAGGCTCACAACTCTCTGTGTGAAAAAATGTTTCCTCATCCACGTTCTAAATGGCTTACCCCTAATTCTTAAACTGTGGCCCCTGGTACTGGACTCCCCCAACATTGGGAACATGTTTCCTGCCTCTAGCGTGTCGAAACCCTTAATAATCTTATATGTTTCAATAAGATCTCCTCTCATCCTTCTAAACTCCAGAGTATACAAGCCCAGCCGCTCCATTCTCTCAGCAAATGACAGTCCCGCCATCCCGTGAATTAAGCTTATAAACCTACGCTGCACTCCCTCAATACCAAGAATGTCATTCCTCAAATTAGGGGACCAAAACTGCACACAATACTCCAGGTGTGGTCTCACTAGGGCCCTGTACGACTGCAGAAGGACCTCTTTGCTCCTATACTCAATTCCTCTTGTAATGAAGGCCAACATGCCATTCGCTTTCTTCACTGCCTGCTGTACCTGCATGCTTACTTTCATTCACTGATGAACAAGGACCCCCAGATCCTGTTGTTATATGAGGGGACACATCATTATAACATACAGAATAGTGAAAGGCTTAGATAGAGTGGATGTGGAGAGGATGTTTGTCGGAGTGAGTGGGAGAGTCTAGGACTAGAGGGCATAGCCTCAGAATTAAAGGACGTCCTTTTAGGAAGGAGATGAGAAATATTTTGGGTCAGAAGGTGGCGAATCTGTGGAATTCTTTGCCACAGAAGGCTGTAGAGGCTGTCAGTGGATATTTTTTAAGACAGAGATAGATAGATATTTGATTAGTACAGGTGTTAGAGGTTATGGGGAGACCATAGGAGAATGAGGTTAGGAGGGAGAGATAGATTAGCCATGATTGAATGGCATAGTAGACTTGATGGGCCGAATGTCCTAATTCTACTCCTATCACTTTTGACCTTATGACTAGGCACCATGGTTGGCCATGGTCAGATGTTTACAATCATAAAGAGTAGAATCATCAATTAACTGAATTATTATGGGCAGGATGAGGCCATTATTTCATCAACTCAGTGCTGGCTCCAAGTAGAGCAATCCCATCATTTTCATAATCCCACTCTTACTGCACAGTTCCACAAATTATTCTTTCTCAGTTACCCATCCCAATCCCTTTTGAATGCCCTTATTTATTCTGCTTCTAGCTTCGGCTTCAGGCAATGGGTTCCCTATCCTGAATTATCTTGTACATTCCTCTTCTTCTTTTGCCCCATGTCCTAGGTCCACCCAGAAGCTGGATCAGTTTCCCTTTATTTTCCTTGCCTAAACTAATCATGATCTTGTCCACCTTCAGTGAATCTCCTTCTATCCTCCAAGAATAACAATGCCATTTTCTCCAGTCTCACCTGTGGGTTAAATCCCTCAATCCTGGAATCATTCTTGTAAATCTCTTGTGAATGTTCTCATTCTCCCAGGTTTGAATGCAAATACCCTAATATTTCCTTAAAAGTGTTTCACACAGGTTCTGGATAACCTCCCTGTACACTCTCCCTTTGCAGATCCTAGAGGGTTTAGCAATGTCTGAAAACGTCATGCTCCATTGTCAAGGATTTGCGCACATGCACGTTCAGGTCTCCCTGTTCCTGCTTTTCAATGGGGACTGCTTTCCACAACTTTCCGACTCTTCGCTGAGTGCAGAGCCAAGTCAAGCTGGCTTCCAAGCATCAGCTCAATGCCAGAGATTGATCAGGTCATTTTGGATATAGGCCTGAACAAACCAGTGAGTCAGATGGCCCAAGCGAGTCTGTTCCAGTAGCTTACTTTTAACATCGTCAGATGGTGCCCAATGCAACACTTCACATTACCCCCCAGAGAGAGACAAGGTGAGCAAACAGGATGATTGTGGGCATGAGGAATCAAGATTATGAGGAAAATTTGGGGGTTTGGTTTCTTTGCAACAGAGGAGGCTTTGATTTAAGTTTTCAGGACTTTGGGGGCAATTGCCAAAGCTGACACAATCAAATGAAGGCAAAACAAACATCAATTTCTATAATGCTTTTTCCAGCCTTGGATGTCCTTACAATCATTGAACATAAATGACTGTTCACCTGAAGGTACAAAGTAACCTAAGGCTACGGAGGAGTAAATTTAGAGGACACAGGTTTATGTGACAGGGAAAAGATTTAATTGGAACCACAGGGGAAACTTTTTCACAGTGTGGTGGGCATATGGACCAATCTGCTCAAGAAAGTAGTAGAGGCAGGTTCAATAATAAAACTTGAAAAGATATTTGGACAGGCACATGGATAGGAAGATTTTAGAGTGAATTGGGGCAAATGCAGCAAATGTGACTAGCTTAGATGGAGTATCTTGGCTAGCAAGGACGAATTGGGCCAAAGGGGCTGTTTCTGTGCTGTATGACTTTTTGATTCTAATCGGAAAAGAGAAGGAAGTCATGCAGAGGTCTGATTTGCAAATATAGTTACGGACCTGTGATACATTAACAATGGAAATCAAGTCTTCAATAGGGAACGAGCTGGATACTATTCCAGAGAACAAAGCAAGCTGAGGATCCTGTTCCAAAAGGAGCACGTATGTTTTATGGGATGAGACATTTGTTGGAATTTGGCGTCTATCTCTGGCTGATATGAGAATTGTGCTGGTGGGCCTAGTATTTTTTTGCCACTGATACCCACAACTAATATTTAGATGGCCTGAGTCATTTACAGGCTTTGTTTCCTTCCCGAAAGATCATCAGTGAACTCTTGCATTTCATTGCAGGTTTTTAATATAAAAATGAATGTAGTTGAAAAATGAATTGAATTAATTATCAAATTGGCACACTGGGAATTGAACTCATTGCCAAACTGGAATGTCCATGAGATAAGTGTCCATGAGATACTAACTTGGGAACATCCTGATTGAAATTGGAAACCTATGCAAAGAGACAGTTCAAAAACTGTCCTTCCCTCTACATGCTTACAACAGATAAGATAAGAATGGGGACAGAGAAAACAAACAGAATACTCCAATGCTAATCCAGACAAATTGAGTTTTACACAAACACACACAATCATACACACACAATTCGGGGTGAAGGCTTTCTCTTTATTAAACTCAATCCCTCCCACTTCCTCAATTCCCTTTGCCCCAAATGTTTATTTAATGTTGATATATGCAGCAATTATCTTTATGTGACTGGAGTCAATATCTTCATTGTCTAACAAGCCCTGCTGTGAAAGTCTTGCCTTGGCTCAGCTGCAAACTCACTCGCCTGTAGGTCAGAGGTATGTGGATTCAAATCCTATTCCAGAAATTGAACCAAATAGTTTTGAAACAATTTTGTCTCACGGAATCAATCAAATTTGAAAGGCTGATGTCATAAAATGAAAGCTAGCTGTCTTGGGAGGAATTCAGGAGGAACATGTGCACACCTCGTTTGGTCAGACTGCCGGGAAGCAATTGAAGCCTTGAAAACAATGTTTAGGTTAGAAAAATTGCGGTGCATAGACAGAGTTCAGGTACTGATTAGAAGTGAATCTAATTGAGTGCTGGAACAAGCTTGAGAACTGCATTGGAGTGAAAGCAGAGGACATTCAGCAGGATGTTCTCTTGATTTGGGGACTTTAGTAATGGGGTGAGATGGCATCGTCTGAGTTTGTTTTTCGCGATGTGAGGGAGATTGAGAGGAAACCTGCGAGCGATATAAGATGATTGCATTCATAGATAGGGTGGATAGTCAACATCCTTTCCCTGTAGTTGGGATATCAAAAACAAGAGATCATAGGCTTAAGATGAGTTGGTTTAGAGGGAATCAGAGGGGGAAGTGTCTTGTACAGCGAATGTTGATATCTGGTATGTGCAACAAGAGGAGGTAGTGGAATTTAGGGGTACATTTAGGGGTAAGGACTTGAATAGGCATGGTATGGAAAGATGTGATCCTAATGTGGGCAAGTGGGGCCAGTGCAGATGGACAGAAAGCTCAGCATGGAAGTGGTGGGCCAAACAGACCTTTTCTGAGCTGCATGACTCAATGGCTGTGACTCTGAGGGGCTGAATAGCCTACTCCCGTTCCACCAAATGGTAGCAGCCTGCTTTGGCACTTCAATCCAATGCATGAGACCATTGATATACAGCTGACGGTGCAGAATCGAGGTAGGGGTGTGCTCCTGACAGAGAGTGAACCAAAGCCCCAACTGGCCTCGCGGGTAATGTGAAAAGTATCGCAATGCAGAAAGTTGGCAGCCTCCTCTTGTGCTTGACAAGGCCCAGCTCTCAAATAACAAAATAAATTGTTCAGGCAATGTCCCATTGCTCTCAGCTGGGTCTGGCAACTTTCAGCCTTTTCAAAAGCAGCACCATGTTTATCGCAACTCTCGCACACCTGCATCATCTGCCTCGTGTGCAGCAGGAACCCATTAGTGAGGAGAGATTCGACTCCAAAGATTTGTTGCACCATTTCCCCCTGAAATATCCTTTAGCTTGAAATGAGAGATCATTCACTTAAGAAGTATGGTGCAGTCAGCTACAGTGACAGTCCAGTTATTAAAAGGTTTTGGGGAAAAATTATATTTAATGTTATGGGATGTTTGTCATGGAGCAACACTGCTCCCTAGTGTCCATTTGTTACCTTTGAAACGTCCTGCATCCCATTTCACATTTTCTAAAGAAGGGTCTCGACCCAAAACGTCATCCATTCCTTCTCTCCAGATACTCTGCCTGTTCGGCTGAGTTACTCCAGCTATTTGTGCCTGTCTTTGGTTTAAACCAGCATCTGCAGTTCCTTCCTTCACATTTTCTAAAGACTCCGGCTTATTCAAAACTCTTGCTATCCTGGACCAGCCATGCTGAGCTTCAGTCATCTGTCACTGCTGTACACTTTGACCGACACTGGGCTATGCTTCTCGCTGTGCCTTAGTTTTGGAACAATCAGCATTATCCCTTCGTGTCCTTCCCCCCCTCCCTGAAACCTTCCGCAGCCCCACACACAAAACCCGTGGTCTACCAGAAAGCACTGGTGTGTGCTACCTTCATAATATTTAAGAAGAATTTAGATGAGCAACTGAAAAAAAGGCAGAGAAAGGTACCGACTGGGTGTTGACAAATAGGTATTGGATGGGCTGACAAGGACAGTGAGGCATAGTCTCAACCTAAGTTAATCATATTTGATTGCATTTGCCGTAAATCCTTCCAAAACATTTTCTATCCATGTAACCATGGGCCAAAAGGCCTGATTACATAAAGAAGGATTAAATTACAGTTAAGGGCCTGTCCCACCAGCAAGCGACTCCATGCGGTGAGCGCGTCCAAAATTGGAAGCGGGGGCCGCGCGGATGTCGAGTGATCCCCGTACAGGGCCAGTTCCACCAGCATGCGCCTGCATGCGGCGAGCGCGACCATACCGGCAACGGGGGCCGCGCGGAGGTCGGGTGAGTGGCGCGAAGCGGCGCGAAGTTGGAGCCTAGTCCACGGTAAGTTCGCAAGGACAGAGAGTGACACACACAGAGGGACACAGAGGCTCACAGATAGGGTCACGGAGGCACACAGAGAGAGGGACACAGAGCCACACACAGAGAGGGTCATGGAGGCACATATAGAGAGGGTCACGGAGGCACACAGAGAGAGGGTCACGGAGGCACATATAGAGAGGGTCACGGAGGCACGACGTCGAGGGGGTGCGTAATGCGTTGAGGCGGCTGCGGGTTGACAGGCCATTGCCGCGCGGAATTTTTGAACACTGTCAGTATTTCGGAGCCCCGCGCGATGTCGGGACCAGCTCCGCACAACTCCATACGGCTCCGACGATCGAAGTGGGACCGGCCCCGCGAGGCCGGACGGCTCAAGCGACCATGTTAGGTCGCGCTCACCCCATGGAGTCGCATGCTGGTGGGACAGGCCCTTTACATACTCCCAATCACCCCCACCCTCCTGCCATGTTAGGTACCTCCTGACCCTTCTGTGGAAGACGCTAAGGTGCCCATATTGACTTCATCAATGACAGTGAGTCATCCTCAAGGGACTGGGTAAGAAGAAAATCAACAACCATGCAAAAATTCACTACAGTCCTCTTACAAAGTTCTGAAACAATTATCTAATCTTGCAGCCAATGATGCAGAATCAAAGCTTCTAAATCACCTGAATCATTAACTATTTATTTCACCTTGGATGCTGCCTGACCTGCTGAGTATCTCTAGCACTTTCTGTGCTTACTGCATTACCACGGCTGTTTCCTTCTCTTCAGATGAGACCTCAAGTTGTTCTTTTACATGGATGGAGAAGATCCCAAGGCATTATTTCAATTAAGGCATTGGCACCTTCCACATGTTGACAGAACCTTTTTCTTACACCAATAAAAATTGAGTTTGCATTGGCTTTGGCAAGAATTAATTTGGAGCACCTATGACTATCTGTAGAAGATATAGCAGAGATACAATGGGAGTCCATGGGATCACAAGCTCTTATCAACCATCGGTAATTATCTGGAGCTGGTGCATTTTCTAACTTTCTCTGTCCGTGATACAAGGCATTGACATTCGCCAACCAGTCCATCCTGGTCAGAGCTCAACCTGTTAATGAACCTCAGTTACTTGCCTCGTTAATACAGTAAAATGTCCTAGGATACTTAATGGGAGAGCAAACAGACAAACTCCCATTCTGAGATTGAATCCTAGTTTCAGGGAGCTGTCCTTTGAGGAGAGATTAGCCCAAACTCATTGGAGTTGGAAGAATGAGAGGTCATGTAGTCATACAGCATGGAAATATTGGCCCGGCATTACTACGTAGACCAATAGGCACCCATCCAGAGTAAGTTTATCGTTCAGCATTTGGCCAGAGCCTTCTACGCCCAAGCAAAATTCAAGAGCTTGTCTAGACACCTCTTACATGCTGACAGTAACTCTGCTTCCACCCCTCTCTCCAGGTACATTCCAAGTACACACCACTCTCTGTTGAAAGGATCTCCCTCAGATCCCCACTAAATCTTTTATCCTATACCCTAAATCTATTGGGATGCATCGAGCTTCGTTCAGCAACAACTCTGACAAAGACCGCTCTCTAGGTTAAAAGAGACTCCTCAGAACCCCACTAAACCTTCTATCCCATACCCTAAATTTATCGAGATGCATCACAGCGTGGCTTGAGAACAACTCTGACAAAGACCGCAAGGTATTTCAGAGAGTTGTGGATGAAGCTCAGTCCATCACAAAAAAATGTAGCTCCCATTCCCAACCTACCTCATTGGAGCCCTTGCCCTTATTTTTATCTGTATTTTCTCTGTAACAGCATCACACTGTAACACTATATTATGAACCCTGGTATTTTTTTCTTTTTGCACGACAGTTATACTTGTGTATGGCTTGATAATACTCATGCATGGTATGATTTGACTTGGAAGGTTTTTCAATGTATCCTAGTACACATGATAATAAATAATATCTATAATAATACACATTAATCTAGGTCCACCAGTTTTACGTATCTCAGATATAGGGAGAGGTTTTCTGTAGTGTACCTTATCTATACCCTTCATGATTTGATATGACCTCAGTCATGTCTCCCTTTAGCCTCCTCTGCTCCAGGCAGAACAGACCTAATCTATGAATAAGACTCCGAATGGACAAGATGCTGAGATACATTTACCTCAGGCTGGAGAGATTAGAACCCAGAGCCCAGTGTCTGATAAGGGAACGGCCATTTCAGGCTGAGATGAAGAGAGATTTTTTTATATGGAGGCCTGTTAATGCTCCATCACTGACACATTCAAATATGAGACTTGGAGCTTTCTAGGATCCAAGGGAGCAAGGGGATAAGGAAACTGGGCAGGAGTGTGGGTTTGTGAAATGGGATATGTTCTGGTCTTACTGGACAGTGAAGGGGGCAGAGGGAGGCAGATCTCTAAAGTTCTCCTGTTACCATTTCCCTAAGCACATCAGCTTGAGTTGGTCCTACTGGAAGTTGCATGGGACATGATTGGGGCTTGCCAGAGGGTTTATTTACAGTAAATATTATTTTGCAAGTTGATTTTACTAGCTGTGTAGGAAGTCATAGAGGGTTGTGTGTATAGATAATGAATAGATGGCAGATTCTTCCTTCAATAAGATAAAGTCCATGAATCGCCCAATCTTGGGAATATTGTTATCCACAGAACCTTCAAGGCATTTCCTTCATCTTGTTACTTACAGCTCTCAATATTTGCATTATATCGCTCTCATTTCTCCTCCCACTCTCTCTCTCTCTCTCTCTCTATTATTTTTTTTTTTTTTGTTTTTTTAGTTTCAAAAACTTTTTGACACTATCAATGTATATAATACACACACATCAAACCAATAATCAAAAATGGCAACTTATATTAAACATCCATATAGGTATACCTAATACATCATTGTTCACAATACAACTGAACCCCACGCGGTGACCAGCCGCCCACGGGAGGCCTCCAGCGATCCCCTGGACACCGCATGTTCCGCTCCAGACACACGTGGCACGGAAGTTAGTGGCCCGGAGAAAAGGGTGCAGGCAGCCGACTCTATCTCAGCCTGACCATCGATCCTTGCCCGCTGCTGGACCCGCAATGGCCATTCATTGGCAGGCCCAAGGAGCAATCCGACAGGGAATTCCCCTCTCCCACTCGTCTATCCCCACTCCAACCCTGCCCTTAGGTCCCGAAACTAGTATCGTGGGACTAAAATCGCAACCCAGTACTTGAGGAACAACCCCTTCATATATTTGTACAGGGGCAGTAGCCTCTCACACTCACATATACCACGTGAACAACGGTCTCGTGCTCGCCACAGTAAATTACATTGCTTGCGGACGAGCGCCGTGAACCGACGTCAAAGTCTATTACAAACCCACACGCCTCTGTGCTAACACTCTCCACCCAGGGTCCCCAATGGAAAGGGGAACAACACGGCTTATAGAAGGACCCCCACTGAGGGACCTCACCGCCTTTCAGGTTGGTTAACCCGTCCACCCATGGTGTACGGGACGGGAGAACAAGGTAAGGAGGTGCAATAATGTGCAGGGTGCATCCAGTACAGTGGTGCGTCTCTTCGCATCACAGAAAATGGCATGCTGGTCATCTCAGAAAGGCCGCTTAGATTGTGTGGAACCGGTACCCTAGAGAAAACTATACCCGGATCCTAAGCCCTATGAGCAGATTCTGACGGAGCGGGGGGTAAAGCTCCTCTATCAGAACCACTCTAGCCTCGCCTCTCCTAGACACCCGCATGACAGGGTGAAGACCGGCCGCACTCCCGCAGCCACGACACTCCCTCCCCTCTTGGATACAAACACGCTGGCTGAAAACAACCAATTTCCTCCACTCTTAGCACATCCGGTAGAAGAAGGGCAAAGCCTTAGATCGGGTCGACTGATACCCGCCTCCGGAGCGTGAGACACCTTAGACAACGACCCCGACGGAAAAAAATACGTGGCCAGAGCGTTGCCATCTGGGTTGGCGTTTCTCTTCGTAATGTACCTCCGCAGTGTTCCTCAGCGGAAGAGCGGCCACCTGGGTACGCACCATACCAAGGGACTGGCCGCACCTCCTCTAAGGGAAGACTCGGACCGTCCGCGGAAAACCTAGTGCTTCCTATTTTCCCCAAAAGAAATATCTACCAGCTTATCTTCTGTAAAGCAGTTGCAAAAATAGAGGCAGCTGCGGCAAAAGAGTAGCCAGGAAGCCTGTACTATATCAATGGAGGCCACCACGCTGGTTTATGACCAGCACCCTCCCACGAAAGGAAAGAACCAAGCAGGCCTGACCAGCGGCCCCCAACCTGGCGATCACTTTCGTCTCCAAACTCCCGCAGTTTGCCGGCCAAGGCATCCTCAGTGGGAACTCAGGTACACCCCCAAGATAGAGGGGTGCGTGGTTACTCCACGGCTAAAACATACTCTCTTCTTGCTGCAGGGAGTCCACCTGCCACTAAACCACAACTAAAAGTCCCAGAAACACTTACTCATTAATATAGCAGAAGATGCAGACGAAAAAAGTCCCTGGCAGTCACGCATCCCCCCTCCCCAGGTCACCCAGGATCATGCGCATAAGGAGTACATCATCGGCATAAACGCCGAAAGAGACCACTCCACCCACGGGCCAGTAGCCGAGGCCTGTCAACCTCTCCGAAGAAGACACAGGAACGGCTCCACACCAGGACCGGAGTATAACCTGACCAAACATGGGTGCACCCCTGACGGACCCCCCTCCCAATATGAAAAAGGAGACAACAAAACGCAACCATTAACATTCACAAGGCACCTCCACTTGCAGGTGTACAAATAGCCGGGACCGGGCCACGAAATGCGGACCAAACCCAGAAAACGCTTGTTGCAACGTCCCTAAAAGGTATGTCAGTCCACCTAGTCAAAAGCCCTTCTCACTGATCAAGAGACAGAAAAGCAGCTTCGGCTTGACCCATGCCCTGGCTGAAGATGAATCAGGTCCCTTAGATGTGGATTGTTATCCTGAATGGACCCTGCCAGGGACTGTAATAGGACTGGTCAGGATGAATCAGTGTGACAGCTCGGAGCCCAGGCGATTTTGCCATTGCCGTGCAAATAAACTTTATACTCTGTCAAATAGGAGAGAGACCGGCGCCAGTTTCTTAACAAGCCGGAGTTCACCTCTTGGCAGCAGGACAACAAACACTGCCCTATCGCCGACGAGAGAAGGGCATTTTATCCCCGTGTCGCACAGGCTCTCCCCCAGACCAAACATGTAATCTCCACCAAAAAACCATCCCAGAACACTCTTAAACTAAACTCTACCGTCAGCCCAGCCCATCCCATGGGACTTACCCGCTCCTGAAGCTGATGTAGGGGCACGATGTCAACTCCTCATAAAGTATAAGGGGCTCAGAAGATCTGCCGCCCCATAGTCTACAGTCGCAAGACCACTCCCCACAGATCTCGCTTGAGCCTCCATGTTGATCGTAATCCGCAGTGAACAGGGACCCTAAAGACCTGCCAAGGCCACTTTCCTCTCTGGATCAGTTGACGAGGACCCGGTCGCTGCGAGCAGTCTCCGAGTGTTTGCGGAGGCATCCCCGCCCCATTCACAGTGAGAAAAAGAAGGCGAAGTCGGTCCAGATCAGGCAGCAACTTGACCGCGCGACCCTCTCGTAGGCGCCTCGGACCCGCTCAAGCAGGCAGGCCCTCCCAAAGCTTCCTTCTTCATCTGAAACTCCTCCCCATTCGCAGGTAGTTTCACCAAACCGACCCAGACGTGACTACTCGTCCAGTATCTCCCTCTCAAGCTCTCCGAAAGCCGATGAGTCCCGCCTTTTCCCGTCGATCCCCACTATAATCCTTACAAAAGAGACGGATGTGAGCAGCTTCCCCCACATCCCCACTAGCCTTAAGGGAAGAAGAAGCAACCTCTCCTCTCTCTCCACTTCCTACCAAGACGACTGAATGCTTTCGGAAACACACGATCCTCTAGCAGCCTCCTGTTGTTAAAGTGCCAGATACGCGGTCCCCCACCGAGCGCGCGCTGGATTGAAATCCACACGCACCAGACATGTGTCCGAGCACAGGCACCAGCCCGCTATTGATGCCGCCGAGACACGGGAAAGCAATCGCTCGTGAAATATATATTCTATCAATGCGGGGAAACCACCACCCTCAGACCTCCGCGGAAAAAAAGCAGTGGAATCCGGTGGAGGGTTCAGCCAGGCATCAACCAACTAATTGGATTCGAATTCAACCCTCTCATGCTTCTTCGCGTCAGCAGGGGCACACTGAGTTCCAGAACGGGTCTCAGCGCCTCATAAGTGTGCAATTAAAATGCCCCACCAAGGAATGACCACACTCTCCCTCTACAATTGTTGCTCATAAACATAGCAGTCACTACTGAAGTAGGCCGGCCTGCATGTGCCGGAGCTAAGGGCATACACGATTATGATATGCCAATGGCATGCCATCCAGGTCTCAACGGCCAGATGGAGCAAACGTTCCCTTTCGGCTACCAACTTCTGCACTTTAAAAATACTTTTGGCAGAAAATCCGGGGCACAACAGAAATGGCCACCCCACTCGTAGTGACGAGCTGAGATGGCTCATGTAGAACCCCCCCTTCCCACTCCAGTCGCCAGGTGGATGCATCACTAACAACAGTATGCGTTTCTTGCAGAAAAAAACACACCGCAATTTCCCCTCTCTTAAGACTGATAAAAGCAGGAAATCTGCGAAACTCTCTCTACTCCGTTTAAATTTATATGTTGCTACTGGTGATGTGGGGGTGGGGGGGGGGGGGGGGCAGGGGGGGGCACACTAATGGAGATCCTCCACCACTCCGCCTAGAATCTCTTGAGGAACTCCAAAAGTTCCCCAAATCTGTCTCTCTTCTCAGAGTCAAGGACAATCGCTGTCCCACTGTGTTGCCAGATAGCCTCGTAGAGTCTTATCAAAGCTGGCCAATTCCTCCCACCGTTTCTTTGGCAGCACTCATTTTTGTTCTGGAGAGTATACTTGTTTTTTAGGAACTCTAGCACCTCACAGATAACAGTTGCTATTACCCGGCATGGATTCTCTGGGCACTCTGGCCAACGACCTACGTCAGCACTGAAAAAACCGCTTGCAGTGCAGATCACCAGGGTCGTTATCAAAA
Source organism: Okamejei kenojei (assembly GCA_035221665.1). Lineage (NCBI taxonomy): Eukaryota > Metazoa > Chordata > Chondrichthyes > Rajiformes > Rajidae > Okamejei > Okamejei kenojei. The sequence goes on from CM069138.1 coordinate 26,602,499, forward strand.
ATTGAAAGACCAGAACTCTCGGAAAGTTCACTTATCCCGCTAACACATAACTAAACTGGCCCCAATCACTCCCCCCCCCCCTCTCACGAGCATGCCCACCCCAGATCAATGCCAGGAAAGGGTCCCCCGAACACCACTGGACCGCAAACAAGCCAGCCCACTGGACTGGCTGGGCTCCAGGACTCTCCAACTCATTCACATCCACGTCTGGGCAATGGGGATGAAAAAAAAATACAAGAGGCACCCCCAAGGTCTGGGGTACACTGGCACCCTCGGAAATGAAGGAGGGATCAAGACCCGTGAATCAGCCCCGACCTCCACAGCACCCAGAGTACCTCATCCACAAGGCAACAACCCAGAATCTCCTCTCTGCCTCTATAACTCTCCCCTGCCGGACTCAGCCTTGAGAGGCAGCATCAACCCCCCAAGCACCTCCAATGCTCTGATAAGGGAGCACAGGTGGTAACTCAATGCCCCTGAACCTCCACACTTCGGGCTGACTCTCTGGCTCTACACGTCTCATGGGCACACTACCCGGGGAGCTACCCCATAATCTGACGTGCCAAACAGCCCTCTAAGGATCTCTGAAACGAGGGGACCACCTCCGACCCCCAGAGGACACACACCCAGGGGAGCTGTAACACAACACCCGTGAGAGAACTCCCCAGAGATCCCATGAAAACGAAAGGTGCATCCTCACCGCTCCGAGGACACACCACCAGAGGAGTCTAAACGCATCCACATGGTCTTATAACCTGCGCGGGAAGATTCCTGCTGAGATGATAGATGGCCACCACCGACCACCGGAGGAACCCTGTTTCAAACCCCACCACCAACCAAACCACATCAGTGGTGGAAGGTCTGAGAAAAGACACTTCCCCTCACTTTGGACCCAAGCCCTTGCTCTTCTCGCCAGGCCACTAACTCTTTTTGTCCGCTAGCATGTGGCAGACGGTTTTGAACTCCATAACAGAAGTGTCTGTCGGCCTCCACACTATCCCCCAGCCACTTTACCACCCCCACACGTTTTTTGCTTCCCCTGCCCCGTCTGAACCACCTCAGCTCCTTGTGGACCACGACAGGTGAAAATGCACCTCACTGGAGCTGGCAGGCACCCCTTGGGTGGTATCAGAAACTCGGGGCAGTGTGCGTACACCGATCCCGTTTACTCGTCGGGCGGCCTTTCCTCTCCTTTCTTCTCTCTTCCTCTGCTTCTCCCTCGCCCCCTCCCTCACCCCCTCCCCTGGGGCCTCCGACTTTCAGCCGCCACCCACAGGATTGAAGACATGGGGGGCGGGGGCTATCTCTTTCCTCAAGTACCGAGGCAGAACATGCAGCCCAGATGGGCTATACTGCCGCCATGGATCACCGAGGTAGGCTGGTCAGCCCTAGCCGGGTCAGCAGTCCCACCCCGCGCCAACTGGGTTTGGAGCCACGCTGGACGGATGGGCCAGCAGGCATCCTGGGCCACTGCGCTAGACTTTCGCAGTGACCCCGCGAATAGACACTCCTCTCCGGAGATGTTCCAAATTCGCGCACACGCATGACACCGTGCTATTTCTTTACCAACCCAACGCACGGTTCTAGGAGACACCTATACTCCAACCTCGAAACTCCACAGCGCCATCCCATACTCACACCACTTCATGAACACACTCCTCTTGAAACTGAAGACCCCTTTTTCACTCTGGGTCCCCCCCAGTGCATGAGCCTAACGCACTTAGACCGACACCTCCCCAAACTTAGAACAGGTGTGGAATAAGTGATGCTGTCTGGGAATACCATTGTTGGGGCAAACGACTCCGCAGGAGAAACCGTCTCACCCTGGAGACCCATGGATGCCACCTCGTATGTGGACCCCCCTTCACTGATACCGCCAGCTCCAATTGCTTGGGGCCACACTCCTCCCGTGTGTCTTTTAGTATCACCTCCACCTTTCCTCTCTTCGAGCTCGGAAGAGACAATAGCTCCCCCACCCACGTCAGCCAAAAGTTCATTCAAGGCCTATTTTGTAATGTCTCCCCTTGACCATCAATATAGGGCCCAGTTTGAACAGAGATACCAAACCCGTTCCCAATCCAAGTCAACATGAGGTTCATGCCTCAGATTGGGCCTCATACCCGCGCACTGTTGCTACAGCGTATGTCCCTGTCCTTCTGGCCCGCGCCCCCAGCCATCACCATCCTGACATAGCACACAACCAGCTCCAGGCACCCGCAGCTCACTCCGCGCCAAGTTAAAGTTCCAGCGACAGTCACAGTTCAAAGACAGGCAGCAGAAAGCTAGGAAACCTCCAGTCTGAAGCATGGAAGTCCCCAAGTTCGCTCCACAGAATGCCGGAGAGCAACTTTGGGAAGCTCTATCCCAGTCGAGTGAGCCAGAAGCAAAATGTACCTTTCCCTTTTCACATTAAGCCAGGCAGCCGCACTGTGCAAAATTAATTTAGGGCAGAGAAACGTGCAAAAAAGACCAAAGACACGCAATCTTCTTCGTGCCACTCCGATCTCCAGGCACTCTTGGCAGTCCGCCATCGACAACCGCACCCCTTCTCGACAATGTAGAGTAAAACTCAGGAATATTTCGCAATAGTAGAGGAATCCTAGACCAGAGGAAAGCTTCAACAGCCCAACGATAAGTTAAACTATGAAAACCCCTCTGCCTCTGTTCCTTTCTCCAACAGCAAAAATCCTTGAAAGGCTGCTTTCAAATCCTTCTAAAGGGGAACAAACCGCAGAGCTGAGAAGAAAAAACACAACCTCTCTCTCTCTCTCTCTCTCTCTCATCTCTCTCTCTCTCTCTCTCTCTCTCCTCCCCCCCCCCTCTCTCTCTCTTTTCCGTTCTCTCTCTTCATGTTCTCTCTCTCTCCATTTCTCTCTCTCTATCTATCTCAATCTCCATTTCTCCCTCTCTATCTATATATCCATCTCCCTCTCTCTCTCCTTTTTATTCTCTCTCTCTCTCTCTCTAGTGAGAAAATGCACAACGACAAGATTTCGCCCCCAATAACTCGAAGTAAAGTATATTTAGTAATTTTTCCATTTTGAATTTTGTACAGATAAAATATCACACTATAATGGTAAGTTGTGGATCCCTCAGAATATGGGAGTCTGTGCTACTGAAAGAGAGAGGAAAATGGAAGAAATAACATATACAGTATCCTCACCCAGAGAGTTGGGTAAAACAGAATGCACAATTTGATATCATCATCTCTTTTCCAGAGTTCAGATTATGCGAAGGGTTCAAAGATGTAACAGGATGGCAAAGCTGAAATTGCTTACTAGTCAATAGACAATAGGCAATAGGTACAGGAGTAGGCCATTAGGCCCCTCGAGCCAGCACTGCCATTCAGTGTGAACATGGCTGATCATCCACAATCAGTACCCCGTTCCTGCCTTCTCGCCATAACCCTTGATTCCGCTATCTTAGCCCTATTTAGCTCTCTCTTGAAAGCATCCAGAGGACCAGCCTCCACTTTATAATCAACATTGGCCAGATCCTCCCTCATGGCTCCATAGTCCCCTTTGTTCAGCTGTAATACTGACACCTCCGATTTACTCTTCTCTCTCTCAAATTGTAGATTATTATCATATTATGGTCGCTACCTCCTAATGGCTCCTTTACCTCGAGTTCCCTTATCAAATCCGGTTCATTACACATCACTAAATTCAGAATTACCTTCTCCCTGGTAGGCTCTAGTACAAGCTGTTCGAAGAATCCATCATGGAGGCATTCCACAAACTCCCTTTCTTGGGGTCCAGTATCAACCTGATTTTCCCTGTTACCTGCATGTTGAAATCTCCCATAACAACCATAGCATTACCTTTATGACATGCCAATTTTAACTCTTGATTCAACTTGCACACTGCTTGGGGGCCTATACATAAGTCCCATTAGGGTCTTTTCACCCTTACAATTCCTTAGTTCTATCCATACTGACTCCACATCGGTTTCAATGTCACCCCTTGCAAGGGACTGAATTTCATTCCTTACCAACAGAGCTATCCTATCTGTCTGTCTTTTCGATTGGAGGTATACCTTTGAATATTCAGTTCCTAGCCCTGGTCCTCTTACAGCCATATCTCTGTAATTCCCACAACATCATACTTGCCAATTTTTAAAAGCCCTGTCCCACTGTGCGAGTTCACCCAAGAGCTCTCCTGAGTATAAAAAAATCAAAACTCGTGGTAAGTACATAGAATGAAGGTAGCGGGTACGTCGGACTCAGGACGTCGCTTAGCGCTAACGGCAGCTACTCGGGAAACGTGGTAACTCGTGAAGATTTTTCAACATATTGAAAAATATCCATGAGTAAAATATACTCGGGATGTAAAAATTTGATACTTTTTAACACGTGGTCATACCGTAGTAGCTCGTGAGTTTACCATAGTAGGACCTGGTGTCCTATATCACTATTGTATGTTCATGATGGAAATAAGAATACTCAGTATATTCATTACCTTTGAATTGTAGTTTTATGTAATCCTCCCATAATTTCAGAGTTCCAGTTCACAATATCTATCAGACATTCAAAATGTTGCAAGGTAATATTTTATCCAAACTCAGTTGTATCTTTCTATCTCAATAAATATCACAAAATAAGCCATTGTCTCAGCCACATTATGACCAAATATAGAATGTAGATTATTTGTAATCAGTCACCCCATCCCAGAAACAACCGTACTTAAAGAATAACATTTGTTTTACTAATTTACAAGCATGTACCATACATAGTCTGTTGATCCATATCCAGCATAATGTTGTGATAATTGCATAAAATGTGTTATTGTCTAAGAAATTTAGTGCGGAATGATAATCCATCTCAGTACTCATTTAGGCAAGTCCCAAGCTATAGTTACTTTTCCCCCACCCCCAATCCCCCAACCTTCATTGACCTACCATTTAACCAATATTTTACTCAGTTGCTATAACGTTTCCTTCCTGTCAAAATCTCTGTGTAGCATCTGTGTCCCTATCTTCAAATTCCCACTTTGAAATAAAATACAACTTTCGACTTAAAATTTTTGCAGCAGGATCGTGATTAGTCGATTCCCACGCATTTTCGATCATCGTTCGATTCAGTGTAATTTTCACACCTGGTTGATGTAGTTTTTTTTTTAAAGATACAGTACATTACAATAAATTATTTCAAGCATACCCGGTACGAAACGCACGAACATTAAGATGGTTACTGATGTTGCAAACGGTTATAAATGAACATAATTTCAAAATGAAAGAGGAGATATACGTGGAAAGAATATTTAACCAGAATGTAAGGTGAGGTCGCTGCAAAATGCTCACTTAAAACAATACGCCATCATCTCAGGATTGTTTCTTCACCCTCTGACAGGTGTTCAGACTGATTCCTGGGATGTCAGGACTTTCATATGAGGAAAGACTGGATAGACTCAGTTTGTACTCGCTAGAATTTAGAAGATTGAGGGGGGATCTTTTAGAAACTTACAAAATTCTTAAGGGAGTAGATTCCTTGAACTCACCATCTCTATTGCAGGTGATACACTCCTGACCGACATCCACTACAAACCAACTGACTCCCACAGCTACCTGGACTACTCTTCCTCCCACCCTGCTTCCTGTAAGGACTCCATCCCCTATTCCCAATTCCTCCGTCTACGCCGCATCTGCTCCCAGGATGAGGTGTTCCACACCAGGTCATCACAAATGGCCTCATTCTTCAGAGAACGGGGATTCCCCTCCCCCACTATTGATGAGGCTCGCACCAGGGTCTCCTCCATACCCCGCAACACTGCCCTCTCTCCCCATTCCCCCACTCGCAAACAGGGCAGAGTCCCCCTGGTCCTCACCTTTCACCCCACCAGCCGGCAAATACAACACATAGTCCTCCGCCAGTTTCGCCACCACCAACGTGACCCCTCCACTCGCCACATCTTCCCATCTCCCCCCCTGTCTGCCTTCCGCAAAGACCGCTCCCTCCGCAACTCCCTTGTCAATTCTTCCCTTCCCTCCCGCTCTACCCCTTCCCCGGGCACTTTCCCTTGCAACCACAAGAAATGCTACACTTGTCCCTTCACCCCCCTCCACTCCTTTCAGGGACCCAAGCAGTCCTTCCAGGTCCGACAGAGGTTCACCTGCACCTCCTCCAACCTCATCTACTGCATCCGCTGCTCCAGATGCCAGATGATCTATATCGGTGAGACCACGCGGAGGCTTGGCGATCGTTTCGCCGAACACCTCCGCTCGGTCCGCAATAACCAAGCCGACCTCCCGGTGTCTCAGCTCGTTTCCCTGATCCCTGACCAGTCTGAAGAAGGGTCTCGACCCGAAATGTCGCCTATCTCCTTCGCTCCTTAGATGCTGCTGCACCCGCTGAGTTTCTCCAGCCTGTTGTGTACCCAAAATTCTTAAGGGGTTGGACAGGCTATTTGCAGGAAGATTGTTCCCGATGTTGGGAGGTCCAGAACAAGGGGTCACAGTTTAAGGATAAGGGGGAATTCCTTTAGGACCAAGATGAGGAAAACATTTTTCACACAGAGTGGTGAGTCTCTGGAATTCTCTGCCACAGAAGGTAGTTGAGGCCAGTTCATTGGCTATATTTAAGAGGGAAATAGATGTGGCTCTTGTGGCTAAAGGGATCAGGGGGTATGGAGAGAAGGCAGGTACAGGATATTGAGTTGAATGATCATCCATGATCATATTGAATGGTGGTGCAGGCTCGAAGGGCCGAATGGCCTACTCCTGCATCAATTTTCTATGTTTCTATGTTTCAATCTAACCTCGTAGCTCGCTGTTAATCGATTCATAGCTAATAATTTTAATTCCTGGTCCGTATCGAACTTCTTCCAGCAAACGCTTCCAGTTACGCTTCTTGTGTGGTGGTAAGGGGGGGGGGGGGCTACTAGGATAAAATACCATCTATTTGCATTTATATTGTGACTTGAACGGCATCCATCATGTCACAATAACGCAGGTTGTTAATTGCGCATAGGTTGAATCACTTGTGAAAGATCCGTCCTTTGTTTAAAGAATATGACAGGTTAAATGACATTTAACATGGTTTCAATGCACCTCGAATACTAGATATTCTCAATTTATATTTGCCTGAGGTTGGGCAAAATATTACCTTGCAACATTATGTATGTCTGATAGATATTGTGAAATGGAACTCCGAAATTATGGGAGGATTACATAAAACTACAATTTAAAGGTAATGAATATACTGAGTATTCGTATTTCCATCATGAACATACAATAGTGATATAGGACACCAGGTCCTACTACGGTAAACTCACGAACTACTACGGTATGACTGCAGGAGTGCGCTGATCGCTGGCCTGGTGACTTTGGCATCATGGGTCTGTGGTCTGCGGAGCTTTTAGCATGGCATGGACTTACCTTCCGTGGGCGTGGCATGGACTTACCTTCCAGAGCCTGGGATGCCTTGCCCGGGATTGCCGGAGAAGTGCTCCGACCGCCGGCCGGCCTGCGGCCTATAACATCCTGAAGCCGCGGTCTTCGGGAGGAAAGTGGCCGATTCGGGCACTCCAAGCCGTGGAGTGTGTTCGACCGACCCGATGTTGAAGTTTCAATCATCCCGACGTACATCGGGCCGTCCATAGCGGCGACTACGGTGGGTTCATGGCCCCGACCACAGATAAACAAAGGAGGAGGACTGACTGAATTTTGTTGACTTCCACCACAGTGAAGAATGCTGTGGTGGATGTTTATGTTAAATTCTATTGTGTATTGCATGGCAAATTCATTTCACTGTACCTTAATTGGTGCATGTGACAAATAAATTTAAACTATTGAACTATTATCTTCTTCTCGAATTTTCCTTCCCATTAATTTGAAAGACTTTTGTAACTTTTCCTGTTCTCACTTCCCCTTTAACTCCATCTTTATTCTCCCAATTTGTCCATCCCCCCCCACTATTTAGTTTAAACCGACACGTGTAGCATGAGCAAACCTGCCTGCCAGAATGTTGTAACCTGTCCCTTTTGTACAGGTCGCCCCTACCCCAGAAGAGATCCCAGTGGTCTATAAAGCTAAATTTTACTTCTGAGTCACATGAGTGACTACGTGAAGAAGAACGTCAGCCCGCATGCGCATCACTACGTCTAACGCATTGCGCAACGACTGACTGGCAGACGCGTCGCTCCTTTCAGCGGTAAGTTTAAATTCCTCAGGTAAGTGTTTAAACTTTCTCCGAGGTCGTTTCTCTTGGTTCAGTAATTCTTGGCAACAGACAAGTTTGAACAGTTTTGAGTAGAATGTCAAAGGTGACGAGACGGTCTGCGGGGAAACCATGGGAGTGCAGGTAGCAGGCGGCTGTTGATTTTGCCTTCCGGGTCGCTGGCGGTGGAGCCAGCGACATCAGACTTGGTGCAGCGGCACCTGTTTCAGGGCTGCACAATGTCTCCCTCTCTGAGGAGGGGAGCATACGGGGTCAGTTCCTGTCTGACTCGGAGTTTGGTGTTATAGCTGGTGAACATACCCTGAGGCACAAAGTGCATGAATCAGAAGTGCCAGTAATGGCATCAAAATTTGCCATCCCGGCACAATCAGAGGAACCTCTGGATGAGGACAGCCATGAGCATCAACTAACTACCTGGCCTCTCACCAGCTCCAAGATCTGGCCATGGAGGAGACATTAGTAGTATCACACACCTGCCAACTGTGCCTCATTGAATGTGCCGGCCGTTAATCACTCCATCTGGGGTTACATTGGAGGGGGCGTCAGAGCCCAGGAGGTGAAGCTGCAAAAAATATTAAAATTGCTCGCCTCAGGCATCACGGCCTTTGCCAGGTCAGTGGATGGGGAGCCCCTATCTGACATACAACAGGACACCATGGCATTAATGTGCAATGCACATTTCTAAATTAATTGCCTACGGAAAAATGCCATCCATCCTGCACTGAACCCCAAATTCGCTGCACTGTGTAAGGCCGGCAATTGTCAACCACCAAATTACCTGTTCGGGGAAGATCTGCCTAAGCAGGTCAGGGAGCTGGACGATGAGGAAAGACGGTATGGCTAATGAAAGTCCCGACAACACCCAAGGCCTCACGTAGTGGCGGCAGCACCCCTACGCTCCCTTCAACACCAGACGGTTCACCGGAACTGGTGGGAGAGCAGAACAATTAGTACAGAGGTCTTTTTTAGACCAAGGCCCAAGCCGGCCCACTTCCAAGATGGGCCGTGGGCACTCGCCATCAGTCCTACGCCCCAAACCTCGGGGGGGGGGGGGGGGAACAACACCATACCACCAGTAACTACTGAGGTAGGTGAATCTAGTTCCTTGTGGAACACATTATGCATGGATCAGTTACAAGTTGGGGGAAGATTGCAATATTTCTTGAATGAATAGCGTTGTATAACACCAGATCCGTTTATACTGCACAGTATACAAAGCTTCCAAATTGAATTCTTTCTCAATTCGCCACCACCCACACAACATTCGCCAAACCGCACATATGTTCTTTCACAACAGGAAAGTTTGGATGCAGAAGCTGAGATTACACAAAAAAAGAGGTAATTGAGAGGTCATGTCATGAATCTCACCAATTTGTGTCCAACATATTTACTAAGCGAAAGAAGGATGGAAGACGCCAAATCATCCTTGACTTGACTGAACTTAACTTCTTTGTGCAGTATAAACACTTCAAAATGGATACCTTTGTTACTGTCAAGCAACTGGTTTCCAAGGAAGGCTATAGGGCATGCATCGACCTTAAAGATGCATATTACTCGGTACCCATTCATGGGGAGCACAGGAGAGATTTGAAGTTTAGGTGGATGGGACAATTGTGGCAGTTTAAAGCATTGCCTAATGGATTAACTTCAGCCCCCAGGCTATTTCCAAAACTATTAAAACCAGTCCTGGGGCTACTCCGGGCTCAGAATCATATTGTGATGGCATATTTGGATGACATCCTAATCATAGGGGAAGCTATGAAATTAGCTGAATTCGCTGTTTCAGCCACCAAACTCATGCTTGAGAGATTGGGGTTTCTCATCCATCCAGTTAAGTCCAAATTGATACCTATCAGAGTAATTGATTATCTGGGATTTACCATTAACTCAATTCTGCCTTGGGGTAAGCGATCAGAATTAATAGAAGCCTGTAACAATCTTATTGTTAAGGAGCAGCATTCTATTAGACATGTAGCTACTATAATTGGCAAACTAGTGGCTGCCTTTCCAGCTGTACAGTTCGGGCCTTTGCACTATCAAAATTTACAACGTGCAAAGGAGCAGGCACGGAAATTCCATGCAGGCCACTTCGGTAGACCTTTGCAGTTACCAGCAGAGGCCATTGCTGAATTACAATGGTGGGTAACGAATTTTCGGCATTGCTCCAGTAAAATTTTGGTTGATACGCCATCAGTTATTTTACAAACTGATGTAAGTGCCCTAGGATGGGGAGCTACAAATACCATCTCTAGCTGCGGTGGTAGATGGAATATGCAGGAGTCATTACTTCTTCAGCAACATGGTATTAACTACTTAGAGTTGTTTGGGAGCACTCTATGGGCTGAAGGCTTATTGTAGCAATATGCAACATGTGCATGTTCAACTTCAGATTGACAACACTACAGCAGTGGCATATGTTAATCACTTGGCTGGAATCAAGTCTGTATCTTGTGATAAATTGGCTAACCTCATCTGGCACTGGTGTATTACAAGAAACATTTGGCTTTTAGCCATCTACCTACCAGGTAGATGCAACATGGTGGCGGACACCAGATCACGGAAATTCAATGACAACAGAATGGATGTTGAATCATGAAGTCTTTAACGACATTGTTGCCGGGTATGGCGTACCAGATATTGATTTGTTCGCATCCAGACTAAATCACCAGTTACCCAAATATGTATCATGGGAAACAGACCCAGGGGCAGTGGCAGTAGATGCATTCTCGCTAAACTGGGGAGGAATGTTTTTGTATGCTTTACCCCCATTTTGCATCATCAGTCTGTGTTTGGCTAAAATCAAGCAAGACTACGCCACAGGTATTTTAGTAGTGCCTGGCTAGCATACACAGCCTTGGTTCCCACTAGTCCTGGGAATAATAACACAGCCTTTTATAGCTGTCCCCAAAAGCAGAAATCTGCTGGTTCACCCAGTGACTGGGGAAACCATTTACATGACCGAATCAATTTATTGGTTGGCAGATTCTGAGTCGACCATACATGGGACTCGGACTATCAGAACATATGGTGGATGTGATCACTGCGGCCTGGAGGGATAGTACTAAGAAACAGTATATATCTCATATCAAGAAATGGGAGATGTTCTGTTCACTCACGGAATAACGTATGACACAGCACAAATAACGGATGTGTTGGAATTTCTATCAACCCTATACTTTGATCAGAAACTGAGTTATAGTTCCATCAATAGTGCCAGGAGCGCATTATCGTCATACTTAGCGCTGGGATCGGGACACCACTCTGTACAAAATCACCCTTTAGTAACAAGGCTTATGAAGGGTATTTTTAACTCTATACCACCCAGGCCCCGGTACACAGAGATATGGGATGAGAGTGTGGTGCTCACGCTGCTTCACCAGTCGGCTCCAGCTTGGTCCCTGCCTTTATCTCAACTCACTCGCAAGGTGGTCACGCTCATGGTGTTGGTCTCAGCGCATCGGGTCCAGATGTTACACAAACTGCGACTGATATAACCTTTTTCGTTTATGGTCTAATCAAGCAGAGCAGACCGGGGGTGTCAGGGCTCAAACTAGTGTTCTTGGCATACTCCATGGACCCACGGTTGTGTATAGTTACACACATACTACAGTACATCAAGGTCACCAAGAGCCTCAGAGGCTCCGAATCATCTGTACTCATAAGTTACAAAAAAACTTATAATAAGGTATCAGTGCAAACCATTTCAAGATGGTTAAAAGAGGTCCTGGCATGTGCAGGTGTGGACACTGACATTTGCAAATCTCACTCCACCAGGGTTGCATCTAAGTCAGCAGCGAGGGCAATGGATGTCCCTCTCGACCACATCCTAGCGGCTGCAGGATAGTCCAATGAATAAACGTTCCAAAGGTTTTACAATAAATCAATTGCCGGACCGGAGTTATTTTGCCAGTTCCATTCTAGATTCTGTTCTATAGTTTTCCCCCAGGATGAGAGTGATCACTATTATTTTTATTTGATGATTAAAACATCAGCATTTTTAAAAAACGATGTCACGTCTGAATGCATTCATCTCTTTCACTCATCCATGGTCAATTGATGCAGTGTGTGACGCATGGACTCGTATCCACAGCATGAAATCAGAGCTTTGAAATCTTCACATAGTCACTCACGTGACTCCGAAGTAAAATAGTAAGATTAAACGAGAACTTACCAGTTTGAAGTTTGATCTTTATTTTATAAGGAGTTACGATGAGCGATTACGTGCCCACCGCTCCCAACCCTCATATTATAAAGGTCATCTGGTAGTTTGTAGTTCTCTGCGATCTTACTATGTTCAGGTCAACTACAGTTATCTGTAATTTCACACCGCTGCTTTGAAGATTGACGTGCATGCGGGCTGACGGCCTTCTTCACGTAATCGCTCATCGTAACTCCTCATAAAATAAAGATCAAACTTCAAACTGGTAAGTTCTCATTTAATCTTACTATCTTTGCTCCCTGCACCAGCCCCCCAGCCACATGCCCTATCTCCTTGTTCCTGCTCTCACTAGCGCGAGGTACTGGAAGCAATCCAGAGATAACCACCCTATAACTGCTTTTCAGTCTTCTTCCTAAAGCCCCTGTCCCACTTACGTGTCCTTGGCACGCTAATTACGCAACCTCGTGGTCGTGTTGTGGAGCAACGGTCCGGCAAAGGTCGCATGCGACTTCATGCGTCCGCACAGCCGTCATTTGAAGATGGACACAAAATGCAGGAGTAACTCAGCGGGACCGGCAGCATCTCTGGAGAGAAGGAATGGATGATGTTTCGGGTCGAGACTTCTTCAGTCTGAAAGAAGGGTCTTGATCCGAAACGTCATCCATTCCTTCTCTCCAGAGATGCTGCCAGTCCCGCTGAGTTACTCCTGCATTTTGTGTCTATCTTCAATTTTCTTGGCCCTGCTCTGGGATTAGAAGTGGGGGCAGATCCGGACCGCAACGGCCGTGAGCCCCAGGCCGAGCTCGGCGATCGTTTGCCTGCTTCTGCTGCTGTTGGAGATGTCGCGTTGTGCCAGGGTCTTGGGCCTGTCCCACTTTGGCCGTCAGTTACATGACAGGCCGGTGGCGGCGAAGATTTTGTTACAAAATCTCGGAGCACCGCACGATACCACGCAGAGCTCCATACACCTCCGCGCTTCTCAGTGGGACGTGCCCCGTGCGGCTACACGATGCCTGTGCACCTCAACACGACGACCAGGTCACGTAATTTGCGTGCCAAGAAGCTGGGTGTAGATTGCTTGAAGTGGTCACCATGAACCGTTGTCAATAATTTAACATCAGATGCATTACTGAGTGGTTAAAATTCAACAGGCAAGGTCTTCCATGTTTTAATATAAGATATTTTCACATGATATAGAAGGAGGCCACCTGGCCCATTAACTTGACGCACAATCCTATTCTCCCATGAAGTTTTTCCTGTGGCCTATTCTTCCCACAGCAATGCCTTAACAATGCCTTAACATTCTCTCACCCCTCCCTATTCTGGGTCTCCCATTTTTCTTTTCCTCCTCCATTCTCATCCACCCACCATCCCTCCCTCTGGTTCTGCATTTCTCCCCATCTTATCAGATTCCACATCTGTTCCCATTTCCACCTCCTCTTCATCTCAGCCTCAGACACTATTTCCACCAAGAGCGGAAGACACTATCAAAACATGGAGGGGACTGGGGGACAGGGGGGGACACTATTTTTGATGGCCGCGTGCACATGCGCACGCTCACACACATGCGCGAGGCTTCGGAGGCTCAATCCAACGCTAAATGCTCCTCAACTCTGCCTGTCTCGCCGGGTTAACTACAGGCCTGACTGGACTGACGGGACACCAGCGCTGCTTCTCTGCACTGCCCATATTTCCCTCAAGCCCAGGCAGGTTAACCAGGCAGAGTTAAGCTGGATTTAGCGCTGCTTCTCTACGCTGGCTGTGGGCCTGGGGGTACAGCTCGTGTCTGACTCCCGACCTCTCTGGACACCCGTGGGGGCGGCACTCGGGTGGGGACGGGACAGCGCCGGAGATCCGGCCGGGATCGATCCTGGCTGCGGATGAGGCGCAGGTCTGTGCCGCGTCTCCCTCCTCCAATCATCGCACTTAATCATCATGTCCCGTCCCCATTGCCCGCTGACCGATGTCTCTCTCGTCCAATCTGTGCCCTCGATCAGCAGCCCCACTTCCACTGTCTAGCGGGAAGTGGAGATTTTAAAATCCGGATGACAAATAATTGGGGGGGGGGGGGGGGATGTCCTCCACCTCTCAAAACATGGGGGGGACGTGTCCCCTCTGGCTCCCCCGGGTTTTCCGCCTATGATTTCCACTCTTCTCTCCTCTAATCAACCCCTCCTCAGATGAATACATCAATTAATTTCTAGTCATTCCGCCCTTTTCCCTCACCTTTCTGCGCCAGTTATCGCCCCCCTACTTTGTTTTGTTTAGTAAAAACTAGTGATACAGCATGAAAACCTGTGATCCCCACACAACAGTGATCCTACACACACTAGGGCGAATTTACAATTTTACCAAGCCAATTAACCTACATACTTGTACGTCTTTGGAGTGTGGGAGGAAACCGGAGCACCCAGAGAAAACCCACACAGGCTACGGGGAGAATGTACAAACTCCATACAGACAGCACTCATGGTCAGGATCGAACCCAGGTCCCTGGCGCTGTAAGGCAGCACCTCTACTGCTGCATCATGGTGGCAGCCCTTCTGAAGAAGGATCCAAAACATCATCTATCCATTTTGCTGCAGAGATACTGCCTGATATGTTGAGTTCATCCAGCAGTTCATTCTTTGTTCATTCCTGCTTCTGCAGTTTCTTGCATCTCCAACCATCACATGAAACCCTGTGATAAATGCATCTTCACAGACTGTCTGTTAGTATCTTTCACAGGAAAACCCTTTCAATGACAGTTAGCTGTGTTGTTAACGTGCCTATTTCTGGTTTAGAAAGATTTGAGTTCAAATCCCAGAAGTGTCCTGACCTGCTATATTGAGAAAATGCAGTTCTGAGGTGCTGTTAAGTTAAAGCCAATGGAAATTTTATAGTTTAGACTGTGACATTGTTCCACAAGCAGTGTTCTGGACAATATTCATGCTCAATCAATACCATAAAACTAATTATCAAAAATACTCATTAGATCAGACAGCATCTGTGGAAGGAATTTATAAAGCAGACATATTTCAAGTTGCAGAGAAAATGGAGAGATGAAGGGTTTTCTAACCTATCATGGTTCTGGTGGAAGGACATTGAGCTGAATGTTTCTCTCCCCACAGAAACCATTTGACATGCAGAGAATCTCCAGCACTTTCTGTATTTATTTCCAATTTCCAACACCTGCAGTTTTCAGCTTTATGACAAATACTTGGTCAACTAGCAGTGGAAACTATTTCCTCTGGTTGTACGGTTCAGAACAAGGAGCCCTGGTCTAATAATCAGTGCCAAGTTTTCAGGCATGAGGTTTGAAGCACTTTTGCATGCAGTAGAAATCTGGAGCGTTCTTCTGCAAATAATTGATGTCAACTGTTGATTTTCCAATCTGCGGCAAGGAGCCATTTGGTGAGCAGAGACATTAAGGGGCATTGGAATAATAAGGGTTAGGTGACAGATCACCCTGGCCGGGTCAATGACATGGCTAAAAAGGCAGACAGCATGTTTTCCTTTATCATCCGAGGCATCGAGCAAGAATTGCGCTAGAACGCTACACAGAACTGGACAGGCTGCAGCATAAGCCACGTGTACAGCTCTGTGGCCACATTACATGGAAGGTGTGATTGCACTGGAGAGATTCATGTGGATGTTGTAAGAAAGGGGAAGAAATGGATAGGTTCACGTTGTTTTGCCTGAAATAGAACAGGGTGAGGAAGCATCAATACCGGCGGGGAAGAATACAAGGGAATAAATAGATAAATAGAATAGACATATTTCTCTTCACAAGAAAGGTCAAAACCCGGGGCATTGATAAAGGAATTGAAGGTGTAAGGGTTAGAAGGGAAAGGCGGAAACATTTTTCACCAGAGAGTGGTATTCACAGTGGTCTATATTTCACAGTCTGAATGGGTGGTGGAGGCAACATTGTACCCGTGAGAGCTGTGACCTGTGGGGGCGATAGATCTGCTGCTGAGGGGTAGAGGTTGGGAAGCTATCTATTCATAATTGGTAAGAGGTAATGAGCTACATGCCTTCCTTCCGTGCTATTAATGTTCTGTATTTCTATTTTACTAAACTGTTGGTAAGAGTGAGAGATCTCGGGGTGCATGTATATTGTTCTCTGAAAGTGACGACAAAGGTAGACAGAGTCATCAAGAAAGCATATGGCATGCTTGCCTTCATGTGTCAGGGCATTGAGAACAGGAGTTTAGACATTATGTGACAGCTGAACAAGAAGTTTTGAGACCTCACCTGGACATCAGCAAGACCAAGCATAGATTAGGTGATGGTTCCACTAAATACTTGCGCTCTTCTGCCAAGGCTTGCTGGATCTCCTGGTTACTTGCCATTTTAACTCTCTTTCCCATTCCCATATTGATCTTTCGGTCCTTGACCTCTTCCATTGCCTGAGTGAGGCCACATGCAAGCTAGAAAAAAAGGTACCTCATATTCCACTTGGGTCACCTACAACCCAACTGCATGAACATTAATTTCTCCAATTTCCCCGACCCCCACCCCCATTCAACCCGTTTTGATGCTGGTAGTATAGGTGGTAAGAGCAGGTATTGAGGGGGTTGGTTCTGAGATGCTAAAACTAACTGTTGAGCCTTCCCAAGGTGTCGTGGACCAAATCAGCGAAAAAACAGTGAAGTGAGGTGCCCACTGATAACCCCAGTGATATACCTGCATTTACATGATCAGCTTTTACATGCTTGTTAACATGTAGATAGCTTATTATTGCATATAGAGTTAGTTATTGTCCTTAGCATATGTGTGTTGCAACAGTTTAGATACTACTTTGGCTTTGAGCTTAGTTTTCTTGGAGCACTTATCCTGGTGTTATAGCACAGGTATTTTGTGCTTTAATAGTAATTTAGTAATTCACCCATCTGCTATCACCCTTCTCATCTATATCTACCTATTCCCTGCCAGTTTTTGCCCAACCCCTGCTTACCTCTCTTTACCAGCTTTCTTCCCTTCATGCTATCAGTTTGAGAAACCTAAAACGTTGTCTCTCCATATCCTTCCATAGCTGCTGCCTGACTTGCTGAATTTTTGAAGCGGTTTGCGTCCAACATCTGCAGTCTCTTGTATCTCCTGAAATATCTTGCACAGTTCTGGTTGCCATTCTGTACAGCTGTCATTAACTTGGATAGGGTGCAGGCAAAACTGCAGGGCTGGAGACAGAGGGAAGACCTTATAAAGGCACGTCACGTCATGAGAGACGTAAGTAAGTCTTTTTCCAAGGTCAGGGTGTCTGGAACTAGAGACATTGACTTAAGATGAGAAAGGAAAGATTTGAAGGGGACCTGAGAAGCAACATTATCACACAGAAATTGGCCCTGGAACGTGGTGACATTTTGCCAGCAGCTGGGAAGGATAATCTTCCGTATTCCCATTTTAAAGGCCTAACGCTAAGGAAAAATGGCACAAATCAGTGCTATAATTATCAAGCTGGACTGTGTAGATGAATTAATGTTGTTATGATCACCCAACGGACATGGAGGTCCCGACTCAGTGGCATTGAGCCTCAGTGAGCACTGTAATTAAAAGTGCCCGGGTGGATTCCATTATGCCTGTAAAAGTGGATGGCCTCCAAGGTTGGAGGCATGTGGCCTCCCAACTCCCCTCTTGGCCAATGTCCATAGACCCATAGAAACATAGAAAATAGGTGCAGGAGGAGGCCATTTGGCCCTTCGAGCCAGCACCGCCATTCATTGTGATCATGGCTGAACATCCACAATCGGTAACCCGTAACTGCCTTCTCCCCATATCCCTTGACTCCGCTAGTCCCTCGAGCTCAGATAGAACTCCCTTTTAAACTCATCCAGTGAATTGGCCTCTATTGCCCTCTGTGGCAGATAATTCCACAAATTCATAACACTCTGGGTGAATAGGGTTTTTTATCATCTCAGTTTTAAATGGCCTCCCCTTTATTCTCAGACTGTGGCACCTGGTTCTAGAAAATCAGGTTGAGAACTTAAGGACCAGATTGCTTAATCAAAGGGTCATGCGGCAATGCTGTATTTCACAGAGACATGGCTTTCACCCAGATTTAGTTTAGTTTAGTTTAGTGATACAGCACGGAAACAGGCCCTACAGCACACCGAGTCCGCATGACCAGCGGTCCCCACATATTAACACTATTCTACACATACTAGGGACAATTTACACATACAGCAAGCCAATTAACCTACAAACCTGTATGTCCTTGGAGTGGTGGAGGGAACTGAAGATCTCGGAGAAAATCCATGTGGTCACGGGGAGAACATACAAATCCGTACATACAACACCCGTAGTCGGGATCAAAACCGGATCTCTGGCGCAGCAAACGCTGTAAGGCAGCACTCTACTGCTGTGCCACCGTGACCGTCTTTAGACTTGGTACTTGGTACAGATCTTAAACTCTGTACTTTAGAAATGAATGTTTTTCAACCCTGGCCATGCTCTCTGGGGTTGTTGTCCTTTGTTAGCATCGGAAAGATGGTGCAGGGGCCTTCGAACCATTACTTTCAAGTTCAAAACAGCTTCCTCACATCAATCACTGGGTTCTTGAATGTCTTTGTACAACTCTAACCATAACCCTACCTCAGCACAGAACCACTATGGACTTGTATTTTAAGGTTGTTTCACTGCTTTGTTTTTTGCCCTATCATGGTCTGATTTACTTAGAATATCTGATCATTTATCGCATATTTATTGTTGTTATTGCACCTAATGTGCCTGCAAAGTTATACGAAGTAAGATTTTTATTATGTGGGAAGGAACTGCAGATGCTGGTTTAAACCGAAGATGGACACAAAATGCCGGAGTATCTCAGCGGGACAGGCAGGTTCGCTGGATGAAAGGAATTTTCATTATTCCGCTTCATATCTAGCGCATATGACAATTGTTCTCTTGAATGGTGGGTAGATGGAATGAGCGGTCAGAAGAGGCTGGTACAATGCAATGTTTAAAATACACTGATAGGTACATGTACATGAATTGGAAAGATTCAGAGGGATCACAATCAAATATAAGCGAATGGAACTAATACAGATAAGCACTTCCATCAGCATGGATCAGTAGTAAGGAAGGCAAATCCAATGCTAGCATTTTATTTCAAGAGGAAAAGAATATATGAAAACAGGAATAAAATGCTGAGGCTTTATATGGCACTGGTCTGACCGCATCTTGGAGCATTGTGAACAGTTTAGGCCCCTTTATCTGCGGAAGGATGTGCTGGAGTTGGAGAGGGTCCAGAGAAGGTTTACGAGAATTATCACAGGAGTAATTGAGTTAACATAAGATGAGCATTTGACGGCACTTGGCCTGCACTCGCTGGAGTTTAGGATGGGGGGGGGGGGCCTCATTGAAACTTACCGAATAATGAAAGGCCTGGATAGAGTGGATGTGGAGAGCATGTTTCCACTAGTGGGAGAGTCTGGGAACAGAGGCCTTAACCTCAGAATAAAAGGACGTATCTTTAGAAAGGAGATGTGGAAGGATTTCTTTATTCAGAGAGTGAAGAATATGTGGAATTCATTGCGACAGAAGGCTACAGAGGCCATCAATTGATCAGTCAATTGATGGCCTCTGTCCATCAGAGAATGATAGATACTTCATTAGATGGGTATCAGGGGTTATGGGGCGAAGGCAGGAGAATGGGTTGAGAGGGAAAGATAGATCAGCCATGATTGAATGGCGGAGTAGACTTGATGGGCCAAATGGCCTAGTTCTTCTCCTATAATTTATGAACAAGAAATAGGGGACAAAGGGTCTGTGTCGATGCTGACTGGACTGCATAACAAGAATAGTCTCCTCCTTCTCCTGTCTGAGTTTGCTGTTTAAAGAGTCTTGTGCTTTCCAAACTCTGTTTGCTGGCTGCTCTTAAATCAAAGGCTACACTATAAAACTAATTGTGAATTCTGAAATCTCCAGCTTTGGATATTAACTTCAAATTACCTCTTGCTTTTCAACTGGTTCCTAGTCAATAACATGATGGTTCAGTGCTGTCTTTTACCTTTGATCTATTTAAACTTGGGGTGATCCTTAATATTCCATGAAACTATTTCAAATATGACACTGATTCCAGGAAACAGGAATGCAAGGGAAAAAAAACATGAAGAAGTAGGGAAATAGTTGAGGTTTTCCGCACATTTGTAATTTTGAAAGAAGTCGGTTCCAATGTGAATTGGACAAAGGGCATATTGGCCACGTAATTTCTTGTCCAATTTTTTAATCCCCTGCCAAAAGCCCTGATACAATATTCCATAAATGTAACTCATTGGATACGAGACCAGTTGAAACTTTACACGGCCCCTGATGTTGATTTGAACATTGTAAATTCCAATCAATGTGATAACTCCTTTCGTTCTAGGAGATTGGAACATTGTGTGAGGCTTGTGTCAATCGTCACCCTGATGGAAAGACAAAGGCAGAAACCCAATGTGTATATCATGAGCTCCAGATTCTCAGTAAAGTGATATGCCAGCTGATACAAAACAGCCATTCTTCATCAGTACTGGATCAAACCATGGCAGTGACCTCTGTGCCAGAATAATGCAGATATTATAAAAAATGATTGGCTTGCCCAGTGCCTCCCATTGATATAACTTTACTCCAGCAGCTTTCTGTTGAAGAATGACAGGAAAGGAATGAAGATTTCTCAGTAAGAATGCCCCACCGACCCCACCATCCCACCCACCAGACACAATCTATTTGCAATGTGTTCTGTGCTTGGCATTTACACTCAAGAATCTAGCAATTGACTTTACTTCCATGCACCCCCAGTCTCACAAACTCACAAACATTTACAATTACACACGCACATACACCACAAATACACACATGTGTTAAGGGTTTGCTTCCCTTTGTGGATTTTGAAACATATCGTGCTTTGAGAAGGAAAAACAGCCTGCAGGGTTGATCCAAAGATTGTTCCAGTGGTTTTAATGCCGCTATAACTCAACCAATGGTTGTAAATTCAGGACATTGGACGCTCTCACTTCCTCTCAAATCTGGATCTCAGGTAGCTCCTCAAGAGCTTAAACAAAACCAGTTGTGACTACAATATTGCAGGCCAGAAACATTTACAGAAAAAAAAGACACCACCTTATAGCCACAAGCAGACAACACATGGACATTACAAAGAAAATTGAGCAAGGGTTTTTTTCTTTTTGTAAAGCAGTGGGAAGGATACAGTAGTCACTAAGCCTGTTTTCTATATGTTTTGCCATGAATATACATTTCCCACCCCCTTCAAACAAAACAACAATTACTCCTCCTGGACCAAGAAGCTCTATAATTGACTTGAAACATGTAATTAAGTCAAGCTGAGATAAATGCTAATGAGACACAGCAAGAGTGCAATTTGGCCTCCTTGAATTGGCCGTGCAGCAATGCCAGTTGTAACGGGGCTGTTGCCGGAGCGACACATGCTGCAATCGGGGCTGCAGAAGTTACAGAAGTTAGTGCCGGACATTACCTCCGAGTTGTACGTTCTGACCGCTGTTCTTTCTGTGTTTGAAACAAAATACAACAGTTTGTTCATACCATTTTATTCATCTGTTTTTAACTTAGGAATATTGTTCCCACTCTCAGCAACACATGTCAGCCCAATATCACCATTGATAAGACCATGAGACATAGGAGCAAAATTAGGCCATTTACCCATCGAGACTGCTCCACCATTTGATCAAAGCTGATCTACTTTTCCCTCTCAACCCCAATCTCCTGCCTTTTCCCCATAACCTTTGGCGACCTTACTAATCAGGAACCTATCATCTCTGTTTTAAAAATACCTAGTGTCGGCCTCCACAACCTTATGTGGCAATGAACTCTACATATTCACCACCCTCTGGTGATCTATTTTTCCCTCTCAACCCCATTCTCCTGCCTTCCCATAACCCCCAAGGGGTGGGATGACTCAAGTGACTGTAGACCATATTCCAAAGTTCTCACCCACTGTGGACACCCTCAGCCCAGGCCTAGAGTCCATTGTGATCAATTCATTAAAATTCGTCGGTGCACAATCTTGGGTATTCAGGATAGTGGGAGGGGAATGGATCTGCATTTCTTGGTTTGGAAGACCCCATGTTTCAAGGCTGAACTGAGAAGGTGGTTAACATAGTCTGGATACAATTAACAGCACCAGAAGGGACAACCTCTTGTGATTTCAGGAACGACAAAAATAAGAGCAGGAGATGTCCTCTTACACATTAGCAGTCCGTTCCAGCTTGAAAATCAGCAATCCTTGTCCCTACGCCTTATCAGCAAAGAATAAACACATTTTACATGAGTCTCGTGGTTGCTTCTGTACAATGGAGGGATTGCTATGTAGCACAAATGATGAGCCAGGCAAACTCATTTGCTTCAGTGCTCTCTCCAAGCACAGTCAGTCCACTAGCTCCATTCCGAGCATGAATTTTAAAGTCACTACCTGCAGTCATGTGCACTAACATTCAAAAGCAAGCAAATAAATAAACACCTTACCTAATTTGTAATACTCAAAGATGGTCACCACAGCATCCTGGGCATTAGCTACCTTGGAATCTCTCATCATTGGGATGATTACACAAACTTCAGTCTCATTTAACTGTTAACAAAGAAGGAATGTATCTTTACAAATTGTTTTAAGTGTTTTGCTTTACAAGTTTTTTTCCCCAGAACAAAGAAAAACAGTTTTTGAAAAAAAAACCAAAAGAAAAGTGACAAAGACAGATTGAAGTATTTCCTGAAGCATTGAAGAGCACATAAAAACAAAGCGATTCAAAGGCAAGCAGCACACTTTTGCTACTTTGTCACCAGTGTGCAGACAGAAAGATATGGCTAACTTTAGTGCAGTACTGTCCCACAGAGCATTAAAGGAGCAGACGATCTCTTTTCATGATGTTAATTAAAGAATAAAAACTAACCTGTAGGACTGGAAAACTCCCTTGCGCTTTGCAAAGAGATGGAAATTCTTTCATGACATAAAACAGTATGTCTGCACATTCTCCATTACTGAAATGAGTGACTCAATGAACCTGAGTTTTGGGATAAGAATACAATTGGCACCTGCCGTGAAATTTCAGAGTTAATGCAAGTATCAGAAGATGAAGCTGCGCTCCTATGTCTAATCAATAATCTCCTTTGGACCTATTAGTATTTACAATTTTACAGTGCTTGAAGAATGTTCCCCTGGCTGAGGATCTTAAAGCCAAAGGTTACAGTGTCAGAATAAAAGGAGGCCATTTAGGAAAAGATCTAATATATTGCTGATGGTTGACAGCTGGTGAAGCATTCAAATGATCATCTGAACCAGATTGATTTACAATCAGATGGTGGAAATGATTATTTGGAGAGATTGCCACCAGGAGATATAATGATTACCTGGCCTCTGTTGATACAGCTGCATAAACTGGTGCAGGTCTAAGGAAATTAGCCATTTCCCCAATGATTCTTACCAATTTCATAGATGCACCATCGAATGTAACCCATCAAGATGCATCACAGCTTGATATGGTACCTGCTCTGCCCAAGACTGCAAGGAACTGCAGAGAGTTATAGAAGCAGCCCAGCTTATCACACAAACCAGTCTCGCCCCATCCGCCTAACTCCATCTGCCGTATATTTCATGCTGCCTCCAGAAAGCACACAGCATTAGTCAAGTCAAGTCATATTGACATATGCACAAATATGGTGCACTGGACCAATCACACCCTAGTCATCTTCCTTCTCTTGTCAAGCTTGAAAGTTTCAGGAACAGCTTCATCTCCAACGTTATGAACTCTTGAATGCCTCTCATTTGCTAAGGATGTATTCCTGATCTTCCAAGCTACAGTGATGAAGTCCCTTACATGTTTTTGTCATCTGCTTTCTCTGTAGCTGTAACAATATATTCTGCACTGTTTATTTTCTCTTTTGCACTGCCTGGTTTATTCACGTGTGCTATGATTTAACTAGATAGTGTGCATAACAAAGTTTTTCATTATATCTCGGTACACGTCACAACAGTAAACCAATAACAGTAGGTATGTTACAAAACTTACCTTCAGCAGCGCTGCAGTTCTGTCACTGGCCGTGTGCGCGACTTTGGCGCCTTTGAGGGGGGGGCGGGGTTAAAATGCGGTTTTCCCCTGCCTTCCAGAGTTATATTTTCTCGGGGTGCGAGGTTTTGCTAAAGATTCGTTCCGACTGCCGGTATGTGAAATTTGTTTTTTTACTTGCCCGACTATTTCGCTGGAGTAAAAATAGCTTCTAATGCCGTGAACGCCGACAACGGGGACGGATTTTACGTAGGGGACACGGTAAAGAAAAGCTGTTTAATTTTACATATTAACTTGCTTGTTTAGATGACCTTAATCAACATTTCATGTTGCGAAACGGTGATTTATTCCCCATACGAACCGGCAGTATTTTTCCTGCCGCCAATATTTTTCCCTGCCAATTCACCGCAACCGCAACGTTCCAATCCATCGCGTTCCAGAAAATCCCACCCGCAAGCTGATTTAAATGGCCATTAATTTACGGGCATTAAACACCTTCAATTCCTTCAATTTGGCCTATAAATTCATAACAATGAGATTTGAAAATCATGTTATATTGTGAATTATTGTGTGAACGTTATTTGGACACTTAGCCAAATTGGATAGATGTTTAGTTCTAGTAATTGAATTTTGTAATTAGCTACAATTGGGCAACTAACAAATTATATGCATTAATTTCAGGTCATCCAAGTAAGATTGTTTCATATTTGTTTCAGAATGCTTCAATCTAAAATAACTGAAAATTTCTTTCAGTTCTCTTAATTTTTAAGAAAGTTATGGGCTTTTGACTGTATCCGAGTATGAAAATGGCCATAACCTTTTTAATACTGAAGATATGAAAGTGAATTAGGTGTCAAATTAAACTTCTTTTCATGCTTTATCTGATGGGATAAATTTCAGACTTGATTTTTAAAATCTCAAAATTTTGTAACATTGCTAATAACCGGTTGGTTGAAGTCAACAACACAGTGGGAATTCTTTGACTCACACATGATCCTTCCCCAGATGATAAATGTGCTTCACGTAGCATTTCCTTCCACACTCCAACTCACCGAATCAAAATACAAAGAGACAGCACCGTCTTCAAATTCCACTTTTTTGATGAGGTCGTCATCTTGAATGCCATTGATTTCTGGGACAAAACCGCTGAGCATCACAACTTGCATCAGGACCATTCCAGTGTTTGATACATTTCCCTCTCCTTTAAATCTTCAGCAGCAAGAAGAATACAAAAGGTTAGCTTAAAATGATTTAATGTGTCCACCTTCTTGAAAAGGCCACCATTCCCACGTTCACCCACCAAGCACCGTCTTCAAAGTTATTGTTGCGTCAATCCCATCATTCACTAGGTTGATTAAAGGATACAGCATGGAAATAGGCCCTTTGGCCCACCGAGCTCATATCAACCATCAATCACTCGTTCACACTAGTCTATGTTATCTCACTTTTGCGTCTACTCCCTACACATTAGGGGCAATTTACAGCAGCCATTAGCCTACAAATTCACAAATCTTTGGGATGCGAGAAGAAACTGTAGCACCTGATGAAAACCCACATGGTCACAGGGAGAATGTGCAAATTCCACACAGACAGCAGTCGGGGTCAGATTAAACCCTGTCTCTTGTGTTGTGAGGCAACTGCGCAACTGTCTCTGAAAGGAATGTTAGAATTTCCAGGAGAGTCAGAAACAGTTGATGGGATGGATAGCCTCCTTCTATACTTTAAGAAAATATGGAGGCTTGCCATCTTAAATGTAGAGCCAAGTCATTCAGAGACAAAATCAGAAAGGATTTTTTTGTAAACACACATTGAGGGAGATAGGAACCCAAAGCCTTAAATGGAAGTTGAGTCTTGGGATTGATTAAAACTTTCAAGATTGAGTGATAATTGTTTAATGAAGGACGGAGATCATGCAAAATAGATTCATGGTAGTTAAATGAGCTATTGAGCTGAAACGCCAATTCACAAGCAGGTACAAAACAAAATTTTAAAGACATTGGATAGGAAAGAGGGATATGCATATAAGAGTCAGGAATTCATATTAAAGTTTTATAAAACTTTGATGAGGCTGTATTTGAAGTATTGGGTAAAGTTCTGGTCACCCCATTACAGGAAGGATGTTAAGGCTTTCAGTGGGAATTGGTGAGGGGGCGGGGCGGGGCATGAGTGGGTGGAAGATGTTTACCAAGATGCTGCCTGGATTCGGGGATATTAATTATAAGGTGAGGTTGGACGAATGTGAATTGTTTTATCTGGAACATTCGAGGTTGAGGAAAGACCTGATAGAAATTTCTAAAATTATGAGAGGCATCGACAAGGTAGAGCGTCAGAATCTTTTCCTCAGAGTGGAAATTCAAATACCAGAGGGCATATTTTATGGTGAGAGGAGGAAAGTTTTAAGAGGATGTGAGTATGAATATGCAGGGAATGGAGGGATGTGGAACATATGCAGGCAGAGGAATTAGTTTGATTCAGCATCATGTTTGGCACAGGCATTATGGAATGAGGGGCCTGTTCCGCTGCTGTACTGTTCTATGTTCTGAGTTCTATCACTCTTCTCTTATTTCCATCTCACACAGACTGGCCCTGACTCAGAAACTACTCAGTCGGCAGCACTGTCATCAATGCCAATGGTCTCTAATGCTCTCTGCCCGATCACAGATATTCCTTTTGTTCTCTCCAATCCTCCCTCTATCACTTAAAACGAGTTTGACTTCTAACTTTTCCTCACCATCAACCTAAAATATTAAATCTACTTCTCTTTCCATATGCTTCCATTTGATCTGTTGAACAACTGTGACATTTTCAGAATTTCTTGACTGGGAAACTTTATACATTTTCTTTACTTGTGGAATTGAATCGTGTATCTTTTTGGCCAATGTTCTGCCCACCAGTGGCCAGATTTCTTACACCCTTACTAGCTCCTCCTACTGGAGAAGAGAACAGTACCCATTGCCAGACAGAATGATATATTCCTGAGGGTATTCAGTCAAGTTGTGCAAATCATATAAGCCAAGACATTTTAGGTAAATTCAAGCAGAAAAATGACAACAGATTGCTGACTATTTAGGAGAGACCTATCACTATTGTGGTACGGAAAATATGGCTGATAAATAATCCAGGTGTGGATAAGGATAGTACAAGAGGTATGGGTACAATCATTTCTCTTGATCCAGGTCTGCTAACAACTTGAGTAAGGCACAAAGAACCAAATATAAACAGTCCAGGATATTACTGCCAAATTACCTCGCTATGTTCACTGGATGGATTTAAGAGAGAGTTGGATAGAGCTCTAGGGGCTAGTGGAGTCAAGAGATATGGGGAGAAGGCAGGCACGAGTTATTGATAGCGGACAATCAGCCATGATCTTATTGAATGGCGGTGCTGGCTCGAAGGGCCAAATGGCCTCCTCCTGCACCTATTTTCTATGTTCCTATGTAAAAACATATATTGAAAATGTGCATTAAACTTTAAATGCTATAGCTTCTTTCACATAGCTTTCAGGTTATTTCAAAACACTCTGCTGTCTTTGAAGTACTCCTTTATTCTTACATATAACATAGAACATACAACATAGAAAATAGGTGCAGGAAGAGGCCATTCAGCCCTTCAAGCCAGCACCGCCATTCATTGTGATCATGACTGATCGTCCCCTGTCAATAACACGTGCCTGCCTTCTCCCCATCTTCCTTGACTCCACTAGCCTTTAGAGCTCTATCTAACTCTCTCTTAAATCCATCCAGTGACTTGGCCTCCACTGCCCTCTGTGGCAGGGAATTCCATAAATTCACAACTCTCTGGGTGAAAAAGATTTTTCTCACCTCAGTCTTAAATGACCTCCCCTTTATTCTAAGAATACAATGCAGTCCACAGTGGATTCATTCTTACAATGCAGTCCGCACATGCAACATTGCCTCCTACACTATTGCATTGCCATCTGCTGCACTGTTGAATGGCCTTTTATTTGCTTGTCGCAACTGCAATCTAATAAGTAAATAATCTATTTATTGAAAAACTGTATAGAAGCTGATTATTGACCCAGACTCAAGAGAGAACTATCCTCACCCTTTTCAATTGGTGTCATAGAGAAACTGTCTTATTTCACGCATTGCAAGCCCACATAGCCAACTATGAGATAATCTACCAGATATTGTGTGATTAATAAAGCATAAAAATCAACTGGATCATTAATTTCAAACTAAAGTAAACTATGAAACAGCAGGAGCTGTGGCTCTCATGACTTGGTTAACCCTAACTACCTTCTGTGCGGTATACTACTCAATGGCAGGGAAGAGGAGTTGGGGCCGGCATAGATCAGCCATGACTATATTAAATGGCAAAGCAGGCTTGAGGGGCCTGGTGGCCTACTCCTGCTACTATTTTCCAGAGTTTGTGTATTCAATTATACAAAACTGAAGCAATCCTCATGCCTTTGGGAAGTTAGGATAAGCAATAAGACATTTTGAAGTGTGGCTACTGAGTAGCATGAGGCCATTGCTGAGGCACCAGGTGACATGAGGTTAACCTAATTCTAGAACTGTTTTTGCCTCATCGGTGTTGCACGTCCTGGCAGTGAATTGCAAACCACAGCCTTACACTTACCTGGTGCAGATAGTTAGAGTCAAGTGATTGAGGTCATCTTTGTTGTCTGAAACATCAAGGACCAAATCAAATGCCTCCTCCCACTCAAGCATACGTTTTCCCTTTGATGCAATTTTACTTTCCAGATTAAAGAAAACATTAAGCTAGAAAACATAAAATCCAGCAGCTAGTTTATTCAGTTAAAGTCTGTCTTTATCAGCCATCACAAGTCACTTCTACTTCTTCCAATTTATACAAGGTTCTCGCTGCTCACAGCACCACCTCTCTCACACTGCGGAAGCCATAAACAAACTGGGCAACCACTATGCAGAATGCATCCATTCAGTTCATAGATGTGACCACAAGCTTATGTTTTATGTTGTTTTAACCAACAAGATACAATAGTTACTTTTTGACTGGCCATTTTACATACTCCTCATATTCAAATTCAGATGCGGCTTAATTTATTGTCAAATATACCAGGGTGCAACAAAATTCCTTGTTCACGTGAAGCTCATGGAGAACATTATACATGCTGTAATGATGAATACAGCAGAAATACAATGACAAATGCAAACCAGATAAAATATGCAAAAATTGTAATGCAACAATAACAGGATAACTGAACGAGGTAGAGATAAGAGCTAAAGGGTAAGAGCAGGTGGCAGCACTTATGAGAGGGGTTGTGAAAGAGGTGACTGGTTCAGAAATCTGATGGCAGTGGTGAACAAATTACTTAAGTCTGGACATCTGGACTTTTAAGATCATGTATCTTCTCCCAGAAGACAGCAGAGAGAATGGAAAATGATCTGGTGAGCAGCCTCCCTAATGCAATGCACCATGAATATGGAATGGATCAAATAAAGCGATAATCTGTAATGGATAGGGCAGTGTTTTATATCACAATATCTATCTCCATTTTCAGACAATTGTCGGGAATGAGGGAAGAATTTAAAAATAGAATTAAATTCTTGAATGTTTGGCATGGGCTCGGTGGGCGAAGGGCCAGTTTCAATAGTGTATGGACTCGGTGACTCTGAATAGAAACTTGAGGCATACCTCGGTTTCATTCATTCGGCTGAATTGTATTATGACATTGGTACAACAACTCAAGACTCATCTTTCATTTCATTACTGTTCATCTCCCCATTTGTTTTATATGCCCATCCCTTTTGCCATCTCCTGCCTACGCACACCTTCCCTTCTGTGGTTTATATAAACATTATGAACTGTGAAGGCCATATGGCATGGCTTTTTGATAAAATGTGCCGGTCACTGCATTGTATTAAGCAGTGACTACCTCCATTAAAAGACGTTTTTATGAAAATCATAACAGAAAAACTGCAGATGCTGAAAATCTGAAATAGGAATAGAGAAGTTTTTGAAACACTCAAGAAGTCTGGCTGCATTTGTGGAAAGAAAATCAGTTAATGCATCAGCTCTCGAACCCTACATCAGATGAAGATAATATTTTGTAGGTAGCTCTTTGCATGTCACTTACTTTAATGGATGGCAAATCACTCCAAACCATTCCTATCCATGTATCTGCCCATATGTATTTTAAGCATTGCAATTGAATCTGCTTCTAATACTTTCTGTGGTGGCTCATTCTTTCTACACACTACCCCGTGTGAAAAAGTTGCCCTTCAGACCCGCTTTAAATTTATCGCCTTTCACCGCAAATCAAGTACCTCTCGTCTATTCCGTGCTGTTTGACGCTACGGCTACTGTGCTGTAACCATTCAATAATTCTATTTCAGTAAATCTCCTCTACTCACATTCTAAGACATACTTCCCAAAGGTCCAGTGACTATAAATGTTGACTACCATTTTTCAGCAGTAAGAAAAGAATGCTTAATGGATGTTATTGATGGCTGATAATGTTACAATACCTGGACAATGGCCATGCCTTGACCCTTTGCTGTTACTGTCACTTGTAGAGGCTGCTCAATCCCAATCTGTACATTGAAAGAAAATGACCATAGTAAAGATAAGAGTGTTTTAATCTGTAACTAAGATTAACTAAGAACAATTTGTTTACGGGTCAGTTAGAATCAAATCAGAACTACCCCTGGAGGGTTGTATTGTGGCACAGCTACTAGAGCTGTTGCTTCATAGCTCCAGCAACCCAGAATCAATTCTGACCTTGGGTGTTGCATGATGAAGTTTGCATATCCCCCTGTGATACATGAATTTCCTACGATTGCTCTGGTTTTTTCCTGTGTCCTAAATGTGTGGGGTGGGCAAGTTAGCTGGGTACTGTCAATTGCTCATTACATGTAGGTAGATAAGTGCAGAACCAGAGGCGATTGTTGGGAATAAGGGAAGAATTAAAAAATATAATTAATTCTTGAATGTTTGGCATGGGCTCGGTGGGGCAGAGGGCTAGTTTCAATAGTGTATGGACTCGGTAACTCTGAATAGAAGCTTGAGGCATATCTCGGTTTCATTCACATTGGCTGAGTTGTATTATTAGACGGATGATCTGGGGAATGCAAAGTCAAAAATTCCTATGTGTCTGTGGCTATCACTTTGGACTCTTGTTTTAGGTTATAAGGTCATAAGGAATGGGAGTAGAATTAGGCCATTCAACCCATAAAGTCTACTCCGTCATTCAATCATGGCTGATCTATCTCTCCCTCCTAACCCCATTCTCCTGCCTTCTCCCCATAACCTCTGACACATATACTCTACTCAATGTTGCAAAACATAATTGGCTTATGAAGTATTATTGTGATTGTGATTGATATTACGCAAAGCAGAAATCCCATCATTGACAGATGGTTGTGACAGATACCATGCCATGGTTGTGAAAAAGGTTTTAGGTGTTGCTGGGAAAGAGGTGGCACTTATCCTTCGTATCCTGGTCAGAAGTTACTTCCTCAACCACCTCTATACGGATGAGCTAGCCATTATAACCCTGTTTTCATGGAGTTTTGCTGGGTCTAAGTTGTCCATTGTATTTTCTGCAAATGTGCCGGTACCTCCATTGGCTGTGAAATGCATTGGGATGTGCCAACATTGTGAAAGGGGCTAAGAATAAAATTGGGGATAATGCGGGGAAAGTATCAGCATCAACAGTTCAATTTATTTACAGGTCAGCATAGGCTCAGTTTCTCCCATCGTAATGCTGCTTGAAATGCTGGGCATTCCCATTGATATTTCAGATTCCTGGCATCTGGACCTTTTGGTTTCAAGTGTTATAAGTGCTCTTTCCATTTGCTCCCTTGGGTTGAGCTAATGTTGTTGTAGCCCGCAGAAATGGAGCAAATACCTGTACTGCCTGTAGGACCAACATGTTTGCGGAAGAGATGGTGAAAGTTGCTGGGACAGTTAGCCCAGATCCATTGACCGAAACCACTAGGTCTGTAGTGGGAACGATGTTCTGAGCTGCAAACTGCGACAGTGCTTGGAGGGCTATCACCGTGTCCTGGAATGAAGAGCAAAAAAGAGAGATCTCTGTAAACAAATCCAGTCCACAGAATTACTGAGTGAAGATGAATGGAGGGCATTGGGCTGCTGCATTTTTACTTTGAGCACCCTCCAGAGCTTCACACCACTCGCATTTATGTTCAAGTCAACTTTGTGAGATGACTGGGATCTGCAGTTATTGATTGACGAGCCAGAAAGTTCAGTGATGGGAAATGTGCAGAGAAGTTGGGGTTGTTTGTTCTGGAGCAGAGGTGAACTGGAGATGAGATGGAAGTGGTCACGATCAGAAGTAGTTGCGGGATGTTCTCCTTACCACCAGTAACAGCAGACGTGATTAATTTAAAGGAACCATAGAGAACACTGATGGACAGAGTGAGCCAATGGGGCCTCTTTCTGGACAGTACGAGTCTATGATTCTTGTCACTGAATGAAGAGTTATTGGTCTTTATTGCTAAAGGACTTGAATACAAAAGTGACGATGCCTTACAGTGATTGCCTATGGCCTTGGTGATATGGAGATTGAGAGACTGCAGATGCTGGAATCTGGAGCAAAAAAACAATCAGCTGGAGGAACTCAGTGGGTCGTGGAACATTTGCGGACGGAAAGGAAGGAGGCCTAATGCATGATTTCGACTCGAAATGCCGACTATTCCTTTCCACCTACAGATGCTGCTTCACCGATTGAGTTCCTCCAGCAGATTGTTTGTTGCTTCTTGCTGAGACCAGAGCTGAAATATTGTGTAGAATTTCAGAGAATGTAACAAAGACTCACTTCCTTTGATGGGCCTGCCAAATGAAGCAGAGCCTTTATTCTTTAGGTAAATGAGCAGCAATTTAAAAAAAAAACTAAATTCTAGAGTTAGACACAAAATGCTGGAGTAACTCAGCAGGACAGCAGCATCTCTGTAGAAGGAATGGATGACGTTTCGGTTCGAAATCCTTCTTCAGGGAGAGGGAGTCAGCGGAGAGGGAAACTAGAGATATTGAAGGGTTGGTGCGAAAACGACAGATCAAAGCGGACAATGCTCAAGGAAAGAAATTAGGAAGGCTAAAAGAAGATATGAGGTTGCTTTGGCAAGAAAGGTGAAAGTAAACCCAAAGGGTTTCTACAGCTATATTAACAGCAAAAGGATAACGAGGGATAAAATTGGAACATTAGAGAACCAGAATGGACAGCTATCTGCAGAGCCAAAAGAGATGGGGGAGATATTGAACAATTTCTTTTCTTCGGACCAAGGAGAAGGATATTGAACTCTGTGAGTTAAGTGGAAAAAGTAGAGTAGCTATGGAAACTATGAGATTCAAAGAGGAGGAAGTACTGACACTTTTGAAAAATATAAAAGTGGATAGGTCTCCAGGTCCTGACAGGATATTCCCTAGGACATTGAGGGAAGTTAGTGTAGAAATAGCAGGAGCTATGACAGAAATATTTCAAATGTCATTAGAAACGGGAATAGTGCCGGAGGATTGGCGTACTGCGCATGTTGTTCCATTGTTTAAAAAGGGTTCAAAGAATAAACCTAGCAATTATAGACCTATTAGTTTGACGTCAGTGGTGGGCAAATTAATGGAAAGGATACTTAGAGATAATATATATAAGCATCTGGATAAACAGGGTCTGATCAGGAACAGTCAACATGGATTTGTGCCTGGAAGGTCATGTTTGACAAACCTTCTTGAATTTTTTGAAGCGGTAACTAGGGAAATTGATGAGGGTAAAGCAGTGGATGTTGTCTATATGGATTTCAGTAAGGCCTTTGACAAGGTTCCCCATGGGAGGTTGGTTAAGAAGGTTCAATCTTTGGGTGTTAATGGCGGAGTAGCAAGATGGATTCAACAGTGGCTGAATGGGAGATGTCAGAGAGTAATGGTGGATGGCTGTTTGTCAGGTTGGAAGCCGGTGAACAAGTGGGGTGCCTCAGGGATCTGTGTTGGGTCCACTGTTGTTTGTCATGTACATCAATGATCTGGATGATGGGGTGGAAAATTGGATAAGTAAGTATGCAGATGATACTAAGATAGGTGGTGTTGTGGATAATGAAGTAGATTTTCAAAGTCTACAGAGAGATTTGGGCCATTTGGAAAAGTGGGCTGAAAGATGGCAGATGGAGTTTAATGCTGTTAAGTGTGAAGTGCTACATCTTGGCAGGACAAATCAAAATAGGAAGTACATGGTAAATGATAGGGAATTGAGGAATGCTGTGGAACAGAGGGATCTAGGAATAACTGTGCATAGTTCCCTGAAGGTGGAATCTCATGTAGATAGGGTGGTAAAGAAAGCCTTTGGTGTGCTGGCCTATATAAATCAGAGCATTGAATATAGGAGTAGGGAAGTAATGTTAAAATTGTACAAGGCATTGGTAAGACCAATTCTGGAGTATGGTGTACAATTTTGGTCGCCTAGTTATAGGAAGGATGTCAACAAAATAGAGAGAGTACAGAGGAGATTTACTAGAATGTTGCCAGGGTTCCAGCAACTATGTTACAGAGAAAGGTTGAACAAGTTAGGTCTTTATTCTTTGGAGCGCAGAAGGGGGGACTTGATTGAGGTCTTTAAAATGATGAAAGGGATAGACAGAGTTGACGTGGATACGTTTTTCCCATTGAGGGTAGGGAAGATTCAAACAAGAGGGCATGACATGAGAATTAAGGGACAGAAGTTTCGGGGTAACCTGAGGGGGAACTTCTTTACTCAGAGGGTGGTGGCTGTGTGGAATGAGCTTCCAGCAGAAGTGGTGGAGGCAGGATCGATTTTAACATTTAAGACTAAAGTGGATAGGTATATGGACATGAAGGGAATGGAGGGGTATGGTCTGAGTGCAGGTAGATGGGACTAGGGGAAAACAAATGGTCGGCACGGACTGGAAGGGCCGAGAGGGCCTGTTTCCGTGCTGTAATTGTTATATGGTTATATGGTTATATGGAAATGTAAAATGGTTAATTTGTTGGTTGAGAGGAAGCTGACAACGAGGCATGCAAACAGTAAAATTAATCAGGAGGACAGTGGAACTAGTTGGAGAACTAGGGTGGGATAGGGACAGAGAACAGGCAAAGCAAGGGTTACTTGGTTAGAGAAATCAATATACCACTGGGTTGTAAGCTGCCCAAGTGAAATATGAGGTGCTGTTTCTCCAATTTGCATTTGGCCTTAATCTGACAATGGAGGAGGCCCAGGACAGAAAAATCAGTATGGGAATGGTAGAGGGAATTAAAGTGTTTAGCAACGGGGAAATCTAGAGTGACTGGGTAGATAAGGGAAGGATGCTTCCCCTGATGAAGGAGCCCAGAACAAAGGACTGTGATCTCCAAAAATAAATGGGGGTGGGGGGGGTGGATTTAGAACTGAAACAAAGAGATCATTTATCACTGAAAGGGTGATATATCTTTTGAATTTCTGTGCCGGAGGTTCAATCATGTACAAACAAAAGATCGATTTCTGGATGTCAGGCGGTTCAAGGAATATGGGGAATGTAATAGGAAATTGGTAGAAGACAAGCCATGATCTTATTGAAGAGCTGAAAGGAGTGCAGAAGTGATTCTCAGGAAGGTTACCTGGGCTGAAGGGCTTGAGTTATGGAGCGACTGGATAGCTGGGACTAGTTATCTTGGAGCAAAGGAGACTGTGATCAAATAGAGGTTTATAAGATCGTGAGGAATCTAGATATGTTGAATGGTCAGTTTTTTTTTCCAGAGTAGTGGACCCTAAAACTGATTGATAAACATAGATTAACATGAGAGGGAGAAAATTTGAAGGGAACCAGAAAGGTAACTTTTTCACACAGAGGGCAGCAGGTATATGAAACAACCTACCAGAGAAAGGTGGGCACAACTGCATTTAAAAGACATGTGGGTCGATATATGGGTACGAATGTTTTAGATGGATATGGATCAAATGCATATGGAACTAACTCAGGAAGGCACCTTGGTCAGCAGGGACGAGTTGGGCCAAAGGTCCTGTTTCGATGCTGTTTAACTTTATAACTCTGTGAATGTTGAAACACGGTGGAAAGGGAAAAGGCGGGAACTTGTAGCTCACACTAGAAGCTAAACAGCTGCAGAGGATGCATGGATGACCAGCATTCACTGGGAAATAGGAATAACATTTGCAGTAAAAGAGCAGGGGAACTAATTTGATATTGCGTTAAAGAAAGCCAGACTGGACACAATGGACTGAATTACCTCCTTGCCCATGATGTATTTCTCACTCTTTTGCATATATGAGAACATTATCAGAAACCAAGGCCAGCAGAACAGGGGTCAAGGTGACACGTGTACCTGGGTCGAAGAGAAGCCTCCAAGGTGGTTCCTGCGCTGGCTGAGCCACTGCATGATGGGGATGCCCTCTGAAAGTCTCTCCTGCCTCAGGTGTGACAACAGGGCGTAGGCAGCCACTTCAATGTCTGACGAGAGGGTCTTCTGTCCCCACCAGAAGGAAGGTCTGCTCACGTGTGATGACCAGAACTTTACACCAGCTGTGGTCAAAGATGGAATGGTTATTCTGAGCTCAAGAGGCAAGTGTCAAATTATCTTGTGCACTGGGAACAGAACAATGAAGCTCTCACTTGCTGCAACTTTACACACACATTAAATACAACAAAATAACAAATAAATATGCAATAAACAATAATACTATAAATTATTAATTGCACTAGGTAACCAGATCATGCCGGTGTAACAATTAAAGAACACTTTCAATTCTTCCACCATCATGACTTGGAAATATATGCACTTCATCACCATCAATGATCATTCATCATCACTGGATGATGTCCTGGAAGTCCCTCCCCAAAAACAATGTGGGACCATCTTCACCAAGCCTCCACTGGTTCAAGGAGGCAGCTCACCATCTCAAGGGCAAGGGCATCTCATTTCAACTTCTGTCCCCACCACCTTAATCACCTCAATCTCAATCTCAAGGGAAATTACGGGTGAGCAACAAATGCTGTCCTCTCAGTGATGGCCAAAGAATCCGAACAAAATGTTCTGGTATTTAAACTCTTTACGAAACTGTTCAAACTTTGACAAAATAAACACTTGTAACCCTTGCTACTTTTGTGTTATAAATATTTGTTTTATTATTGGTATTGATACGGTTAGCTGGTTAGGCTTAAATATGTCAGCAGTAAAAACAATGTGAACTGCATGATTTACCTGTCAAAATATATGTGTGATAGTCTTTTAACCCCCATATAAAATCAGCCTATCATCCCAAGTTACTGGTGTTTCAATTATGGGCAAAAATGTGATAGGATTGTGAAACTCCTTCCACAAGTTGTTGCAGAGTTTCATCTTACAGGTTTTATTTCACTAAACACCAATTGGCACAGATAAAAACACAATATTTCACGTCAATGACCCGATTTAGAACTGAAATAATGAGGTCAAGCATGTTATAGGATTCATTCTTAACATTGAACAAGGAAGAAGACGAGGTCAATCAAACCTCCAAGCCTGTTCTGATGCTGAACTCTATCCCAGCCCAATTAACCTGCTTTGGTTCCTTAATCTTGGGTTTAGGTTTTATTTAATTGGGTTAAAGCTACTTGGATGGAAGTCTAGAATTCTTTAGGTATGAGGACCAACCCCTGGCCTTGTTCAAGACTGCCCATTGGAGAACACATTTACCAAAAAACTGTCTGTAATAAAAAACTCCGAAAATTAGTTCCTCGTTACCCATCCAATCAACTCCTTTGATCACCTCAATTTCCTGACTTCACTCTCTGTATAATCATCAATAGATCACTTGTTATTAACAACCATTCATTTTTCTCACATTAAAGACTCCAACACCAATGCCACCTGGACAACCTGAGTCTTCATCCCATCATGGAAAATCCTTCTGTCCTCTCTACCCATCCCCAAGCATGCAACTTAAAACATGCTTGTTCTCTCCTTACTTCAGCTCTAAAGTAAGGTCATTGACTTGAAAGTGTTTTTTCTCCTCACAGATGCTGCCTGACCTGCTGAATATTTCCTGTTTTTATTTTAAATTTCCAGTTCTTGAATTTCCTTTCACGTTTCAGGAATACAGGTCCACTCTGTTGCTTTTAAAGGAGTGAAATCGTAATCAAAATAAATGTTGAGTGATTTGTTCTCATCATTCAATCTTTAACACTATTCAAAGACCTTTGCAACTTAAGAACACTATTTCAGAATAATGGTCTACCAGCCTTACCCTGTTGGTCTGCTCTTCGATTTAGTTCATTGAGTGCTTCTGTTGCGAATTTGCTCTTGGCTAGGGTCAGTGCATATGCTGTGAGGCTCAGAGTGTAGTTGCTACTGATCCCATCATGTAACTTGCCTTCAAGATATGATACAGCACCTGATACCTGATCTAAAGCACTATCCTGAAAGAAACATCTTTAAAAGTAATTTACAGACTAAGATAACAAAATAAATAGAAAGAACAGATACGCAAACTTTGTTGAATAAATGGCAAGAGGCTAAAACACTTTAACTTATATACAAAAAGATTAAAGATGCTGGTTTACAAAACTGCATAATTAAATCAGAAAATACTGGGAACACTCACCAGGTTAGAGAATGTCGCTGCATAGAGTTAATGTTTCAATAATCCAACAGATTAATCATTTGCCTCTTTAGTTTAGTTTAGTTTAGTGATACAGCGTGGGAACAGGTCCTTCGACCCATCGAGTCCACACTGACCAATGATCGCCCGTACACTAGTTCTATCCTACATACTAGGGACAATTTACAGAAGCCAATTAACCAACAACTGCATGTCTTTGGTGTGTGGGAGGAAATCAAAGCACCTGGAGAAAACCCATGCGATCACAGGGAGAATGTATAAACTCCATACAGACAGCACCCATAATCAGGATTGAACATGGGTTTCTGGTGCTGTAAGGCAGTAATTTGACCACTGCACCATTCTCTACATATCTGTTGCCAGTGTATTTCGAGCATTTTCTGCTTTATTTCAGATTTCTAGAATTTAGTTAGAACTCAAGACATTTAAAATGTATCTCAATGAGCACCTGAATCACCATCGCGCAAAAGGCTACAGATAATTTGGTGGTAAATGATATTAGTATGCTGTCCTTCCCCAAGTTGTGAACTCTCGACTTATTGATAGGCCATAATTTACAACAGTCGGAGGCTGAGTTGAGGCGACCAGAGCTGGGGGAGCGCTGATCAGCCTCACTCACTGAGTGGCTGCTCTTCAAATATCTGCTCACTCTCCTGTCACTGCGGTTCCCGTGATCTCACCCACAAACTGACTTTTCTTCATGTCTGACTTACAGAAAATTCAGGTTACGATCAGTTCTCAGGAATGGAATATTTTTGTAACCTGTGGATGGTTCGCATGGACATGGTGGGCTGAAGGGCCTGTTTCTCTGCTGTATAACTTTGTTACCTTGACTCACAGTTATTATTTTGTTTGCACAACTTTTATTTAAGAGCCCAAACACCATGCTTATGACCATAAAACATAAGCATTGTTTCTCCCTTAAAAAAAACAAAGTGCTGGAATAACAACAGATCAGAATCTCTGGAGAACATGAATAGATAAAAGCACTATTGAACCATTATCTGATGTTACGGGTTAGACTGAAGAAGGGTCCCAGCCCGAAAAGTCATCTATCCATGTTCTCCAAAGATGATGCGTGACCTGCTGAGTTACTCCAGCACTTTGTGTCTTTTTTTGTAAACCAGCATTCATAATCCCTTCTTTGTACAATGTTTCTCCCTTAACATAGAAACATAGAAAATAGGTGCAGGAGTAGGCCATTCAGCCCTTCGAGCCTGCACCGCCATTCAATATGATCATGGCTGATCATCCAACTCAGTATCCTGTACCTGTCTTCTCTCCATACCCCCTGATCCCTTTAGCCACAAGGGCCACATCTAACTCCCTCTTAAATATAGCCAATGAACTGGCCTCAACTTCCTTCTGTGCCAGAGAATTCCAGAGATTCGCCACTCTCTGTGTGAAAAATGTTTTTCTCATCTCGGTCCTACAAGACTTCCCCCTTATCCTTAAACTGTGTCCCCTTGTTCTGGACTTCCCCAACATCGGGTACAATCTTCCTGCATCTAGCCTGTCCAACCCCTTAAGTAACCCTTTATGTAACCTACTGAATACATCCAGCTAACTTTCAAAATTTACAGCATCTGTAATACACTGTGTCCACAGAGGCAGACTATTAACTAATACAAGAAATGACAAGCAACCTTATATTTCTCATCCTCCAAAAGTGCCGTCAGTACGTAAGCCGTGAGCGCCATGGGCCCATTCTGTCCTCCTTGGAGTTCTGTATGGATTACACGGCCTGGCTCCAAGAACTCGCCATTTTTATTCTGGTGTTTTATTATCCAGGATGTGACATTGTTTAAAACTGCCTCGTCAATGTAGATAAATTCCTCTGCCTGTAAGAAGCACCTCAGTACAAAGGCCGACAACCTTAACAAAGAAAATAATATGTTTTAGAATAATACATTCTTCAAATCATTGCTCTGGAACTGATGTCCACTGTTAGCCACATGCTCCAAACCCACAATATAACAGTAGGCATGATGTACATCAACTGGCCCCTATTTCTGAGGCAAAATGCAAATTGAGACAGATAATTAATTTCTTCTGTACTCCCTGATACAAAAGGAGATATGGAATCACCAGGGTAAAATGAAACATCCTAAGTCTGGTTCCTATTCCAGCAGTTTGTGACATGGCTGAACAAGTTATTTCAGAAATCAGAAAGCAGAGGGATGAGAGAAACAGAAACTGCTTGAAACACCTAGTAAGTCGTGCAGTATCTGTGGAGAGGGAAACAGAGTTAACATTTCAGGTCTGAACTTATTTACAGAAAGTTGGGGAGTAACTTGGTAGAGGACTTACAAAATAAAGGAATGATTTGGTTTGCTAAGCTTTGGGGACTTACTATCACTTGCAGAAAAGTCCAAAATGACACATACATATGTATGGTAGGCACCAATTTGGAAAGAGTCTTAATGTCACAGAATTATACATATTTTGGCTCAATCCATCTGTGCAGGCCAAGGTGCCCATCTAAACTCATCCTATTTGTCTGTGTCTGACCCATAACACCTGAAACATTTTCTATTGATGTTCCTGTGCAAATGTATTTTAAGTATTGGTATTGTATTTGCCTCAATCTCTTCCTCCTGCAGTACATTCCATGAAGCGCAAAATTCAAAGTTCCTGACCACTACCCCTCGGCTCATTCTTCTCCTCTTTTGCTTTCCTCTGGCCCTTATCTCTCCTCCCAGACACACCTCTGGCTGAGTTTCTACTATAACCTATCCTTTTTGATCTTCCCCTCACTGATCACAGAATGCCAGGTCTTATCCTACTATTTCTCCACCTCTATGAGTTTCAAGTCTGCCAAACTGTTGAACTTTTCTTCTCCACCTTGGAATAGACAATAGACAATAGGTGCAGGAGTAGGCCCTTCGGCCCTTCGAGCCAGCACTGCCATTCAATGTGGTCATGGCTGATCATCCCCAATCAGTACCCTGTTCAGGCCTTCTCCCCATATCCCCTGACTCCGCTATTTTTAAGAGCCCTATCTAGCTCTCTCTTGAAAGCATCCAGAGAAACTGCCTCCACCGCCCTCTGAGGCAGAGAATTCCACAGACTCACCACTCTCTGTGAGAAAAAGTGTTTCTCGTCTCCGTTCTAAATGGCTTACTCATTCTTAAACTGAGCCCCTGGTTCTGGACTCCCCCAACATCGGGAACATGTTTCCTGCCTCTAACGGGTCCAAACCCCTAACAATCTTATATGTTTCAATGAGAATCCCTCTCATCCTTCTAAACTCCCAAGTGTACAAGCCCAGCTGCTCCATTCTCTCAGCATATGACAGTCCCGCCATCCTGGGAATTAACCTTGTAAACCTACGCTGCACTCCTTCAACAGCAAGAATGTCCTTCCTCAAATTAGGGGAGCAAAACTGCACATAGAATCTGTGCCTATTTCTTTGGCCAAGAATCCTCACCCCATACTGTGGACCACTTCCATCTCCAGGCGTCCCAATCCACCTGGAACACTCCTGGCATCTTGCCCTAAATATATCCAAAAAGGCTGGTTATTTCAGTACTGAGTTCCAAAATTGCAGACAGAAGATGAGGTACTGTTGCTTGAGCTTACACTGGGTTCCATTTGAACATTGAAGTTCAAATATAGCGAGGTCACAGGAACATGCAGCCAAATGGAGCTGAGGACTAGATTAAACAGCAGAGGAGGCCAGGGGGACCATACAGTTGAGTTGTGCCACGGTTTATTGTGCTGCTATAATTTTACAATGTGTTTTTGTGGTTTGGAACTTAATGCCTGAGGGGTAGTAGAAACCGAATCTACAATTCACAAGCAATCAGATAAATGCTCAAAAGAAAACAACATGTTCAGAGTTGTGAGGGAAGAGCAGCGAAGAGAGGGACGATTTAATCAAAACAAAATGCTGCAGGTGAATGAGGTTGAAGAGACATCCTGTATATTGTGGGATCCTGGAATAACATCTTTACCCTGGGGTCGGTGAGAACGAGGAGCAGGCTTTCGCACTGACGTGAACAAGCCTATTGTAAGGGATCTGGAGAAATAAGAAGCAACCAGCCCTTAACTGCTGTCAACTCATTACAGATGCATATATACAGACAAGGTTTATCGTAGCCTCTCTGTGCTGACTTGGCCCGTTACAGCCTTGTCTTTTGACTGGGTACATTACAACCTCACCTTCTGAATAGGCACTTTACAACCTCACCTGCTGAATGGACATATTTCAGCATTGAATTCTGAAGAAGCATATTACACTCCAGCTTTTTTCCTCATATTTCCAGCATTCATTTTTTTAAATCTTGCTGCAGGGAACTTCAGTTTTCTTTTCAAATTCTATACTCCTGCCATCCATCCTTTCATAGAACTCCCTTTTGGTTTGGCCTTCCTTCCCTTATTTTCACTGCATTTAAAACTTGATTCCGCTCTAATATTCTTCCACTTCTAATGATAGGTCATCAACATTATCCTAGCTCTGGTTTGCTCTCTCCACTGACCTGCTGAGTATCTTCAGTGTTTTCTATTTTACATTCAATTTCCAACATCTGACGTTTTCTGCATTTCTATATCCCAAATCAGTTTGTTAGTGCCAGTGCCTATGGATGCCTAATTTGGTGTGTAGGATACAAATTGCACTTGTATATTCTGTTCCGATTTTGGGACACATCAAAGCAGTCAATGCCATAAATTGGCAAGAAATCATTGTTGCAATGTAGGAAATGGAGAAGCATATTGTGTATCGCAGACTCCCACAAACGATAGATCAGAGGGTCTGTAGCATTGATGTTAGCTTACTTTAGTTTAGTTTTGTTTAGAGATACAG
This sequence comes from Okamejei kenojei, assembly GCA_035221665.1. Lineage (NCBI taxonomy): Eukaryota > Metazoa > Chordata > Chondrichthyes > Rajiformes > Rajidae > Okamejei > Okamejei kenojei. The sequence goes on from CM069138.1 coordinate 26,646,194, forward strand.
CTTGGAAACAGGCCCTTAGGCCCACTGATCCGGTGCCGACCAGTGAACCCCACACACTAACACTATCCTACACAACATAGGGACAGTTTACAATTATACCAAACCAATTAACCTACAAACCTGTACCTCTTTGTCATGTGAGAAGAAACCAGAGATACTGGAGAAAACCCACGCAGGTCATGGGGAGAATGTAGAAACTCCGTACAGACAAGCAGCCATACTCAGGATCAAACCCGGGTCTCTGATCACTGTTAAGCAGCAACTCTACCGCTGTGCCACCTACACTACCGCTGTGTCAAGGACATATATTGATCAGAGACATTGAGGAGAGCCCTTTCATGTAATCATTAAATCCATCCATTTCTCTGCTTTGTCACTGCACAGGGAATTCCCTCTTAAAATCTGTGCTCCTGATCCCGGAGTGGGATTTGAACCTGCAACTTTCTACCTAACCACAGAATGATGAAGGCTGACAGCTAGACTGTATTACTCACTGACCTGAGCAAGCTGAGGAATAAGAGCATAAGTACCACTTTACAATGTCAGTTTTAATGGCACTAGAAAGCAAGCTCTTCTATTTAAGGATGTGGTTTAGTCACGGTAAATATTTGTCTAGAGCTTGGATTAGACGTGGTTAAAATATCAAGTGTAATGTAAATCATGGAAGCAGCAAATTCAAATATATACTCCTTTTCCTCAACCACTCTGGCTTTTCTCCCATTTCCAATCTTGTGGAATCAGATACAATTACTACATTGAAGAGGCATTTAGACAGACACTTGAATAGACAAGGCACAGAAGGATATAGTCCAAATCCTACCAAATAGGATTGATGCAGCTGGCTAGAAAAATCAGCAAGGTAGGCTAAAGGGTCTGTTTCTGTACTTTACAACTTTTTGACTCTATGTCTCTAGGCAACCAAAGATGGACACAAAATGTTGGAGTAACTCAGCAGGACTGGAAGTATCTCTGGGTAGAAGGAATGGGTGATGTTTCGGGTCAAGCCCCTTTTATCAGACACTGAGTCTGAAGAAGTGTCTCGGCCCAAAACATCACCCATTCCTTCTATCCAGAGATGCTGCCTGTGCGCTGAGTTACTCCAGCATTTTGTGTCTATCTTCGGTGTAAACCAGCATCTGCAGTTTCTTCCTGCACTCTCCAGCAACCTTTCCTTCTTGGCATTTTGCCCCTATCTACGCTCCACTTTGATCTGTTCTTCATCTTCCTTTCTCTCCTTCTTTTCCACATTCTCTCACCATTTCCTCGACGTATCATGTATCCCTTTTCCTTTCTTTCTTTTCTCTAGCATTCCCTTTTCATATCTTTCCCTTTCTCTCCAGTTTGCTGTTTGTACATTCCACAATCTCAAATTAATAAAACATTCCACAATCTCAAATTAATTGACCAGCAGTCAATTCATTGTAGTCAAGTAGACAGCTCTGTCAGAAACTTTATTAGCTTCAAGAATGAGAAATAAATTTGACTTTACAAAGGCCTATTTTTAAAGGATGTAATTTGCAAATCAGCAATATTATTTCCGAAAGTTGAGACCAATAAAGTTTAAAGAGCTCTCATTTAAGGAGCTTGCTAAAGCTGATTATGCTACAAGATGTTTGCTGCGGTATTGTAAAGTGGAAATAAAATGCTGAAAATGAGAAGATCGCTTCTTTTTTTGTTAGTCTTACTGACCACAGAAAGCTTGATTTAATCATGAATCACAAATCATTGCAAGCATAGGGGCCAAAGCTCCTGTATTTCACTTTTTTTCCAGGTCAGTCACGGAACAAAATTCTCATGAATCAACCGTGCCAGATGTACCACACTTCAAGAAAACTACAGTGTGCATCTCGCATTTTTACAGCACTTTGGAAATGCAACTGACTATCTCAAACCATGTCATCATGGGTTGTAGGAGGATGTAAAGCTCACGAGGTTAATGGGAGCAGCAACTAAGCATATTATTTTGAATAATTAATACAGGGAGAATTAGGGAATAACGGGGCAAAGGAAAGTGACTGGCTGACAGCAAGAAGGAGAGAGAGGGAGAGAGCAAAGATACAAATAGCATGACCAAATGAGAGCAAGGTATGGAGGGAGTGAGACCAGGGGGGCAACAGAGGAATGGGATGATAGCAAAAGAAAGAGAGAGAGAGAAAAAGTTAAAGAACCTGGGAATTTGGCGGGCAGAATCTTAGCCATCCACAGTTAGGGCAGTGAGAACCAGCTGAGAACTAGCCACTGGCTCTCCTTCCACTGAGTCCATTTGGCATGATGGAAAGTTGCTCAGTGTGAATATGTCCCCAGTGGTTCCTTCCGAATGTATTCTCTGCTGATGGTTATCCCCACCACATTCCTCAGGAATTAAACTGAGGAAAAGTAAGCAATAAATCTTGCAACGGTTTTTTGGGTTGGTTCCACAGCTGAGTGAATAAGAGCCTTGTAATTGCATCTGCAGGCAGAATGGGCCTTCAATCCTCTCCCAACAGAAACCTTCTTACCAAGTACTTCCAGAAGAATCAGAGTTTCCAAATGCACTGAAGGAGCCATCAGTTCGCTGGTACGTTAACTCCCTCTGGTAACCTGCAAAGCAGAAGTATTGCTAAGAACTGTTCAAACATTGACAAGAGAATTGGATCAACTTGGTTTGCCAGAGAGCTAATGAGATACAGCCTCTGTGCATAAGATAGGGATAAGTGAACTGGTCAGGGCAGGAATTAGCAATGAAATTAATTCTTGATCTACGTCCAAGGCCCAAATGATCATTTTCTTCATGTGTTCCTGTGACTTATGAGAATCGTGGGAATGTTAATATAGTGGTTACATTATTGTTGTTAGTCTAGTAATCCAGAGGTTGCAGTAATGATCCGGGAACACAAGCCCAAATCCCACAGCAGCTGGGGGATTTAAATGCACTTAATTGAATCAATCTGGAATTTAAAAAAAGATCCTGAACCTGCAATGGTGACCATGAAACCACTGGATTATAGAAACCCATCTGGAAACTTCAGGGAAAAGAAAAAATGCTGCCTTTATCCAGTCTGTGTGACTCCAGACACACTAATGTGGCTGTCTCTGAATTGCCCTCAAATGATGTCATAACCCATTCAGCTCAAGGGGCAATTAGGATATGGGCAGTAAATGCTGACCTAGACATTCACACTGACATTTTGTGAAGGAATAAAAACAAATGTTCATTTGTCTCCAAAGAGTTATTCAATGCACAAACAGAACAAAATACAATATTTCCTCCAGTCCAGATGCAGTCTTCTTTGCACATTTGCCCTGTGACCAAGTGGGTTACCCCCGGGCGCTCCAGTTTCTAGCCCCAACCCACAAGGCATACACCCAAGGAGGTTGTAGACATAAGGAACCGCAGATGCTAGTTTATAACAAAAAAAGGTACAAAGTGCTGGAGTAACACAGCAGGTTGGGCAGCATCTATGGAAGTCATGGCTAAGTGAGTTTTGGGCCCCATATCTGAGGAAGGATGTGCTGGCATTGGAGAAGGTCCAGAGGAGATTTATGAGAATGATCCCAGGAATTAATTAACATATGTTAAGCATTTGACGGCACTGGGCCTGTACTCGAGGAGTTTAGATGGATGAGAAGGACCTCACTGAAGCTTACCGGATAGTGAAAGGCCTGGATAGAGTTACAGATTGACAGAATCCTGATTAGTAAGGGTGTCAGGGGTGATGGGGAGAAGGCAGGAGAAAGGGGTTCAGGGGGAAAGATAGATAAGCCATGATTGAATGACAGAGTAGATGATGGGCCAAATGGCCTAATTCTGCTCCTATAATTTATGAATATATGACATCTCGGGTTGTGAAAGCTGTAAATTAAGAAGCCAGAGGAAAGGAGAGAGGTGAAAGTGGACGAGAGGGAAGGGGAAAGGGTGAGAGGGATAGTAAGGAAAAGGGATTGCCTACTGTAACTTTTTCCTAGCCTATAGGTGAGTGGTAGAATCTGGGGAGAATTTAAGGGGAATATGGGAAGAATTAAAGAAAGGGCTTAGTGTAAATGGATACTTGATGGTGGTTGTAGATTCAGTGGAGCGAAGAGTCTGTCTTTGTGCTGTGCGACTCTTTAACTTCTAGGGTGGGACTTGATCCAACTACTTGCTCCCTCAACAGTAAGAGAATATGTGCTACCACTATGATGTGGTTAACATGTTGGTTAGAATTGACAGCGATAGAAAGCTGGTTGCTCTTCCTGATTAATTCCTAGGAAGCTGAAGGCGTAACATGAATCTCCTTGATCATTGCAGTAACACATTACAATACAAAGACAAAGAAAAACAAAAGCAAAAAAAAAAATTGCTGGACTAACTTAGCGGGCCAGGCGGCATCTCTGGAGAAAATGGATAGGTGATATCTCGGATTAGAACCATTCCTCGGACTGATTGTGGTGGGGGGACAAAACTGGAAGTGTGGTGGGAGGCAGGGGAGGCACAGCGGCACAGCGGTAGAGTTGCTGCCTTACAGTACCAGAGACCTGGGTTTGATCCTGATTACAGGTCCGGTCTGTGCAGAGTTTGTACATTCTCCCTGTGACCGCGTAGTTTTCACTCGGACTTTGGAGCCTGAGGGGAAACTTGATAGAAGTATATAAAACCTGACAAGTGATAGGTGGATACAGGCGAGGGAGGTTTCTGATCAGCAGATGGTTGGTCAAAGGCCAAAGGAAAGTGGAGAATTCAATGTTCATACCATTAGGTTCTAGGCGACCCAAGCAGAATATGGGATGTTGTTCCTCCAGTTTCCATGCGGCCTCACTGTGGCAATGGAGGAGGTGCAGGACAGAGCGATCAGTATGGCAAAGGGAAGGGAAGTTAAAATGGTTGGAAAACCCACCTTGGATCATGTAGGACATGGCTTTTGCTTTCATCTCCTCAGTCACCTGATTTACAGCTGTCATATACTGCAAAATGTAAATGTTTGGAGCAAATCTGATCATGTTTTGTTCACCACACCCATATGGCATCTGAAGCAAATCTTCCAAACCATTAATAGAAGGTCCCAGGATATCACCTGAAAGGAGAAGCAGATTATCAAATAAGTTTTTTTACTCGTATTGTCTTAGCCACATTGTGGCTCATTCTCAAAAAGTATAAAACTTGCAACAATGTATAAACCCACTCAGTCAATGCATTTAATAGTGACCCTCTACCCTAATAAAGGGGTGCCCTGAATCAGAATGTGGAAAGGTGAATCTGGCATTGTGCACAGCCCTTGCTGTGCATTTTTGCTAATTTGATTTTGTCTGCTTTTTAACCCAATATTTCCTGGATTGGTGATGTAGAAAGTGGAGGTGAAGGCTGTAAAGTGATGTGGAACCAGATAAGGGAGGGATGATGGACAGATGGAACCAGGTGTGAGAGAGGATAGGGATTGTAGGCTGAAAATGAAGAAGCCCAGGTGGATAGGTGTGCAGGTGATGGGCTGATGGGACTGGCTGGGGGAGGGTCAAGTGTTTGGGTAATAGGGATTGTGGTGTAGGAAATGGAAAAGGTGAACAAAGGGAATGAGAACCTAGGTGGATCAGTAGGAGTGGGGAAATAACACATGGGTAAGGGTTACCTGAAATTTGAAAATTCAAATTTCGTACAGTCCATACCATTGCGATATAGGCTACCCAAGTGGGATATGAGGTGCATTAAATGCCCCAGTGCAGAATGAGCAAATTAGCCAGTTTTCCACCTAGGGAGTCCCAGCAGCTGTCATTAAGGATTTGCTTGACTTATGAGTTGCTGTCATCAGGTCAATTGCTCAATTGGACATTCTGCCAGTACCATTCCCAAAGATTCCACATGAATGATACCAACAGGGCTGTGCCAAACCCAAGTGATGTCCTGGCCTTCCAAAATTCAGTGTCCGTGATATTTTCCAGGAGCTACATACTGTATGCATACAATGGCTGCCAAGTTCAACTATTTATTTCTTCAGACATATGGGGAAGCTATTATGATACCATTGCCTTCAATGGAGCTGAATATCATAACCAGAATACTGAGCACGATGCCAACTTTCCTCCTTTTATTCTGCTAATTTACAAATCTGAATTGACAGAGGGCCCTTTGTGATGTGAATCTCCAGTGTTTGTCAGAGGTTTTGTCCACTCTTTTGACTGATCTATTGGTTAAGTTGCAGTATGCAATGAGCAGCTCCATAACAATACTGCAAGGGCTGAAACAGGCGGAGGCAATTTGCCAGCCAGTTCGGTCATTCCAACTCTGTACCTCACCTCCATTTACCCAATGTTGCTCTATATCCCTCTGATATTTGAAAGCTTCTGTTGTACATATTTTGTGGCTTGGGTGGGAGGGCAGAATTCGAGATTCCCACTGAAATTCTTCATTTCATCTTTCAATGGAAAGACCCTAAGTCAGAAAGTCATAACACGGAAACAGGCCCTTCGGCCCTACCTGTCCCTTGCCGACCAAAACGATAGAAGTGTAAAACATCAGCCTGAAGAAAGATTTGGCAAACCATGGGTCAACAATCTGAAATATTAACCCTGTTACTCTCTCCATTGAAGTTGTATAACCTGCTGAAAATCTCTAGCAATTTTACTTCAGGTGTTCAATGTCTACATTTTTGCACAATGTACTTGTTTCTTCGCTCTCCACAGATGCTGTTTGTTTTGCTGAGCATTTCCAATAAATCCAGGGCTTTCAGTTTTTAGAAGTTACCCTCTATTATCGACATTCCCTATCAGAGGACTTGCTTCTCTCAGATAAGTTATTTCAACTACTTTAAGTACTTTAATCAATACCTTTTATCAAAGGAGTTGATGCCAAGTTTATATATATAATACACTCACACTTTAACCCACTAAGCACCCGAGCCAATTTAATTATGCCAAGATGCAATGAATAGGTTCAGTTTTAGATATTACAGGAACACAAGGATTGTTGCTCCTGAATCAAAGAAACATAGTAAAATAGGTGCAAAAGGCCATTTGGCTCTTCAAGCCAGCACCGCCATTCAATATGATCATGGTTGTTCATCTAAAATCAGTACCTCATTCCTGCTTTTCCCCCATGTCCCTTGATTCCTTTAGCCCTAAGAGCTAAATCTAACTCTCTCTTGAAAACATCCAGTGAATTGGCCTCCACTGCCTTCTGTGGCAAAGAATTCCACAGATTCACAATTCTCTGGGTGAAAACCGAAGATGCCACAGTTGAAGGGAAAACTATAATGATCCCTGTGACCAAAAAGCAAAGTTGAGCCATCTGAAGGAGAATGGAGAAACAGAAAGTACTACTGATCTAGGGCTTGGCAAGAATCCGTGCTCTATGGAGGAGACCTTGAAAGGCAAAAATGAGAACTAAAATAAAGGGACAAATATTCTGCATCAGTCTATTTCAGATTAAACGATTGCCTTGAAATGAAAGGAGATTGGACACAGATGTGTCCCGCAAAATATTTGCATCAGAAGGAGAAAAAGGGAACCAAAATCTTTGCAACAAGAAGTTACAAGCCCCAAAATAGAACTGCCGGTGTAGAACGATATTTAGATGATAAACACATGCCTCTCGAATTCTGTGCACATGATGCTGATCCCTCAACCTACCTCTTAGCCAATCACTTCCTGGCTCTACTAATGATAAGAGACTTCCAAGGGGCCAAGACAGGGTAACTGTCCAAGGGTTTCACTAGCAGAGAGTCTCCACTGAAGGAGACAGTGTTACACAATAAGGAGCCAATTATTTGAAACTGAGGTATGTAGAAATTTTTTCTCGCAAAGAGTGGTGAATTTCTCAGAAATTCCCTGTCCCTGAGTGTTATGAAGGCCGGATCATTAGGAATGTTTAAAGAGAAGGTAGAAATATTTTTGAAAGGTCAGGGAATTAAAGGCTATGAGAAATTGCATAGAAAGAGGAGACGAGGCCTGGGGCAGATCAGCCTTGATATTAAATGACAGGGCAGGGTTGAGGGACCAAGTGGCCTACTCCTATTTTCATGCTCTCATGTAGAAACAATTTCATAAGCAGCCTGCTAAATTGTATTCTTCAATCAAAGTAAAGTCATTTTCTCCACACTACAAACATGGAGCTCCATCTTGTTCACTAGAAGGACCTCAACAGTTCATGAAGAGGTTCACCACCACTTTCTCAAGTGTCATTAGAGTCCGGGGAAAAAATACTGGCCTGGATAGTGAGACTCACACCTCAACTGTATGAAGGACATGGAAGAGAGAGGAACGCCTGGTACAATAAGGTTTAAATGGGACCTGAGGGACAACTTTTTCTATACTGAGGCGATATGCTTATGAAATGAATTGTCAGAGGAAATGGTTGAAATAGGTACATTAACATTTTATAATATTTGGACGTGTATATGGATAGGAAAGGCTCCGAGGGTAATGGGTCAAATAGGGGCAATGGGAATAGAGTAAATGGGGCTTTTTGGTCGTCATGGACAAGTTGGACTGAAGGGCCTGTTCATATTTTGTAAGAACAATGACCACGACATGGCTGGCACGAAACAGAATGGAGTTGTAAATCCCAATGGTAATCTCCAATGTTTCGGCCATTTTGTTGGTCCTTATTTTAAGTTAATAAAATGGAGATAAACACCTTTCCCCCCAAAAATTGATTGTTTGGTTTAGCTTCCCCCTACCTTTCAGCAAGAAATCTGCTGTGGGTGAGATCAGCTAGGAGTGTGAGTCAAAGCCAACATACAGTGAGGTCCAGACAAAGTGTTTCTTAAGCATGAGCAACGCCATGACCCTGCCACGTCCCTGCCACACCCCTGCTTCAGCTCAAGCAATGCCAGTGGTGGTCCGCTCATCCGGTGAGGAAAATTGAGGGCGGCACGACAGTGCGGTGGTAGAGTCGCTGCCTTATGGCACCAGAGACCAGGGTTCGATCCTGACTACGGGTGTTGTCGGTACAGAGTTTGTAAATTGCTCCCCGTGACTGCGTGGGTTTTCCCTGAGTGCTCTGGTTTCCTCCCACATTCCAAAGACATACAGATTTGTAGGTTAATTGGCTTTGGTAAAAACTGTAAATTATTCCTAGTGTGTGGGATAGGGCTCATGTGTGGGGATCGCTGGTCGGCGCAGACTCCGTGGGCCGATGGGCCGGTTTCCGTGCTGTATATCTAAACTAAACTAAGCAGGATGGAGCCTTCTTACCGATCACTGTGACATGAGCCCTCTGGCTTCCCTCCACCACGTTTTCCGGGAAGCTGAATTGTATTGCCTCAGTCCAAAGTTGTCCTTTAGCTTTTGGGGCCGCAAGGAATGCCTTGGAGAACGACTGCTCTATCCCTTCAGCCTGAGGACAGGGAGGCAAGCACAGCGTCAAACATCCTTCCATTCACCAGGATTTCGGAGTCTCCATTAATAAAGGTTTTGAGATAAAAGTAAACAAAAGAACAAATTGGGATTTTATGAACAGGATATTTGTATCCTCCCGTTCACATGTCTGTCCAAAAGGCCACTTAAACAATGCTATTGTAACTACTTCTGCCATCTCCACTGATTATTCCATGCACCCAGCACTCTTTGTGTAAAAATAAATTGCCTCGCACATTTCCTCTCTCACCGTAAAAAGCTATGCCCCCTGGTATATGACATTACTACCTTGGAAATTGTAAATGGGTGGGCACTTTAGTGGAGCAAACCAATTTGTCCAACTCTCCCTACTCTTATACTAAATGTTTCCCTTCAAAGTATTACCCATTTCTCTATTGAAAGTTACTATTAAATTTCTCACTGCTCTCTTTCACAATAAAATAAAATACTCATCTCCTTTTTGTCAATTACCTTGAACATCTTGAACATCTCCAGTTTCATGTCTAATTCTTAAAAGAAACTTCACCTCCTGGCAGTATAGGTGCATGGTTTCCTAAAAGGTAGTGAGTCAGGTGGACAGGATGGTAAAGAAGGCATTTGCCTTAATTGGGAAGGGCATTGAGTTCTAAAGTTGCAACATCATGATGCAGCTGAACAAGTCCTTGTTGACACTACACTTGGAATATTGCATGCAGTTCTGGTTACCCAGTTCTAGGAAGGATGTCATTAAGTTAGGAAGAGTGTAGAAGAAATCCACCAAGATGTTACCAAGCTTTGTGGACTTGTTACTGGGAGAAGTTGGCAAGGCTAGGACAATTCTTTGGAGTCTAGAAGGCTGATGATTGATCGTATTGAGTTGTACAAGATCATTAGAGGCATGGATAAAGGGAACACACTGTTTTTTTCCCATGGAAGAGCATTGTAAAACAATAGGGCATAAGCTTAAGGTGAGATGGGAGAGATTTAAGAAGGAGCTTGGGGTAACTTTTTCACTCAGAGGGTAGTTGGTATCTAGAATGAGCTGCCTGAAAAAACGTATAGAAATTGATATAATTCTGACTTTCAAAATACATTTAAGAAGGATATGGGCCAAATGCAAACAAAAGGTGGTTAGCAGCATGGACAAGTTGGGTCAAAGGGCCTATTCAATGACTCTATGACATTTTCTCTAACAAAACTCCTGCCCTTTCCACAGGTTTAATGGTGACTGGTTGTGATGTTCACCACAGTTCCAAACTTTAGGAGTATTCATGCCTCATGTACCCCTTGATCTCTTCAAAACTTCTTGGAACATTAAAATATATTGATGTTGCCTGGGATGGAGCATTTTGGTTACAAGGAAAAATTGGAGTGCATAGATCTATCTTTCCTACAGTGGAGGTTAAGAGGACACTTGATTGAGGTATATACAATTATAAACAGTGTATACTGCAGGAACTCTTATCCATTCAATAGTGTTGAATAAAATTAGAGGACATAAATTCAGGGTAAGAAGTAAGAGATTCAGAGCGGATCTAAGGAGGACTTTCTTCACCCCAAGAGTGATGAATGTTGGAATACACTGCCTGAGAGAGTGGTGGAAGTGGCACTGCTGATAGCCTTGATGGCATGTTTAGAGGAGCATTGGAATTGTCTGGATATAGAGGGCCATGAGCCAAGTGCTGGAAGATGAGTGCCCATTGGACACCATGGTCATGATGGACCAAATGGCCTGTTGCCATGCTGTATGGCCGTATGGAAGATTGAAGCAGGAATAAATCATTTGCCCCATGTTTTCTGCATTCAATAATATAGCACCCTCTGTACCAACCTCCTGCACTACCACACATTTCTTGATTCCATTAATGTCCAAAAACCTATTGATCTCTATCTGGGATACATTGAATGACTGGATGTAGACTTCCAAACCTTCACCACCCTCTATCCTGAATGACCAATGCTTCAATTGTTCAGTGGTATGCTATGTATAACATGTACCGAGGTACAGTGAAATTCATTTTTGTATACATTTGTGATGTTCGCCACAGTTCCAAACTTTAGGAGTATTAATTAATCAGTATATATCAGCACATTGCCAATCACCCACATCCAAATCTTTACATTCATTTATATTTGCAAACATACCCACATCAGATATATACTTTCTTGAAACTTGTGATGCAGGCGGACAGGGTGGCTTATGAAGACTTCTGGCATGCTCACCTTCATCAGCCAGGGCACTGACTATAAGAGTTGGGACATAATATTTAAACTGTACAAGTGGTCGGTGAGACCACACTTGAGTAATATGTGTAGTTTTGATTGTCCAGCAATAGAAGAATGTCATTAAGGTGGAAAGTATGTGGAAAAGATCCAATAGCCTGTCATTGGGACTGGAGTGCTTGAGTTATAAAGAGTGGGTGGATAAGCTGGAACCTTTTTGCCTGCTGTAGGAAACTGAGGGGTATATAAAATCATGAGGCCCATAGATAAGATGAGCGGTGACAGTCCTTTTTCCCCTGGGTAGGGGGCATCTAATGTTGGAGGACATAGATTTAATGTGAGAGGAAAAGCCCCAAGGGGCATCATTTTCACACCAAATGGGGTGGGTATATGGACCAAGCTGCCAGTGGAAGCTGGAGAGGTTCCTTGAAAATGTTCAGAGGGATATGGGCCAAATGCAGGCAAATGGAACCCGATTAGACAGAAATCTTGGTCGGCATGGACAATGTGGGATGAAGGGCCTCTTTCTGTGCTGTATTACTTCTATGGCTCTAACACCATTCAGTCCATCTAGCCTGAGCCAATCTCCTCCTGCCCTTCTTCACCTTATCTTCTGAAGGGATTGCTATAGCTAGGAGCCACCAAAGACTCAATGGATCAAAAGGACCCCTTCTGCGCTATAATATATTTATGCCTTCCCCTTCTGCTGCTGCTCTGCAGCCCTGATTATCCCTCGTCACTTTCCATTCAGAAGCCTATATGCAAAATTCATCTAATTCTGTTTCGAAAGAGTTACACCAGTAGTTTTCTGTCGCGTGCCATTCCCACATATCCACTGATCTGGCTGAAAGGATTATTCCTAATCGCTGTGCTTGCTTGAGGCTTTTTCTAAGTTTAAATCTAACCCCATACTCATGGTCCAAGTTAAACAATCCATTATGGGGATTGCTCCCAGACTTTCAGAGATCTGGGCCATGCATCATCTGTAACACATTTGTAAAATCTGAACCTTCTCACTGCTACACCATTAGGTAAATCCCAGAGGATCCAAGTACGTTGCTAGGATTCCAAATATTGGAGGTCTCAGCGTATTCAGCTGGCTTCAGTGAAGCTGTTACATCATATCAACTGTGGCCCTGCGGGTAATGCTCTCTTCTTTGACTCATGCGTACAATGGTTCCAATTCCCTTCAAAGGCTTGGACACAATATCAAAGTTGACCTGTGAGAGCTGCCTTTCTAAGGAAATGTCTGATTTTCTCTCAGGTCATGTAGTCTGGATGTAATTGGCAAGGTAAGCAGTTATTATCCATCCCCTGAACTGTGTAGCTTGTTGGCCTGTTTCAGGGGAATTAAGAGCAAGCCACACCGATGGATCGGGAGTCACATGTAACACAAACATAGAACAGTTCAACATGGGAACAGGCCCTTCGACCCAATATATCTGCACCGCAATCTAACTAATCCCATCTGCCTGCACGTGATCTACATCCCTCTATCTCCTGTCTCTTCATGTGCCGGTCTAAATGCCACTTAATGGCTGCTATCACATCTGTTTCTACCAGGGCAGCATGGTAGCGCAGCAGTAGAGTTGTGCCTTACAGAGCCAGAGACCTGGGTTCATTCCTGACTATGGGTGCTTGTCCGTATGGAGTTTCTACGTTTGCCCCGTGACCTGCGTGGGTTTTCTCCTGGATCTCTGATTTCCTCCCAAGATGTACGGGTTTGTAGGTTAATTGGCTTTGGTAAAATTGTAAAATTGCCCCAAGTGTGTAGGATAGAACTGATGTATGGAGTGATCAATGGTCAATGTGGCTTCAGTGGGCCAAAGAGCATGTTTCCGCATTTTATCTCTAAAGTCCATGGCCTCTAGTCTTTGGCATTTCCACTCTGGTATGCCTCTCATAATTTCCACCTTATGTATGCCCCTCTTAATTTTATGAACTTCTGACTTTGATTGGGTAAGGATAACAGATTTCCTTCCCTGAAGGATAGAAATGAACCAGATGTTTTTCTTTTAAAATAAAGATTAATGCAAGGTTGTAGCGGCGCCCGCAGGCGCACGCATGTATAGAACCCGGCGTTCGGAAGCCGTGGTCACGTGACTCGGGAGGGGCTGCTTGTTTCGCGCGGTTTTCCACTTGCGCGCATTAGTTCAGCACTGACCACCGTTGTGGGCAGACGTGTCTGGAGAACCAGTATACTGGATATCGAACTTTTGAATAAAGATTTGTTTAAAACTTCAGTAGCCGTTTCTCAGACCACTAAAAGGTTCCCTTTCAGGGCATTAGGCCTTTCATTCCAGAGTTTATATAATTTCCTAATAATATATCCCCTCCCCTTTTCCCACAGCAATGGTGGGATTTGAATCAATGTCCTTGATAGTTTTAGATGCTAGCCTGGACCATGACCCAGGGCATTGCTTCAAATCACATTGTGACTGCACCTCTCAATGTTCACGCCATGTTACTTCATAAGTTCATGTTCTAGGAGCAGAATTAGGCCATTCGACCGATCAAGTCTACTCAGCCATTTCATCGTGGCTGATCTCCCTCTCAACCCCATTCTCCTGCCTTCACTCCATAACCTCTGACATCCTTACTAATCAAGAAACTATCAATTTTCACCTTAAAAATATCCATTGAGTTGGGCTGCACAGCCATCATTGGCAATGAATTCCACAGGTTCACCACCCTCTAACTAAAGAAATTCCTTCTCATCTCCTTTCTAAAGGTACATCCTTTTATTCTGAGGCTATGGCCTCTGGCCCTAGACCCTCCCACTTGTGGAAACATCCTCTCCACATTCATACTATCCAGGACCTTTCACTATTCGGTAAGTTTCAATGAGGTCCCTGTACTTTGAAGAGCATGGGACCTTTCCCTGGTGGTCCTGGCCAATGTGCATTCATCAACCAAGCTTGGAATAAGATCATTCCTCTTTGACTTCACATTGCTGTCCATTGCTGCTTATCAACTGCAGTGACTGCAAAGCCATGTCACTGGGAGATTCTGCTACCTCAGCCTTATCACGGTTGACCATACTGGGTGTGCAGCCAAATCAATCCTAAGCTCTCACTCCTACTTCCTCTCTCGCTCCACCCATTTCCACCCACCCACAAAAACAACCACTGCCATTGACTGGATTTAGAGGAGGTAACTTCTGTAATCTCATAGCACAGGTCTATCGGGCCTGTGATGGCTCTTTGAAAAAGCAATTTCATTCGTCCGACTGCCCACAATCCTACATACTTCAGGGATTTCCCCAATCATGTTGTTGAGGGAACCTGCTTTCACCAGCCTATCAAGCACTGTGTTTCACGTCACATCAATTCACTTCCTTTCTGCTGGTTTATTTGCCCATTGATTTACATCTCTGTTTACAAACTCTTCTACCAAATAGAACAGCACAGCAAACTCTTCTACCAAATAGAGCAGACGCTTCTGCGCTGAACATCATTCCAAGTTAAACTAATCTCCTCTGCCTGTATGATCGATATCCCTCCATTCCATACATATCCATATGCCCATCTAAAAGCCTCAAACACCACTACTGTATCTACCTCTGCCACTGCGCATGATAGCGCATTCTAGGCACACACTATTCTCTGTGTAAAAAAAACTTGCCTTTAATTCCAGAGGTTATATAATTTCTTGATAGTAAATCCCTCCCTTCTCCCACAAGCTATGGTGGATTTGAACCCCAATGCCCTTGAATTAGTGAACCAGCCTTCTAGATGATGGCCCAGTAACAACTACGTTGAACATTTCCCTCAGACCTTAAAGCTATGTCCTCTCATCCTTGACATAGGATCCTTCTGAATGTCTACCCTATCTATGCCTCTCATAATTTTGTATACATCTATCAGACCTCTTCTCAACCTCTGATGTTCCAGATGAAATATTCCAAGGATCCAATAATCCGAATAGCTGACACCCTTTTATTCTGCTCAATCACTCCATTATAAACCCTCAAATTTTCAGTAAATCTACCCTACACCACGATCAAGGCCTTAAACTTCCTAACTTATGACACCCAGAACTGGACTCTATTTTCACTGTGGCCTTGTCAATGATTTTATTAAGAATCTTAAATCTACACAGCACGGAAAGAGACTTAATGACCCAATTCATCCATGACAACCAAAGGTTTCACTTCACTTCCTTGCCTTTGTATTCTATGCCACTACTTCTAGAGCCCAGAATATCACATAGTCGTACAGCACAGACCCTTTGGCCCACCATGTCCATACCATGTACGTGAATATTCTTAGCGAACTCTTAATTAAAAATAGAGAGAAACCTGGTCAAGAGGAATAGCCCAATGCAAGTCTTACCTTCACTAAAATGTGCTTGGTGACAGCATCAAATGCAACTGTGGTTGTTGCCTTCACTGTAACAGGAACCTTTCCGAGAACCTTTGTTGTAACAGGGAAGTAAAATACATGGGCCTCCTGACTCCTCACAGACCCCGTCTTGCTGCTGGGTGCAGTGTTCTCGCTCAGCATAGGAGTCAAATCAAAGAAGTCCCCCAACTCCACGTCCACCTGAACCTGGGAAATTAAAACAAAAGCCACCTTTATCCAGTTATCAATGTTTCATCCCCCAATTTACTTAACTTTTCAACAAGGTAAACTCACAAATTATCCAGGGGGGGATTTGAACTTACATTCTGACAATATTGAGTCAAGGCTTCTCAATATCATGGCTCATGTATTCAGACCATTTGGCTGTAAGAAGTTTGAATGAAATGGAGCCTACTGACTGTAACATCGTGGAGCTGTGGTCTGCGGAGCTTCTAGTCGCGGGCGCGACGCTGACTTTAACATTGCGGAGGCCGAGGATCGCCAGTGCTGGAGCTTCACCCAGCTTGGCCAGTGGACTTCGGAAGCCGCGGTCTCCGGTAAGAAACGGCCGATTCGGAAACTCCAAGCCGCAGAGTGTGTTCCTGCATTCCGACGCCGTAGTTTCGATCATCCCGGCGCGAGGGCCTGTACATTGGGCCATCCGTAGCGGCGACTGTGGAGGGTTCATGGACCCGATCACGGGTGAACAAAGAGGTAGATGACTAAACGTTATTGTCTTCCAGTGAGAAATGTTGTTTCTGCTGTGGTGGATGTTTATGTTAAATTCAATTGTGTATTGTGTTCTTTTTATTCGTATGGCTGTATGGTAACTCAAATTTCACTGTACCAATTGGTGCATGAGACAATAAATGTGAACCTGAACTTGAACTTGAATTAGGTCATTCGGCCTATCAAGTCTACTCTGCCATTCAATCATGGCTGATCTATCTTTTCCTCTCAACCCAGCTCTTCTGCCTTCATCCCATAACCCCCGTATCTCTTACTAATCAAAAAACTGTCAATCTCCGCCTTAAAGATAACCATTGAATTCAGAGCCGACTGGGTCAATGAATTCTACAGATTCACCACCCTCTGACTAAAGAAAATCCTTCTCATCTCCTTTAATTCAATCCATGCAGTAAATCAAGTCACTTGCCCTCCTGCCATCTACTTCACTGCTCCAAACTTTCTGAGAATAATGAAAGGCACAAATACAGTGGATGTGAAAAGGATGTTTCCACTGGTAGAAGAGTCTAGGACCAGAGGTCATAGCCTCAGAATTAAAGGACGCACTTTTAGAAAGGAGGGTGACGTTCTTGTGACGCTGCGAGTCGGCTGCCTCGCCTGCAGTGGGTTAGTTGTTTCAAAATTTTTTTGTTTTTTTTAGTATGTCCTAAAGTATGTTTTAGTGTTTCTGTGTGTGTCTTGTGTGGGGGTGGTAGGGGGGATAGGGGATAGGGGGAAATTGTTTTCGGGCACCTACCTCGACGGAGAGGCAACTTTCTTTCCTGTCGCTTCTTCATCCTCCTCCTCGCGGCCTTACAGCTGGTTTGGTACAGCCTTTCCCGGAGTCGGGCCCAGAGCTTCAGTGGTGGCGCAGTGGGGACTGTAACATCGTGGACCCGCTTGCCGGGGGTCACCGGAGAAGCACTCCAACTGCTGGCCTGCGGCCTACAACATCCTGGAGCCTCAGTCTGTGGAGCTTCTGGCGGCAGGTGTGGAATGGACTTTGCTTACCATCGTTGAGCGGGCGATCCCTCGCCGGGAGTCGCCGTGGAAGAGCTCTGACCGCCTGCGGCCTACAACATCCGGAAGCCGCAGTCTCCGGTAAGGAGGTGGTCGATTGGGAGCTCCAGGCCGCGGGGTGTACTCGACCTGTCCCCGACGTCGGCGTTCCGACCATCCCGACCAGAGGGCTTGAACATCGGGCCGTCCATGGCGGCGACTACGGAGGGTCAGGGCCCCAACCACGGGTGAACAAGGGAGGAGGAGGAGGACGGTCTGAACTGTATTGTCTTCCACCACAGTGGTGAATGTCTGTGTTCTTCTTCTTCTTGCGTATGGCGTGCACAGCCAAAGTTGTGGGACAACTTGTTCTATTTTGATCTTATTTGATTGTGTAAGCCGGGTTGATTGCATTCAGTCGAAATAGGGCAGACCACGTGAAGGTTGTAATCTTCCACCCCGATGTCTGTGTTGAATTATGTTATGCATTGTGTCCTTTTTTAATTGTAACGCTGCATGGTAAATTACATTTCACTGCACCTAACGGTGCATGTGGCAAATACATTTGAACATGAACTTGAACTTGAGGTGAGGAGGAAATTCTTTAGTCAGAGGGTAATTAATCTGTGGAACTTATTGCCACGGTGGAGACCAAGTCAGTGGATATTTTTATAAATAGATAAATTCTCGATTAGAACAGGTGTCAAGGGTTATGGGGAGAAGGCAGGAAAATGGGATTGAGAGGCAAAGATCAGCCATGACTGAATGGCGGAATAGACGATGGGCCAAAAGGCCTAATTCTACTCCTATAACTTGTGAACTTGTGATTTTAAGCTGACTGCTCACCGCAAGTCTGTATTTTCAGATTGTGGAGACCACTGGGTTCTTTCTCCACAGGTAAGGACAACATTTTCTGGCCTAACCAGGTCACGAAAAAATCATTATCCAAATCATACAGGGTAAGGACATGTTAGTGAGCCAGTGATCTGATAGTTCAATGGTTACTGGTATGGAGACTTGCATTTCATTCCCAGCTGTGGTGGTGAGATTTGAACTAATGTCCCTGGATCGTATGGCCAGGGGGTTGAATTATTGGTCTGGCAACATAACCACAATAACGCATCTGTTGGTCATGACTGTACTGCAATACTCGTTTATTTCAAAACATGCACACTGTGGTCTGTGGCTTCTCATGAATCAGGCATGGTGGGCTAATTCTGCCCAGGACATCCACAAGTTCCTGTTGATTGCATGTTATTC
Source organism: Okamejei kenojei (assembly GCA_035221665.1). Taxonomy (NCBI): domain Eukaryota; kingdom Metazoa; phylum Chordata; class Chondrichthyes; order Rajiformes; family Rajidae; genus Okamejei; species Okamejei kenojei. The sequence continues at coordinate 26,665,027 of CM069138.1, forward strand.
CAGACAGAATGTTTTTGGTATTCCATGAAACATCTTTACGCTGTGAGTCCCAGACGACCCCCCTTGTGCAAATTAGCTTATCGATATTTCTCGCCCATCAGCGATCTTGGTTGAACTCACCCTACTTCTCCTACTGTTGAATTGAAACATAACCCAGCGCAGACTGTGTAGAAATATACAGTCCATGCCTTGTTTAACAAGAATCTATCTGCCTCTTCCTTGAAAAAAACAAAGGCTCTGCTTTCAATTCCTTTTAAGGAAGAGAATACCTAGGGGTCACAACCTTCTGAAAAAAGTTGTTTCACTTAGACATCGTCCATGTCTTAAATGAGAAACATTTTTTTTTAAATATAGATCCCCAGTGCTAAATTCTGTACATATCTCACTACTTCCACGATTAAAAAATCCCCAAAGGATCTTATATATTCTAATCAAGTCAACTTTCTTTCTTCTAGACTTCAGTGGCATGCCCATTTCAAGTATTAGTCCAGTTAAACATTTCTCGCAAAAAAAGACACAATGTGCTAGAGTAACTCATCGGGTCAGACAGCATCCCTGGAGAAAATGGATAGGTGACCCATCCCAACCAGAAATGTAATCAATCCATGGTCTCCAAGGGTGCTGCCTGACCTGTTAACTTACTCCAGCACTTTGCCTGTTTTTTTTTTTTTTTGCAAAACACCATCTGCAGTTCTTTGTTTAAACATTTCTCAGACGTGCTTCCCAAGTGTGAACACAATTCCTTGAATAGCCTATCACCTGGCTTCCTCTCCTCTGTCAGTCTCAAGAAGGGTCCAGACCCTTTCATCATCAAAGTCATCTGTCCATTTCCATCCACAGATGCTGTCTGACCGGTTGAGCTCTCCCAGAAGTTTGTTTTTTACTCTAGCACCCAGTTGCTCTGGCTGCTTGTTGTTACAGCGTATAGTTACCAATCCAACACTAAAACAAAATGGTGTAATCCAAAGCATCATTAGCCACCAGAAAGGTCAAATCACTTCACTGCAGCCCCCACAGATGAATCCAGTGACACATTGGAAACATCTCAGCTGATCTCAGGTGGTCAACTAACACAAACTCCCTGGTAAAGAAAGCACAACAATGGCTTTACTTCCTAAGATGACTCAGGAAAGTCAACTTGCCACTACAGCTGCTGGTGTCATTCTACCGTTGCTCCATAGAGAGTGTCCTGCCAACTTGTGAGATTGAAAAATCGGAATCCTATTAGTCTGACGTCAGTGAGGGCGGGGCACGTGACGTCAATAAGGGGCGGGGCAAGTGACATCAGTAAGGGGCGGGGCACGTGACGTCAGTAATGGGCGGGGTACGTGACGTCAGTGAGGGCGGGAAAGTGACCTCAGGGGGGTTACACAAAATGCTGGAGAAACTCAGCGGGTGCAGCAGCATCTAAGGAGCGAAGGAGATGGGCGACGTTTCGGGTCGAGACCCTTCTTCAGACTTTCTGCTGCACCCGCTGAGTTTCTCCAGCATTTTGTGTATCTCCTTCGCTCCTTAGATGCTGCTGCACCCGCTGAGTTTCTCCAGCATTTTGTGTAACCCTCGATTCTCCAGCATCTGCAGTTTCTTCGTTAACAAAGTGACCTCAGTGCTACATGCTGATATTTACAACATATATATGCTACGCTGATATTTACAACTGATATATATGCTCTATGCTGATATTTACAACTATATATATGCTGATATTTACAACTGATATATATGCTGATATTTACAACTGATGTACATGCTGATATTTACATCTGATATATATGCTATATGCTGATATTTGCAACTGATATATATGCATATAGCGTTTATATATTTATGCATTTTCAGGCATATATGATATATAATATATCATATATGCCTGAAGAAGGGTTTCGGCCCGAGACGTCGCCTTTCTTCTTCGCTCCATAGATGCTGCTGCTCCCGCTGAGATTTTCCAGCATTTTTGTCTACCTTCGATTTTCCAGCATCTGCAGTTCCTTCTTAAAAACTATATGCTCTATGGTGATATTTACAAACTGCACGGAAAGCCCGAAATGACCAAACACACGCACACTGACTGGACACAAAAGACCACGTCGCTCTGGGATCTTTGCTGGACGCGGATCCCGAGCGCGAGTTGACGAAGCGTCGGCTGCAGGGCGGAAACTGGCAGGAGCTGGTTATGTAGCAACAAAATATCCTCTAGCAATCTCTGGTAGCAACTGAACACACAAAACGAATATATATATATAGTGCTTGTTTCCCGTTCTGATACTCACTTGCAGTCACCATGATTGTGCAAATAAGCACCTTGTCGCAGCACAGATCCTGGTCTGCAGTCTGTGGGCGCGATTAAAGCGTCACTCCCGAAGCACAGGGCAGGACAACGCAGGACAACACAGGACAACACGGGATCGGGTGCCCGACTTGCAACGCTGCAGCTCTCCGCGTCGCCACTGTTGCAACATTAGTTCCAGGCAACGAAACCACAGATTGTTGCACTGGCTGTTGTGTTGACGAAGAAACTGCAGATGCTGGAGAATCGAGGGTTACACAAAAGGTTGGAGAAACTCAGCGGGTGCAGCAGCATCTAAGGAGCGAAGGAGATAGGCGACGTTTCGGGTCGAGACCCTTTCTTCAGACTGGTCAGGGATCAGTCTGTATCTCTCGTTTCCCTGACCCTGACCAGTCTGAAGAAGGGTCTCGACCCGAAACGTCGCCTATCTCCTTCGCTCCTTAGATGCTGCTGCACCCGCTGAGTTTCTCCAGCTTTTTGTGTAACCCTCGATTCTCCAGCATCTGCAGTTTCTTCGTTAGCAAAGTGACCTCAGTGCGGGGGGGGGGAAATGACGCCGAACCCACCGTGCGGGGCGGGGTCATGCGGCTGCGTGCTGACGTACACCCGTGCGTGTCCCCATAAGCGGCGCAGGCGCGGTGCGCTCTCTCGCTGTCTCCTCGCCGCCGCCGCCGCCATGGGTCGCACACGCTTCCATCCCAATTCCGAATTCCAATTTTTTTCGCAATATTGAGGAAAAAAATCGGAATTCGGAATTGGGATGGAAAAATCGGAAGAATTCCGCCCAAATCGGAATAGTTGGCAGGTATGCCGTTGCTCCATAGAGAGTGTCCTGGCACATGACATCATGGTGTGGTATGGCAACAGTTCTGCGGCTGACAAGAAAGTTCTGCAGAGAGTCATCAATACCGCCCAGAAGATCACCAACACACACCCGCCTGCACTGGAAGAGATCTATAGCTCTCGTTGCCTGCGGAAGGCATTACGCATCCTAAAGGACTCATCTCATTCCGCACATTACTTGTTTGCCCCTCTGCCCTCAGGAAACCGTTACAGGTCCATCAAATCACACACCACAAGATTAACAAACAGTTTCTACCTCAAGGCCACCACCACTCTGAGCTCTGCACTGAACACACATCCCCATAGCCAATATTTTGTACTGCCACAGCACCATACTGTGAAATATTGCACAATCTGACTTGACGACGTTTTTCTTGCCGTTTTTGCTGTTTCCATTGTCGTTATTATTTATCTGATATGTTGGAGCTCCGCTCGGGCAGTGTGCCTGAAATTTTGTTGCATGTATTTACACTGACAATAAAGTGTATTATTATTATTATTATTATTATTATTATTATTATTATTATTATTATTAAAGTCCATTACCTCTTGTGTCTGTTCCAGGTAGTTGAAGATGCTTATTTCCAGAATTAGTTGTTCCCCTCTGGTCACAGAGTACGGGAGGTTTAATTCCAAAAAGAAAGACTTGAAGACCTCCAACTGTTAATCAAAAAAAGCAGGCAAGTTGTTATCCACACTAATTGAATTACATCTCAGATCACAAAATTATTTGGAATACTAGTATACAATCTATTTCACTTTTGAATTTTTGTTCCCAGTCCTTGGCTCATACCAGCCTTATGCAGTAGGTTATGAATGTATGAACATATGAATTAGAACCCTCATGCTATATCCTCCATTTAATGAGATCATTTTAACCTCGCTTCCATTACCCTGCCTAAACCCCAGTAACTTGGCATTCACTTTCTGAACTGTCCTCATTAATGGAAAGCTTTTATAGGAGGTGAGCACGAGTGTGTGTGTGTGTGTGTATGTGTGCAAGTGTTTATCTGTGTATGTGTGTTTGTGCTTCTGTGTCTGTATCTGTACCAGCGTATGTTTCCATGTGTGTGTGTGTGTGTACCTGTATCTGTGTGGTGTTTCTTGCTGTGTGTGTGTGTGTGTGTGTGTGTGTGTGTGTGTGTGTGTGTGTGTGTGTGTGTGTGTGTGTGTGTGTGTGTGTGTGTGTGTGTACGCGTGTGTGTGATGATGGTAGGACCAGCAGAAAGATTCCCTCTGGCCTCTTGGTGTTAATTAATACAATGGAGGAAAGACCAATTAATAATGCAACTTTTTACAAAATTTAGCAAAGAATTGCTTTTGACACACTTACAAAACAGGGACATGAAACTGCCAATTTACAGTCAAGAAAATCCTTACAACTAAAGAAAGAGTCTAATTCAGTGATGCTGGTTGAGCAATGAATGTTGGCCAGTAACAGCTCTTCCTGCATTATCCTGCATTAGGGCTTAAGGTGGGATAAATCCTTTGCTGACAGACAGCACCTTCAACAGGGCATGCTCCCTGAGCATGGCCCAGATTATTTTCTCTGCGTACCCATTGTGCCATGAACGCCACATCTGGGGAGTGAAAGAACAGAGCCCTGAATGGTGAGTGGTGTCAAAACGTTATGGGGAGAAGGCAGGAGAATGGTGTTGTGAGGGTAAAATAGATCAACCTTTCATCAAATGGCAGACTCGATGGTCCGAATGGTCTAATTCAGCTCCTATGCCTTTTAGTCTTCTGAACTAAAGGAGTGGAAAAGATATTTATCCACAGAATCTATAAAACACCTGACCCGAAATGTCACCTATTCATGTTCTCCAGAGATAGTGCCTGACCCGCTGTCTAACACAAGCACCTTGTGTATTTTTTTTTTGTAAACTAGCGTCTGCAGTTCTTTGTGTCTCCATAGAATCCCATTCTGCTGGGAACATTTCTTTGTTCCATCCCACATACTGTCCCACATACTGACATCTTTTCTGTTTGAGTGTTGATCCAATTCCTTGAACTACAGAAGTGTCAGTTGCAGGTTGAGCAGTTGTCAGTGATCTAGGCATCTCCACATCAGAGTGTAAGAAGTGGATGACTTAGTTTAGTTTGGAGACGCAGCGCGGAAATAGGCCCTTCAGCCCAGCGAGTCCACACCAACCAGCGATCCCCGCACATTAACGTCATCCTACACGCACTAGGGACAGTTTACACTTTATACCAAGCCAATTAGCTTACAAACCTGTACTTATTTGGAGTGTGGGAGGAAACCGAAGGTCTCGGAGAAAACCCACGCGGTCATGAGAGAATGCCCAAAGCACCCATCGTCGGGATCAAACCCGGGACTCCAGTGCTACAGGCCCTGTGAGGCAACAACTCTATTGCTGCGCCACCGTGCCGCCGTAAAGCGAGGGAATCATACACCAGTTGCGTTACTCCAGCATTTTGTGTCTGTCTTCAATATAAACCAGCATCTGCAGTTCCTTTCTACACACTTCGTATATTGCCTCAGAGTCTGAATGTTGTGGGTTTAAGTCCCAGTCCGGTTCTTTGAGCACAAAACTATAAGAAAACAGTTCAATGCCGTATTGAGAGAGAAAGAGAGCGGCGCTGTCACTTGCGCTGACCCTTGGCGATGTGGAAGATCCCATGACACTAATCTTAAGCAAAGCAGGGAGTTCTCCTAGTGTCCTGAGACCAATATCTATCCCAAGCTAGAGTCTCTACAATCAGATTATTTTATTGTGTTTAAACTGCAATTTGCGAGAGCTTGCTCTGCAGAAATTGGCTGCGACCTGTCCTACATTACAGCTGTGTACACTTACAAAGTGTTTATTGGGCTGCAAATTCCTTTGAGATACCCTGCAGCTACAGAAGAAGTTGTAGAAATTCGTCATTGAGTTGTAACAATAGTAGGAAATAACACAGGATGTGGGAACAAAGAACTACAGATGTTAGTTATTTCACTAAAGGATACAAAGTGCTGGAGTAACTCAGCAGAGAAGAGTCTCGACCCTAAACATCATCTATCCATGTTCTCCAGAGATGCTGCCTGACCAGCAAAGGTACTCCAGCACTTTGTGTCCTTTTGGAAATAGCACTCTCTTCCTTGCCTTTCGAATTAGGACAGATTATTGGTGTTTCTTTGCTTGCATATGCAATCTGAATAAGTGAAAAGAGGTCTGTGGATATGATAAATAAATAATGCTACAAATATTTTGATTGAAAAGTTTTGATGAGATTCCTTGTGCATGAATATTCTTGAGTCTGGAGCCATCTGGTGGCAATGTTTAAATATTATATCCGCATGCAGGGAAATATTCATTTAACTCCTGACTGACACATGTTGACCAATGAGAAAACAAGGAATTGCAGATGCTGGAACCTTAAGTAAAACACAAAGGGCTGGAGTAACTCAACGAGTCAGGCAATATCACTGTAGTAGAGTTTGAAGAAGGGTCATAACCCAAAATGTTACTTGTCTGTTTCCTCCAGAGATGCTGCCTGATCCGAGCTAATTCAGCAGTTTGTGTTTTTTGTTACCATATAACCATATAACAATTACAGCACGGAGACAGGCCCTCTCGGCCCTTCCAGTCCGTGCCGACCATTTGTTTTCCCCTAGTCCCATCTACCTGCACTCAGACCATACCCCTCCATTCCCTTCACGTCCATATACCTATCCACTTTACTTTTAAATGTTAAAATCGATCCTGCCTCCACCACCTCTGCTGGAAGCTCATTCCACACAGCCACCACCCTCTGAGTAAAGAAGTTCCCCCTCACGTTACCCCTAAACTTCTGTCCCTTAATTCTCATGTCATGTCCTCTTGTTTGAATCTTCCTTACCCTCAATGGGAAAAGCTTATCCACGTCAACTCTGTCTATCCCTTTCATCATTTTAAAGACCTCAATCAAGTCCCCCCTTAACCTTCTGCACTCCAAAGAATAAAGACCTAACTTGTTCAACCTTTCTCTGTAACATAGTTGCTGGAACCCTGGCAACATTCTAGTAAATCTCCTCTGTACTCTCTCTATTTTGTTGACATCCTTCCTATAACTAGGCGACCAAAATTGTACACCATACTCCAGAATTGGTCTTACCAATGCCTTGTACCATTTTAACATTACTTCCCTACTCCTATATTCAATGCTCTGATTTATAAAGGCCAGCACACCAAAGGCTTTCTTTACCACCCTATCTACATGCGATTCCACCTTCAGGGAACTATGCACAGTTATTCCTAGATCCCTCTGTTCCACAGCATTCCTCAATTCCCTACCATTTACCATGTACGTCCTATTTTGATTTGTCCTGCCAAGATGTAGATGTAGATGTACCCAACGATTAAACAAAATTCTATCCAGTTTGAAGGATCCCAACCTGAAAGAGTGCTGCCCGACCAACTGAGTTGCTCCAGCAATTTGTGTTATTTTTTTGTAAATCAACATTTACAGTTTTTTGCGCAGTTTCTTGTGTCTCCAGTATAGGAACAGCTCCTTTGGCCCACATGGCTGTGCAGAACATGATCTGTTTGTTCCACAAAGATTTTGAGGTTAGACTATCTGGGGAATGTCAGCTTAACTTTTCCAGTTGCTGATAAGCAGAGAACTCTTTCCCTTCAATGGAAATTGACGACAAAGCACTAATTGTAGCTAACTGATTGAGGGTTCATGACCTTAGCAAGAATAATTAGGTTGGCAAGGGCCAAACACAAAGGGAGGACATCAATCAATTGCCAGTGGTGTGATCTGCTTATGTTAAAAAGGGACAATCCTGGGGAGTGTGCCAAGAACCTTCAGCCATGTCTGGTCAATTGACAAAGGTAGTGGAGGGAAAACATAGACCGTCTATATGGACTTCAGTGAGGCAATTGAGAAGGTCCCACATGGCAGGTGGATCCAGAAGGTTAAGGCACATGGCAGGATAGGATGCAGAGGGTAGTGGTGGAAGGATGTTTTTTTGATTGGAAGTGTGTGACCAGTACTGTATTGCAGAGATCAGTCCGAGGATCTTTGTTGTTTATGATAAATATATCAACAACTTAGATGTGAATATAGGAAGTGTGTCGGCAGGAACTGCAGATGTTGGTTTATACTGAAGACAGACACAAAATGCTGGCGGGTCAGGCAGCATCTCTGGAGAAAAGGAATACGTGACTTCTCAGGTTGGAATCCTTCTTAATCAGACATCACTTATTCCTTTTTCCAGAAATGCTGCCTGACTTGCTGACTTACTCCAGCATTCTGTGACTATCTTGTGAATACAGGAAATATGATTAATAAGTTTGCAGATGACATGGAAATTATTGGTGCAGTGCATGGTGAGAAATGTTGTCTAAGGCTACAGATGGAAAGTTGGACAAAAATATTGAAAATGCTATTTAATCCTAACTGCAATAGACAATAGACAATAGGTGCAGGGGTGGGCCATTCGGCCCTTCGAGCCAGCACTGCCATTCAATGTGATGATGGCTGATCATCCCCAATCTGTACCCTGTTCCTGCCTTCTCCCAATATCCCCTGACTCCACTATCTTTAAGAGCCCAATCTAGCTCTCTCTTGAAAGTATCCAGAGAACCAGCCTCCACCACCCTCTGAGGCAGAGAATTCCACAGACTCACAACTCTCTGTGTGAAAAAGTGTTTCCTCATCTCCGTTCTAAATGGCTTACCCCTTATTCTAAAACAGTGGCCCCTGGTACTGGACTCCCCACCATCGGGAACACGTTTCCTGCCTCTAGCATGTCCAAACCCTTAATAATCATATATGTTTCAATAAGATTCCCTCTCGTCCTTCTAAATTCCAGAGTATACAAGCCCAGGCGCTCCATTCTATCAACATATGACAGTCCCGCCATCCCAGGAATTAACCTTGTGAACATATGCTGCACTCCCTCAATAGCAAGAATTTTGTTTTTTTTAGTTCCCTTTTCAAATCCAGTTCATTACACAGCACTAAATCCAAAATTGCCCTCTCCCTGGTAGGTTCCAGTACAAGCTGCCCTAAGAATCCATCACGGAGGCACTCCACAAACTCCCCTTCTTGGGGTCCAATACCAACTTCATTTTCCCAGTCAACTGCATGTTGAAATCTCCCATAACAAGTGTAGCATTAAGTCTCTGTCCCACTTAGGCAATTTTTTTGGTGACAACAGGCGACTAAGCTGTTGCCACATGGTCGCGGGGTGACGCCTGTATGTGTCGTGAGTAGTCTCCACAAGTCGCCTAAAGAGTCGTAACATTTTTCTGGTAGTCGCTGGATTTTGAAATGTTCCAAACTTTATGGCGAATGTGGGCTTGACATAGCTTGTCTTCTCCTGTCGTTGGTTGTCGCCAGGATGACGGAGGTTGTCGCCGGGTGCTGACCGGTGAATTCCGTTGGCGACTACCTACATCAACCGGCGACACGTACCGGCGACTGAATTGTCATCAGTTGTCGCTGACTTCGGTTGTCGTCGGTTGTCGCCTGTGTGATCGTAGGTTGTCGTAGGTATGGTCGTAGGCGGACGTCCTAATGGGTTGCCGGTTGTCGATAGCTTGCCGTAGCTTGACATCGACTAGGTGGTAGGTTGGCATAGCTGGTCGTCGAGATTGTCGTAGCAGGAGTCCAGTCGCCGCTTTATCGGCGACCTGCTACGACTGTGACAGTTGCCGAAAAAATTGCCTAAGTGGGACAGGTCCTTTACCTTTATGACATGCCAATTTTAACCCTTGATTCAACTTGCACCCTATATCCAGGTTACTGTTTGGGGGCCTGTAGATAACTCCCATTAGGGTCTTTTTACCCTTACAATTACTCAGTTCTATCCATACTGACTCTACATCTCCTGATTCTATGTCACCACTCGCAAGGGAATGAATTTAATTCCTCACCAACCGAGCCACCCCAGCCCCGCTGTCCACCTGTTTGTCTTTTCAATAGGACGTATACCCTTGAATATTCAGTTCCCAGCCCTGGTCCTCAGAGCGAATGCCGTGAGTGCAGTGATCTCTGTGTTTGCAGGGACATCTCTCCATGAGGACATCCCGAAGTCTAGTGCAAGTGTGGATGGCTTTCTGACTGTTCGGGCGGACAGGGACTGCAGAGACAGTGACAGCGGTTGGTACAACTCTGGTCACAACTCGGTGAAGGAGCGTGTGTGTGGCCTGGACATTGAACTGATGGATGTGCCCTGGGGATTCTCACACGCTGCTGTGGTGGCAGTATAAGTCTACATTTAATCTTAATGTAGTTATGTATCTTGTTGCTTTTCTTTAATGTATTACTGTATGGCAAATCAAATTTCACTGTTCCTCGGTACACCAGGGCTCTCGCTTAACTTTTTTTTCCCTGTTGCCAGCCGGGCAACCTCGGCAGCTTTTTAGGTTGCCAAATGACAGTTTAGGTGGTCATTTAAGATGGCTTTCATGATGCGTGTGATAATGTGCTCGGACGAAGGGCGTAATTACCAGTCAGAATTATTGGCAATGAAGCATTCACATGTTATTTCTGTTTCAAATAAAGTCACAAACTAAACATATTCACCAATCAAGACATGATATATACCACAATGACATGCTGCAAAATTACAATATAGTATCTCATCTCTTTATACACATTGCAATGAATGCAATTTCTATTATCTCTTTCCACTTCCAAACAAAAATATGGTTATTCAGCATATGATCAACCTCAGTGAGACCAAGCGCAGGCTTGTCGATCACTTCACACAACACCTCCACTCAGTTCGAAATAACCAACCCGAGTTTTGTTTTCTCGTTTATAACATTGTTTACAGAGTACTATGTTTACATATTCTGTTGTGCTTCTGCAAGTAAGGATTTCATTGTTCTAACTGGGACATGAGAGAATAAAAAATTCTTGACTCGCGTCGCAGATGTGCGAGATAGAACTAGAGTACGGGTGATCGGTTGTCGGCATGGACTCGGTGGGCCGAAGGGCCTGTTTCCACGCTGTATCTTTAAATTAAACAAAAACACTAAAACCAGAGGAAATGTAAAAAAGGGTTTCTACACGAAACAGTCCGTTTCTTCGATCCAGAGATGCTGGCTGCTCCATGGAGTTCCCCCGCACAATTAAAGCATGGAACAGTTTACCCTACCTTAGGTACCAATCAGACGCAACTAAATTTAAGGTAGCTTTTGTTTTCCCCAAGAACCCTTTCTTGCATAAGTCCAAGTCAAGAGTCAAGAGAGTTTTATTGTCATGTGTCCCAGATAGGGCAATGAAATTCTTGCTTGCTGCAGCACAACAGAATATGTAAACATGATACAGAACAGGAGATAAAAGTTCAGTGTGTCTATGTACTATAGACAATATATATACTCAATAAATAAACAGATAAAATGCAATTGGCTGTTATTTTTTAGAGTTTGGAGTTTGGTGGAGGTGGTGGGTCCACCAGTTTAAATTCCATTTTGAATATTTTTGGAGGACCAGGAAACCAAAAAGCAAGAGTTACTCCAGGGAGTTACTCCAGCTCCAGGGCGTGATTCAGCGTTGTTTTTCAGCGGTCGCGGTGAGCAGCGACCGGACAGCAATGGCGGCCAGAACTCCCACAATGCAAAGGGAGCGAGAAAGTGGCCGACGCCGACCAGACGCAGGGCCGCACATGCGCACAACCACGGCCGATGATGTGCTGGCCGTGGCAGTGCGCATGTATAAGGCGGCCAGCCGTGCCGAGCGGAGACCCGAGCGCCGAGCGCGGAGACCCGAGCGCCGAGCGCCGAGTGCCGAGCGCCGAGCGCCGAGCGCCGAGCGGAGACCCGAGCCCCGAGCGCCGAGAGCCGAGAGCCGAGAGCCGAGCGCCGAGACCCGAGCGCCGAGCCCCGAGCGCCGAGAGCCGAGAGCCGAGCGGAGACCCGAGCGCCGAGCGGAGACCCGAGACCCGAGCCCCGAGCGCCGAGCGCCGAGAGCCGAGCGGAGACCCGAGCGCCGAGAGCCGAGCGGAGACCCGAGCGCCGAGACCCGGACACGGATGGCGGGCGGAGACGGAGATTGACAGAGATAGAGAGATAGAGAGGGGGCCCACTCAGAATTAAATGCTAGGTGTCCCGGTTGCTTTCCAGGGCTTTTAGGTTGCCCGGCGGGACTGTTGCACTCGGGCAACCGCTAATTTCGAGCCCTGTGCACTTGACAATAAATGACCATTGAACCATTAAACCATTGAACCATTGAAAATAAGATGGGAAGAGGCATATGCATGCTTGCTTTAATAGGTTGGAGCATTGAATATAAAAATTGGGACATTATGTTACAACTTTGCAAAACATTGATTAGACAGCAGTTGTAGTATTGTGTGTAGTTTCGTATGTAGGCTGGGCTTAATTTCCATGGAATGAAGGAAGATGAGGGGTGATCTGTTAGAAATGTATAAAATTATGTGGGTAGATAGTCATAATCTTTTTTTTCCCACGGAAGAAGCTTCAAAAATTAGATATAGGTTTAAGGTGAGAGGAAAGAGTATTAAAGGGGATTTGAAGGGGTGATTTTCTTTCACGGAGAATAGTTGATATCTGAAACGCATTTTCAGAGGAGATGGTTGATGTGATGGCTGCAATGGGCCCTGGCTGCAACGAGCCATTTTGCAATCCCGGAAGATCGTGTTTATGTATGGTCATAGTCTTGCTAATCTATATGCAAAAACAAGTTTTTCACTGTACCTTGGTACATGTGATAATGAAGAAACCATATAGTCCATGATAACCATTATTATTAATCCCAACTCCCAACATTTGAATCCATAGTCATCAATACTTGGGTGATTTATGCGCATCTAGACACTTCTGAAGTATTGGCAGTGACTCTGCTTCTACCATTCTCTCAGGCAATGTATTCCATGTACTCACCACTCTCTGGGTATGTAGTTACATGCAGTATATCTACACCGCTCATAATTCTAGATAACTTAATCATGTCCCCTCAACATCCTCTTCTCAGATAGAACAGATCTAGCATCTCCAGTCTCTCTTCATCATTTAGCCATCCCGTCCCAGGCACCAGGCATCATCCTGGACAATCTCCAACACTATCGCATCATTCCAACAGCATGGTGTGTTCCAGACCCTGGAAGTCAAGGATTTTCCTAATTTCCCAGTAATCTTTCCACCAGAATTTTCTGCTTTCCACCAACAAATCTATGAAACCTGTGTTTTTATATAAAGGAATTGGCTCCTTTTTGTTTACTCTTCATAAGGTCATCATAATTATACAGATGCACCATAGTAGGCATTTTATTGGGATGCTTCACAGCTTGGTTTGGCAACTGCTCGGCCTAAGACCAATTGCGGAGAGTTGTGGATCCATTATACAAACCAGCCTCCCCACCCCCTCCCTCCCCATCGAATCCATCCACACCACACTGCCTTGGAAAATAGCCAACATAATCATGGATCATTTTCATCTCAGTCATTCCCTCATAGTCATAGTCACAGAGTCAAACAGTGTGGAAACAGGCCCTTTGGCCCAACTTGCCCACACCGGCCAACAATGTCCCAGCTACACTAGTCCCATCTGCCTGTGCCTGGTCCATATCCCTCCAAGCATGTCCTATCCATGTACCTTTTCAACTGCTTCTTAAATGATGGAATAGTCCCAGCCTCGGGGTGGTAGATTGCAACCTTCATGTGGTCCGCCCTGTTTCGACGAATGCAATCAACCTGGTGTGCACAAGCAAATAAAATCAAACAGAACAAGTTGTCCTACAACTTTAGACTGTGCACGCCATATGCAAGAAGAAGAAGAAGTCCCAGCCTCCTCTGGCAGTTTGTTCCATACACCCACCACACTCTGTGTGAAAAAATTTCCCCTCAAATTCCTACTAAATCTTTTCCCTTTAACCTTGAGCCCATGTCCTCTGGTCTTCAATTCCCCTACTCTGGGCAAGAGACTGTGCATTTACCCGATCAATTCCTCTCATGATTTTGTACACCTCTATAAGATCATCTCTCATCCTCCTGCGCTCCAAGGAATAGAGACCCAGCCTACTAAACCTCTCTCTGCAGCTCACACCCTCTAGAAACATAGAAACATAAAAAATAGGTGCAGGAGTAGGCCATTCGGCCCTTCGATCCTACACCGGCATTCAATATGATCATGGCTGATCATCCAACTCAGTATCCTGTACCTGCCTTCTCTCCATACCCCCATGATCCCTTTAGCCACAAGGGTCACATCTAACTCCCTCTTAAATATAGCCAATGAACTGGCCTCAACTACCTTCTGTGGCAGAGAATTCCACAGATTCACCACTCTCTGTGTGAAAAATGATTTTCTCATCTTGGTCCTAAAAGACTTCCCCCTTATCCTTAAACTGTGACCCCTTGATCTGGAGTTCCCCAACATCAGGAACAATCTTCCTGCATCTAGCCTGTCCAACCCCTTAAGAATTTTGTAAGTCCCTAAATTTTGTAAATCTTGCCCTCTAGTCCTGGCAACATTCTCGTTAATCTTTTCTGAACCCTTTCAGGTTTGACAATATCTTTCCTATAACATGGTGCCCAGAACTGAACACAATATTCTAAATGCGGTCTCACCAACATCTTATACAACTGCAACATGACCTCCTAACTTCTATACTCAATACTCTGACTGATGAAGGCCAATGTGCTAAAAGCCTTTTTGACCACCTTATCTATCTGCGACTCGACCATCAAGGAACCATGCCCCTGCATTCCTAGATCCCTCTTCTCTACAATACTCCACAGAGGCCTACCATTTGCTGTGCAGGTCCTGTCCTTGTTAGACAACCAAAATGCAACACCTCTGTTTGTTTCTCTGTATTAAATTCCATCAACCATTCCTCAGTCTACCTGGACAATCGATACAGATCCTGCTGCAATCTTTCACAACCATCTTTACTATCTGCAAAACCACTCACTTTTGTATCATCGGCAAACTTGCTAATCTTGCCCTGTATGTTCTCATCCAAATCATTGAGGCAGATGACAAACAGTAATGGGTCCAGCACTGAACCCTGAGGCACACCACTAGTCACGGGCGTCAAGTCTGAGAAGCAACCTTCCGCCATCACCCTCTGCTTCCTTCCATTGAGCAAATTTGCTATCCATTCTTCTATATCTCCCTGGTTCCCATGCGATTTAACCTTCTAGAACATCCGACCATGCAGAACATTTTTAAATGCTTTAAGGGTCTATCCCACTTGGGCGTAGGGATAGACAGAGTTGACGTGGATACGTTTTTCCCATTGAGGGTAGGGAAGATTCAAACAAGAGGGCATGACATGAGAATTAAGGGACAGAAGGGGTAACGTGAGGGGGAACTTCTTTACTCAGAGGGTGGTGGGTGTGTGGAATGAGCGTCCAGCAGAAGAGGTGGAGGCAGGATCGATTTTAACATTTAAAAGTAAAGTGGATAGGTATATGGACGTGGAGGGGTATGGAGTGAATGGAGCAGGTAGATGGGACTAGGGGAAAACAAATGGTCGGCACGGACTGGAAGGGCCGAGAGGGCCTGTTTCCGTGCTGTAATTGTTATATGGTTATATGGCGTCATTTGCGCGTCATCTACACGACAGGCCGGCAGTGACTGTCGTGCGAAAATCGTCTAGCAGTACGACAGTCAAGGGCGCTTTTGGGATCCATTGCAATGTCATCCGTACTGTACTGTTATGTTATCCGCTCTCCATGGCAAAGAATTCCCCAGTGAAAAAAATGTCAAAACTTGGCGAGTTTTATACCCGGGTGATCACGTGGGGCGGCGCTCAAATGACACGCAAATGGTGCGCCGACAGAGTATAGGCAACGCGCGGCGACGCATGGTTACGGACATTGACGCATGGTGACGCATAATTAATTAGCATAGGCAATGTTCGTGCGTCACCGTGCGTAACCATGCGTCATGCGTTATCGCGCGTCACTGCATACGCCACCGCGCCTCACCGCGCACCACGCACGTGTCACGAAGCACCAACCAATTTTTTGGATGTCGCATAAATGACGTGCAAATGACGTTCAAGTGGGACAGGCCCTTTACTAAAATCCATGTACACAACATCTACAGCTCTGCCCTCATCGACCATTCTCGTCACATTTTCAAAAAAAATCATCATATTTGTGAGCCACGACCTCCCACGTACAAAACCATGCTGACTCTCTAATCAGCCCCTTTTCATCCAAATGCCTGTATAACCTATCCTTCAGAATACTCTCTAGTAACTTTCCAACTACAGATGTTAAGCTCACGGGCCTATAGCTCCCAGCATTTTCCCTACAGCCCTTCTTGAAAAGAGGCACAACATTTGCTACCCTAAAGTCTTCTTGCCTCTGATTAGGTAGGACACAAAGGCTTGAAACAAGGTACCTCCAGATTTAGGAACAGTTTCTTAACTTCTTCCCTGCTGTTATCAAAATACTGAAGAGTCCTCCCTTAAATTAGGATGTTGTCCCAATCTCCCGCAATGTGAATATCTGCACTTTCTCTGTAACTGTAGGACCTATAACTCTGTAACATTATTATCTGCACTCTGATATTTTACTCTTTGCAATACACGTTGTACTTGTGATACTTGGAAGGGTCCCGACGTCACCTATCCATGTTCTCCAAAGATGCTGCCTGACTCGCTGAGTTACTCCAGTACTTCATGTCCCTTTTGTATATTCACCGTCACTTGTAGTTCTTTGTTTCAACTACATACAATAATCCCCAAATCGATTATAATGGGCAATTGACAATAACGGATACCATCCCATGGTGTGTTATGTGGAGGGTTTATTGTAATTCAATCTCAGTCTTCTATCACCTTCCACGTTTTGAAGAAAAAACCTCACACTATGCAATCTTTCCTCACCGCCAACATTTTTCAGTCCTGACCAGATCCCCTCTGCAGCTGCTCCAGTGCAATCACATCTGTCTTATAATGTGGTGACCAGAACTGCACACAATACCCAAGCTGCAGTCTAATTAGTTTTGTATTCAGTTTCAGCACAACCTCCCTGCTCTAATATATTCTCTCTTAGCTAATAAAATAATGTGTCTTGCATGCTTTTAAACACTTTATTCGCCCATCCTGCTGCTTTTGAAAATCCACAGTTGTATCCAGCAAGATACCTCTGCTCGATCAAACTACCCAATTCCCTCTTGGTTACAATGTACTTCGTAGACATGCCACACCTCCCCAAAATGCATCTTTTCCCACGGCGCAATCAACAAGTAAATTTCAGGGTTTAGATTCATGAATGACAAATCAGGATGGTGTTTATATCGGGAGGTGAACCCAGGAGTGGTAGCGTTTCCAAGCGCCCTTCTCTTCTGGATGGTATAAGTGGTGGGTTTGTCAGAAGCTGTCAGGGTGGATTAGGCAACAACTGTGTGGAGAATATGATAGTGGTGCAATTTCTGCAAGACCAAGCACCAAGCAGAGTCTGCTCCTCCACTTCAGCATTCAGGAACACTTACCGGAACATCAGTATTTGTGGTAATTGTGGGAAGAACTGAGCTGTTCTTCCAATTTGTCTTTTAATATGGGCAGCACTTCATTCCATGGGAATGTTTCCCACTAGGGATAAAGATGTCTGGGTATATAGCTAGGTTAAAGATGTCTGGTACAAAGAGTCAACAATAATTTTACTTCGGAGTCATGTGAGTGACTACGTGAAGAAGCCCCGCCAGGCGCATGCGCGTCATTACGTCCACGCATGTCGCACTGAACGGGCTGGAGGGCACAGCTCCACCAGCGGGTAAGTGGAAACTTTGCAGGTAAGTGTTAAACAACTTTTCCTGCAGGGTATTTAGCTCCGTAAAGCTGGCTCGCAAAGTCAGTTGGAGTTGGAGATGGACCTGTCCGGACGGAGGGTGCGTTCTAAGCGTGTGTCTTGGGAAGAGTCGCATTCTCGATCGGGTCGGGAGATAACAACGGGACCTCTGGTTCCGATACCGGGTGCCGTTTCACCGGTGGAACCTGTGGTTCCAGGACAGTGCCTGAAACTCAACAGGCTGAGGCTGCTGAGAGCCACAGGAAGGCCAAAAGGAAAACCAACAGGCCAGTATTGTCTGATGACTCTGATGACAGTGGTGATTCTCCCCCAGTTAATAAAAAGATGTGGGGCAGAATGCAGCAAATGGAAAATATGTTCCAGGTTCTAATACAGCAAGGGGCTAAGGCCACAGTGATTCCTCAGGCAGTTGAGCAGCAGGGACCTTATGAAGAGGATTACCTTGAATACCGCCGTGGGGAATTCCTTCCAGCGCCTATTATAGGACTGGGGGATGCCTCCCTTGATTATCAAATGGGAGATGCGGGGCAGGATGCAGCTGACCCTATGTCTGGTGTCCCTGCTTATGTGCAAACACCAGAGCACAAGAGCCTTGCTCCGGGTGTACCGGACATAGCAATGACTTTTGCTATTCCGGAGGGAACTGGTGAGGCGATGGAGGACTACCTAGCAACTAATATCAATTAGTTACTCACCAGCTACAACAATCGGTCATGCAAGAGACAAGTAATAAATATTAAACACCTGTAAACTGTGCATCGTTAAAAGTGCCAATGGCACTTACAAATCAGGGACTATGTTAAAGCAAACACACAGGAAATTAGAAATAGAAAGACAGAAATTTTAGATGAATGTCTAAATAAACATCCGAACACAGAAAAATTGATATCATACATTTATAATATCCTATTGGAAAATGATGTCCCATTAACAGAAATATATAGACAATCATGGGAAAACGAATTAGGTCAATTATTGTTTGTAATTTCCCCCTGGGACAGAGGGGTAATTACTCTGTTTGTTATTATTAAAATTGTTCTTGAATTATTCATGCAATGTTCAATATCTTCTTTATTGTACTACTGTGTCAACCGAAGCAGCTTGTCGTATGGAGTGCATCTGCGGCATGCAAACACAGAGCTTTGAAATCTTCACGTAGTCACTCGCGTGACTCCGAAGTAAAATAGTAAGATTAAACGAGAACTTACCAGTTCGAAGTTTGATCCTTATTTTATGAGGAGCAACGTTGAGGGATTATGTGCCCTCTAAGAGATCATCTGGTAGTTCTAGTCTTCTACGAGCCTTACTATGTTACTTCGGCTATTTGTTTTCTGTGCTTTCACACCGCTGCTTTGAAGTATGACGCGCATGCACCTGGCGGGGCTTCTTCATGTAATCCCTTAACGTCACGCCTCATAAAATAAGGATCAAACTTCGAACTGCTAAATTCTCATTTAATCTTACTAGTCTGCTGAACACAAAAGAAGTGCTTGTGAACTCAAGGTTATAAATAGAGACCCCAATCATCATCCACAGATAAAGAAGCTTGTTTCTCAGTGGAAAATTACAGAATACTGGATCACAATAGTTAATCCTGTGAACAGGTGTACATGACTAACCTTGCATTTATGCTATCAAAAGATTGGACTTTTTTTGCCTTCCATCGCAGTGAGGAATGCGGGTAATCCGCTGTGGTGGATGTTTGCGTTAATATTTATGTAGTTGTGTGTCTTGTTGCTTTTTTTTCATATGGCTGTATGGTAATTTGCATATCATCGTACCTTAATTGGTACGTGATAATAAAAAACCTTTGAAATGATATAAAAATACTGTATGCTTGAATCTCCTTCCCTCATCTGACAAATAGTACTTGTGAATAAAGTAGCTACAGTTTGGTAGTCACTCACATATCATGTGAATTATTCCAATGTATTTTCTGGGAAAAGAAGACACCCCCTCAACATCCAAACTATTCAGTTTTATAACCATATAATCATATAACAATTACAGCATGGAAACAGGCCATCTCGGCCTTTCTAGTCCGTGCTGAAACACTTACTCTCACCTCATCCCATCTACCTGCACTCAGACCATAACCCTCCATTTCTTTCCCGTCCATATACCTATCCAATTTATTTTTAAATGATAAAATCAAATCTGCCTCCACCACTTCCGCAGGTAGCTCATTCCACACAGCTATCACTCTCTGAGTAAAGAAGATCCCCCTCATGTTACCCTTAAACTTTTGTCCCTTAATTCTCAAATCATGTCCTCTTGTTTGAATTTTCCCTACTCTCAATGGAAAAAGCTTATTCACTTCAACTCTGCCTATCCCTCTCATAATTTTAAAGACCTCTATCAAGTCCCCCCTTAACCTTCTGTGTTCCAAAGAAAAAAGTCCTATCTTGTTCAACCTTTCTCTGTAATGTAGGTGCTGAAACCCAGGCAACATTCTAGTAAATCTCCTCTGTACTCTCTCTATTTTGTTGACATCTTTCCTATAATTTGGCAACCAGAATTGTACACCATATCATAGAATTGGCCTCATCAATGCCTTGTACAATTTTAACATTACATCCCAACTTCTATACCCAATGCTCTGATTTATAAAGGCCAGCACACCAAAAGCTTTCTTTACCATCCTATCTACATGAGATTCCACCTCCAGGGAACTATGCACAGTTATTCCTAGATCCCTCTGTTCTACTGCATTCCTCAATTTGTTACCCTTAACCATGTACGTCCTATTTTGATTTGTCCTACCAAGATGTAGCGCCTCACACTTATCAGCATTAAACTCCATCTGCCATCTTTCAGCCCACTCTTCCAAATGACCTAAATCTCTCTGTAGAGTTACTTTTATAATCTTCCACAATCAGGCAAATTGAAGTATTTGGTTGGCCGACAGATTAATTCACCTGGGCAAGGTTGTGGAATACTCACCTGAGCAGGCACAGTGGCCAGCTGAAGGCCTTGGTGTTCAGATATTGCAAAAGCATTCGCAGTCCAGGTAGTGAGGGAATCGGGAACTGTTCTCTGGATGCTGATCTCTGAGTTAGGGCTAATTGAAAGAAAACAGTGTTGGAAGAATAGTCGTTGATCGTGGCTACATCTATATGTGAAAATCTTGACATTGGCTGTTTGTAGAACATGCACCCCATAGGAGAAAGGTATTTTAGATATTGTGAGCACCTGGATCCAGGTGTTAATGGATGAATGTCACCCAGAGGTCTATGGGGCTCAGCCGGGATCAAGAACATTTGGCAATCAAAGTAGATAACGATCAGATGGTATTGACATGTGCTGAGATATTTGAGGCTTTGCCATAAACCTCTGGAGTGATAAAGTTGCCTCACGATGGGGAAGGGAAAGAGGGGACCAAATGGTTCACAACCTTTAATTTATTTGTGATATCTCTACCAATATATTTAAATAAATTATGTTATGAATTTCACACTCTTCACAGTGAGAATTACTCCATGCCGTAAATCCAGTTCAGGAATCTGTCAGGTATCTGGCATCAGATCTTGAGCACATTGAGGTCTGTTTCATTGATATCTTACCCAGTTAATAGGTCCAACCATATCCAAGTCTCTGGAAAATATGTTCTGACTCTCTGATCTTCTGGTGCTTCGAGTTCAACAGTTTGGCTCATGGTCCTGAATTCAACATTGGCATCAAATGCCATTATGACTGTGAAAGTAGATGCACAAGATTACCAATTTTCCCAACTCAGTACTGCTAAAAAGAGATCGGCAAAAGTCAGACCCTGAGTATTTTTAAACAAAAGCTCATTGTGAGATTTCTTTCATTTGAATGAGCCTTCCTTGTGCAAATTTTAGCAGCCTCATTTGGAATTCAAAGTTGTCAAAATTAGTCAGATAAGGCAATTAGATAAGGTAATTCCTTCTTCTACTCTACGTTCTTTCAAATATGAAGGATAAATAGAAACATAGACCATCCAGCTCCTCCCAACTCTACAATTCCACAAGATCACAGTTGATCCTGTGCCTCATCCTTTTTCCTACCATAATTCCTAATTGTTTCCCTAGTGGTGAAAAAACTCCTGTGGAATCATAGCCATACAGCACAGAAACAGGCCTTTCAGCCTGACCCATACATGCCAATCAAGATGCCCATTAAAGCTAGTCCTATGTGTTAAAGAAGGAACTGTAGATGCTGGAAAATCGAGGGTACACAAAATGCTGGAGAAACTCAGCGGGTGCAGCAGCATCTATGGAGCGAAGGAGATAGGCAATGTTTCGGGCCGAAACCCTTCCTCAGACTCCAGTCTGAAGAAGGGTTTTGGCCCGAAACGTTGCCTATCTCCTTCGCTCCATAGATGCTGCTGCACCCGCTGAGTTTCTCCAGCATTTTGTGTACCCCCAAAGCTAGTCCTATTTTGTCCTATTTCCCACTAAATGTTTCCTATCCATTTAATTGATTGACTAAACATCCACAACCACGGGGGTTGCCGAATACAAAATGTATCTTATGAGACAAGAAATATATTCTCATTCATACTGAGACGATGATCCTTAAGTTTTAAATTCTCTTGGCTGGACTCTCTGCCAAATCTTCAAAAATACATTTAAAAATGACTGGTTTTAAATGTCGGTAAAGATAGAATTTTTTTCCACTCTACAATAACCCTCTTTTTCCAAGAATCAATCTTCCTCATAAATCTTCAATCTGCCATCTTTGAGGCCAATATATCCTTCCTTTGATAAAAAGACCAAATCTGCAGATAATAAAGGGAATTTTGCTTTATATCCAAGAACTGTTCAGAATGCATTATTTGTGTCAGTGTAGAGTTTCAAATTTCTATGTGACTAGAATTTCAGCCAGTTTTGCAAGTAAGTGAATGGTGGTATCCCTTTGGAGATACAATTTGCTTGAAATCACTGTGAATTTATAAGGCCATTTGCCTTCAAGGTCCATGTTGGTTTCTGCGCACAACATCTTCATCATTTAACCCCATCAGTACATCCAACTGTTTCTTTCTGGTTTTGCTTTCCCTTCAAACGACTGATTATCTGACAGTCTGTTTACTCTTGCACCAACATCAGGTGAGGAGATTACTTGCATATTATGATGAAGGAGGTTATTCAGCCCATCAAGACCATGTTAGCTCCCAGCAGATCAATCCCAATTTCTCCTTATTTCCCAGTATCCTGGTTCTATCTCATATGCCCATCTACACTCTTTTGCCACTTATCGACACTAAAAAGTAGTGGCCAATTAACCTACCAATACATCTGTGGGATGTGGAAGGCAAATCGAGCACCCAGAAAAAAACCGGGCAATCACAAACAGCATAGACAGCTCCTTGGTCAGGATTAACCCAGATCTCTGGAGCCTTGGGATAGTTTCACTAACTACTGAGCCAGAGCAATTACACAGTCTAAAGAAGAGTCTTGACCACAAAACATTGTTTGTTCATTTCCCTCCACAGATGGTGCCTAACCCGCTGAGTTCCTTCAATAGTTTGCTATTGGCCAAGATCCAGCATCTGCAGTCTCTTGTATCAAATACAACTCCATAGTGATCACCAAGAATCAACAGACTTAGGACATTGACTGGGAAAACAATTCCCTACCAGATGGGGCTGTGTAACTAATCAAGTCTCCTACTTCTCTGCATCAGCATATTGGTAACAGTGTAGACCTTTCACAGTGGATAAAATGAAAGTCATGGAACATTTTGTAGAAAAAAAATTCCGAAGAACAAGTAAGGAAAAAAGATTTAGTAGTTCTAAAATACTTTTTTACAATCTCATGACATTTCATGGCCAATAAAATATTGTAATATGAAGTGAAATTCCTGTTGTAATGTCAGAACATTTTGTAATTCATTTGTAAATAGTAAGCTTCCATACATAAAAATATAATAATGATCAGACAATTGTTTGGGTGTTGCTAACAGAGCAATTAAGCATGGGATAGGATATTAACAAAATAATACCACTGCATTGTTAACATTCTTCTGAAAGTGAAACCCTTATATTTGTTCCGAAGTGACAGTGTAGAGAATACTGCACTGGAGGATAGGTGCAGATTATATGGCCAAGCCGTTGAGATGAAATCTTAAGCCAAGCCTTTACTAGACAAGTCAGCTATCATTTGTTTAAAAGTCCACAACCCATTTAATAATGTTAAGATGCCACTGCTAATTTAATAGAATTTGTGAATCAGAAACAGGGGATTTGGTCCATTGGTCAATGGTGAGGTTTATGAGCTTCCTTTTACCACTCCATCACATCCATCAGCTTTTCTTTCTACCATTGTGTGCTGAAGGTCAGTGTGCAGATGGGTCCCATACTTTTCTTCCACGTAGCTCAGTGGAATCTTTTACATCCACTGGAAAGAGCAGATGAGACCTCAATTTAATGACATGTTTCTACTTTGGATTACTTCTAATGGAGAGAATGAAAGCTTTAAGGATCATCCCAGTTGGAAATGTCTTTGATAGCTGAAACCTCAATCAAAAAGACCTCAAGGACTTTTCTAAATCCATATCCAATTTTTTTTAAGTCACTGTCATACATTAATTGCACCAAACCAAAAAATGACATTGAGCTCATGTTTTCCCCCACAGACCATGCATAATTTGGTCTAAACTCGACTTGAACCATTATTCTCAGTATCGTGAAAAAGCCAAACACTGGCCTTCTCTTGGAATCTCTGAGGTTTTTGCACAAAGGCACCAGCTGTGTTTACTTATTCATGGAGACAGACGGGAGGCTTTAATTTCTACTTACCATGCAGTAAAAGGATTAATGACTGAAAATTGGGTAGACACTAACAGTCCCAATTTACCACTGGGGCACCAGAGGGAATTAAAACCTTTGAAATCTATTCAATTCCGCAGGGGGAAAAATATTTATTATTTAATTTATGATAATCAAAACTCCGAGAGAACTGCATTCAATCTGAAACATGTCCATCATAAAACACCAATGAAAACTGACTGTCCTTATGGTCACGCAAAGACTATCAATGGAACAGTTTTAAACTTCTCTTTTGGATTGAACTCAATACTTGCTTTGTTTAATCTCCTCCAGCCTTATTTTGGTGCAAGATTGTAGTGCAAAATCAAAGTGGTGCAAAAAGAATATTAAGTGCAATAACGGAATAACCAAGTTAGGTAGAGTTAAGAAGTAAGAATACATGACAACACCTCAGTGGATGGGGTGTGAAAAAGGTGATGGTTCAGGATTGGGTAGCAGTGGGGAAGAAATGGTTCTTAAGTCCGGATATCTGAGCATTCAAGCTCATGTATCTTCTCCCAGGGTGGCAGACATCTTTCATGATACTTCCAGCCTTCCTGATGCAATGCACTGTGAAGATGAACTGGATGGAAAGAAGGGACGTGCCTGTAACGATCACCCATGCTGTGTTGATGCGTTCACTCGGTGGGGGGGCTACAACCAGGGTGTCACAATAAGGAAATGCCAATCGCAGAGTGTAAAGATGAGGTATATGACGTTTTGAAAACTTTTATGAGTAAAACTGCAGTGGCACTGTGGTGTAGAAGTAGAGCTACTGCCTTACAGCGCCAGACACCCGAGATCGATCCTGACTGCGGGTGCTTTTAACCGTGAAGCCGGAGCCTCCGGTAAGAAGCGGCCGACTCGGGAACTCCAAGCTGCAGAGTGTTCCGATCCGTCCCGACGTCAGAGTTTCGGTCATCCTGACGAGAGGGCCTGAACATCAGACCGTCTGTAGTGGCGAACTACAGAGGGTTCAAAGGCCCCGACCATGGGTGAACAAAGGAGAAAGATGAATGAACTTTATTGCCTTCCATTACAGTGAGGAATGTTGATTCCACTGTGGTGGATGTTTATGTTAAATTTTATTTTATGTGTGTATTGTGTTCTTTTCACTTAGTATGGATGTATGATAACTCAAATTTCACTGTACCTTAATTGGTTATGTGTCAATAAATGCAACCTTGAACTTGTCTGTATGGAGTTTGTACGGCCTGCGTGGTTTTCTCATAGATCTTCAGTTCCTCCCACACTCCAAAGATGTAAAGGTTTGTAGGTTAATCGGCTTGGTATAAAAATGTAAATTGTCCCTAGTGTATGTGTACAATAGTGTTAATGTGCAGGGATCGCTGGTCGGTGCGGACTCGGTGGGCCGGATGACCTGTTTCTGTGCTGCATCTCTAAACTAAACTAAACTAAACTACGTTGCACAGTTTTGGGTGTCATGTGTTGAGAAAAAATTGAGTTTTTGGGAGGTTCGGGTTACCCTCCTTGCAAAAGAAGGAGTACAATGGGATAGAATATAGAATGTAGAACAGTACAGCACAGGAATAGGCCCTTCAACCACATCTTGCCTAATTAAACTAATCTCAACTGCCTGAACGTGATCCATATCCCTCAATTCCCTGTATAATCATGTGCCTAAACAAAAAAACCTGTTAAATGCCACCACCAACCCTGGAATCGTGGTTGCAGGCACCCACCCTCCCTGTGTAAAAAATTGTATGACATTGATCACTTGTATGTCATCACCTCCTTTAAATTTTGCTCCTCTCACCTTAAACCTATGCCCTCTAATCTTTCACATGTCCGCCCTGGGTAAAAGGTTCTAATTGTCCATTCCTGTCGTTATTTTATATGCTTCTATCAGATCTCCCTTCAACCTTCAACACCCCAGAGAAAACAGTCCAAGTTTGTCCAACCTCTCCTTACAGCTAATACCTTCTAAACCAGGCAGCATTTTGGTATACATCTTCTGCACTCTCTCCAAAGCGTCCACATCCTTCCTGTAGTCGCGCAGCTAGTTCTGCATGCAATACATAACATTTGGCCTAACCAAACTCCTATAAAGCTACAACATGATTTCCCGACTCCTATATTCAATGCTTCAATCAATTAAGGCAAGCCTTTTTTTTTTAACCATTCTTGTAACTTGTGTTTCCCCTTTCAGGGAGCTATAGACTTGGACCTCAAGATCACTCTGTACATCTGCTACTTCTTCACCGATTTCTGTCCCTGATCTCTATATTCTGCAGCATTCTTTAACATCCTTCTCCAATGTTTGCATCTTCACCAATTTTGGTGTTGTTTCGCAAATTTACTAACCAACCCATCTTCATTTACGTCCAATCGTAACGTGACGGGTATTTAAAAATATGAAGGATAGCAGAGTAAGAGAGAGAGAGAGAGAGGGAATTTGTTCTCATTGGTGGATGGATCAAGAACTCAGCAACATGAGATGATGGGAATTGGCAAAAAGAATCAACGGGGTTGGACAGAATAATATATTTTTTAAGCAGTGAGTGATCAAGATCTGGAACACAACATGTGGGTAGGTGCAGACTCAAACTCAATTGTAGTGTTCAAATGGGAGTTGGAAGGGAGAGAATTTACAGGGCAGGGAGGAGAGTGAAATAAAATGGACTAACTTGATGGCTTTACAGAGTCAATAGACCAAATGGCTTTGTCCCATGTTGTAACCATTCTGTGACTGACATCACAACTTTGCCGACCAAATTAAACTTCTTGGGTATTGGTCATCTTTATCCACTTTTCCCAAGGATCCCAATTTCCCAATAAGCAGGGCAGTAAATCAAATAGTTATGAATTCATACTTACATATTGGCTCAGAGGGTGGAAAATAAGCATCTGTTAACACCATTAGACCGATGCTCTGTTAACAAAACATTAAAAACACTTCAACATTTGATTCAGTGGGTACTTCTCTGAACTCAACACTCTTCAGGATAAGGACTGGTCATGGTTGGGGCAGAACACTACATTTGAAGTAGCTGGTCATATTGTCCCAAATATTTTGAAGTCTTCTGCTCATCCACCCTTCCTCTCTCCTTTCCTGTATACCTCCTCCCTCTGCACCATCCTCTCCTGCCCCTCTATCTCTCTATCATCTCTCAATCCTTACTCCACCCTCCTCCCTGTGCATTTTCTCACTTCCCCAATGCCAGCATTACTCACCCTTTCCTTGTCCTCCTCCCATCTCCTTCCTTCCTCCCATCCCTCCATAACCCTCCACCTTCCTCATCTAGCTCCAACCGCATTCACCATCTCACACCTTATCTCCCAGACTTTCTCTGCTCCTCCACCCACCTCATGTACACTTACCCACCCCCCAACTTACCTTCTCCCCTGACTCCTACATCCACCTGTCTGCCAGTTTCCCTCGCTTTTTTATGGGTTCCTTCACAGTCCCCACTCCAGAGACAATCCCCACTCTTGTGCTCTTCCAATATTTCTGATGAGAGGCCATTGACCTGAAGCATTAACTCTTTAATTCTCCAAAACGCTGCCTGACCTGCTGACGATTTCCACGATTTTCCCTTCAATTTAGTTTACCATCTCCCTCACCCCTTCCCCATCTTCCCGTTATGATCAATACTATGCAGTACCTGAAATACATTGTCGTTCTTATCTTCTGCTACATAATCTTCAACAGCAGCTTTCAATGCCTGATTAACCTGCAATTGGAAAGGATCAAACAGGTCAAGGCAACTTATTCTCATGCAAGGATCAAGTTACTTTACACCTTCAGCTCCCCTTTGGACCAGTCCAATATCACAGAGCTGTTCTGGATCTAAAAATATGCAGCATATCCCAAGAAAATCCTAACACCTCAACAAAGGCCACTCCCAGTTTCAGGACTGGCAAATCGATTCTCAGCTCCTGCATTCTCTCACTTTCAGCTACAGACTTACAGCATGGAAACACACAGCCTCATCCCATCAAGTCCTCCAATCACCCATTTACACTCATGCGAGATTAACCCCAATTTCACTTTTCTGTACATTCTCATCAACCCCACTCTCCCCCCAGATTCTACCATGGGGGGAGACACTCGGGGCAATTTACAGCAGCCAATTATGCTACCATCCTGCACATCTTTGGGATGCGGGAGGAAAGCGGAGAACCCGGAAGAAAACCAGATAGTTGCAGGGAGAACCAGTAAACTCCATGCATACAGTACCGGAAGTCACAATGGCACCCAACTGCTGGTATTGTGAACCAGTGGTTCTACTAGCTGTGCCATTGTGTCACTTTCAAAATCTATAGTTGTGCATCAATGGTCATTCCGGGGCAAATGGAGAGTTTTTCTTATCTGCTTCTGTTTTTCTTCCTTTTCCAACTTCTTTGTCTGATGCACATTTACCCGAAGCTGACCAAAAGGAAGCCTGCATGCCTATATCAGCGAGAAGCTCTTTCAATAAACTAAGCCTTGGGAATTCACCCAATAATGTTTCATTCTCTGTGGAATAAAAGGCGGGTGAATTTTGACAGCAGACAGTTGATTCACACTGGACTAACAAGAAAATGAAGCAATAAGCAAACTGCTGAAGGAATTCAGCAGGTCAGGCAGCATCAGTGGAGGAAAATGGACTGACAACGTTCTGGGTCAGGACCCTTCTTCAGATTGGAGTAGAAATGGGATAGGTGATAGAAAGATGTGAGGGGAAGGAGTGTGGCAAGAGCTGATAAGTGATAGGTTGATCCAGGTAAGGATGGATTGCCTGACAGGTGAGTCAGGTTGCGGGGGGGCGAGGGAGGGGGGTGTGGTCAGAAGAAATAGTAACCAAGGCTAGATGTGATATGTCGCAAAGACATAAGGGCTGCAGTTGCTGGAATTTGGTAAGGAAGGAAGGTTGGGAGTGAAATGTAGAACTATATGGAAGGATGGAAATGGGGAGGTATGGGTGTGGCCTCACTCGGGGTGGAGGTCAAAGCCAGGTTGGTATAGGAATGAGAAGGGGGATTGAAATGGCCTGCAACCGACAGTTGTTGCTGGTTGGGATAGGCAGAGTTCAAGTGTTAGTGAAGCCTAGTCTCCGCTTGGTCACACCGATGAAGAGACAAAAACTTTGTAATCAGGACTTACCATTTCCTCTGTGATGTCATTTCCTCCTTTGAGAAGCTGGGCTTTCTTGTCCACCACCAACAGCCCAATAAAGGAGTTGACCTCATTGGTGGAAACACTGAGAGAGACTTCGTCAGCTGGTTTGGTCTGATTTTTACTCCAGGATAATGAAACCTGCATTAGTTAAGACCAGGCAAATGGTTAATCTATCAGAGACAGCAGCTTGCGCTTATATTGTGACACTAACATAGTTAAAGTGTCCCAAAATACTTGGCTGGGAGCATAATCAGATAACATAATCAGATTTAGGGAGATTTTGGCACTGGGACCAATAGCTTGATGAAATGCAAAACAAGAATGTTTTCAACATCCAGATGTTGAGATACTATGGACAAGCACAGTTTGGTTGTTCCAGAACTTAATGCCCTGCATTCCCAGCGTAAATGAGGCATTTGAGAGGGAAAGTGGGAACAGTCAAGTAAAAGGAATCAAGAATCACAGATAAGAAACGAAGCTGATGCAGAAACTCCAGCTATGGAATGTTGGCCTTGATTCAAGAGAGGAAAATCCTGTGATATTGGTAGCAGGGCTACAAGGTAAACAGCAGAAGAATGGGTTTGCAAGGATTGCTCTTGCTGAGAACCAGCACTGGCTCAATGAGCCTGTGGTATAACCATTCAATGGAGCAGAAGTTCTTCAGTGCATCGAAAGAGAGAACCGAAAAAGACCCTCTGCCTGACTCGTCCATGCCAACCAAGATGTCCAGTCCCATTCGCCCACGTTGGATCCATATCTTTCTAAACCTTTCCTATACATGTACCTGCCCAAATGTATTTTAAATGGTGTTATTGTGCCTTTCTCAAATAACTTCCTCTGGCAGCTCGTTCCATTTATGTACCACCCTCTGTGTGAAAAAGTTGCCCCTTAGGTCCCTATTAAATCTTTCCCCTCTCACCTGAAACCAATGTCTTTAAGAGGCAATGTGAAGCAGCTTAAGAGGCAATGTGTTTGCAAGCATTATGTGGATGGCTTTGCCAATTAATTGGTGGATAGAACCTGATGCGCAATAGAATCAGCCTTACCCAACGGGAGCCCAAACAAAGTATTTCTTTTGCAATTTCGGCCTTTGCAGAACTGATGAAGGAAATCAAATAAGTCACAGTTACAGTCAACAGCTGACTCACCCCAATTTGGGGAGGAGAAGTCAGTCTGGAGAGGACAAACCTGTGGATTGGATCAGAGTATTAAAGCCAGGATGTTGTGATAGTGGGCGAAGGCAGAAGGGACAGGAGAGAATTGTCTTATTGGGAGTGGAGCATGTGGAGCAAGTAATAGGGAGCACCTACATTGCAGAGGATCTACATTGGACTCAATGGCCACAGACCAGTCCACTTTAAGCAACTCAGAATCAGCCCTCCAACATCTGCCGCTGCACAAGTGATGCCAAAACGACCACCACCCACTGGCCAACATGAATAGGTCCAAGGAGAAATAAACCACACACCTCGCAGAGAAGCAAGGCATAGATCAGGGATGGGGAATCTGTGGCCTTGACGGGTTGCACTTGAGCCCGAGGGGGACCTATATCCTGGCAGGGAGATTTGCAAAGGCTACTGGGGCGACTTTAAACTAGAAAGGCTGGGGGGAGGGACTCGGGTAGAGAGGGCTAGGGGTCAGGGTGTGGGGCAAGAGGCAGAGAAGGGAAGCACTCGGATCCAAAATGTAGGCGAGAAAGATGAAAAAGATAATAGACCGAGAATAAGGGATGGTGGGTTTCTAAAATGTGTATATTTTAATGCTAGGAGCATTGTAAGTAAGGTGGATGAACTTAGAGCCTGGATTGACACCTGGAAATATGATGTTGTGGCAATCAGTGAAACATGGTTGCAGGAGGACTGTGATTGGAAACTAAATATTCCAGTATTTCGTTGCTTCAGGTGTGATAGAATTGGAGGGACCAGAGGGGGAGGTGTTGCATTGCTTGTCAGAGAAGATATTACAGCAGTGCTTTGGCAGGATAGATTAGAGGGCTCGTCTAGGGAGGCTATTTGGGTGGAACTGAGAAGTGGGAACGGTGTAGCAACACTTTTAGGGGTGTATTATAGACCGCCAAATGGGGAGCGTGAATTGGAAGAGCAAATATGTAAGGAGAGAGCAGATATTAGTAGTAAGCACAAGGTAGTGATTGTGGGAGATTTCAATTTTCCAAAAATAGACTGGGAAACACATTCTGTAAATGGGCTGGATGGTTTGGAGTTTGTAAAATGTGTGCAGGATAGTTTTTTGCAGCAGTACATAGAGGTATCGACCAGAGAAGGGGCAGTGCTGGACCTCCTGTTAGGAAATGAGGCAGGTCAGGTGACGGAGGTATGCGTTGGTGAGCACTTCGGGACCAGTGATCACAATACCATTAGTTTCAATATAATTATGGAGAGAGTCAGAACTGGACCTAGGGTAGAGATAGTAAGGAAATAGTAAAAATTGGAAAGAGCCATGGTTTTCAAGGAAATTGGACACTTGTTTCGAAAAAAGAGAGATATCTACAATAATTATAGGAGGCATGGAGTAAATGAGGTGCAAGAGGAGTATAAAGAATGTAAAAAGAATCTTAAGAAAGAAATTAGGAAGGCTAAAAGAAGATATGAGGTTGCTTTGGCAAGAAAGGTGAAAGTAAACCCAAAGGGTTTCTACAGCTATATTAATAGCAAAAGGATAACGAGGGATAAAATTGGACCATTAGAGAACCAGAATGGACAGCTATCTGCAGAGCCAAAAGAGATGGGGGAGATATTGAACAATTTCTTTTCTTCGGTATTCACCAAGGAGAAGGATATTGAACTCGGTGAGTTAAGGGGAAAGAGTAGAGTAGCTATGGAAACTATGAGATTCAAAGAGGAGGAAGTACTGACACTTTTGAAAAATATAAAAGTGGATAAGTCTCCAGGTCCTGACAGGATATTCCCTAGGACATTGAGGGATGTTAGTGTAGAAATAGCAGGAGCTATGACAGAAATATTTCAAATGTCATTAGAAACGGGAATAGTGCCTGAGGATTGGCGTACTGCGCATGTTGTTCCATTGTTTAAAAAGGGTTCAAAGAATAAACCTAGCAATTATAGACCTATTAGTTTGACGTCAGTGGTGGGCAAATTAATGGAAAGGATACTTAGAGATAATATATATAAGCATCTGGATAAACAGGGTCTGATCAGGAACAGTCAACATGGATTTGTGCCTGGAAGGTCATGTTTGACAAACCTTCTTGAATTTTTTGAAGCGGTAACTAGGGAAATTGATGAGGGTAAAGCAGTGGATGTTGTCTATATGGATTTCAGTAAGGCCTTTGACAAGGTTCCCCATGGAAGGTTGGTTAAGAAGGTTCAATCTTTGGGTGTTAATGGCGGAGTAGCAAGATGGATTCAACAGTGGCTGAATGGGAGATGTCAGAGAGTAATGGTGGATGGCTGTTTGTCAGGTTGGAAGCCGGTGACCAGTGGGGTGCCTCAGGGATCTGTGTTGGGTCCACTGTTGTTTGTCATGTACATCAATGATCTGGATGATGGGGTGGAAAATTGGATAAGTAAGTATGCAGATGATACTAAGATAGGTGGTATTGTGGATAATGAAGTAGATTCTCAAAGTCTACAGAGAGATTTGGGCCATTTGGAAAAGTGGGCTGAAAGATGGCAGATGGAGTTTAATGCTGATAAGTGTGAAGTGCTACATCTTGGCAGGACAAATCAAAATAGGACGTACATGGTAAATGGTAGGGAATTGAGGAATGCTGTGGAACAGAGGGATCTAGGAATAACTGTGCATAGTTCCCTGAAGGTGGAATCGCATGTAGATAGGGTGGTAAAGAAAGCCTTTGGTGTGCTGGCCTTTATAAATCAGAGCATTGAATATAGGAGTAGGGAAGTAATGTTAAAATTGTACAAGGCATTGGTAAGACCAATTCTGGAGTATGGTGTACAATTTTGGTCGCCTAGTTATAGGAAGGATGTCAACAAAATAGAGAGAGTACAGAGGAGATTTACTAGAATGTTGCCAGGGTTCCAGCAACTATGTTACAGAGAAAGGTTGAACAAGTTAGTCTTTATTCTTTGGAGCGCAGAAGGTTAAGGGGGGACTTGATTGAGGTCTTTAAAATGATGAAAGGGATAGACAGAGTTGACGTGGATACGTTTTTCCCATTGAGGGTAGGGAAGATTCAAACAAGAGGGCATGACATGAGAATTAAGGGACAGAAGTTTCGGGGTAACGTGAGGGGGAACTTCTTTACTCAGAGGGTGGTGGCTGTGTGGAATCAGCTTCCAGCAGAAGTGGTGGAGGCAGGATCGATTTTAACATTTAAGAGTAAAGTGGATAGGTATATGGACGTGAAGGGAATGGAGGGGTATGGTCTGAGTGCAGGTAGATGGGACTAGGGGAAAACAAATGGTCGGCACAGACTGGAAGGGCCGAGAGGGCCTGTTTCCGTGCTGTAATTGTTATATGGTTATATGGTTATATGGTTTGAGGCCGCATGCGGCCTTCTAGGCCATTAGGTGTGGCCTTTTGAATGAATCCAAATTTTGTAGAACAGATCCTTTTATTTTTATTAATATGTTTTTGTTCGTCTTTTATTATTTTAATTTTAATCTTAAAATGAACACATTTAAAATACCAATGAGTAAAAGAAGTTTCAAGGAAATAATCTTCTCCAACTGTCGGCCACAATTAAAACATTAGTAAGTCATGAGGGCTATTTTAACCCTGTTATGCTCATGATTTAGTTCTAATGTGACTCTAGAATGTACGTTAACCTCCCAGCCTGACTGGTGCCACTACCGCCTGAAGCTGGTGGACAGAAGGGTAAATGTTGGGGAGACTCCGCTGGCCATCAAGTCTTCAGTATTATCAACTTTGAATCAACTGATACTACTGACGGCACTGGTTTTATATTTAATTCAGGCCATAACAGAAGATTTTCTTTGCTGCAAAGAGTTACTCGCTTTGGGCACTTACGGGTAGAACACGAGGAATAGATTTCTTCAACAACTTTCAAGATAAATGTCGTCAAGTTGGACTGGATTTGGTTAATTTAGTGAGTGTATGTACAGACGGTGCACCTCCCATGACAGGAAAACGTGAAGGGTTTATTGCACAGATAAAAGAGGTATTATCAGATCCAGATGCTCTCATTTCATTTCATTGTATCTTACATCAGTAAAATCTCTGTGCTAAATCTACTATTTTAAGTGACACTTTGCAACACTTTGCAACATTGTTAACTATACCCACGTTAATACCCACGTCTTCGGCAACATGCACGAAAAATGTTTCCTTGCTTTTCAACCACTTCTTGCTGCAAATCTACATTCTCCTACCTAACCCAAATCAAGACACCTTTAAGGTCACAAATGACAGTTACCCATCTAGAAGATCAGTTGAAACTGCCTAGCCTCCATGTTGCAACCAAATATTCAAATGCTTTCCCACAAAAAACAAGCACAACAAAGTCATTAAAAGGTTAGTTAACTTTAGAATTAACCTTTTTTTTTCATTTTCTTGAAGTTAGTACATAGTAATTAGATTTTTACAAAATAATGTACATTTTGAAGTATATCTAATTGAAGTTTCTCGGATTCGGTCTTATAAGATTACAGCTAACTTAATGCGGCATTCCAACATGAAAGGGTTCCCCACCACTGGCATATAAGGCAAAAGCAGACCGTTCAGAACAACTCGTCTATGCTGGCCAAGATCCCTATCTAAGTAGTTTAATAATTTGCATGCCACTTGGATCATATTTACAAAATATTGTTTTGATAAAATGTAACCATGTAATGCCCAAAATATGTAACATATGAAGTGGGAGCACTCAATCCATTCAATCCATCACAAGAGTGTTATCAGATGCTCCAGGAATGGAACAATGAAATTCTTGCTGCAGATTCATGGGCACCCTGATGCGACGGCACAACAAATATACAAGAAATAATAATGCAATAAATGATCGGTAATACTGGGTAACCAGGCCATTATCGTGCATCAAACCTCCTCTGCCATTCAGTGACTGACTGACTGTTACCACAATTCTGTATTCCTGCCTCCTCCTTTATAATCTAAAATCTATCTACCTGCCTTTAAAATATCCAGACTTCTTCCACTGCCATCTCAGGCAGTTACAGAGCATTACAATCCTCCAAGAGGAAATAAAACAGCCTTATCTATGGCTTAAATGTGTAACACTTTATTTTATACATGATCCTCACTTCTAGACTCTCTCATAATTGGGGACATTTTCTCCACATCCACCTTGGCAAGACCACCTAGAATCTGGCATATTTCATTGAGATCATCAACAAATTGCTCAGCCTCAATATTTGAAGAGTTAGGCCATAGATTGACAAAGAGCAGGTCCAAGCAGGAAAGCACTGGCCAATAACGGAGATAGTTAAAGGGCCACAGACAGTAACACAGAACTACTGACCCACCCCAATCTCAAAATAAGCTTTGACTCAATTAAATTGGAAAATTCCAGAAATCTCAGCAAGTCAGGCAGTTTCTGTTGAAAGAGAAGCGGTTATTTTTTTTTCAGGCTGAAGACCCTTCAAATGATTTGGAAAGAGAAAAATTACTATTCTACTGTAAGTTGCAGAGAAAATGAATGAAGGCAGTGGGCAGAACAAGTGCGCCATTAGACTCAGGAACAGCTTCTTCCCTTCTGTTATTCGGCTTCTGCATAGTCCTTCCATGAGCAAGGGAACAGTCTGATTCACCTTTACCTCATTACGTCAGTTCTGTTGGTCTCTAGAACTCGTGCGCTACAATGCTGAAAACGACATTCTGCACTTTCCCTAAAATCTACTTTTTGTACTTAAGTTTGCCTTGATTGTATTTATGCATATTATTATCTGATTTGATGGGATAGCACGCAAAACAACGCTTTTCACTCGGTACATATGACAATGATAAACCTAGACCTTAACCTAAACAAAGAAGATGCCTGCAATGGGATGAAATGATGTCACCATTGAATGGTTAATCAAGGTTCTCCGACTGTTTAATACGTTGCTGGTGTTATGAAGTCTGGAAGATGTTATCTCGACTGGTCTATTGGCGCTTGCCCAGCAGATCAGTATATCTGATGGGGAAGAATATGAAAGAAAAAGGAATGGCCAATCCTGATGCAAAACAAAGAGCAAGTTCTCGGAAGTTGGAGAATTTGAGATTGAGCGTTACAAGCTGAAATGTGCCCAGGTGAAAGATGAGGTATTGTTCCTTGTGTTTACCTTGGGTCTCATTGGAACAGCATAGGAGGCTAAAGACAGAGATGTCAGAGGGGAATGGGATGGTTATTAAATTGGCAGGAAACTAGAAGCTCAGGGTTGTTCTTGTATACTGAGTGCAACTGCTCTGAAAAGCAATAATCCAATTTGTATTTGGTTTCTCCAGTGTAGACGACGCTGCACTGCGAACTTCAAAAGCAGCGCACTAGGTCGGAAAGCGTGCAAAAGAATCACTGCCTTACTTTTTATTTGGTCCAAGTAAAATGTCTTACCTTATTTGCAAAGATGCCTTCCACATTCAGATCCAGAGTATCACTGACCACCAGACCATCTTTGATGTAATAGACAATGAGGTGAGCCAATGGTGCCCATGAAATGTCCGGAGTTATTTGAACTCTCGTCAAGTTACTTTTACCAATGGCTACCACTTGACCTTTTGATGTTACCTGAGAGTTGAATCAAGGTTGGGAAAGGATGGTGTTAAAAATTGCATGCAATGGCATTTACTTGCCCTAAATCTAAACACTTGACCATAGATGCTGGAATCGGAAGGGAAAACAAACTACTGGAGAAGCTTATCAGGTTGAGCAGCATCTGTGGAAGCAAAGGGATGTTCACATTTCAGATTGAGTCTCCGCGTCAGATTGAGAACGTAGACTGTAGATATCCAGCAGAGAAGTGAGAGAGAGAGGGGTGAGGGAGAGGGAGAAGGAGAGGAGAGGGGGAGGAGAGAGAGAGAGAGAGAGAGAGAAAGAGAAAGAGAAAGAGAGAAAGAGAAAGAGAAAGAGAAAGAGAAAGAGAGGGAGGGAGAGGGAGAGGGAGAGGGAGAGGGAGAGGGAGAGGGAGAGGGAGAGGGGAGAGGGAGAGGGAGGGAGAGAGGGACAGGGAGGGAGGGAGAGGGAGGGAGGGAGAGGGGGAGGGAGGGAGAGAAAAAAAAAAAGTTTTGTTGCTGGGACCTCACTGTGGATGAGGTGTTGACCTATAGACTAGTCCCATCTATGATATGATATTGCAACTACCACCATCTCAACAGATTATCTGCCCTTTACCTCAGAACCACATAATAATTACATTCTCTTCCACACAAGGGAGTACCCGACACTGTAGGGTGTCCTTAAACAATCCTGCACCCGTCTTGGGTGAGAGAGAAAATATCCCGCAGGAACATTTAAACTGCAGAGGGTTCTTCTGGAAATCACACCCATCCTTCCACACTAAAAGAAGATTCATGAATCGTTCCCCTCTTGACACTTTACAGGACCTCATCATGCATGGTGTTCGCTCGTATAGAAACAGGTAGAACACTTTAAAGACATTAAATATTTACTTTATTTTAAAGAAGTGGGACATGATTTAATAAAATGAATCTTTCTTTTCCTTAGATTACATATATTATGAACGAAATTACCTGGTAGGTAAACTCTTTTGATGACTCAGAACTCTCAGTGCTAAATTCAAACGGTGATCCCACCTAGGAAAAGACAAATCTAATTAATGAAAAAGGTAAGCTTTTAAACAAGACTAAAGTTATAAAAGGTAGTAAACTAAGATGCTCAAGATTAGCAGCACACATTTTTTTCCAGATGATACAATTATACATAATTTCCCATCGCATTACCTTGACAACAGGTCTCAGAACATGGAGATAGATGGCGGGTGCATTTTGGTTTGATCCCACTTCAATTACGATCACTGCACTCTCAAATGTTGCCTGTTGGGAAGTTCATCATGAATAAAATCAGCTACTTAATGTTTGCCTCAAATAGGAGCAACAGTAGACCACTTTGCCTTTCAAGCCAAACCGACGATACACATGATCATGGCTTATCTACCCCACATTTCATGTGTATCTGCTTCTAATGTGCACATATGGTTCTTTGCTAAAGGAATTAATGTTTAGCATAAAGTAAATTACATTGCCTCCAGCGATCCTTTGCTTGCAGTCCTTGAAAATACAAAGAGGGAATGCACAAGTCTTATGGAGGTGGATAACATCATGAGGGGCCAAGATAAGATAAATTAAAAAAAAAAAAAAATCATTATGCCTAGGTATATAAAGGACCATTAAGCCAAACACACACATCTACTATTGAATGCCCACTGTCTTTTACCCAGGGCTTTGTTTAGTTTAGGTTAGTTCAGAGATACTGCACGGAAACAGACCCTTTGGCCCACCGCGTCCACACCGACCAGCGATCCCTGTACACCAGCACTATCCTACACACTAGGGACAATTTACAATTTTCACCAAAGTCAAATAATTAACCTACAAATCTGTAGGTCTTTGGTGTGTGGGAGGAAAATAGAGTACCCGGGGAAAACCCACGCGCTCACGGGGAGAATGCATAAACTCCGCACAACAGCGCCTGTAGTCAGGATTGAACCCGGGTCTCTGCACTGTAAGGCAGCAACTCTACTGCTGCTCCAGTACGCCACCGCAAATGGGTCAGGAATCAAGAACTTGAGAGCATAGGTTTATGGTGAGAGTGGAAAGATTTAATAGAAATGAGGCAGGTACGTGCACGTTTGTGGCCGGTATGTGCAAGTTAGTGTACATATATAATAGTGTGCATGTTGGAGGTGGTTTGTTTGTATGCATACATGTGCATGTGAATGCTTAATTATGCATGTTGGTGTATATGCATATGTGTATGATATTGGTTTATTATTCTCAAGTGTACCGAGGGACAGTGAAAAACATTGTTTTGCGGCCTCTCCAAACCATACCATACTTGAGTACAACGGCCTGAAACGTTGCCTATTTCCCTCGCTCCATCGATGCTGCCGCACCCGCTGAGTTTCTCCAGCATTTTTGTCTAGAACCAAACTGTACATGTGTTTCTTTTAAACAAGGTAGTTTAGGAAACTGAATGAAGAATATAGTGCCACAGTTACAGAGAAAGTGCAGGTAAAATAAAAGTATACGGGCCGCAGCAAGGTAAATTGGGAGAACGGGAATGCATCCTTAGGTTATGATAGGTCAATTCAAATGTTCACTAACAGTGGAGAAGAAACTGCTTCTGAATTTGGTAGTACTGGCTTTCAAGCTTTTTATCTTCTGCCTGATGGGAGAGGGGAGAAGAAGGAATGATTGTATTGGCTGCTTCCCCAAGGCATTGTGTCGCGTAGATGGAGTTGATAGGTGGAAGCTGGCATTTTTGATGGACTGGGCTCCATACACAACTTTCTCCAGTCTTGGACATACCTGTTACCAAACCAAGCTGTGATACATCCAGATAGGATACTTTCTACAGTGCATCTGTGTAAAATGTTAGGAGTCATTACGTGTGTGTGTGTGTGTGTGTGTGTGTGTGTGTGTGTGTGTGTGTGTGTGTGTGTGTGTGTGTGTGTGTGTGTGTGTGTGTGTGTGTGTGTGTGTGTGTGTGTGTGTGTGTGTGTGTGTGTGTGTGTGTGTGTGTGTGTGTAGATGGAAAAGTTCTTGATTAGAACGGGTATCAAGGGTTATGGGGAGAAGGCAGGAAAATGGGATTAGGTGGCAGAGATCAGACATGATTGAATGGCAGAGTAGACTCGATGGGCCAAAAGGCCTAATTCTACTCCTATAACTCGTGAACTTGTGGTACAATCCCTACCTTTATCGATAAACTAACAATATTCGGCAGCAAAGGAAACTGAATTTGAACAAGACCGCTCTCTGGAACAGTGATGTTGATGGTATTCAAGGATATGTCTGATGTTTCTAGAGGGTTCTTGGCCTGCGTGATTTCGGCGATGAAACTGTTCTTCCTGTCTTGCCCTGAGAGTTTTTGGTGATCAAAGCGTGTTAGCTGAACCTGCAAATGTACAAGAAAAACAGTTAGCCCATTTCAGCCGAGAAGGCCCAAGACATCTACCAGTGGGACCAGCTTCCTTTGTAATCCTGGAATTCTATGGATGGTGAGGAATTTTTGTGAAATTTCGAGATGAGCTTCCTATCAGGGCTTATTCCATCAATAAATTCAGAAGCAAGTGAAAATGAAAAAAAATGCAACACTATAGAGGTTGAATTTAGTTTTCAATGCCTGCCATCAGAGGTGGTATACCAAAGGATTACTGTGAAGCACAGTTAATTATGGATATAAACTAGAAGCTTGGATTATTGACCGAGGGACATGATTTTGAATCCAACTATGAAATCATTAAATAAGACTGGAATAAAAGTCAGTACTAGTAACAATTTCCATATTTGCTTACATAATAAATGGAGACAATTAGTAAGTTCAATATCTGTGATAGGAAAGTTACTGGAGGATTCAGAGGAAAAATATAAAAATGCATCTGGAAAGTCTTTTCACTGACTGTGTAGCACACAACAAATAGCTTTTTACAGTACCTCAGTCAGTACATGTGACAATAAACTAAACTAAACCAAGATGTGGGTCGATGCGGGATAGTCACATGTTCTTTACATGGGAGATCGTGCCTCATGAATTTAATTGTTTCATGAACAAGTCATCTGAAATGTTGATGAAGGCAAGGCCATAGATATTGTCCATATGGGACTTCATCCTTTGATAAGGTTCTGCTTTGTAGACGGCTGGTGAACTAGATGCAAAATTGGCATCTTGGTAGGATGCAGATTGTGGTGGTGGTAGGTCGTTTTTTGGACCGGATGTCTGTAACTAGTTGTGTGTCTCAGGGATCATGCTGTCTTCTATATCAGTGATTTGGAAAAGAATGTACAAGGCATGCTTAGTAAGTTTGACTAAAATAGAAGGGATGATAGATAATGAAGAAGGTTCTCAAAAATTACAGCAGCATCTTGATCTGCTAGGCAAGTGGGGCAAGGAAAAGCAAATGGGGTTTAATTCAGATACGTGTGAGGTCTTGCATTTTGGGAAGTAAAACCAGCTCAAGTTCCTCACAGTGAACTACAGGGCCCAGGGAGTGTTGTAGAGCAGAGGGATCCAAGATCCAAATATCGTTCCCTGAAAGTAGCATCACAGGTGGATAGGATGGTTAAAACTGTTTTTAGCATGCTGCCCTTTATTATACAGGGAATGAGTATAGAGGTTAGGACATTATTTGTGCAAGACGTTAGTGACGCTGCACTTGGAATGTTGTGTTCAGTTTTGGTTATCCTGCTATAGGAAAGATGCCATTAAGCTGGAAAATGTGTGGGCGAGGTTTATAACAAATTTGCCAGGACGACCTGAGTGCCTGAAATGCAAGGAGAGGTTGGACAGGCTAGAATTGCATCCCTTGGAGTACAGGAGACTGATCCTACTGAGGTGTATCGAATCACAAGGGGAATAGATGGGGAGAATGTACAGTCTTTTTTCTGGGTTAGTGGAGTCAAGAAGTAGAGGTCATAGGTTTAAGATGAGAAGGAACGATTTGATAGGAAAATGAAGGACATCTTTTCACACAGAAAATGGCAGGTATAGTGTATGATTTTCCAGATGAAGTAGCTATGCCACCATGCCGCCAAGACTGGGGAATCAAGAACTAGAGGGCATAGATTTACAGTGAGAGTGGAAAGATTAAATAGGAATGTGGCAGGTTTGTGCATGTTTGTGGCTGATATGTGCAAGTTAGAGATCTCTCTCTCACTTCCAAACTCCTTTACTAATACCTTCATACCTTCCTTCCCTTTCATCTCCCTCTTCTCCCAATTCCCACTTGCATGTTGTCTCTTCCGTTCCTCCACCTCTCCCTTGTACCCCATAGCAACCATTGCTCTCCATTTCTCCATTCAACAAAAGACCACCTATCCCCCACAGTGTCTGTTACGTCCTTGTCTGATCCCTTCCTCCCTTCATCTGGTGAAAACCACCCCCCCAAACCATCTCCCTTGGTGCCTAGTCCAACACAGTCTGAAACATCTCACTAAGTCAGTACTTACATATGCTGTGTAGTTCTGAGGTGGCTTTAAGATTTTCTGATAGTCCAGAATCTTCAGCTTATATTTCGAGAGTGAAATGGAGATGTTTATTGCTGTGCTCTGCATCACACCTTGGGATGTAAGGCACAAGGGTTCATGTCAGAACATACGGAAAACATTCGTCAAGTCAGGCAATAAACAATGTTTT
This sequence comes from Okamejei kenojei, assembly GCA_035221665.1. NCBI lineage: Eukaryota > Metazoa > Chordata > Chondrichthyes > Rajiformes > Rajidae > Okamejei > Okamejei kenojei. Next base: position 26,708,044 of record CM069138.1, read on the forward strand.
CTGACTGGAAGTGTTCAGTCAAATTACCAGAGTGACCCAGTTCAAACAAGAATTAGTGCAATCAGGTCATAAAAGTCAATTCCTCAACTCATACGCATTTCTAGATGTGTTTCTTCTCTCCATTGGTAACCTGCTGCATATTTCTGTTTTCATTTCAGATCTCCAACATCTGCAGTAGTCTGATTTTGCACATATAAAATACCATAAATGTGTTTAAAATACCTTGGCTACCTTGTTGAGGGCGATGAGCCTGACCACCATTCAGAGATATAGGAATTTATGGTCAATACCATGGCATCAGATGTAAATTTCAGGAAGGAAAAAGTGGTTGGAGGTCAATTGAAGGGCTTCCAGGTCTTGGATTAAAGAATAACTTTAGAAACAAGAACAGATACCTGAAGGAATGGAAACATTAAGGGTTTGGACAGTGGGGCTGATGGATTGGAGTTAACTGGGCAAGATCTTTACAACTAGTCCTAGCATAATGGATCGAATGGTCCTCTGTAGTAAGGTCAAATGAATAGTGACCTGAGAGCCAAAGAAGAGTAGGAAAGACTCTTATCTACTTGGAAAGTGTCTCCCAGCCTGTAATCAAGGCACATAGAAATATTTTCAACTGTTAAAGAATATTCATTTAATCCAAATTGTTACTGTCAATTACATTCTATGAGTAAAACAAGTGAAATCTAATGTCTTGGAACTGGGGAATTGAGATGATCTATTGGAGACTGGCATCCCTCTTGGTCACCTGGCTGGATGGGTGGTAGGTCAGACAATATAGGTACATCCAATCAACCTTCTCATCGGAGACGAGAGCTCTCTTGTCACCGAGACAGAAGGTTGTGGATTCAAGACAGGGATCCGGGGAGTGTAGTTGAATCAAGAGACCTAGAGGTACAGTACATCGTTTCCTGAAAGTGGTGATGAGTTAAACAAGGAGGTGATGTTTCACACCCTTGCCTTTCATTGGATGGGACAATGAGTACATGAGTTGGGATGTCATGTGACAACTGTATAGGACATTTGCAAGTGCAGCACGTTGGCGCAGTGGTAAGGGCTTGTCCCACCAGCATGCGACTGCATGCGGCGAGCGCGACCAAACGTGGTGGCTTGAGCCATACGGCCTCGCGGGGCCAGTCCCACTTCGAACCACGGAGCCGTATGCAGCTGGTCCCGACATCATACTCACCAATCAGGTGGGCAGGAGGCGGGCCGACTGAATTTGGACGTCGTACGGCGTCTGGCGGTGACGTCATCACGCAATGGCACGCCGGGTGGTGACATCATCAGGCAACGCCACGCTGTCAGGATGCTGCGTATGGCATCCAGATGTGGCGTACAATGTCAAGACCTGCGTGCAACGTCCTCAATGCGGCTGCGGGCCGACAGGCCGTTGCCGTGCGGGATTTTTGAACAGTGTCAGTTTATCTGAGCCCCGCGCGGTTGTCGGGACCAGCCCCGGACAACTCCATATAGCTCCGTCGATCGAAGTGGGACCAGCATCGCGAGGCCGTACGGTTCAAGCGACCACGTTAGGTCGCGCTCGCCGCATGCAGTTAGGTCGCGCTTGCCGCATGCAGTTAAGTCGCGCTCGCCGCTGGTGGGACAGGCCCTGTAGAGTTGCTGCCCTACACTGCCAGAGACCCGGGTTCGATCCTGATCACCGACATGCTCTCTGTACGGAGTTTGTACATTCTCCCCGTGACCGCGTGGGTTTACTCCGCGTGCTTCAGTTTCCTCCCACATTCCAAAGATGTACAAGTTTGTAGGTTAATTGGCTTTGGTAAAATTGTAAATTGTCCCCGGTGTGTAGGATTATGTTGGTGTACAGGGCTCGATGGCCGGCGCGGACTCGGTGGGCCGAAGGGGCTGTTTCCGTGCTGTATCTCTAAACCAAACTAAAAGAGCACTTATATTATTGTGTGCAGTTTGATCACCGTACTGTAGGAAGGATAAGATTAAACTAGAGAAGATGCAGAAAATATTTACAAGGATGTTGTTGGAACTGTAGGGATTGTTTTGTAGTAAGAGACTGAATGCCTGCAGTTTCCCTGGAGCATAGGAGGCTAAAGGGTGGCCTTATAAAGTCTAAAATTAGATAGCATTAGTTTCAGGCGAGAGTGGATGAGTTGGTGAGATGAGGGGCAAGTTTTCAAACAGTGGGTGAATGAGTTGTGAGAAGACGGAACAGAGGTGGTACAATTACAATATTTAAAAAACATATTGATAGGTTAATCAATGGGAAAGGTTTATAGAGATCTGAGCCAAATACAAACTAGCTCAGGAAGTCAACATGCTCAGCATGATTGAGTTGGTCTGTTTCCGTGCTGTGCAACTCGATGATTCTACAATGACTCTAGGTCACATTCCACGATGCTGCTTTTTCCAGAAGGTGTTTGGTCCCATCTATGCCATAAGGTGATAAGGTAATTTCATGTGATTAGGCCAATCGGTCCATTGTCTACTCCACCATTCAATCATGGCTGATCTATCTCTCCCTCGTAACCCCTTCTCCTGCCTTCTTCCTATAACCTCTGACACCTGTAGTAATCAAATATCTGTCTATCTCGGCCTTAAAAATATCTGCTGATATTCTCCACAGCCTTCTGTGGCAAAGAATTCCACAGATTCACCACCCTCTGACTTCATAAATTTCTCCTCATCTTCCTAAAAGAATGTCCTTTAATTCTGAATGCCTTTAATATCCTTTAATGCCCTTGGTCAAAATAAAGGATCCCATAGCTACGAGCAAAACATAAAGTACTGTAGTATCTCAGCGGGTCAGGCAGCATCTGGAGAGGGAATGGGAAGGCAACGCTTTGGGTCGGGACCCTTTTTTAGACCATATATGATCCCATAGCTCTTATTTATTTCAAAGAGCAGGGAAGATCAATGTCCAGACTGATAATTATCCCTCAACTCACTTTATTGAAAACAGATTGTCTCATCATTATCATTTAACATGGATATGCAGGGAAGGAAGGGATATTGGTTATGTGCAGGCAGATAAGAGTTGGCATCATATTCAGCTCAGACATTGTGGGCTGAAGAGCCTTTTTCTGCGCTGTGCTCTTCTGTGGTCTATGTTATTGATGAGAACTTACTGCGAACAAATTTGGCTATTATTTTTCCTACGTTGCAATAATGAAAGTACTTCAAAAATAATTACATTGGCTGCGAAGCAGGACAATGGAGAAGGCGCTATGAAAATGCATGTCCTTTTCTTGATGGTGGACTTCAAAAGCCATAGCCTATAAATGCTATGTCCTATAAGGAAACTTGGTGTTACTTACCGGTGTGAGACTCACTCACAGTTGCAATGATTGTAACCTGGTGCACCTGATGCATGATCAGAGAGAGTGCGTTTTCCTTCAGCGTCTTGTTTGGTAAGAATACATCATCAAAGCCCAGAAATGGTCCAAAAATTCTGAGGATGAACTCGTGCAATTCAGAGAAAAGGAAGGCAAAATCAGCAGTTCCATTCATCTACAAAAGAAGGGAAAGGTAACGTTTGAAGATTTACACATCACAATTTTCATCTAAAAATGAATTATGTTATTGGCTCCAAAAATAACTAATCAGCAGCTCAGGAAGTATCTGCGTACAGAGAAATAAACATTTCAAGTCAAGACCTTTGGTTAGAACTGGGACTGAGAGAACAATATGAGCAGTAAGTTGGGGAGAAGGTTCGGGCGGTGGGGGGAGAGGATGGGAGGGCAAGGATGGATAGAACAAGAGGAATATCTCTGAAAGGTGGGGACCAGGGTAACTGTGGGAATGAGTTGTATTAGGGTGTTTAGACCCTAAATGTGCAGCAAATGGTAGAATGGACTAATGGAGAGGGGAAAATAACGTTTAAATAATAACACCGATGATTAACTTATGTCAACAATGTCCAGTTGTGATATAGTGCAAAATTGAGTTTGGAAACCTGCAACATGTCCAGATGGAAGATGAGTATTGATGAAAAAGTAAAAGGGAAATTGAGGAAAAACAAGCTGCTAGAGAAACTCAGCGGGACTAGTGGGACCTGTGGAGGGAAAGGGCTAGTTAATGTTTCAAGTTGAGACGTTGCATCAGTACTGATGCTGCCTGACGCACTGAGTTCCTCCCGTAGTTTGTTGAATGTAAACATATCCACTTCAGAAGGACAAACAGAAAACCACAGTATTATTTAAACAATATTAGATTGGGAAATGTTGATGCACAGAGACCAGGGTGTCCAATCTCGAGTCACTAAAAGCAAAAAGCGCTGCAAATGTATGCTGACCAAGAATCTTGGCTACAGGAGCAAGGATGTCTTACTGTAATTTATAGGGCCATGATTTGACCTTACCAGTATTTATTCTTCAACTAATATCACCAAAAACAGACAATATGGTTATGTTTGTACTGCCTATGTGGTATTGCTGTGCACAAATGGGTGATTGCATTATTTGCAGCACCACAGCTCCTAGTCCTCAACAGTGCAGATGTATCTAGGTGAGTAGAAGTGCTGTCTTTACTTTCTTCCCATTGTGAGTTTATAATGTGAATAGGAGAACGTAACAGCAGCCAGAGTTTTGATTCAGGTGTCAGCCCAAACAATGTGGCAGGAATTAGGAGCATTCAACATCACTAATAAATCTAGCTGGAAATTAGAAAATTCCAGAGGATAGGGGGACCATGAAACCTGCTCCCGCAGGTTGTGTTGGAATGAAGGAGCAGAGATAGGGTTGAAGGAAAACATTGAAAGAGGAGGAGTGGGTGGATATGGCAACCAGGGTGAGGAGGCTGATGTGGAGCATCATCATCATCAACACATGCAGCTGAATGGTCTGTTTCAGTGTTTAATTTGGGGTCAAGATTAGCCAGGTAAGTAAACAGTAATCCCAAAAGTACCTCAAATGTTTTGGTTAGCGTCTCCGAGTAGATCGGCAAGGATAGAGTGACTGTCACATTTCCTTTCACAGGTTTTCCATAGAGATATCTGAAAAGAAGAAAGCAAACCAATTGCAGGACAAACTCAGCTATAATATCCTAATTTCACCCTTGACTGAATTCAAAAGGGGTGACTGGACTCACTATTGTGTAAACCATTTTGAGATCCACCATGGATTTAAGACCCCTGAAGAGAAAAAGGGTTTAATTATTTTACATACCTATATATCTCTATTGTCTATTCTGCTCCAGTTTCCTCCCACATTCCAAAGATGTGTGGGTTTGTAGGTTAATTGGCCTCTGTAGAATTGCCCCCAACGTGTAGGGAGTGGATGCAAAAGTGGGATAACATAGAACTACTGTGAATGGGTGAACAACGGTAAGTGTGAACTCGATGGGCCGAGTTCCATGCTACATCTCTAAACTAAACTAAAATAAAATCTATCCGACGAGACATGCTTGATGCTGTGCTTTCCTTACTTGTCAGCAGGGGGCAGTGTTGGTGTGACTCTGGGATATATCCTCAGCCCATTGCTGAAGTTGATTCACTATCTCCAGGCTAGACATGTTTTCACTGGCCCAAAGAAGGCTGAGGGATAACCTACTAGAGGTGTATTGTCTCTTTATCTCTATCCATTGTACTCATGTAAAGCTTCATCAGTCTGGACAGTAAGCAAAACAAAATTGTTTGCTGTATCTCAGTGCACATATAACCATATAACCATATAACAATTACAGCACGGAAACAGGCCCTCTCGGCCCTTCCAGTCCGTGCCGACCATTTGTTTTCCCCTAGTCCCATCTACCTGCACTCAGACCATACCCCTCCATTCCCTTCACGTCCATATACCTATCCACTTTACTCTTAAATGTTAAAATCGATCCTGCCTCCACCACTTCTGCTGGAAGCTCATTCCACACAGCCACCACCCTCTGAGTAAAGAAGTTCCCCCTCGCGTTACCCCGAAACCTCTGCCCCTTAATGACAATAATAAACCTTGAGAAGTTGATGGTGGGCTGCCTGCACTGCTGCAGTCCTTGAGGTGTAAGTGTGCCCATAATGATATTAGACAATAGACAATAGGTGCAGGAGTAGGCCAATCGGCCCTTCGAGCCAGCACCGCCATTCAATGTGATCATGGCTGATCATCCACAACCAGTACTCCATTCCTGCCTTTTCGCCATATACCCTGACTCCGCTATCTTTAAGAGCTTTATCTAACTCTCTCTTGAAAGCATGTAGTGAACTGGCCTCCACCGCCTTCTGAGGCAGAGAATTCCACATACTCACAACTATCGGTGTGAAAAAGTTTTTCCTCATCTCCGTTCAAAATGGCTTACCCCTTATTATTAAACTGTGGCCCCTGATTCTGGATTCCCCCAACATCAGGACCATGTTTCCTGCCTCTAGCATGTCTAGGGAGGGAGTTCCAGGATATGACCCAATGATGGTGATGGAACAGCGATATATTTCTGAGTCAGGATAGTGTGTGGCCATGCTTTTGTGGTGTTCCCATGCTTTTGCTGTCCTAGTCCTTCTAGCCAGTAGAGGTTGTGGGTTTGGAAGGCTTTGTTTAAGGAGTCTTATAAAAGTTGCTTAAGATTTTCTTTAAATATGCTCACTGCCATGTAAACAGATTGAGGTTGTAACAATCTATTATAACCCCCCTCCCACAATTTGCTCAGTGAGTTATTCCCCACTATCAGTTCATTTGTCCATAGTGGTGCAGCTGGTAGAGCTATTGCCTCACAGCGCCAGATACTCAAGTTCGATCCAGGCCTTAGGTGCTGTCTGTGTGGAGTTTGTATGTTGTCCCTGTATTGTCTGTATGTTGTCTTTGGGTGCTCTGGTTTCCTCCCACATCTCAAAGATGTGTGGGTTTGTAGGTTAATTGGCCTCTGCTGCATGGCCTCTAACATGAAGGGAGTGGACGCAAAAATGGGATAACATAGAACTAGTGGGAACGGGTGAACGATGGTCAGCGTGAACTCTGTTGGCCAAAGGGCGTGTTTCCAAGCTGTATCTCTAAATAAAACTGAACAAAACACTAACCTACAGGGCAGGTTTGGTGCTGTGCTTTCCTTACTTGTCAGCAGGGAACAATGCTGGTGTAACTGGGCTATATCCTCAACCCTTTGCTCTGAAGTTGATTCACTGGGTGACATTTACCTTGCACTGCCACCATATAAAACATTTCAGCATCTTATTGCCTTAAGAAGGCATCTAAAAATCACACTGCATGACTCATGTTTCCGTGTCCACGTTGCAGCTTTACAAAACACTGGTTAGGCTGCACGTGGAATATTGTTTTCCATTCTGGTTATTTGAATAGGCTAGATTTGTTTTCACTGGCCCAAAGAAGGCTGAGGGATAACCTAGTCGAGGTGTATATAATTCTAAGAGGCATATATCTTGTCATATATCGTCACCCATTCCTTCTCTCCAGAGATGCTGCCTGTCCTGCTGAGTTGCTCCAGCTTTTTGTGTATATCTAAGAGGTAGGTTAGAGTCAGTGTCTTTCCCCATTTCCGGGTATCAAAACCAAGAGGACATAGGTTTAAAAAGAAAGGAAGAAGTTGTAAAGGAGAACGTTTTTTTACACAGAATGATTGATATCTTGAACACACTGCCAGAGGTGGTAGTGCAATCAGACACTATTACTATTTTTAAGATGCAGATAGATAGATTCAAGGCAGAGAAGGATGTATTCCTAATATGAGCAAATGTGATTGGTGTAGACAGGCAAAAGGGTGGGCATAAAGATAACATTTCTGCACTGTTTGTGTCCATGGCTGTATAACCGGCACAAGGACAAAGCCAGTCCCAGCAGGGTATTGGTTTAACTGGTTGAGATTTTGAACATTTAGTTTAGAGATACATTGCAGAAACAGGCCCTTTGGCCTACCGAGACAGCGGTGACCAGTGATCCCTGCACACTAACACTATCCTACACATACCGGGGACAATTTACAATTTTACCAAGCCAATTAGCCAGCAAATCTGTGCGTCTTTGGAGTCTTTGAGAGGAAACTGGAGCACCCAAAGAAAACCCACGCGGGTCTTGGGGAGAACATAAAAACCCGGTGCAGCCGGCACTCATGGTCAGGATCGAATGCAGGTCTCCGGCCACTGTAAGGCGCCAGGTCTACCGCTGCACCACTGCGCTGCCCAAGCATTGGCCAGATGTGGCCAGATTTAGTCAATTCAATTTCACAACTTGTCACTTTGGTACGGCAACTACAGAGATCTCTGTGCTCAGAAGGGAGACACTCTATGGGTTCCCTCTGTTGCCTGCTCAGTGATTGGGAAACTCAGCACATGACGATGATTGAGAAATGCACTAAACAATGCCACCTGGAACAAAAAAAAATTCTAAAAGACTTGTTGAATTTTATTTTATAATTGTTAGTAGACATCACTGGTAAGTCGAGAATCTATTGTCTGTCCGAATGATTCCTGAACTAGGGAGGTAAATAAAGATCAACCACATTGCAGGGGTCACACTCTGGCCAAACATTGTGTTCCTCATAGGCATATAGAATCATGCAGCAGGGAAACAGGTCTAACTTTTCCATACTAACCAAAATGTCCATCTAAGATCCTATTTGCCTATAGTTGACTCATATCCCTCTAAACCTTTCCTATCCATGTACTTGGCTGGCACATGTAGCTGGGGTAGAGAACCTTCCGCAAATGGTGTGCAGAAGGACAGAGTAGCCCTGCTGATGTACCTGTGTTCCTATATACCTTGCTTTTCCAGCACCATTAGGTAAAATAACTGATGATACAGATCCACAACACAGATCATATATTCCAAGGAGGTGATATGTTTTAATTTAGCTTGAGGCCCATACTCTACCCTGCTCAACTCTGATATAGCATGTTTCCTAGCACAAATAGATATAACACAAATAATGAATTAGGGAGCACTATTTGTATTACGTGTGGAAAATTGGTTATAAAGCAATTTTGATTGGGATCTAAAGAACCTCCTAAGAGATACTTTGAGAATTAACAAGCAGAAAAAAGGCTCTATAATGGGAGAAAAAAACACATTTCCGTGTAACCACCCTGCTATAATCAGACACCATTGTCTCTTAAGAATACAGCTGATGCTTTGCTTTAACCGTGGGTGGCCATTAAAACTGACAACCCATCATTTCCATTGAACCTTGTGCAACGATGGTTTATTAAACAATGTATGTAGCTTTTAATGTTTAAAAATAAGTTACTGCTAGTGAAAAAAAACATTGTTTTGAAAATCCTGCAGAAAGAAGTCTGAAACTTTCTAGTCCCTGATCCCCTTTCGCCGATTGACATGATTGTTGTTTTAATACTTTTCTACAACATAGGGATTTACAGGAACACTGCTACCGTGTTATAGCAGAATTCCCTATACCTTGTAGCTGTAATTCCCCATGTTACTCACCGTCCAGTAATAGTCCCAGTTATGTCTGATCGATCGATTGGAAAATATACAGTGGATGTGTTGATTGAAACTTCAAATCGAGATAACACTGAAATGGCAAAGTGGCAAAAAAAAGCTGATAAAACAGAGAGGTTCTCATAGAAGAGCGAATGTGTTTTAAAGTGAGGATGAAAGACCCCTCTCACTATTTGTTCAATGAGTTGACCCTGTTGTCTTCAGTCATTGTTTACCCTTCAATTAACACTTCTGGGAAAAGTCTTTAGGGGCAGGAGCAAATGGGGCAACTGGAAAAGAACTTTGAATAAATATCTGAATGGGTAAAGGTGCAATCTCTGTTTGTTCCATGGTGCTGCGTTCTTCCTTTGATTAAAACAAAGTTGTCACATCTATAGTTTCTTGAATTATGTACTGATTAAGGAGTCTGAATTTATTACAAGTCTTCAATGATCAATCTCCTTCCTTGAGACACTTTCTGACCTAAATATTTAATGCTTACAATTGCTGCATTACCATGAAAAGGCACTAGATGGTGCCTGTTATTTATTTTTCATTACAGGTTTCCAATCCAGAAAAATATAGATAGATAATAACCTACATGATGTCTAGAAGATAGTATGGTGTACAGTTCTCTCAGTTCTGGTTGTCTCTAGTTGCTATTCACTGTCACCTAGTTGAGCCTCAACATTTTTGTTCTGCAAAAACATTTTTGATCGTAGGCTGCAGGGGCTTTGATTGCCCCGACTGCGGATGGTTTGACTGCCTCGACAGCGGGTGAACAAAGAGGAAGAAGTTTAAACTTTATTACCTTCCATCACAGTGAGGAAAGTGGAATCCTCTGTGATGGATGTTTACGTTAACTTTTATGGTTGTGTGTCTTGTTGCTTAGTTTGGCTGTGTGTAACTCAAATTTCACTGTACCTTAATTGGTACATGTGACAATAAACTGACATTGAAACCTTGACCTTGAATAGCAGTATATCTAATTATTTTTTAAAATACATACCTCCAGATTCAAGGACTGTTTGTCCTCAGCTGATATCAGGCAACTGAACTGTCCTCTCACCAAACAGAGAGCGGTGCTGACCACCCATCTGCCTCATTGGAGATCTTCGAACTTTCTTTAATCAGACTGGACTGGACTTAATCTTGCACTAAATGTTATACCCTTTATCCTGTATTTCTACGCTGCAGATAGTTTGATTGTAATCATGTATAGTCTTTTCACTGAATTGGATAGAACGCAAAAAGTTTTTCACTGTACCCCAGTACACGTGACAATAATGAACTAAATTAAACTAAACTAATTTGTTCAGTTTCCTAAACCTTTCTGCACACCTTCCTCATTTAACGTCAATTTGAGCAGTATACACCACTTTCCAAAGGCTTCATTTGACATGACTGCAGTCATAACAACTGCGTGATCACTGTACTTTTTGCCATCTTTCATCTTTCACACTTGTGTTGTGGTTGGTTGATTACCGCATCATCCAGTTTAACAGGCGACACCTCCTTAGTCGCCATGTTTCAGCAGGACGATAGACACAAAAAGCTGGAGTAACTCCGCAGGACAGGCAGCATCTCTGCAGAGAAGGAATGGATGAAGTTTCGGGTCGAGACCCTTAATCAGCAGGAAGCTTTGTTTCCCTCTTCTCCCTCTTTCTGCTTAGTTCAATTGGAGGTTTTGGTTTAAACAATCTTGAAGCTCAGATATTAATCCAGTCCGACAGTTCAGCAGCGTCTGAGTGAGAAGTAAGTCTTGACAGTAGTCTGCTTCCATAGGACGAGGAATGTTATCCCTCACACTTCTTTTTCTTCCTTGGGATCAGTTTGGCTGTTATTACAACTTTCCTCAACCTTGCCATTGGATTGTGGACAGTGTGAGTTTTACGTTGAATGAGTAAATTGCCACAAGGCCACAAGTTCTAGCCATCCTCTCAACCACTTGCTTGCAATTCTCACAGTGTTGCATCCAGTGACATACCTTAGTGTAGCTTTTTCATCAAATGCTTTGACGCATGAAGATCCTACAGCTTAACATCATTGTTTAGTTAGTTCACTGTATGATCTTCATGGACATGAACTTCAGCAAGGGATTTGATAAGGTTCCATATGGTAGGCCGCTCTGGAAAGTTGGATTGCATGGGATCCAAGGAGAGTGAGCTGATAGAAAATTAGTGTCATGGAAGGAAGTAGAGAATGATGGTAAAAGGTTGTTTTTTTTTAACTAAAGGCCTGTGACTAGTGGTGTGCTTCGGGGATCAGTGCTGGGCCCTTTGCTGTTTATGTTTTATATCAACAATTTGGATGTGAATTTGCAAGGCATGATTTCCAAGCTTTCAGATGACGCAGAAGTGGTCCGAGTCGGAGTGTAGGAAGGAGATTGAGAACCTTGTGTCCTGATGACAAGGCAACAACCTTTCTCTATGTGTCAGCAAGACAAAGGAGATAGTGATTGACTTCAGGAAGCAAAGCATACTCCAGTTTGCATTGTAGGGATTCATAAAATGGTTGAAAACTTAAAATTCCTAGGAGTAAATATTACCAACAAATTCCTTCCCATTCCTCATTCCCTCAAACACATCTAGTAACTACTGCTTGTTGAATGTAGGATTTATATCGGTGTATTTTTAAATGGTCCTCCAGATCAATTTACTGAATCAAGCAGGGAACACACTATTTTGGGCAGAGCCTTACGCAATAATGAATAATGAGATTAATGAATGATTGTAAAGGAACTTCTGTTTAAACAAAGCAAACCACAAAAGTGTGATGTGTGAATTGGTTAAAGAATAAATATGAAGTTTACAAAAATTATCTATTCAGTTGAACAATTAAAAGTTAACCGGGAAGATGGTTCAACTACGCTTGTGGAAATAGTGATGACCTTAAGAAGAATCTGGATAAAAACAAGACGAACGCAAGGGTATGATGATTGGGTAGGTCCTAAACACTGGTACAGATTAGATGAGCAAAATGGCCTTCCTCCATGCTGTAAATATTCTGATGATGAGGGGTTACTCACCATACTCAGCGACGGTGAATGTCTTCCTTTGCTTCATCTCCTAGAAAAGAATCAAAAGGCAAATGCATTCTGTTTGACAACTTGTCAATGAACTTCAAACTTGCTTAAAAGCAAATCCCTCCCCACAGGTTAATTTCTCCCACACTTTCTGATCCTAGGCACTGAATGTTACAAGTAATAACTGGAGAAAGATATAGTACCAGTCATTTAAAAAAACAACCTAATTGTTCGTTGTGAAAATACTGGAGATGATGGGGGGAATTGAAGACTGTGTGGGCCAATGGAGGCTGTAGCAATCAAGATGTTTTCTACAGTGGTTCTAGCTTTACATCGTGAGTAGCGGTGGATGTCAAGACTCGACATAACCACTCTCTTGATACGTAGACAATGCTGAACCATTATTTATTGCCTATCCCTAATTGCCCTTCAAAAAGAAATGATGAAAAGGCATATTTTGATTAGAGTAGGGGAGTTCCACATAGAATAGGTGGTAGTTAACAAGATTTTGTTAAAGCCCACCTCTTGGAGGTTCAAAATCAAGTCCAGACAAGGTAACAAAAGTATGTAAACAAAGGCATGAGATTATTCTATTTCTGTATCTCCAGAAATGTAGAGGCACAGAGAAGTGCAAAATTGGTGGACCAGATGCTAAATGTTCCAGAAATTATCAGATCGGCTGGAGCTCTCCAGCAAAGGAACGTCTGAGGGATGAAGTAAGGAGGAGTTAAAAAAAAGCTGGAGTATGTTTTATAACAAAAATTTGGATGGGAATTTACAAGGCATGATTTCCAAGCTTTCAGATGACACGGAAGTGGTCCGAGTCGGAGTGGAGGAAGGAGATTGAGAACCACGTGTCCTGGTGACAAGGCAACCACCTTTCTCTCAATGTCAGCAAGACAAAGGAGATAGTGATTGACTTCAGGAAGCAAAGCAGTACACATACTCCAGTTTGCATTGAAGGCATTAATAAAATGGTTGAAAACTTAAAATTCCTAAGAGTAAATGTTACCAACAACTTCCTTCCCATTCCCAAAATCTGGAGTAACTCAACAGGTCAGACAGCATCCAGAGAGGGAAGGAATAGGTAACCTTTCGGGTCGAGGCCCTTCTTCAGACAAACACATTGATTTCTGGATGATGAAGTCTCAGGTGCAATATATAAACCCAGGTTTCTCTTTTACTTTACTCCCTTCACCCGATCTGTGAAGCGGTGCAATGTGATTCATCGCACTTACATTAAATGAGACCTGGATCTGCCAGTCGCCTTGTGGAGAGTTGGCAGACAGTTGAAATTCCTTGGAGACAACACCTAACGTAGGTTCTAATTCCAACCACTGCTGGATCACTGATCCCTGTGGGCTCTGTCAAATCAAAAAAATCAATGTTATCATTGAATTCAATCATTTTGTGCAATTTTATACAAAAGCTAGGACTCTAATTGTAGCACAACAAATGACAATGGGCAATGGGAGCCACGGCGGCAATGTGGGCCTCGGTGGCGGTGGGGCCTCGCGATCGATGAGCGTGAAGGGGAGGAGAAGACAATGGGGACCCAGCCTGAAGAACAATGAAGGACCCGGCGTGGGGTGACCACCGTGAGGGACGGTGGAAGACCTGGTGTCGGGGAGGGGGGGGGGGGGTGGCACTCTAGTTTAGAATCCTCTGCCAGGGGATAAGTCTGGGTTTGTTTGTTTGTTCATTTGTTCTGGTTAAGGTGCTGTGCACACGGCAGCCAGACAACAGTCGCTTGTCTTTTTCTTTTTGTTTTCACTTTTCATTTCAAGTTTTTGTGTACCTTGTGTGTTGTGACTGTCGACAGACCAATTTTCCTCCCTGGATGAATAATTTTTTATCGTATCGTATCGACATTTATATAGCATTTATAATGTGGTAAAAAGAAAAATCAGTGTATTTTCACAGGATTGTCATCAAGCACAAACAAGTAGATATTTGAACATTTGTTCATGGAATGTGACATGACCAGTGGCACAACTCATAGAACTATGAAACTATTCCACTGGAACTGCGAGTAGAACTATTAATTACACAAAAACATTTCAGCCCTTAACATTGTCAGAGCTATGTTTCAATTGCAAATGATGGCCAGAGATATCAATAGCCATCTCATTTACACCACAGGATTCAGACAACCGTGCTTGTGATACAAAAAGAGGCTGGATAGGCTGAAGCTGTTTTCTTTGGAGTGAAAGAGGCTGATGGGTGACCTTGTAAAGGATTATAAAATCATGAGGGACATAGATAAGGTGGATAGTCCTGGGATGGTGGGACTGTCATATGCTGAGAGAATGGAGTGGCTGGGCTTGTATATTCTGGAGTTTAGAAGGATGAGAGGGAATCCCATTGAAACATATAAGATTATTAAGGGTTTGGACACGCTAGAGGCAGGAAACATGTTCCCGATGTTGGGGGGGTCCAGAACCAGGGGCCACGTTTAAGAATAAGGGTAAGCCATTTTGAACGGAGACAAGGGAACACTTTTTTCCAACAGAGAGTTGTGAGTCTGTGGAATTCTCTGCCTCAGAGGACGGTGGAGGCCGGTTCTCTGGATACTTACCGAGAGAGAGCTAGATAGGGCTCTTAAAGATAGCAGAGTCAGGGGATATGGGGAGAAGGCAGGAACGGGGTACTGATTGGGGATGATCAGCCATGATCACATTGAATGGCGATGCTGGCTCGAAGGGCCGTATGGCCTACTCCTGCACCAATTGTCTATTGTCTATTGTCTATGGTCTATATCACAGTCTTTTTCCCCGGATAGGAGAGTCTAAAACTGGATGACATCAGTTTAAGATGAGAGGTAACATTTTCACAGAGAGGCAGTTACAAGCTGCCAGAGGAAGTGATAGAGGTGGGAGCAATTACAATGATTAAAGGGCATTCAGACCGGTTGATGCATAGAAAAGGTTCAGATGGATGTGGACCAATTGCAGGCAAATTAGATTACCTCAGGTAGATACCATTGTCGGCATTATAAGTTGAGCCAAACGACCTGTTTCCATGCAGTGAATATTTCTATGACTATAACATTATGAAAGATCTAAAACAAACACTGTCCATAAGCACCCATGCAAAATGGCAGAGGCACCATATTGTTATTGATGGGAAAGTATGCTTTAGGAAAATTGACCACCAGAATTTACTGTGGGATTTTACTGAATGAGCACTAGAAAATTGTTTTTGAAACACTCCCTTGGTGCTTTTTGGGTTTTAGCAATTATACCTAAAAAAATGTGTAATTGGTTATAAAATACTGTGATTGTGTCAATGTTATGAAATTAATGAGGCAACGGACATTTCAAGGTAACATTTACATCCATTATTATAAGAAAGTCACAAAATCCGAGGATGATGGAAATTAAAAAGAAAAGCAGAAAATGGTGGAAATATTCAAAAGGATTTTTGACCTGAAATGTCAGCTGTTTTTTCTTTCCCGTTAATGTGCCCGGCCTGCTGAGCGCTTCCAGCTTTCTCAGGAAAAATGTTCCCGATGTTGGGGGTGTCCAGAACCAAGGGTCACAGTAAGAATAAGGGGCAGGCCATTTAGGACTGAGATGAGGAAAAACTTTTTCACCCAGAGAGTTGTGAATCTGTGGAATTCTCTGCCACACAAGGTAGTGGAGGCCAATTCACTGGATGTATTTAAGAGACAGTTAGGTAGAGCTCTTCAGGTTAATGGAATCAAGGGATGTGGGGAGAAAGCAGGAATAGGGTACTGATTTTGGATGATCAGCCATGCTCAATGGGCCAAATGGCCTACTCATCTACTTTCTATGTTTCTATTTTTCTCTGCCCATTATTATGACCCTCACAAATGTGTGCTCAAGGCTACTTTATAGGCAGGAACTTGTCATGTGGGCAAAGGTAGAACGTCCATGAGGCAAAGGGGGACGGAATCAGTTTTTGCAGGAGGCACCTTTTGGCTGAGTGTTGGGAGTTGACCTTGATAGTGAAGTGCTGTGTGGTCTTGAACACCTGCCTATTGCAGAAGATTAGACCTGGAACCTCACCAGATGACTCAGCTGAAAGTCAATCACATGCATGACACCGAGAGCAATGAATCGAGAAAACAATCGCTGGCAAAAAATGCACTTCAGCTTTTATTTCTATAACTGGTGGCACAATCCCTAAATGGGCAACAAATAAAACAAAGGGGCTCATTCAGATCACAGCATAGCGAGTGTTAGGACCATATATCACACTCCATTCCTCAAAAGTCTCACATAATTTTATGGTGAACCTTTTACCTATTCAATTTCATGAACATGACCCATGCATGTGTCATGATGACATTAGACTTTTTTTACCCAGAATTGTCTGTGCACTTTTGAATCTCTACCTAGTTTCTCAATTGTGAGATTATCGCAGCTTCATTGGTGGATCATTGTTCAAAGGTTATTCAACAGCAATCATAACGTTGCATTTTCAACCTGGTAAAATGCTCCAAGGAATTTCACATAAAACATTAACAGGCAAAAGTTATGACCTATATGTTCTAATCGAAGGATTTAAGCAGCATCTTAGAATATGCAAGAGAGGTAGAGAGGACCATTCCAATCCCGAAGCTTTGGATCTTTTCACCAAGAGTGGCGAGTGCTTGGATTGCACTGTCTGAGAGAGTCTGAGAGGTTGAAACTGGGTCACTGATAGCATTTAGGTGAGAACTAGAAGAACTTATGCATAGAAGGCTGCCGGGCAAGGGTTGTGAGATGGATTTAAAACGCAATCTGTTTCTCTATCTTTTAGTCTGAAGAAGTAGTTCTGAAGAAGAACATGAAATGTCACCTATTCCTTTTCTCCAGAGATGCTGTCTGACCCATTAAGTTACTCTAGTATTTTGTGTCTATCTTTAGTATAAACCAAAAGTTCCCAACCTGGGGTAAATTTACCCCCAGGGGGTAAATTTCACCTATGCAGGAGGTAAATTTGTTGATTCTGCATGTGTACATATTTTCTCTCATTGACTGTGTTTGGTTCTGGTATAGTGGTCGGTATCTGCTCATCATTAGTTGTTCATAAATAAGTGAAATAACATTATTATGTGCTATTAAAGTTGCCAGGGGTAAACGGGACAAAAAAGGTTAGGAACCCCTAGTATAAACCAACATCTGTGGTTCCTTCCCACACATGGGTTTAATATTGGTGTTTGGCATGGACAGGTTGGGCAAAATCGCATGTTAACACATAATGTGTATTTCTGTGACGATGAACATACCATAGTCTTTTATACCAGGAAAAATAAATTGGAAAGGATTTTATTCCTGGAATATGACGCCAAAGCTGACAAGGTCAACATTGTTAGAATAAAGAACTGCGGAGGCTAGTTTATACCAAAGCTAGACACAAAGTGCGGCAGTAACTCAGCAGATCAGGCAGCTTCTCCAGAGATAAAAGGATAGGTTGGTAGGTCAGCACTGATGTTGTCCTAATTAGGTCTTGAAGTAAATGGTCTGCTAGAGCATTTCAGATGGCAATTAGGAGCATTGTCAACAGTGGATATTTCCGCAGTAGACTCGATGAGTAGTTGAACTTCACAAAGGTGCACAAATTCCCAGACCGAGTATAAGCAAAACTGCAGAAGACCGACCAGACACACAGATATGAGTTTTAACTATTCAGGCCTCAACTTCTAGCTCCATTCAACTGGATTTTGGCTAATCAACATTAAACTCTGGCTACCCATGGTTTGGGAATCCCCAGTACTCTTGGCCACCATGAAACTATGCTAAGTTTAAACTAATTTATTAAAACCCTGGTCTCAACAGCTCTTTGGGTGACATGATTTTCACCTCTCAACTCCCATTTGCATGAGGTCATGCTACCTGCATCAGCCCTGAGCATCCTGGATTGTTGGAAGCTGCAAAGGCAAGTAAAATTACAATGTTTAAAATACATTTGCACATGTACATGGATAGGAAAGAATTACAGGGTTATGGACCAAGGGCTAGCAAATGGGACTAGACCAGTGAGACATCTTGGTTGGCATGGGTCAAAGGGAATGTCTCCAAGCTATATAAGTCAATGTCTCTATGAGAGTCAAGACCTGGATTTAAGATTCAACGGGGACTTGAGGGCAATTAGCTCACATGGGCAACATGATCGGTATGGACAGGTTGTGCAAAGGGCCTATTTTTATGCTGCAGGACTCTGACTCAAGGAAGCCATTTAGTTTCTTGGGCTTTTTTATCCAATCAACAAGACCATGATCAAACTAAGAACTAACTCCAAAGGGTGACTAACACCTAGCTTTCTTCCCATTCCCAAATGTCTTTGGTGAACAAAAATCTATTTCTGCAGGATCGATACATGTAACAGCACTTTTTATTTTTTTGTTTCTCTCTATCCTAACCACAGCACATCACTTTTAATCTGCTAACGGCAGCTTTGTAACCATCAGCATTGAACAACCTTGGTCCCACCCTATGAGGGAGGGATACTCCCCTTGCTCTCCCATCCCTCTTCTACCCTCTCTGCAACTTCAAACAGAATACTTTTTTCTCACTTTCTCATTCTGACAAAGGCTCCTTGACCTCAAAAATTGATTTTGTTTCTATTTCCTCTGATGCAGTTCCAGAATTCTTTGATTTAGAATGCAACCATAAGTTATAAACTAAAATCTGTAAACACAGGAAATACTCAGCAAGTCGGCGATCAGATACGGAGAAACAATAGATATTTTTTCAAGCCTACAACCTTTCATCAGAACAAAGAACAGTGCAGCACAGGACCAGGCTCTTCAGTCCATAATGTCCTTGCCCAACATGATACCAATGGAAACATATCTGCGTGGCTTGCATGTGATCCATATCCTTTAATTCCTTTCATATCAATGTGCCTATTTAAACACTATTAGATACCACTATCGTATCCACTTCCACCACAATATCTGTTGATTCATTGCAATAAACCACCACTCTCTGCGTAAAAAACTTGCCTCGCACCACGCCTTTAAACTTTGCCCTTCTCATCTTAAAACTATGCCCTCTAGTCTTTGACATTTCGATCCTGGGTAAAGGGTTGTAACTGTCTACGATATCGATGCCTGTCATAATTTTATCTACTTCTATCAGGTCTTCAATGCTCCAGAACCAAAGCTTGTCCAACCTCTCCTTATAGATAATATCCTCTTATTCTGCAGCATTTTCAGTAAACATCTTCTGGAACCTCTTCAATGACTCCAAGTTGTTCCTGTAATGGGATGACACAATACACCAAATGCAGACTGACCAAAGTTTTATAAAGCAACAACATGACTTCCTGACTCTTGTACTCAATGCCCCGAATGATGAAGGCAAGCATACCATATGCCTTCTTTACCACTCTATCTATTTGTATTGCCACTTTCAGGGAGCTATGGACACTTTTTCGTTAGATTCTGAAATATTTCATTGTGATTTAACCTTTGCACTCCAGGTATTATCTGTAAGGAAATATAATTTACATGGTTAGTGCTTATAGTCTGGAATGCAATATGATGGTAGTAGTGGAGATTCATTGTAGCATCCAAAATGAAGCTGAATGAGTGTATGAAAGGTAAACATTTGCAAAGCATGCGGGTGAAAGAGCAGTCTAGTGACAGTTCTTACACGAAGCTACTGCACACTGGTTGGGCCAAATGGACGCTATCAATACTGCAAACAATGAATCTATGATTTAAACTCAGCGGGTCAGACTGTATATCTGGAGGACATGGAAATATGCTCTTTTGGGTAAGGACTCATCTTTAGATCTATGATTAACACAATTCAGATCAAAGATCTGAGTAAGCAGTCCTCTTGCTTGCAGTTTGGCTTTCTTCCCAACCCATAGTTCAAGCGATTTTGATTGCAACATTCGCCTTAATTTACTTCAACAAAGAAACTGACAAGTTGCTAAAGAACTGAGGTAGACATCAAAGTTATGTGTACGCACATTCATGTCACTGTCAGCAACATCTAAATTAGTAGCTGCTGATGTCACACTTAAGAATTGTCAAGTAGCACTTACAGAAATGATGATATTTATTTTGCCCAGGTACGGCTTCAGATCAGTGTAGATGCAGATGGATCGAATTTTCACAGTCTGTCCTGCTTTGTACATTGCCTTGTCTGTCTGAATCATTGCAGAGACTCTATCCAGAATCATCTCCAAGGTGGAGCTATTGGAAAACAGCAGCTTCTGCCCTTCATATCCCTTCACTGCCAATTCATAGTAGCCTTTCGGCAAATCTTCCTGGAGTTTGAGAAGGAAAAACAAAAATGTCTACAAGTTGCAAATAATAAATTTACTCTGATAAATAGTCAAAAATGTGTATTGCCCCCTATCAATCCTTTAGCCATTTGTAGATATTTGTCTGTGAATGAACAATAAACCCACAATATTGCAATGTCTGCATGTTTTACTCAACTTGCGTTACTTGACTCAACTGTTTTCAATAGACATCTAAAATGGACGACAAAATCTATCATCTGTAACCTCCTACCCACAACCAATTTCAGAGATTGCCTTTTCCTTTGCCCCATCATTTACCTTAGAAATTCACAGACATAATCCTGCCACCTATCCAATGCACATGGATATGGAGGGAATGAAGGGATATGGATCACATGGAGGCAGAGACTTGTTTAAATTGGCAAGGATAGTATGAGTGCAAGTGCATATCCCTGTGCAGTATTGTTTTATGCTGGACATTCTCCCGGTGGCCTTGCTTTTTTCTAATCGTTTTTGGCACCAAAGTCTCAATCTTTTTTGCACTTTTTGTTTTTACTTTTTAATGTTTTGCAGAATTTATGCATTATTCATGAGTAATTTATATATAATTTATGTTTTTAGGTGTTGATCTATTCTACGTGTCCTTGATGCAGCACCAAACAAAATTCTCGTTATATTTTCATTTTCATTATCTCACCGTCCTTGTGCATCTGACAATAAACTCTGCCTGACTTGTGTTCTTTTGGAAGATACAGCAAGAATGGGTTAGGTCCATTTTGCATTGATTGTAGGATTGTAGAGGTTATTGAACAGAGATGTACTTCCCCGTAACATTCTCGATGTCTGATATTTTAATAAGAAATGGATACTTGAATATACAAAGGAAATGTAAACCATATTTTTTATGATCAGATATAATACTCCTAGTTGTTCTTTCAATAGTTCAATGCAATGGAATATAAACTCCTTCCTGCACTTACCGTAGGCAGGATCATTCTTCCTATAGTACCTGAAAGAAATAAGGTCATTAATAGTTTATATTAATAAACTAATGAGTGTTATTGAAATATTCAAAGAGTGATAGCAATGTGATTCATTCCTAGCAAGGAGGTAAACATAAGAATATATTGGTATTGGTTTATTATTGTCAAGTGTACCGAGATACATTGAAAAGCTTGGCTTGTGTGCTATGTGGACAAATCATATACATGTGTACAATCAAACCATACACAAGTACAACAGGTAGTGCAAAGAGAAAAATACCAGAGTAAGGAATATTGTGTGACAGCAATATAGCATCACAGAGAAAGGTCGGGTTATGAAAATGTCTTAAACAAAGTAGGTTGGGAGATATAAGAAATAGATCCTCCATCCATACATGTTTGCTCCACCAATTATCAGGATCACGACTGATCAATACCTGAGTGTCGTTCTTTGGAGTCACAGACTTTTACAGCACAGAAACTGGCCTGAGGACCCAACTCATGCATTCCAATCAGGTTTAATGGCCTTGCTTGTTCCACTTGCCAGCTTTTGGAAGTATCCCCCTAACCTTTTGCTACCCATACATGCGTTTTAATATGTTTTAAACGTTGTATAAATTATCCCTCAGATCTCATTTAAATGTTTTTCCCCTCACCTTAAGCCTATGCCCTCTAGTTTTGCCGCAGCCTCGCCCTGGGAAGAAGATTACCACCATTCACCTTATCGATGCCTGTCATGACTTTGTAAACATGTACAAGATCATAGAAGAGTACAGCATTGGAACAGGCCATTCCAACTGCAATATCTGTGCCAAATATGATGCCACATTAAACTAATCTCTTCTGCCAGTGCATGATCTTTATTCAACCATCCCCCACATTTTCACATGCCTATCTAAAATCATCGTATCTGCTTCCACCACCACCCCTGGCTGCATATCCCTGGCATCCAACTTGTCCACATATCTATATTAAACATTCCCCTTTTGCCATGTAGTTATGTCCTCAAGGTGTGGAGTTTATAGATAATAGACAATAGGTGCAGGAGTAGGCCATTTGGCCCTTTGAGCCAGCACCACCATTCACTGTGAACCTACAGTTTATGGGATAAGAAGGAAAATGCATATGCAAAGAAAATAATACCGGCTTAAATTGTTTTGGTGGTGTTTGTAAGTATTCCAATTACACCTACAGTACATTGTCTCTGGGAAAGGCACTGGACTAACAACGTTCTTAGATCCCTTACATGGCAGCTCTGAATGACGCCCAACTATTCAGTCCACTGGCCTTCTTTTCTTTCAATCTTTCAGATTTGCAAAGAAAAGAAATGTGGAAGCAAGTCCCTATTCATATGTATGATCAATTTACAGGACAACAAAAGTTTAAGGTGCAAATTAGACAACCGGTTTGTTGGGTGTCAAGCAAAGTCTACCTAATACGTATTATTCTGAAATTTCCCAAGGGTTGAGATTTTACATTATTTTTGAAACCGAAGCTTGTTATTTGTTGATGGTGGTCAGCATGGGGTCAACATATGCCCTCAAATATGATATACAATCCTGTCACAAACATGAAAGTCTTATTCTCTGGGGTCTTGTTACAAACAGTAAATGGAAACTTATACGAGATTATTTTTTTTAATCATTTTCAATGTGATCTTTTTATATCAATGGATTGGGTAAGCCAATGAATCGTCATCCTGGTATTATTTCTTATGTCCTTTTAGAAAATGGCTGCAATATGATATTCAACAGCTCCCCCCTCCGAATGATATTCTTTCATCTTAACATGCTATGATTTCGCAAGTCCAGTCTGCAAACCTTTCTCAATTCAACAGGTTAAAAAGGCAGGATGCTGGGAATAAAGGCAGGCGATCTGCTGAGTAAAGGGGCAGTAGAACTCGCAACCGGCACTACCACCAACAAAGAAGAACAGTGGTTGCATTTAAAGTTTACTGACCTCACCAGGGCAAACAAGACAATGCACTAACTAGCCTCACTTTACTTCTGAGGACATCCTGTCTAATAACACTGTTTTTAGGGCCTGTCCCACTTAGGCTATTTTTTAGGCGACTGCAGGTGACTAGGCTGTCGCCACATTGTCGCCAGGGTGTTGCCTGTACGGTCGGGAGTAGTCTACTCAGTTGCCCAACGAGTCGTAGCATCTTTCTGGTCGCTGCTGGATTTTCAACATGTTGAAAAATTTTCGGAGACAGTCGGCGACATTGCGGTTGACGGCAATGAGCGTAGCTTGTCTTCTCCTAACATTGGTGCTGTCGTAGTTGTCGCCAGGTTAACGTAGGTTGTCGTCAGGTGACGTAGGTTGTCACCGGTGCTGACCAGGTTTTTTTTGTTGTTAAAGTAATGATTCTATTTCAAATTTTATGATTGGAGGTCCAGTCGCCGATTTTTCGGCGACCTGTTAAACTATGACAGTTGCTGGCAGTTGCCTAAAAATAACCTAAGTGGGATAGGCCCATTACTCTTTAAAATTCACTTCTAATAGTGAATAACATTAATGGTGTTGCTATCTATTCTTCAGTACTTTCACGGACACCATTTATACTCAATGCTTCTACTTCAGATATTCACCAAGATGCATATCTACTCATGATCACTTTACCTGTGGGATTTTTCTGTGCACATATTGGCTGCCACATTCTCTACATCAAAGATAGACACAAACTTTTGGAGTAACTCAGCGGGACAGGCAACTTCTCTGGAGAGAAGGAATGGGTGACGTTTCGGGTCGACAACCTTCTTCAGACTGAAGGGCCTCGACCCGAAACGTCACCCATTCCTTCTCTCCAGAGATACTGCCTGTCCCGCTGAGTTACTCCAGCATTTTGTGTCTATCTTTGGCTTAAACCAGCATCTGCAATTCCTTCCTACACATTCTCTACGTCTATACTATCAAACTGCCTAATTGGTTGATATAATAATCTGGGAGAGCTCTGAGATTTTGCTGCAGAACTTTAAAGTTTTTTTTTCCAACCATTAAGGAGAAATGCTGTTTCCTTACCTTAAATTCCTTTTCAGTCAAAATCCACATCAAGAACGGGACTAAGGACGAGGTTAAAAATGAGAAAGATGGCCAACAGACACAATGCAGTCTAGTTGTGATCACACAGAGGGAAATAAGGGAGCAGCATTCTTTCTTAGTAATTTTCTAGGATCTGGGCATTATAGGCAAGGCCAACATTTATTGTGTATTCCTAGTTGTCCTTCAGAAAACAGTGGCGTGCCACCTCCTTACATTTAGATTAAAGCTCTCACTGCCCCCATGCTCTTCTTCCTCAGAACCTCTTGACCTAACCCAGCATGGGAGGAACTCAGCAAGTCAGACAGCATCTGTGGAGGGAAATTAACAGAAGATGTTTCGGGTATGGACCTTTCTTCAGACTGACAAAGTAAAGGGAAGATAGCTGGAAAAGAGAGGTGGAGAGAGGTGGAGGGGAAGAACTGGGGAAAGAGCTGACAAGTGATAGATGGATTCATGTGCGGAGGGATTAAGCGGCAGATGAGTCAGGTAGGGGAGGGATGGGTGGTGAGGGTAGATCAAGGGACCCTCTGCTATAGCTCAGCTGGTGTACATTCTCGGGGCAGCCCAGAAGGCCTATTTACCATCATTACTCCTGGCTTCTCACCTGGGTGGAAAGTGCCCTCAGCATGTTTCAAGCTCATGTTGTTCTTGCTGAGGTGGGCTGTTATTTTCAGAGGTTCCTGGCTACCATCCAACAAGCTGACACTGAATGTCATATTGTGTCTGGTCAGCAGCCTTTGCGGTGCCGTGACGATGTAGGTCGGTCTTCGATGCACAACAAAAATAAATATAGGTTACTCATTTAATTTCACACCTCCAGGTCATCTTTCCCTTTGTGGTTCTCCTAAGGCATAGCTGGTAGAGCTGCTGCCTCACAGCTCCAGCATACTGGGTTCAATCCTAACAGTACATTGCTTACACCCTGTAACTGTGTGTGTTTCCTCCAGGTGTTTTGGTTTCCTTTCACATCCCAAAGACATGTGGGTTGGTAGATTGATTAGCCACCGTAAATTGCCCCCAGTGTGTAAGTGAGTGACAGAATCCAATGAGATTAAATTATGATTAGTATGAATGGGTGTTTGATAGTCAGCACAGAAAAAAATGGATGGTGTTAGGTCTGTTGAAGAACATTCAGCTGTAGCAGTCCCCTAGGCTTGATGGGATCTACCCCAGGTTATAGAGAGACGCAAGAGATTGCGGAGGCCTTGAAAAAGATCTTGTATCTTCTCTACTCAGTCCTGACGAGCTGGAGAGTAGCTAACCTTGTTCTTTTATTTAAGGGAAGTAGTGATAATCCAGGAAATTATCGGCTGGTGAGCCTCACATTAGTGGCAGGGAAACTATTGGAGAGGATTCTTAGGGATGAGATTTACTTTAATTTGGAAGAAATTAGGATAATTAAAGAAATTAGTATTGCTTTCGGTGGCGCAGGTCTTGTCTTACTAAACTTGATTGAGTTCTTTAAGGAGCTGACAAAGGTGACTGATGAGGTTAGAGAATGAATTTCTACACGGACTTCAGTCAGATGTTTGTCAAGGTTCCTCATTGTAGGCTGATCCAGCATATAAAAATTATATGATTCCTGATAGCATGGTAGTTTTGATTCACAATTGGCTTACTTGTTGAAGACAGCGGGTAGTGGTGAACATGTTATTCTGGCTGGTTCTGTGACCAGTAGTGTTCCAAGAGAACTAACCTGGCTGAATATGTAGGTTGGTTGGTTGGTAAGTTTGCAAACAACACAAGATTTGGTGGAGTTGCAGACAGTAAAGAGGACTGCAAAGAATGAAGCAGGATTTTGATAATAATAATAATAATAATAATAATAATAATAATAATAATAATAATAATAATAATAATAATATATTTTATTGTCATTGCACAGAGGTACAACGAGATTTGGTATGCAGCTTGCATCCGAAGTAATAACTTAATTAACTAACAATGTAGACACCCAGAGAAACAAGATTTAAAAAAAAAACAGTAAAACAGTATAAAGTGCAAATAGGTCTGTGCCGGGTCGATGTGTGAGGTGACTATCCGAGGGAGACAGTTCATGGGGTTGGGGGGGGGGGGGGGGGGGTTGGAAGTTCAAACAGACTATTGCAAGGGTGTGAGGAGTCTTTGTGGATGCTGACTGCCTTCCTGAGGCATCGTGTATTGTAGATGCCCTCCAAGGCTGGTAGCTGTGTCCCAATTATCTTCTGCGCTCTGTGGACGACGCGCTGAAGAGCTCTCCTCTCCGTCTCCGTGCAGCTGAGATACCACACAGAGATGCCATATGTTAGGATGCTCTCTGTGGTGCAGCGGTAGAAGGTTGTCAGCAGTTGTTGGGGCAGACCAGTCTTTTTCCGTGTTCTCAGGAAGAACAGTCATTGCTGTGTCTTCTTGACCAGCGCAACGGTGTTGGTGGACCATGTGAGGTCCTCTGAAATGTGTGTGCCCAGAAACCTAAAGCTGGACACTCTCTCCACACTGTCCCCGTTGATAGAGGTTGGGGCATATTCCCCATTATGTGTCCTTCTGAAGTTGATAATCAGCTCCTTGGTCTTACTTAGGGACAGGTTGTTATCTGAGCACCAGTCCGCCAGGTTCTGCACCTCCGCTCTGTAGTGTGGACCAGTTAGAAATGGGCAGAGAAATGGCAGATGGAGTTTTATTCAGTCAAATGTAAGGTGTGGTATTTTTGGAGGTCAATCGTAAGAGGAAAATGTACAGATAAAGGCAGGATCAACAGCATGTAAAAAAGGATCTTCGAGTCTAATGCCCCTGTCCCACTTAGGAAATCTGAACGGAAATCTCTGGAGACTTTGCGCCCCACCCAAGGTTTCCATGCGGTTCCTGGAGGTTTTTGTCAGTCTCCCTTATGGTCAAAAGTGGTTTCCGCATCTTCTATGTTCCGGCGATTATTTCAAAAAAATTGAAAAAACCTCCGGGAACCTGACAAAAACCTCCGGGAACCGCACAGAAACCTTGGGTGGGGCGCAAAGTCTCCAGAGGTTTCCGTTCAGGTTTCCTAAGTGGGACAGGGGCATTAGTCTATAACTCCTTGAAAGTAGGAACATCAGTAGATAGAGTGGTAAAGAAGGGTATGATATTCTTGCTTTCATCGGTTGGCACACTGAGTATAAGAGTCAGGAGATTTTGCAGTTTTATAGAATTTTGGTCAGGCCGCATTTGGAGTATTATGTGCAGTTCTGGTTGTCCCATTGCAGGAAGGATGTGGAGTCTTTGGCAAGGCTGCTGAAGAGTTTACCAGGATGTGGCAAGGATTCAAGGGCATTAGCTAGGAGAAGAATTTGGAGAAAGTTGCTTTGTTTTCTTTGGAGCATTGGAGGCTGAAGGGAGACCCAATAGATGTAAAATACTGGATGGCATAACTACAAGGTCGGAGTGAAAAGTTTAAAGGAGATATCCTTGGCTAGGCTTTTGCACAGAGTTGTAGCTACCACGGCACGGGTGGTGGTGAAAGCAGATACAATAGTGGTGTTTACGAGTCTTTTAGATAGATATGCAGGGAATGGGGGGGATATGGAGCACATACTGGAAAAAGTAGACATATGTACTGCACAGACATCATGGACCTAAAGGCCTGTTCCTCTGCCATCCTGCTCCATTTTCTATGTTCTTATACTTGTAACTCACTTATACGAACAGTTGCACCATAAATGTATTTATATCTAATAAGATATGACTGTAATCATCCAACAACCATCATAGAAAATCTGGTGTCCTTAAATACCAGGAGCATGACAAGCAGAACATCAAAACATTGGAACTTTGGGAATTGGCTGATGAACAAACATTTACATTACTGTGTAATTCCACAAATTTAGCACAACCAAAAATACAAATGAAAAATATGCAGGTGGAATCTATTTTTATCCTCTGCTCTGTAGTGAGCAGCAAAGAATTGTTTTAAAATCATTTAAAAAAAAATGTCATCTAAAAATAAATCCTACTCAGTATTGTATATGTTGAACTTGAATCTTACCTTCCAGAGTGGCAGCTGCAGAGGAAAGTGAGTAGCAGCAAGGCAGAGAGAGACAGTGTGCAGGTTAGCGGCGGCATGTTACCAGCTTTGGGCAAGGTGTCCTCTCCTTAGTCTCGCAACGGCCAGCGATGGCGCAGGCAATGTGCAGGGAGGCAGCAGATGCTTCTGGCACAATCCGTCTCTCACTCTCTCTCTCTCTGGCAAACACTTAGCCTTCCACTATAAGTGCCCCTTTCTCTCTCTCTCTCTCTCTCTCTCTCTCTCTCTCTCTCTCTCTCTCTCTCACTTTCTGTTTCACTTGTCTTCTGGCTCCTTTCTCTCCGAAACTGTCCCTCTGACACTAAGGTGTTCTTTATATAGTACTCTCTCTCTCTCTCACACTCTTTTTCTTTCTCTCTCTCTCTGTCTCTGCCTCACAATCTCTTTCTGCTTTCTCTTTCTTTGTCTTGGGCACTAGTATTCTCTCTGTGATTCTCTCTGGTACTCTATCTCTCTGCTCTCTCAGTCTCTCCCCTTCTCTCTGCTCTCCATTTGTCTTCTACACTGTGGTACCCTTTCTCTCTCTCTCTCTCTCTCTCTCTCTCTCTCTCTCTCTCTCTCTCTGTGATTCCCTTTATCTTTCTTTGGTATTTTTCAACTCTAGCACTCACTGTTCTCTGCCCATGCACTCTTTCACTGTCTCATACCTGTCACTCTCTCTCTCCTACAGTTTTTCTTTCACTCACTCCCGCTGGGACTATACCAGCTTTCCCTCAGGAAATCTCCCTATACCTCCGTTCCACTCTCACTGTCTCTGTCGCTGTCTCTCTCTCTCTCTCTCTCTCTCTCTCTCTCTCTTTCTCTGGCAACCTGTCCCACTCTCTGGTTTTGAAACTCGGTCCTGGCACTCTCAGTGGACCTGCCTCTGTCACGGTGATCTCCTCTCGCACTGTTCCAGCCTCTCTCGCTTTGCGCATCTACTCAACTCCGAGTATCCCCTGCGCTGTCAGTGCTCCGCTGATAATCTCATTTCAGAACCTGCCGTCTGCGGAAGTCCACAACTTTAGAAATAAGAATATCCACCCACACACACACACACACACATACATATAATAAATTGTGTAGGATGGTGACACTAAGGGTCCATATACAATTTTAACGTTTAACACTTTGATTCGATTTATCGCATTAGAAGTGATGTTGGCAATTACTTGCTCTATACTAGTGGTGAACACACTGCAACCGGCCCTTCGGCCCACCCAGTCCACTTCGGCTATTGATCGCCCATTCACATTAGTCCCGTGTTATCCTAATTTAGCCTCCACTCCCTACAATTTTTCAGAGGCCAATTAACTGACAAACCCGCACATTTTGGGGATGTGAGAGGAAACTGGGGCACTCGGAGGCAACCCACGTGGTCACAGGTAGAAGGTACAAATTCCACACTGACAGCACCTGAGGTCAGGATCGAACCCCAGTCTCTGGCGCTGTGAGGCAGCGGCTCTTCCACCCTTAAATTACTCAAATCAGATCACATCATATTAGTTGATTGTAAATACACCAGAGTCAATTAAATTCCTTGTCCACATGAGGCTCACATGTCAAACAGCTATATATACAATAATGGTAAGTATAATAACAAATATAACACGTGCAAAATGGTAGATTGGTGCAAGATTGTAATGCAAAAATAATTCAGAGGGACAGCCAGACCTTAATTTAGAGAGGCAAAGACTGATCAGAGATAGTAGGATGTGATTTGAAGATGTGACCAAAAAGGTTAATGAGGGCAGAGCTATAGATGATGTATGTATGGATTTCAGCAAGGCATTTGACACTGTTCTGCAAGGTAATCTGTTCTGGAAGGTGAGAGTGCATGGGATATAAGGAGAGCTTGGATGCCTTTTTTTTTAATCTCCTGATGTAATTTGTACCTTACATCCTGGCTGCTATTGAGATCTTTATATATTGTAACTCCCATCAGGGTCTTTTTACCCTTGTAGTTTCTTAACTCTACCCACATGGAATCTACATTTTCTGATCTAATGTCATTTCTTGCTAAGGATTGGATTCCACTGCTTACAACAGAGTCATCTCACCACCTGTGCCCACCTGCCT
Source organism: Okamejei kenojei (assembly GCA_035221665.1). Classification (NCBI taxonomy): domain Eukaryota; kingdom Metazoa; phylum Chordata; class Chondrichthyes; order Rajiformes; family Rajidae; genus Okamejei; species Okamejei kenojei. The sequence goes on from CM069138.1 coordinate 26,738,740, forward strand.
GTCTTTTTGTAGGATATGCATTCTTGGATGTTCAGCTCCCAGCTCTGATCCTCCTTCAGCCATGACTGTGATGCCCATTATGCCATACCTGCCCATTTCTAACTGTGGTATAATCTTTGTATACTGCATGCATTCAAATATAACACCTTCAGTTCTGCATTTACCACCCCTCCTCTCAAATGGTCCCCATGTTGCCTGACGTTAGACTCTTATCCCTTTCTAAACTTCCTGTCCTATTTCTTATTCTGGCCACATCACTAACCTTTCTGGCACTCTCCTTCCTTTTGACTTTATCCATATTTTTCCAATGTGTTGACACCCCCTCCCCACACTATTTAGTTTAAAGCCCTATCCACAGCCCTAGGTATGCTATTTGTCAGGATTCTGTTGGAGTCCATCCTATCGGAACAACTCCCTCCTTCCCCAATACGGATGTCAATGTCCCACAAGATCAAACCCACTCCTCCCACACCAATCTTTGAACCACCTGTTTAACTCTCTAATCTCATCAACTCAATGACAATTTGCATGGTATGGTAGGTTGCAGGTCGCAATCCAGAAATTGTTACCATTTTGGGTGTGCGAACATTTAACGTTTCATCGGAATATCTTCCTTAACCAGAATTCCTTCCCTAATCTCCTTTGCCAGTTCCTTTGCTGAGCTCATGTTTAAGAAGGAACTGCAGATGCTGGAACAATCGAAGGTAGACAAAAATGCTGGAGAAACTCAGCGGACGAGGCAGCATCTAGGGAGCGCTGCAGAAACTCAGCGGGTGAAGCGGCATCTTTGGAGCACTGGAGAAACTCAGCGGGTGAGGCATGGTCACTTGTCCTGACACCTGATGTGTGATTCAGTCTGAATTTGTTGGTGAGGCTCCACAGAAACACTGTGGTATGTTTCAATGTTAAAGGCCCCTCGTTCAGGGGCATGCATTGGGATTTAAATCTTGGATACACAAAAGGCTGGAGAAACTCAGCGGGTGCAGCAGCATCCAAGGAGCGAAGGAGATAGGCAACGTTTCGGGCCGAAACCCTTCTTCAGACTATCTCCTTCGCTCCTTAGATGCTGCTGCACCCGCTGAGTTTCTCCAGCCTTTTGTGTACCCTCGATTTTCCAGCATCTGCTGTTCCTTCTTCAACACAAGGGATTTAAATCTTACCACTTTTGAGGGAGTGTGAAGTTGATGCACATCATTTACATCCACATACAGAGCCAGGAGCTTTGTGTGTTTCCTGATTGCTTGTGGGATGGATGTAGCATGTTTGTCCTTCTGTGCCTTTTCTGAAATCACCCTGTGCTCTTTCAATACAGGTTGTAGGGGGATTGGGAATTGGGAATAAAAACACATGGACGTCGAACAGTCTTTTCTTTCTCCACTCAGACCGCCTGACATCCTGAGTGTTTCTAACATTTTCTGTTTTTGTCGCAGGTGCAGTTAATTTGATATCACTAAAATTAAAATCCATAGAATCGTACCATTGCGATAGTACAGAAGAAGGCCATTTAGCCCAATGCCTAAAACTCAAAGCGTTGGAGGAACCCAGCAGGTCAGCTAGCATCTGTGACGGGAATGGATAGGTGACGATTCGAGTAGGAACTCCTCTTCAGATTGATTATAATAGGGGAGAGAACACTGGAAAAGAGGTGGGGGTGGGACAAAGGCTGGCAAGTGATAGGAGGATACAGGCGAGGAGGATTGTTTGGCAGATGGGTGGACAAGGGCTACAGATGAATATGAGCCAAAAGGGTGTCAAGATAAGGTGAGAGGTGGAGTACAATGTCAAGCCAGAGGGAGCGATATAGGTGGAAGGAACCAGGAAAGGGGGAAGGGGACAGGATAGTGGAAGAAATGGGTACCTCCTGAGTGGGTGGGCCACAGGAAAGAGAGGGGTGCAACCTAATATTAGAGGGGAATTCAATGCTCATGCTGTTGGCTTGTACGGTGCCAAGCAGGATATGAGGTGCTGTTCCACCGGTTTGTGTGCAGCTTCACTCTGGCAATAGAGGCCTAGGGTGGAAAGATTGGTATGGAAATGGGGAAATCCAGTAAGCCAGGGCAGACTGAGCGCAAATGTTCAGCGACACAGTTGCTTAGACTTACAGTAACCTGATCCTGCCGATATAAAGGAGGCCACTTCAAATACAGCGGAAGAGATTGGGTGCATGTGAACCTCTATCTTCTCTATAGCTTATTGTCTATGCTGGCTCCTGATGGGAGAAAAAAACATTCTTTCTTCTTGAATATTATGCCCCAAATTTTCAAGCCAAATCCTCTAATTCTTGGATCATCCAGTAAGAGGAACATTAGCTAACTATTCTATCTAAGATTAAATTATACCCCAATACAATAACTCTTACACCACTTGTCAAATATCTTGTTTTTAACTCCTCTTAGCGGCATGGAGATGGATGAGGCACTGTGGTAGGGTTGGAGGGGTGGCGGGGAGGGATATGTTGATATGTTCTTTTTAAAACGGTACTAAAATTCTGAGTATTGATTTCAGTACAGTGCCAGTCTCAACCTGTTAGACTTGAAGCTAAAGAGGACACTGTTCCATTTATAAAATGTGCTGTGTTAGATAGGATGTAGCCTCATTATATTGGGTTTCTTAATGCATTTTTGTTCATCTATTCATGTACACTAAGCTATTGTGAATAACATTTTGGAGAGAAATTCCTTGACAAAGGATAATGTTTGTTCTTCATTACTCCATACCTCTGATATCTCAATGAGTGACCTATTTTAATCACTTCTCTTAGTCAACAATGGCAACAAATTATATAGCCACATCAATAAAGCAACATTTCCCGGCTGCTTTTGCAGTGGAGTTGCAGTCTTACTGTGCTACGTATGTGTTCGATCCTGAACTGTCTGTACGGAGTTTATGCGTTCATCCTGTAACCGCATGCGTTTCCTCCGGGGACTCCAGTTTCGTCCTACAATCCAGACTTGCTGGTTTGAAGGTAAATTGATTCTGTAAATTGCGACACTTTGAAATAGTGTGCAGGTAATTCTTGGCCGGCATGGACTCATTGGACAGAAGGGCCTGGAAGATGCTGTATCGCTAAACTACGCTAAAAGCAATCAACAAAAGTTGGCACCAGGTCATGTAGGTGCTATTGCAGAAATGACCCAAAAGTAGGTTGTGAGGATCAAAAGAAGGTTGCAAGTTTGAGAAAAGAAATCTTAAAGAAATAGGCCCCTATCTACCAGAATTAAACAATCACAGGAATGTTTGAGTACATGAGAGACCATTCAATTCTATGTTGGTTAATAAAGTATCTTCATCAGTCTCATTCCCTAGCTTTTTCCCCACATATCCTTCCAAATTAGTCTCTCCACAGCCCACAGTAACATGTACCTGTAAGTGGCTATCCAATTCCCTTTCCAAGCCCTGATTGATTCTGTTTCCACCACCCAACAATGATTTCCACTTCATAACTATTCTCCGTGTAAAAAAAAGGGTGTCCCCACATCCATCTTACTCAATTTGTCCAAAAGTTTAAACCTGTATTGTGTGTTCCTTAAGCCACCTGCTAATGGAAACATCTCTCTATCCAATTGATAGGGAATTAAAAACTCCTATTGCCAGACACAGCAAAGATAGCTGGATGACCAAACAAAAGGCAAATCGAATGTAATAGGTGCGAGGTATTCCCTTTCTGTGGAAGGGAATGGGGAGAGGCAACATTAAGTTAACGGCACATATCAGGAATAGAGAACTGGGGATTCCTGTGAATGGAACTATGAACATGGCATTATCGATGGCAGCCTTGGAACATTTTCTTCATCGTGTATTCATTCAATTTCCTCTTAAAGGCCACAATGAAACCTGCTACCACTACAGCTGGAGGCAGTGCATTCCAGATGCCAGCCACGTGCAACATAAAGTTTTCCCTTATATCACTCTTAATTCTATTCCATTTTATTTTGCACCAGTAACCTCTAGTCCTCAATCTCTCCATCAAAGGGAACAGTGTCCAATTTGTCACACTCTCCAAACCCTTCATTATTTCATAATATACTTCATAATCTCCCCACAACCTTCTTTTCTCAAAACTGTTGCAGCCTGTCTAATCTATCCTTGTATCTCTTTTCCACTATGGCAAAGTGGCAGCCTTTGGAACTTGCATGTGCCTAAGATCCTGTGATTTAAATCGTCAGAGCTATGTTCATGCCAGTGACCCGTGGCGGGCAGGTAGAGAGGAAGGTTCCTGATGACACGCAGCCAAGAAGATGACTTCAACGGTGAAACAGGCGGAGTATGGTGGCTGGCAAGCAGGTGGAGTACCACAAGGGTTGCGAAGGCAGAAGACTGCAGCAGGGTGAGATTCCCAAACATCATGGAGTCCAAGCATTTGGACTCGGGTCTGTCTCATCAAGGACCACGTGGTGGCTGTCTGTGCACCAGTCTCCCCATGTTGAAAGATGTCATGCACAGGCATCCAACCAGAGGGATACACCACTAGCACATCCCTACAATAAAGTCTGTTGCTCCAGAATTGACCTCTTCAGCCAACTCAAGACCTACAGAAAGGACCCAGGACAATCACACTTGTCTTAGAATGATCGCTCGAATCCTAAGGTATTAGGATTCGAATACACAGAGGTATTCTTTTAATTATTTTCTGTTACCTTCATATCCTTTCAAAGAAGTGTTGTCCAGAATTGAACACGACTTTTCAGCTGAAGCCGGGCAGAGGGGATGTGGTGAAGAACTTTCATTTCATGGCGATTGATCATGCCTCCAGGTGGAAGCAAAGATGATCATTGATTTTAAACGAAAATTCCATTGCCATTTGGACAGGTACATGGATTGGAACGGTTTAGAGGAATATCAACTAAATTCAGGCAAATGAGTTGGCACGAATGATTTGGGCTAATGGGCCGGCTTCCATGCTGTATGATTGACTCTATATTTAGGGAAATCAATTTGCGAGGATTAAGGGGTAGGGATTAGAAATGCAATTGGCTGGATTGCTGTGTGCAGAGCCCACATAGATTTGACTGGAAAAATTGTTTCCTTTTGTGTGGTTATAACTTTATCGTGCATCCCATGACAATGGGAGAGATTCAATCATTGATATCCCGTGACTACCTAGTAATGCAACCTGCACATTAATTCCTTAGATTGCACCAGTCACAACTCTGGCACCCCACACCAGTCCTTATGAAAGGAAACTAGGCTTAAGCTTCAAAATCACAGTGATGCAAATCACAGGAACCTCCTGTGGCAGGATGGATGATCTGACTAGAATGAATGTTTTCTGGCTGTGAGTGCTGAAAGGGGAAGGGCAAGGTGACATGAGAAGAAGGTACATGTGTCTGAAGTTTCTTGTAACATTTGCTCCTTTTATCTGTTAATCTATGAATAGGGTGATAGGTAAAGTAGTAATCATTTTATTTTTAAATGGGGTGCATTTCCTGAGTTAGCAAGACCCCAATACAATAGACAATAGACAATAGGCACAGGAGTAGGCCATATGGCCCTTCAAGCCAGCACTGCCATTCAATGTGATCATGGCTGATCATCCCCAATCTGTACCCCGTTCCTGCCTTCTCCCCATATCCCCTGACTCCGCTATTTTTAAGAGCCCTATCTAGCTCTCTCTTGAAATACATGCATGCTCTATCGTCAAGAAGTCGGCAGACTGAAATATGTGATTTGTTATTTGTCACATTGAAATGGCTCTTTCATGTGATCTAGGAAATCACTTACAAACCGCACTGGTGTGTTTCAAAAACACAAGCCTGCTCCACCCTTCAATGTAACTAGGGCTGATCTATAATGGCCTCAAATCTCTTATGTGCCAGTTCCCCATAAACCTTCAATTCCTGGATATACAACTATTTGTTTCCACCAATGTTACTAGTTTCAATTGATAAATTGTAAATTAGTCTGCCATACTGTAATCATAAGTTTAACAACATATCATGCACTGTTTGGTCTCTGCATACACTGGAATCAGAAGAAATTTTGGGACTTAAAATTTCCTTAGTGCTTTAATGCTGTACATTAAATTTAGAACTAGTATTTTCTAAAATTAAGAAACCAAAATGATAAGAGCAAAGGGGTGCCACCCAGCAGTATATTCCAATCTAGATTGAAACATATATGCTCACACACACATACTGCAGTAAAAATACATAACCCCACAATCCCAGATCCAATCTATACAGCTTATAATGTACAGTACACTGATACAAATAACAGGCTGGTACAAAATATTTACAGGTAGATTAATGCAATTGTTTCCAGTAAGATTCAGTAAAAGACAATGGCAAACAGCCATTAGAGACAGTATGTTGATGAAAGGCACACGCCTCTGCTGTACGGAGAGGATCTGAGCTGCAAACAATTCGCACCGTGACAGGCAAGAGTTGAAATTGGGCTCAATTGCCCCTCACTTGCTCACTGGAGTTGCATTGCCAGCTGCTGGGGGGAGCTGAATGCTTCATAGATATTGGCAGCAAAGTCCTTCACCTGGTCCATCAGCAGCAGGTCCTGGACACAAGGCGAAGCAGACAGTCAGCAACATTGCATTTACACACCCACCCACACCCATTTAGCCCAAGAAAGCATCCAGAGAGAGATCTTCAGAGAGGCACAGACAGGCATCGGTGATTGTGAGAAGAAGGGGGAGGGAGGGTGAAGGGGAGGGAGCGCTGGGGGACGAGGTGAAATGGAGGAGGATAGGGTTAGGAAGAGGGATGGAGAGGTAATGGAAGAGGGGAGTGGGAAGAGAGAAGAGGGGAGGGAGGGGGTGAGGGGAGGAAGCAGAGGAGAGTTAGGGTGGGTGGGGAGAGGGAGGATAATGGAGGAGGTAAATAGGGGACTGAAGAGGGAGAGTGATATGCGTTCACATTGAACTTATTTTTTTACAAGTTTTTGCCACGTCAGCGCAGTTGCGGGCTATGGGTGAGTGGTGGAATATTGCGTTGGGGGACCAGGCCTCCAGTGTGACAGGGACCGAACGGGCCCCACTTTGTCTAGTATACAATACATGTGGGATGCTAAGGAACAGACAGATTTGTGGGTGCAAGTCCACACTTGACTGAAAGTGCTAACACGGGTAGATAGGGTGGTTGGTAAGGAGGCATATGATATACTTGCCGTCTTAGGTCAGGGCATAGAATTTAATAGTGGGAGTATAAAGGAGATTCACCAGGATGTTGCCTGGGTTATGTTGAAAGATTGGCTGTGCTAGGGTATTTGTCACTAGAGCAAAGGAGGCAGAGGTGAGACCCGATGCAGGTAGATACAAGTAGAAGAGATAAAGATTGTGTAGATGTAAAGGTATCAAAAAAAAGGGGAGTTTTATAGGGGAACATTTGATTCGCAGATCCTCGGCAGTTGGAGCAGAGTTGTGCTGGAGTTAGCGCTTCTTCTCCGTGCTGGCTGTAAGCCTGGGGCCGCCACTGCTCCGGGCCAGTGTCCCATCAGTCCAGGGTCATACCGGACATCTCCGGCTGCCCCTGAACAACGGATAGGACACTTGCGAGGGGACGGGGCCGGTAGCGAGACTCCGCTCACAAATCTGCCTCCTGGGGTTATGCAGGAGAGGGGTGCATGGTTCGCCCCTGTATAATAACCCTGCATAACCCGTGAGGGCAGCCCGAGTGAGAATGGAACCCATACATTCAGGCTGAGGAGGACCGGACTGTGATTCATTAGATTGTCACTCCTGAGATTTCTGCATGGACTAGGGGAGAAGGGAGAAATAGTGCCGCTAATTCGGAGACCCGGTTCGATCCTGACTATGGATGAAACGCAGGTCAGTATACACGCAGCAAATCAGCTGCCGAGAATGTTTTTCTCGAGTGACCTATGACTTGGGCATGCGCAGTCGGAATACCAAACTCGCTTTTGTCGATCAAGGGGAGAAGCTGGCAAGCTGTGCTGGGTAAACTATTAAAGCAAAGAGACAGTAGGGACTGAAGAAGCAAAAAAAAAAAAAAATCACAAAAACTGCTGTTACTCACCTGAACAAAATGGCTAGGAGTCTCGCTGCAGGTCGAATGTATCTGCCCATTAATAATGGGGATGATCTTCGCAAGGGGAAGTTTAGCATTGGATAAGCTGCAAGGTTGGGGAAAAAAGTGAAAGATGAAAGGTCAGTCTCCTGGCAAAACCAATATTACAATGGACCTTGGTGTAACATGTGCAGTCCATGCCCCCACCAGCCTTGCAGAAATTGTCCAGCTCATTACAAATCACTGTAAACACTTCACCTTCTCCCCTTTCATTCTTTGCCAATCATTTTAAATCACTGCCTGCTGGTTATTGACCCTGAAGCCAGTAGAAACCTCTACTCCATCAAAATGCCTCAAGATTTTGGGCACCTCATTTTAAAATCCGCAAATTTGCTGCTCAAAGGAGGACAATACCAGCTTCTGCACATAATTGTTCATCTCCAGTATCACTCCTGCAAACCACCTCAGAGCCTTCTCCAACCCTTTAGGAAAGGGTGCCCAGAATGGAGAATAATATTAATAAGAATTTAGCACTGCTCGTTTGTTTTGCAAAAAGGATTTGAATTGAGGCGTCTCTGCAGAATTAGTCACAATCATATTTAATAACAAATGAGGTATATGCCGTAGATTGACAAACTGACCTGTTGATCTTTCCATTTTGAGTCACTGCCTCCTCCGTAGGCTTGAAAAACTCTGCCATATTATCCAGCAATCGGCTAAATCCTCGATTCAAACAGGAATTTAGAACTGTGCTGAAGTCTGTGCTGTAACATTTGCACAAAGTGACAGTTAACAATTGCATATTGTGTTAATTATAATTCAGTGAAAATCCGGTGTGATAATGCAGCAGATAGAAGTATCGCTGAGGAGTGGAATTGAGAAAGTTCCCTCCAAAACCCTACAATCTCCTCCAAACACCAACACCATACTCTTCACAAATACCATGTCCTTTTGAGATCTGCAAATTCCACTCTTGATTATCCCCAAATTTAATTATTTCACCATTATCATGTTTAGATTTAGAGTTAAATCTTGTCTTTACATGCAAAATGTTATTAAAATCAGAAACTATTATAAGAAAGCGTTTTCTCTGCCAATTACATAGTTCATTTAACAGAACATAATTATTTAGGTTAAGTGGGATTGAAAACTTTCGTGCTGCCTTCTGAATCACCTTGGAACAGGCCCAAAGCAATTGGCAGGGCATTTGTCAATTAAGTGATTCTATTTCAACTCAACACACACTTCAAGGAAAGAAAAGTAGAAGGTTATTTCACCTCTACAGGCAACTATCCCAACACAATCCTGGCAGGCTTCCCTCAGTTTACTTACTCTTTCACCCCAATTGCTTGAGAGCATCTAATACACCGCAGCTGGTTATGCACGGCAATCCAAGATCCATTTACACATCAGTCCTGTATGAGCAGACCCACACCAGGTTCTGAGTAAGAAATGTCCCATTTTGAAAATCCCCACATCTTTCAAATTCCTTGATTGTCTAACGTTTCACAACCCCTACAAGTCTGCTCCAAACACCAACATCATAATCTTCACAAACACCATGACCTTCTGAGATCTGCAAAGTCCACTCTTGATCATCCCCAAATGTATTTATTCCACCACTAACAGAGTGCGTCCAGCTGTCAGGACCATAAGCTCTGGAATTCCCGCCATCTCTCACCCTCCTTCATGGTGCTCCTTAAGATCTATCTCCTTCATCAAACGTTTTGCCTTTTAGCTCCTATTTGAACTCTGCCAAATGTAGACTGATTGGGCTCCAGCAAAGCAGCTAGGAGTGTCATTCCCCCCCCCCCCCCTCCTTAAACCCCCAGGTTAAAAGGCATTAGTCTTTCTTAATTTAATTTCATAATGTGATTGTCACTGCCAAGGCCAGCATTTATTGTCCATCTCCAACAGGCCCAGAGACAAGGTCATACGTCCTCAAAAACCTACTCCACCACTCAGTGAAATCATGGCTGATCTGCTCTTTGCTTCAACTCTAGTTTCATTTTTCCACCATATAAATACTTTGAGCTATCTTGGCCTTGCATGTCTCAACCCCCATAACTCTCTGGAGTACTGTATGAAATATTGCTCTTCGTCTATTTTTTACGTGGGTGACTCAATCTGAAAGCATATCTCCGAGTTTGACATTTCCACAAGACCATCTCTAACCCAGTCAAACCCACCCACCCAGAACTTTACAATTCAATGAGATCGCTTCTTGTTCTTCTAAACTCGAATCAACAGAAACACAACTTGTTCAATCATTCCTCACAAGACCATCGCTTTATTCCAAAAAAAAAAAACTCAGTGAAACTCATTACTGTCGCCAACACAAATATCCCTTCTCAAGCACCCTTCAGGTGGGGTCCTCCGAATCCTGTACCAGTGCGGTAACTCCCTCAAGCCACATATAAATGTAACAAGACTAGAAACGTCAAACACTTTTCATTGTCCTATCATACAGACCTTTCCAGCATATCTCTGGTTTCGTTAAGAATTCTGAGGGTGGTTTTATCTTTTTCTGTCAAACCAGAAGCCTGTAAGAAGAAAATGATTTAGAAATTCATGTAATAAATTGTGCGTCAAACTACGCTCTTCAGCTCACACCAACTCCAAATAATGAGAAAAAAAACAAAAACTGTTGAGCAAACTCAGTAGATTGAGCAGAATCTACGGAGGCAAAGGGATAGTCAACATTTCCGGTTGAGACCCTGCATCAGGACTGAGTAGTGAGAACGGATAGTCAGTATAAAGAGAAAGAGGGAGTTGGGAGGCAGCGGGTGGCAGGTAATAAGATGGAAAAAGGTGATGGCGGCACAGTGGCACAGAGCGACTTAAACTTTCCCAATATTTACTGGGACTTAGTGCAAAAGGCTTAACTGGGTAGAAAGTAAATACTGTGGAACAGTGGCACTGCGATAGAGTTGCTGCCTTACAGCGCCGGAAACCTGGGTTTGATCCTGACTATGGATACTGTCTGTACGGAGTTTGTATGTTCTTCCTGTGATTGCGTAGGATTTCTCTGGGTGCTCCGGTTCCCTCCCACATTCCAAAAATGTGTAGGTTTGTGGGTTAATTGGCTCGGGGGGTGCCAAAGGGCCTGTTTCTGCACTGTATCTCTAAAATCTGAAGTCATGGGGTTAACAGAATTTGGGAAAATCATTGAGAGAAGGTCGAGGAGAGGCAGATCAGTGTGGGAATGGGAAGGGGAGTTGAAGTGGTTTGCAATCAAGAGCTCGAAATGGACATTGCAGACAGAGCGCAGGTACTCTGTAAATAGTCGCTTAGTTATGCTTGGTCTCGCTGATGCAGAGGAGGCGGCATCAAAAGTACTGGATGAGGTTGGAGGAGATGCATGCCCCTGTCTCATCCGGAAGGGCCGTTTAGGGCTCTGGATGCTGGTAACGGAGGTGGTGTTGGGACCAGTGTTGCACCTCCTACAGTTGGCAGGGTTGAGAGCAGAAATCCAGGCAATTGTAGAATTTGAGTGAGGGCTCCATCAGGCACAGTAGAAGGGAAGCAACATTTTATGAAAAGGAAGATATTGCAGACGTCCTGGAACAGACAACTTCATCTTGGAAGCAGACACGACGGAGAGGTAGAAACTGTGAGAAAGTGATGGCACACTTGCAAGAGACCAGATGGGAGCTCATAATAAAGATAACTGTGGGAATCAATGGCTTTATAGTGAATGTCAGTAGGTAATTTGGCTCCTTAGATGGAAATAGAGATCGAGAAAAAGAAATAGACAATAGGTGCAGGAGTAGGCCATTTGGCCCATCGAGCCAGCACCGCCATTCAATGTGATCATGGCTGTGTACAAGCCCGGCTGCTCCATTCTCTCAGCATATGTTGTGTACAGTGAAATATTGTGTTTAGTGTGCTATCCAAGCAAATCATACTACACAAGTATTATCAGATATCTGCTTATTTTCTCTATGCACTATCAGAATATAGTTACAGATAAAGTGCAGATGAAAAACAATTGCAAAAACAGTAATGAGGTACAGTGGAAGATTGGGAATTGATTCCTAGAATATGAGGGGCCATTTTAAGAGTCTGAGAAAAGTGAGAAAGAAGCTCTTCTTGAACCTGATGCTACATGCTTGTAAGCTTTTATTTAATCGACTACCTGGCGGGGACACTAATGAAAGAGAATGACCAGGGTGTGAGTGGTACCCGACTATGGAGGCTGCTTTCCCGAAGCACTGGTGGAGGATCAGGTGTGAGAGGTAGAGTGCAGTGATGGAGGTTGGTCTGTGTGATTGGCTGCGTTCACAACTCTTTGTCATTTCCTGCTGTCTTGAGCAAAGCAGTTGCCATACCAAGATGAGATGCATCTATGTGGGATGCTCTCCACAGTACATCTGCCTTAGGTAGCACCAATGCAGTCACTAATGTAGCAGAGAAAGAGTTGGGGAGTGGTGCCAGCATAGGCTTGGAACAGTTCTCGTTCCATTTTTCCATTGTTAGCTACATTTTGCAGCCAACAAAATGGCAGTCAAATGCAATACTTCCATGACAATGTAGCCAAATGCTGCTCTAACTCTGTTTTACCAGTTTTAGATGACACCGCTGTAGTGGGCCAAATCTTAAACAATGTTTATTTTTTATCTTTTAGTGATATCATAGGGCACTTCCTTCTGGGTGCTGGATGGCAAGTTAAACAGAGCAATTCTTAGCCTAATCAAGGTCAGTAATTCAATTTTCTCACAACTGGTGAGTGTTCAATTGCCCAGCTGGTAAAGCCATTGTCTCACAGCTCCAGAGAACCAGGTTCAATCCGGATATCCAGTGTAGTTGGTATGTTCTCCCTGTGACTGTGTGGGTTTCCTCCAGGTGCTCCAGTTTCCATCCACATCCTAAAGACATGCAGGCTGGTAGGTCAATTGGCTGCCATAAATTGCACCTGGTGTGTAGGTGAGTTTTATAATCTGGAGGAAGTTGGTAAGAATGTGGGGAGAATAATAGGTGCCTGATAGTTGGTACAGTCGGTGGCTCCAAGCACCTGTTTCCGTACTGTTAAACTCTAAGGAATTTCCTTCCATCTTGCTGGGAAATTGGCAACAGCAAGGATTCCCAGGTGGGCTGAGGGCAGTTGGGATGGGTAATTCCCAATGGCAAAGCATGAGGGCAAGGAAATGATTTTCAGTGTAATCAGTGCCACAAGTGATACTAAATTGCAAAGCAGACTTGTTTGCAGAATCAAGCCTTACCTGGGAGGTCAAAGTAGCTTCCTCATCTGGGATTAAATACCAACACAATGGGGATTTGTTTGCGATTATCACGGACTCACTGGAGTTGCAGGGATGCTCCACCTGTTCCCGGATCTCACCCAGATATTTCTCCAGCTCTTGCAGCGACACACTCTGTTTCAGGGACAAACTGTGTGGAGAAATGGGTTGGCCATTAGCAATCACACTGCATCATAGGCACAACAAAGCCTGTGACTCGAACACAGCAAACACAGCACAAAAGCAGGATATTCAACCAAAAAGAACGGTTACTGATACTCAAGCTCTGCACAATCATATATTTTATTGTTTTCTCCCTGGTGTAATAACTCTGTTGCACTTTAGATAATTTACAGGCTATTCACCTAAACCCCATGTGCTTGTTTCATGTTCTCTCTGCCCTCTGCAATATGTTACCTATGAATTCTTGAGAGGATTTGTGAATGGTCACAGATCGTGGTTTCTGTCTCTTTCCTCCCGCCACCCCCAACCACCCAAGCCCTGCATTACCTCAACTTTAGCCTTTACTGCAGCCCCAGACAGCTCAAGCTTTCTCAATGCCACACACGTTTCTTAGCTACTATGCTTGTAAATCTTTGTTCCACCGTTGCCTGGATGTGCTTTTTGTGACGCAATTGCTAAAACGATGTGCTTTGTGAAATACAAGCTGGTATGCAAAGCCAAAGGTGCACACTATAACGCTCATGGCCTGGGAGCAGCAACAATGGTTTCTGTAGTGAGCCTGAGTGGAATCCCAGAATAGCATTACCAAAACTTATTTCACATAACATAGAAGAATACAGCACAACTACAGGCCCTGTGGCCTACAATGCCCGGGCTTAACACAATGTCAAATTAAACTAATCCCATAAGCCTATTTAAAAGCTTCTTAAATACCACTATTGTACACTGGCTGCACATTCCAGACACCCACCACTCTGCGTCTAAAATACTTGCCCCGAACACCTCCTTTAAACTTTATCCCTCTGACCTTAAAATATACCTTCTTGTTTTTGACATACATTTCTACCTGGGGGGAAAAGTTTGACTGTCTATGGCTCCTATAATTTTAAATACTTCTTTCAGGTCTTCTTCAACTAGTAGCGCTCAGAGAAAAACAGTCCAGGTTTGTCCAACCTCTCCTAATAACCAATACCCTCTAATCCAGTCAGCTTCCTTATAAACAAGCCACTACATCCTTCCAGTAAGGAGGCAGCCAGAACTGCATACAATACTCCAAATGCGGTCTAACCAATGTTTTATTAAGCTGCAACATGACTTCCTGAGTCTTATACTCAATGCCCTGGCTGATGAAGGTAAACATACTACACACCTTTGTTACCACTCAATCTACATGTGTTGCTACTTTCAGGGAGCTATGTGCTTGTATATTGATGGTTTCAGATTCTGTTTTGCATCCCCACCCCACCTTCCCCCATCCCAAGCCCCCTATGAATGACCGGTCAAACACAACAGCAGCAAATCTATGTTGTAATATGCTAACAGGAATGTCGCATATAGTATCGCATATAGAATGACGCATGTCGCATAAGGGAATAGTATCACTTGCTATGCGCATGATAAAGAAATCACATCAGAGCCTAGAAGTGTCCAATCAATAATTTCCATGGCTGTTGCTATTGCAGAAAAGTCTACATTCAGCAATAATCAGAAAATTAAGCAGAATAGTGGCAGGTACCAGGACATTTACCTTCCAATCACATTCTGTACAGCTTTCTTCACCACTGTTATAAGTTCATTCAAACCTAAAATAGGAATTAGGTGGAAGTAGAAGCAAAACAAAACTGTGATTAGACGTTTGCGAGAAACAAACGGGCTGCTGTGAAGTGTTCGAGCCAGGAGGCAGCTCTCCCAGCACTCGCTGCTTTCATAGAATATAGAACAGTTCAAGAACAGGCCCTTCGGTCTGCAATGACTGTGCCAAATATGTAAAGTTAATGTCCTCTGCCTTCTTTACAACTCTAATAGTGTTGCCATTTTCGTGGAGCTATGGATGTGGGCCCCAAGTTTCGTCTGTACATCAGTACTGCTAAGAGGCTTGCCGTTAACTGTATACTTTCCCCAAACATTCATTTTCCAAAGCACAACACTTCATACTTGTTTGGATTAAATTCCACCTGCCATTTCTCTGCTCATATCCGTAACTGATCTAAATCCTGCTGTATTATTTGACATCTTTGCTCAGTTTGTAATTCTCCTTGGGGAATGGCTCCTTTCCTTGTGCACATGACACTCAAGTCCCATCGCTGCGCCCATAAGATGCAGTTTAAAATACTTTTTGTTAAAAAACAGCGTGGGAGGTGCCTGGAAAGCACTGCCATGGAGGTGGTAGATGCAGATGTGACAGGCACAACAGGCAGGGAATCGAAGGACATAGACCATGTACAGGGATATAAGGATTATTTTAAATTGGTTTTGTGGTCGATAGACATCATGGACTGATGGGCATGTTCTCGTGCTGTATTGTTCAATGGTTAATGGTCAAGACAGGCATCACCAGTTCTTACCAAGATTTGGACACTGACCTCGAGGTGAAGAGATTGAGGAGAACAGGCCTTGCACTCACTGGAGCATGAAAAGTGGAAAGATGCTGTCAATTAAACAAACAAAAATGGGCTTGATGACGAGAGCTGCTTCCAGATACAGCATGGAAACGGGCTCTTCGGCTCAGGCAGTCCGTGCTGACCATCGATCAACCACTAGTGACCACCCAGTTGTTCCAGTTTAGCCTATCCTTACCAACAAACTTAGCACTTTTTTTTCCAAATAATATCAAATCCCTTCGCTGAATTTGCATGCACTACACTCAGGTGATGACAGCGACTCAATTAAAAAAATATCTTCCTCACTCCAACGGTCCTTTTGCAAATCATCTTAAATTTGTATTACTGGCAAGGAACACAAGAAAGCAGTGTCCCTGCACATGATCTCAATTATCATTTTTCTACCCACACATCCCAAATTATGAGTGTCTTCAGCTGCTAGCCAGCTTTCTTTTAAATAAAAATTCACAGGATGAGGACTTTTCTGCTAATGGCTGCATTATCCCTCATCACTGCCAGAGGAGACAGTTAGGAGCCAACCACATTGGTACAAATATCGATCAGACTGAGCAAGAACATAGTCCCCTGAAGAACATCAGCATGATGGCATAGCGGTAGAGCTAATGCCTTACAGTGTCAGAGACCCGGATTCGATCCTGACTACAGGTACTGTCTGTACGGAGTTTGTACGTTCTCCCCGTGACCTATGTGGGTTTTCTCCGAGATCTTCCGTTTCCTCCCACACTCCAAAGATGTACAGGTTTGTATTGGCTTTATATAAATGTATAAATGTTTTTTTTAAATTGTCTCTGGTGTGTGTAGAGTACTGTTAATGTGCAGGGATCGCTGGTCAGTGTGGACTCAGTGGGCCGAAGAGCCTGTTTCCGTGCGGTATCTCTAAACTAAACATGAATGAAGTACGACTCTTCAGGCAATTTCATGTCATTGTGAATTCCCAATTAAACTAAAATTCTCCATCTGGCCATGGTGGGTGCAAACTCTTGTCTCGAGATCAATGGTCCAGAACTCAGGCAGGCATTAAGTAACATGAGTAACACCCTGTAGACATTTAAGTGTTTAAGAAAGAACTGCAGATGCTGGAAAAAATCGAAGGTAGACAAAAATGCTGGAGATACTCAGCGGGAGAGGCAGCATCTATGGAGAGGAATAGGTGACGTTTCGAGACCCAAAACGTCGCCTATTCCTTCTCTCCATAGATGCTGCCTCACCCGCTGAGTTCCTATGGATATTTAATATATTTTATGTTCATGGAATGTGGTTTTCATTGTTTCAGGGGATATCATCTACCGTAATTACTCCCGACCATTTTAACAGGTAGTGAGATATCATATTGGTGGTGGATCTGGAGACAGTCAAGACAAGATAGGACATCAGTAATTCAGATGCCATTTTAATGGCAACCCAGTGAGATCATGATTAGCATAGCTGATAATGTGCTTTTCTATTCCTCACCCACTATGGGGTAATTAAATTCACTCCTTCAGTAACGTAACCACAATGCCACTGTTCCCCATCCAATTCTGAACTCTCGGCTCGCTGCCAGCTATTTAATCCAGGAGATCCAGTAAAGAATGGCATCCATCCTTTTCCATGATCATCCCGATGATGTGATAACCACAGAGTAACGCCACGAGGTAATAAATCACACTGCAATCTTGACATCTATTTGGTATGGTTGCAATAGAAACATAGAAACATAGAAACATAGAAATTAGGTGCAGGAGTAGGCCATTCAGCCCTTCGAGCCTGCACCGCCATTCAATATGATCATGGCTGATCATCCAACTCAGTATCCCGTACCTGCCTTCTCTCCATACCCTCTGATCCCCTTAGCCACAAGGGCCACATCCAACTCACTCTTAAATATAGCCAATGAACTGGCCTCAACTACCCTCTGTGGCAGAGAGTTCCAGAGACTCACCACTCTCTGTGTGAAAAAAGTCTTTCTCATCTCGGTCTTAAAGGATTTCCCCCTTATCCTTAAGCTGTGACCCCTTGTCCTGGACTTCCCCAACATCGGGAACAATCTTCCTGCATCTAGCCTGTCCAACCCCTTAAGAATTTTGTAAGTTTCTATAAGATCCCCTCTCAATCTCCTAAATTCCAGAGAGTATAAACCGAGTCTATCCAGTCTTTCTTCATAAGACAGTCCTGACATCCCAGGAATCAGTCTGGTGAACCTTCTCTGCACTCCCTCTATGGCAATAATGTCCTTCCTCAGATTTGGAGACCAAAACTGTACGCAATACTCCAGGTGTGGTCTCACCAAGACCCTGTACAACTGAAGTAGAACCTCCCTGCTCCTGTACTCAAATCCTTTTGCTATGAAAGCTAACATACCATTCGCTTTTTTCACTGCCTGCTGCACCTGCATGCCTACTTTCAATGACTGGTGTACCATGACACCCAGGTCTCGCTGCATCTCCCCTTTTCCTAATCGGCCACCATTTAAATAATAGTCTGCTTTCCTGTTTTTGCCACCAAAGTGGATAACCTCACATTTATCCACATTATACTTCATCTGCCAAACATTTGCCCACTCACCCAGCCTATCCAAGTCACCTTGCAGTCTCCTAGCATCCTCCTCACAGCGAACAATGACACAGAGAAGCTGGTGCCGGTGACAATTTGCTGCTCTGCAGGCTGCACTGTTTTGGTTTTCAGAGACATTTTTAGTGGGAACCACTCTTGCCGGAAAGCCAACGACAATGCTAAAGCTGGTTGGATAAGCTGTAAATTAATTTTAATTTGCATATGGAGTTAGAATTACTGTGATAACCTTTCCCATTCTGAACAATGTTAGATTTCCTCAGACTTGCTTTTAAAATTTACATTTCAGCTTATCATTTAATGCCTTTAATAAATGCCAATTTTTATTTTACTGTCAGTGCAATGACTCAAATGCCACTGATAATCAGTCCATATTACAGCAAAAAACAACTGCTGGGTGAGCAGAGTGGGTCACTGCCAGTTTTGCTGTGTGAGAATCTGCCAATCTAGCTGATCAATTAGCCTGTTCCCTGTGCTGTTGTTAAATATCTGAGCATTGAATTCAGTCCCTCCTGGTTAGAGTGAATTAATGTCTCAGAGCCTGATGTATATTTGTGGACATCTTTATCCAAAGCCGACGGTGAACAGTGAACCTTTGTGTACTCGTGAAACGTGTCATGCATTGTATCTTGGTTAGTACTTGAAGGTATAAAGGAAGCTTTGGGCGTGACAAAAATAACAATTATGCTTACCGTCTCCAAGTAGGTGCTCTATACTGGACAGGTACTGCTGCTGCACGTCAGGAGGTGCTAATGGTGTCTACAACACAAGAGACAAAGTGAGTGACACAGTAACAGTGACCACCAACAGGCCAGAGTGATCGTTCTATTTACACTGCTAGAATAAGTCAGAACACCTCGAAGGGATGTCCTTCTTACTCCAGGTACAAACAATCACCTCAGAGATTCATGTTAAGTGCTGCTCAATGTGCACATAGCAAGAACACCACACAGGATGAACAAACTGTTTTGGGGTCAGTCTGTGTTGGCTGTGACTGAGTAGTTCCTCATTTCTTCTAATAACATGTCTCGTCTCCAAATCAGAAGATTGTCAGTTCAAGGAGTACTCAGAGAATTGACAGCAAAATGGCATTCTGCTGTGGTTCTGAGCGAGAGCCAAACTTAACACAAAGGCCACCCTTCAGAAGAGATGTGAAACTGATGTACCTTTCTACTCCCTGATAGAGATGCAAAAGATCCCACAGAATTATTTAGAAACTTAGCGCAGAGCTTCCTCTGGGGTCCTGGACAGTATACATCCCTCAATAGTTAACTATAAAAAGGATTACTTTGTCATTGTCACCCATGAGAGCTTGCTCAGTCATGCAGCAAGAAAACTGCCCCTTCGACCCAACAAGTCCATGCCTTATCAACTAGCACCCATTTACACTAATCCTATGTTAATCCCATTTTTTACTCTCCCTACATTCCCTCCAGATTCTACTTCTCACTGGTGATAAATTATGATGTATTTCAAGAGAGAATTAGATTTAGCTCTTAGGGCTAACGGAATCAGGGATATGGGGAAAAAGCCGGAACGGAGTACTGAATTTAGATGATCAGCCATGATCATATTGAATGGTGGTGCTGGCTCGAAGGGACGAATGGCTTACTCCTGCACCTATTTTTCTATGTTTCTATGTACTTGGGATGTGAGTGGAAGCTGAAGTACCCAGGAAAAGCCAAGCGGTCACAGGGAGAACCACGAAGGCCGCACTGGTGTGCAAGGCAGTGGCTCCAACAGCTGCACCACAACCATAGCCGGCCCTACAGAGCTTTCCGATATCCTGCAATATCATGCAAGCAACTTTTTCAATGCAAGTCTATCTTTGGTCTCGCTATGCCTGGGATGTTATGAGATGTCCTTGCAAGTTCAACAATGGGCAGTATGGTGGCGCAGCAGGAGATTTGCTGCCAGAGACCCACGTTTGATCCTGACTACAGGTGCAGGTCTGTACGAAGTTTAAATGCTCTCCCCGTGACCACACTTCAAAGACGTACAGGTTTGTAGGTTGAATGGCATCGGTAAAAATTGTAAATTGTATGTAGGATAACGCTGGTGTACAGGGATCGCTGGTCGGCACGGACTCGGAGGGCCGAAGGGTCTGTTTCTGCACTGTATGTCTAAAGTAAACCAAACTAAAGTGGTCTGGGCTCGCATGTTTGACTACAGTCAGGGCTAGGTTTGAATTGTATTTGTTACAGTGTGGATTCCTAATCAAGTTTTGGTTTGGACTGTGAATGCTCAGCTCCGAGGTTAAGAAATGTAAGTGCCACTTACAACCGTTGCAATACCGAGGGGAACACAGGAAATAATGTTTAATCTTGGAGAAACAGGAATGTGCAGAAACTGGAATCTTGAGCTAAATCTGTAGAAAGGTCCCAACCCAAAAAGCAATCTGTCCATTTCCTTGCATAGATGCTGCCCGATCTACCCCAACATTTTGTTTGTGCTCTATTTCTGAATCTCTACTTGCATTGTTCATGACATGTGTCTACCATCCTCTGGGTTCTGATGACACCTTATGGCAATATTGATGTACTGCAGGAGTTGTACAACTGAAACATTAATACTCTTAGAAGCAGGTCTATCATACAGTCAGTCCTGATGCTACAAAACAGAAAGTTATTCTAAAAGGATTTATTTTTGTACAGGCTCTCAGTGTATTATGCACCAATACCTAAACATGGGTGAAATGCTGGCCTCAAGTGCAACCAATCAGCACCCATCAATACTGCAAAGCAACACAAAATGCTGGAAATGCACATCAGGCCCATTAAAACTGCAATAATATTTTCTGCATTCAGACTGTCCATTGAAACCTTCCACAAAATGTCATGATCCAACACGATTAAGGTAAACATTCTTATACTTGTTTTTAATTCTTCCGGCATTTCCCCCTCATATTCCACGACCCTCTGGGGATCTCAGCACTTATGACAGTAATGCTGTCTTCTCAAATTGCCCTTGAATTCATCATCCCACCATTAAAGCACTTGCATTCCAGTGCCAAGGTCACAGGATCTTCAACTCTCTCCTTAAATGACTCCTCTCCCCTTACAATCCTTAAGACCACTCTCTTTAACAAAGCATTTGGGCACCTACCTTGCTCGCATCTCAAGTGAATACATTTCAAACACCACTGCTGTGAAGTGGCTAGAATCAGTTCATTATGGTACATGCAAGTTGCAGCTAGCCTATTTAGCCCCTTTTGGGATCTGCTGTGTACTGTAGGTATTTTCTATTTGTTGTAGGTTACTGTTATCCATGTTTGCTTTATTAAAAAAAAAAGTTGCTCTGCAGTTTCTCTCAGCCAACTTACCGTGCCATTTTTGCCAACCGCTGCGTTGTCCAGGTAGATGTACCCTCCAATTATATTCAGCTGGACTCTTAAGAGGACAACCAGCATGCAAGTACTGTACACAGCTACGATGCTCCGACTGAAACCTCGGGAAAAGAAGAGGCAGTGGGTGAATGAACAAGAAACGGAGAAGAAAAAAAGGGTTGAGTATCTGAGCCAAGAATTGGGAACTATACAGCACTGAACTATTAGAATTTCAGTTCAAGGGCAACTTTACCATGGCATAATTGGTATCTTAGGGCAGCAGTAACCAAGGCTCTGAGTCTGTGAAGACAGAATCAGTTCATGAGTATGTGGTAAGGTAGCACTTTGATTGCCTCATGAGCTGACTCAATTTGCACAATAAGCTCCCCCCAAAAAACCCACTGTTTAAATTGTTAAAGCATGTGGAGCATGAGTGTTTTGTCCATCCCAGGGCAATTAACAGACAATAATGGGTCCGGAATTGCAAAAAGCCTCAAGTCGATAAAATCTCTTCACCAACAACTTTAGAAAAATAGTTGGATTTTTCAGTAGTAATAGTGAATAATAATGTGAAATTTAAGATAAAATTAAACCAAATAAAAACTGCCACAAACCAAAAAGCTGCCACAAACAGCAGTAGGCCTGACGATCTGGAACATTTTAGAACTCAGCAAAAAAAAGATCGAAATGGCAAGACGGCAAATTAGAGCAACAAAAACAGAAAATGTTGTAAACATTGAGCAAGTCACAGAGCCTCATTTCAGGTCAAAGATGAAGGTACCCTGGCAAGACAAATAAAAAAACAAATTGTGAGAGCTTCCATAGACACATTAAAGGGGAAAGTCAGCGTGAGAAAATATGGATCCCTTTGACAAGATCTCACGTGGGAGTCTAGCTCAAATGGTATCCAGGGTAAGTTAGCAAATTGGATCCAAAATTGGCTTGCAAAGGGTGATGGTAAAGGGTTGTTTTTGCAATTGATTGCCTGTGACCTGTGGTGCACCACAAGGATTAGTACTGGGACCCCTGCTGTTTGTAATGTACATAAATGACTTGGATGTGGACATGGGAGACAAAATCAGTATGTTTGTGGATGATATTGCACAGATTTGCGCAGTTGTTGATAGAGTGGAATGTTGTCTTTGGCTGTGAAGAGATATCAATGTGATTTTGAAAAGGGTTGAAAAAGGACAGGTGAAGCTTAATCCAGGATAAGGCTAGGACATAGACCAATGGCAATCTAAGGAACCTTGAGGTACAAGTCCAGCAATCCTGACAGTAACAACAGCGATAATGTGGTTTGGTGAGCATAGGGGATATTGGCTTTCATTAGTCAAGCCATGAGATACAGAAGCAGGGAGGTGATACACCAACTTTATAAAGAAAGACACAGTGTTGGAGTAGCTCAGCGGGTCAGGCAGCATCTCTGGAGAACCTGATGCGGCACAATGGTGCAGCAGTAAAGTTGCTGCCTTACAGCGTTTGCAGCACCAGAGTCCAGGGGTCGATCCTGACTATGGGTGTTGTCTGTATGGAGTTTGTACATTCTCCCCATGACCGCGTGGGTTTTCTCCGAGATCTTCGGTTTCCTCCCACACTCCAATGACGTACAGATTTGGAGATTAATTGGCTTGGGTATGTGTAAATTGTCCCCAGTGTGTAGGATAGTGTTAATGTGCGGGGATTGCTGTTCGAAGGTCCTGTTTCCGCGCTGTATCTCTAAACTAAACTAAACGTGGATTGGTGATATTTTGGGCTGGGACCAATCTTCAGACTGTTTCTAATTTTATAAAGCCTTGATGCAGTTCTGGTTACCATGCTATAGGAAAGATGCGATAGCACTGGAGATGGTGAAAAGGAAATTCACCAGGCTGTTGCCTGAGATGGAGCAGTTCAGTTATAAGGGGAAAATGGAAAAGCTGCGTCAGTTCTTCATAGAGTGGAGGTGGTTTAGAGGGGTATGTAAAATTATGAGGGTTAAACTTTGACCCATATCAGAGATAGGTAAAACTAGAGGTCAGAGGTTTAGGATAATGGTGAAGAGAGTTTCAGTTGAAATGAAGGGGACCTTCTTCACGCAGAAAGTGTTAAGTAGCTGGAACGCCCTGCCTGCGAAAGTGATTGAAGCTGGATCGCTGACAGTATGCAAGGAGTGTCCAGATGAACACTTGGAAAGCCCAGGCATTGAAGGTGCTGGACCATGCGGTGAGTGATGGAACAAACACTGAAGGGTGCCCACTAGTCTGCATGGACAAGTTGAACCGAAAGGCCAGTTTCCATGCTGGATGCTATCCCTTACAAAAACAAGAGTATTTAATGGGAAAAAGGAAATGGCAAAGTAATCAAAACAATTGCTTTGTGTAAGTATTCACAGAGGACAAAGGAAAGTAATCAATTAAAAAACTACTACTTGAAGAAATTGGAAAGCCTGAAACCCGGTAAAACCTCAGAACATGATAGTGTACATTACAAAACTTTGAAAGAGGTGCCTATAAGAGTCAACACTATAGTTATCTTCTAAAATGTTATAGATTTTGGAACTGCTCTTGTGAATTAGTCGGCAACAAATGTGACCCCATTATTTTAAGGAAGGAGAGCAAAATAAACAGGAAACTACCAACAAGTTAGCCCAACATCAGTCATAGAATGGAATATAATAAATAAAAAAATGTAATAACAGATTACCTTGAAATGAATAGTACAACTGACCAAAGTCAACATGGATTTATGCTAGGAAAATCACATTTAACTAATTTGCTGGGGTTTATTGTGCATATGTACTTGCTAGAATTTAGAAGATTGAGGGGGGATCTTATAGAAACTTACAAAATTCTTAAGGGGTTGGACAGGCTAGATGCAGGAAGATTGTTCCCGATGTTGAGGAGGTCCAGAACAAGGGGTCACAGTTTAAGGATAAGGGGGAATTCCTTTAGGACCGAGATGAGGAAAACATTTTTCACACAGAGAGTGGTGAGTCTCTGGAATTCTCTGCCACAAAGGTAGTTGAGGCCAGTGCATTGGCTATATTTAAGAGGGAGTTAGATGTGGCCCTTGTGGCTAAAGGGATCAGGGGGTATGGAGAGAAGGCAGGTACAGGATACCGAGTTGAATGATCAGCCCTGATCATATTGAATGGCTGTGCAGGCTCAAAGGGCCGAATGGCCTACTCCTGCACCTATTTTCTATGTTTCTATATGATTGGTGGAATTAATAAGGGGGTGGGGTGAGAGATAAGTGGAGACTGTGCATGCATATTTGCAGATGGTCTATGAGAATTTGTGACAGCACATCCTTCACAATAATTCTCAATCATGTCACCACATAATTGCTTACTTATATACCCTATATACCCTAAAGCATTGCAGAACATAAACAAAGCTTACTTATTATCCTGAGATCCTCCCAGATCTCCAACTTGTTAGCAGGCCTGCAAAAGAGGCAGAATAACAAAACAACTGATTGGTAAAATATATGCAGGATTATAATATTTCAGAGCCTTTCACTATCTTAAGATACGTTAAACTAGTGCTACCCAGTTAAATAGTCAATGTAGACAATCTCATAATGTAGGAATCATGGCTGTCAATATGTACAAGCAAGCTCCTATAATGATGAATGAGATCGACAATTTGCTTTCACGTTTATGGTGGAGACATAAATATTTGTCACCAATTGTCACCAAGGTGACCCTGCTGAACATCCCCTCTCTGTGATTTTATTTGGTGAGTTACTCGTAATGGGGGAACATGTTTAGAAGTTGGACTTTTGGTAGTGACTCTGATGATCAGGCAAACATTGAGCCTGTTTAAGCAGGCTGAATCTACACAAACTGCAAGTAATAATGCATAGCTAGACACAAAATGCTGCAGTAACTGACTGAGGTACTCCTGCATATTGTGTCTATCTTCTATATAAACCAACATCTGCAATTTCTTCCTACACGTAATAATACATAGCCACTGCCACTGTGCAATTACAGTGTTTTGCGCAAGATTCCAAAGTCTGCAGTTCCAGATGTCTTTGATCTCCTATACATCAACTCATTCAAGTGAGGTTAGGGTGTCCTAGCACGTCACCACATTTAGAGAGATGCAATCAGTTTATAATTCAAAATAAGTTGTTCTTCATTATAGTGTCAAGTGCAACTTGTTCTTCAGGATATCTTGGAGTGCAAGGAAAAGCCATCACATTATTGAAGTTCATTTCAATACTCTCAGCCCAGTGTCCATGACTTTCCTTCACTAGGAAAGTCATGGACACTTCTTACAGTTTGGCTTTCTTCCCAACCCATTGTTCAAGCGCTTTTGAATGCAACATGCGCCTTAATTTAGTTCAACTGACAAGTTGCTAAAGAACCTTTAGCAATATTAGTTCCCCTTTGCTTGAAAAGTCACAAGGCGTCTGGAGTAACTCAGCAGATCAGTCAGCATCTTTGGAGAACGTGGATAGATAACTTTTAGGTGGGGACCCTTCTTCGGACTAATCTCTTCTACTGATCTCGCTGAGTTACTCGAGCACTTTGTGCCTCGTTTAATACACCAGTATCTACAGTTTCTTGTGTCTTCAACTTTTCCACATTTTGTCACTTCACAACCACAAACGTAAATGTATTTTATTGGGATTTTATGCGATAGACCAACACAAAGTGGCGCATAATTGTGAAGTGGAAGGAAAATGATACATGGCTTTCAAATTTTTTTTACAAATAAAAAACTGAAAAGTGTGGCGTGCAAAAGTATTCAGCCCCCTTTACTCTGATACCCCTAAGTAAAATCCAGTGCAACCAATTGCCTTCAGAAGTCATCTAATTAGTAAATAGAGTCCACTTGTGTGTAATCTAATCTCAGTATAAATACAGCTGTTCTGTGAAGGCCTCAGAGATTTGTTAGAGAACATTAGTGAACAAACAGCATCATGAAGCCCAAGGAACACACCAGACAGGTCAGGCATAAAGTTGTGGAGAAGTTTAAAGCAGGGTTAGGTGATAAAAAAATATCCCAAGCTTTGAACATCTCATGGAGCACTGTTCAATCCATCACCCGAAAATGGAAAGAGTATGGCACAACTGAAAATCTACCAATACATGGCCGTCCACCTAAACTGACAAGGAGAGCATTGATCAGAGAAGCAGCCAAGAAGCCCATGGTAACTCTGGAGGAGCTGCAGAGATCCACAGGTGGGAGAATCTGTCCACAAGACAACTATTAGTCGTGCATTCCACAAATCAGGCCTTTATGGAAGAGTGGCAAGAAGAAAGCCATTGTTGAAGCAAAGTCATAAAAAGTCCTGTTTGCAGTTTGCCACAAGCCATGTGGGGGACACAGCAAACATGTGGAGGAAGGTGGTCTGGTTTGATGAAACCAAAATTGAAGTTTTTGGCCTAAATGCAAAACGCTATGTGTGGTGGAAAACTAACACTTCACATCACCCCGAACACACCATTCCCACTGTGAAACATGGTGGTGGCAGCATCATGCTGTGGGGATGCTTTTCTTCAGCAGGGACAGGGAAGCTGGTCAGAGTTGATGGGAAGATGGATGGAGCCAAATACAGGGCAATCTTGGAAGAAAACCTTGGAAGAAGAGAGTCTGCAAAAGACTTGAGACTGGGGCGGAGGTTCACCTTCCAGCAGGACAACGACCTTAAACCTACAGCCAAAGCTACAATGGAATATTTAGATCAAAGCATATTCCTGTGTTAGAATGGCCCAGTCCAAGACCAGACCTAAATCCAATTGAGAATCTCTGGCAAGACTTGAAAATTGCTGTTCACAGACGCTCTCCATCCAATCTGACTTGAGCTATTTTGGGCAAACATTTCAGTCTCTAGATGTGCAAAGCTGATAGAGACATACCCCAAAAGACTTGCAGCTGTAATTGCAGTGAAAGGTGGTTCTACAAAGTATTGACTCGGGGGGCTGAATACTTTTGCACGCCTCACTTTTCAGTTTTTTATTTGTAATAAAATTTGGAAACCATGTATCATTTTCCTTCCACTTCACAATTATGCACCAGTTTGTGTTGGTCTATCACATAAAATCCCAATAAAATACATTTACGTTTGTGGTTGTAACGTGACAAAATGTGGAAAAGTTCAAGGGCAATCCTATGGGTTTATAAGTTTCAGTAATGTGTACAACAATCAAAAAAGGACTTTTGCAAGCCACTGTACATCTTTTTGTTATTCAGCTTTACTCCTAGGATCCATCCTGTTGCTTTTTTTTTAAACCACCCCCACCACTTCTGCAATGCTTGCAAATTGCAA
This sequence comes from Okamejei kenojei, assembly GCA_035221665.1. Taxonomy (NCBI): domain Eukaryota; kingdom Metazoa; phylum Chordata; class Chondrichthyes; order Rajiformes; family Rajidae; genus Okamejei; species Okamejei kenojei. Next base: position 26,766,680 of record CM069138.1, read on the forward strand.
ACAGAAACCAGAATTATAGTCTAAATTAGAGATACAGTGTGGAAACAGGCCCTTCGGCCCACCGAGTCCACGCTGACCAGCAATCCCCATACGCTTACACTATTCCACATACTAAGGACAATATTCAATTTTTACCTAAGCCAATTAACCGACAAACATGTACGTATTTGGAGTGTTGGAGGAAACCGGAGCTCATGGAGAAACCCCACGGGGTCATGGGAAGAATGTACAAACTCTGTACAGACAGCACCCGTAGTCAGGATCAAACCCAGATCACTGGCGTTGTAAGGCAGCAACTCTACCGCTGCGCCACCATGCCGCGCAGTCAGCCCAGATCTGATCGGTTCATTGTACTGGCTCAGAGATTCTCCACATGCACAAGTGTTCCATTACTGCTATGTCACAACAACCATGGAAAAGTTTTTCCTCTTTCTATATTACCTGTTTTTTAGCAGACTTGTGAGACTTTCTGAATTAAGCTGTTGCATGATTGCTTCTCTCAAATTCGGCAGCATTGAGAGCACTGTTAAAGCAAAGACAATCAAGTATGAAGTGCCAGTCACCTTACTTATAATGACAAAGCTTTCCCAACCTGTTGATATGTTTCTCTGCATGTCTTCAAAATGTTGGTTGACCCAAGTCAAAAGCGATGGCATAGACTGCGATTTATCATTGAATCCTATGGGTTAATAAGTTTCAGTAATGTCTACAACAATCAAAAAGATCATGCCCCTATGCCATTCGATCTTATGTTTTTAACCTATTGGCACATTATCAGCCAAGATGAAAGTTAAGGGGCTTTTTTTCCCCAATAATTCATTTATTGGGTGGATACAGAAGAGGAATCACGTACATTGTTTGAACATTCCTAATTGCTCTTAAGAATGTGGAGGTAAGTTGCAGTTTTGAAACACAACACTCCATTAGACAGCGTAATGAAGGTGAACCGAAGGGCCTCTATCACTGCTGTTCAACTCTATGACTGTATTGGAATTTGGGAGATCAAGTGGTAACGGGTTACCTCTCCATGTAAAAGGTGGCCATTCCCTTGATGGTTGGGTCAAACCAGTTGGAAATCACTCCACAGCCATGTTGTATTCCATCTTTAGGCGAGTGGTCAACGCTAACTCCAGTTATTGGCAAAAGTCCCCGGTCTCCCAGCACAACCAATGGTCAACAACCTACATATTTAGTTGACATTTTCTGAACGTAGACTTCAGCTTTTTTATACTCCTGGCAGCAATTGTGTACCTGCAAGATTGACTCTCTATGTTGCCATGCTGGTTTCACAGATACATCAGGCACAACGAAGCACTCATTCATTTTATATTCCTTCAGGCAGCACGAAAGAACTACACAACATTGATAAGAGAAAGCTTTACCTGTCATGTTGCAGGTTCGCTGGTTACTCTCAAAATGGTACTGACGCCGTGCCTGTGCAATATACTCAGCTGCTTCTCGTTCTTGAAGATCCCGGATCTTTTTCTGTGCATATTTCCCCAATAGGTACACTCCTGGGAGTGAAACAAAGCTTGTTAATTAGGATTTTAAAATCTGACATGAAAACAATATAAAGTATTTGACTTTTCCCAAAAGACAAGCTTCCAAACCTTTGAAGTCAATCACATTTCAACAATTATCACATTTCTGACGTGCATCTTTGTTTGCATCTTGATAGAAACGCTCTAATTCGGCTTTTGAAACTTCTATTCAGCATTAAAAAGAGAATTTCATCTCTTTATTCATTTGAACATAGAACTGTACATACTGAACTCTCTCCCCCTTCTCCCCCTACTGCCCCCTCTCCTCCCTTCCCTCTAGTGCCCTCTCTCCCCCTTCCCACTAACTCTCGCCATCCCACACCCTCTTTCCCCATCCCACCATCTCTCCCCATCCCACACCATTTCTCCCCCCATCCCACACCCTCTCTCCCCCCATCGTACTCTGTCTCCCCACCCCTCTCTCCCCACATCCTATCCTCTGTCCCCATCCCGCTCTCTCTCCCCCGCCCCACTCTCTCTCCCCATCCCACTCTCTCTCCCCCATCCCAGTCTCTCTCTCCCCATCCCAGTCTCTCTCTCCCCATCCCAGTCTCTCTCTCCCCATCCGTCTCTCTCTCCCCATCCCAGTCTCTCTCTCCCCATCCCAGTCTCTCTCCCCTTCCCCCTCTCTCCCCCCCCCACTCTCGCTCCCCATACAGTATCTCTCGCCCCACGCCCCTCTCTCTGACCCACTGTTTCCCCATCTTACTCTCTCTCTAACGCACACTCTATGTATCTCCATTCCACCCTCTCTCCCTAATCCGACACCCTCTCTCCCTAATCCCACACCCTCTCTCCCCAATCCCACACCCTCTCTCCCCAATCCCACACCCTCTCTCCCCAATCCCACACCCTCTCTCCCTAATCCCACACACTCTTTCCCCAATCCCACACACTCTCTCCCCAATCCCATACACTATTTCCCCAATCCCATACACTCTCTCCCCATGCCACCCACACACACTCTCTTCCTAATCCCACACCCTCTCCCTAATCCCACACACTCTTTCCCCAATCCCACACACTCTCTCCCCAATCCCACACCCTCTCTCCCCAATCCCACACCCTCTCTCCCCAATCCCACACCCTCTCTCCCAATCCCACACACTCTCTCCCCAATCCCACACCCTCTCTCCCCAATCCCACACACTCTCTCCCCAATCCCACACACTCTCTCCCCAATCCCACACACTCTCTCCCCAATCCCACACACTCTCTCCCCAATCCCACACATTCTCTCCCCATGCCACCCACACTCTCTCCCCAATCCCACACTCTCTCCCCAATCCCACACACTCTCTCCCCAATCCCACACCCTCTCTCCCCAATCCCACACCCTCTCTCCCCAATCCACACACTCTCTCCCCAATCCCACACACTCTCTCCCCAATCCCACACACTCTCTCCCCAATCCCACACTCTCTCCCCAATCCCACACACTCTTCCCCCATGCCACCCACACACTCTCTCCCCAATCCCACACACTCTCTCCCCAATCCCACACACTCTCTCCCCATGCCACCCACACACACTCTCTCTCCCTCTGCCCCATATTTCTCCCCCACACTCCCCGCCGCTGTATTTCTCCCCCTCACCTCCCACCAAGGCTCCGGTGTACAGGATTTTTACGCGGTGCCGCTTGACGAAGGCCCAGACGGAGTGCAACATCGTGCACCCCAGAGTGGGGCTGCGGCCGGGGTGGAGGCTGGGTTGCGCGGTGAGGGGGGGGAGGGGGGAAGTGACCGGCGCCGCGCTCCCCAGCTCCGGCTCCGCGCTCCCCGCTCCGGGTTCAGCACAGACCGAGGATCCGGATCCGACTCTATTGCAGGCCGCGCGTACGTATCTCAGTTCTGACGGCTACGGATTACATCGAGAAACATCGGCGGCTTTGCTCTCAACCATTTCAACCGGGATTTACCGAGTGAACCCGGATTAATTTCGGCGATTATTTGAAATCCGGCTCCGGGTTTTCTTGCGCCGCAACAAAATATCCCCCCCAATGCCCAATAACCGCATCCTCCGACAAACGTTCCGCCTGCCAATATTTACACGCAACAAAAGGGAGTAAACCAACAGTGAAGCATCAACCACGACATTGAGAGTGTCGTTTATAACTTCTTTTTTTTTAAATCAATGAAAGGGAGGGAGGGGGCAGATTTGGGCAAGTATTTTGTGTCGGGCGACAGTCCTCAGCAGGAAGGTACGTCGCGCATCGGTCCGGGCGATGGTAAGGGGTTCCGGTGTCAGGCCCACATGGAATCACTGGGAGGTGGAGGAGAGGGAAGAGGAGAAGGTCCGTGTGAGGGATGTGGAGCAGCAGCAGCAGCAGCAGCAGCAGGAGGAGGGGGTCTGAGTGAGCGAGAGTCGGCAGCACGGGTTGGTGGCACTAGTCCCCGTCAGGTTGTAGGGCGACACGGTGGTGTTGAGGGAGAAGGAGCATCTTGTGGAAGAGGCGCCAGTGAGGTTGGGGGAGAAGGAGGTTCTTGTGAGGGAGGGGGTGGTGGTGGTGGTAGACATTATCCCCGTGAGAGTGATAGAGAAGGAAGTCCTTTTACGGTAGTGGTAAAAGGAGAAAGGAAAGGTGGTCCCCATGGAAATGGGGGAGAAGGAGAATGCCGCTCTGAGGTAAGATTTGGGATCCCCATCGGGTTTCCCAATGAGGTTGAGGTTGTGGTTGGGATGCAGGCTGGAGGGGGTAGTAGTAGTAGTAAGAAAGAGTTTGGAAGTGTGGAACTTAGTGAGGACGGCCAGGGGATTCACTGTGACAGAGGGGATGTTAGTAAGGAAGGTTTCAGGCTGCCCAGTCAGCAAGAGCAGCAGAGCTGGATGGAGCAGGCATTGAGCACGGTGAGAAAGCATTAAACTGTTCTGATTTTATTTTTCATCTTTATGAATTTGCAGGGGATTTTTCTAATCAAATCTCACTGCGGAGACTTGAGTGTGAAATCCACGGTAATATTCTAATGCCATATTTAGGCTGAATCTCTCTGTAACAAGCTTATTTTGGTTTTTCATTTCAGATGAAGGTAAAATGACTCATAGCATTGTTTAAAGACAATCAGGGAGCTCTGCCCAATGCGCTGGGACAAATATTTATCATTTAACTGCACTGAAATTGATTAGCAGTTCACGGAGATATAAAACATTACAACACACGAACATGCCCTTTGGTCCACAATGTGAACATGATGCCAAGTTAACTCCTCTCCTCTGCACGTATTTGATCCTTATCCCTCCTATCCCCGCATATTTAAGGCATTGCTGCTTGCTTCAGCTTTCATGTTCTCCAGACTTCTACCGAGATTCATTTAAAAAAGGATTTGAAAAAGATTTAAATATCTATAATAAGAAGGTAAAATACCCGCGAGTTGGAGAGCGGAGTTGTTTACTGATACCACTGTTGCTTTTGGCAATATGACGGGAGGGGAGTTCACTTGTACTGAATACCAGTGGAAAAATAAACAGTCCCTTGCAGAATCAGCGATGTCATTTAAAAAAAATCAACAAACAGCCCCAGCTGGTGCCTGTACTAAGCTAATAGTTCTGGCTGGCTTACAGAAAATTGCAATATAATTGTTAGTGGTATAAGTAATATTTGAATGCTTGAAGCAACTCTTTACTTTAAACTTTAAAGATACAGCGTGGAAACAGTCCCTTCGGCAAACCGAGTCCACGCCGACCACTAACGCTATCCTACAAACTAAGGACAATTTTACCAAAGTCAATTAAACTACAAACTTGTACGTATTTGGAATATTGGAGGAAACCATAGCACCAGGAGAAAATCTGCACGGTCACAGGGAGAACGTACAAACACCGTACACACGGCGCCCATAGTCAGGATCGAACCCAGGGCTCCGGTGCTGTAGGCAGCAACTCTACCACTGCACCACTCTGCCACCGCTAGACCTGGAGGAATACTGAGAACCTGAAGAAGATGGATTTTACAGAAGTCAAGAGAGAACAAAGTGCCAAAAATGCAGAAGATGCTGCAAGATGCAGTTGGGAGCCCGTCAGATATGGTGGAGTTGAAGCCACTTGAGTGAAAAGTACTATCAGAATGTAGCGGACACAGAGCTGTCCGTCAAAGAACGAGGCAGGACGCAAAGTTTGTCCAAACATAAAATTCTTTATTGCTACTACAAGGCTCCCAACTTACACACCGTGCACGCGTGATTATCACCTTAAATAACCACCAGGGGGCACTAGTGACCACTACGTGACCCCACCCCCAGCCAAGGTTATGTACAGTGCATGGCCCACCACCAGGGGCCGCCACAAAGACAGACTTAACCAGCTAGAAAAACTGGGAATGTGGATGGACAGGAGTCCTTACAGAAAGCAGGATGGGAGGAGGTGCAGTCATGATGATTCTGCGAGTCTTTAGTCACTTGCCTATCCCGCAAGATAGAGATTCAAAGTTAAGAAAGGGAAAGAAAGAGTCAGCTTCAACATGTGAAAGTGGGAATAGGGTGGAAATTGGTAGCAAAGATAATGGAGCATTTGAGTACTGTTTGTCAGCAGGAAGCAGCACCAACATAAAAGTGGGGAAGGGCTCCAGAGTAAAATTGGAAACAAAATGTATTCTTGTCTTCAATATATTGTAAAATGTGGTGAAGAAAAGGGCCTGTGAATGCTTGAAACTAAACAGTTTCCTATCTTCCACAAGTCGACAGGTGTAGTTTGGATCTTTACAACTTCCCATCTTTTATTTGGAGAAACTAGTGGAATTAAACAAGAAATATTCAATGTGAGGTCAAATTCAACCAGATGAATAAGGGCGATGTTGGACTGTTCAGTTACTTCCTGTAACCTATTCGCTCTCACATCCCCATCAGCTCCACCCCGATTCGTGTTCCTTACCTTTGGGAGAGAAACCTGAATGCCCCAGGGGAAATGCATGCAGTCAGAACAAAAACGTGCTAACTCCACACCAACACTGCCAGAGGTCGTGATTGAACCTTGGTCGCTGCAACGGTGAGGCAGCAGCATCATGTTGACACACGACTGCAGATGCTGGTATCTTGAGCAAAAAACAAACTTATGGGGGAACTAGGCATGTCAGGTGGCATCTGTGGAGAAAGATTACAGATATTCTTCATCAGTTGGGTCTCTTAAGATGGAGGAGTGTTTGTAGATAGAGATGATGGGAAAGGGTGAGGCAAGACCTGGTGACTGATAGGTGGATCCAGGTGAAGAGGGGTTGATTGGCAGATGAGTCAGCTGGGAAGGGTAACCTTGATTTCCTTAATATCTCAAAATTGATCAATCTCCCTTTTGCTCTGTTGCCCATTTGGATAGACAATTCCAAAGATTCACAAGGATTTCTTGAAGAATTATGTTCTCTCTTTTATCCTGAATGTCTGACATCATGCAGATAAATTAACCTCTGACGAGAGCATAGTGAAAAAACATTCTTGTATCTACCCTGTCAAGCCCCCAAAAAAACATATTTGTCAATGAGATCATCATTCTTCCAAGTTTCAAGAATTTATTCCTATCGTGTATAAAACAAGGATATCACTCTTCATTTATACACAAGTCTAGAGGGGTAGCAATAATTATTCGTAAAGGTATACCTTTTAAACAAAGCTCAATAATAGAAGATGTTGAGGGTAGATATATAATAATTACAGGTGAATTACATTCTAAAAAAGTAATCCTTATGAATATATATGGTCCTAATTTTGATAACCCATTATTCTTCAAGAAAATATTTAACAATATCCCTATATCCACTCAACATAATCTAATAATTGGAGGTGATTTTAATTGTACCTTAGATAATTATTTAGATAGATCATCAATGAAAAGGAAAGCCACTTCTAAGTCAAGTACACTTATAAATGATTTTATTAACACAGCAAACGTTAAGGATATCTGGAGAAGAGATAACCCATCTGGTCGAGAATATTCATTTTTTTCCCCTGTATTTGGAACCTATTCAAGGATAGATTATTTTTTAATAGATTCAAAACTAATCCCATTTACGTATGACTCAAAATATCATAATATTATTATCTCGGATCATGCTCCATTAACATTTAAGATAAAATTAAAATACATAACTATTAAAACCTTTAACTGGAGACTCAATCCCCAAATATTAAATGATAAGGCTTGCTATGATTACTTGGTAAAACAGATTAAATTATTTTTTGAAACTAATGACAAACCTGAAATTTCACCATCTCTGCTTTGGGATATATTTAAAGCATTTATGCGTGGTGCGATAATATCAGCACACGCATACTTTAATAAGGAAAATCGAAAGACTCAACAAAAGTTGGAAAATTAAATAAAACAATTAGATATTGAAAATGCAATATCCCCTTCAAAGGGGCTAAGTAATAAAATTGCATCATTAAAATATAAGCTAAATAAAATATACTCAAATCAGATTTTTAAACTTTTTCAACAGACTAAACAAGTACACTTTGAATTTGGGGATAAACCACAAAAATTACTGGCATGCCAGCTTAGAAAATTAGACGAGGAGAAAATGATACATAAAATTAAATCTGAACAAGGAGAAATATTGACTTTACCAAAAGATGTCAATGATACATTTTTACAATATTATCAAAATCTTTACTCATCTAAACTAGCAGGACAATCAGATGGAATGGAAACATTCCTACAAGAATGTCATATTAATAGTTTAGATCAGGAAGGTAGAGACTTGTTAAATGCTGATATATCAGTAAAAGATATTGAAGAATCAATTGGATCATTAAATAACGGAAAAGCCGCAGGCCCTGATGGCTTAAGTGTTGAATGTTATAAGAAGTTTTATGATCTGATCTCTCCATGTTTACATACAATATATAAATATGCTTATGAACAAGGAAAGTTACCAGAATCATTAAATGAATCTAAAATTACACTTATCCCTAAAGCTGATAAAGATTTGGAACACCCTGGGTCATACAGAGCAATAGCTCTTTTAAACACTGATCAAAAAATACTAACTAAAATTTTATCTCGGAGGCTAAGTTTAGTGATTAATAACTTAATACATTATGACCAAACAGGTTTTATTCCAAAACGCTATTCATTTTATAATCTGAGACGTCTATTCAATATCATATACTCAAAAAGAGTGAATGATATTGAACTAGCTGTCATATCCTTAGATGCTGAAAAAGCATTTGACCAGGATGAATCGCCATATTTATTTAAAATAATGCAGAAATTTCAACTAGGGGATAGATTTTCCTAATGGGTAAAAATCATATACTCGAATCCAACTGCAAGAGTATTATCAAATCAAATGTTATCAACAAAATTTAATCTCGTTAGGGGTTGTAGACAAGGATGCCCGTTATCACCATTATTATTTGCTCTGGTAATAGAACCATTAGCCGAAATGATTAGATCAGAACCAGAAATATATGGATATAATACCAAAACTACATCGAATAAAATATCTCTATACGCAGATGACATCTTAATTTATATCACAAAACCGGAGATTAGTATTCCCAATCTACTTAATGTTATAACAAAGTTCGGCACATTTTCTGGGTATAGAATTAACTGGAATAAAAGTCAAATTATGCCTATAACTGGAATAAAATTAAGTATATTAGAACAATTCCCACTTAAAATAGTCACGGACAAATTTAAATATCTAGGAATTAATGTATCTAAATCCTATAACTGTCTATTTAAATATAATTACCCTCAATTGTTAAATAAACTTTTTTTTAAAAATTATATTGGAAAACACTACCTATATCAATGATTGGTAGAATAAATGCTATAAAAATGTTTTTTTTTTTACCACAATTGTTATATTTATTTCAAGCCATCCCTTTATATCTCCCTAAAATGTTTTTTTAAAAAATTGATACTTTGGTTAATAGTTTTATTTGGGACTATAAAAATCATCAAAAAAACATCTATGTAAATCTAAAATAAATGGTGGACTAGCACTACCAAATGTCTTATATTATTTCTGGGCAGTTCAGATTAAGAATATGAATTTTTGGTTGGTAAATTTAGATCATGAGCCAAGTTGGCTAAAGATGGAAAAGGAAGATTGTTTGCCTTTTGATGTAGGTTCGATTCTTTTTGCACCAAGGGAAGTACAAAAAAAAACGTATGGTGACAATCCTATAATTCATAGCAATAGACTTATTTGGAAACAAATAGTTAAGACTCTACATATGGATAATTTGTCACTTTGTTTGCCAATTATGAATAATCCTTTGTTTAAGCCCTCTGTATTGGACAAGGGATTCAGACACTGGAATGATTTAGGAATTAAAAGGATAGAACACCTTTACAAGAAAGGAACATTTCTTTCATTTCAAGAGTTACAGGATATCTATGGATTGCAGTCAAATAACATATTTAGGTATTTACAAATTAGAAACTATATTAAGTTAAATACACAAGACTATAAAAATAGAAAACCAGGATTATTAGATGAATTGTTTAATAAACACCCAAATACAGAAAAATTAATAGCGTATATATACAATACTATCTTGTTTAGGGAAATCCCAACTTCGGAAATATATCGACAAACATGGGAAAATGAAATAGGTTTATCTATAACGAAGGAAACTTGGGAAGAAAGCTTACAACGTATACATCGTTGCTCATTAAATGCTAGACATATATTGGTACAATTTAAGGTATTACACAGATTACATTATTCAAAAACAAAATTAAATAGAATTTATCCTAACATTTCTCCTATTTGTGATAAATGTCAGAACTTGGAAGCTAACTTAATGCATAGTTTTTTAACATGTATAAAACTCAATTATTATTGGACAGAAATCTTTAGAGTTATCTCTGAAGTTCTTAAAATTAAACTGGACCCAGATCCAAAATTAATAATATTAGGAGTTCCGGATTCAAATCTAATATTAACAGTAAACCAAATAAATTTCTTTGATTACTGTTTGATAATAGGGAAAAAACTAATATTGACATTTTGGAAGGGAACATTATCCCCCACAATTAAAATGTGGACAGTGGAAATGTTGGAGACGTTGCATTTGGAAAAAATCTGATTTGTCCCAATGGACAAATACGAACTCTTTGAACAGATGTGGTCTCCATATAGAGAATATTTGAAGGGGTAGCTGTTCTTGGCATCACAACTCAATGGGTACCCGGCAGGATTAGATGAAAATAATATATATTTTTTTATTTGTATACATGTCTCTATTGATATTGTTATTTGAAATTTTGTTATTCACTATTAAGATGTATACTATAATCTTTTTTTTATTTTTTTATTTTTTTCTTCTCTTTCTCTATATAATCAAAATTATTATTTAATCACTATTATTGATTAAAATCTATTCTTTTATTTTTCTACTTTCTAAAAAATAGAAGTTTATAAGAATTATTTGTAACATCCGTATACTTATTGAAATAAGTTGGTTGTGTATTTGAAAAGTTGTTATACCGTTGTTATGATGGATTACCTCTAATAAAAATATTATTAAATAAAACAAGGAGACATAGATTTAAGGTTAAGGAGTTTTAATAAAAGAAACTGCAGCAGCGGGTATCTTGAGCAAAAGCAAAATTGTTTTGTTTAGAGATACAGTGTGGAAACGGGTGCTTCGTCACACTGTCCAGGCCGACCATTGATCACCTATATACTAGTTCTATGGTATCCAACCTTCACACTTTCAACTTTTCACTGTACCTCGGTATACATGACAACAAACTAAACTAAACAATACACATCCTACACACTAGGGGCAATTTAACCAAATCAGAAATACAGAAGCCAATTAACCTATAAACCTGCAAGTCTTTAAATGTATTTGGAATATGGGAGATAAACTGAGCACCCAGAGAAAACCCACGCGGTCACAGAGTAGAAACTCCGCATGGACTGCACCTGCAGTCAGGATCCGGGTCCCTGGCGCTGTGAGGCAATGGCTCTTTTGCTGCACCACAATGCCACCCCGGAGAAATGCTGGAGGAACTCAGCAGGTCAGGCAGCATCTGTGGAGGGAATAAACAAATGTCATTGCTGATTGTGACTCTTCTTCAGATGGATGCAATCTGGGAAAATATTTGGAGATTGACATTTGGAATGTATTGTCAGCTGCGGTAGAGGAACCAGATACAATCGCTATGCTTAACAGGCATTATAACAAGCACCTGACTAGGCAAGGAAAAAAGACCTACTGTGGGCAAATGGGAAAAATATTACATAGGCATAATTGTTAGCATGGATGTAGTGGACTGCAGTGTGTGTTTCTGTGTAGTACCTACTCTATGACTTTGAACACTATGCCTTTCATTCTTTGATTATGTTTTTTTTCCATTGAAGGTGGATGACCACACATTTTCCCACATTTATATTTCATCTCCCATATCCTCACCATTCACTAAGCCTGTCTATATCTTCTTGTAACCTTGTTGCATTCTCCTCGCAGCCCACGCTGCTTTCAGTAAACTTGGGTGTTTACACTTGGTCTCTCATCCATGTTGTTATTGCTATAAATTGAACAGCTGGAGCCCAGACACTGATCTCTATTAGTACCCTCAAGTCACAATGTCCCAATTTGACAAATGAGCTTTTCCAGCATTTTCTAATCCTCACATTTACTCATCTTTTTTGGCAAGATTATATGCCTTTTGCTTTGTTCTCATCATACCATTACTTCTCTTGTCAACAATGTTTGGACTGGTTTTCCAGCTGGATTAACGTATATTTGTTGCACATTATCTATGCTTAACCATTGCTTGTCTACTATTCTGACTTTTAATGAAGTTTCCCAAACCACCAAAGCCATCTCAAGCCTCTTACCTTTGTAGTGTGCTGTGTTTAGATTTAAAGCCTTGGTCTCAGATTGAACATATTTACTTTAATCAATCAATTCTATCATGTTATGGTCACTCTTCCCTCGAGGCACAATATTTGATCTAAACTAGCCACTCTTGGTTCTTCATCTTACTGACCCAGAAATATACTGCATCAATTTGTCCTCCACCTTTTTACTACCAATTTGTTTTGCTCAAGTGATCTAAAATATCTCTTGTGATGACTGTTTTTACCTTGTATAGGCCTCTAATTTCCTGTTTTATACAATGCCCAATTTGCTACCTGTTTAAGAAGGTATAGACATTCTCGCCAGTATTTTCAACCTGCTGTAACTGCACCCAATATAGTTCTGCTTCTTGTTTTCCTAATTTACAATCCATCTCCTTAACAACCTACATCCCAATTGTTATTATCTACTTTTTGTTTTAACCATTTTGTCTATATCTGTTCGAAAAGTTGAGTATCCTGCAGTATTTGGTTTAGTGTGGAAATAGGCCCCTTGGCCCACAAAGTTCACGCCGAGGGGCCTATCGATCACCCCGTACACCTGTTCCATGTTATTCCACTTTCTCATCCTACACGGCAGGAGCAATTTACAAAAGCCAATTAACCTACAAAACTGAATGTCTTTGAAATGTGGGTGGAAATTGGAGCACTCAGGGAAATCTCACGCAGCCACAGGGAGAACATACAAACTCCACACAGACATCACCCGTAGTCAGGATTGAACCTGGATCTCTGGTGCTGTAAGGCAACAGTTTAACCACTGTGTTGCCCAAGTTACCAAGCTTGGCCACTTTGTAACCAGATTTCTGTAAGTGCTGTTAGATCATGCCCATTTGCTTCTGTTTGTCATACTGCACACATTCCACAATGTGATCGACGAGAGACTGCTTTGGGTGTTGGGTGAACAGTGATGCATCTGAGCCGAGAAAATTGCCTTCGGAGCTGATACAGATCCAGGTTCTGGCATCAAGTTTGAAACTTGTGGGAGAAGGAGGACAGTGATTTAAAATAATGTGTTTAGACTGTTAAATTCTTAACATTTATTAATGGCATTCAAGAGGCTGAGTTATGATTATTTATACTATTTTGCAGCGGGGAATCCATCAGTTCAGAGCAGACAGTTTGGCTGCCAGAGTTCAAGGTGGGAGTTTCCAAGCCATGCATGGTAGGATTAGTAGTCTAGCTTCTGTGAACCAATGCACTCAATCACCGCAGCTTGTCATTGGTAAATATTCTCCATCTTTGAAGTTATGCAGAAGAGATTCCCTAGGATGTTGCCATTTCAGCTATGGCGAGACATTGGATCGGCTGGGTTTGTTTTCCTTGGAATGGAGAAGCATTGAGTGAAACTTAATTAAGGTATATCAAAATTATAGGGGTCATGGAGTGGGTAGATGATGAGAAATGTTTCCTATTAGCAGAGGCGTCTGTAATAAGGTATGGGGTAGGAGACATTGTGGATGAACTTTTCACTTATAGACTGATCAAAATCTGGAATGCATTGCCTGAGGGTAGTCTCGCACATTTAAGTATTCAGTTGAGCACTTGAAATAGCATGAAATTGAAGGCTACCAACCAAACATTCCGGAAAACGGGATTGGAATAGATTGCCTGATAGTCTGCCTCCTTCTTCCACAGATACAGTGGCCGAAAAGGCCTATTTCCATGCTGTATAACTCCACGACCATTCTTAAGTGCATATTGATATTTGACTAATAATGATCAAATATCTTTTCACTTTTTAAATGTTTTTATACAGGTTTAATTGCATTATTACCGAACAACATTTTGTAATTTGAAATAAATACATTTGACACTGTGTGTCAGTTTGTTTTACTGGTGTATTTTCTCTTCCACAGCATTGCACCTTTTGCTTTAGATATGTAATAGATGTGGGGTGGGAGATTGCAACCTTCACGTGGTCCACCCTGTTTCGACGAATGCAATCAACCCGGCGTGCACAAACAGAAGATCAAACAGAACAAGTTGTCTTACAACTTTAGGCTGTGCACGCCATATGCAAGAAGAAGTGTAATAGATGTAAAGGCGTCTATAACCTCAAACTTCACGGTATCTTAGAACCTCCATTCCTCCAAGGTATCTTTGTTCCTCCATTTCTCATCTCGAGAAATAATGTTAATCACTCTATCAAAAGTGCCTATTCCTAAGCTCCCACTCTATCTCTCCAGCCTTGAAACGCTCTCTTCAAGTTTGTATTAGCAATGGTTACCATGAAACTATTGGAAAATTGTCGTAAAAACTCATCATTCCAAATCATTAGGGGCACCAGATCCATATATGTGGTTGACTCTTAACTACATGTTAATGGACAGGCAAGCTGCTTAGTTCATAGTCAAATAGCTCTATAGCCCAGAAACCGGTCCATTGGCCCAACTCATCCATGCAGACCAAGTTGCCTAACTGAGATAGTCCAACTACTTGCACCTGGACCCTATCCCTCCAAACATTTCTTATCTATGAACCTGTCCACGCGTCTTTTACATGTCGAAATTGTACCCGCCTCAAACAATTTCTCTAGCAGTTTGTTCCATATACACAACACAGTCTGTGGCCCTAGGGTCCCTATTAAAATGTTCTCCTTTATCCTTATCAGGAGACAGTTGGGGAAGGATACCTGCTGAATTTGCTAGTGACATATACAACCTGTCAACTAATATTTTGTCCTTTCATGACCAAGCCATTGGATGCCTCAATGGCTTGAAATCTATCTTTATTTGTTGATGTTTCTATGATGCACTGTGTGCCTTTTTACTATATTAAAAGTGTTATTTATATAAATGTGGCTTTTGTAGCAGTATATATCATATTATACAGTATGCTCAACATTGGAGGAGCAAAGATAATGTGGGAATGCAAGTTCTGTGCTCTATCACTTGGGGGCAGTGTTGGCTTTTGAAATAAAAGGCATTGAATTATACACTGTCAACACCAAATGTTTTGCCAAGATTGGCAATAGTTGTCACAAGGTCACTGGGATGAATGATTAACTCAAACTCCTCATCTAAGATACAGCTGGAAAATGACCAAAAATGAAATATATTTGAAAATTGTGGCATTTGATGTTATTTTCTGTTCAGTCAGGTTTTGGATTTGCTTGTTTGTGGTAATAGTATTGTGATTAAAAATGTCAGATTTGATTTAATACTGCATATTACTTCAGGGTAATTTTCCTTTTTTTAATCCAGTTCAGGAACATTATTAGTGCAAACCACTTTGCATTTCCCTTTCCTTTGCTCTTGCATAAGGCAACAGTAAATGTTGAGTAAATGTACATTGAAAGTGCATGTGTTGAAGTTTAACTATTTTGTTTGTTTTTGCAGGCAAAAGGGGCTCTGGAGAATGGTGAAGTGCCTGTGGGATGTCTGATGGTTTACCACAATGAGATTCTAGGACAAGGGAGGAATGAAGTCAATGAAACCAAGAATGTAAGTTAATGCAGGTATAGCAGAACAAACTGAGGTTGATTGTGACTTCGGTTCATGTGAAAATAATGCTCTTTCTATGTTTTTTTTTCCATTGACTTCAATAGGCCAGGTGTATAAAGCTGGCCATTGCACACATCATCCAGAGTCACATTCCAAACCATGAACTCATCTAAAGTCATTGTCCTGCTCATTCGATGGTTCCATGTTCATTCACCAATTCTCGTTCTCAGTTAAGCAAAGTCGTGATTTTAAAACATCTCATCCTTGTTTTAGTTCCCTTTGTAACCTCACCTCTCCACATCGATAGTCTTCCCCAGTACAATCACAAAGAGACGTCTCTGCTTCTCCAGATCTGCCCCCTTGATTTTGAACATATGTTTTAATACCTTTGCAAATTTATATCCCAGAGATTGGAATGATTGAATTTGATGTTCTTGTCTTCTATTGAGAGGTTTCAAAACATTTTGTAATCATACTTTCTTTTCAAATACAAGTTGTTGTTGAAAAGCCACATTGACAAGGTTCGGCCAGTAATGCGAAGACCCAGCTGGCTGTGCATAATGAAAACAGGTACGCCCTCTTGGGATCTGTCCGGGGAGACGATGTTTCCAGTCTGAGCGGTGGGCACGTCGGTGGCCCCAATCCTGGAGACGTCAGGCAGAGCCCTAGTGGTGGGTGACTCCATTGTCCGAGGAGTGGACAGGAGATTCTGTGGCGGCAGACGAGATCTGAGGATGGTCTGTTGCCTCCCTGGTGCCAGGGTTCAGGATGTCACGAGCCGAATTCTGAACATCCGAGAGAGAGAAGGTGAACAGCCGGCAGTAGTTGTGCACGTAAGCACAAACCACATGGGGAAGAAGAAGAAGGAGGTTCTCCAACATGACCAGAGAGTTGGGAAGTAGACTGAAATGCCGGACTTCTGGGGTGGTTATCTCCGGATTGCTTCCAGTACCACGTGCTAGTGAGGACAGGGAGATAGGGGATCTGAATGTATGGCTGAGGGGCTGGTGCAGGGAGCAAGGATTTAGATTTATAGACCTCTGGGGTAGGGGTGACCTGTACAAAAGGGACAGGATACACCTTAACTGGAGGGGGACCGACATTCTGGCAGGCAGGTTTGCTAGGGCTACGCGTGTGTGTTTTATCTAAATAGTGTTAGGGGGAGGGATTGACAAATTGGGAGTATGAAGATGGAGTTGAAGGGGAAGTGGCTACAGGAAAAATTACAAAAGATTCTCGAATTAATAGGAAGGAAATCTTGAGAATGGACAACAGAGTAAGGTCAGCGCCAATTGCGAGCGGTGCGAGGGGGGAAGTGAATACGGAGGTCAAAAGTACTGTATATGAATGCACGAAGTATAAGGAATAAAGTGGATGAGCTTGAGGCTCAGTTAGAAACTGGCAAGTATGATGTTGTGGGAATTACTGAGACATGGCTGCAAGAGGGCCAGGGCTGGGAACTGAATATTCAAGGGTATACCTCCTATCGAAAAGACAGACAGGTGGGCAGAGGGGGTGGGGTTGCCCTGTTGGTGAGGAATGAAATTCAGTCCCTTGCAAGGGGTGACATTGAAACAGGAGATGTGAATTCAGTATGGATCGAACTAAGGAATTATAAGGGTAAAAAGACCCTAATGGAACTAATCTACAGGCCCCCAAACAGTAGCCTGGACATGGGGCGCAAGTTGAATCAGGAGTTAAAATTGGCATGTAGTAAAAGTAATGCTGTGGTTGTTATAGGAGATTTCAAAATGCAGGTAGACTGAGAAAATCAGGTTGGTACTGGACCCCAAGAAAGGGACTTTGTAGAGTGTCTTTGTGATGGATTCTTTGAACAGTTTGTATTGGAGTCGACCAGGGAGAAGGCAATTCTGGATTTAGTGTTATGTAATGAACCGGATTTGATAAAGGACCTCGAGGTTAATGAGCCATTAGGAGGCAGTGACCATAACATGGTCAGGTTTAATCTACAATAGGAGAGGGAGAAGAGTAGATCGGAGGTGTCAGTGTTGCAGTTGAATAAAGGGGACTGGGACCATGAGGGAGGAGCAGGCCAAAGTTGACTGCAATGATACACTAGCAGGGATGACAGTGGAACAAAATGGCAGGTGTTTCTAAGAATAATACAAAAGTTGCAGGATCAGTTCATTCCTAGGAGGAAGAAAGATTCCAAGGGGAGAAAGGGACGACCATGGCTGACGTCAGGGACAGTATAAAAATTAAAGCAAAGAAGTACAACGTAGCAAAGATGAGCAGGAAGCAAGAGGATTGGGTAATGTTTAAAGAACAACAGAAGATAACCAAAAAGACAATATGGGGAGAAAAGATGAGGTGTGAAGGTAAGCTAGCCAAGAATATAAAGCAGGATAGTAAAAGCTTCTTTAGGTATGTGAAGAGGAAAAAAATAGTTAAGACCAAAGTTGGACCCTTGAAGACTGAAAAAGGTGAATTTATTATGTGGAACAAGGAAATGGCAGATGAGTTGAACAGGTACTTTGGATCCGTCTTCACTAAGGAGGACACAAACAATCTTCCTGATATAGTAGTGGCCAGAGGATCTGGGGTGACAGGAACTGAAGGAAATCCTCATGAGGCAGGAAATGGTGTTGGATAGACTGAGGGGACTGAAGGCTGATAAATCCCCAGGGCCTGATGGTCTGCATCCCAGGGTACTTAAAGAAGTGGCTCCAGAAACCGTGGATGCATTGGTGAGAATTTTCCAATGTTCTATAGACTCAGGATCAGTTCCTGTGGATTGGAGGGTAGCTAATGTAACCCACTTTTTAAGAAAGGTGGGAGAGAGAAAACAGGGAATTATAGACCAGTTAGCCTGACATCGGTGGTGGGGAATATGCTGGAGTCAATTATAAAAGATGAGATAACCGCACATTTGGATAGCAGTAACAGAATTGGTCCGAGTCAGCATGGATTTACGAAGGGGAAATCATGCTTGACTAATCTTCTGGAATTTCTTGAAGATGAAACTAGAAAAACGGACAAGGGAGAGCCAGTGGATGTAGTGTACCTGGACTTTCAGAAAGCATTTGATAAGGTCCCACATAGTAGATTAGTGGTCAAAATTAGGGCATATGGTATTGGGGGTAGAGTGCTGACATGGATAGAGAAGTGGTTGGCAGACAGGAAACAAAGAGTAGGGATTAACGGGTCCCTTTCAGAATGGCAGGCAGTGACTAGTGGGGTACCACAAGGCTCGGTGCTGGGACCACAGCTATATTACAATATAGATCAATTATTTGGATGAAGGGATTCAAAGTAACATTAGCAAATTTGCAGATGACACAAAGCTGGGTGGCAGCGTGAGGCCTGTGAGGAGGATGCTATGAGAATGCAGGGTGACTTGGACAGGTTGGGGGAGTGGGCAGATACATGGCAGATGAAGTTTAATGTGGATAAATGTGAGGTTATTCACTTTGGTAGCAAAAACAGGAAGGCAGATTACTATCTAAATGGTGTTAAGTTGGGAAAAGGGGAAGTACAATGGGATCTGGGGAGTCCTTGTACATTATTCTATGAAAGTAAGCATGCAGGTACAGCAGGCAGTGAAGAAAGCGAATGGCATGTTGGCCTTTATAACAAGAGGAATCGAATATAGGAGCAAAGAGGTCCTTCTGCAGTTGTACAGAGCCCCAGTGAGACCACATCTGGATTATTGTGTGCAGTTTTGGTCCCCTAATTTGTGAGAAGGACATTCTTGCTATTGAGGGAGTGCATCATAGCTTTATAAGGTTAATTCCCAGGATGGCGGGACTGTCATATGCTGAGAGAATGGAGCAGCTGGGCTTGTACACTCTGGAGTTTAGAAGGATGAGTGGGAATCTCATTGAAACATATAAGATTGTTAAGGCCTTGGACACCAGAGGCAGGAAACATGTACCCGATGTTGAGGGAGTCCAGAACCAGTGGCCACAGTTTAAGAATAAGGAGTAAGCCATTTAGAACGGAGATGAGGAAACACTTTTTCTCACAGAGAGTGGTGAGTCTGTGGAACTCTCTGCCTGAGGGCGGTGGAGGCAGGTTCTCTGGATGCTTTCAAGAGAGAGAAAGATAGGGCTCTTAAAAATAGCGGAGTCAGGGGATATGGGGAGAAGGCAGGAACGGGGTACTGATTGGGGATGATCAGCCATGATCACATTGAATGGCGGTGCTGGCTCAAAGGGCCGAATGGCCTATTCCTGCACCTATTGTCTATTGTCTAAACCAAGGTGGATAGGTATGTGGGTGAGGTTAACAAGGCTTAGCAACAGCAACGAGGGATAAAGGGATCGAAAATGTGAACTAAGGGAGAGAGAGCCTGGGTTGACTGGTGACATTGGAAAAGGAACACAGGGTGTGGATTACTTGAAATTAGAATTTGAGGTGCATTTTGTTTTGCATTAAAATACTAAGCAAGAGAAGGAGCTAGGGTTTATGAATCGTGTTCTCCATACCTCCTCATCACTGACCTCCGGGATATTGATTCCACCTCACCCAGTCATGCCGCATTGCCATTGATGTTGTCTCTTGGTGCTTCTCAAGCAATTTCCAGCTTTCTGTGAGAATCCACCCAATCTCTTGCTTTTTCTCCTGCTCCTGTTTTCCACAGAACCACACTCCTATTTGGTGTCGTCATTGATAGTTATGACTCATCCCTGAATGTACACAGACAACATATCTTTTACAAGACCAGGCAACCAATTCTGATACAGTAGATAAACTCATTAATCGCCAGAACTGTGTGTAGTTGAATTCTAAGGGTACAAAGCCATCCTTTTAATGAGAAATGTGTTTCTTCTGATAGCTTTCATTTGTCATTTTGACATTTCTGAGACTGATCCAATTTCCATCTTTTCTTTTTACCTATTCATTTTTTGATGATGCAAGTTTGATCAACATGTATTGCCCATTCTTAATTGTCCTTGTGAGTGTGGTGGCAAGCCAATGCTTAAATTATTGTGGCCCTTCTGGTAAAGTGTGTTCCAGGAATTCGGCTATGAAGTGAAACAATACAATAATACTTTATTAGCCAAGTATGTTTTGCAGCATACGAGGAATTTCATTTGCCAAGTCAGTCATACAAATAAAAAGCAGCAGAACACAGAAAATCCATTTTAACATAAACATCCACCACAGTGACTCCTCCACATTCCTCACTGTGATGGAAGGCGAAAAAAAAGTTCAATCCCTTCCCTTCTTTGTTCTCCCGCGTTTGGGGGACTGGACGATCTTACTCCCATAACCGGCGGCTGAGCCCTCCGCATTGGGGCGATCAGCTCCTGCAGCGACGGGGGGGAGTCTCAGATCCCCCGCGCCGGCGATCAGACCCTGGGTCGGGGCTGGTCGAACCTCTGCGTCGTTGGAGCTTCCCGACTCGGTCTTACTCCTGAGCCCTTAATAGTAAAGTCCGCAGGTCGTGGTTGTAGCGATCTCAGGCAAGTCCACGCCCCGCGGTGAGGGTCAAAGTCAGTCCCGAGGAGGTCTCCAGCTCCAGGATGTTAGGCCGCAGAGCAACCAGAGAGATGACCCAAAAATCAATCGCATCTCCAGCAAGGTAAGAGACTGAAAGAAAAAGTTTCCCTCGACCCCCTCCCCTCCCCCATATAAAACAAATCAGAGAACATTTACCCAAACTTTTAAAACACACTAAAAATAACAAAGAAAAGACGAAAAACAGACACTGTTCGATAGACACTGTTGGTGAGGCTGCCAATTGTACTGGCACCCTGGTGGTTATAATACATTTCCAAGTGTGTGACTTTGAAGGTGTATTTGGTTGTGTTCCTATGTACCTGCTGTCCTCGTCTGCCTTTGTGATAGAAGTCATAGGTTTGACAAGTTTGAAACTTTCTATCAGAGTTACCAAGGTGAGTAATTGCAGAGCAGTTTGTAAATGGTTCACACTGAAGCCATAGTTCGCTAGCAATGAAGCTAATTGATGAGATGCTAATCAAGTGAACTGCTTTGTCAAAGAATGTGACTACGGGTGCTGTCTGTCGAGATTGTTGTTTCCTCCCACATTCCAAAGACATGCAGGTATGTAGGTGAATTGGCTTGGTGTATGTGTAAATTGTCTCCAGTGTGTGTAGGATAGTGTTAATGTACAGGGATCGCTGATCGGTGGGGACTCGGTGGGCCGAAGAGCCTGTTTCCACGCTGTATCACTAAACTTAACTAAACGAAAGTATTCCAAGTGTGGTCTCACCAACAATAGCATCTACAGTCGTTACATGACATTCCAATTCCCCTGCTCGATGTCCTGATTGATGATGTAGGCTTGTATTCTTATTGGAACCAACTGAAAGTTGTGAGTGAATGGCTTTGCAGCGCGTATCGATCACAATGGTCTTTTTTGTAAGTACGTGGCCCTGTGTTACAAGCCTGGTCCATAATTCCTCTCTGTTTGCACAGGCTACACGACATGCGGAGATGGTTGCCATTGGCTATGTCTTGGAGTGGTGTCGCCAGAAAGGCAGGAGGTGGCAAGAAGTGTTTAAAGCCACAGTGCTATACGTCACTGTGGAACCATGTATCATGTGCGCTGCAGCCTTGCGACTGCTGAGTATCCTTTAACGGTTGTATGTTTACGTGAAGAATGATTAGCAACCCCAGCAGACCTTTCCCTATTAAAAAATCTATTTGTATTTTAAGTAGCGTTCCTTTTCCTCACCATGTGACTACAAAAAGATGTGCAAGAAATTTTAAGTTTCTAAATTCTGGTGTGCATTAACATGTAGATGTCAGAGAAAATCACAGCCTGGGAAAATTGAGCTTTACTCTCACAAAGTTCTCATTCATACATTAAAATCCCTCCCCAGCCTCGCTCTTCACTTTTTCTGTGGTTTTCTCTAGTCGGGACAACCATCCTTTTTCTAACTCTTGCCAGCACTGATAACCTCCCCTATCACTGCATCTCCATCTTATTGACTCATCCATCTCCTAATCGCCATCTCATTTACTCTTCGATATTTCTGACTTCCTCTAGCTCATACAACCTCATACTCTGTGACATCCTGTCCATACAACAATGCGTTATTTATACTTCACTCTCTGTAAGTGAGTGAGTAGTATCTCTGGGGAGAAGGAATGGGTGATGTTTCGGGACGAGACCCTTCTTCAGACTTCCGACACATGTCTTTGCTGTTAGCTCCTGGGATCTCGCCCATGGAATTTTCTCCATTAACATCTAAGCCTCTGTTTCCTTTTTAGGATGCTTCTTAACCCTCTTAAAATCTTTGACCAAGCTTTTGGTCACCTGTCCCTATGCCACTGCATGGGCTTGTCAAACTTTGTATGAATTAAGCTCCTGTAACAAGCCTTGTGATCCTTTGTTATTTTTAGGTACTGTACAGTGTTTATAAATAGATGCTTGGACTTGTCGAGGGTGACCAAAACCATAAGATATTCACAAATAAATCCGGGAAAATGTTTAGCACATGTTATGATAAAGGTGTCATAAATTTATATTATTAAGGATAAGGTAATGAACTGTTACAAAAGTGTGGATTTTTCTTGTTTAATGTTTTGATTTAATTATTTTCATTTAAAAGTTACCAAGTGGGTGTAAGTCTGTTAGCTCTCAATTATTTCATAGTCTAATAAACACCTCTTATCCAGCTACTTCACTGCCTGGCTCCATGTGGTTATTTTTCAATAGTCTCATTTAAATTTTTTAAATGTTTTTTTTTACCAGATGAAGGGAACTTTGTTGCTTTAATGACTTTCAGGAGCCCAAGTGAGCAGTCAGAGATTTGCAAGAAAAAGGACAATTGAAGGAATTATTAAGATTTGGATATTTAAAAAAAATTAAGCACATGTATACCTTTGTCCAGAACACCTTCCTGCTCTTGAGACTTCATTATGGAGTTGTTAAATATTCTGATGCAGTGTCACTTTCCGCTGCTATTTGGAACGAAGTGGTCTATTTATAGAGATAAATTGCAGCATTGTGTTGGCACTCATTTGAACCACACGACACAGCAGCCACTTGGGAGAATGATTAAGTGGGACGGACGCAAAACTCTTCACCCATAATTGTGTTGAGCAGCAATTATCCACATTGCTGTGTAGAAAGTGGAGGCACCTGTCATTCAGAGGATTGAATGAGACCACAGCTATTGTGAGGGGTCATTAACACAAGGGGGTTGGAGGTAAGAGTAAGGAGGTCTTGCTGAAAGTACAGGGCGATGGCCTTCCTGAGTATGCATTATATTGCTCCACATCACTATCATTCTTTACTTCCCAGGAGCACTATACTTAGAACTGCAGCCAACACTAATTACCCATTCCTCCGACACCCATCACATCCAAAATGTTATCCTAACACTGCTTCCTTTTTACTTTATCTCCTGTCCTACTTTGAGTCGAATTCAGCGATAAAACATTTCCAAAAAAACTTGCATTTCTGCAGAATTATAAAGAACTTTGAGGCATCTCAAGCCATTTTGCAGTCAATAAGCATACTCAAAACAAATCTTTTCAACCTACAATAATACTACCCATTTGGTAGACGAAGTGATACAGCTTGATAAGTGGGGCTGATGAAATTAAGGAGATTGGGAATGTGAGCAAGTGTTTTATTTTCTCCAGTGAGTTGTTAAATCTGGAACACAGCGAACACAAGGGTTTCAGGAATTTTCAGAAGAATTTGGTAAATACATGACGGGGGAAAGAATACGAGGGCCATGCAAGAGGAAGGGAGGGGATAATTGGAAAGCTGTATGAAAGAACTGAGACAAGCACATGCGGTGGGCCTGCTGAGATACTTCTACCTTGTGTCGTTCCAGGCCAACAGCCATAACGAATGGCATTTCCCTTTCCACCAGCAAATTGGACAAAAAAAATGCAAGCAAAATCCAGGGGGTTTGATGGGGAGAGGAATTAGTAGGGGGTGGGGTGGAGGTAAGTTGGCTCCAACCAGCTTTATTTGGAAGAAAGGCTCTTTGTTTTCCTTAACTGTTGCAGACATTCCACTGGTTGTGTATGGCTGTCGGAATGAGCGTTTTGGAGGCTGTGGTTCAGTGCTGAACATTCCCGCAGATGATTTACAACATACTGGAGCACCCTTCCAGGTAAACGTGTTACAGGAATCTATGTGCAATGGTTATTCAATGTCTTTGCATTATTACAAGTTCCAACCAAAGTCGTGAAGACACATAAGACTGCAGTTTCTGTAATCTGGAGCAACAATCAAACTGGAGGAATAAAAAATCTGTTGGAGCAAAAACCAAAGTGCTGGAGGAACTCAGTGGGTCAAGCAGCACTTCCCTCCCCACAACTGTCTCCATCTGTTCCCCTTTTTCCTCTCATTTTTTCAAGTTATCTCCCAACACCACTTCTCCACCTCCTCCATCTGTCCTCACCCAGTTACACTGATTAAATATGGAGCATGATGTCAAGAGTCCTTGAGATTCTTTGAGACAAACTGAGAGAATATGCGAGAACACGGATGTAACTGGTGGAATAAATAAGGGAGAACCAGTGGATATGATGTCTAGATTTTCAGAAGGCCATGGATAAAAAAATCAACATAAAAGATGAATGCATAAAATTAAAGCTAATGGAATTGGGTGTTACCTTGATACAGATTGAAAGCTCCTTGATACAGATTGAAAGCTGACCAATAGACAAGAATAATTGTGTCATTTCTGGGGTGGTAGGACAACCCCTAATTATCAGTCTGAAGAAGGGTCTCGACCCGAAACGTGGCCCATCCCTTCTCTCCAGAGATGCTGCCTCACCCGCTGAGTTACTCCAGCATTTGTGTCTACCCCTAATTATTATCTATTTCTAAGAGTAAACTCCTTTACATGGCAAAACCATGCGTAGACTCCGTGACCATTTTGCCGAACACTTGTACTAATTCCGCGGAGGCCTACTGGAACTCTAGCCATTTTAACTACTATTCCCATTCCCATACTGGCCTTTCTGTCCTGGGCCACCTCCATTGCAAGAGTGAGGCCAAACTGGAGGAACAGCAACTTTTATTCCAATTAGGTAGCTTCCAACTTTAAGTATGGACAGTGCCCTTTCCAACTCTAGATAACTAACCTACAAACAACCCTTATCAGTAATCAGGAAAACAAGTGGAAATTTGGGCTTTATAGCAAAGAGGAGCGGAGTATCCAAGTAGGAAGGTCTTTCGATAATTGCGCAGGGTACTGGGAAGACCATGCTACTGTGTACAGATTTGCTGCCATTATTTAAGGATCATATTTCCTCGGAATCACTTCACAGAAGTTTCGCAGTTGATTTCTGGGATCATGGAGTTGTCATGAAGAAGTCAAGTCGACTTTAATGTCATGAACAAGCACAGTGAGGTACAGGTACAATGAAAAATCATTCTTTTAGCAGCATCACTGGCACAATCATAAATTCTGAAAGGACTAAACAACAAAGTACACACAGACTGTGAAAAGAAAAAGCCTGCAAAACAAGTTATTAGTCAAAAGCACAATTAGGAAACAAGTCCATAGTAGGTCAAGAGATGGTCCGCAGTGTTCCATTTCCTTGGTAGGAATGGGGTTGGAAAGGTCTGCTCAAGATGGTTGTACTCATACTCATACTTTACTTTATTAGTCAAGTATGTTTTGCAACATACGAGGAATTTGATTTGCCATGCAGCCATACTATTAAAAAGTAACAGAACACACAAAGTACATTTAATATGAACATCCACCACAGTGACTCCTCCACATTCGTCACTGTGATGGAAGGCGAAAAAAAGTTCAATCTCTTCCCTTCATTGTTCTCCCGTGGTCGGGAGCCTCGAGCCTTCCGTTGACGGGATGATCTTGACTCCCGTAGCCAGCGGCGGACCCTCCGTGTCGGGGCGAGCAAAATCCTGCATCGGGGGGATGTCAGCTCCCCGCACCGGCGATCGACCCCTTTTGCGACTTTGGAGCTCCCGACATGGTCTCTCCCCAGACTACGAGCACTTGAGGTTAAAGTGCACAGGCCGCAGTTGGAGCGTCAATCCCAGGCAGGTGATCGGCTCCGATGATAAGTCCACAGCCCCGCAGTGGGGCTCAATGTCAGTCCCGAGCAAGGCCTCCAGCTCCACGACGTTAGGCCACAGAGCGACTGGAGATACGACCCAGAAAACAATTGCATCTTCTGCAAGGTATGAGATTGAAAAAAAAGTTTCCCCCGACCCACTCCCCCACCCCCCATATAAAATAAACCAGAGAACATTAACACAGACTTTTAAAGCACACTAAAAATAACAAAAAAGAGACAAAAGGACAGACAGATTGTTGACGAGGCTGCCATCGCGGCGCCACCCGGGTTGTAGGTTGAGTAGGTTCAGCCAATGCTGCCTAGATTTTAGCAGATCTATTTGAAATGTGAGATTCTGAGACGGTTTGACAGGGTAGATGCTGAGAGGTGTTTGCCATGTGGGGAAGTGGGAAATATGGTTTCAGAATAGTAGATTCCTCATTTAAGATGGGGACATGGAAGTCCTTTTTTGATGAACGTGAGTCTGGAATCCTGGCTCTACAGAGCTACAGAGACCAAATAATTCAATATATTCAAGGCCAAGAAAGAACGTTCTGGTTAACAGAAGAATGGAATGAGATCGGCCAAGGCCTTATTGCTAGAGAGAACAAGCTCCTGTTTTACTTAGAAATGCATCATGCAAATGGACCCGTCCACCCACCGAGATCTTGCCAATCATCTACGACCTGTTCACACTCGTATTGTGTTGTCCCGCTTTTGCATCCACTCCCTAAACGCGGGGCAATTTACAGAGGCCAATTAACCTATAAAACCGCACGTCTTTGGGATGTGGGAGGAAATCGAAGCATCTGGGGAAACGTGCAAACTCCATGCAGACTGAACCGAGCTCAGGATCGATCGGCCAGGTCTCTGGCTCTGTGAGGTAGCTGCTTTACCAGCTGTGTCACTATTTCTTATGTTCAAGAGAGTAAAATAGTTCCAAGACCTGACGGAAATTAGAAAAATAAATGAAAGGTAGTGGATAGAAAAATGTAGCCTGTATGGCTTGACATACTCTTTCAAAACCGTGGAAGGGTTTGAAAAGATACATTTAACGAATGTCATCGATATAAGATAATTTCTAGTATGGGCTGTCACACTGTAGTGGTTAAATTACTGGACTGGTCACCAAACATTTTAATCTGGAAGCATGAATTTGTTCAACCATGGGAGAATGTATATAAATTAAAATTAAGAGAAAGTAATCTTGACCATAAACTTACTGTTTTGGTGTAAAACACCATGTGCTTCACTGATGTGTTTTGTGAAAAGGGAATGGATGTTAGCCCTCCCAGGTTTCTAAAGTACTCTTCAAGTTTACTAGACAACCCTTCGTACAGTATTCAGATACTATCCATTAAGAACCGCAGGTAGCCATTAAAATTAACAAGCAACTGCTTCTGTTGATACTTAAGTGATGATACTTGATTAAACAATATAAAGTATCTCCTTTGGTATTTTTGGCTTGCCGTAACAAAAATAAACTTATTTCTATTGAAAAGATCTTTAATTTTGAAAATCTTGCAGGGTAAAATAACTTTGTTACTTACGAGTCTGAAACTTTCTAACCCTTAACTCCTATTCCCCATTGAGCCAATGGTCTTTATAACGTGATTTTCTATAACATGAGGTTTCTTAACTATATAATTATAGCAAACTATCTGTACATTTTAGAAAGCAGTGAACCTCTTGCACGATGGTTTAAAATTCTTGCACGACGGCTTCCACCTCCAGTTTAAATTCCATTTGGAATATTTTGGAAGACCAAGAAACCAAGAACCAACATGGTGGCCTGCATGCGTCGCTCCTCTATCTCTGGGCTGCTTCAGTCAGTTCACTGTCAGAAAGGATCCTGTTAGCCTAGGGTTCCCCTAGAGGAGATTGCACCTCATTGGTGTGGCTCTGGAGGTTTTAATCAATGGTGGGCATGGATGCAGTGTGCTGAAGAGCCATTTCCTGTTCAAGTATGACCAGGATCACACAGGCACCACCTGCTCACCCTGTCAAATTTCCTATTATTTCAATCTTTAAATCATTAGAAAGTTGGGGGGGGGAATTTTTTTTTTTTTCTGTCTGCTGTTAATCCGGAACTCCAGGACAAACATGAAGATTGTTGCCCTCCGTGCTCCCCTAGCTGGGTGAAATTGAGCAGATTTGGAGACAGAAAGCTATAGCCAAATTGCAGGTGACCACTGGTGTTAGAATGCTTGGCGTCTAGTTTGATGAGAAAATACTTTGGCAGGTGCAATAAATATAAACAGAACAGAAATCGAAGCAGGGTCAGTGAGTTGCTGGAAAGAAACTCTCCATTGGAGCCAACTGTGCATTCTACCCAGTGTGGTTCCATGTGTCCAACCATTTATTGACTTGTCCACCCTGTTTGTCATGTATCCTCTTGTACCTCAGTGCGAGCTTATCAATGTTCAAGGACCTTAATCTGTCACTGCCATCTAAATAAGCACAACTCCAGATACATCATCCTCTACCTCCCCCTGCCATTACCTAATTTCAATGCATTGACCTGCTCTAAGCTGCAAACTAATTTAATTAATCTTGTGTTGACAACTTTGGTGACCCTTGGGAAAGATTATTTCCTGCATGTGCTGATGCTTTAAGCAGCAAGGAGTGGCTTTCTTACTTTTTCATGACTTACTTTTAGATTGTGGTGAATCTGTAGTTAAAAATCGCCTGAGATTGCAGTAACATTTTTGGGTTAAGGAAAGCAACTCCTTAACAATCTGTGAAACACAAATGGCCAAGAAGAGATATGATCATGGTACATGAAATTTGGAAAGGGTAAGACAGAATGAATAAGATGGATTTATTTCCCTTATCAGGTGCTTAAATCTTACGCTATTGATGGAAAGACAGAGGGGTTGTAATTAATTATTTATGATACAGAGGAGAAATAAATTTAATCCGACGGGAACGGGGCTCAGAGTAGTTGTGCAGATGAAGAGGTACAATCACCAGGAGAAGAAATAATAAATCCAACATACAGAACAAGCAAATAAGTGCACATCGTGAATTCACACCTAAATTGCAAGTATTTTAGCTGAGAGTGTATTACGGTTCTCCCAACAGTCAACAGTAGATAGAGGAACAGATGTGTAAGCAGATATGGGAGGGATGCAATACGCTTAGCAAAAAGAAACCTTATGATGAATAAAGGAACTAATGGAGGGGAAGGATAGTCTGAGGTAAGAGGTACTTAGAAGGAAATAGAAGCATAGAAACATAGAAAATAGGTGCAGGAGGAGGCCATTAGGCCCTTCGAGCTAGCACCGCCATTCAATATGATCATGGCTGATCGTCCACTATCAATAACCCGTGCCTGCCTTTCCCCATATCCCTTGACTCCACTAGCCCCGAGAGCTCTTTCCAACTCTCTCTTAAATCCATCCAGTGATTTGGCCTCCACTGCCCTCTGTGGCAGGGAATTCCATAAATTCACAACTCTCTGGGTAAAAAAGTTTTTTCTCAGCTCAGTCTTAAATGACCTCCCCTTTATTCTAAGACTGTGGCCCCTAGTTCTGGACTCACCCAACATTGGGAACATTTTTCCGAATAAAGCGGTAAGGTACTTAGAAGGAAATTAGGAAGACTAAGATCACCAAAGACAGGATTAAAGTACATCTAAAGGAGTTCTAGAAGTATATCAAGCTAAAAGAATAACCAGGGGGGGAATTAGGACCCATTGGGAACAACATGGGCGATCTGTGTTTGGGTCCAGAAGATGTAGGTGAGATCCTTTTCATTGATACTGACACAGGAAATGGACTTTGTCATTGGAGAATTTGGTGAAAGAGCAGATGTAAGCCAAGTGCTTGTCTACATAAATAAAGAGAAGTTACTCGATACCTCAGGGCTTAAAAATTGATAAATCCCCAGGACCGGAAAGATTAATCCCAGACTGCTACAGGAGGCAAGGGAAGAGATTGCTGCGATTCTGGCTGAGATTTCTGTTAGCTTTGCAGGACACAAGTGAGGTACCAGATGAAAGGAGAACAATAACCATTCCCCCCCCCACCCCCTTCAGAAAGGCAGGAGGGAAAAACCTATAACTATGGACCCCGTGAGCTTAACATCAGAGATAGGGAGGATACTGGACCAAATTCTGAGGAAAAAGATGAATGGTCACTTGGAATGGTAGGGTTCAATCAGAGACAACCAACATGGCTTTGTCAAGGGCAGATCCTGTCTGACCAATTTGATTGAAATTATTTGATGAGGTAATTAAGTATATTGTTGAAGGCAGGACAGTAGATGTGATTTAAATGGCCTTTAATAAAGCCATTTGATAAGCCTTGGCAGACTGGTTAAAACGGTTAGGCCCAATGTGAACCAGGGCAAGTTGGAAAACTGGATCCAAAATTGACTTGGCAATAGAAGATAGAGAATCATGGTAGAAGGTTGTTTTTGTGATAGGATGGGAATGATGGAGTGAACTGCTGTGTGGAGTTTGTCACAGTGGACAAGGAAATAAAGATGTTCCCAAACCGCAAACCGTGGATGAACAAGGAGCTTCAGAACCTGCTAAGGGCACGCAACATTGCCTTTAAATCCAGGGACACTTCTGCCTACAGTGCTGCCAGGTCAACCCTGAACAAAGGCATAAAAAAGGCCAAAGACATCCACAGGCAAAGGGAGGAAGACCACTTCAACACCGCAGACACCAGAAGCATGTGGCAGGGTGTCAGAGACATCACTGACTACAAGAGCAGCCCCGTCTGCCCCCACAGTGACATCACACTGGCCAATGAACTAAACACTTTCTTTGCCCGCTTCGAAATAGGCAACACCACCAGGAGAGGAACAACCCCAGTTAGGGCGGAGGGACAGGCCTTAACACTGAGCACCCAGGAGGTACAATGTGCTTTGCGTAGGATCAACCCACGCAAGGCTGCAGGCCCGGATGGAGTCCAGGGTAGGGTACTAAAGGACTGTGCTGTACAGCTGGCGGAGGTATTTACGAGGATCTTCAACCTGTCTCTATCTCTGGCAACGGTCCCCAAGTGCCTGAAGACAGCTACCATAGTGCTGGTGCCGAAAAAGTCTAAAGTCACCAACCTGAATGACTACCGCCCGGTTGCCCTAACTCCAATACCAATGAAGTGCTTTGAAAGGCTGGTCCTCTCCCACATCAAATCCAGCATCCCTGCATCATTGGACTCTCATCAATTTGCATACTGGGCAAATAGATCCACAGAGGATGCCATCTCTGGCTCTTCACACTGTCCTGACCCACCTGGAAAGACACGGCACCTACGTGAGGATGCTCTTCGTTGCCTATAGCTCTGCCTTCAATTTGGCCATCCCCACCAAGCTCAATACCAAACTCCACCAGCTAGGCCTCAGCTCACTGATATGCGATTGGATCCTGAATTTTCTGACGGAGCGACCGCAGGCAGTGAGACTGGGGGCGCACCTGTCCTCTACTATCACCCTGAGCACCGGCACACCACAGGGCTGTGTACTGAGCCCCATGTTCTACTCCCTCTTCACTGTGTCCCTGCATTTGACAACAACACCATTGTCAAGTTTGCAGACGACACAACGGTGATCGGGCTGATCGCCAACGGTGATGAAACAAACTATAGAGCGGAGGTGCAGAACCTGGCGGACTGGTGCTCACGGAACAACTTGTCGCTAAACACCTCCAAGACCAAGGAGCTGATTATTGACTTCAGGAGGTCACAGAATGGGGAATACGCCCCAATCTCCATCTACGGAGACAGTGTGGAGAGAGTGTCCAGCATCAAGTTTCTGGGCACTCACATCTCAGAGGACCTCACATGGTCCACCAACACCACTGTGCTGGTCAAAAAGGCACAGCAACGACTGTTCTTCCTTTTTCCACTTTAGTTTTCATTGCTTTTATGTATACACAAATAAAACACAAATATAACAGCGAAACATACAACATTACAATGAAACGTACAACAGTGTAGCGGGGGGTTCAGTTTACAATTAATGATGCAGTATACAGAAATATCTTCATATTAAAACATTTTCCAATAACTTACATTATTGTCTATAAAATTTATATTACCCAGGTATAAAATGGAACACTTCTTGTAGACTATATATCCTAATACCTCCGTTAATTCTGAATTCACTCTGTCCCAAAATGGTTCTGTTTTTGGGCAACTCCAGAAGATATGTGCATGGTTTGCGTCTGTTTGACCACATTGCCTCCAGCATGTTTGCTGCCTTAGAATTTGCTTGCTTTTTATGTTAGGCATAATAAAGAAACAAATCAAATTTTTCCAATTAAATTCTCTCCAATTTTGTGAATTAGTGAATGTCTGTAGTGTTACACACATATGATGCCATTCTTCTTCTGAGATTGGAATGTTCAATTCCTTTTCCCACTTAAATTCTACATAAAATATAGTTTTAGCTTGACATTCCATTAAACTATGATAAAGTTTAGAAATAATCCTTAATGTTTTTTGATGATATGCACTAACTATCACTTCTATCACTGTATTCTTTTCTTCTAGTGCCTCCCTTTTTACCTTTTTATTGTAATAATCTCTCAGTTGGAGGTATCTAAACAAGTCTTGGTTCCGAAGTGCAAATCTATCCTTCAAATCTTGAAAACGTCTTAGGTCTCCATTTTCAATAACAGTACAAAATGCGGTCATTCCTTTCTTCATCCACTCTTTAAATGTTGAGTCATACATCCCTGGTTTAAATTCATTATCCAAAGCTATCCATCTTAAAACATTTTGTCGTTTATTCAGTTTAAGTTGTCTGGTAACAGTGAACCAGGTTTATAAAGTAAATATCGTTATTGGATCAATTATACTCCTGATATATCCAGGAAGCGCTTTTTCTCCCAAAAGTGTTTGGATGTGGAAGTCAGGGATATATGTCTCAATCTCTTTCCACCTAGCTATATAGCTGTCCTCACACCAATTAATTAGTGGTCGAAGTTGGGCTGCATAAAAGTGCCATTCCACCTTTGTCCTTTGGCAACTGGAGTGTAGTGTATCAAATTCTGGCCTTCTTTCGTCCCCAAATAAATCTAGATATTAATTTATCCCATTCCGTGAATTGTTTTAATGGTACCTCTATTGGCAGAGATTGAAACAAGTACAATAGCCTTGACAAAATATTCATTTTCACCACATTTATCTTACTACTAAAATCCATTGGGTTGGTGGACCATCTTTCTATATCCTTTCTTATGTTTTGGTTGATGTGATTATAATTGGCCCCATACAACATTGATATATTTTTTGTTATATGTACCCCTAGGTATTTGATTGATTTTGAATCCCATTTAATATTATAATTTTGTTTGATTTCGTCTGGAGGAGGACAATTAAATAGGAGGATTTGAGTTTTTGAAATATTCACTTTATACCCTGCATAAAAATTAAATTTATCTATGACCCCCATCATCCTTGGAAATGAGATGTTTACTTCCGTGAGATACATCATTACATCATCTGCAAAAAGGCCAATTTTATGTTCTCTGTCTCTTATAGTTACTCCCCTCAGTTCCCTATCTTGATGAATCGCTTGAGCCAACGGTTCATTATATAAATCAAACCGGGTAGGGCTAAGACAACATCCCTGTCTCGTTCCTCTTCCTAACACAAATCTCTCAGTTAAGGACCCATTCAGCTTTACTCTTGCAGTAGGTTGCTGGTAAATTGCTTTAATAACTTGAATTGACTCTTCGGTAAAGCCAAATCTTTCTAGTGTTTGATATAAGAATTCCCAATTAACCCTATCAAAAGCCTTTTCCGCGTCTATACTTATCAGGACAGCACGCGTACTTTCCTTTTGTTCTGACATCGGATGGAAGTTGCAAACCAAATCTCGTTGCACTTATGTGTAATGACAATAAAATATATTATTACCCATATCACACATCTGAGGTATGCTTTTACGAAATTGTATTCCCTTCGTTTTTACTGCCAGCAGGGGTAACAGGGGAATATTGACTGGCCTTGAGGGGGATACGACATATATTGCCTGAAGTAGATTCATATTGCCCGAGTCGAAGACGAGGGCAATATGGATCTAGTGAGGGCAATATATGTCGTATCTCCCGAAAGAGGACAGTCAATATTGTTATTATTACCCATTATCAGACATCTAGAGGAAAATCAGCTCGGCGGACTTCCACGTAAAATTTAACCAAAATGGACGCGGCAGTCTTCCTGTCTGCCGTTTGAATATTCTAAATTTCCCACGCAGCGTCACGTTGCCGTCACGTTGCCAAGTTCCCGGATGTGAGACCAGGGGAATATAAGACTATATTCCCCGCTGTTTTAACAGGTAAAGTCCATAGGCGTTCGCAAGAAAGGGGAATACAAGAAAATATTCCCCTGTTACCCCTGCTGGCAGTAAAAACGAAGGGAATACAATTTTGTAAAAGCATACCTCAGATGTGTGATATGGGTAATAATTTCTTATATTCCCCTTTCTTGCGAACGCCTATGGACTTTACCTGTTAAAACAGCGGGGAATATAGTCTTATATTCCCCTGGTCTCACATCCGGGAACTTGGCAACGTGACGGCAACGTGACGGCAACGTGACGCTGCGTGGGAAATTTAGAATATTCAAACGGCAGACAGGAAGACTGCCGCGTCCATTTTGGTTAAATTTTACGTGGAAGTCCGCCGAGCTGAGATGTTCAGATTTTCCTCTAGATGTCTGATATGGGTAATAATAACAATATTGACTATCCTCTTTCGGGGGATACGACATATATTGCCCTCACTAGATCCATATTGCCCTCGTCTTCGACTCGGGCAATATGAATCTACTTCAGGCAATATATGTCGTATCCCCCTCAAGGCCAGTCAATATTCTATTATTATTACCTATATAAGGTAGTTTTACTGGGCAATATTAGTTCGTATTTTGATTGGTCAAAAAACGCGCAGTTTCCAGCGGGCAATATTACTTGGTATTTTTCTTCTTCCGGGTTTCGCCATTGACTTTACGTAGAAAAACTGCGGTCAATCACAAAGCTCCAAGTGTGAATCTTAGGAATTATTACCTATATAAGGTAGTTTTACTGGGCAATTTTAGTTCGTATTTTGATTGGTCAAAAAACGCGCAGTTTCCAGCGGGCAATATTACTTGGTATTTTTCTTCTTCCGGTTTTCGCCATTGACTTTACGTAGAAAAACTGTGGTCAATCACAAAGCTCCAAGTGTGAATCTTAGGAATTATTTTAATTTACGTGGGGATAGGTAATAATTATAATATTGACTGGCTTCTTTCGGGAGACACCAGGAAATATTGCCCGCACTGAAATCATATTGCCCTCGTCTTCGACTCGGGCAATATGATTTCAGTTTGGGCAATATTTCCTGGTGTATCCCTCAAGGCCAGTCAATATTATATAATAATTATTATTATTATTATTATTATTATTATTATGGTGTCCACTAGGATTAGTTGGGACATTTACTATTGGTAAATGTCTTGAACGTAGATATGGGAGCCAAGATCAGTAAGTTTAAATATGACATCAAGATTGGTGGAGGTGTTGAAAATGTGAAGGAAAGTCTTAAACTGTAGAGAGATATGATGTGTGTTGGTGAAAAGTCTTAAAAAAGAACAAAGGTTGTTTAATTCAGACAAGTTTGAGATGCTGTATTTTCGAATAATGATGAAGCTAGAATACAGACCATGAATGGTAAGGTCGTAGGTTGTATTGAGTAACAGAGAAATGTCAAAGTTAAAAATCCATCGAACCTTAAAGGTGACAACATGGTAAGATAACTTATTTAGAAAGGCATATTGGATGCTGGCCTTTATTAGTCAATGCGTGGAAGACAGAAGTATGGAGATTATGTTCCAACTTTATAAAATCTTGTTCTGACCTCAACTGGAGTACTGCATGCTGTTAGGATTACCAAGGTAGTCGGAGGATGGGATATCACTCGAGAGGGTGCAGTAGAGATTCACCAGGATGTTGCTTGGGGTGGAGCTGTTTAGTACGGAGAGACTGGAGATGCTAGGTATGTTCTTCTGGAGGGTAGTTGGGTAAGAGAGGATATAATTAGAGTATTTAACATGAAGGGGTAAATAAAGATTGGACAGAAAGTTTTTCTCCTATTGTAAGAGGTAGATAAAACTAGATTTACTGGTTTTGTTTTATTTTTATCACATGCATGGATATAGAGTGAACATCTTTGTTGTATGCTCATCAGTCAAATCATGCTATGCATGAGTATAATCCAGCGACACGTAACTACAACAGATAACGCACAGAGAACAATACCAGAGTGCAGAATATAGCGTTACAGAATTAAAGAGAAAGTGCAGGTTTTTTTTTGAAGTGCAAGGTTCGTAATGTGATTGGTTGAAAGATCGGTACTACACTCGAGCTTATCGAAGGACTGTACAGTTGATGACAGTGGCAAAGAAGTTGTTCCTGAATCTGGCAATAGTACTTTCATGCTTTTATATCTTCTGCCCACAGGAGCAAGGAGAAGAGGGGATGGCCAGGGTATGAATGTATTTTATGATGTTGTCTGCTTACCAAAGGTAGTATGGTGTAGATGGAATCAATGACAGGTGGGGGAGGCTGGTCTGTGTGATGAGCAGGGCTACATCCACAATATTGTAATTTCTAGTGGTCTTGAGCAGTGCTGTTGCCAAACCAAGCTGTGACACGTACCATAGAATGCTTTCTAAGGTGCATTTGTTAACTGGATGTGGGTGATTGGAAACGTGACAAACTTCCATAGTATTCTGAAGATGTTGAGGCATAGGTGTGATCTCAAAGATTGTGTACTACGGGTCAGGAAGTCGAAGATCCAGTTGCAGAGGGGAGATCCTGACTCTTAGGTCCAGGAGTTTGGAGATGAGTTTGGTTAGGATTATGGTGTTGAAGGTGGTGCATAGTCAATACATAGGAATCTGCTGTAGCTATCCTTGTTATCTAGATTGTTGAGTAATGAGTGTAGGGCTAAGAAGATTTTAGTTTAGAGATGTAGTTTAGAGAAACAACATGGAAACAGGTCCTACAACCCACCGAAACGACGATCAGCAATTACCCATTTACTAGTTTTGTCCTACACACTCGGGGCAATTTACAGAAGCCAATTAACCTACAAACCTGCACGTTTTTAGAACGTGGGAGGAAACTAGAGCACCTGAAGAAAACCCATGCGGTCAGAGCGAGAATATACAAACTCCGTACAGACTGCACCCAGACAGTCAAGATCGAAACCTGGTCTCTGGCACTGTATGGCAACAATTCTACCACTGTGCCACCCATGGGCCTGAAGTGGATCAAGGCTGTCTGGAAGACTGGAATTTATGTACGCTATGATAAGTCTCTGAAATAAATTCATAATGGTGGATTTCGTAGACATTGGATGGTAATCATTATGGCACGCTACCTCACTTTTCATTAGTACTGGGATTATGATCATCTTAAAGCAGGTGGAAACCTCAGACTGAAATAGTGAAATGTTAAAAATAACTGTGAACAGTTTAGGTCCTGAGTACATGGTCGAGGACTCCATCGGGGCCAGTTGTTTTCCACAAGTTTGCTCTTGGGAAGGCCAGTTTGACATCTGCAGATGCATCCAAGGATGTCAGGGCAGGTGACGTCATTCCATTGACCTTCTGTTCAAAGCGAGCATTGATTGCATTGAACGCAAAGTGCTAGAGTAACTCATTGGGTCAGACAGCATCTGCGGAAGGAATGATGGTGAGGTCATGATTTAGGTCTGGTCCCTTCTTCAGACTGACTGTAGTAGCATGGTGAAACCTGGAAAAGAGTTGGTGACGGGTTCAAAGCCTGGCAATTGAAGAATTGATAGTGTCGGAAGAAACTGCAGATGCTGGTTTACACCAAAAATGGACACAAAATGCTGGAGTAACTCAGCGGGTCAGGCAGCATCTCGAGAAAAGGAATAGGTGGCATTTCGGGTCGAAACCCTTCTTCAGACTGATGCATCCTGACCCATTGAGTTGCTCCAGCATTTGGTGTCTATCTTCAATTGAAAAATTGATACTGGTGAGGGGTATTTGATTGGCAGATAGGTGGACAAAAGCGAGAGGGGGGGGGACAGCATTTCATCCATCGACTAGTCTAACAGAATCCTATAACTGCAGTGATGTTTGTTGAGCATTGGCTCTACTGTGTTAATGCAACCACAAAATGTCCATGTACATTGGAGAGGTATGCTCATTGTGTATCTCAGTGGCTGTGATGTGGATTTACACATGTGGACAATAGGTTTGAGACTGCCACACAAATAGATAGACTGGTAAAGAACGTGTATTATATTGTTGTTTTCATTGTTCGAAGCATTGAGTATGAGTCAGGAAGTCATTTTTGTATCTTTATAAAATTTTGCTTTGGCCGCATTTGTGTGCGGTTTCTCCCCAATACAAGAAGAATGTTAAGGATTTTGAGGGTACAGAAGAGATGTACCAGGATGTTGCCTAGATTAGAGGATATTAGCGACAAGGAGAGTTGAGAAAAACTCGGACCGTTTTCTTTTGAGTGTTGGAGGCTGGGGGGGGGGTAACCTGATAGAAGTACATAAAACTAGACTAAGTGGGACCCGTTGGTTCCCATGTTCACACGGGAGGGCTGGACCCCCAATGCAATATTCCACCTCTCCGCCAATTCCAATATTGGTGGCCAGTGAGGGGGGGGGGGGGCTTTCTGGAGCGCTAATATGGGTGTTGTGGGTTCAAGGGACTGGTTTACAGAGGGCTAGTATGGACATTGTGGGTCAAATGGATTCTTGGGGTGGCAGCTCATTCACACAAGCCTGATGTGCTGGCAGCTCACTCACGGCTGGTGGGTTGGCAGTTGACTCGTGGCTACTCCTTGAAATTCCATTTCAAGCAGGGTGCAAGGCCACCAAATTCAAATGCAGTTTCCTACCATTTCAAGCAGGGTGCAAGGCCAGCAAATTCAAGTCCAGTTTCATACCACTTCATGCAGGGTGCAAGTCCACCAAATTCAAGTGCAGTTTCATACCATTTCAAGCAGGGTGCAAGGCCACCAAATTCAAATGCAGTTTCATACCATTTCAAGCATGGTGAAATCACCATAAAACCACTCAAAACACCACATAAACACCACACTCACAGTTCAGTAGACATTCAGTGCGTTCAGTTGATTCACAGCTCAGACAGAGCCGTGACCTCTCCATCCCCCATCTTGCAGAGACTGAGCCGCACCTACACTTTCGGGTTTTATAATCCCTGCCCCCTCCCACCGGAAGGGGGGTGCACTTCATGGCGTGATTGACAGGAGAGAGATTCTCAACATTTGTTAAACACTAATAACACTTTTATTTTTCATTGATGGGAAGAATCCTCTGCACCTGATGAGCGGAGGAGAACTGAGTAAGATGTCCAAAAATCACAGCGTAAGTGGTAGCGTTTTATCTAAAATCAATATACAGTGCAAACAGAAAGTTGTCAAGTTTAGACTTTTAATTATTTGCCATTTCAAACCAATCACCACCAACAACCATTTGCAGTGCATTTTTTCAAACCAACCACCATTTGCAGTACTTTATTTCAAAACAACCACTTTTTCATTTTCAAACCACATTAAGGGCACTCAAGGTCAGTAAAACCACACTCACAGTTTAATAGACATGTGTTCAGTGTTATTCACAGCTGAGATTGAGAGACGTGACCCTCTCGCTCCCCCATCTTGCAGAGACTGACTGAGGCACTCAACACTTCCGGGTTTTATAGTCCCTCTGGAAGGGGCATGGCCTTCAGGAGAGAGAATCTCAACATTTTTTAAACACTATAAATTATTTTATTTTTAATCGATGAGAAAATCCTCTTGTCCTGCACAGCGGAGGGGGACTCTGAGTAAGATGGCCAAAAATCACAGCCGTAAGTGGCAGCGTTTTTTCTAAAATCAATATACAGAACAACAGGAAGTGGTCAAGATCAGACTTTTAGTAATATAGAGATTATGAGAGTAATTGGTAGGGTAAAGAGTCAAACTTTTATCGAGGGAGGTGATGCTTAAAAACCAGAGGACATAACTGTAAGGTCAGAGGAGAAGATTTAAAAGATATTTACTTTACTTTAGATGCAGTGATACAATGCTGAAACAGGCCCTTTGGCCCACCGAGACCATGCCAACCAGCGATCACCATGAACGTGTAGGGCAAGTTTGTTGCACAGAGAGTAGTGAATGCCTGGAATGCGTTGCCAGGGGTGGAGGTAGAAGCAGGTGTTATTTAAGAGGTTTTTATATGTAGATAAATGTTAAAGGAAATGAGGAATACGGATAATATGCAGATGGAGGAGATTAGTTTCGTTTGACATCATGGCGGCATGGATATTGTGCCCTGAAGGACCTGTTCCTGTCATGTATTAGGTTGCCTGACACCTGCTTCAAAGAGCCGGCAACACAAAGTGGCCTCATCATCAGTGCCAGCAACATAGCTATATACAATGGAGAGGTATCAAGTTAGGGCTGCACTGTGGCACAGCGGTAGAGCTGCTGCCTTACAATGCCAGACACCTGGGTTCAGGTGACTACAGGTGCTGATTGATCTGGACGATGACACGTTGGCCTGGCTCGCCTCAACGGAGCTGCAGGTCTAAAAGACATACAACAGAAGAAGAAGGTGCTGTCTGTATGGAGGTGGTACGTTCTTGCTGTGACCGCGTGGGTTTTCTCCGGGTGCCCCAGTTTCCTCCCCCACTCCAAAGACGGACAGGTTTATAGGCTAATTGGCTTTGGTAAAATTACAAATTGTCCCTAGTGTATGTGTGTGGTGGTGCAAGTGCACGGGGTGATCGCTGGTCGGCGGGGACTCTGTGGGCCGAAGGGCCTGTTTCCATGCTGTATATCTAAAAACTAAATTTGTTCTCAGCCTGTTGGAACGTTCCAAGTGCAGATTTCCTCCTCTGTTCCCATGATCTTTCAATCTTCTATCCATATTCCACTTAAAGATCAAATGGATCAGGATATACATTGATTCGCTGTGGGCTTGGTTCCAGTAACATGTATTCCTTTACCAGAGCACATGAAAAGTTTTATCCCATTTCTCTTGGAGGGATACAGTTATGGTGGTGCCTTGGGGGCAGTTTCAGTGCCTACATTATATGTTCTCAGAATCCCTGTCTGCGTTGAGGAAATCAACCTCCGACTCCACTGCCTGGGCTCAGTTCCAGGAGATGAAATTACAATGTTGGAACTGACATTCAGATCACATATGGAGATGTAATTTGTTTTGCGCGCAAGGCTGTAATACCCAAAGTCCACAGTTGGTGTTATTGTATTCTTGGAGCCATGAAACCAGCTTGTGAGCTCCTTATGTTGGTGGTTCTACCACTGGGGGTGAGCTGCTTCCTGCCTTGCCCTCTCCAGACGGGAGCATGGAAAATCCTGCTTAGCTTATTGTTATCTGGCTGCTGATGTTGTCCAAAGGGCCCAGCCATCAAAGCGCACACCAGTACGCGCAGTTAGCCAAACACACCCCAGTTTCTTTCCGACAAATTGACTGAAAAGCAACAGCTGTTTAAAGCAACTCAATGACTCTGAATTGCGGCTCTGAGGTGTGATCAACTCCACCTTTACCATTTCTTCTGGGGATTGGTAGGGGGGTGTGGGGGTTCATAAATTTTATAACTTCCTGATAAATTCAGATTAGCAACCTGGTTTTCTTAGCAAGATTGAGAGACTTCTTACACAATCTTGATCAGAGTGCGCGTCCCAGTTGTTAGCTCTAGATCAGTGGGAAATACTCTTGCTTTCAATTCAGTTGGTGGTGGGTTCAAATCCGACTGCGGTGCCAAATGGAGTTATTTATACTTTGTAGGCCGAAGGGACTGCTTCCATGCTGTATATTTCCATGATTCTGTGACTATCGGAGGGAACTTCTTTCAGTGAGGAATTAAAGTAATGTCCCATCACCCAAGCCAGGTAATGACACCATTGCACCATTTCAAAGAAGTCCAAGGAGTTCTACAGAGGTCTTGGCTAATATTTATTAGTAACCATGCTGAAAACATGATGTGTTTGGGAGTTTGCTGTGCTGGATTTCCTACTGTAAAGCGGTGACTAAACATTAAGACTACGTAATGCTTTGGGTTGCCACAAGGGCGGGTAAGATACTGACTAAATGCAATCCTTCTCTCTTGTTGCAGTGCATAGGCGGATACAGAGCTGATGAAGCAGTGGAGCTGTTAAAAACGTTTTACAAAGCTGAAAACCCCAATGGTTTGTATGGTTCAATTGTCCTTTGTGTAACATATTTAGACATTTGTTCGAAACCAATTTACAAACTTTAAAAAAATTTGCATTTTTCAATACAGCACCAAAATCAAAAGTGCGGAAGAAGGAATAAGCCCTGCCATATCGATTCTACAGCTGTGAATCATTCAGGGTTTGTTTAAAAGACAAACGCTTGGCCAAGAAGTTCAGTGTTTAACATAAACTGACTGGACAGTGGAAATGAATAACCAGTCCATGTCGACTGAGCCAAGGGATGCTCGCAGAAAAACAATGACAGTAATTGTAGAAAGCAGCGAGACACCTCTGACTGTTTCTCTCTGTCTCGCTAACAGCCTCACCCTCCTGGTGTGCTTGCCAAGTCTGACAGCATTTCGGGATGGCCTGTGTGTTGCACAATTGCCTCACTCCCCGCCTTTCATTCAGGATTGAGAATCCCACGTGGGGGTGTGGGGTTGAAGGTGTAAGCATGTTCCTCTATTCCTGGAATTTCAGTGCATAAGTTGCTGTGACATTTCTTGATGCAAAGGTAAACTTTTATTTATTTTATGTAATATATAAATTATAAAGTTCATCAAATCACAAGTGAACAAAAAGGACTCGTATTGTGCATAGAGCACCTGAACATAAACATATCACTTTGGTTAAAGAAGAAGCACGCATATAAACTAATTTTTATTTCTGTTTAATTTAGAGATATAGCGCAGAAACAGGCCCTTTGGCCCACTGAGTCCACACTAACCAGCGATCTCTGCACACTAACACTATCCTACACACACTAGGGACAATTTACCATTTTACCACAAACCTGTATGCCCTTGGAGTGTGGGAAGAAACCAGAGCACACGGAGAAAACCCTCACAGGTCACAGGGAAAATGTACAAACACCATGCAAACAGTACCCATAGTCAGGATCAAACCCGGGTCTCTGGCGCTGTAAGACAACAATTCTGCACTACCATGACGCCTATGATATAATTTGGTGTAGATACAATAGACAATCAGATCCCTCTTCTCAGGGTTGAAATGTCAAATACTGGAGGGAACTCCTTTATGGTCAGAGGGGTAAAGTTTAAAGAAAATATGTGCAGAATGTGGTAGGTACTGGAATGCACTGTCGGATTGGTGTGGAAGCAATGTGATAATGGCATTTAAGAGATGTTTAGATATGCATATGTAAGGAATGGTGGAATGTGGACCACGTGCAGGCAGAAGGAATGAGTTTAAGTAGGCATCATGTTCGGCACATACACCATCGGCCAAAGGGCCTATTTCTGTACTCTATAATTCTATGTTTATCTCCTTATGAATAGCTGAACCAAACAAGTCAGTAAGCTTGACGTGTTTGGCTTGTTAATCCCCCTGAACATTCCTTCATTACTGGCCTCTTGATCGTCTCTGATTTTAATCACTCCACCCTTGGCAGCTGTGCTTTTGGTGCCAAGAACTTAAGCTTAGAATTCCTTCCTCTCCATCTCTTTTCCCCTTTGAGATGCTTTTTTAAAGTTTCTCAATGCAAGCTTATGATCCTCTATCTAACCCCCTTATATTGTTGAATTGCCAATATTTGCTAAAACCCATCTATGATGCTGCTTGGGATATTACACACTTGCGCAGTGAGAATGCCTTATAATTGCAAGATGCTGTTGCATTGTTACATGCTGAGGTAGCTGACCTTGAGCTCATAATGGTTGGGGGTCGGGTGCAAGTTACCCATTTTGTCTTGGACCTGAGATTGCCTGGTCAGGCACACCATTGGGACGTTGCCTGGGATGGAGTCTTTCAGTTATGAGGAAAGACTGGCTCTGTTTTCCTTGGAGTAGAATCTGATAGAGTTACAAAATTATGGAGGTGTGGATTGGGTGGATAGTAGCAACCCTTTCCCATGTTAGAGGTCATGCCTCTAACATGGAAACAGA
This sequence comes from Okamejei kenojei, assembly GCA_035221665.1. Classification (NCBI taxonomy): domain Eukaryota; kingdom Metazoa; phylum Chordata; class Chondrichthyes; order Rajiformes; family Rajidae; genus Okamejei; species Okamejei kenojei. The sequence goes on from CM069138.1 coordinate 26,811,612, forward strand.
TCCCTCAGCATAATTTGTCCATCGAAGCTAGGCCCATTTGGAGATGCAAGAAACTGAAATTGCTGCACTCGCGAGCCAAACACCACATCAGGCAGCGTCTGTGGAGGTAATGGACAAACGATGTTTTGGGTCAGAACCCTTTTTCAGTCACTAGTGCAAACAATGGCCCCAGTATGGGTCTCCCTGGTATATCACTTGTGTACTAATTTTTAATCTTTAAGACTAAGATTATAAATCTCCAATAAGAAAGGTATCCTTTCACCACTGTCCTTTATTTCCTAACACCAAGCCAGTTCTGCATCCAATTAACCATCTTGTCTTGGGTACCATTGCCTTAAACGTCTGGACCAGTCTACCCTACAGCATCTTGTCAAATACCTTTTCAACTCTACGTCAACCACCTACTTGGTTAGCTCTCAAAAAAAACTAAATCGAATTACAGAGGCATGATTTCCTCTGCAAAAGATCAAGCTGACTATATCAGTCCTTATCTTTCCACTCTACATGAGTCTTATCCCTTAGGATTATCCCTTAATAATTTCCCAACCACCAAAGTAAAATTCACCGGCCTGTAGTTACCTGCTTTATTCCTGCTGCACTTGTTAAATAAAGGCGCATTGAAAGCTGTGCTCTATGTCTACCTCCCTAAACTCACTATCTTCCATATCCTAATCCTTTATGAATACAGATGAAAAGTATTAATTTAGGATCTCACCTGCAACAACTTGCTCTGCATGTAATTACCTCTTTCGATACTCAGAGGATTCTTTCATTTCCCGGCTGCCCTCTTGCTCCTGATTTACTTATGGACTGCCACTTGTCAGATATTTTATTTGGAAACAGGCCCTTCACCCACTGAGTCTGACCATCGATTACCCATTCACTCTAGTTCACTCTCAAATCCACTCCCTACGCACTCGGGACCATTTACAGAGGCCAATTAACCTACAAATAAGCATGTCTGGGATGTAGGAGGAAACCAGAGCACTTGGAGGGGTCACAGTGTGCTTACGACAGCACCCAAGGTCAGGATCGAATATGGATATCTAACACTGATGCAGCTCTACCAGTCAGAACTGGAAGAGCTTCGCAGGAGTACATATATTGAGTACAAACACTGCTGGAATAATGTCTGATCCCTCAGCTATTTTTGCATTCTGCATTCTCAACAGTTTCTTGATGTAGAGAGTATATTGAATTGGCTGAAAACTGTTTTGTTGACAGTGGGGCTCTTAGGAGGAAGCAGAGATGGATCGCATACTTGCCACTTCCGTCTTTAGCACCCACACACTGAATTCTGTCACTGTGGAAGGGTGATCTAGTGAAAAATCTGAGCATTAATATTGAGAAGAACCATCTCTCCAGTGGCCACACAACTACAGGGTATAAATATATCGCCAAATATCCAGTGAGAGATTAAGGACATACTTCTTCCCCAGAGAGTGGTGTGCATACTAAATGTGCAAGAAGTGGAGTGTTTGAGGTGAATATCATTATGTGTTGCATATTCTGTGATTCAGACGAAGGAGGGAGACTGATTTCTTCCCAAAGGCATTTGTTACACAAAAGGAATTGGGCGTGATATGAGGCAGAGGTGAATGACTAGATAGTTAATGTTTATGAGTAATGCTACATCTGGTGCATGTGGCCGGTGGACAGGACAAGGAGCGGTCACGTACGGATTACGAGGCCCAGAGCCATTCAATCCTGCCTGGATTTGTTAGGAGAATGGGGAGGAGGTGCAGATGTCAACACAGATCTGTCTCTATTGTGCTAGAAATTGGGTGGCTCTTTCAGAGTTGTCCGATCGGTTAAACTCCCCTGCTCCTTCCTTACAGCCATGCACCCACACCTATTCCCGTATTTATCGAAGAGTTCTTCTCAAATTTACTGACACTCCAACCTGTACCAAATCAAAATATCAAAGTGTGTAGGAAGGAACTGCAGATGCTGTTTAAAACCAAAGACAGACACACAAAGCTGGAGTAACTCAGCAGGATAGGAAACATCTCTGGAGAGAAGGAATGGATAACGTCTGAAGAAACCTCACCCAAACGACCCGAAACCTCACCCAAAATATCAAAGTAATGGGCTGAGTAAAAAATATTGTTTTTAACTTACCCCCTCCACCCTCCCCCGGATTCTTTTAGATCTCTGGATAATTCAGTCTCCATTCACCCCATAATTTGGACGACAGGATGAAATTTGGTTCCTTAATTATTTCATTGTCCTAGATGAAAAGAGAAAACAGACGTGTTCAAAACTCTCTCAATTTAACACTAATTGGCAGTATTCACAAACTCATTCCGCATTTTCAATGGATTGGTGTGGTATCATCCTAAAATGTAATGAAAAATCTTGTATTTCTGTAACAATTAGTGCAGCTAATGAAATGCTTTTATTATGTAATACAGGGAAATAAAGTAGCCAAATTGTGCACAGCAGGCTCCCAATCAGGGATGTTGTAGTACAACTTTATAATCGATTGTTTAGGTCACAGCTGGGATATTATATGCAATGCTGCAGTGTAGCAGATTGAGTACACTGGAAAGGGTGCAGAGGATATTCATCAGGATACTGCCTAGGTTGGAATGTTAGTTAACAGGAGAGACCGGATAGGTTGGATTTGTTTTCCTTTGAGCTGAGGAGGTACCTCAGGCAATTGAGGAAATTCAGAGTGTCTCCGAGGATCCTCCAGTGCTTCTACTCTGCGGCTGTGGAAAGCATCTTGTCCGGAAACATTACAATCTGGTTTGGTAATTGCTCTGCCCAGGACAAGAAGGCTCTGCAGAGAGTAGTGCGTTTGGCCGAACGCACTATGGGAACTTCACTCGCCCCTCTGCAGGAACTATACATCAGGAGGTCCAACTCCAGAGCCAATAAGATAATGGGAGACCCCTTCCACCCCTGCAACGGACTGTTCCAGCTGCTACGGTCAGGAAAACGCCTCCGTTGCCATGCTGTGAGAAGGGAGAGGATGAGAAGGAGTTTCTTCCCAGGGGCCATTCGGACTGTAAACTCCTATCTCACCAGGGACTAACTCTACTAACTTACTGTACCACAATACCGCCCACAATATTTAATATGAAAAAGAACATGTGATTCTGTTTGTAGTTTGTTGGTTGTTTGTTTGTTTTTTGCACAAAGTCCGCAGGCACTGCCACTTTTCATTTCACTGCACATCCCGTATGTGTATGTGACAAATAAACTTGACTTGACTTGACACAAAATTTTAAGTGAGGTGGAAAAAAGTGTCTCACTATTGATGCGCTCAGTGGGAAATTTTTCCCCATGGCAGAGCGGTCCATCATGGGCACAGTCTTCCCCGCCATCAATAACATCTGCATGAGGTGCTGCCTCACGAGGGTGGCATCTAACATCAAGAATTTCCACCATTGGGGCCACGGCCTCTTCTCGCTGCTACCATTGGGCAGGAGGTGCAGAAGCCCAAAGTCCTAAACCACCAGGTTCAGGAACAGCTACTTTCTTACGCAAATCAGTTTCTTGAACTGAACTGCACAAGCCTAATCAATCCTCAGCAATGGAGTACTAAAGACCACTCCTTGCACTACCATGGGGTTGTTTTCCAATTGTGTTTTGCACTAATTTCTTTCTTTTTTTCGCCTGCAGAATTCATGTGTAATTTAGTATAATAGTAAGATTAAACGAGAACTTACCAGTTCGAAGTTTGATCGTTATTTTATGAGGAGTTACGATGAGGGATTACGTGCCCTCCACTCCCCACCCTCATAAAATAAATGATCATCTGGTAGTTCTAAGTCTATTATGAGCCTTACTATGTTACTTCGGCTTTTTGTTGTGTTCTGTGTTTTTCATGCCGCTGCTTTGAAGTATGCCATTTGCCAGCGCCAGGCGGGTTCTTCACGTAATCCCTCATCGTAACTCCTCATAAAATAACGATCAAACTTCGAACTGGTAAGTTCTCGTTTAATCTTACTATTTTACTTCGGAGTCACGTGAGTGACTACGTGAAGAGTTTAAAGCTTTCTGTGTTTTTCGTGTCGTAGAATTTATTCCATACGACAGTACGGCTCATTAACACAATAACGAGCGAATAACACATTTTCCCCAAACATTGCCTCAAGTTATGTGATAAATAATTTTCACATTATAAAAAATGAAAATAATGCCCTTTCTATTGAAAAGCAAATTTATCACAAATACCAATTGATATATATTTTTTATGGCATGACAAAGCAACAATTATAGCAAACCGAACATTGCGTGTCTAAATCTGACACCATGACTGGTTCCTTTATTTTAACAGTAATCTACAGCCTCCTGCGGCCTTGCATCTTTGCTCGAGTGGCTCATCCTGTGCCATTCCTGTGAATGTATTTTCCTCATTAACAGAGTGATTTTCCACCTTTCAGTGTCTAGTTCCTACTGAATGTATCCAATTATTAACCATCTAGAAATACATTCCTCTATAACCATCAGTTTTACTGAACCCAATGTGGTTTTTGTGTGTAATAAGCAGTCTCATTGCCACAGACTCTTACCTACTGCAACATTTTCATCAATGTTCACACACACACACACACACACACACACACACACACACACACACACACACACACACACACACACACACACACACACACACACACACACACACACACACACACACACACACACACACACACACACACACACACACACACACACAACACTTAAAGCCAGCAGGATGTGCTTATAGGTTTACCTTGGTTTTTTCAGGTCTTCTTGGCGTGCTTTGTTTGGTAGATTCATAAACATATATGATAATGCAATTTGTATCCACATGCCATTATAACGTAACATTTGCAATGTTTGCACTCTTATATTGATACTAAAGTTATCAGAATTATTATTTTCAATGTTTAAGTTTTTTGAATCATAGATAAAGTCCATTTCTTAAGGCATTTCAAGATTTTTTATCTCCTGCCTTTATATTTTTTACAATTTTGGACAGATTATATATATACATATACCCATATCTATATCTATATCTATATCTATATATAATATATATATATACACACACACATATATATATATTATTAACTTTTACATATATATCCCTTTCCATATTGGGATATTATGAATGCATCTGATAACTTCTTGGTTAATATATTATCCGTTTATAAGACGGTAACACTCTGAGCCCTATAATTGGCTCTATCAATTAGATACTTAGAAAATGCAATCCACAAGGAATTCACATATATCTAAATGAAAAAATAACTTTACTGTATATACAGACCTCCAATTTCTTATAACAAAATATAGTTATTTAGACTTATTTCCGCAAATTGCAGGTATAACACTTCTTTATACATAATTATTTTATTGATATATCGTAATATTGGTTTACATTCATAGACTTCTTTGACCATCAGCTGTTGAGATGGTCTAGTCAACCTGTAGATAGTCAAATTCATATTTTCACTTATTGAGGTTTTTGTACAACAATAAATTACTGCAGGGTTTCTCAACCTGGAGATCCCAGTGGGTGCAGCAGCATCCAAAGAAACAAAGGGAGACAGGCAACGACCTAGGTCGAGACCCCTTTTTTGACTTCAATAAATTACTGCCATTATGAATCATCACTAGCAGTTCAAAATCACACAATATAAATGAACCATAAAGGACCCATATTGGGCCACCAAAATGCCTCTGGCAGTGTCCTGCTACATATTCATCAGACACTGCCCTATTAAATAAAAATGAGGAACACAAAGAATCTTTTCCTCATGTAATTTGGAGAAAAGCATCCACCTTCACTGTTCTTAGATTACCCACAAGAATATTCGAAAGATCAGTGATTTAATCTGTATGCAATCAGATTAATCGTAAGTAATCCATATTAATGACAATATGTTTTTCTTCCCAAATTTGTTATCTTCCGATACCATTGTCTCTTCCTTAGAGATAAACAGGTGGACTAAACTTTAAAACATACCACATCTGTTTACTTAGATAATCCCATAATTGTTGTTTGACTTATCTTGTGACCCACAAGAAATATTTAAAATCAGTGATTTAATCTGTATACAACCAGATTAATCGTAAGTATGCAAAATAATGACAATATATTTTCCTCCCAAATTTGACCATAGTTAACATATGCCACAGCCGTGGTATTGTTCATCTTGATACGACATGGACAGTTCCATAATAAAACAATCGATCTTTTTTATCCATAACTCCTTATACTTCAACAATTAATACGAATGTTTGGAAAATTCTTAGGACAAACCATTTATGTTTGCCTGGTATAATTGTCTGCAGTCCGCTTAACAAAAAACATATCAATTATTGTTATAAGAATAGATAATATTCTTATCGTTACCCAAACATTCACAGAAGCTGTACATCATCTGTAACACTTGCTTCAGTTGTAATTTTATAGTTGAAGCAGCTTATGAACCTTTTTTTTTACATTACTAATAATGATAACGTATCATTTGATATTTTGCATAAGCCTCTTCACAAGGCATACATATTCTATAAGCTTCTGTATTCCTTCTTTTGGAACTTTATTTATATTTTCCCCTAACCTAATGGAGGAACAAAGTATGTCAACAACAATAATACATATTTGTATCATGGAACAATTTTCCCCACTCTTATGGTGCTTAAATTACTTCTGAATTCAGAATAGTAATTTAAAAATATTTTATTAATGCCTGAGCATATGCTTTATGTAATTGGTCAAGTCCTACCTTACACCAGGTTTGTAATGGCAGGCACTAATTTGCAGCTGCTCTTTATCTCTTCTAATTTAAATGTAATCGAGATAACCCATACCATGTACCTCATTAGTGCAAGTGCTGATCTTTTATCAGTATATTGTTCCTTCAGTGTTCAGTTTAACAACTTGAACTGATTGATTGTTTGGACAAGTTTTAACTTGCACAGCTTGACCCACTTTAATTAATTTCAAGCACCTGTAATATTGATTAACACTTTGTTAATCACAACAGTTTTCCATGTTCTAGATGTTTCTATTTTCTTACACTGTGAAAGTGTAAATAATGATATTATTGTATGGTTTATACCATGAATCTTTACACTAAGGTAATTTTATAATATACATGTACGTTCCCCTTCTTTTTAAAATTTACTTTTGAGTGCAAACCTGAAATCAGTTTTCCCCTTATACAGGTGAACCAATCCTCCTTAGTCATATTAAGTTTTAACCATCATAATACACCTGTAATCCCCCATAATTGGAGATTTCATGACTTATTTTGTAACCAGATTTTTGCACCTCTTCAACGTACATCAAGCCTTCTTTTCCCCAATTATATAGGTTAAGATAAGGCTATGTTTGGATAATACCACTTCTGCCTTTATTTTGATCCATCATCAAATTTTTCATTGGATCATAGTTTTTTCACCGTAAGATAAAAGATCTTTGTCTTTGTTTTGATCCATAATCAAAATTTTTATTGGATCATAGTTTTCCTTCCCAAAGTTTAAAGATCAGTGGTCTGTTCTTTTGTAATTAATATCATTGATTTATCATAAGGCAGGTATTCTATAATAATCAGGAGTTTAATATATCCTGATTTGTATTAATCTGCAACCCTATGATGCAGATTCAGTAAATTATATATATTTCTTCCTATTAAGCTCCACAACTAATGGCAATTTATTTTATATTGAAAGTATTACATATTTGCACCATTTTGAAACTTTGAAATTGTATTTCTTATATCTCATATATTTGAGACATGGATATTTATAAATGGATTAACCATTGATATTTAAATAAAACATAAAGTTTTATCGTATTCTTGAAGTTGGTGAGATACCATATAATTAATGTAGGCAGCTAGGTTTTTCCATAGCCTCACCACTTCCTTTAGATATAGCAAAAACCTTTGCTATCTCAGGCACACCTGGCCTCACTTTTATTTTTATTTTATTTGTGGTGTGCATTCATAATTCACATCACCACTTGCAGGGTCTGTCTTTTGCAGCCCTGATCCACTTGGAATTATATCCAAAGAGACTTCCTCCACCCTATCCAGGGTCAGAGTTTTTATTTCTCAATTTGACACATAGCCATATTTTGTATATTCAAGCCCCTCAGGGTCTTTTTTGGGGAACTGTTTGGGTACGGTGACCCTAGTCTCTTTTTATATTATGGAGTACTTTCTCCATATCGCGAATTTTATTAACTTTTTTAAAAATACAGTCTTTCTGACTTTTAAATTATCCTGCCAAAATTGTGGAGCATTTAAACCTTTCTACCGTATTTTAAACGGTACCAGTATCGGAACCGGCCCGTAATTAATCTCTCGTCCCGATCGCTGGGTATTCCCCTGGGACGTTCTTTTTAAAACTCCGTTATTTTAACAGAGTATATCTGTTCAATTTAAACTTTTAGTTAGTTTTTAAAACCTTTAAATCCTGGTTTCCACCAGGCACGGAGTTTTCTAGTCCTAAAAATTTTTTTCAACAGCACTTACCTGCCAGTTCCGAACCTACCGCTGTCGAGGAGCTATCTGTGCAGCTCCTGCTTCTGCCGTCAGCGTCGACGTAATGCCGTTTGCCAGCGCCAGGCGGGTTCTTCACGTAGTCACTCACGTGACTCCGAAGTAAAATTTATATTTGTGTGCGTGTTTTCTGAGTCTGTGCCTGCGATGTGGCTGGGAACAAAATTTGCATTGTACCAGTACCTCACTGTACTTATGCCTATGACAATAAACTGAACTTGACTAAAACCGGAGGGTTGGCAGTGTTGAGTGAGAGGGATTTGAGGAAGAACTTTCTGACAAAAGCATGGTTACATCTGAAATGCGTTGCCTGAGGCTGGGTGATGGGGGGGGGGAGATTTTCAGAACATCTAACAAGCATCTGGACGACCACTTGAATCACTAAGGCATAGTGGGCATCAGGCCAAGTGCCGGTAAATGGGATTAGTATGGATGGGTATGTGATGGTCAGCATGTATGTGGCCAATTAAGGCCCTTTTTCTCTAGGACTGTATTATGAGTAAGTCAACCCGGATGATGTGTTGAGTGGCCAAGGCACCGCAGATAACCTTCCCACCTCGACATTGAAATATTGTCATGAGATCTTTTCAGCAACTGAGAGGACAGATGGCTAACCCAACAGATAACCTCACCTTTAGCACTGCCAACATTTCTGTAGCTCACACGGTTTGTGAAAGTGCTTAATCTTCTATTTATTTTATACTTCCCCTTAGTTAATAGCTGATCATTTGAAATTGTGGAGGAGCATTTATTTTGTATTGAATAGGATACAGGAGTGGGGATGGTTAATGGGGTAATGGAAAGGCAACTGGTACCTGATATTTGCTGGATGGGATATTGGAGTGGTTGAAATAGACAGAACATTGCACTACATTTAAATTATGCCATTTGTGATTTGATGGTCATTGGTCCACATACATCAGTACAGTATTATCCCTGAGTAGTAGTTGCTTCCTCAATCATCCAATCAGTTCTATACAAAGTTACTCGTGGTTCATGTTGTAAGTGGGTTGCATCTTGTAGCTAGCCGAAGTGGCCGCCAAAAACGAGGATGGGCCAGACAAGGACTGCCAATAATAAGGGGCAAGGACAGCCAATGACAAAAAAGACCCGTTGGCCACTGAGAACGGAGACCCAATGGCCAAGTGCGGGCGAAGCTCGAAGTCAAAGAGGGAGCCACTAGCGGCAATGGACGCGAGGAGTGGGCCGATAGGAGAGTCAAAGAGGGAGCCACTAGCGGCAATGGATGCGAGGAGTGGGCCGATAGGAGAGGGACCAGGAGTATGGCTTCCAGTACCTTCAAGGTCAGCTGCAGGAGGCGCCCCCCTCCCCCCCATGGGGATAGCAAGGTGGTACACTTTAGGTGCTTGGCTGTTCGGAGTTTTACGTTCCACTCGTGACCTGCGAGGGTTGTCTCTGTGATCTCCGCTTGGTAGGGTAATTGTCTTGGTATAATTGTAAAATGCCGCTAGTGTGCGGGGATCGCTGGGTGGCGCGGACTCAGTGGGCCGAAGGGCCTGATTCTGCAATGTATATTTAAACTAATCTAAATGTGGACTGGACTTTGCACTTCGCACTTTGGACTGTTTGTGCTTTCTTTTTTTTTCAAACTGCGCCAAAACTGGCGACTGCATTTGTGGTTGTGCATAAGAATTTCACTGTGCTGCGCATACGTGACAATAAACAACCATTGAACTGGTCTGTTTTTTGAGAAGTATGCTAAGGTTTAATTCTCCAACTGTATGGTCAGGTGACTCAAAAAAGGAACAAAATGTTTAAAAAACTATGTATTTGCTATGTGTCCTCGTTGTTTTCTTTAGGGCAGGTGACTCAGTGGGAGATTTGACTCGGTATAAAAATAGGAATTTACTGTTATTTCGTCAAAGGTATTTTGATCCATGATTTAAATACAATAGCTGTCTTAAGTAAACTATTAGTTGTACTATTGCTGTGATAACTCAAATACTGCTTACAGTGAAAAGTAGCAATTTGCTTTGCGGTTGGAGACTGCTTTGTTAATTCTGTTAAGGAACTGTGAGGGAAATAATTAATTAGAGCTGCTCTTTCAAAGCCTCAATGTTAGAAACATAGAAGCATAGAAAATAGGTGCAGGATTAGGCCATTTAGCCCTTCGAGTCGGCATTGCCACTCAATATGATCATGGCTAACCATTTAAAATCAATACCCCGTTCCGGCTTTTTCTCCATATCCCTTGATTCCCTTAGCCCTAAGAGCTAAATCTAACTCTTTCTTGAAAATTGGTTTCCACTGCCTTCTGTGGCAGAGAATTCCACAGATTCACAACTCTCTCTATGAAAATGTTTTTCCTCATCTCAGTCCTAAATGGCCTACCCCTTATTCTTCAACTCTGACCCCTGGTTCTGGACTCTCCCATCATCGGGAATATTTTTCTTGTATCTACCTTATCCAATCCTCTAAGAAATGTATACGTTTCGATACGATCCCCTCTCATCCTTCTAAATTATAGCAAATACAAGCCCAGTCCACCCATTCTTCCATCATATGTCAGTCCTGCCATCCTGGGAATTAACCTGGTGAACCTACGCTGCACTCCCTCAATAGCAATAATATCCTTCCCCAATTTAGGAGACCAGAATTGCACACAATACTCCAGGTGCAGTCTCACCAGGGCCCTGTACAAATGCAGTAGGTCATCCTAAACTCAAATCGTCTTGCAATGAAGGCCAACATGCCATTAGCTATCTTCACTGCCAGCTGTACCTGCATGCTTAAATTCAGTGACTGATATACAAGCACACACAGGTCTCGTTGCTCCCCCCCTTCTCCTAATCTGACACCATTCAGATAATAATCTGCCTTCCTGTTCTTGCCACCAAATCTATCCACATTATACTGCATCTGTCATGCTTCTGCCCACTCACCCAACCTATCCAAGTCACCCTACAGCCTCATAGCATCCTCCTCGCAGCTCACTATGCTACCCACCTTGGTGTCTTAGAGCTTAGAGATGCTCGTCTAGTGAGGCTATATGGGTGGAGCTGAGGAACAAGAAAGGGATGATCACCTTGTTGGCGGTGTACTACCTACCCCCCAAATAGTCAACGGGAATTAGAAGAGAAAATGTGCTGGGAGATTGCAGACAGCTGCAGGACAAATAAAGTTGTTGTAATTGGGGGATTTCAGCTTTCCCAATATTGACTGGGAAAATCATAGCATGACGGATTTAGATGGGGTTCCTCAAAAGTGTCTCATGAGGAGAGTTTTCTTAAACAGTATGTGGAGGCCCCCACAGGTGAGAGGGCAACTCTAGTATTGGAAAATTGGGAAGGGCAAGTTAATGAAGTTTTTGTGGAGGAGCCTTTTGGGACAAGTAACCACAGTTCAATTATGTTTAAGATAGTTATGGATCGGGACGGAGAAGGTGCACGTGTTAAAATGCTCAACTGGGGTAAGGCCAACTTAGAGCGTATGAGAGAAGGTCTAACTCAAGTTGACTGGAGAAGGTTATTTGAGGGAAAAGGAACATCGGCCAAGTGGGATGTTTTTAAAAGTGTACTGAAGAGAGCTCAAGATGTGTACGTCCCCGTTAGAGTGAAAGGCAAAGCAGGCAAACGTAAGGAAGCTTAGCTGATGAGGGAAATTGAAACATTAGTCAAAAACAAGATGGATGCATGGGACAGGTATAGGCAGCTGGGATCAAGTGCATCCCTGGAGGAGTTTCGGGAACTAAGGAGCAAACTAAAAAAGATCAGAAGGGCAAAACGGGGGCAGGACATAGTTCTGGTGGGTAGCATAAAAGACAATCCCAAAAGATTTTATAAATACATAAGGGGGAAAAGGGTAACTAGAAAGAGAGTGGGACCTCTCAGGAATAAAAGTAACCTCTGTGTGGAGCCACGGGAGATGATAAAGTTCCTCAATGAGTATTTCTCCTCTGTATTTATGAGGAGAAAGACAGTAGGACGGAGGAAATTGGAGCAGTCACTGGAAGTGTCATGAGAGCAGTCGGGGTTACCGTCGAGGAAGTACTGAAGGTACTGTCGTATTTGATGGTAGATCAAATCTACCGGGACCTGATCAGATATATCCGAGGACATTGCGGGAAACTAGAGAGGAAATTGTGGGAGCCCTGGTTGAATTTTATGAGTCGTCCTTAAATACAGGAGAGGTGCCAGAAGATTGGAGGGTGGCAAATGTGCCTCTTTTCAAGAAGGGCTACAGGGAAAATGCTGGGAACTATAGGCCGGTGAACTTAACATCTGTCGTTGGTAAATAACTGGCGATTATTCTGAGGGATAGGATATACAGGCATTTCAATGGGCATGGGCTGATTAGGGATAGTCAGCATGGTTTTGTACATGGGAGGTCGTGTTTCACAAAGCTGATTGATTTTTTTGAAGACGTAAGCAAAAAGGTTGATGAGGGCAGAGCTGTAGATGTTGTGTACATGGACTTTAGTAAGGCGTTCGACAAAGTGCCGCATGTAGGCTAGATCTCATGAGATCCAAGGAGAGATAGCTGAGTGGATAGCAAATTGGCTCCAAGGAAGGAAGCACAGGGTGATGGTGGAAGATTGCTTCTCAGAATGGAGGGCTGTGACTAGTGGTGTGCCACAGGGTTTGGTGCCTGGCCCGTTACTGTTTGTCATCTACATCAATGATTTGGATGGGAACATAAAGGGCAAGATTAGCAAGTTTGCTAATCTTTGATAAGTGGTTTTGCAGGTAGTTAAGATGGTTGTGAACAATTGCAGCAGGATCTGGATAGATTGGCCATGTAGGAGGAGGATGGTTGATGGAATTTAATACAGAGAAGTGTGAGGTGTTGCATTTTAGGACGTCGAATAAGGGCAGGACCTACACAGTAAATGATAGGCCTCAGGGTAGTGTTGTAGAGCAAAGGGATCTAGGAGTACAAGTGCATGGTTCGTTGAAGGTTGAGTCACGAGTAGATAAGGTGGTCAAAAAGGCTTTTGGCACTATGGCCTTCATCAGTCAGAGTATTGAGTATAGAAGTTGGGAGGTCATGTTGCAGTTGTATAAGACGTTGGAGACGTCGCATTTAGAATATTGTGTTCAGTTCTGGGCACTATGTTATAGGAAAGATATTGACAAGCTTGAAAGGGTTCAGAAAAGATTTACGAGGATGTGTGAGCTATAGGGAGAAGTTAAGTAGACTGGGCCCTATTCCATGGAGCGTAAGAGGATGAGGGGAGATCTTATAGAGGTATATAAAATCATGAGAGGAATAGATCGGGTAGATGCACAGTCTTTTACCCAGAGTAGGGGACTCAAGGACCAGAGGACATAGGTTCAAGGTGAAGGGGAAAAGATTTAATAAGAATCCAAAGGGTAACTTTTTCACAGAGGGTGGTGGGTGTATGGACAAGCTGCCAGAGGAGATTGTTAAGGCTGGGACTATTGCTGGAAACAATAGTCCCTCCATTTAAGAAACAATTGGACAGGTACAAGGATAGCGCAGGCGTGGGACTAGGCTAGCTAGGACATTGTTGGCCGGTGTGGGCGCGTTGGACCGAACACTGTATCACTCTATGACTATGACTCTAGGTTAACATTCATTCCCTCGTCTAAATCATTAATATGTATTGTAAACAACTGAGCCTTGCAGCACCCCACTAGTCCCCGCCTGCCATTCTGAAAAGGAGCCGTTAATTCCTACTCTTTGCTTTGTGTGTGCCACTCAGTTCTCTATCCATGTCAATACCCTACCCCCAATACCGTGTGCTCTAATTTTCAGACTCCCTCTCCCTCTCCCTCTCCCCCCTCCCCCTCCCCCTCCCCTCTCCCTCCCTCTCTCTCTCACTCTCTCAATCGCTCACTCTCTCCCTCTCTCCCACCTTGCAAGTTGGGGGTTTTGCTTCAGCGGATGGGGTGGGCTAAAAGGAGCGAATTAATAATATGAATATAATATCAAGGGGATGGTTAGTCTGTGGGGGTGGATAGTGTATGTGTGATGAAGCAGGTCGACCCCCCCCTCCCCCGGCAACTGTGCGTTGAGCAGACGGGTCCCAACGGGTCCCACTTGGTCTAGTTTTCTTTTATTGATTCATTTGAATCAACATGGAACCATTTCAAAATATGGCCAGAAGCACGAGTCAGCATCTCCTTCTGGTTTCTAAAATCCTTTACTCCACAGGGGCAGATTACCAACACAAGCATCCACTTGTATAACATTGTTCATAATGGAAAGCCTACCAGGATGTTTCACAGGAGTGTTAACAGGTAGAATTGGGTACCCAGCTAAGTAAAGAAATATTTGTGTAGATGATTGGAAAGCAAGTCAAAGAGATATGTTTTCAGAAAAAGGGGGAAAAAGAGAGATAGAGACGTTTTCCAAGCAATTTCCGATCTTTAGGCCTTAAATATTCACCTAGGACATTGAGGGAAGTTAGTGTAGAAATAGCAGGAGCTATGACAGAAATATTTCAAATGTCATTAGAAATGGGAATAGTGCCGGAGGATTGGCGTACTGCGCATGTTGTTCCATTGTTTAAAAAGGGTTCAAAGAATAAACCTAGCAATTATAGACCTATTAGTTTGACGTCAGTGGTGGGCAAATTAATGGAAAGGATACTTAGAGATAATATATATAAGCATCTGGATAAACAGGGTCTGATCAGGAACAGTCAACATGGATTTGTGCCTGGAAGGTCATGTTTGACAAACCTTGAATTTTTTGAAGCGGTAACTAGGGAAATTGATGAGGGTAAAGCAGTGGATGTCTATATGGATTTCAGTAAGGCCTTTGACAAGGTTCCCTATGGAAGGTTGGTTAAGAAGGTTCAATCATTGGGTGTAAATGGCGGAGTAGCAAGATGGATTCAACAGTGGCTGAATGGGAGATGCCAGAGAGTAATGGTGGATGGCTGTTTGTCAGGTTGGAAGCCGGTGACCTGTGGGGTGCCTCAGGGATCTGTGTTGGGTCCACTGTTGTTTGTCATGTACATCAATGATCTGGATGATGGGGTGGAAAATTGGATAAGTAAGTATGCAGATGATACTAAGATAGGTGGTGTTGTGGATAATGAAGTAGATTTTCAAAGTCTACAGAGAGATTTGGGCCATTTGGAAAAGTGGGCTGAAAGATGGCAGATGGAGTTTAATGCTGTTAAGTGTGAAGTGCTACATCTTGGCAGGACAAATCAAAATAGGACGTGCATGGTAAATGGTAGGGAATTGAGGAATGCTGTGGAACAGAGGGATCTAGGAATAACTGTGCATAGTTCCCTGAAGGTGGAATCGCATGTAGATAGGGTGGTAAAGAAAGCCTTTGGTGTGCTGGCCTTTATAAATCAGAGCATTGAATATAGGAATAGGGAAGTAATGTTAAAATTGTACAAGGCATTGGTAAGACCAATTCTGGAGTATGGTGTACAATTTTGGTCGCCTAATTATAGGAAGGATGTCAACAAAATAGAGAGAGTACAGAGGAGATTTACTAGAATATTGCCAGGGTTCCAGCAACTATGTTACAGAGAAAGGTTGAACAAGTTAGGTCTTTATTCTTTGGAGCGCAGAAGGTTAAGGGGGGACTTGATTGAAGTCTTTAAAATAATGAAAGGGATAGACAGAGTTGACGTGGATAAGCTTTTCCCATTGAGGGTAGGGAAGATTCAAACAAGAAGGCATGACATGAGAATTAAGGGACAGAAGTTTAGGGGTAACGTGAGGGGGAACTTCTTTACTCAGAGGGTGGTGCCTGTGTGGAATCAGCTTCCAGCAGAAGTGGTGGAGGCAGGATCGATTTTAACATTTAAGAGTAAAGTGGATAGGTATATGGACGTGAAGGGAATGGAGGGGTATGGTCTGAGTGCAGGTAGATGGGACTAGGGGAAAACAAATGGTCGGCACGGACTGGAAGGGCCAAGAGGGCCTGTTTCCGTGCTGTAATTGTTATATGGTTATATGGTTAATAGCTGTTGGCACAGTTGCCTGTGTGTATCGATTGAACTCAGGAAGGTGTAAGAGACTGTTGGAAGAGGACAATAGGACTGGAGAAGTTTACAGCAGAAGGGAGGGATGGAACCTGGAAGGCTTTGAATAAACAGTGGTAAGGGGGAAACAAACTGCTTCAGGAACTCAGCAGGTCAGGCAGAATCTCTGGAGGGAAACAGACTATTTTTCGGATTTTCATTCTGTTGGAAAGTCCCAACCTGAAGTGCCTGTCTATCAATTTCCTTCCACAGGTGCTGCCTGAACAGCTGAGTTCCTCTGGCAGTTTGGTGTTTACTCAATATTTCCAGCATCTGCAGTTTCTTGTGTCTCTAGGATCTTAACAGCCCTACTTAACCAGCAGATCAGTAAGGCCCGGAATCTGAGAGTTAGAAACTGAGTAGCAAAGTTCTGCATGACCTTGTTTATGGAGTGCATCAGTGGGAGTTTGGCTGGGAGATCATGGGAAAGCTCAAGCTATGCTGCTATTCTGTCTGTTTTTAACTAACTGCTTGATAAGATGTGGGCAGGTACTAATTATCAGTGGCTGAGGAGCAATGAACTAGACTGTGTTGTCTGAAGCTCTCTTCAACACTTGAAAATAGCAATGTGGGAGGAGCGCACAATTGTACATGAGATGCTTTTTAACCCCTTGATGTTACATAAAATTAGATCCATATTGAAGTTTGGAATTTTTGTTGCTCAAGGTATTCATTGTATGGTTTTCTTTAACATTCATTGATGGGTTGTGGAATGAACAGCCAAGCTCTATATTCATTGCCCCTTACTCACCCTATGAGAGTGAGGTGGGACTGCTTAAGGCACTAAAATGTCCACACTGGAGACTGCAGATGCTGGAATTTGGAGCAAAATAGAAACTGCGAGAGGAACTCGGTGGGTCGGGCAGCATCTGTTGAGACAGAGGGATGGTTGACATTTTCGGTCAAGACCCTGCATCAGTTCTGAACCAACATCAGTCCTTGACTCTTTATGGACACAAAGTGCTGGAATAATTCAGCGGGTCAGGCAGCATCTCTGGAAAAAAAGTATAGATGACGTTTCAGGTCGTGACCCTTCTGCAAACCATTATAGGAAAGTCTGAACAGAGTTTGAAGAAGGATCCCAACCAAACGAGAGCAGAACACAGTACTCCAAGCGCAGTCTCAGCAAAGACTTGTACAGTTGTGACATGATACCTGAATTCCTGTGCTTAATGTCCTGACTGATGAAGGCAAGGGTTCCAAATGCTTTCTTTATCGCCCTGTCAACCATCAAGGCAGTGCAGTGGGCCGCTGGGGGCCTTGCGGCAGCCTGGGAAGTTTGGTTGAACCGGGCGCCACTACAAGAGGCCTAGCACATGAACCAGACGTGGCCTGCAGCGGCAGAGGAGGATATCAACAGCCACATTTGGCCAGGCCGACCTTGATACGCCGCCTGGACAACGGACCTTCATGGTCAGGTTGAGAACTCCACATCTATAACAGCTTGGACATGAAAACGCCACCAAATCTGGCAACTCTGTGTACTGCCTTAGTGTACTACTACTATACATTTGTACTGCATCTGAGATGCTTATCTAAGATGCGCCTAGTGCTTATGTATAGTGTTACTTGTACTAAATTATATACAAAAGTGAATTTCACTGTACCTCGGTAGATGTGATGAATAAAGTACCATTGAACCAAAACCTTGAGCATTTCATTGTTGAAGGTGTTAACATAGAAACATAGAAAATAGGTGCATGAGGAGGCCATTTGGCCTTTTGAGCCTGTACCGCTATTCATTGTGATCATGGCTGATCATCCAAAATCAGTAACCCGTGCCCATCTTCTCCCCATATCCCTTGATTCCGCTAGCCCCTAGAGCTCTATCTAACTGTCTTCTAAATGTATCCAGTGAGTTGCCCTCCACTGCTTTCTCCGCTGGCAGAGAATTCCACAAATTCACAACTCTCTGGGTGAAAAGGTTTTTTCTCATCTCAGTTTTAAATGGCCTCCCCTTTATTCTTAGACTGTGGCCCCTGGTTCTGGACTCCCCCATCATTGGGAACATTTATCCTGCATCTAGCTTGTCCAGTCCTTTTATAATTGTATACGTTTCTATAAGATTCCCTCTTATTCTTCTAAGCCCAGTCTTTCCAATCATTCCTCATATGACAGTCCTGCCATCCCGGGGATTAACCTTGTTGCACTGCCTCAATAGCAAGGATGTCCTTCCTCAAATTAGGAGACCAAAGCAGCACACAATACTACGAATGTGGTCTCACCAGGGCCCTGTACAACTGCAGAAGCGCCTCTTTACTCCTATACTCAAATCCTCTTGTTATGAAGGACAACATGCCATTAGCTTTCTTCACTGCCTGCTGTACCTGCATGTTTGCGTTCATTGACCGGTGTACAAGGACACCCAGGTAATATATAAATGCAAGTTATTGTCATAGTTGTCTACCATCGTCCATGAAGCTGACTTGAGCAATATCTTGGGTGGACACAAAACTCAGTGGGACAGGCAGCATCTCTGGAGAGAAGGAATGGGTGACATTTTGAGTCGAGACCCTTCTTCAGACTGATATCTTTCTCCTGCTGTAAATTCTGATCTTCTGCAGGCAGAGGCTTGAGAAACTCAACTGGCAAATAATTTACCATTCTGAAAGTTTCTAATCTCAACAGGAGGTACAGGTTTAAAGGTTAGAAAATTATAAATAAGGTGGAACCTTTTCACCTGGCAGGGAAGGGAATTGGTGAAGATTGTATATTTCCTGCTGAGGCAATTAGAGGAGTTACTGAAGAGCATTGCTGCCAAAGACTGATTAGTTAATGATTTATTGATTTTGCACCACAGTTTTAAAGCAATCTGTTAGATGTGTAGGAAGGGAGAAAGTGACAATTATTCCCCTTCCCCATGAATGATATTCATCGAAGCAGAGCTGCAAAATCAATGAATTGTTGCTGTGATTGTCAGTGCTGGGGAAGGGAAGGATGTGCCAAACTGATTCACAGCCAACATAGTACTTTTTTGAGGCATTGGTCAGCTTGTAACGCAGGAAAGGTGGTATCCAGTTTCTGCATAGCATGTCCCCACAGATTACATAAACTGACACAGAGCACTTATAATGAAACAAGGTCGTTTTTTCAGCCCATTAGGGTATAGACCAGGGTCTATCCCCACATCCATTTGAAGTTTGAAGTTTAGTTTATTGTCACGTGTTCTGAGGTACGGTGAAAAGCTTTTGTTGTGTGCTATCCGGTCAGCGGAAAGACGATACATGATTACAAACCATCCACAGTGTTCAGATGCATGTTAAAAGGAACAACGTTTAGTGCAAGATCCAAAGTCCAGTAAAGTCCTATTAAAGATAGCCTGGGAGTCCCCAATAAGGTAGATAGTCTCTAGTTGTTGATTGCGATTCAGTTGCATGATAGCAACTGGGAAGAATCTGTACCTGAATTTGGAGGTGTGCGTTTTCACACTTGTACACCTCTTGCCTGATGGGAGAGGAGAGAAGGAATGGCCAGGGTTAGACTCATCCTTGATTATGCTGATAGTCTTGGCGAGATATTGTGAAGTGTAAATGGTGTCAATGGAAGAGAGATTAGTTTGTGTGATGATCCATAATTCTCAGCCATTGCGATATTGGATGGAGCTGTTTCCAAACCATGCTGTGATGCATCCCGATAAAATGATTTCTGTGGCGCATCTGAAGAAGTTGGTGAGAGTTGTCGAACTTCCTAAGCCTTCTAAGGAACTAGAGGCATTGAGTGCTCTCTTGGTCGTTGCTTCAATATGGGCGGCCCAGGGCAGGTTTCTGGTCATATTTACACTTCGGAATTTGAAGCTTTCAACCAGCTCCATATCGGTGCCATCAATGAATACTGCACTGCTTCGTGAAGTTGATCACTATCTCCCATTTCTTATTCCCACTTTGCAATGCACTGTGTGTCAGCTGTAATTTACCAATTAATACCCTTGCTGCAGAGATTGGTGGATTCAATCAAGTCCATCACAGGTACAGCCCTCCCCCACTGTCGAAAGCATCTACATGAGGCGTTGGCTCAAAAAGGCGACATCTATCATCAAGGATCCACACCAATTGGGCCATGCCCTCCTTGCAGCTACGATTGGGAAGGTGCAATAAAAGCGTGAAGTTCCCCACACCACCAGGTTCAAGAACACCTACTTTTCAGGTTCTTGAACTGACCTGCACAACCCTAATTTTACTTCGACAGCAGAATACAGCGGACAACCTTTTGCACTACCAAGGCCTTACTTCTAATTGTGCCTTGCACTAATGTCTTCTTTTCTTTATACAGTCTTTATCTTTTCACTTTCTTGTGGAATTTATATATAATTTATGCATAATATAAAAGGTTGTTTGTTTGTCTGTCTATTTTCATTGTAGCTGCACTTCACTGCATGTGCATTTGGCAATAAACTCAACATGACTCAGCTTTGCAACGTGGGAGGAAACCAAAGCACCCATGCAGTCACGGGCAGATCGAGCCGACTCCACATACACAGTACCAGAGGTCAAGATTATACCCCTGGGTGCCTAGAACTGTGAGACAGCAGCACTAACTGCTGTGCCACAATGCCCATTGATGTCCTGTTGACTGGATTGTGTGTTAAGCTTTAAGTATATTATATTAAGTTAGCTTTTCACTGTACCTTGGCCCCGTGATAATAAACTAAACTCAAACTCAAGTGATAAGTACCGACCACAAGGTGAGAAACACAGGGGGTGGTTTCACATCTATCAAAGACTAGGGTTCAATCCTGACTATGTGTGCTTATCTGTACAGGTTTGTAAGCAAATTGGCTTGGTATATTTTTAAATTGTGCTTGGTGTGTGTAGGACAGTGTAAGTGTGTGAAGATCATTGGTCAGTGCGTACTTAGTGGGCCGAACGGCCTGTTTTCATGATGTATCACTAAACTAAACATTCAAATAATCTGTGTTCGGTATTATTAATACACTTGGTGCTCTTGGGATTGGAGATGAGCTTTCTCTTTCAGGACTCTGAGATCTGTCAGAACAAGTGGAAAAACTTGACGTCTTGACAGAAAGGTCGCTATGTTGTACAGGGATTAGAAGCACACCCTCTCATGATGTTGCAGTCACTCAAACAATTGAGAAAAATGGTTTGACAGTGAATACATACCTTGGATACCATTCACAAATACACGATGGAAACTAGAGGAATAACAGCTCAGTGCCATAAGAGATGTAATCTCGCAAAATAAAACTCCACTGGGCATAATTGGAGCAAGACAAAGCTTTTTATTTTTCCACTGAATTGGTTGTCTGGGATCTGTGCCATGTTTGTTCTACAGAGACTCATTATCTCCCCGTGAAGCAAAACATATTTGAGCATTGGACAAATGCATTAGGTAAAGACACAAAACTGCAACACTTAAAATGGCTTTATAATTTCAGCGATCTTTATCTTTAACTCCACTGTAATTTTCAAGCTGACGAGGGTCCCAGGAAAATATTTTAAGGCACAGTCATGATTATAAAATAAGACGGATGACTGCCAGCTAATGCATTGCAGGCTCCCAGAAATCATTGATCACTAAATAACCTATAAATGTGATATTGGTAAGAATCGATATTGTCTATGACCGTCAAAATCATTTCCAGAGAGCTGTTATCTCCACCTAAGAAGATAGATAGGGCCTCAGACTAAAATCTTTAGTGAAATTGGTAATATTTACATTTAAGTCTGCACTCTCCCAGTGTGTCCCCAATGAATTTGCTACCTTATAACTCAAAGGTAAGGATGTACTGATTGACAACCTTGTTCTACAATTATGTCAGTTGCAGTGCTCCATGTGAAGAGCAGGAAGATCCCAAAGACAATCTTGATCTGCACTGAAGTGCAGGCAGTTTTGGAATGAGAGGCTCCTGTGTACCTCAACAGAGAGGTGGGAGAGTAGCAAGCAAAGAATCATTGACTGAATTTGAATGACTGACAAAGACCAAGTATGGAAGGGTTAGTTGTGAAAGCCAGTGTTGTCCCCTAACAGGACTGCACGCCCATTCTAGACTGGGCTTCACTCTGAGAATTCCCATGGCCTCATAGCCTGAAAACGCTCAAGTTCAGGCTCATTCCTGAAGAGTGACTAAAATGTTGGCAGGTTGTTGCTGTCTCACAACCAGATGCTGCATTCAGCACAGCATAGGTAAGGGGATCAATTTAAAAGATGAAAAGAACAGTAACTTCTGAATGCAAGAACAATTGTTTATCAGGCTAATGTCCTGTCAACAACATTGAACAGGAATGTTGATGTATTTCATCTAATAATACCGGTTGAGGAAGACATTTTGTTGCAGAAAGTTCCAGTTCTTAAATATTTGTGGCATCGAGTATAAGAGAAAGGCTAACTCTCTAAAACTGCATAAAACATGAGTTAGATCACAGCTGGAGCACTTTGTACATTTCTGTTCACATTATAACACAGGATTGGAAATGTACACGATTGTTACTGGGCCTGTATAATTACACTTATGAAAGGGGAATGTTTAGGCTGAGGTTGTTTTCTTCAGAACGGTAGGGACTGAGGGGAAATTTAATTGAGATGAAGAGAATTATAAGAGGCCTGGCAGGGTGAACACGAAGGACATATTTCCCTTTGCATAAAAATCAGTAACAAGGGAGCTTGGGCTTGAGTAATTGGCAACGTTCTGCAGGGAGATAGGGGAATTATTTAACACAATAGGAGGTGGGGGTCTGGAACAGTGCATTACATGTTGAGGCACAATTTCTCAGCAAAATAAGAAGTATTTGGATGAGCACTTGGAGCCTTAAGCTGCAGAGCTATGGCTCAAGAGTTAGGAATTAGATTAATTCAAAATCCATTGAGGCTGGCATAGACATGATGGCTAAATGTCTCCTTTTTTTGCTGTCGATATCCATAATTTGTTGATTCCGTGCTATTCCATATGAACTTTAGTAAGCGCCTATGTTTTCAGATGGGACCTTAGCAATCCCATCTGTCAATCCAAAACTTCCTCACCAGTCTCCAGTCTCCGAACGCTGACACAAAAAGCAGGAGTAACTCAGTGGGACAGGTAGCGCCTCTGGAGAAAAGGAATTGGTGAAGTTTTGGGTCGAGACCCTTCTTCAGACTTCTTTAGACTTCAGTCTGAAGATGGGTCTCGACCGAAACGTCACCCATTATTTTTCTCCAGAGATGCTGCCTGACCAGCTGAGTTACACCAGCTTTGTGTGTCTATCCACTTACGTGCCTCTTGCCAGGCTTTGTCCCACTCACGTCTCTCTTTTCCAGGTTTCTCCCTCTACCATCATCAGTCTGAAGAAGGGTCCCTATCCGAAATGTTGAATGTCCATTTCCTCCACAGTTGTAACCTAACCTGAGTTCCTCCAGTATTTTGTGTTTTGCTCAAGATTCCAACATCTGCAGTTCCTTGTGTCTCCTGAGCAATCCCTGTTTGCCCACTGACATTACAAGGACATGCCTGACTAGATTGCAAATCTAAAGGTGAGGGAGGAGCAGTTGAACCATTCACAGAATGGTTGCTCTGCCCAGGTTATTTCATTCAACCCGCCCACCTACCTGGCTGATCCCCTCTTGTGGCAGAGACTGTGGCTGTCACAATGGTCTCACCAGCCACCACCAATGGTAGATGAAAGAGAGTCATGTTCGACCCGAAGAAGAACAAGCATTTCAAAAGGGGAATGTTGCAGGCCGTGGAAATCTTATATAACAATCAAAATTGGAAGTACAAAGCAGGTCAGGCAGCATCTATGGTGTGTGTAAAGGAGTTAATGTGCCAAATTTCAAATTGACAAAAGGTCATTGACCTGAAAAATTAATTATATTCCTTCCTCCAAAGATTTTGCCTGACATGTGTACCTCCA
Organism: Okamejei kenojei; assembly: GCA_035221665.1. Classification (NCBI taxonomy): domain Eukaryota; kingdom Metazoa; phylum Chordata; class Chondrichthyes; order Rajiformes; family Rajidae; genus Okamejei; species Okamejei kenojei. Next base: position 26,835,938 of record CM069138.1, read on the forward strand.
ATAATCTATATGTCCATTGAGGATAGAGGGCAAATAACATTTGACACTAACCCTTAGGGCAGGTGGTCTTAAATGTAACATTTAAATATCATTACCAAATTGACAGAGTGCTTTGCAATCTTTTCCCCAGGGCATTGTTTAATGTTTCATAAAAAAAATAAGGTATCTGTAGCAGTGCAGCACCAGCTCAGTCCCTCAGGCATCATCAACTGTGCTCTTCTTTGGAGTGAGAATTAAAACCACAATCTTTGGACTCAGAACAAAAATTCGAACTACTTGGACCAAGCTAAGGCTTGAAGGAAAAGCTTGCCCCTCCCTTCAATCCGTGGCTGACATGGTGCCCCACAACCATCAGATTCCTGAAATGACCAGCACTACCCAAATCCTATCTCAGTAACAAATTACTATGGGCCGCCACCTCCTGCAAGGTTATGGATTTGTTTTCTAATCGTATATTGCACTAATGTCTTGGGGGGTTTTTTACACTCTTTTTATTTCACTGGTTTGTAGTATTTATGTATAATTTATGTACTTTAGTGTGTTGTCTAAGTCTACGTGCCAGTGATTTTCATTGTACCTGCACCTCACCGTGTTAGTGCATATGACAATAAACTTGACTTAACTTATTGTGTACGGTTGATTGCCACAAAAGGCTGGAGTAACTCAGCGGGACAGGCAGCATCTCTGGGGAGATGGAATGGGTGAAATTTCAGTGCAATGTCGGGAGAGGTTGAGGTCAAAATGATTGCCACTTATGTTCCTAAGTTTCTAATAGTGTAAAATTTTTCCACTGACATCAGTGAATAGCAATGAAAAAGGTGCAAGAGGCATGGGGATGTGTCATCAGATCCCATCTAGAATAGGCACAAAATGCTGGAGTAACTCTGGGTCTGGCAGCATCTCTGGGGAAAAAGGATTGGCAGCATGGTCATGTATATATTTAATTTACGTGTTTATATGTCTGAAGAAGGGTCTCAACCTGAAACATCACCTAATCCTTCTCTCCAGAGATGCTGCCTGACCCGCTGAGTTACTCCAGCATTTTGTGTCTATCTCCGAAATGTCAACTGTCCATTTCCCTCCACAGATGCTGCCTGACCCACAGTGTTCCTCCAGCTGCTATTTATTGAACAGAACTTGTGTGAATTGGCACAAGGGTTTCACAATGGAGCCTGATACTTCTCGATCGCTCATGTATACGTCTCTTCTTGCAGGAAACACGTTTGTCCCCACCTCTAGCCCAGATCAGCAAAGAGAACTGAAAGTTGGGCCCTAGTTGGCCTGCAAAGCCATGCTCCACACCAGATAATTTGCCAGCTGAGTTATCAAATTAAGGCATCAAGAGGGGGCGGCTAAATACATTTCAGCCTAGACAGTGGAAGTTAAAGATCTTGGAATGTCCTTTGGCGAATATCATGGCATTTTAATCCTTAAAAATAACAGTTAAAACTTGGAAGGCACATTAGTTTCCACCAACTTGGTTTGTGGCTGATCTCCCTTCCATTAATTACAAAAAGAGAATTTTGTCTGTAACTTTATTGCACTGTGTCAGGGGATGGTCCGTGAAACTGGGTGGTACATAAATCAAAACGATTCCAGCCCTCCCCTCGCCACTCCATCGAGACCTGGGCTTGCATCCTGTATTAAACTGCTGGCATGAAAAATGACCTCTCTCTGCCAGATGTTACAAGCCCGAAGCAATCTCGCCCCTAATTCCCAGTGGAGAGGTTTCTGCAGTGGAAAAAAAAAGCCTGCCCGCAGCTCACCACTAACCGCAGCTGGAGAATCCACAGGGCAGCTGGAGTGGAAAATGTAACGAGTGCCAGCAAACATCCTTCCAAAGCTGCAGAAAGGTAGGCAAAGCTCAAAGTTAGCACTGAATTCTGTGGCACCCAGCAGTCAGCAATGGGCAGCATTGTGTTGCCAAAGGCAGCGGAAGCGAGGAGCACAATGCAGGCACCTCGCGTTTAACGCGTGTTTGATTTATGCGTTTTTGAAACTACGCGCCTGGTCCTTTAATATGGAATTTTTGAATAACGCACTCACGTTACTCACGATTCACCGCTGGCCGCGGAGTTGCGCATATGTTTAATTTACGTGTTTTTGAATTACGCGCTGCTTTTCAGTACGTCGCCTCCATGTAAAACACAACGTGCCTGTACTGACAAAAACCACAGCAAACCATGTGGTGTATTACATAACAGGAAAGCATCCCGAGGTGCTTCAGTCGAGTAGACCTCCAACAAATGGGAGACTGGGGACAGTCACCAAAAGCATGGTCAAAGAGGTAGGATTCAAAGGAGGAGGGAGGTGTGGAGAGGGGAAATTCCAGCTCTTAGGTAACTGGAGACACAATTTCCAAAGATAGAGTGATTAAACCCAGGGGATTTCCAAGATGTCTGATTTGGAGGATGCTGAGAATCCTTGCGGTTTGCAGCCTTGAAACTTTAGAGATACAGCATGGAACCAGGCCCTTCAGCCCTCCGAGTCCATGCTGACCAGCGATCAGTCCGTACACTATCACTATCCTACACACTAGTAACAATTTACAATTTCACCGAAGCCAATGAACCTACAAACATATACGTTTTTGGAGTATGGGAGGAAACCAGAGCATCCGGAAAAAAGCCACACGGTCACAGGGAGAATGTACAAACTTTGTAATTGACTGCATCCATTGTCAAGATCGAACCGGTTCTCTGGTGTTGTAAGACAGCAACCCTATCGTGCGCTACTGTGCCACTCTGATTGAGTCATTGAACTATGGGGTGGGGGGGGGGGGGGGGGGGGGAGGGGAGGAATGTGGTGGGATACAAACACATCCCAACTAAAATAATCCCTCTAATTCAATCCAGTTACAGATTTATTGTTTAAAGTTGAACTATGTGAATTCTACATGGAAACAAGGAGGGAAGTTGTTTTCATTTTCATAATGTACAAAAGATGCTTTAACATAGGCAGAGGCATAGAACTGATTTTTATTTGTCAGCAATAACCATTATCTGTGATTTCATCAGGAAGCCTTTATGATACTTTTTTTTAATATAAGATTCTGCACATGATTAGCTTTGACTGCAATTGACAACATTGCGGGCCTCTTGGAGAAAGTGTCTCAGAGATTCCCAAAGACAGAGCCATTAAGCGAAACACAATCCAAAGCAGCCGATGGTGGGGGGGGAAGGGTCAAGGGAGGGTGGATTGGTGGGGGGAAAATAACCAATGCATCACTGCTGTCAAGACCACAAGGTAAGGAGCATCAAAATGTGTACTGCCCATTCTGTCCTGAGCCTCCTCCACTGTCAGAGTGAGGCCACACGCAAATTGAAGGAACAGCACTTCATATTTCGCTTCAGCAGCTTACAACCCAGTGGTATGACTATGATTTCTCTAATTTCAAGATACCCCTACATTCCCTCTCTCTCTGTCCCTCCCCCACCCTAGCTATCCTGTCAGTTCCACTGTTCGTGGCACACAGCAGCAACAAGCTTGAAGCCATAGATACAGAGCTTGGTATCAGCGAAGTGCGTCTCTTGTGGAAGGGGGACATCAGCATTAACGTCCTTAGCAGATCTTGAGATGTATTCATTCTTTGCCCTGGACATTCTTTCCACATTTAGCTGGTAGAAGCGTAGAGATTTCCTGATGCTGCTGGAGTTTTGGCCCTGGGAAGGGCCGCTTGGGATGGTCAAAAGTGCCACCAAAACACAACATCTTTTGTTTGTGCACACAGAGCTGCTAGATTCCCTGGATGCAGCAAGACATCAGCGCTGGCAAAAGACTGTAGATGACTTGAACTTTACGCACTCCAGCAGGAAGGCTTTGCCTCTCCTTTGTGATCTTGGTTCAGCTGCTCCTGCCCAGTACTATCCCCCCAAGGTGTCAGCAAATGCTGTAGCCTCTCGCTTGCTGGCAAACTCGAAGGTTGCCACTACCAAAGAGACCCGACAAGAAGTGAGATGGAACCTGACAAAGTCCATCACTTCTTCACCATCCTCAAGCCCCCTTTCTAATCCATACTCCAGTTTATGTAGACGAAGTCCTGTCCTCTACTAAATGTGGGAAAGCATCAGGAGTTGATGGGATCTACCCGGAATTTCTGAAGAACCTTGGCCCCCATGGACACAACTGGCTGGCTGATTTTTTCACCCATGTCCATTGTAGTGGAATTATCCTAAAGGTCTGGAAAAAAGTCTAAAGTCATCAGCATTCTCAAGCCTGGGAAATCTGCTGATGATGCAGCTAGTTACCGATCCATCTCCCTCTTGTGTACATCTTACAAGCTGTTTGAGCGCCTCCTGCTTGCCAGGATTTCTCCATTGGTAGAACCTGTTCTGTCCAGAGAGCAAGCTGGCTTTAGACCTGGTAGAAGCTGCGCAGATCAAGTCCTTGCCATCACTACCAATATAGAGGCTGGCTTCCAACGTGCCCTGAAATCTGGTGTTGCTCTCACTGATCTGTCATCAGCTTATGACACCGTGTGGAGTCATGGTTTGTTGCTGAAAGCTTCCGGAATCTTGAAGTGCTAAACCACCCTGCGTGCCCTCTCATTCATCTTCAGCAACCGTAGATTTAGGGACTCGCTTGGGAACCAGACCAGCTTTGTCAGGACCCTGAATGATGGTCTCCCCCAGGGCTCAGTCCTAGCCCCCATACTCTTCAACATTTATGTGAGTGACATGCCAACTACCTCATCCAGGAGGTTTGCCTATGCAGATGACCTTGCCCTTGCCTACCAGGGGGCTGCCTTTGAGGATATCAGCAGAGTGCTAACCCAAGACTTGAAGGAGATGGAGGAGTACAGCACCTTCTGGTGACTTCGCCCCAACCCATCTAAGACAACTGTCAATGCCTTTCACGTCGGCAATCGGCTTGTCAATGAAAAGCTCCGAGTGTCCCTTTGTGGTAAGCAGGTGAAGAATGAAGAATTCCCCAAGTACCTCGGAGTCACCCTGGATCGTACCCTCACCTATCGTGAACACCTGAAGAGGGTGGCTGATAAACTGAAAGCAAGGGTCAACATCATCAGGAAACATGCAGGCAACAGCTGGGGATCCAATGCACACACCCTCCGTACCGCAAACTTAGCCCTAGTCTCCTCAACATCCGAGTTTTGCTCAACAGCTTGGGCTAATAGCTGCCACACTAAACGAGTTGACACTGTCCTTAACTCTGCAATGTGTGTCATCACAGGGATGCTTAAGACAACACCTTTGCAGTGGCTCCCTGTCTCTCATATCGCCCCTCTGACCATACGCAGAAGGGAGAGGATGCTGAAAGATTGGTGCACCATCGATGTTAACCCTGACCTTCCCATCCATGCTGACTTGAACAGTCTGCCCAACATGCGCCTGAAGTCCCGCAAACCATTCTGGTCTTCAGTCAAATCCCGGGAAGACTTTGACTCCAAGACTGAGTGGCGCAGAGCCTGGAACGATGCCAACACCAACAACAGAGAGGTCATCACAGACCCCACAGTGAAACCACCGGGATTTACCTACATCGCAAACAATGGCTAACCTTGAACAGAATCAGCACCCTCCATGCAAGAACAGCCCATCACCTGCATAAGTGGGGGTGACAGACAGCCCTGCTTGTGATTGCGGACATCCAGACCAGACCATCCCACGCATCGTGAATGACTGCCCACTGAGGGTTTTCCTTGGTGGCATCAAAGCCATCCACCCAGTAACTGATTAAGTCCTGGCCTGGATGTCTATCCTTGACCTACAACTTCAGGCTGTGCACACCATACGCAAGAAGAAGAAGTTCCACTGTTCACATGCATATATCCCTTCATTATCACCTCTTCCACAATCAACAATGGACTATTGTGTGCTCCACCTTTCCTTGGTCGTGGATCTGATTTGTTCTGTACATTTTCATACATCTGGTTTCCTTCTCACCTGACTCTCAATCCGAAGAAGGGTTTCGACCCGAGGCATCCCCTATTCCTTTTCTCCAGATATGCTGCCTGACATGCTTCAGTTACTTCAGCATTTTGTTTCTATCTATGCAGCGATTAAAATATAATTTGTGCTCAGCCCATTCATTGCAGGTCCAGAAAATCTTTACACCCACCCAGTGAACAGATTAATTTGTGGCTTTGTTTCTGGGCTCACCCTACTCGGTCTTAATTAACGCAGCGGTTTGTGTACTTGGATCACATTTACACCACTGCAGCCCAACAGGTGCACCCAGGAGTTGATGCTCCAGAGGAGTCTCCACTCGTTGACGTTTATCCACATCATTTCCTCCCTGTATGCTCACTTCTCCTTAAAAACTTCTTCGCTGCGTGCCTCAGCTGCTTGTACCCAGAAAGGAAAATGAAGAGGACTATGGGGAAAGGAGCAGAGGAGTGAAATTAATTTGATGGCATTTTCAAAAAGGCAATGGGCATCATCAGCGTGAGGAATAATTAGAATAATAAATGGCTTGCAATTGGAAATCACAAATATTTATAGCTAACAAGATGGTAAACGAGAAGCAAATCATTCATAAATTTTCCGCATCCCCTTGTGGTTCTTTATTTGCTCACAGTATAATCTTTAAAAATGACATTTAATTATGTTTTTAATGATTACAGAGGGACATGTAAAGTTGTTTTGAATACAATTATTCATTATAGCTAAGAGTTTAGGAGACAGTAGCTAAAATTAATGGTGCAATATTCAAGATAAGTTTTCATCTGACAGTTACAGGCTACGTTCAGAATGATTACATCGGGTTTTTTTACAGAACTTCACCCAGACACAGTGAAACTGGTGCAAAAAGCCTGAAAACTTTAGCTTCACAGATTAGCTTCAGCAAAATTTAATGTTCAGCAACTGTTGGGGTAGAATTAAAAATATTATAGTGAAGAAACCCATAAAACTGGACCTGCCCATTGATTGAGTTAGGAAGTCGTCAGCCTGCTGGAGTTTTCTTTAATCAAGCTCATTAGTGAAACTATGAGGAAGCTGCAAATATTTATCTGGAATTCAGGACACCAGGAAGGTCATAATAAAGACTTTGAATGTGATTGTTTTTTTTAATTTACAAAGGAAATACTGACTGTAACCAGATATATGTAACAAATAGATGCTATATTTTCTGCCCAATCACATGAACACATTATTTAGCACATTAAGCCACAGTAATAGGCCCTTTAGCCACCCATGCCTGTGCCAACCGTGACGCCAATCTGCAGCCTTCATATGATCCATATCCCTCTATTCCCTGCCTGTTCATGTTTCTGTATAAACACCTCACAAACATTGCTATCATATCTGCGTCTGCCATCTCCCCATAGTGCATTCCAGGCATCTACCACTCTCTAATCACAAATAGAGTCATAGTCAAACAATGTGGAAACGGGTTCTTTGGTCCAACTTGCCCACACTGGCCAACATGCTCGATCTACACTAGTCTCACCTGCCTTTGCTTGGCCCATAACCCGCTTAACATCCTACCTGTCCAAAGGTCTCGTAAATGTTATGATAGTACCTGCCTCAACTAACTCCTCATCACCCTTTGTGTAAAAATGTTACCCCTCAGGTTCCTATTAAAATCTTTCCCCCCTCACCTTAAACCTATGTCCTCTGGTTCTCGATTCCCCTACTCTGGGCAAAAGACTTTGTGCATTTACCCAATCTATCCCTCTCATGATTTTGTACACCTGTTTAAGATCACCCCTCATCCTCTGCGTTCCAAGCAAAAATGTCCTAGCTTGCTCAATCTCTCCCTACAGCTCAGGCGCTCGAGTGGCCCTGGAAACATCCTTGTAAATCTTCTCTGCATCCTTTCCTGCTTGACAACATCTTTGTCAACTTTCAAATAACATGGTCTCCAAAACTAAATGTGGCCTCACCAATGTCTTATACAACTGTAACATGACCGCCCAACTGCTAGAAACACAGAAACATAGAAATTAGGTGCAGGAGCAGGCCATTCGGCCCTTCGAGCCTGCACCGCCATTCAATATGATCATGGCTGATCATCCAACTCAGTATCCTGTACCTGCCTTCTCTCCATACCCCCTGATCCCTTCAGCCACAAGGGCCACATCCAACTCCCTCTTAAATATGGCCAACGAACTGGCCTCCAATACCTTCTGTGGCAGAGAATTCCACAGATTCACCACTCTCTGTGTGAAAAACGATTTTCTCATCTCGGTCCTAAAAGATTTCCCCCTTATCCTTAAACTGTGACCCCTTGTCCTGGACTTCCCCAACATCGGGAACAATCTTCCTGCATCTAGCCTGTCCAACCCCTTAAGAATTTTGTAAGTCTCTATGAGATCACCCCTCAATCTTCTAAATTCCAGCGAGTACAAGCCGAGTCTATCCAGTCTTTCTTCATATGGAAGTCGTGCCATCCCAGGAATCAGTCTGGTGAACCTTCTCTGTACTCCCTCTATGACAAGAATGTCTTTCCTCAGATTAGGAGACCAAAACTGTACGCAATACTCAATACCATGACTGATGAAGTTCAATGTGCCGGAAGCCTTTTTGACCATCCTGTCTGCCTGTGATGCCACTTGCAAGGAATTATGTACCTGCATATCTCGATCACTCTGCTCTGCAACATTCCCCAGTGCCCTACCATTTACTATGTAGGCCCTGCCCTTGTTAGACTTCCCAAAATGCAAGACCTCAAATTTCTCTGTATTAAATTTCATCAACTATTCCTCAGCCCACTTGTCCATCCGATCAAAATCCTGCTCAAAGTTTGACAACCATCTTCACTATCTACAATACCACATCTGCAAACTTGCTAATCATATCTTGTAGGTTCTCATCCAAATTATTGATATGGATTACAAACAGCAAAGGGCCCAGCACCAAACCTGAGGCACACCACAAGTTACAGACCTCCAGTCCAAAAAACAACCTTCCACCATCCCTGAAGCTGATTTTCTATCCACTCTCCTTGGATACCGTGTGATCTAACCTTCCAGATCAGCCTACCATGTGGAACCTTGTCAAATGCCTTACTGAAATCCATATATACATCTACAGCTCTGCCTTCATTAAACGTTTTGGTCACATCTTCAAAAAACGTAATCAGATTTGTGAGACACAATCTCCCATGTACTAAACTGTGCTATCCCTAATCAGCCCTTGCCCATCTAAATGCATATATATTTTTTATTCCTCAGAAAACTCTCTAGTAATTTTCCAACTACAGATGTTAGGCTCACTGGCTTGTCGTTCCCAGGCTTTCCCCTGCCGCTGTTCTTGAATAGAGGCACAACATTTGCCACCCTCCAGTCTTCCGGCATCTCACCCATATTTAATGATGACTCATAAATCACAGTCAAGGCACATGCAATTTCCTCTCTCACTTCCCACGGTATCCTGGGATATATTTGATCAGGAGATTTGTCTACCTTCATATGAGTTCAAATTTTCAAACCTCCTCGATCATAATACTGACTACCCTCAAGACACTAAGCTCCCGAATCCTCATGTCTTTCTCCACAGTACTCATTGACGACTTTGCCCATCTCCTGCGGCTCCACTCAGAGTTGACCGCTTTGATTCCATAGTCCCATTCTCTCTCTGGTAACCCTTTTTTCCCTTCATGTACTTTTGGGATTATCCTTAATATTATCTGCTTTTATATCTTTAAATTGCCTCCTCTCATCTCAAAGCCACATCCTTGTGTATTTAGTGTTTTCATCCTGGGAAAATGACTATTTAAACCTCATAATTTTCTATATTTCATTCAGGAAGATTCTCAACTTCCAAAGTTCCAGACAAAACAATCTAAGCTTGTCTAAACTCTCCTTGTCAAGGCAACATCCTGGTTGAACTTCCAGCACCCTCTCCAAAGCCTCTACATCTTTCCTACATTGTGGCAATTACACAGTAACTGTGGCCTCACCAAATCGTTATATCGCTGCTATGTGACTTGTCAATTTAATTACTCAGTGGCCGACCTATGAAGGCAAGCATGAAGATCGATCTCGACCCGAAACATCACCCATTCCTTCTCTCGCTGCCTGTCCCGCTGAGTTACTCCAGCTTTTTGTGTCTATCTTCATGCATATACCTTCATTACTATCTTTTCAGGGAGCTATAGATCCATCTTTACATCAATGCTCCTAAGGGTCCTGATATTCACTTTATTCTTTATTCATGCATTTGTTGTCACAAGGTACAGCAACTCACAGTTGTCTGGATTAAACTCCACATGCCATTGTTGCCCTGGAGACTTACCACCTTAGCATTTTTCAAGATACCAACCACCAACTCCTTCTTAATATCAGCAGACCCTAGAATATCCCCATACTCCAATGATCTCACCGTCATTCAAAGGTAGACAAAAATGCTGGAGAAAATCAGCGCGTGAGGCAGTATCTATGGAGCGAAGGAAATAGACAACGTTTCGGGTCGAGACCTTCATTCATGTCTTTTGCCTTGGTGAAATATTCATTGAGGATCTCAGTCACTTCCTGTGGCTCATTGCATAAATTCCCTCCTAACAAAGAGAAGCAGGGAGAAGAACTAACAAAGAGAAGTAGGGAGAAGAACTGATTGGTTGAAGCCCGTGTGGAGGGTGAGTCAGAGGGGGAAAACAGAGTGTCAAAAAGCAGCCCGACTTAGCCCAGAGCTTACATGGATTTTGAACAAGCAGCAACAAGGAGAAGCAGGGAGACGAGCTGATTGGCTGAAGCCCGTGGGAAATGTGAATAAGTCACCGAGGAAAAATAGTTGAAAACTGGGGAATTTGGTTTGGAAATTGGTTAATTAGGCAATTAATCAGTCAATATAAGCAAGAATCTGTCTTCACTAAGGAAGGCACAAACAATCTCCCAGATGTACTGGAGGACAGAGGATCTAAGGGGGTAGAGGAACTGAAATAAATTTTCATGAGGCAAGAAATAGTATTGGGTAGGCTAATGGGACTGATGGATGACAAATCCCCTGGGCCTGATGGTCTGCATCCCAGGGTCCTCAGGGAGGTGGCTCTAGAAATAGTGGACGCATTGGTGATCATTTTCCAATGTTCAATAGATTCAGGATCAGTTCCTGTGGATTGTAGGTTAACTAATGTTATCCCACTTTTCAAGAAAGGAGCGAGAGAGAGAAACGGGGAATTACAGACCAGTTAGCCTGACTTTGGTGGTGGAAAATATGCTGGAATCAATTATTGAAGAGGTAATAATGGGACATTTGGATAGCAGTAAAAGGATTAGTCCGTCAGCATGGATTTATGAAAGGAAAATCCTGCTTGACTAATCTTCTGGAATTTTTTGAGGATGTAACAAGTAAAATGGATGAAGGGGTGCCAGTGGATGTAGTGTATCTAGTCTTTCAGAAAGCCTTTGATAATGTTCCGCATGGGAGACTGGTGACTGAAATTAGAGCACATGGTATTGGGGTTATGGTGTTGACATGGATAGAAAATTGGTTGGCAGACACGAAGCAAAGTGTAGGAGTGAACGGGTCCTTTTCAGAATGGCAGGCAGTGGCGAGTGGAGTGCCGCAAGGCTCGGTGTTGGGGCCGCAACTGTTTACCATATATATTAATGATTTGGAAGTGGGAATTAGGAGCAACACTAGCATGTTTGCGGATGACACAAAGCTGGGTGGCAGTGTGAACTGTGAAGAGGATGTTAGGAGGTTGCAGGGTGACCTGGACAGGTTGAGTGAGTGGGCAGATGCGTTGCAGATACAGTATAATATTGATAAATGTGAGGTTATCCACTTTGGCGGCAAAAACAAGGGAGCAGATTATTTTCTCAGTGGGGTTAGGTTAGGTAAGGGGGAGGTACAGAGAGACCAGGGTGTCCTTGTACACCGGTCACTGAAAGTTGGCGTGCAGGTACAGCAGGCAGTGAAGAAAGCTAATGGAATGTTGGCCTTCATAACAAGAAGATTTCAGCATAGGAGTAGAGAGGTTCTTCTGCAGTTGTATAGGGCTCTGGTAAGACCACATCTGAAGTATTGCATACAGTTTTGGTCTCCTAATTTGAGGTAGGACATCCTTGTGATTGAGGCAGTGCAGTGTAGGTTCACGAGATTGATCCCTGGGATGGCGGGACTGTCATCTGAGGAAAGATGAGCGGGTATCTTATAGAAACATATAAAATTATAAAAGGACTGGACAAGCTAGATGCAGGAAAAATGTTCCCAATGTTGGGCAGGTCCTGAACCAGGGGTCACAGTTTTAGAATAAAGGGGAGGCCATTTAAGACTGAGGTGAGAAAAAAACCTTTTTACCCAGAGAGTTGTGAATTTGTGGAATTCCCTGCAACAGAGGGCAGTGGAGGCCAAATCACTGGATGGATATAAGAGAGAGTTAGAGCTCTAGGGGCTAGTGGAATCAGGGGATATGGGGAGAAGGCAGGCACGGGTTATTGATTGGGGACGATCAGCCATGATCACAATGAATGGTGGTGCTGGCTCGAAGGGCCGAATGGCCTCCTCCTGCAACTATTTTCTATATCTATGAGTGTGCCTAACCTATCCTTAGCTCACTTCCTGCTCCTAGTATATGCTCTCAATATATGTGCAAAGTGCCTTGGAATATTCCTTAATCCTACTCACCAAGGACAATTCATGCTCCTTTTAGCTTTTCTTATTCCTTGTTTAAGGTTTTTCCTGTTTCCTTTACATTCATCAAGAGCTTTGTCTGATTTCAGTTTCCTAAACCTTACATATGTTTTATTCTTATTTTTGACTGAACTTATAATGTCTCTTGGGTACACAAAAAGCTGGAGAAACTCAGCGGGTGCAGCAGCATCTAAGGAGCGAAAGAGATAGGCGACGTTTCGGGTCGAGACCCTTCTTCAGACTGGTCAGGGATCAGGGAAACGAGAGATATAGACGGTAATGTGGAGAGATAAGGAACAATGAGTGAAAGATATGCAAAAAAGTATCGGTGATAAAGGGAACAAGCCATTGTAAGCTGTTTGTGGTGTGAAAATGAGAAGCTGGTGCGACTGGGGTGGGGGAGGGAGATAGAGATAGAGGGAATGCCAGGGCCCGAGGGCTGAGGGAGAGGTGGGAAGGGGAGGAGACAGCAAGGGTTAACAGAATTGAGAAAATTCAATATTCAATATTCAATATTCAAGATTATAATGTCTCTTGTCTTCTAGGGTTCCTGAACCTTGCCATCCTTATCTTTTGCCCTCACAAGAAAATTGTCATTCTGAACTCTAACTCTAACCACCTGGCCTTTAAAGGATTCCCATATATCAGATGATGATTTACCCCAAACATCCATCCTTTGATTTCATTCTTCAGTATCTGCCTAATAATATTGTAATTAGCTTCTCCCAATAGGAAACTTTCACCCCAGAACCAATCTTAGCCTTGTCCATATCTATCTTAAAACTTATGTAATTATGATAATTGTTTCCAAAAGACCCCCCCCCCCCCACTTTGATTCTTTGGTCACCTGGCCAAGCTCATTCTCCAGTACAAGATCTGGAACAGCCTTATCCCTCATTGGACTATGTACATGTTGTTTAAACACACTTTCCTGGTGCACCTCATCATTTGATGGTGGATTCCAGGATTGTGACTGTGTTTGGGTTACTTAGGATTGCGACTCTGATTGGATTACTCAGATTTAAGGCTGATTGGATTACTCAGATATAGACTGCGATTGGGTTACTCAGATTGTGATTAAATTACAGGTTTTGGACTATGATAGGGTTACTAATTTTTGAGACTTTTTTACTCGGGGATGAAGCAATGATTGGATTACACTTGCAGGCACAAGAGACTACATATGCTTGGATCTTCAGATTCATAAATGTGATCTTGGTTACAGACGTGACATCGTGATTGGGTTACTCAGGAATTGAATGTGTTTCTCAGATTGAGATTGTACTGGTTACCGAGGATAGGGATAACAATTGTTTACTCAGGATTGTGACCGTGATTTGGGTTACAGGACTGAGACAATGATTTGATTACTCAGGACTTCGATTGGATTACTCAGGATTGAGATTGTGATTAAACGCTTGCATTAATTTATTATTAATTATTGTATTTTTGATTATTATATACTACCTTTGTGATAATGGATTTACAGGCCTTGTAAACTGCAGCAAATCAGAATTTTGTTGTTCCGTTGTCAGTACATATGACAATTATTCATATGACAACCATTCTTGATTTTCCACTTTTTTTAGCTAAATTGATCAGACTGGAAAAGGGATATTTTTTTTCAAAGTCCCTTTTTTTTTTGGACAACAAGAATGGAAATTTACATTTGATCAAGGTCTGAGATTAATTTCACGAGGAAAGGCACCAACACCTCAAAAAATGGTTTATGGAGCACGGATCTATATGTGGTTGATTGTCGGTGTTGAATATTCAGAATCCTGCACAGGGCTAACTTTAATCCATGTTTATTGCTTGCATTATAGATGATTGAGGGTCCAAACGTTCTATTTTTTAAGGCCAAAGAGACCCATGGACAGCAGAGATATTTCATTGAACAAGATCTGATACGTGTCAAAGGATATGGAAAGTTGGTTTAATATCGTCACAGAGGGTGTCATTGGTAACTATGTTCGGAGTCACTTCAGACTGCAGACTGGTGTAGACGGAAGGGATTAAGGAAGAGGAAAAGGAAAAAAATGACATTACATTCAAGGATTTTGGAAAGAGTAAGGAGATTCGGGCTGGGTACAGTTTGAGGAGAGATGGTGGGGCAGATTGAAGAAGAGAAGAACAGATCCTGAGGAGAGAGAACTGATGACAAAATAACAGCAGGGCCAGATATCGCAAATGAATTTAAAATTAAGTTGGTGAAATATTACTTGCCAAAACAAGAACTGCAATTCCCATTGAAAGCAGAAATTGTACAATGTTAACAAAGAAAAGCAGTGTAATAGCAGCATTCTGATACATGTGGGCTGACTACTTGGCTTGCTTACAGGCTGTGACAGCGCAGTCAGATGTATTCCAGCACCTCAGTGCTTGCCTTGTCACAAGACAGTCTCAGATCAGTAACGCTGTGTGGCTGTACTGAGGAAAGAAAAGCCCCGCAGGCTTGAAGGGAGGTGGAAATTTGACCTAAAAACTGTCTCATTGGGTGAAAGTAAAGTCTCTATAGTTTGGGGTCTTGCAGGGCCCCATACTTTCAGTGATGTACGTATTTTAATGACTTGGACAGATTGTAGGGATCATGATTAAGAAGTTTCCATTGGCATCTAAATTGGCAACGTGCATGATAATGAGGAAGAAATTCTAGACTGTAGGCCTACACAGTTTGGTGGACAGAAAATAAGCAACTGGATTTCAGTCTGGAAAAGTGTGAAGTAATGCATTAGCAAAGGGCAACCAAGATAAGGGAATTATCCAAACAACAAATGGTAGGTCTGAAACCTACCAGCTTGTCCAACCTCTCCCTATAACTCAAACATTTGAGTCCTGGCAACATACTTGTAAATCATGTTTGCAATCATTCCATCTTAATGGCATCTTTCTGATAGCAGCATGACCAAAACTGAACAGAATACTCCAAGTGTGGCCTCACCAATATCTGTACAACTACAACATAATGTGTCAAAATGTACAGTCAATGCCCTGCCTAATGAAGACAAACATGCCAAAAGCCTTCAACACCACTCTCCAAGGATATGGAGAGACAATATTGTCAAAATTTATCAGCGTTCACTTCACTGCATTACATCTTGTTTGCTGCAACTGCCTTCAGATCTTGGGTCTGATATTGGAGATCACTCTTAACATGGTGCACTTCAGGACTTTCTTATTGAGTGGCCAAATATATAAGCCTGACAGATATACTGCATGTAAAGGAGCAGACATTGTACATGTACGATAAACCCAATGAAAATGGGTGACTAGTTTGACTGATTGCATTGACTTAATCCCTGATCCCTTTATAAGAAGTCAGTTCACACTACTGTTCAAACAGCACCAATTATCTCTTGGCCTTTGGAGGCCTAAAGTGAACCTCTGCATCTTGACAACTTGGAAATCTTACTTATTATGAATTAACAAATCGTTTTGATGTCATGATCTGGTTAGTTAGATGATTTGGCTCTCAGTCCAGGCGATTAATACTGCATGTGGTTAGTAAATTCATTTTGTTGATGAGGCAGAATAAATGTCTCCATCCATCAGGTTCTTGAAACAAAATATTCTGGCTTGTGTCAGTCGATTTTATTCTTAGAATTGAGCTTTTCTTCTATACCTAGGAATAAAAGAGCACATTAAATAAGTGTTTTGTGAAATCTGTTCTTGCTTCCATTTTCTGTTTCACTTGCAAAAGTCAAATATTGCAAATGTTGAACATCTGAAATAAACATAGAGAAAATATCGGAAAGATGGTTCTAGTGAAGGATCGTTAAGCTGAATGATTGACTGTTTTCTCTTCACAGATGCTGCCTAACCTGGTGAGCATTTCTTGCATTTCAAGTCAAGTTAAATTGAGCTTATAGTTTCTGAAGAAGAGTCCCGACCCGAAACGCCACCCATTCTTTTTCTCCAGAGCTCCTGCCTGACCCAATGAGTTACTCCAGCACGTTGTGCCTATCTACAGTATAAACCAGCATCTGCAGTTCCTTTCTACACATGTTTATTGTCATATGCACAGAACGGTGAAGTACAGGTACTATGAAAATAATTTGTTGCTCTTATTCCATTCTCCTTTGCTGATATTAAGACTAATAGTAAGACCAGGAGACCCGCAGATCAGCACTTATAGGTTCTCTGCAGAGTACCTGTTCTCTATCGCTGGGCCACAGCTGAAACAGTAGCGGAGGACCAAATGGGCCAGAGGCAGTCTCTACCTTTTGTTTGGAAAATGAGCCATGCCACGATATAAATAAGCAGCAATAACATGAACATAACATCAGAAGTGAAAATGTAAATGCTGAAAACACTCAGCAGGTCAGGTAGCATCTGTTGAGAGAGAAAAAGTTAGCATTTCCCTTCTCATTCAATGACCACCACTAGCCAGATGCCCTTGATATACTCCCAACAAATATGTTGACATTCCTTAGCTTCCACAGCTTGTGATGACAGCATGACAGCTACTGAATGCAGCTGTCATTCAGTATCTGGTCTATTCGATTCCATACGAGCAAGAATGTACTCAGAACAGGCAAGCATACTCAGCCACAGAATAAAACAGTGTGGAAACAGACCCTTCAGCCTAACACGTAAAGTCTGACCAAGATGCCCATGTACACTTGTTCCATTTGCCCGTGTTTGATGCATATTGCTCTAAACCTTTCCAGTCTGTGTATCTGTCCAAATATCTTTCAGATGTTGTTATAAAACATGCTTCAAACACTTCCTCTGGCACCTCTTCCATATACATGCCGCTTTATACGCCATGTGCCCAGTACTAGATATACTGTCCTGTTACAGAACTGAATGATTTTCAGTGGTCTGCCTGCTATATAAAGAAGATAAAGTAACATTTCTGATCTCAGTCTGGTCCATATCCCCTCTAGGCATTGGAGCAAAAACAGTTTCCCATTTTGCCTTTGTCACTTCTACTATAATTCAGAAGGTACCATTCTCAATCTATCAGATAAAATGTAGCTCTGATCAAACAGTCTATAGCGGCAGACTTGAATCACTAGCCTTTATATCTAAAATAGACAAAAAGGCTGGAGTAACTCAGCAGGACAGGCAGCATCTCTAGACAGGAAGAATGGGTGATGTTTTGTGTTAAGACCCTTCTTCAGACTTTACACTTTATTTTTCCAAGTATTTCTTCCTACTCCCTTTATATCTAATACAGCCTGTAAACCAGAAATGTCTCAGTTTTAAAGTGATCTCAAAAACATGCACAAAGTATAATAGAAGGATAAAAACATATTTACATGCTATTTACATACTGTTATCTGGAATGGACTGAATTATGGATAATGAGCAAGATATATACTTAAAGGACAAAACATAAGTTGCAAAAGAATTAGGAAAATATAAGGGGATGATCATTCCTTCAAAGAACTGGATATACAGAGTTATCTTGGGGTCCAGTCCATAGCTCCCTGAAAGTGTCAACACAAGTAGACGAGATAGTAAAGAAGGTGGACAGCATATTTGCCTTCATTGGTTAGTTTTTAGGTTTAGGTTAATTATTGTCACATGTTTTTATAAAAATTGTGAGACAAAATTTGATGTATTATGTCATCCCATTACAAGAAGGATGTGAAGGCTTTGGAGAGGATGCAGAAGTTCACCAGGGTGTTGTATGAATTTGAGAATATTAGCTATATGGAGATACTGGGCCAAGTTGGAATATTTTTAGTGAAGCGCTGAGGCTGAGTGGCAACCTGATATAAGTGAATAAAATTTTGGGAGGGAAGAAATGGTGGTGGAAATGCCAAATGCCAGAGGCCATAGCTTTAAAGTGAGAAAGGGAAAGTTTATGGAAATTTGCAAGGCAAATTTAGGACACAAATAGTGCCTGGAATGCATTGCCAGGGGAGGTGGTGGAAGAAGATGCAAAAGCAACATTTAAGAGGCATTTAGACAGGCATATGAACAGGTAGGAAATGGAAGCATGTAGACCATATACAGCCAGATGGATTGATTTGGATTCACATCTTGGTTGGCACAGACATTATGGACCCTGCTCTGCCCTCCTCTGGTTCTGTTATATTTTCTAGGAGCAGATACTGATATGATGGACAAATTGACTTCCCCCAAAGCTGTGATGTTTCATGATTCCAGGAACATCATTTCAGAGTGCACTGTCATTTACTTCCCACACTTGCTTTATTAATGGAAGATCTCATTAAGGTTTGAGAGTTATGTGACTCGTCTTTAAGAAATAAAACTCAATATATATTTCTTCACCAAGTAAGAGCAGCAACACGGTATTTTAAGGTTAGATTGGAGAAGCTGCAGTTTATCTTGAAGAAATTGAGGGATGATTTGATGGCGATTTGGATGGCCAAGGACTTTGATAGGTTTCGATAGGTGGACAGAGTGAAGCTGTTCCATTAGGGACCAATTGAGTGCACAGGTTTGAAATGTTTGGCAGAAGGTAAAATGAGAAAATATTTTTTTTTTACTGAGAGTAGTTCTGGGATGGTAAAATCCAAATCATTCAGGGCCTTCAACAGATTGGACAGACATGTGTGAGCGAGAATTACCAGCAGTGGTGTGGAAGCCGTATTAGCTTGATGGGCTGAATGACCTCATTTTGTGCCAGGAAAAGGATGAAACATGGGTGTCATTTTAACAAAAATGATCTTTGAGTTTCAATAGCCAAATTTGAGTTGTTAAAAAATAAGTTCCGACTGGCTTTCTAATCCTGTGGTATATGCACTGAATTGAGACCACAAGCCTGAATCATCCAGAAGGGAACAGGAGTTTCCCTGGAAATGCCGGGTAGGCCAGAAGGGCTTGCGTGGGAAGCATCATGTATTACTGGCAAGAGCTGTAATGAGTACGGTAGGGACAGATGTATCATATATTGATTTTGTCAGTAATTTAGTCAGCTTCAAGTGGAAACATAGCAGCACCTAATGAATTATACTAAGCGTTTATGTCTTACATGTGGTCAATACCAACGAGATAGAAACGGAATCAAAGCAATAAAGGTACTTACATCTTGATTTGTCCCAGATGAAACTGTTTAATATTTCACCCACCATATACAAAATGTTGATGACAGCAACTGATGCCACGAAGGCAACACACTTCGGAAAGCTGGGTAGTTGGTCGAGAAGTGGATAGACCCACATTCCTGTCACGTGGTGAATCCAGCAAATCCTAGAGAAGTGAGAATTAAAACAGGGAAATATATAAAGTAAAATCTTCTTGCCTGAATGATAGAAGACAACACAGCACCCTGACAAACCTGGTACCACCACAGAAACAAAGAAAATAGGTGCAGGAGGAGGCCATTCTGCCCTCCGAGCCAGCACCACCATTCATTGTGATCATGGCTAATCATCCAAAATCAGTAACCCGTGCCTACCTTCTCCCCATATCCCTTGATTCCGCTAGCCCCAAGAGCTCTATCTAACCATGGTTTTGAAGGATCTTCACCTGCTACCTGACTGGTCCTAGACCTCCTGCAATGGGATGGGGTTGATCTGGAGATATCATGGGCAAGTCCCTCCAACCCAACTCCAGTTAGAGAGTCATACAGTGTGGCAACAGGCCCATCGCCCAACTTGCCCACACCAACCAACATGTCCCATTCTAACTAGTCCCACTTGCCCGCGTTTGGCCCATGTCCCCCTCAAACCAGTCCTTGCTATGTTGAAATGGATTGGACATTTGCTTACTGTGAGTTCAATTGCAGTGGTGAAACTCACTGAAGAAAAGCCCTTCCAAAAACTGCATTTATAAACAATACTTTTCAGAGAAAATGGTACCTATGTCTGTGGAGAAAAAAGAGGGGCGTGGGAATAATCTTCAAAGAGTCAGTATGGTGGAAAGTAAGGCTGTCTTGTGTGCTACTTAATTGCTAATACAGGAGTGATACCTGGAATATGTCCATAAAGAAAATTATGAATAATGGTAAGCTGAAACTATATCCTAATGTGAAAAAAAAAACCATTGGGTTTACGCATTTTCTTCAGGAAAATGGCTCCTGACAAATTTGGGATATATGTGGCTCCAGAGCGACCAATGTGATTGCCCCACTACTGCCTCCTCAGTTCACGAGGAATCAGGGATAAACAATAAAAGTCAGTGGTGCCTGTGACGTCCACATACCGTGTAATTAAATCAAAAAGCAAAATGTTGTGGCGGTACCTGGTGGCTAGCCACGGGTAGCGAACCTTCGGCGCAGGAGGAGGAGTTGAGCATCTAATTCACTTTCATATCTTCAGTATTAAAAAAGTGATGGCCATTTTCATACTCGGAAATTAGCATCTTGTTCCCTATTGCTTTTCCATTGACTTAACACAAAAGCTGTGATCAAGGACAGTCAAAAGCCCATAACATTCTTAAAAATCAAGAGAACTGAATGACATTTTCAGTTATTATAGAATGAAGCATTCTGAAACAAATATGAAACAATCTTACTTGGATGACCTGAAATTAAAGCATATAATTAGTTAGTTACCTAGTTGTAGCTAATTACAAAATTCAATTACTAGATCTAAACATCTATCTATTTCTTAAGAAAAGGTTAACATTTTTAAAAAGCCTAAGTGTCCAAATAACATTCACACAAGAATTCACAATATAACATGATTTTCAAATCTCATTGTCATGAATTTATAGGCCAAATGGAAGGAATTTAGTGTTTAATTCCTGTAAATTAATGGCCATTTATATCATCTTGCGAGTGGGTTTTTATGGAACGCGATCGATTGGAACGTTGCGGTTGCGGTAAATTTAAACCCCATATTGGCAGGAAAAATACTGCCGGTTCGTATGGGTCCTAAGTCACCTTTTCGCAACATGAAATTTTGATTAAAGGCATCCTAAGAAGCAAGTTTATATGAAAAAATGAACAGTGTACCTTACCTTGTCCCCTACGTGAGATCCGTCCCCGTTGTTGGCGTTGACGGCATTAGAAGATGATTTTAATTTTACTCCTGCTATTATATTATCCCGTGCTAATTTTAATAAACTTAATAAAACGGCAGTCAAAGCGATTTTTCTTCAGCAACTAAAACAACTAAAACTAAACAACAGACTAAAACTTCAGCAACAACTGTTCAAAATTGATTTGAATAGTCTGAAGAAAAATCGCATTTTAAACCCGCCCCCCTCCAAAGGCGCCAAAATCGCGCACACGGGCAGTGACAGAGCTGCAGCGCCGCTAAAGGTAAATTGTTTAACATACCTAATATAAACTGCCGGACGAACTCGGCAGGTCGAACTGCTGAGTTCATAAGTTCTAGGAGCAGAATTAGGCCATTCAGCCCATCAGGTCTATTCCGCCATTCACTCATGGCTGATCGGTCTATCCCTTTCAATCCCATTCTCCTGCCTTCTCCCAGAACCCCTGAAACCCTTGCTAATCAAGAATCTGTCAATCTCCACCTTAAAAATATCTATTGGCTTGACCTCTACAGCCATCTGTGCAATGAATTTCACGGATTGACCGCCTTCCGAGTAACGAAACTCCTCATCATCTCCTTTATCTGCTTTACCAAACACTAACACACATGTGTTATACACCTCCTGGATCCATAATCCAGTCCGGTCTTACCTTAGAGTTACCATGTTACTAACGTTTTTAGCCACCGGTTGTTAGTCGGGATGTAGTCACGGTGGTGATGACTTGTAGTGTAACTTTGTTCTATGCTAATAAAACTTGTTGGACCTTTACTTGGTGTGTTGTTTATTAGCTCTACACCCACGTTCCTGCAGCAGTTTGTTCTTTGCCCTAAATCTCACAGCATCTTTTTAAATGTGTATCTTTGAGAACTAAACATCACTAGGCCAGCCTGAGGATTTGAGCCTTTCAAAAGAAGGCAGCAATAATCCCTCTGCCTCCACAGATGCTGCCTGACGCACTATTTTCCTCTAGCAGTTTGTTTTTCACTCCAGATTCCAGCATCTGTAGTCTCCTGTCTCCCCACAGACAGGATCACACAATACAGAAGACTGTTCTCCCACTAATTTCAGGAGTAACCCAACAACATCAAACTCAGTAATTGAGTTGCCCATCATTGACCCCACAGATAAGCAGATCTGTATGCTGGTTTTGGGCCTTGGGCTGCAAAATCAGTTCTCAACAGTCCAGAATCCTCAGCATGGATTAAAAGAGAAGTAATTGAGATTGATTATTTTCACTGTGTGCTAACAGGCAAGTCAGCTAATACCACTGTGTATTTCTGCAATGCCATCCCTCACTAAAATAGCATTACGACAGTGACTCAACATCATTAGTGAATTATATTTGTTGAAGCTTAATAGGGGTGCTGGGGTACTGTGTTAGGTCACATCACATTTGAAACAGTTGCCTCTGTTCTTGATGCACGGTGTACCACCTCACACTTTGACGTCCCCGGTGATATTTTATAAAAACAAAATATCATTACGCTTCTCTGTGGTTCATTTTCCTCACACATTCTTTGCATTTTCCTCCCACATTCTTCATGCCACCGCTTGACAGATTTACTTTTGATCTGTACTCATTGCAGTAACAGTAACCTGACAGAAAGCCTACTACAGACAAGCTGTTGTAGGAACACATAGGGTCAGGCAGCAGGAATGGTAGATGTTTCCGTTTGAGACCCTGCATCAGGACTGATAGTGTAGAGGGGTGATGGCCAGTGTCAAGAGTGCAGAGGGAGAGTGAGGCAGGGGCTGGACATTGATAGGTAGAACCAGGTGAGGTGAAAGATAATGGACAGAAGGACCCAGGTGGGGACAGAGCATGGTGGTCTGGAGATAGAGGCTGGAGGGTGATAGGTAGACACAGATAGGGAGAGAGGTGGATTCAGCTGGTAGAGGGGAAGTGGAAGATAGAGACAGAAACTGGAAGATGCCAGTCAGCCATGCAATTAACCTATTGGGTCTCCTATTCCCTCCCCCAACTGATTGCATCTGCCCATCATCCCTCCATTATTTCTTTTTGGTTCAGAAATACAGTGCGGAAACAGGCCCTTAAGCCCAGCAAGTCCGTGCCGACCAGCAACCCCCGTACACTAGCACCATCCTACACGCTAGGGCCAATTTACAATTTTTTTTCCCCACAGGTAATTAACCTGCAAACCTGTACATCCTTGGAATGTGGGAGGAAACTGGAGGAAACCCTGACAAAACCCACCACAGAGTGAACGTACAAACTCCGTACAGACAGCACCCACAGTCATGATCGAACCTGGGTCTCTGGCACTGTAAAGCAGCAACTCACCCGCTGCGCCACCGTGCCAGGCTTTCTGGTTCCACTTATCACTTCCACTTCAGAGTTCAGCACCTGTAGCCTCTTGGGTTCCCCATTTATAACCTTCTATCATCTGCATCTGCAAGGGGAAATTAGGTTGTCCATAGGCAGAATTTAGCTCCTGAACAAATGGTGGAGAGTACCTCTCGAGTAGGAATTCCAGAGCCTCAGCAGCTGAAGATATATCCATCCGTGGTGTAAAAACCAAAGTGCTGGAAGACCTCGGTGAGTCAGGTAGCACCTGTGGTTGCAAAGGGATGATTGATGTTTTGGGTTGAGACACTACTTCAGGACACAAAACACTCATTGCACTTCCAAAGTAAGGTCCCGACCTGAAATGTCGACCATCCTTTTACCTCCACGGATGCTGCTTGACCCGCTGAGTTCCACCACCAGTTTTTGTTTTGCTGCAGATTCCAACATCTGCATTCTCATGTGACTCCATAATGGTGTAACTAAATTCAGCAATGATCTAAAGCCTTACATTTTAAGAACAGACCGAAGATCTTGGAGGGATGTAGAGCTGTTTGAGATTATGAGGATAGGGAGGGATTTTGAAATAATGGTGAGAATTTTAAAATGGAACACACAAGAAACTGCAGATACTTGAAATTTGAGCAAAACACAAAGTGCTGGAGGAACTGAATGCTCCACGCAGCATCTGTGGTTGAGATGGACAGACATTGTTTTGGGTCAGGATCCTTCTTCAGTGTGTGTTTTGTTAAAGATGAGAGAGATTGCTTAACCAATAGCTAACGCAAGGATGATGTATGAATGGGAGGCAGTGCATGTTAAACACGAGCCACAGATGTGGATACATTTGGAAAACCAGTTCATTTTGGATTGCACTGAGTCTCCAATCTCATGCTCACTCTTTCACCTAGTGAAATAACCAGAGACTGTTGAAAAAAGAAAACAGACACAAAGTATATCAGCGGGTCAAGCAGCATCTCTGGAGGAAAGGGATGGGTGATGTTCTGGGTCGGAACCCTTCTTCAGACTGAAAGTAGAGGTAGTGGGGGTGGGGTAGGAAAAGGCCAGAACAAATCAGGGCTGGCAACAGATAACCAAGGAAGGATGGAGCCCATAATGGCTCATTGCTATTGTTTGCTTTTTTTTTTACCAACAATTAATAGTAAGTCTCTTACTTATCATAATCTGGATTATGGAAATGGGTCACAACTCCAGCTCAAACCTGAATTGGCCAACCAACATCTTAATAAAGGGTGAAAGCCTTGCAAAAATCAGTGAAAGCCTTAACAAGAGATGATTCCAGGATTCTATTGGGTTATCTGGACATCACAAAGAGGTTTGATGCTTCCAATGAACTTCCGCTGATAACTTTCAGTCTCAACAGATTCTCTCTTTCTTACAATGAGAGACCACACACTACACAGAAATATGGTGGATATACAAGCCTAACTGGTTGGCAAGGGTATTCTGGAAGGATTGTTTTCATCTGAATCTTTCATGTAATCAGAAAGTACAGATTCAGGCTGACACAGACCATGATAACAACAGTGGTCTAAAGCAAACATCTTCAATCCACTGTGTCCATTTACCAAAAGGTTAATGAGCACAAAATGTGAAGCCAGCAGGGCAGGAACATCTTCACAGGTTGATGATTAACTTTGATGCAACGTCTGTCTGATTGAAAGGCGCCCTGTACAGGACGTTCAGGAGATAGTCACGGACAAAGGTTTACACCGTTTCCTCGGCTCCTGAGTTGATCTCTTTAATGTTCTTGTGACTCCATGACCATGTGAATCTCTTGTCTGGTAACCCAACAGAGACACGAGTTCCATGGAATATTTTGTGGCAATGTTATTTGATAGACGTTGTTTCTGCAGATTGGGTGGGCGCATTTATGGAGAGTTTTTGTACCTTCCCATTCTCTATTTCTTCTGAATTCCAAGTGTTTGTTTGTCTCTTTTAGAGCCAGCATTTGTAGTCTATCCCTCGCTGGTCTTGAGAAAATGCTGGTGAGTTACCAGCCCTGAGAAAGAAGTTACAGGAGATCCAGCATTTTGAGCTGGTGATAATAAAGGACATATGATGTCTTCTTCTTCTTTCGTGTGGCGTGCACAGCCTAAAGTTGTTGGACAACTTGTTCTATTTGATCTTCCGTTTGTGCACGTCGAGTTGATTGCATTAGTCGAAACAGGGCGGGCCACTTGCAGGTTGCAATCTTCCACCCCGACATATGATGTGTCTCTGCATTTGTGATCATGGGCTCTGGGAGAGACTTAAGTAGTCTAGATAAGCAACTAAGCCATATATAGATGATGGCACATGCTATATCCATAAGTCTTCTGATGATGGAGGGAGTGAACATTTGATAGTTCATACGGAGTGCCTATCAAGATAATTGAATATTGTTTAGCTCCTTGAGTTATTGGTTTATTTTTGTCAAGTGCAGAAAGATAATGTGAAAAACTTTGTTTTACATGATCATATCAGACACAGGTATTGTAAAAAGAGAAAATATACGGTGTGCAGAATATGGTGTTACAGCTACAGAGAAATTGCATTTTTTTAAAGTGTAAAGGTGGTAAAATGGAAGATCAGAAATATATCCTTAGCATACAGTATGAGAAGTCTATTCAAGAGTCTGATAACAGGGGTAATGAAGAGACACAAGAGACTGCAGATGCTGAAATCTTGATGGATATTGAGCAAAAACAATGGGTAAGAAGTGTTCTTGAATTTGGTGGTGGTGTTTTCAAACTTTTGTATCTTCTGCTCCATGGGAGAGTAGAGAGGAGAGAATGACCGGAGTGAGAGTGGTCATTGATTATGTTGTTTAAGAAGGAGCTGCAGATGCTGGAAAATCGAAGGTAGACAAAAATGCTGGAGAAACTCAGCGGGTGAGGCAGCATCTACAGAGTGAAGGAAATAGGCAACGTTTCGGGTCGAAACCCTTCTTCAGACTGATGTGAGGATGGGGGGGGAGGGAAGAAGAAATGAAGAGGTGGAGCCAGTGGGCTGAGGGAGAGCTGAGAAGGGGAGGAGAAAGTAGGGACTACCTGAAATTAGAGAAGTCAATGTTCATACCGCTGGGGTGCAAACTGCCCAAGCGAAATATGAGGTGCTGCTCCTCCAGTTTATACTGGTCCTCACTCTGGCCATGGAGGAGGCCCAGGACAGAAAGGTCGGATTCGGAATGGGAAGGGGGAGTTGAAGTGCTGGGAGATCAGGTTGGTTATTGCGAACCGAGCGGAGGTGTTCGGCGAAGCGATCGCCAAGCCTACGCTTGGTCTCACCGATGTAGAGCAGCTGACATCAAGAGCAGCGGATGCAATAGATGAGGTTGGAGGAGGTGCAGGTGAACCTCAGCCGCGGATGGAGTCGAGGGGGGAGGTAAAGCGACAAGTGTAGCATTTCCTGCGGTTGTAAGGGAAAGTGCCCAGAGAGGGAGTGGTTCGGGTGGGAAGGGATGGTTGCTTTCAGGACATTCAGTTTGTCATGTTGATATATAAAAGATTTTGATGAAATAAGGAGGCTAGTTACCCGCAGCAGGTTACCCAACCTCTGACCTGATACCATAGACATGACGCCTTTGTGGCTGGTCCAGTGGAATTTGTGGTCATTGGTCGGCCCCAGGGTGCTCAGAGTGATAATGCAACTGAACGTCAAGAGTCGACTCTCTTGTTGGTACTGGCTGCTACTTGACACTTATATGGCAAGAATATTGCTTATCACTTAGCAGCTCATATCTACATAGTGTCCAAGCCTTGGCATAAGATAGTATGACTAACTTAATACTGATGAAGGTGAATCATCCTGAGAAAAACAAATTGAATTAATATTATCAGGTGCAGACTTAGACTGGCTCTGCCTACCGCTAGCAGTGCAGTGGTAATCTTATCCACTGTGAGACTCTGTTATGAACCCTCCTAAATCTTTTTTCCAGGGTGTCTGATTATATATCTGGGCATGGTGACAATGCATCTCCTTGAGGTTCTGCTGCCTGCAGGGTTGGAAATAGCACTGTAGTGTTTAATGTGTTCCTATTAAAGGGCTGACGTATTTCTGGAGAGTAACATCCTGTGGGAGTTGGGAGGTGTGATGCTGGTGCCAAGGTTCTGAGAAATGTTGCTGGTTGATTGTCATGGAAACTGAGCACAGGAAGTTTCTAAGTGGATTAGTTGGGCAAAATGAGGGGAGGCTGTTGTAAATACAGTCTCTAGTTCCTAAGTAGAGGAAGGTGTTCAATGAGCAGAAGAGGAAAACTATAAGAAACATATATTCACACAAAGGGTGCTTGGTTTCACACAAAGGGTGGTGAGTGTATGGAACGAGCTTCCGGAGGAGATAGTTGAGGCAGGGACTATCCCATCTTTCATGAAACATTTATTCAGGTACATGGATAGAACTAAACTTGTTTGGACTAAACACAGTGTGAGGGATAAAGTGATTAAACCCCACTATTGTAAGGGGCTTTAAAGAGGATTCAAACCGATAGAGGCCAGGGAGAGGATTCTGACACAGCTGTGTATAAGAGTTACCAGAGCCATCCTTGAGTAAGAAGTGATAGCATTGTATAGCGTTAGAAGGTTGTGATGTAGATAGACCCCTATCAGTAGAAGATAGATGGGACCCTTGTCACTATAGCTTAGCTTTAGTGCTGATATAGTAGAACTGAGAGAGTTCAGTTGGAGGTGAGCAAAACTAGGGCAGGTTATAGACAACTGAGCATGCTTAATAAAATAAATGAATATTACAACACATCCCTGGTCAAGAAACTGCTCATTACCATGCACATGTCTGGACATGCGATGTATGATGTGGGAGGTACTGGGGGGACATACCTACAGATTGTGCACCTCTGGGCCCTGATTGGAGAGGGTCAAAGAAGGGGAGGTTGAATGTAGAATTGTGTGTATAAAGGGGTTTACCCTTCTGACTTCGGTGTGTCTCAAATTGGAGAGGCATCCGACTCTGCAGACTCGCAAATAAAGAATCTCTTGCTTCCACGATTTAGTCTCTGAGTAGTGATTGTGAGCACATCACATATCTCACAAAGTGGGGGCTCGTCCGGGATCGCCACTCCGGCTGCTCGGTGGAAGCACAGAAGGAAGGGAAGGTGCACCCTGCTGATTTCAGCAGTCTCTGATCTCCTTGCTTGCCATCAGCAGTTTGAGCGAGTGATATTCGGACAAGAGACTCAGGAAGCAAGAGGGAGTGTCAGATAAATAAACAAGGGACGGTCGAGCGATTCCTGTGCACAAGACCTGGGTAAGAAAACTGACTATTAAGTATTGCTTGGGCGACCGAGAGTCTGTCAGACGGGAATAGTACGATAAGACAATGGGTAACCAGAACGGGAAAAGTGAGGGTCCGGGGAAACAGGACAAGGCTCACACTGGTGAAGTGCCACACATTCCGCCTGATAGTCCATTGGGGCGAATGTGGCAATTTTGGGGAGAAGGAAGCCCCGGGCGGTAAAGATAAGGAGACTATGATTAAGTTCTGTTATTTTGATTAACCAAAGGAACCAATAAGGGGGAGTTCAGTCTGGTGGCACTGGGCTGTACAGAATATTCAGAGTATCACTCAGACATTGCAAAAATCTAAGGAAAATCACAGTGCCAAATGTTTTGAGTACGAAAAGTTAAAAAAGGAAGGAGCAGCACATGAAAGAAATATTGAGTTGTTTCACACAATCTCATTGAAGTAAGAATGGAACTAATGTGATTTGTGTGTAAAAACCGGTTTTGTATGAATGAGGAAGTTTATATATGTGATAGGTTTGTTTGCTGTAGGCCACATGCTGTAAGGGTAGGTGTGTGTGTTCCTTTAAGAAATTGTAAGCAATAGGGAGGTTACAAACAGCTGTAAGGTAACGGACAACGCTTTGAATCATCGCAACTGAAAAGGGGAAAGTTGGAAAATGTAGGTTGCTTGGCTTCTATAGATTTCTTTTCAGTAAAGTTAATTTGGAAAATTGTTAGTCGTATGTATTTAAACTAGGAATTGGAATTTGGGAATTGCAGGGAGAATGGTTTGAACAAAATTAGAAGTAGGTTAATTGCTGAACAACAAGCAGCTTTTATGGTTTGTTAAGATAAACATTCTGGTTGGAGAAGGGTAATAAATTAATGGGGCCCAGGGGAAAAAAAAGAGTTGGCAGACAATGATGTCACTAATGGGAAGTTTATTTACTTCAGAAGAAAGACAGATGGTCAGACAAGCAGGAATAAAGATCTGGGAAAAGGGGTTGCAGGCTCCTGGGGTAGTAGCAGACGCAGGTCAGCAGTTACTAAAGGTTAATTTCGTAACCAAGTCAAAGCCAGATATTAGAAAGAAACTGGAAAAATTGGAGGATTGGAATGACAAACCATTAAATCAATTGTTAACAGAGGCTCAGAAAGTATATGTACGACGGGATGAGGAAAAACAGAAGGGAAAGGCAAAAATGATGTTGCAGGCAGTACAGCAATGGGTAAAGAAGAAGGGAGATGAAGGTGATAGAAGGCCGGGTGCTCATGGAGACCGGGGAAGGGGAAGCGGCAGAGACAGAGGACGAGGAAGAGGTGAATGGAGGGACCAAAGTTGGGGTCCCCAGGAAAACAAGGAACAAGGATTAGGAGGGTGGTACATGGGGCCATCCCGGTGTTACCATTGTAACAATGAGGGTCATTTCAAGAGGGAATGTCCCAGGCTACGACGGGAGGTGCAGTCGTACGCACTCATGGAGGAAGAATAGGGAAGTCGGGGGTCCCGCTCCCTGGGGTGTATGGGATACACACGGGAACCTCTGGTAAACTTGAAATTAGGACCCCAGGGAGAGGATATGGTATTTATGGTAGATTCGGGAGCGGAGAGATCAAGCGTAACTAAGGTACTGGAAGGAATGGGATTGGGTGAAAAACGAGTTAGAATCTCGGGGGTAGGGGGGAAACTGATGACTGCCCCCGAGGTAGAAGGGGTGGTGGTAAAATATGAGAATCGAGAAGTCAGTGGAAGATTTTAAAAGGAAGGTGAATAAATTTGCAAAGGAGAATAAACTATCTGAGAAGTGAGAAATTGAGTTTAGAATGAGAAAGAAGACAGATCAGAAAGGATTAAAGTGGGAAGCAGAGGGATAAATTGATGAGACTGCTTTAAAAAGATAAGAGCAGGCCAGACACAGATTATCCTTTGGGGCACCCATAAACTGAGAGGGCTAAGAAATACCTTACCCAATATTCCCGATGGGGCAGGAAATGGATTATGGCTTTGGAGGACGATTATTGGCTATGGGAGATTTGAAGGCACTGTTGGTGAAAGTGATAGGAACCACTAAACTGACAGAACTCCTGAAGATGGCTGGTATAAAAATGCTGTGAACAATGCAATAAACAATGGCATGCTGTTTGACACAGTCAGGCAGAGGGTATGGCAGGCCCTCAGACAAAAATCCAGCAGCCTATCTGGAGAACAAGCTGAAAAGGTGGAAACTGGAAACTGAACAAAAATAGAAGGCAACCAGTTAATGAACACTATATTTTGAACCACTGTGGTGGATGTCATTCTTCTTAAAGTCAAGTCTAGATTGGAGGAGGTGGTGGGATTGTAATCTATTTCCCACACCTGATTCAGTGATCATTTGGTCAATGAGGTTGAGAAATATCGCAAAGATAGGAAAAAGACTTGCAGACCAGCAGGAAGAGGTGCAGAGAAAAATGATGCAAATGTAACTTGAAGAGCTCAAAAAGAAAGAGCATGAAAAAGGAAAGACAATGTTGTCAGTAACAACAGACCTGGTTGAAAAGTCTGAAATAAGTGATGCACCGACACACAGTGAGTCCTATGACAGAGCCAAACAGGGGCCAGCGATTCCATGCCAATAATAAATGTATTTGGGAGAGTATTTCCTCAAATGCCCTATCAGGAGTGAAATAAATCTGGATATAAGCCCAGACAGGACTGGGGTCCCCAAGGGAGGGAGGGATCTCAAGGAAGAGGTCAAGGAAGGCTAGCAAGGAGATAGGTAATAGATAAGGTGTGTTGGGGATGTGAACAGGTATGGTAATTAGGAAATAATAATAATAATATTAAGATAATGGTGAACATAGCTATGGTAAGAACATTAAGAAGAGGTATTAAATACACCTAGGCTAGAATGCGGCAGGGTTTTAAATACTAGCGCCATGTTTTTAATCAGATGTTGTAGGCAGATTTGGAAAGTGTTGATATAGTATGTGGATGATTTGTTGGTTTGTTCCACAAGTGAGAAGCAATGTGAGAGAGAGACATTGTAATTATCTTGGAAAAGATGGCATAGGAGGTCATAAGGTATCAAGGATGAAGTTGTTGTTTTGTCAGCAGCAGGTAGAATATTTTGGACGAGTAATATCTAAAGAAGTAAAAGCTATAGCGCAGGATCAAATTGGACGCTTGCCTGCAATCTTGCTTAGTTCAATAGGCAGAAATTAAGGCTTTAAGAGCAGCATATGTACATGGAGTCTGGCACATGTTTGGAGCAGTAGGGAAACAGAAAGGCTTTGAGAAAAGCAACGGAGACCCCATGCAAAGTTAGCAGTGTCCCCCTATGAAATGTTGTTTGGGTTACCTTATTTGGGAAAGATAGAAGGAATACCCACCATAGAGGGCAGTGATGTATTCTTAAGGAACTATTTACTGGCAGTATCTCGTTCCATTACAGAATTAAAAGCTAAAGGATTATTGGCTCAAAGCCCACCACTCGACTTTCCAATACATGCTGTAAAGGCCGGCGACTGGGTATTGGTCAAGAATTGGAAGGAGGAGAAACTCCAGCCCAGGTGGACCGGCCCATACCTGGTATTACTGACAAACAAGACAACAGTACAAACAAAAGAAAAAGGGTGGACCCACGCAATCCGGGTTAAAGGACCCGTTGATTCACCCGCTCTTGATAAGGAGGACAGTGGATGGTGAAGCCAGGGAATAAGCCCTAAACATTAACTTTTAGAAAAAAATAAATGTATAACTAACAGTATGAAAGGAGCAGTCGTGGTATTGCTTGCTCTGCATATAATTATGGTAAAAAGTATTATTAACTGTGATAGATGTTATCATCCTATCAGATACGGAGGGCGGACAACCAGATCATTTACTTATCATTCCCATGTGAACAATGCTTGCTATAACCTGAGGACTAGAACTATTTGTGAGGACGGGGGAAAGAAGTATTATAGGGTAGAGAATAGAGGATATGTAGGGAGGTTTGGGTACGTTACCTGCCCAAAGGGGGAGAGATGGGTTTGTATAACTAGGACAGGACAGTTAGGTCTCCCTTTCCATGCCTTAAGATGGACATTAGACAAAATGAAGGAGGAAGTAATAACAAGGTTAACGAAAGTAGTGGTCACCAAGCCTCCCCCTCCCCCACCTACTCAGCCTCAATTGCACCGGACACTGTATGAAGAAATAAAGAAGCAGATTGAGATCCCTGAAGGAGGGAAAACCTGTTAGTGGACTTGGCCCTCCGAATAGCTGGAACCCTGAATGTGACTAACTGTTGGGTCTGTGGTGGCCCACTGATGAGCTCACGTTGGCCGTGGAGAGGATCCATTGTTGAAGTATGGGACCTGATGGAGTGGAACCTGACAGTTGGACAAGACCGAGATCCCCAGGCATGGGTCCTGACAGACGCTCCGGTTGGGACTGAGTGTATCGCTAGGCCCTGGGCAAGGGATGCCGTCCTAGTAGGCAGCAGCACCTGCCAGCGCATCGTCACCCAGTGGCCAAATCAGTCCCGAGTCTGGTGGCCAGAGGAGCCTAAATGGTATCCAACTAAGAAAGACGGGAGAAACTGCACTATCTGGATGAAGACCGATGGAATGGAATTGACTGGACTATGGAAATGCACCGGGAACAACCCTTATCAAGGAATCCCGGTGTTGCGAGACATATGGAACAAGGTTACCTCTAGTGGACCAGCCCCTGAAGGACTGTTATGGATATGCGGACACAAGGCATACTCGGTGTTACCAACAAATTGGAACGGGACTTGCTTTATTGGACTGGTACAACCGGGATTTTTCCTGTTAAACACCGAAGAAGGGCGGTCGCAAGGAACACCTGTATTTGATGACCTATATCGGAAGAAGAGGAAAATAGACATTGGAGAATGGGAAGATGATGAATGGCCACCCGCAAGAATAATCTCATACTGTGGACCAGCCACTTGGGCACAGGATGGATCCTGGGGCTACCGAACCCTGGTATACATGTCAAACCAGATCATAAGACTTCAGGCAGTACTGGAAGTAATTACCAACCAAACTGCGGTGGCACTGGAGATGCTGGCAAAGCAGCAGACACAGATGAGAGCAGCAATATACCAGAACCGGTTGGCCCTAGATTACCTCCTGGCAGAAGAAGGAGGGGTATGCGGGAAATGCAACCTCTCTAATTGCTGTCTAAACATCGATGACAATGGACAGGCAGTGATGGACATATCAGAAGGAATCCGTAAGTTGGCATATGTTCCAATACAAAAGTGGAATTCGATTATGGATACCCGATGGTGGGATTCCATCCTCGGAGGAACATGGTGGAGAACGGTGGGACTCGTGTTTCTATGTGCAGTGGCTGGACTGATCTTTATTCCCTGTTGCATCCCTTGTTTTAGGGAACTTATTACAAGGAGTATAAGTCAGATGCAGGCTGTAGTCATGCCTATGGGAGAGAAAGATCCAGGATCCACAGGAAGAGGAGATTAGGATAATGTTACTTCAATTCGAACTGAAGGAGCTTGAAATTGAGGTTTAATCAATAGATGCGTAGCAAAAGAAAAAGGGAGGATTGTGAGCGATAAAGTGATTAAACCCCACTATTGTAAGGGGCTTTAAAGAGGATTCAAACCGATAGAGGCCAGGGAGAGGATTCTGACACAGCTGTGTATAAAAGTTACCAGAGCCATCCTTGAGTAAGAAGTGATAGCATTGTGTAGCGTTAGAAGGGAGTGATGTAGATAGACCCCTATCAGTAGAAGGGAGTGATAGATGGGACCCTTGTCACTATAGCTTAGCTTTAGTGCTGATATAGGAGAACTGAGAGAGTTCAGTTGGAGGTGAGCAAAACTAGGGCAGGTTATAGACAACTGAGCATGCTTAATAAAATAAATGAATATTACAACGCACCCCTGGTCAAGAAACTGCTCATTACCATGCACATGTCTGGACATGCGATGTATGATGTGGGAGGTACTGGGGGGACGTACCTACAGATTGTGCACCTCAGGGCCCTGATTGGAGAGGGTCAAAGAAGGGGAGGTTGAATGTAGAATTGTGTGTATAAAGGGGTTTACCTTTCTGACTTTGGTGTGTCTCAACTTGGAGAGGCACTCGACTCTGCAGACTCGCAAATAAAGAATCTCTTGCTTCCACGATTTAGTCTCTGAGTAGTGATTGTGAGCACATCGCATATCTCACAACAGGCAGGTAGGACTAGTGTAGATGGGATATGTTGGCCGGTATGGGCAAGTTGGGCCAAAGGGCCTGTTTCCATGCTATAAGACTCTACGTCTTCTTTGAATAAAAAGGTTTCACTTAACTCTATACCTTTGTTTCATTTTTCAGGATGTGACATACTTGATGAAGACCATCATCTATGGAATTCTCTGCCACAGAAGGTAGTTGAGGCCAGTTCGTTGGCCATATTTAAGAGGGAGTTGGATGTGGCACTTGTGGCTGAAGGGATCAGGGGGTATGGAGAGAAGGCAGGTACAGGATACTGAGTTGGATGATCAGCCATGATCATATTGAATGGCGGTGCAGGCTCGAAGAGTCGAATGGCCTGCTCCTGCACCTAATTTCTATGTTTCTATGTTTCTATCATATATCATCATATATTGTGCATCCTAATTTCAAGTGTCAACAGTGTTTAATTGTCATTTACACCAGGATCAGAACAATAACATTTTTACTTGTTGCAGCTTTACTGGCACAATATATGCAACAAATAAATCTATGCCAAAGTATGTTGTGCAACCTCAGTGCAAAGCCCATTTCAATGCTGAAATAGGGTTGGGGTTAGGACTGTGCAATGTGGTTCAAAAGCCTGATGGTTGATGAGAAGATGTTGTTATTGAATCAGGAAACAACGGTCCTCAAACTTGCAATGGTAGAAACGAGATAAGAGTGTAGCTCGGGTAGTATGGGTCTTCTATGATATTAGCTGCTTTCTAGAAGCAGTGATGTCAGTAGGTCCCTTTGATTGGTGTGGAGATCAGTACCCGTGATGGACCGGGCAAGATCCACCACTTTACACAGCCTCCTTCATTCAGTTTAGTTTATTGTCACATGTACTGAGGTACAGTTAAAAGCTTTGATTATTCATGAGCATTCAAATTAACAAACCTGGCCGTGATGCAACCAAGTAGTATGTTCTCCACTGTATACCCATAGAAGTTCAATAGTGTATTCACCGACATGCTGAATCCTCTCAAACTTCTGAGGAAGTAGAGGAATTAGACAGTTTCTTTGTAATTGGCAAAGATAAGAGTGGAGGTGGAAAGGATGTTTCCACTGGTGGGAGAGTCTCGAACCAGAGGTCATTGCCTCAGAATTAAAGTGCGCTCTTTTAGAAAGGAGGTGAACTTCTTTAATCAATGTGGAACTCATTGCCACAGAGGGCTGTGAAGGCCAAGCCAGTTATCTTTGGGTGCTCCAGTTTCCTCCCACATTCCAAAGATGTGCAGGTATGTAAGTTAATTGTCTTCTGTAAGCTGTACCTAGAGTATAGGATTGACTAGTCAAAGAGTTAGAGTAATACAGTGTGGAAACAGGCCCTTCGGCCCAATTTGCCCACACTGGCCAACATGTCCCAGCTACACCAGTCCTACCTGCCAGCATTTGGTCCATATCCCTCCAAACCTGCCCTATCCATATACCTAACTGTTTCTTAAATGTTGGGATAGTCCCTGCCACAACTATCTCTCTGGCAGGTTTTTCCATGCATTCACCATCCTTTGTGTGAAAAAGTTACCCCTCAGATTCCTATTAAATCTTTTCCCCTTCACCTTAAACCTATGTCCTCTGGCCCTCGATTCACCTACTCTGGGCAAGAGACTCTGTGTCTCTACCCGATCTATTCCTCTCAAGACCTTAATCACCTCTATAAGATCACCCTTCATCCTCCTGCATTCCAAGGAATAGGGTCCCAGCCTACTCAACCTCTGACTATAGCTCAGACCCTCTAGTTATAGTAATAGTCATAGAGTGATACTGTGTGGAAATAGGCCCTTCGGCCCAACTCGCCCACACCGGCCAACAATGTCCCAGCTACATTAGTCCCACTTGCCTGCACTTGGTCCATATCCCTCCAAACCTGTCCTATCAATGTACCTGTCTAACTGTCCCTTAAACGATGGGATAGTCCCAGCCTCAACTACCTCCTCTGGCAGCTTGTTCCATACACCCACCACCCTTTGTGTGAGAAAGTTACCCCTCGGATTCCTATTAAATCTTTGCCCCTTCACCTTGAACCTGTGCCCTCTGGTCCTCGATTCCCCAACTCTGGGCAAAGGATTCTGTGTATCTGCCCGATCTATTCCTCTCATGATTTTGTATACCTCTATAAGATCTCCCCTCATCCTCCTGCGTTCCATGGAATAGTGACCCAGCCTACTCAACCTCTTCCTATAGCTGCGGCACGGTGGCGCAGTGGTAGAGTTGCTGCCTTGCAGCGAATGCAGCGCTGGAGACCCGGGTTCGATCCTGACGACAGGTGCTGTCTGTACAGAGTTTGTACGTTCTCCCCGTGACCCGGGTTTTCTCCAAGATCTTCGGTTTCCTCCCACACTCCAAAGACAAACAGGTTTGTAGATTAATTGGCTTGGTAAATGTAAAAAGAAAAATTGTCCCTAGTGTGTGTAAGATAGTGTTAGTGTGCGGGGATCGGTGGTTGGTGCGGACCCGGTGGGCCAAAGGGCCTGTTTCCGTTCTGCATTTCTAAACTAAAAGGTCCTGGCGACATCCTCATAAATCTTTCTGAACCCTTTCAAGCTTGACAATATCTTTCCTATAACATGGTGCCTAGAACTGATCACAATATTCTAAATGCGGTCTCACCAACATCTTATACAACTGCAACATGACCTTCGAACCTCCATACTCAATACTCTGACTGATAAAGGCCAAAGTGCCAAAAGCCTTTTTGACCACTTTATCTACCTGCAACTCCATCTTCAAGGAACCATGCACCTGTACTCCTAGATCCCTCTGTTTTACAACACTACCTTGAGGCCTACCATTTACTTTGTTCGACATCCCAAAATGCAACACCTCACACTTCTCTGTATTAAATTCCATCAACCATTCCTCCGCCCAACTGGCCAATCGATCCAGATCCTGCTGCAATCGTTCACAACCTTCTTCACTATCTGCAAAACCACTAACTTTTATATCATCATCAAATTTGCTAACCTTGCCCTTTATGTTCTCATCCAAATCATTGATGTAGATGACAAACATGAACGGGCCCAGCACCGAACCCTGTGGCACATCACTAGTCACAGGCCTACATTCTGAGAAGCAACCTTCCTTCCTTGGAGTCAATTTGCTATCCATTCAGCTATCTCTCCTTGGATCCAATGCAATCAAACCTTCCAGAGCAGTCTACCATGCAGAAACTTGTTGAAGTCCATGTACACAATATCTACAGCTCTGGCCTCATCAACCTTTTTGGTCACATCTTCAAAGAAATCAATCAGATTTGTGAGAAAGACCTCCCATGTACAAAACCATGCTGACTATCCCTAATCAGCCCTTGCCCATCTAAATGCCTGTAAATACTATCGCTCAGAATACTCTCCAGTAACTTACCAATGACAGATGTTAAACTCACCGGCCTAGAGTTCCCAGAATTTTCCCTGGAGCCCTTCTTGAAAAAAGGCACATTTGCCACCCTCCAATCTTCTGGCACCTCTCCTGTATTTAAGGACGACTCATAAATTTCAACCAGGACTCCCACAATTTCCTCTCTAGTTTCCACAATGTCCTTGGATATATCAGATCAGGCACTGGAGATTTGTCTACCTTCAAACACGACAGTATCTTCAGTACTTCTTCGACAGTAACCCTGACTGCTCACAAGACACTTCCAGTTAACGCTCGAATTTCTTTTGTCTTTCTCCTCGTTAAATACAGAGGAGAAATACTCTTTTAGGACCTTGTTCATCTCCTGTGGCTCCATACAGAGGTGACCACTTTGATTCCTGAGAGGTCCCACTCTCTCTCTAGTTACCCTTTTCCCCCCTTATGTATATATAACATCTTTTTGGATTATCCTTAATGCTATCTGCCAGAGCTATCTCCTGGACGCTTTTTGCCCTTCTGATTTCCTTTATTAGTTTACTCCTTAGTTATCAAAATTCCTCTAGGGATCCATTTGATCCCAGCTGCCTCTACCTGTCCCATGCATCCTTCTTGTTTTTGACTAACATCTCAATTTCCCTTGTCAGCCAACTTCCTTACGTTTGCCTGTTTTACACTTCACTCTAACGGGGACATTTCTTCAGTACACTTTTAAAGTCATCCTACTTGTATGGATGATTGTTGGTCAGCACAGACGTGGTGAGCTATGGGACCTGTTCCCATGCTGTATCTCTGAACTAAATTAAATATGCAGTTTTTAAATATTTTGAAATCATGTATTCATTTATTTGGGATGTGGGTGTGAATGGCAAGGCCAGCATTTATCACTCATTCCTAATTACTTTAAAGGAAGTGATGTTGAGGCACCATTTGGACCAAGGGTGTCTTTTTGGTGAAAATACAACTCTTTTTAGTAAAGTCACTTGTTACAGGATACTCTGCCTCTGATCAGTTCCTGCAGCCATGTTGGTTATGTTGCTGATGTGAGAGAGTTTCCTGTTGAGGGTGACCTCCAGGATGTTGATGGCAGATGGTTCAACAAAGGTTTCCAAAGGGACATCAGAGCTCGGAGGAGGATGAGTGCGGGAGATTTAAAAAGTAGACATCAATTTAAGGTCTTATTAGTTTCAGATTATAAGAGAGACGGACTTTAGCAGTGCAGCCATTTTGGAGCAGCCACTGTGAGAGTGGCTGTGTTCTATATTTGGATAGTAAGAGTTGAGAATTTGGCTTGTGAGGCTTCAGCGAGGACACTGAGCAGAGGGATTGTTAAGAATAGGTAAGTCATTTAACTTTACTCTTCAGACTTAATGTTGTCAGGATAGCAGTTAGGGCTGTGAAATGTTCTTCCTGCAGGATGTGGGAGATCAGCGTGTTCCTATTAGGTTGAAGAGCAAGGCTGGCAAGTTTAGGGAACATTGAATGATAAGAAATATTGAGGTTCTGGCCAGGAAAAAGGAGGAGGCATGTATCAGGTTTAGGCAGTCAGGAACAAGCATATGTGTAATTGTGGAAGCACACTTAAGATGCAATTCAATAGGGCAAAAAGAGGACATAAAATGGATTTTGCAGTCAAGGCACAGGAAAATCACAAGAGATTGTTTGGGTGTAATAAGAGTAAAGGATGGCAATAGAGAGATTTCTCCATAAATATTAGCATGACCATATAAACCTGGAGACATGGGGGGGGGGGGGTGAAATTTTAAATAACTATTTCTCATCAGTTTTTACTGTGGAAACGATCACGGAAGTAAAATAAATGAGACAAATGAGCTGTGATATCTTGAACCATATGAAGATTACCAAAGATGAGGTACTGAAAGTCTTAAAGTGCATTAAGGTGGATAAATCACCAGAGACCAGCCAAGTGCATCCTTGGAACTTATGGGAGGCAAGGGAAGTGATTATGGAGACCCTTGAAGAGATAACTGTTTTATTCTTAGCCGCAGTTGAGCGGGAGAAGGAAAGATTGGTAGCGTCAGAATTACAGTTGGACAAAGGGGACTATGGAGGCATGAGGGAGGATCTGGCCAAAGTTGACTGGAAAGAGATCGTAGCAGGGATAACTGTGGAACAGCAATGGAAGGTATTTCTGGGAATAATACAGAAGGTGCAGGATCAGTTCATTCTAAAGAGGAAGAAAGATTCTAAGAGGAGTAAGAGGTGACCGTGGCTGACAAGGGAAGTCAAGGACAGTATAAAAATAAAAGAGAAGTATAACATAGCAAAGATGAGTGGAAAGCCAGAGGATTAGGAAACTTTTAAAGCGCAACAGAAGATGACTAAACAGGCAATACGGGGAGAAAAGTTGAGGTACAAAGGTAAGCTAGCCAAGAATATAAAGGAGGATAGTAAAAGCTTCTTTAGGTATGTGAAGAGGAAAGAAATAGTTAAGACAAATGTGGATCCCTTGAAGACAGAAACAGGTGAATTTATTATGGGGAACAAGGAAATGGCAGAGGAGTTGAACAGGTGCTTTGGATCTGTCTTCACTAAGGAAGACACAAACAATCTCCCAGATATACTAGTGGCCAGAGGACCTAGGGTGACGGAGGAAGTGAAGGAAATTCACATTAGGGAGGAAATGGTGTTGGGTAGACTGATGGGACTGAAGGCTAATAAATCCCCTGGGCCATTTTGGCTGCATCCCAGGGTACTTAAGGAAGTGGCTCTAGAAATCGTGGACGCATCGGTGATCATTTTCCAATGTTCTATAGATTCAGGATCAGATCCTGTGGATTGGAGAGTTGCTAATGTTAACCCACATTTTAAGAAATGAAGGCAAAACCAGCCTAGAACACATACCTTCAAGGTCGGAAGCGGGAGCAGCTGTTGAAGGAGTGTAGGGATTGACTGAGGAATTTAATTTGCAAATTGGTAAATTGGTGAATCAGGCAATTAATCAGCCAATATAAGCAAGGTGTGCTCTAGGGGAGTGGCCTTGTTAGAAAAGTGTAAGTCTTTGGCTCAAGAGTCTTCGGTGAGGAGGCAGAGGTGAGGAGACTACGCCAAAAGTTGGAGAGGAAGAGATGCAGTGAAGATATGATGGGTAAGCTGATTCAGTGTGAGGCTTGCAGGATGTGGGAGGTCAGGTACAGTGATGGTGCCTCTGGCTGATACAACTGTGGAAAGTGTGTCCAGGTTCAGCTGCTGAAGGACCGT
The DNA here is from genome assembly GCA_035221665.1 of Okamejei kenojei. NCBI lineage: Eukaryota > Metazoa > Chordata > Chondrichthyes > Rajiformes > Rajidae > Okamejei > Okamejei kenojei. The sequence continues at coordinate 26,877,742 of CM069138.1, forward strand.
GTTGGGGAACTGGAGAGGCAGCTGGATAACCTCAGGGCCATCCGGGAAAATTAGAGATTCGTGGACAGGACCTACAGTGAGGTTGTCACACCAAGGATAAAGGAAGAGTGAAGGAGGGTGACTGGGAGAAAGGGGAGTAACCGTGGAGTGCAGGAGTCCCCAGTGGCTGTGCCAAATGAAAACAGGTACACCCTTTTGGGAGCTGTCGGGGCAGACGACACAATCCAGTCCGAGCGGCGGACAAGTCGGTGGGTCCAATCCTAGTCTTGAGACGACTAGCGAGACCGACGTCGGGCCAAGCAATAGTGGTGGGTGAATCCATTGTCTGGGGTGCGGACTGGAGATTCTGTGGCGGCAGACAAGACTCGACGATGGAAGAAGAGGAAAGAAGTTACACCTACACGTGTTGTTTAAACTAAATAGTGGGGTGGAGGGGTTGACATATTGGGAGTATAAAGATGAAGTTAAAGGGAAAGTGAGTACAGGAAGTTACAAAAGACACCCGAATGAATGGGAAGGAAAGTTTGAGAAGGGATAAGGGCAGGGCCAATAGTGACTGGTGTGAGAGAGGAGGTGAATACCGAAGTTAAAGTGTTGTATATGAATGCGCAAAGTATAAGAAATAAAATGGATGAGCTTGAGGCTCAGTTAGAAATTGGCAAGTATGATGTTGTGGGAATTAGAGACATGGCTGAAAGAGGACCAGGGCTGGGAACTGAATATTCAAGGATATACATCCTATCGAAAAGGCAGACAGGTGGACAGAGGGGTTGAGGTAGCTCTGTTGTTGAGGAATTAAATTCAGTCCCTTGCGAGAGGTAACATAGAATCAGGAGATGTAGTCACTATGATTGAACGGAGGAAATGTAAGGGTAAAAAGACCATAATGGAAGTTATCTACAGTTCCCCAAACAGTAGCCTGGATATAGAGTGCAAGTTGAATCGAGTTAAAATTGTCATGTAGTAAAGGTAATGCTATGGTTGTTTTGGGGGATTTCAACATGCAGGTAACTCGGAAAATCAGGTTGGTACTGGACCCGAAGAAAGGGAGTTTGTGGCATGCCACCATGAGGGATTCTTAGAGCAACGCACCAGGGAGAATTGCCTACCAGGGAGAAGACAATTCCAGATTTAGTGTTGTGTAATTAACTGGATTTGATTAGGAACTCGAGGTAAAGGAGCCATTAGGAGGTAATGACCATAATATGATTGAAGACAGTAACAGGTGAATTTATTATGGGGGAACAAGGAAATGGCAGACGAGTTGAACAGGTACTTTGGATCCGTCTTCAATAAGGAAGACACAAAAAATCTCCCTGATGTACTAGTGGCCAGAGGATTTAAGGTGACGGAGGAACTGAAGGAAGTTCACATTAGGCAGGAAATGGTGTTGAGTAGACTGATGGGACTGAAGGTTGATAAATCCCCGGGACCTGATGGTCTGCATCCTAGGGTATTAAAGGAAGTGGCTCTAGAAATTGTGGACGCATTGGTGATCATTTTGCAATGTTCTATAGATTCAGCATCACTTCCTGTGGTTTGGAGGATAGCTGATGTTATCCTACTTTTTAAGAAAGGCGGGAGAAAAAAAACCGTGGAATTATAGACCAGTTAGCCTGACATCGGTGGTGGGGAAGATGCTGGAGTCAATTATAAAAGATGAAATAGTGGCACATTTGGATAGCATTAACAGGATCAGTCCGAGTCAGCATGGATTTACGAAGGGGAAATCATGCTTAACTACTCTTTTGGAATTTTTTGAGGATGTAACTTGGAAAATGGACAAAGGAGAGCCAGTGGATGTAGTGTACCTGGACTTTCAGAAAGCATTTGATAGGGTCCCACATAGGAGATTAGTGGGCAAAATTAGAGCACATGGTATTGGGGGTAGAATTGGGTCTTTTATGGATAGAAAATTGGTTGGCAGACCGGAAGCAAAGAGTAGGAGTGAACGGGTCCTTTTCAGAATGGAAGGCAGTGATGAGTGGAGTGCCGCAAGGCTCGGTGTCGGGGCCGCAACTGTTTACCATATATTAATGATTTGGAAGAGGGAATTAGGAGCAACACTAGCAAGTTTGCAGATGACACAAAGCTGGGTGGCAGTGTGAACTGTGAAGAAGATGTTAGGATGTTGCAGGGGGACCTGGACTGGTTGAGTGAGTGGGCAGATGCAGTATAATATAGATAAATGTGAGGTTTTACTTCCGAGTCACGCGAGTGATTCCGTGAAGAACCATGTCTAGGCCGCATGCGCGTCAGTACGTGAGCCGCACCGGCGCAAGCATCAGACTGGCAGGACAGCGCTCCTGCCAGCGGTAAGTTAAACCTAAAAGGTAAGTTCGTTTTTACTTACCAGGGGGTTTTTTCAGGCAGGAGCCTCTTTCACAGAGGTTTCCTGCCAATTTCACAGCCCGACGAGTGTACCGGTTATGGAGTGTGGGGAAACCCAGTCCAACCGCGGAAGCGGATAACCGGCAAAAAGATCGGGTTGCTAGATAAGGAGCCGCTTACAAGGCAGTCAGCGGCTCCCAGCCTGCGGGGATGCCGTGGAATGGCAAGGAAATAACGCCAGTCGCTGACAGTGCAGTCAGTGGCTCATAGACGTCGGTCCCCAGGCAGGGAATAAAATTGGTGAGAAAAGATTCGTTCAGCCCTATTTCGACTCAGGTGAGTTGGGCTACAAAGGTTTTTCTCTTAACAATAAAGTTTAATGTGTGTTATAGTGTTTTTCTTAAAGTTAAAAGTTAAAAATAAAGTTAAAGTCATAAAATTTATTGTCATATGTCCCTGACAATGAAATTCTTGGTGTTTAGCTCAAGTTGCTGTGAAGGGTTAAAAATTGTTTTAACCTTTCACAGGTAAAGTTGTACACTAAAAAATTTGATTTTGTGAGTCTACACTACAATAGTGCAGGCCTATGGGACAGGCCGCGCTAGCAGCGCCTGGGATAGGGCTGCTTCATGTGTAATAGCGCGGGCCTATGGGACAGGCCACGCTAGCAGCGCCTGACAGGGCTGCTTCATGTATGAATGTGCCGGCCTACGGGAGAGGCGAGCCAGCAGCTCCTGATACAGGGCTGTTTCATTTGTGACATTGCCGGCCTACGAGAGAGCCGTGATAGTAGAGATCCATGCTAGAGAGGCGGCGTCAGCAACGCCTGGGACAGGGTTGCTCAAGTTCACACATAAGTCTGCTACGCCCACGGAGTCGGGAGATGATTCTCCACCGGGGCTGGATAGTGCGTTTGAAACGACTATCCCAAATGCAGCAACTGTTGCAGCAACAGTGCTACAGCAGGGCACATGCCAACAGGAGGAGTGTCAGCGCCATCCTGAACAAAAAGGCGCCAGCAGTTATCTAGTAGACAACTGTTTGATGGAACCTTCATAGAAGAGGATTAGTTCTCACACCGACTCTGATGGCTCTGCTACAGGTCTCCCTCTTGGAGGCAGAGACAAAGACGGGTCAGTATCTTGCTGACACTGAGTCTCAGGGTATGGCCGTGGGGCATACCCGAAGGGATGAAGGGCACATGTCAGAGCTACCTTTTTTCCTGACAACAAAGTTGCCATCCCAGCAGAATATTCTATTTGAGTATAGGTCCAATGGGTTCTTATCAGTATAGGTATCCTGCGGCCTGTGACAATGCCTGTTTAGGGCTGCCTACGAATCACCTTCTCGGAGGAGGGAAGAGCAAAAGGTCAAGATATAACTGACTCCAGGCTCTAAAGAAGTCAATAGAACATACTGAAGCACATATGTGCTGGCAGTGAACAGCGCCAACTGTTGTGATGCCAACTGATGTGAGAGCCAGCCGCTGAATCTGTTATTCTGGTAGGCCTATTCAACAGGGGAAGAAAACCTGGCAGACGAATCAATCAAGGCCAACAGCGGGCAAAGGTTCAGAACGCACCCCAGGCGCTCATCGGCAGTAGGCGGTTCACTGGAGCTGGGGGCAGCATGATAGCTCAGATAATTCCATGCACCTTACCAACCCTACTCAACAAAATGGGTCTAGCACTTCCAAAACATGGGTAAGTGCACCGTTCACAAGTTGTAATATTTACATTTGTTTGTACAACACACAAAGGATAAAAACATCTGGTTGAGGCACAGTAGTAGCATTCCAAGCAAGTTTGGATTATGGTATGGGTTATTTTTTAAAGTTAAGGTTCGGAAATCGGGCCAAAGTTCTCATGCAAACCACCCATGGAATAAGGCAGGAGTGGCATGTTATTATGAAAAATGGAGAGTGTCGGGCATATGAATTTTCCGAATATGAAAACTTATTTTCCTGACTAACAACAGATTCATAAGGGTCTCAAAGATACATGCTATGCAAATCCCATTACAGAGGTTATCAAAGACAATATAACTGTACTAATAACAGTAAAGCATTGTGGAATGGGATAAACTGTTCGTTGGTCATTGGGATTTACCTTTAATTATTAATTAGCCTTGACTCTGCCCTGTAGCAAGAAATTGAAGTTAATAGCAACCTGTTATAAAACTGACATTTATTTTCATCAAGAGTAATTGGCAATATAGTAGCTGTGTATCAGCTGAGCAAATCAAGGAACTGATATTGTGTACGTAGCAACCTTTCAAAGGACAATTAGACCATTGTTAACAACCTTATGCTATTGTCAGCTGAAGCTACCTCAGTCACAATGATAAAAAAACAGTATTCAGCATTGCTGAACATGACAATAAACTCATTTGAACTTGAACTTGAAACTCGCTCCAGCAGTTTGGTTGGTCGAAATCAGTTATTACAAACTGATGCTAAGGACTCTAAGGTGAGAAGTTCCGAATACCATCTCTAGTTGGAGGTATTGGAGATTTGCATGAGTTACCAATTCTTCAATTGTTGGTATCAACTAAATATATACACTAGATGCACCCCATGGGTAAGGGTCTATTGAGCGAATATACATATTCTAGATGCTCAATTTCAAGTTGCTACTCTACGATGGTGACATATGTTAGGCACATGGCAATCAACTAAAAGTATCCTGTAATAATTACCTAATCTCCTTTGCCACTGGTGTATCATCCAGTTCAGATCGATGACAACACAGAATAGGTATTGGATCTTAAAGTATTATGAAAGTATGGGTTCAATGCTACATCGAATATCGACATGTTGGTGCATGTTTATTCACTGATTGCAAAAATATGTGGCACAACAGTGCGGAAAAAATACATTCTTGCTACAAAAGGAGGAATGTTCTTTTATGTCTTCCTCCATTTATTGCCTCTTTAGCTGAGTCTTAAAACAGTCAGCAAGACCTTGCTTGGGTTCGTACTGTTGGACTGGCTAAGCAGCCATGTTGCCTGCTTCATCTGGCATAATAATACAACGATATACGGTTATTCCAAAAAACAAAAACTTGCTGGTTCAAACTGAGGTTCAGGAGACCGGCCTTTGCACAATAAAACAATTATTGACTTACACATTTTGAATGGATTGACTTATGGCTCAGGTTGTCACATCAAGCCATGGATTTGCTCACTGTAGAGTGCAGGGATAGCACCCAAAATAGCAGTACATTCCTATTGAGGGGATCAGAAGAGATTTTGTTTAAATGTTAATGTTACATTTAATCCGGTACAGATTACTGGCATTTTCCAGTTCTTTCTTAAATGGTATTTGACAATAATTCAGTTATAGAGACACTACAGCTGCAACAAACGGGAACTATTCTATCGGGTTCAACCCGGATATCGAGTTGTTAAGAAGATCTTGACACAAGTTCTCTAACTACAAGATTATGCAATTGATTATTGAAAATGTGTGAACATTACTTCACCAAGGGGTTCCAGTTACATCCTTAGTTATGACACTAATATCAGCACAACGACGGCAAACATTGCAAATGCTGTGGCTGGATAGGATGGAATTGGCTGCAGATGCCATTACATTTTACATTCTGGTCTACAGAAGCAGAGCAGACCAGGGGTGGCATGATTTAAGATCATTTCTGGGATACCCCACGGTCTCACGTCTATGTTATCAAGGCCACCAGAATCCTAAGAAGTGTGGAATCAGCATTGTTTATTAATCAACGAACAACTACACAAAGGAAGGTCGGTTCAGACTATTTCAAGGTGGCTGCAGCAGGTTCTGGGTTATGCATGTATTAACGCTGACGATTGTATATCTCATTCCAGCAGGTCAGCATCAATGTTAGCGGCCAGAGCAATGGACATGCCGATCGACCATATCCTCGCGACCACAGGATGATCAACTAAATTGATTTTTTTTTAAATTCCATAGGCCGGTTACTGACCCGGAGATTTGCCCATTCTGTTTGCGTCCACTTTAGCCTCCCCTGAGTTACAGGGATTGCTATTGATTTCTTTATTAATGTAAACCATTAATACATTTGAATCAATATCATGCTAATGCATTTTGATTATTCCTTCATCCTGAGTCAATCGATGCAGTGAGACGCTGAGATTTCGATCTGCGGCATGAAATCACAAAGCTTCGAACTCTTCACAGAATCACTCGTGTGACTCCAAAGTAAAATAGTAAGATTAAATGAGAACTTACCAGTTTGAAGTTTGATCTTGATTTTATGAGGAGTTACGTTGGTGATTACGTGCCTGCCACGCCCAACCCTCTCTCATAAAGATCATCTGGTAGTTCTCGATTCACGCATCTTACTATGTCACTTCGGTGGTTGTTATTTGTGATTTCATACCGCTGCTTTGAAAATTGATGCATATGCGGCCTAGACGGGGTTCGTCACGTAATCACCAATGTAACTCCTCATAAAATCAAGATCAAACTTCAAACTCATTTAATCTTACTATTATCCACTTTGGCGGCAAAAACAAGGTGGCAGATTATTACCTCAATTGGGTTAGGTTAGGTAAGGGTGAGGTACAGCGAGACCTGGGTGTCCTTGTACACCGGTCACTGAATGTTGGCGTGCAGGTACAGCAGGCAGTGAAGAAAGCTAATGGAATGTTGGCCTACGTAACATGAGGATTTCAGTATACACGTAAAGAGGTTCTTCTGCAGTTGTATAGGGCTCTGGTGAGACCACATCTGGAGTATTGTGTACAGTTTTGGTCTCCTAATTTGAGGAAGGACATCCTTGTGATTGAGGCAGTGCACCGTAGGTTCACGAGTTTAATCCCTGGGATGGCGGGACTGTCATATGAGGAAAGATTGAAAAGACTAGGCTTGTATTCACTGGAATTTAGAAGGATGGGGGGGGGGGCGGCCTTATAGAAACATATAACATTATGAAAGGACAAGCTAAATGCTGGAAAAATGTTCCCAATGTTTGGCGAGTCCAGAACCAGGGGCCACAGTCCTAGAATAAAGGGGAGGTCATTTAAGAACTGAGTTGAGAAATAACTTTTTCACCCAGAGAGTTGTGAATTCATGGAAGTTACTGCCACAGAGGGCAGTGGAGGCCAAATCACTGGATGGATTTAAGAGAGTTGGATCGAGCTCTAGGAGCTAGTGGAGTCAAGGGATATGGGGAGAAGGCAGGTACGGGTTATTGATAGTGAACGATCAACCATGATCACAATGAATGGCGGTGCTGGCTCGAAGGGCCGAATGGCCTCCTCCTGCACCTATTTTCCATGTTCCTAGGGCGAACTCATGCCGGGGGCTGCCAGAGAGGAGTGCTACGATCGCTGGCCTGGTGACTTTGGCATCATGGGGCTGTGGTTTCCGGAGCTTTTAGCCGCGGTCTCCGAATCCGCGGTCTCCGGTAGGAAAGTACCGATTCGGGCACTCCCAGCCGCGGAGTGTATTCAACCGTCCGGATGTCGGTGATTAGATCATGCTGACGGGAGGGCCTGTACATCCGACCGTCTGTGGTGGCGACTACGGAGGGTTCGTGGCCCCGACCACGGGTGAGCAAGGGAGGAGGACCGACTGAGCTTTGTTGCCTTCCACCACAGTGAAGAATGCTGTGGTGAATGTTTGTGTTGGATTCTGTTGTGTATTGTGTATTTTTTTATTTAAATATTTTTATTAGACGCAAGTACATATTAATAGAATATACTTCTCACATACTTTCGTAATATTATTAATATTAACAATTATGTCTTATTTGTATTTCTATACATTTTAATTTTTTTATTACAGAGTTGACGTGGATACGTTTTTCCCATTGAGGGTAGGGAAGATTCAAACAAGAGGGCATGACATGAGAATTAAGGAACAGAAGTTTCGGGGTAACGTGAGGGGGAACTTCTTTACTCAGAGGGTGGTGGCTGTGTGGAATGAGCTTCCAGCAGAAGTGGTAGAGGCAGGATCGATTTTAACATTTAAGACTAAAGTGGATAGGTATATGGACGTGAAGGGAATGGAGGGGTATGGTCTGAGTGCAGGTAGATGGGACTAGGGGAAAACAAATGGTCGGCACGGACTGGAAGGGCCGAGAGGGCCTGTTTCCGTGCTGTAATTGTTATATGGTTATATGGTTATTATATGGTTATTACAGATAGGAAAAGATAGAGAAAAATAAAGTAAAAGTAGAAAATCAAAAAATAAAGAAATGAGTGGAGTATTAAAGTTATCCATCATTGGAGATATATCCATGATTTGTTATACATGATTCTTCATCCATTCCATTATTCAGGCTTCAGTCAGGCTCTCGTACCGAGCCATTTTGACCCTTTAAATATTCAATAAATGGAGACTATATCCCTCTGAAAAGATCCAACTTGTCCAGTAGGACAAGCCTTAATCTTTCCAGATGAAGTGTCTCCGACATTCCTATAATCCACATTTTGGTTGTGGGGGATGTAGGACCTTTCCAGAATTTCAATATTAATTTTTTCCCAATTATTAAACTGTAATCAATATGGGATGAAAGTTTACAACATGTACACCACTGCTCGTTAAATGCTAGACACTCTCGTATACAATTTGAAATATTACATAGACTACATTATTCAAAATCCAAACTACATAGTATTTTTTCAAATGTATCTGCCATATGTGATAAATGTCAGCACTTAGAAGCTAACTTAACGCATTCATTTACAAATTGTGTAAAAATTACTAAATTTTGGACAGAAATATTTAAGATAATTTTGAATGTTGTTAATATGAATCTGATCCTGACTCAATGTTAATAATATTGGGAATATTACAGATCAATTAATAACAAATCAAAGAATTTTTATTGATTACAGTTTAATAATTGGGTATTGTGTATTCTTTTTAAGTGTATTGCTGCTGACAAATTTATTTCTCTGCACCTTCGGTTTTAAAAGGGTCTTGAGGAAAAAGTACTTCATTTAGAGTGGTGGGAATATGGAACTCGGAGTCAGAGGAAATAGCGAGGCAGGTACAAGAATAACATTTAAAAGACGTTTGGACAGGTACATGGATAGGAATGGTTTAGAGGGATGCGGGTCATAAGTGGAGAAATGGAGCAGGTTTATATGGGGCATCTTGGTCGGTATGAATAAATTGCTCCACATCATCCCTCGTAGTGCATTCCCCGCACCCACCACACTCTGTGTAAAAAAAAAAGTTGCCAGGCACATGTCCTTTAACTTTGCCCCTCTCAACTTAAAGGTATTCCATTGAATCTCTGACTATTCCACTTTGGGGCAAAGTTTCTGACTGTCTACCCTATCTATGACTCTCATAATTATATAAACTTCTATCAGTGTCTCTCCTCGGCCTCCATTGCTTCAGACAACACCTGCTGCAAAGAGTTACACTTGTCCGTATTGATCAGATTACCCAGGTTTAGTGTGAAATGTTTGTTCCTTTGAGACTGGTATGGTTGTCTAAACTGGGTTCAAGTAATATATGGCTCTGTGGTATACAGCTATGGATGACTCTGTAACGAAGGAAGAGCCTCTCTGTAAGTAGTTTCAAATGTTTGATGTGTGAGCTGTTGTATAATATCATACAAACGTATATAGAATCACAGATGACATGCACTTTAGAAATTGAAACAAGTCTATAACGAAAAAGGTCAACGAGGTCCCATCTCTTCCACAACCCTCGTACAATCGATCAATAAAACCTTCTTCAAACCCACATAGAGGTCTGCAAAATGTTATTTACATCCTACTCATCCCCAAAGGTAAAACAAACAGAATGTAAACATGCCAAAGGAAGTTCACATCCTGCATTGTTATTTACTCTCCCTGCTTTCCAGACACTCGGGAACTTTCTTGTTCCTCTTGGCATCCCAAGTACTTCACAGCACAAGGTAGTCACTGATTTATTTCAGCAGAGGCATGAGCCACGAGTCCACTTGGGAAGCAGACCCACATAATATCCTGTGGGCAAATGTAACTCTTTCTTTAGATTGGTCAGGTTTTTATGCTCACATCTTCTATTACTTTGGATGAGCTGTGAAACGAGAGTCTGGTCTCTCGGGTGGATGTGTAAGATTGTACCAAGGCAGTATTTTGAAGAAACACATGGGATTTCCTCCAGGTACCTTAGTCAATATTTATCAATGAATCAATGTTGCAATGCTATTTGTGGGAGCTTGCCTCATTTCCTGCATTGATTGATTGGTTGTATGGTGATCTGGGCTGTCCAGAGTGTGTATGTGAATATCTGTGTATTTACCCATTATCACACTGATATTAACAGTGTGATTCCCCATCTCTGTCCAGTGCTACACAAGCTGTGAGACGATAACAGCAACTTATATTTTAATTTATATTCTTAAGATTCAGAAGGTGGACATTTGGCCCATCAAGTCTATGCCAAACCTCCGTGTATTCTGTTAATTCCTTTTCTCCACTTGGGGGAATTTCTCTCAAAAACAGGCATTCCAGATTCAACCACTCACCTAAACGAGGGACAATTTACTGCTGCCATTTAACCCACTGACCCGCATGGCTTTGGGATGTGGAAGGAAATCAGTGCATGCAAGAGAAATGAAGTCAAATAAAGTTGACTTGACATGACTTGAAACGCACCAGAATAATGTGCACATTCCACCTAGATGTCAGGGTTGAACCTGGAGCTCTGGCACTGCGAGGTAGCAACACTGAGTGCTGCACCTCTGCATGCCTTCCAATTTATCTGCTGCCATTAACATCACAAAATATTGCAAGGCACTTGGGAGTGCTGTCAGGCAAACCTTAACCTCAGCTGATGTAAGGGCAGCAGGACAATAGTCATTAAGAGAGGAAAACTTTAAGGGTGAGTTACAGAATGGAAGAGAGGCAGAGAAGTTTGAGTTAGAGACCAGAATTTGCTAATGCTTACAGGACTGGAAGAGATCACACAGGCAATGTGGAACAATTCTACACAGTCCTCAAAGCAACGACGAGAATTTTAAAGCTGAAAACTTTCTTAACTGCGAAACAATGTGGATTGTGGGGCTCACGGTGATGGATGTACTTGGGATTGGTTCCAGCCAACAAAACAGATGCCAAGTATTTGCTGCCCATTGCAGTTGCAGTTGCTGCAGGGCACTATTTTAGTTGCTGATCCTACTGCACACACCATGTGTTGAACACAATCAAACCAGGAGTGCAGGAGGACGGTTCACTGAGCTCTGCACATGATGGGATTCCTAATCTTTTTTATTTCTCCTACCCCCTGATTTGCCATTAACGCTCATTTTCAGATGGGAGCAGACTTTGTATAAGCCCTCTGGGTTTCCCTTCCCTCCCAGCACTGTATGGTATTATAAATTGATCGTTTGTCTTTTTTTAAAACATGGTGCAAATAAATAAACAAACAAACAATCTCTGTTTTACGATGAAGGATGGATTCCTTCAAAGGGTCCTCTCAAATGAGGAAAGCATGCAGCTGAATGGCACCAGGAAGATCAGCCTCAGGGGAAGTAGGCACTGATTATTAGTGTGTTCCTCAAACCCTGGCGATTGTAATGGTGGAAACACCCCAACCTTGTCCTCTCTAAGGGAAGCCCCTGGATCTCCACCACAGTGCCTCTTCTTTAGTAACCAAAGTCTGAAATTGGACAGCACAACCCTTCATCCAGCAACACTTGGGCATTATTCATCCAACAATGTCCTTTGTATGGAGATGGGGGCTTTGCTGGATTTGGAAATATGATGATTCCAGTTATACGTCGCCCAATGCACAAATGCATTGTAGGTCTCAGGCCACAGTAGAATCCTTTCTCTCTGCTACTGACAGGTTCCGTGGGCAGATGGCCCAGTGACACAGCAAGTAGAGCTGATGCCGCACGGATTCAGTGACCTGGGTTAAAACCTCTGATGCTGTCTGTGTGGAGTTTGCACATTCTCCCTGTAATCACATTGATTGCAAATTGCACAGATTTATGGATGCAGTGCGGTCAAGCATACAAATCAGCCTCCCCACATCAACTAATTCAACTTCAGGAAAACAGCTGCCTCAGGAAAACAGCCAACATAATCAAGAACCACTCACACTCCAGACATTCTCTCGTCTCCTCTCTCCTGTTGAGCAGAATACACAATACACGAAAGAACATACAACCACATTCAATAACATTTAAGTTATTGAATAAAATTCAAGCTTCATCCCTGCTGTTAATAAATGTGTGAACTGACCTCTCATATTCCAGGGATTAATTTCCCAAACTTCCATTCTACCTTGTTACATCCCTTGAACTTCTTTTTACCTGCATTTTCTGTTGATAAAACAATATATTCTGAATTCTGTTTATCTTGTCTTTTGCAGCACCCAATGTTCTCATATATGGTATGAATTGCATGCATAGTATGCGAATAAAGTTTTTTACTGTATTTTGGTACTTGTAATGATAATATACCAATACCAAAACTCTGCCTTCATCTCACATCCCAGAGAGGTTGGTAGGTTAAATGACTACTGTAAATTTCCCTTGATGTAAGACTGGATAGACTCGGTTTATACTCTCTAGAATTTAGGAGATTGAGAGGGGGTCTTATAGAAACTTACAAAATTCTTAAGGGGTTGGACAGGCTAGATGCAGGAAGATTGTTCCCGATGTTGGGGAGGTCCAGGACAAGGGGTCACAGCTTAAGGATAAGGGGGAAATCCTTTAGGACCGAGATGAGAAGGACTTTTTTCACACAGAGAGTGGTGCCACAGAGGGTAGTGGAGGCCAGTTCATTGGCTATATTTAAGAGTTAGATGTGGCTAAGGGGATCAGAGGGTATGGAGAGAAGGCAGGTACGGGATACTGAGTTGGATGATCAGCCATGATCATATTGAATGGTGGTGCAGGCTCGAAGGGCCAAATGGCCTACTCCTGCACCTAGTTTCTATGTTTCTATGTGTGGTGAGTGATAGCATCTGGGGGAGGGATGTTGATATGGGGAGAATAAAATAGGACTAACTGTAAATGTGTGATTTATGGTCATCACAGACTAAGTGGGCCAAAGAGTCCAAGCATTGTGACTATATGTGTTGGAGTAAATCAGTAGGATTTTGTAAACCAGCATCTGCAATCCCTGTGTCGACATTGTAACATTATGCCTCTGCTTCTATTTCTCATAGGCCTTACACTGAGCCCTTCCCAAATGTCGGAATGCCATTTGGTCAGAGGACGTCTTTCAAATATGGACCAGGTTCAAAGGAGTTTGCAACACAATAGGCACGCGATGTTGCTTGATTATCCAACCATAGCAATGTTCATTGTTCAGCTGCTGGCAAGAAACAGTTCCGTAATGCCCACCCTAAATGTCGTTAAGAAGGTGGTGATAAGCAATGAATTTGAAGCCTGAATTGCAGGCAAGATCCTGAAGATACTTTGTAGGCCATTTCACAGGGTTTTTACGAATTAACCACATTGCTGTGATTGACAACCAAGTTGTAATGATAAATAAAGAGCAGAACAGGAAAGGATTTCTTTCCCCAAACTTGTAGTTTCCAGACACACAGATTCTGTCCCAGATAATAAACCTCCCCAGCATCCGCATATTGCTGAAACAATGACAGATCACATGATTAGGACATATCAGGAGCATGAACACACAAGAGACTGCAGATGCTGGAGTAATGAGCAAAAACCAAAACTGCTGGTGGAACCCAATGGGTCAAGCAGCATTTGTAGAGAGGAATGAACAGCCAACATTCTAGGTCGCGATCCTTCAACTGAAATGGTGAATATGGGTCTGAAGAAGGGTCTCGACCTGAAACGTCACCCATTCCTTCTCTCCATAGATGCTGCTGCACCCGCTGAGTTTCTCCTACATTTTGTGTACCCTCTTGGGCCATTGGGTTTGTTCAGTGTTGTACTGTTGTGTAAGATCCTAAGTGGCCATGAGGGTAGATATCAAGATGATGCCACAAAGGGGAGAATCTCAAAGTGAGAGGAAATAATTAAAAGAACTATAATTATGATGATTATAAGAAAGTATTGAAACAGGAAGTCCTTATCAGATAGGATTTCCTCAGTTCTTAGGAATTTTCTACCCAGTGTGTTGTGGCTGGATCAGCCAGATATCTTAATAAGAGGTAGATAAATTCCTGAATGATTGAGAATTCAGGGCCACGGAGAGCTGGTGCTGAATAGGATTTGAGGCCTAAGGCAGATCAGCCATCATCATAGAGAATCTCCTGCTCCTATTTTCTTGTGTTCTTATACCATTGAAAAGATACAAATTAGATGCAAAACACTTTGGGAAGTTATGAAGAATATCTTTCAATGCAAGTCTTTGTTCCTCCTATGTGCTCAATGGCTTTAGATTTTATTTGGAGGAAAATTTGCATCATTCAGGTAAAATTTGCAAAAAGCCACTCTCTGCCGATGTATTCTTGGTTACATTGATAGAAAGAATTGGCCCCAGAAAACAGTTTTAGTGAGAGTGGCAGTGTGGAGGCAATGGTTTACTGTGGAAATTACCAATCATGCAATTTCTGCTCTGGGTGCCTTGAGCTTGCTTGGGGTATTACTTATTTAAATGTTACAAACTCTTCAACATCCTGTATGATGAAAATGCAGATCAGAATGATTAGGAGGCTTGGGCCCTTACTATCTTTAAATCATTGCGGTCTCTGTGGTTCTGCTGGCGGTTTGCTATCGTGGCTACCCCAGAGGAGGTATGGGTCAGGTTAGATGTCAGAGACAGGAGAGGGGGGAGGACCTGACTGCCTGCTTCATCCCTGTGTGGAATTAAAAAATCTAATGTAACTGTGCAGCAGGTAGATCCAACTATGTCTCTGAGAGCCACAGCTTCAAGTTCCTGGGCATTTACATCTCTGAAGATATGTCCAGGGCACTGCACATTGCAGCAATCACAAAGAAAGCTCATCAATCAATTCTTCTATTTCCTCTGAAGTTTGAGGATGTTCAAGAAGTTGCCAAATACTCTGCCAGTGAAAGGTGTAGAGCATACTGACTGGATGCTTCAAAGCCTGGATCATTAACTCAAACATCAAAGTTAAAAGAACGCTGCAGAAAGTGATGGTTACTGCCTGGACCATCGCAAGTATTGACTTTCCACCATCGAAGGGAGTTACTGCAAATGCTGCCTAATATCATCAAAGACTCACACTACCTTGACCATGATCTCATCGCACTGCTACCTTCGGCAAGAAGGTACGGGATTCTGAGAACTATCATCTCCAAGTTCAAGAACAGCATATTTGCATCAATCATCAGGCTCTTGAACCATACTGTACAACTCTTACTACAATCCTAACTCAGCACCAACTATGGACTATATGCGTTGCACTACATACTTTGAGTTCCACTATTAAGGTCTGGTTACCTAATATTACAATTTATTGTATCATTGATTATTTTATGTTTATTTATTTATTGTATTGTTGGATAATAAGACTGGATTGTGTGTTGGACTGGGTACATCCACAACTCTCTGTAATCTCTTGTGAAGAAATTCATGTCCAGAAAGTTTTTCCTCTCGTGGTTTAATTAGATAACTCACAAAGTGTTCACTGTACATGACAATAATAAACCAATACCAACACTAATACCAACACATGTCCACAAGGACAGTGGAAGTGAAAACAATAAGTTTAAGAAGAAATTAGACTGAGCAAAATAATTGCTGGGATAGAATGGGTAATGGGGAAGTTTGAATTGCCAACTGGATTCGGTTGGCAAAATGATGCTTCAAACCTGAGATTGATTCCTTTCATGAACAGCATGGGATTGGTTCTGCCCATTTGGGGAGTGGTGTGAGTTGTCAGAGTAGACAACCTGGATTGATGCTCATGGAAGAGTTTCAGTAAGGCAACAGATAAAGGTTGGACCTCTATTCAAGTTAAGGTCCTAAACTGAGCCAAAGATGATTTCAGTGGCGTCAGATGGGAACTTACTGAAGTTAGCTGGGGGAGGCTGTTTACAGATAAAGGAATGTCTGGCAGGTGGGAGGCTTTTAGAAATGCGATAGGAAGAGTTCAGGATCAGTGTGTTCCAGTTGGAGTGAATGGAAAGGTTAGCAAGATTATGGAACCTTAGTTAAGGAGGAAAATTGAGAGACTGGTCAGCAAAAAGAAAGAGGCATTTGTCAGGAGTAGGCAGCTGAGAGTATAAGGTAAGTAGAAGTACACTTAACAAGGAGTATAAGGGAAGTAGAACTACACTTAACAAGGAAATTAGCTACGCAAAATAAAAGGGCCACAAGATATCTCTGGCAAATAAGCTAAAGGAGAATCTAAAAGATTCTGTAAAAAAGTATAAAGGGTAGGTGTGGAGATGTAGAAACCTTCAAAAATGAGAGTGATAATCTATGTTCAGCCATGGGTAATGGGGATGGTCTTGAATGAATTCTTCTTGGCCTTATTTACCGTGGAGAAGGACGTGGAGGTTTTTTGGTTCAGAGGATGGAACAGTGATATTCTGAAACATATTAACATAACAAAGAAGGAGGTGTTGGTCTTGAAGCACATAAAGGTTGAGAAAAACCCTGGGATTGATCAGGTGTATCTTAAGATGTTATGGGAGGGAGGAGGAGCGATTGCTAGGATTTTGGCAGAGATTTTTATATCTTTGTTAACCACAAGTGAGATGCCGGTACACTGGAGTGTAGCTAATGTTCAATCATTATTTAAGAAGGGAAGTGGAGATGAGCAGTGAGCCTTACATCTTGGTGGGAGAGTTACATGGAGGGATTCTGAAGGACAGGATTTATTTGGATTTGGAAAGCGCAAAGGCTAGTAATGGGGTGTTGTTGTGCAGATTGAAAGACTGTGATCAATGGTGTTCCGGAGAAACTACTGGGTCCTTTGTTGTGTGTTATGGACATTATTGATTTGGATGAGAATGTAGGTGACATGATTTGTAAGGTTGCAGATGACACCAAAACTAGTGGTATAGTGGACAGTGAAGGAGATTGCCTCAAGTTACAGCAGTTTATAGATTAAATAGAAAAGTGGGCAAGGGAATGGGAGATGGAATTTAACTCAGACAGGTTTAAAAGTATACATTTTGTGACATTAAATAAGGGCAGGACAGACGCAGTGTATGGCAGGGCCCTGGGGAATGCTGTAGAAGAGCAGAATCTTTGGGTGGATGTACATCATTCCTTGAAAGTGGTCACACTGTTGTATGGCAGTAAAGGCACCACCGACCTGGCATGTGATGGAACATTGCATGTGGGATTCTGCTTGCTGTGTTATAGGAAGCAGAAAAGATTCACATGGATGTGTCCCGGGTTGAAAGGCTTTAGTTATAAGGTTGGACAGGCTGGGTCTGTTATCCTTGTAGGAGGCGGAGTGGTGACTTGACAGACTTTATTAAATTATCAGAGATATGGGTAGGATAGATAGCCAGAGTCTGTTTCTAATGGTAGAGGTGTCAATCATTTGAAGGCATAGGTTTAAGGTGAGAAGAAGGAAGTTTAAAGGGGATCTGACGGGTAAATTTTCTCATGAATAATGGTGGATATCTGGAATGAGTTGCTAAAGGTGGAGACAGGAACAGTAACAATATTTAGGTTTCTAAGTGCTAGTTTTTAGAGATACAGCATGGAAACATTCGACCCACTGAGTCCACGCTGACCTTAGCATAGAAACATAGAAAATAGGTGCAGGAGTAGGTCATTCAGCCCTTCAAGCCAGCACGGCCATTCAATATGATCATGGCTGATCATCCAAAACCAGTTCCTGCATTCTCCCCATATAACTTGATTCTGTTAGCCCTAAGAAGTTAGCCCTTTGATCACCCATTCTCACTAATTCCAATTTCTCATTGACTCCACACACATTACAGAGGCCAATTTTACAGAGGCTAATTATCCTACAAACCCACATCTTTGGGACGTGGAAGGAAACCTGAAGAAAACTTGCTCAGTCACAGAGAGAACGAGCAAACTTCACACAGACAGCAGCTGAGGTCAGGATTGAACCTGGGCATCTGGCATTGTGAGACAATAGCTCTACCAGCTGCACACTGTGCTGCCCATTTAAGAAGCAACTGGACAGGTACTTGATTGAGCAGGGCACAGAGGGATAGATTAATGCAGGCAAGTGGGATGAGTATAGATAGGCGTGTCAGCATTGATGAAATCGGCTGAAGACCTTGTTTCCATGCTGTATAACTCTCTATCTCTCATGGGGGATGAAGAACAGGGATTAATAATAAGACTGCATTTCAATAAAAGAATGCAGAATATCTTGCCAAAGCTTGTCAAATTGACATAACCAGACCTTTTCTGATTATATTAAACAGAACTCTGCTTCTTGTGGCATTCCCAGGCCAGTACAGTGAACACATCTTGTGGGGCTGCTACTTAACTGTTGCAGAGACATTGGTTTCAATCCTGACCTTCAGTGTTGTCTGGGTGGAGCTTGCACATTCCCCCTATAACTGCAGGGGTTTCCCTTGCATGCTCTGGTTTCCTCCCACATTCCTGATGCAGGGCTGCCAACTTTCACGCTTTGAGCGTGAGAATAACGCATTTGGGCAAATTCTCACGCTCTCACGCTGATCACAAATTTCTCACGCTCTGTCGTGAGAAATTCTGTGATCAACGAAAATTTAAAAACTCATATAAACCGCATGGGCCAAGGGTGTTGGAGAGCCGGGGCTGAGGAAGGGATGAAAGCAGCGGGCGGGTACAGATGCGGGGAGCCGGGGCTGGCGAGTCGCTTGCTGCAACTCCGGCCATGGAGCAGCCCCAGTGCAAGAGTCCCGGGCCATAGGAGGCGTCGGAAGCGTTGCGCTGCTGCCGTGAAACTCTCAAAGGGAGAGGGAGAGAGAGAGGGAAAGGAGACAGAGAGACAGTGGGGAGAGAGAGAGGGGGTGAGAGGGTGAGCGAGGGTGAGAGTGAGAGGGGATAGAGGAGGGAGAGGGGTGGAGAGGGAGGAGAGAGGGGAGGAGAGAAGGGGAGAGAGGGGGAAGAGAAAGGGGTGGTAAAAGAGAGGGGGAAGAGAGAAACGGGGAAAGAGGGAGAGAGGGGGCAAAGAGAAAGAGGAGGTAGAGACAGAGGAGAAAGAGAGGGTAGAGAGAGCAAGGGGGAGAGTGAGGTTGGAGGGGAAAATGTGGGAGGGATGGGGGAGAGAGAGAGGGGGAGAGAGAGGGGGAGATAGAGAAGGAGGTGGAAAGAGAGAGGAGGGGGGCAGGGGGGGAGAGGGGGGAGAGGGGAGAGAGTTAGGGGAAAGAGAGGGGAGAGAGAGAGGGGAGAGGGGGAGAGAGAGAGGAGAAAGGGGGAGGGTGAGAGAGAGGAGAAAGGAGGTGAGAGAGAGGGGAAAGAGAGAGAGCAGAGAGGAGGCGAGAGAGAGGGGGAGAGAGGGCGAGAGAGAAGAGAAGGGAGAGTGGGGGAGACAGGGGAGAGAGGTGTGAGAGGAGAGAGAGGGAGAGACAGGGAGAGAGAACAAAGAGAGAGGAGAGAGGGAGGGGAGATGGGGGAGAGTGGGTGAGAGGAGGGAGAGCGGGAGAGGGGAGAGAGAAAGGGGGGAGAGTGAGGTGGGAGGGAGAGAGAGAGGTGAGAAAGAGGGGGAGAGAGAGTAGGGGAGAGAGAGTGGGGGGGAGAGAGAGAGCAGAGAGAGAGGGGGAGATAGGGGGATATAGAGGCAGGGCTGCCAACTCCCATGCATTGAGCCTGAGAATCACACATTTTGCCAAATTCTCACGCTGATCGCAAATTTCTCACACTCTGTCGAGAGAAAGAGGGAGGGGGAGAGAGGGGAGAGAGAGTTAGGGGAAAGATAAGGGAGAGAGAGTTAGGGGAAAGAGGGGGAGAGAGAGAGAGGAGAGAGGGGAGGAGGGTGGAGAGGAGAAAGGAGGCGAGAGAGAGAGTGAATTGGGAGGGAGAGAGGGGGAAGAGAGAGAGCAGAGAGGAGGCGAGAGGGGGGAGAGTGAGGTGAGGGGGAAGAGAGAGGGAGAGTGAGGTGAGGGGGCAGAGAGGGAGAGAGAGTGGGGGAGAGAGAGTGGGGGAGAGAGAGGGGGAGAGAGAAAGGGGGGGAGATAGGGGGATAGAGAGGCAGGACTGCCAACTCCCATGCATTGAGCATGAGAATCACGCATTTTGCCAAATTCTCACGATGATCGCAAATTTCTCACGCTCTGTCGTGAGAAATTCTGTGATCAATGAAAATTTCAAAACTAATATCAACTGCATGGGCCATGGGAGTTGGAAGCAGAAGCAGCGGCGGGGATAGGTGCGGACGGGGAACGGGGATGGTGAGTGTTTGCTGGGCTGGCGAGTCGCTCACTGCAGCTCCGGCCATGGAGCAGCCTCAGTGCAAGAGGTCCGGGCTGTCGGAGGAGTTGGAAGCATTGTGCCATTGCAATGAGAGTCTCTGTGCCAAATACGCCCAGGTGACCAGCATGGATCAGGCTGCGGCTCGGTGCATCCTGGAGGACAACCAGTGGCTGCTGGAAGTAAGTACCAAGCACTGGGTAGAAACGGTGGAAGATGGTGGACTTAAAAATGGAAGTGGTTGGAGAAAGCACCCTGCTTGCCTGCTAGATTTTCACTTATCGTAACTGCAGGAAAAATGTTCCCAATGTTGGGGGAGTTCAGAACCAGGGGTCACAGTTTAAGAATAAAGGGTAGGCCAGTTAGGACTGAGATGAAGACAAACTTTCTTCAAGCAGAGTTGTGAATCTGTGGAATTCTCTGCCACAGAAGGCAGTGCAGGCCAATTCACTGGATGTTTTTAAGAGAGAGTTACATTTAATCCTTGGGGCTAATGAAATCAAGGGATACGGGGAAAAAACTCGGAAAGAGGTACTGATTTTAGATGAATAGCCATGATCATATTGAATGACAGTGCTGGCTCGAAGGACCGAATGGCCTATTCCTGCACCAATTTTCTATGTTTCTATGCTTGAGTATACGGCAATAAAACTAAATCACTTGATTTTGAAGCATTCATGCATGGTGGAGGTATAAAGTAGTCATGGAGTGATACAATGTGAAAACAGGCCCTTCGGCGCAACTTGCCCACACCGCCAACATGTCCCAGCTACGCTACCTGCTTTTGGTCCATACCTCCAAACCTGCACTATCCATGTATCCGTCCAACCATTTCTTAAATGTTGGGATAGTCCCTGCCTCAACTACCTCCTCTGGCAGCTTGTTCCATACACCCACCACCCTTTTTGTGGAAAAAGTTACCTCTTAAAAATAATTCATACAAAAAACATTGAAATCATACTTCTACAATGCTCTAAAATAGTAAGATTAAATGAGAACTCACCATGTTTGAAGGTGGATCTTTATTTTATGAGGAGTTGCGATGAGGAATTTCGTGAAGGCCCCGCCAGCACGCATGCACGGCATTCTTCAAAGCAGCGGTGTGGAATCACAGAACACATCGTGGAAGGAGATAGTAAGATTAAGAAAGTAGAACATACCAGTTGACCTTATGATAGAGGGTTGGGAGCAGAGGGCACGAAATCCCTCATCGCAACTCCTCATAAAATAAAGATAAATCCTTCAAACTTGGTAAGTTCTCGTTTAATCTTACTATTTTACTTCGGAGTCACGTGAGTGACTTTGTGAAGACTTCAAATCTCTATGATTTCACGCCCTGGACAATGTCCATGCTATCACACTGCCGCAATACTGATGGAGGATGGTTGTTAATGCATTCCAGACTGAACAGGCTGAAGAATAATGCATATTTATTAAAACAACGAATAACAAAGCAAAACCCCTACTCGGAGAGTAATCATTCACAGAGCGGCTCTCAGCATGGCATCCGCGAATGTAGCGGGGTCGACCACCGGTTTAGTGTATAAGCTCTGGAAAGTCGATTCACTGGCCCAGCCCGCGGTGGCGAGGATGTGGTCCATGGGCACCTCCGTGGCCCTCGCCGCTGATGTGGATGCAGACCTGGTAGAGTGAGATTTTAAAATGTTAGTATCGATACCAGCTGCACCCAACACCACCCTGAGCCACCTGGCAATGGTCTGCACAGTCACCCAGTGATGTGGTTGTTTGTGGCTGATGAGGAGCCCCTGCTCCATCTTCCAAATGGTTCGAGTTGTGCGGATGTAATAGCGGAGATGGGTGGCTATGCAGAGGGTGGCATCAGAAGGGTACGCCCAGAATTCCAACTGCAGCCCAGAAGACCCAGGCCTATGTTGCTTCAGCAGGTCCTCGACAAAGAAAGTTACCGTTGCAGGAGTCGAGACCATACAGTCCAGCAGAAGCTTCTGCAAGGCCTGGACTCGTTGAGCTGAAGTGAGTGCCATCAGCATCACCACTTTAAGGGTGAGCTTGTCAAGAGGTAGTCCTGTCATAGCGAACCAGCTTCTCAGTAGTGTAAGTACTACACCCACATCCCAAGTGATGTTGTATCGGGGTCGTGGAGGGTTGGTGTTGAACACGCCCCTCATGAATTGGGACACCAGATGGTGCGTGCCCACACCTATATTCAGGTATGAGGAGAGCGCACTCCTGGCGCTGTTGATGGCACTGTAGCTGAGACCCTCATCGTAATGAAGGCCCGCTAGGAAATCCAGGACGTCAGGGATCGTGGCAGAGTTGTAGGTGGTATGCGTTCGGGAGCAGTAGGCCTCCCACTTCCTGATCTGGGTGAGGTACTGCTGCCTGGTTGATGCTCTGCACGATGCTGAAATGAGGTCCATTGCCCTGGGCGATATGCCGGCCTCCATGAGCAGCCTCTTCAGAACCTGCAAGCCAACAGGTTTAAGTGACCATGGCACGGGTGACTGTCCCCCGTAATGGGGTTAGTGAGTAAAGTGGGGTTTTTAGCAATTTGAACCCACGGTACCCGGTGGTTCATTATTCGGAGAACCACCGGGTACCATGGTTGTGTAGGCCAGTCGGGTATGATCAAAATGCCTGAAGCAGAATCCAGTTGTATTTTCTGCAATACCCGACTGAGGAGGCAGAATGGGGGAAATGCGTAGCAGAACCATTTCCCCCAATGGAGTGAAAAAGCATCCATAGCTACTGCCCCAGGGTCTGGTTCCCAAGACACACACGTTGGTATCTGATGGTTCAACCGGGAAGCAAAGAGGTCGATATCTGGTGTACCAAAGTGTGCTATAATTTGAGCAAATATTTGGGGGTTCATCATCCACTCGATGTAATCATTGAACACTCCTGACGTGGTGTCTGCCATTGTATTGAGCTTCCCTGGTAGATAGGTCGCTGTAAGCCAAATATTTCTTGCAATACACCAGTGCCAAATTGTGTTTGCCAATTCGTCACATGATAATGACCTGATACCACCCATATGATTTATGTAAGCCACCACCGTGTTATTATCTATTTGAAGGCGGACATGCAAATGCTGTAAATTTGTGCAGTATGCCCTCAGACCATGGAAAGCCCCAAGCATCTCCAAATAATTTATCCCGTGTGTCTGAATGAGGGTAGACTCGTGAGGATCCCATCTGCCACCACAACTGCACGTGGTGTCAGTTGTTCCCCAGCCTTGTGCACTTGCGTCAGTTTGTAACATAACTGATGGGTTGCTAATAATGATGGGTTTGTAACACGCACTAATATTGTCGACCCACCACTGTAGCTCAGTTTTAGCCTTAATTGGCAGCCTTATTGGCCTGTCAAAGTGCCCAGCATTTACTTTTAATGCTGCAATCTTTGCTCTTTGTAAGTATTGATAGTACAGTGGTCTGAAATGCACAGCTGGAAATGTTGCTACCAGTTTCCCAATTACCTTGGCAGTATGTCTGATGGTCGGCACCCTGGCGCAAGCAAGGCTGTTGCACGCATCTTTTATATCTGATGCTTTGTTGGGTGGGATAGTGACTATCATTCGGTTCGTGTCAATAGTGAAGCCCAGATAGTCCATGATTTAAGATGGGGGTGAATTTGGTTTTGTCTGGATGGGTAACAAACCCTAACACCTCGAATAAAGATTTGGTCTCTGTGACTGCCAGCTCCACCAATTGTCCCACTATAAGTATATCATCCAAGTATGCCATGATGATATAATTCTGTTGCCTTAGGAGAGCCAGTATTGGTTTGACTATTTTGGTAAACAGTCTAGGGGCTGTGGTTAAGCCATTGGGTAAAGCTTCATATTGCCATAACTGTCCCTTCCAGCCACATTTTAAGAATTTCCTATGGGATTCGATGGTGGGGACTGTATAGTATGCATCTTTTAGATCGATGCAAGCCATAAAGTACCCCTGATACAGTAGCTGCTTAGCTGTTTCAAAGGTTTCCATTTTGAAATGGCGATATTGTACGAAAGTGTTCAGATGAGTTAGGTCGATGATGATCCGACATCCTCCATCTTTTTTGGTTTTTGTAAAGATGTTGGACACAAACAATGGGTTCATGTGTCGTCTTCCCTATCACCCCTTTGGCTGCTAGCCGTAATATTTCTGCATGTCCTTGCTCGATCTCTTTTTTAGAGAGCGCAAATTTGCGATGGGGTACATGCTGTGTAGGGGGAGGTTTACCGTTAATAAACTCTATGACATAACCTGAACACTTTGTAAAATAAAAGAGTCTGTAGTTATTGTATCCCATGCACCACTGAATGCCCGCAACCGTCCCCCGACTTGTGAGGGTACCATTGCTACTTTCTTAGTAGATCCAGATCCCCTTACCTCCATGGTCAACGGCGGGTCCTGGTGTATGGTGTTTTGGGGGAACGTTGTGTGGCTTGTCGTGGCGGAGGCCGCATTTTCCAGGTGGGCCTCTGAGGGCCCTGCCCTAAAAAAGGGGTCTGCTGTTGGGGAACTGGCGGTGAATGAGTCCTAGGTGTCTTATCCGGTGGGCGAGGTTTCCAAGTGGGATACGGTGGTTTCCGATAGGCGTATGCCCTTGATGAAGGTGGTTTCATGAGACCGACGGCTTTGGCCTCCTCGTCCATTTCTTTGACCTTTTTCGGCAGGTCTTCCCCGAACAGCTGATGTGGTGGTGGCGTGGTGGATGTACGGCACAACCCTGCAAAGTTAGGGTTGAGGGTGGGCCGGATGGTGCTCTGCCGCAAACAGTTGATCTCGAACAGGGCAGTGCAGAGTAAGGCCAGGGCATCCTGCTGCTCACTGGACACCCATCGAGGGTCCTGGCGTACGCTGTGATACCCGTTGATAGGAGTTTCAGGACTTTCTGGAGGCGTGCGTCCTGAGCTCTGACGGTATTACTCAAATTCCCCCAAAATTTCAGCATTGACCATTGGGACATTCAGATTCATGCAATTCTCCGGCGGCTTGAATTTGTCCATGGTGTTGTTGAGGACCCATTCCTGTAGCTGGTGTGAGGTGAGATAGTTAATGGTCCCTGCCAGTTTTGCATGTAGTGGCCCCCCTGAAATAGCTGTAGCAAATTTGCCCACAACATCCAGTAGTTCTGCTTCTGCTTCTGGAGCAACGACCTCCAGCATGTCTGGCTCTTCATCGAAGTCTGCCTCCTGCAGACTTCTGGCACTTCCAGCGGAGGAAGGCGAGATGCTCGGTGGCCTTCGGCTGTGGGTAGTGGACGCCCAGGACCACCGTTCTTCCCTGTCCTGATCTCGTTGAACGAGTTGCTCCACCACGAGCTCCAACCGGGCCATGCGACCGTCGCTACTACACGTAGCCGACTTCCCCAGGCTCTGCAATGTTGCTGGGGCTTCTACCAGCAGACCGCACCCCCATAAGATGCTGAGTGGGATCTGGTGGCAGGAGGTCGTCGACAGCTGCTCCTGCAGGCCCGTACGACTCCCGCACGGACTCTCCGCTAGTCCGCCCACGAGCGGACTGTGGCGGTCCGTGTGTCTGGAGGGAAGGCAGCAGATATGAGTCGGAGCCGGCCCCCGGTGCCTGGCTCCCCGGAGTCCGTGCAGGCTTACCCCTACTTCTGACATTATGTCTCTGTAGGGGTGCATGGTCGGCAGCAGCCCCAGGCAAACTAACCGACTGCATATGGCTGCCGCCGGCTTGCACACCAGCAGCATAGCCCGGTGTGAAGTTGGCAGCTCCTGCTCCTGCAGGGCTGCTCGACTCTGCAGCAGCTCTACCGGCCTGTCCGAAGGCAGTAAACCCCGGCGGCTTCTCGAGACCTGCCGCGGCTGTGGGGCTCGACTTCGGCGCGATCTTCCCCCGGCTCGCGGGACCTGTAAAAGCCGGGATGTTGCCGTCGCCGGTGTGCGAGGCACTCCACGTACCTGCTTGCTCCCCCCCCTCCCGGGGGATGGAGACACAAAATCAGGGTCTCCCGTACCCTGTTCCTGTGCGGCTGCCTCTGGAGACGAGTCAGACGCTGGTGTAACAGGTGCGCCCAACTACCGCACCTTTTCCCCCAGCCGTTTCCCGGACAACCCCGCCGGCATTGTAAACAGCTCCGGAGAAGTTTGCCACCGACCCATAGGAGTTCTGCGACTTTTGGAAAGTTTTCCTTTCCCTTTCCCTTCCATCTTTTCCTGCAGGTAGAAAACACAAAGCATCCTACCTGCAAACCAGCTTAAGGTTAGAGCACTCACCTTAGCCGGTCCTTTTGAAGGAGCTGTGGAGAGAGCGCACTCCCTCCCCGAGCTTGTCGACAGCAAAGGTGAGCGACGATATGTTGCGCATGCGTGCTGGCGGGGTCTTCACAAAGTCACTCACGTGACTCCGAAGTAAAACATGATTTTAATACATCAAATTTCAAAACGTCCCTACCCTGGGAGGGCGGACACCCTCCTTCCACATCCCTCTCCCCACTCGGTCGCTCTACTCCCTCACCGGGTACCCCCAAAACCAATGATCAGTGATCGCTCAGCCTCCCCACTTTCAAAAACTCTCCGTGGTCCCTTGTTCAGACAGAGAACAATGCCAGATGTGAGCGGGGAACTGAGGCCAGTTGTCTATGATGTCTGGATCCCAATGCTCAGTGCTTCATGTTTCGGAGTTGGCTAACGTTATTGATTTGTAATTAGCCTGATTTGTAATTAGTTGAGAAAACCTTAATTTATTAATCTGGAATATCCAGGGGGATGGGATAAGTGTAATATTAAAATGACATGCAAGGTGTCAGGCTGTCTGTCACAACATACAGCCCCGATAACCCATTATTTCCTTAAGTTAAATATTGGGAAGGTAGCACTACTGCCATTTGCCACTCAACTATTATGTTTGTTTACCTCACTGACTATTTCTAACCCCCCCCCCCCCCCTAAATTCCTTTGACAGGTTGAATAGAAATGTCCCCAATCTCATTGTTTTATTAATTGAACATGTAGATGAACATACTCAAGGAGTGTAATCAGATGGAAACTGCATTAGATAAGCACCTGTGGACTTGAACGTAATAGGTTAAGTCCAGGTGGTCAGATATGGGGCTTTATGTGAGGGTCAGATATATTGTCAGTGCAGAGGGGCTAGGAACAAGGCCAAGTGTGCATCCAGAGTCAAGGTCTGGAATAGTACTAGGTGTGCAGTCAAAGCTGGGACCAGGGGAATGTTCAGCACTGGGAACCTAAGCAGGTGAGCAGCTATGATCAGGGTTGAATAGGGGGGGACAGGTGTAAGGAATGAGAGAAGGTATGCAACTGGAGTCAGGGTCAGGAGTAGTACCCGGTGTGCAGTGAGACCCTGGTTGGTCAACATGGGCCATGTTTGATTATAATCTGATTTCCACTAAGATCAGTCATGTGCTGCACGTGTTGATCAGAGCCTGGGCTCTGCTGTGGAATGTAATTAGGAATGTAATTTAGTCTAACCTTATTCATAGCTAATCCAATTTAAAGCATATATATTGCATTCAAGTGTAAGTTAAAAGATTCACTACAGTATGCACCATATTGCACAATTTCAAGCTGAAAAATGCAAAAGCCCTGTACAAACGGGAGGGGGGACACCTTCCTCTCACAACAACCTCCCCCCCTCCCCCCGGTCGGTACGCTCCCTCGGGTTTGGTTTCCTGCAATTTCTCACTCCCAACTCTCACTCAATGTTGGCAGCCCTGCTGACGACACTCATAGGTTAATTAGCCATTGTAAATTGCCTGAAGCGTGTAGGTGAATAGGAGAATCTGGGAGGGGAGTTGACAGGAGTGTGGTGCGACTAAAGTGTATCAGTGTAGAGTTGGAGTGAGATGGGTGCTCAGTGTCAGCAGGGCCCCATGGGCAAGGAGCCTGTTTCCATGCTGTAGGACTCGATGGATACGACGTAAGAAAATGAGTGGATAAAAAGAGGCTATTAACCACCGCAGCACAACCACCTGCAGTAGTGAGGCTTTTAACAGGGGTCACAGGAGGTGGTTGGGAACCATGAAACTGCATCGGGTTAGTAGTTTCAGGGCATGGAGAAAGCAAAGTGGGAAGGCATGTTGTCACTATTCTGAGCCCATGATACCAACATGCACAAGCGGGCTGACTCATCCTTAACTGCCACACCTTGATTATAGCCTGCAGAGTTAATCATTATTCAGAGTGTTTAAAATAATCCACTGCCTATCAGCCTTCACCAGAACTCCTGTCTGCAGCACTTCAGTGCGCTGCGTGGGATGTGTGCTGCAGTGATAGTGCCCGATTTAGGTCTCGTATTGTCACGTCAGTATCCTCCAGTTGTTGAAGAGAAATTGTTTTAATTAAAACATTGCTGTGGCGTCTTTTTAAATAACAGAGCTTGTAAAACTAGGATCTGCTTTCGTACAACCATATACATCGGCAGGGCGGCTGTGGGTTAATTACAGTGGTGTGATGAGGTTGATGGCCTATTGAAGACTTCTCACTCAATGGATGCCTCTGGTTTTTCTGTAATATTCAAGGGCATGCACTGTGTCCCATTGACTGCAACTTGCTCTACAGGTCTGTCATACTTCCTTTGTTCAATAAATAGGCTGTGTCCCCCTCATTGAATATGTACATTGCATTTGGATTTGCTGTTTGATGGTCAAATCATTATCTAATTTTGTTAGCCACCGAGGGCCACATTCCAGACTCATGACAGTGGCTTAAGGTATAGAGTGCTTAGCCATTACAACTTTTAATATTGTTTAGTTCAGAGACACAGCATTGAAAAAGGTCCTTTGGCCCACCGAATCCATGCTGACCAGTGATCCCCGTACACTAGTACTAACCTACACACGAGGGACAATTTACAATTCTTATTGAAGCCAATTAACCTACCAACCTATACATCTTTGGAGTGTGGGAGGAAACCGGAGCTCCCAGAGAAAATCCATGTGGTCATGGGGACAAAATCCGTAGAGAAAGCACCTGTGGTCAGGTTCGAACCCGGGACTCTGGCGCAGTAGGATAGCACTGTACCACTGCACCAGCATGCCGGTCAACTTGTTGAAGTAGAGAGCAACACGATTTTACATCATTGTGGTAGCCTTAGATAGAGTCATGGAGTCATAAAGTACCAAAACAGGCCCTTCAGTCCAACTCATCCATGTGAAACAAGATGCCCCATCTAAGCCAATTTGCATGCGTTTGGCTCCCATCCCTCTAAACCTTTCCTATCCAGATTGCTATCCTAATGTTGTTTGAATGTTGTTAGTGTACGTGCCTCAACCACTTGCTCGGGCATCTTGTTCGATATACCCACCACCCTTTGTGTGAAAAGGTTTCCTCTCAGGTTCCTAATAAAGCCTTCCGCTCGCACCTTAAACATATGCCCTTGAGTCGTTGTCCTTAAGTCTCTACCTTGGGGAAAAAATACTCTGTGCATTCACCCCATCTATTCCCCTCATGATTTTATACAACAATATGATCAGCATTAACGGCGCCCACTTTCACATCTTAATATAATGATCACAATCCAATGGCCTCAACACACAAATCTAGGCGATGCTCCAGTGCAGTACTGAGGAAGTGTTGCACTGTCTGAGGTGCTATCTTTTGGATGGCATGTCAAACGAACGACAGTCTCCTCTAAACACTCTGCTGGAGGAGCTCAACGTATCAAGTAGCATCTGTGAAAGATCATGACCTGAAATGTTGACTGTACATTTCCCTTCGCTGATTGTGCCTGATCTATTGAGTTCCTCCAGCAGATTGATTGGTGCTCCAGATTTCAGCATTGGCAATCTCTTGAATCTCTTTAAACCTGTGTGTTCTGCTGGGTGGATGTGAAAGATCCTATGGAAGAACAGCTGGGATATTTCAGAACAATATTTATCTCTCAATCGACAACCCTAGAAGCTTGCAGTATGCAAACTGGCAGTGATAGAGTGATAGAGTGATATAGCACGGAACCAGGACCTTTGGTCCGGTTTACCCATTCCGACCAACATGCTCCGTCTACTCTGGTTCCACCTCCTTGTGTTCGTCCCATTTGCCCACATTTGGCCCATATCCCTCAAAGCCTTTCCTACCCATGTATCTATCTAAATGTCCTTCAAAGGTTGTTATAGTTTCTGCTCAGCTACCTCCTTGGCAGCTCATTCCATACATCCTTCACCCTCTGCGTGAAAAACGTACCCCCTTAGATTCCTATTAAATCTTTTGTTTCTCACCTTAAACCTATGTCCTCTTAAAATAGTATCCACACATTAAAAAGTCATCCATTGACCATAAAGCATTTTGGGAGATTTTTTAAACACATCTTTTTTTAAATTTTAGTGGCACAAGTGCAACTTAAGTTGGAAATAAAATGATTCGATCACTTGGCAACAGTAGCGGTACCCTCGCTGGTTGTTATGGGTTTCATCATTGACCTCCTACCTTCAAATGTCCTGTTTCCAAGCTGCCACCATTTGTTGCACATCTCTTCCATGTCCCACTCACCACAAAACAGACAGCTTTTCCGTACCCTGGCTGGATAGTACTTGAGCTGGTCATCACATACTCCACCTGCCCTAGTCCGTTCCACCATCAATACTTATTATCACTAATAGTCAAAGCTGCTCAAAGAAAGCGGAATAAAATGTTTACCTTATTTCAATGCACACCATGCTTTATGTTTAAGACTGCCCACAACAGGTACTTGGAAATTAATTGTTAATGCCAAGGGACTTTAAGGCAGTCTTGGAGAGGTAGCAGGAAGGCAGGCAAGCATGAAATTTGTAAAGCTAAAAATATTTATACACTGACAGTTGCTTCTTGATTTCTGCAGCAGGTTACTAAAACATCCTTCAGGCTGAAAATGCATCTGTAATTGAGATTTCAGCTTGACTGAGGCACTACTAGTGTGAACTAGTAATGATTGAATGCATTGTGTCCAAATATAGCAGTGGATGACTCAACCATGCTTCCATTAAATAGAGCTACTTACCATAAGATATATCCAGTGGAAAAAAAGCTAACTGCAGCCTGGCCTGTCGTTCTGTTAGGATAATGATGATGAGTTGTCCTCATTTCAATCAGAATGAAGGGAAGGACTGTGGTGTGCTGTAAAACAAAATAACAAAATAAAAATGTAGCATGCTGAGACTGAAAAGTGATAAAATACCTATTAGCAATTCAAATTGACCACCTTGAATAATTGAAGAAAAGAAGTGAGCTGCAATTTTGCAATGAGACGACTTTTGAATCTGCCTCCATCAAGATATTTTACACTCCCTTTGGGGTGTCATCTCATTATATATCACAGTGATCCTACATCCTGAGATTTCTCTATACTGGCAGTCAGAGTATTGATGCCAACTCAGTCAATCAGTACCCAGGGGTGTTAAAACATAAAGTTAACCAGTTCCTGCATTATTTTTACACATGTGCCAGCAAACAGCTCGAGAGGGGGAGGCAAACTTCTGGGCTTAGTTAACAGACCTGCAGAGTTTCTTATTACCCAGGGCATGCTGAGTTATTTTGAATAGGTAGTAATCATGCCACATTCACAATGCTGGCTGACACTAATGGTGGAGGCAGGCAATTAAACATTTTTTAGCCACGTGGAGCAAAATCAATGTTAAAAAGTGTTAAAAAAAAAGAAAAAGAAAGTGTTGGAAATTCAATCAACTATTCCAGCCCA
This sequence comes from Okamejei kenojei, assembly GCA_035221665.1. NCBI lineage: Eukaryota > Metazoa > Chordata > Chondrichthyes > Rajiformes > Rajidae > Okamejei > Okamejei kenojei. Next base: position 26,909,940 of record CM069138.1, read on the forward strand.
CTGCCTAACATTTTCAGCATTTCTGTATTTCATTTAATTTGTCTCTTTTCCCATTAGCCATAGGCCGACCTGTTATTATTCACTAGCCTTAACTGCTCTCTCTCAGTCACCTCCATCATCCATTTCACCAGTCTACACTGCTCCTTTACTGAATACCTTCCTTCTTCTCACCTTGCCTATCCCTACATTTGCTGCAACTTGTTCCATTCTAAGTTCTGGTGCAAGTTCATCAACTTAAATGTCCACCCTCTCGTCACAGATGCTGCATGATCTACTGATTATTTCCAACATTTTCTGTCTTTATTTCTGATCTCCAGTATTTGCAAATACCATGGTTTAATGTCCATCCTACGGCAACAAAAGGCAGGTATATAGAAAGACAAGTGACTGCAGATGCTGGAATTTTGAGGAATCTTGCTCAGCAGTCTGAAGAAGGGTCCTGACCTGAAATGTTGTCCATCCATTTTTTCTGCAGCTGCTGGTGTGTTTTTTTATACAGCTATATAGGGTCATTAACTTATTAAAATGTTCCAGAATTATGCACATGACTGCTACAAAAGGAAAATGAAATATAAAGCCACAGCATAAAGCCAAGTTATTGCGGCAGGTGACTAATAACTTGGTTATGGGGATCGGTTTGAAGGAGATTTACAACGATGTTTCCAGGACTTGAGAGTTTAGGGAGAGATTGGCGAAGCTAGGACTTTATTCCTTGGTGCATAGCAAGTTAAGAGGTGATTCTGTAGAGGTGTTTAAAACCATGAAGGGGGATTGATAGGGTGAAGACACAGAATTTTACCCAGGGTAGGGGAATCAAGAATCCCATTTAATGACCTGTTTTGTAGATGGTGATAAAGAAAAGGGATACCATAGCACAAACCCTCATCCTAAACCTACTCTTTGTGCTAATCTAAATTTAACCATGGGCCTAGCCATGGCCTTGATCCTAACCTGAATCCTAGCGACAGAATCAAGATCAGACATTTCCATAATATTCCAGATGCAATCACACCGAGGTCCTATATAACCGAGACAGGGTATTTCGACACTTACACCCTGATCTATTAATAAAGGCCAATGGGAAATTTCCCTTTCTAATTATTTGCTGACATTGCAAGTTAACCTTAATTAATCCATATACAAGGACAACCAAGACCCTCCTTTAAATCTTTCAGCATTTAAAAAATATTCTACTTTTTCTTTTCTATCAAAAGGATGCTTACATTTTTCCATTATATATTATTGCACATTCATGTAGTCAGTCGATATCCCTTTAAAGTCTCTCTTCATCCTCCTTACAGCCCATGTTGCCATCTAACTTTATCGTCCCAACAAGCTTCAACATTGAGTTCCTATTTCAAATCATTGGTATAGATTAACAATAGATGTCGTCCCAGCACTGATCGATAGAACAGCCTACTGTTTATAGCCTCCCAACCCAAATGTGTATTCAGTCGGCACTACTCACTGTATACTATCTGTAAAAAAAGCTCCAGTCCTCCGCCTAGCGCCACCACAACCCGACCGCCGAACCTCGCCGCCCCCCGGGCCCACCTAACCTCATTGCCGCACCGGGCCCATCCTACATCGCCGTTGCACTGGGCCCGCCGAATATCACAGCCGCACCGGGCCCACCTAACATCGCCGTCGCATCGGGCCCATCCAGCATCGCCGCCGGACCGGACCTACTGAACATCGCCGCCGGACAGGGCCTACCCAACATCGCCGCCGGACCGGTGCTCCACGAACATGGCTGCAGCACCGCACCCAACTCATCTCGCAGCCTCACCGGGCGGGCCGAACCGCATCGCCGCACCGACCACCCGCCCACAGGCACCTCCCGCGCATCGCCCGCCGACCCGGGCTCTACTGCCCGCGGACTCCTACCTTCGGACCCGCCGACCCACGACACACCACCGCCCTCCAGCAGCCCACAGCCGTCGCCTCACCTGCAAACTGGACTCAGCACCGGGCCTGAAGCCTCCATGTTGCTGATTCCTTCTCCTCTGGGTTTGATGGCATGGGGTCCTAGTGCCCGTCTCCCCAACCCTGGTGATCTCAGTGGCTGTTCCACTGGGTCTTCCACATCCCCCTCCAACTATGTGACCCCTGCTCTTCCCTACCACAGCCCTCATACCTCCCCACCCCCTGACCACCCTCCACCCCCCCACCACACATCGCCTCATCCTCAGTCCACTCACCTGCCTTCCTCCGGCCCCAACCCACATCCCTGCCATGTGTTCACCATTCCCCCTGACCTCCCCACTCTGACACCGAATGGTCGTTCCTCAGCAGAGGTCTTACCATTGTCCCCCTCCGTCCCCACCTCAATGAGTTCCATGCCCACCACGACTTGGAGCTCTTCTACCGTCGCCTCCGCCTCACAGCGTTCTTCCACGGGAAGGAGTCCTCGCCCCCCCCATTGATGATCCCTATTCCCGTCTCCAATGCACCCCCTCCTCCTGGACCCCCCCTCGTAGCCCTCTGGCTTTAGAGCTTTTTATCCAAAACTGCTGTCGGGACATCAACTGCCTTGACTTCTCCACTCCCCTGTCTCACTCCAATCTCTCCCCCCCCCCCCCGAACGTACTGCCATCGACTCACTCCGCAACAACCCAGACTGGGTTATCAAACCTGCCGACAAGGGAGGTGCCGTGGTAGTCTGGCGCGTCTCTCTACAAAGCTGAGGCCACGTGCCAACTCTCGGACACCTCCTCCTACTTACCCCTGGACCATGACCCCACTGACGAGCACCAGGCCACCATCTCTAGCACCATCACCGACTTCATCTACTCCAGCTCCCTGCCCCCCCGAGCCTCCAACCTCATCGTCCCCCGCCCCGCACGGCCCGTTTTTACCTTCTCCCCAAAATCCACAAACCCGACTGCCCTGGCAGACCCATTGTCTCTGCTTGTTCGTGCCCCACCGAACACATTTCCACATACCTTGACTCCATCCTATCCCCCTTGGTTAAATCCCTCCCCACCTATGTTCAAGACACCTCAGACACTCTCCGTCATCTCCGCGCATTCCATTCTCCAGTCCCCCATCCTCTCATATTCACCATGGACGTCCAGTAACTCTACACCTCCATCCCCCACCAGGATGATCTCAAAGCCCTCTGGTTCTTCCTCGACCGGAGGAGCAACCCATACCCGTCCACTGATACTCTCCTCCGCCTAGCGGAGTTGGTCCTCACCCTCAATAACTTCTCGTTTGACTCCTCCCATTTCCTCCAAATACAAGGCGTAACTATGGGCATGCGCATGGGCCCCAGCTACGCTTGCCTCTTTGTTGGGTACGTCGAACAATCCTTGTTCTCGGCGTACCAGGGCCCCATCCCCGACCTCTACCTCCGCTACGTCGATGACTGCTTTGGTGTCACCTCCTCGCCCACACACAACTGACTGACTTCATCCGTTTCACCACCAACTTCCATCCAGCACTCAAATACACCTGGACCATTTCCGACACTTCCCTACCATTCCTTGACCTCACTATCTCCATCGCAGGTGATACACTCCTGACCGACATCCACTACAAACCAACTGACTCCCACGGCTATCTGGACTACTCTTCCTCCCACCCTGCTTCCTGTAAGGACTCCATCCCCTATTCTCCGTCTACGCCGCATCTGCTCCCAGGATGAGGTGTTCCACACCAGGTCATCACAAATGGCCTCATTCTTCAGAGAACGGGGATTCCCCTCCCCCACTATAGATGAGGCCCGCACCAGGGTCTCCTCCGTACCCCGTAACACTGCCCTCTCTCCCCAACCCCCCACTCGCAACAAGGGCAGAGTCCCCCTGGTCCTCACCTTTCACCCCACCAGCCGGTACATACAACACATAGTCCTCCGCCAGTTTTGCCACCTCCAACGTGACCCCACCACTCGCCACATCTTGCCATCTCCCCCCCTGTCTGCCATCCGCAAAGACCGCTCCCTCCGCAACTCCCTTGTCAATTCTTCCCCTCCCGCTCCACCCCTTCCCCGGGCACTTTCCTTTGCAACCGCAAGAGGCTACACTTGTTGCTTTACCTCCACTCCATTCAAGGACCCAAGCAATTGTTCCAGGTCCGACAGAGGTTCACCTGCACCTCCTCCAACCTCATCTATTGCATCCGCTGCTCTAGATGTAAGCTGATCTAGATTGGTGAGATCAAGCGGAGGCTTGACAATCGTTTCGCCGAACACCTCCGCTCCATCCGCATTAACAAACCCGATCTCCCAGTGGCTCAGCACTTCAACTCCCCCTCCCATTCCGTATCCGACCTCTCTGTCCTGGGCCTCCTCCATGGCCAGAGTGAGCAACACCGCAAAGTGGAGGAACAGCACCTCATATTCCGCTTGGGGAGTCTGCATCCTCTTGGCATAAACATCGAATTCTCTCAATTCTGCTAATCCTTGCTGTCTCCTCCCCTTCCTACCTCTCCCTCAGCCCTCAGGTTCCTCCTCCTTTTTCCTTTCTTCCCCCCGCCTCCCCCAACCCCCCATCTGAAGAAGGGTCTCGGCCCGAAACGTTGCCTATCTCCTTTGCTCCATAGATATTGCTGCACCCGCTGAGTTTCTCCAGCATTTTGTGTACCCTCCAGTCCACACCTGTAACTAACCCTAAAATACTATTAGTTCTGCTTTTTAAAAAATCCCTTTAGTGTCATCATATTGAAGAACTTCTGACACATCAGCTGCTTCAGCCACATCTTTTCCATATTTCTAACCTCAAAAAATTCCAGCAGATTTGTTGATGATTACTTCATGCTGACTCTGCACTATCCTATTATTAATTCTGAATTGTCCACTCACCACTTCCTTAATAATAGATTCCAACATTTTCCTTACTGCAGATGTCAGACTAAAAAGTTGTAGTATCTTGTTTTCTCTTTCCCTTGTTTCTTAAAAAATAGGGTTACCTTTGCTCCCTTTCAGTCTGTGGGGAAACTTAAAATCTTTAGTATGATGGAAATGATAACCATGCATTAGGTGTTATGCATCAGTTTGTGGGCAGTGGGATAATTATCTCTCCTGTGTTTACTGTTCTCTTTACTGGATCTCACTAGACTGGTACATTGATCTATACCACAACTTCATTATCTCCATCCAGTTCCACTCACTTTTATTGGGGTCCATACCTTTGTGTATATTTTATTTTTATTTGTGGTCGAGAGAGGTTGAGTGTTTACATTTGGTGGGGGGGGGGGCTTTTAGTGTTAGGGTTAGAGCCAGAGTAAGGCCCAGAGATAGGGTTAGGATAGAGCTAAGTTAGGGTCAAGGTCTGTCGCTATGATTAGGGAAAAAAAAACACTGAGAATTTCTCCATGTGATAATGTGATCATTGCAATTTACAAAAGCCAATTAACCTGCACGTCTTTGGAATTTGGAATGAAACCGGAGCACCCAGAGAAAACTCACATGGTCACAGGGAGAATATACAAATTCTGTATAGACAGCACACTGGTATCTGATGCTGTAAAACAGCAACTCTACCACTGCGCCTCTGTACCACCATTTTATTTCGGAGTCACGTGAGTGACTTCGTGAAGACACCGCCAGCACACATGCGTAACATATCGTCGCTCGCATTTGCTCTCAACAAGCTGGGAGGGAGTGCTCTCTCTCCACAGCTCCTTCAAAAAGAATGCTGAAGGTACGTATACAAACCGTAAGCTGGTTGGAGGTAGACGGTGTGCCTCTACCTACAGAACATGGAAGGAAAAGGGAAGGGGAAGCTTCCCAAGAGCCGCGGGACGCCAAAAGGCCAGCGGCCACTTTCCCCGGAGCAGCTTGCAACACCGGCAGCACCCGTACGGCTGGGGGAAAAGGTACGGAAGTTGGGTGCGTCAGTGACACCAGCGCCCAACTTATCTCCGGATTGGACGTCCGAACTGGAGCAGGGTATGGAGACCCTGACTTTGTGTTCCCATCCCCCAGGAAGCGGCGGAGCAAGCAGGTACGTGGCAAAGTACCGACGGTCCCGCGGGGGCAGAGCCGGGGTAAGACCGCGCCACAGACGAGCCCTGCAGCCGCGGCAGGCCTCGTAAAACAGCCGGGGATATCTGCCGTAGTGCAGGCCGGCAGGGCTACTGCTGCATCGAGCAGCCCTGCAGGAGCAGGAGCTGCCGACAAAACACCGGGCCAGTCTGCGGTCAAGGACGCCGGTGGCAGCCGTAAACGGTCGACCAGCTTCGCACTGGCAGCTGCCGACCATGCGCCTCCACAGAGATATATGGTCAGAAGTGGAGGTAAGCCTGCACGGACTTCGGGGAGCCAGGTACCGGGGGCCGGCGCCGAGTCATCTCCACTGCCTTCCTACCAGGCAGGGGGACCGCCACAGTCCGCTCGAAGGCCGACTAGCGGTATGTCCGTGCGGGAGTCGTATGGGCCTGCAGGAGCAGCTGTCCACAACAACCTACCACCGGACCCTAGTCTGCACCTTATGGAGGTGTGGTCTGCTGGTGGAAGCCCCAGAGAAATTGTAGAGCCTGGGGAAGTCGGCTTGTCTGCCGCGAGTAGCGGGGACGGTCGCATGGCAAGGTTGGAGCTCTTGGTGGAGCAACTAGTCCAGCGGGATCTGGACCGGGAAGAACGGGGGTCTTGGGCATCCACAAGCCACTCCAGGAGACCGCCCAGCATCTCGTCTTCTCCAGCCAGCAGATCCAGAAGTCAGCAGGACGCTGCCTTCGATGAAGAACCAGGGATGCCGGACGCCGCAGATCCAGAGGAAGGTGCTGACCTGCTGGACATAGTGGGGACATTTGCCACAGCTACCCACACAGGGGAGCCGCTGCACCCTAAACTGGCAGGAACCATTAATTATCTGACCACACACCAGCTTCAGGGTCAGATCATCAATGAAACCATGGAGAAATTCAAGCCGCCCGAAAACTGCATCAATTTGAGTATCCCCACGGCTAATGCCCAAATCTGGGGGAATTTGAGTACCACCACTAAGATGCAGGACGTACGCCTCCAGAGAATCCTAAAACTCCTGTCGACGGGCATTACGGCATATGCCAAGACCCTCGATGGGGATAACGTGACCAGTGAGCACCAGGATGGCACTTCTCTGCAATACACAGTTTGAGATAAACTGTCTTTGTAAGAACTCCATCCGGCCCACTCTCAACCCAAAATTTGCAGGGTTGTGCCGTACCTCCACCACTCCACCACCTCATCAGCTGTTCGGGGAAGATCTGCCGAAACAGGTCAATGAGATGGACGAGGAGGCCAAGACCGTCGGCCTTATGAAACCGCCACCGGCCAAAATGCACTCATTTCATCGACAACAACCGTACCCTACCTGGAAACCTCACCAGCCGGATAGGACACCAAGAACCTATCCGCCACCAGTCCCCCGACAGCAGAGGCCTTTTTATTTTAGGGCAAGGCCTGCAGAGTCCCGCATGGAAGATGCGGCCACAGCCACGACAAGCAACACAACGTCCCCCCAAAACACCATATACCAAGACCCGCTGTTGACCATGGAGGTAAGGGGGTCTGGTTCGTCTAAGAAAGTAGCAATTATAACCTCACAAGTAGGGGGACGGTTGCGGGCATTTTGCGGTGTTTGGGATGTAATAACCACAGACACATTTATTCTACAAAGTGTTCACGGTCATGTCATAGAATTTATTCATGGGAAACTTCCCCCTACACAGCATGAACCTCAACACACATTTATGCTCTCTCAAAAAGAGATAAAGGAGGGACATGCAGAAATTCTACGGCTAGCAGCCAAAGGGGTGATAGCTAAAACGACACACGAACCCCTTGAGTTTGTGTCCAACATCTTTACAAAAACCAAAAAAGATGGTGGATGTCGGATTATCATAGACCTAACCCAGTTGAACACTTTTGTACAATATACCAATTTCAAAATGGAAACCTTTGAAACAGCTAAGCAGCTGCTTTACCAGGGGTACTTTATGGCTTGCATCGATTTAAAAGATGCATACTATACAGTCCCCATCTTATAATCTCACAGGAAGTTCCTAAAATTTGTCTGGAGGGGACAGTTATGGCAATATAAATCCTTACCCAATGGTTTAACCACAGCCCCCAGACTATATACCAAAATAGTCAAACCAATATTGGCAATCCTCAGGCAACAGCATTATATCGTCATGGCATACTTAGACGATATACTTATAGTGGGACAGACCCTCCAATTGGCAAAGTTGGCAGTCACAGCGACCAAATCTTTATTCGAGACATTAGGGTTTGTAACCCATCCAGACAAATCCAAACTAACCCCATCTCAAGGACGACCTGGGCATCACCATTGACACAAACCGAATGATGATCACTATCCCGACCAACAAAGTTTCAGACATAAAAGAAGCATGCAACAGCCTTGCTTGTGCCAGGGTACCGGCTATCAGACAGATGGCCAAGGTAATTGGGAAATTGGCAGCTACATTCCCAGCTGCGCAATTCGGACCATTACATACCAAATCTTACAAAGAGCAAAGATCTCAGCATTAAAAGCAAATGCTGGGCACTTTGACAGACCGACACGGCTGCCAATTAAGGCAAAAGCTGAGCTACAATGGTGGATTGACAATATTGGTGAGTGTCACAAACCCATTCTAGTTAGCAATCCATCAGTCGTGCTACAGACTGATGCAAGCGCACAAGGCTGGGGTGCAACTGACAACACGTCCAGTTGTGGTGGCGGATGGGACCCTCACGAGTCTACCCTCCTCCAGACACAAGGGATCAACTATCTGGAGATGTTAGGGGCTTTCCATGGGCTGCGGGCATACTGCACTAACTTAGAGCATTTACATGTCCGCCTCCAAACAGATAACACCACGGTGGTGGCTTATATAAATCATATGGGTGGTATCAGGTCATTATCTTGTGACGAATTGGCAAACACAATCTGGCACTGGTTGATTGAGAGAAATATTTGGATAACAGCGACCTATCTACCAGGTACGCTCAACACAGTGGCGGACACCAGATCACGAGTGTTCAATGATAACCGAGTGGATGGTGAACCCCCAAATATTTGCTGAAATTATAGCTAACTTTGGCACACCAGATATCGACCTTGTTGCGTCCAGGTTGAACCATCAGATACCATTGGGAACCAGACCCTGGGGCAGTAGCTATGGATGCTTTTTCTCTCCATTGGGGGAAATGGTTCTGCTACGCATTTCCCCCATTCTGCCTCATCAGTTGGGTATTGCAGAAAATTCAACTGGATTCTGCTACAGGCATTTTGATCATGCCTGACTGGCCTACACAGCCATGGTACCCGGTGGTCCTCCAAATATTAAAACGTCCGAGGGTTCAAATTGACAAAAACCCCAAATTGATTACCAACCCCATTACGGGGGAAAGTCACCCGTGCCATGGTCACTTAAACCTGTTGGCTTGCAGGTTCTAAAGAGGCCGCTTATCAAGGCCGGCATATCGCCCAGGGCCATGGGCCTCATCTCGACGACGTGCAGAGCATCAACCAGGAGGCAGTACCTCACCCAGGTCAGGAAGTGGGAGCCTTCTGCTCCCATATCAACACGACCTACAACTCTGCCACGATCCCTGATGTACTGGAATTCCTAGCAGGCCTTCATTACGATGAGGGCCTCAGCTATAGTGCCATCAACAGCGCCAGGAGTGCGTTGTCGTCCTAACTGGACATAGGTGTGGGCTCACACCAGCTGGTGTCCAGAGGACCTGCTGAAGCAGCACAGACCTGGGTCTCTTGGGCTGCAGTTGGAATTCCGGGCGTACCCCACTGATGCCACCCTCTGCATAGCCACCCATCTCCGTCACTACATCAGAACAACATGAACCACCCGGAAGATGGAGCAGGGGCTTCTCATCAGCCACAAGCAACCACATCACCGGGTGACTGTGCAGACTATCGCCAGGTGGCTCAGGGCGGTGTTGGGTGCAGCAGGTATAGATACTAACATTTAAAAATCTCACTCTACTGCATCCACATCAGCGGCGAGGGCCATGGAGGTGCCCATGGACCACATCCTCGCCACCACGGGCTGGGCCAGTGAAGCAACCTTCCAGCGGTTCTACAACAAGCCGCTGGTTGCCCCCGCAACGTTCGCGGAAGCCGTGCTGGGAGCCGCTCCGTGAATGATTTGTCCCCAAATTAGGGGTCTTTTGCTTTGTTATTATTTGTGTTAATAAATGTGCATTATTTTTCAGCCTGTTCAGTCTGGAATGCATTAACAACCTTCCTCCATCAGTATTGCGGCAGTGTCCAGGGCGTGAAATCACAGAGCTTTGAAATCACGTGACTCCGAAATAAAATAGTAAGATTAAATGAGAACTTACCAAGTTCGAAGGTTGATTTTTATTATATGAGGAGTTGCGGTGAGGGATTTCGTGCCCTCCGCTCCCAACCCTCTATCATAAGGTCAACTGGTATGTTCTACGTCATTAATCTTACTATCTCCAGTCATGGGGCATTCTGTGATTCCACACCGCTGCTTTGAAGAATGTCACGCATGCGTGCTGGTGGGGTCTTCATGAAATCCCTCACCGCAACTCCTCATAAAATAAAGATCAACCTTCGAACTTGGTAAGTTCTCGTTTAATCTTACTATTTTACACCATTTTGGACAGAGGTTCACCGTGTCTAGGCCAACCAACATGCCTATCTACGTATACAAATCCTGCTTGCCTGCGTTAATTCTGTTCCTTATCCTGATGGCTCTTGAACTCATTACTGTTTATGCCTCCCCCACTGGTACGTGGGCAGAAGGAATCAAAGACTTTCATCCACGAGAAAGTCAGGCCTGCGATGGAGACACTGGAATAAATACATCAAACACAAATTAATGTATGTAGTCTGAGAGCCCAGGGTACCTAAGGCAGGTGTAGAGAAGAGATAGCCAGACAGCTATATTTCAGGAGTAAATTAAAATAAAAACAATACTACAGATGCTGGAAACAATCAGCAGGTCAGGCAACTTCAGATAAAGAGTCTTCAATTGAAGCAACATATCTGCTTTTCTAACAGTTTATACACGCAGAAATACAGAGAGTATTTCCAGCATTATCACTTTCTATAATACAACAAATGTGAAGGCGTTGTTAAAAGTCTGGGAAGGTAGCGAGGCAGAGACTCTCACAACATTCAAGAAACATGAGGACCAGCACGAGAATCGACCAAGATTAGTAGACTGAGAATCAAATGCTGGTAAATGGGGTTAGTACTTGATGGTTGGCATGGACATGGTGGGCCAAAGGGCCTGTATTTGTGTTGCATGTCAACATGACTCTGGCGTTTTTAATGGTCCTGACAGGCAGGCTATTAGAAACAAGCAGTAATACTATAACAGTTATGTGTACGGACATATTTGATGAAGACAGATAAATTAAACTAGCTTAGGCGTGTAGACTAGAGTAAAATCATTAGTAGGAATTGGAAATGATGAAATCCAAAATAGAAACAGAAGGTGTTGGAAATGCACAGGTGGTTAGATGGTTTCTGCAACAACTACTCTTCCCATTTCAACAGCACTATCAACATTGTACAGTACAACAAAGTCCTTTTCAGCAGTATTATCAAGGAAAACTTGATATTGATCCTTGCATTAGAGCTGATGATCAGATACTCAAATCAATGGGGTATGTTCAAAGCAGCATATTAAAGAATAAAATAGTGAAAATATTTTACAAGGTTGGCAGGGATGTGTTGGGCTGAAGAGCCTGTTTCCATGCTATACAACTTCATGACACTGTGACTTTGAAGGAAAACCAGAGGTTTGAATGCTGATAGCTGAAAGGACAATCGGCCAAAGGGGAGCCATTATATTTAAGGATGATCAAGACCCAAAAGTGAAATGGGATGATAGTAATTCTGGATGAATTAGCGGCGGAGAAGGCCAGAACTATAGACCAATGGGCTGGAAGATTGCAACCTTCACGTGGTCTGCCCTGTTTCAACGAATGCAATCAACCTGGCATGCACAATCAAATAAGATCAAATAGAACAAGTTGTCCTACAACTTTAGGCTGTGCATACCATACGCAAGAAGAAGAAAATAGACCAATGAAGGATTTTGGAAATAAGGCTCTAAAGAAAGAGCACACAGCACGGAAACAGGCCCTTCAGTCCAATCTCATCAAAGGCAGTCCCATTGTTAATGAGAGACGAGTCAGTGAGCATGGGGATTGATAGATGAATAGAACGTGCATGATATAGAACAGTTGGTTAAATGCCCCTCCACTCCCACACTGATCAGTGAGCCAGTCTGTCTATGTAGGCAGGATAAACAGCATCAGTAGTTGAAAGATAGAAGAGAATTGACAGTAATCCCATTCAGACCTGTCTTATTATGCAATTTATCCCAGATCGTTACCAAAATTGCTCTAGGAGATTATCTGAGCTTGGAGAAGCAGTGGGGAACTTTATATGAAAATTAGAGCCAGGCTTCTTAAGAGTTTAGTTGGGAAACACTACTCCATCCCAGAGCCTTCCCTATCAAAGGCATAGATGGAGTAGACAGATTTTTTTTTCCCAGGGTGGAAATGTAATAGACTAGAAGTTTAGTTCAGTTTAGTTTATTGTCACGTGTACCCAGGTACAGAAGGCATAGGTTTAAGGTCAGAGGGGGAAGGTTTAAAAGAGATGCGTGGGGCAAGCTTTCGACAAAGGCAGTGGTGGATGCCTGGAACACGCTGCCTGGGAAGTTGATGGAAGCAGATACAGTGGTTTTTAAGAAGCTTTTAGATAGGCACATGCATATCTGGTAATGGAGGGATATTAATGCTGGCCGAGAAAATTAACGGCATCATGTTGAGCACAGACATTGTGGGCCAGTGCTCTACTGTTCTGTGTTCCATGAATGTTTAAGTAGTGGAATGCACTGCCAAGTGTTGTAGATTCAATTGCAATGTCCTGGATGAGTAGGGAAAAGGAGAACTGTTGGGCGATGAGGAGAGGGCAGGGAAATAGGTGTAACTGGATTGCTCTCACAAAGATCTGATGGGTCAAATGGCCTCTTTCTTAAATTCAAATAGCTCTGTTAAGGGCCTGTCCCACTTGGACGACCTAATCCACGAGTTTAGAAGACCCTAGACGAGTTGAAAAAAAATGTCAAGGTCGTGTTGACTCGCTGAAGTAAAAGATCTCCTACAACCTCCTACGACTATGTCTACGACCTCCTACGACTATGTCTACGACCCCCTCGATCTCAGTCTTCCACACCTGAGACCAACTACGACTAGCTATGAGTGGAAAATGATCACGTGATAAAATTATGTCATGTTTGCATTTTTTTTCTCGGGCCAGTTACCGACCTACGACTACCTACGACTACCATCACGACCTACTTCGACCTACCTACGACTTACCTACGAGTAAAAAGTATCAATTTTTTCTATGCCGACCTTTATTTTACTCGTGGACATTTTTTATCAGGCTGGAAAAAACGCCGCGACCTACTTGAGGCCACGAGTACGCGAAGACCACTCACGAGCATGAGGAAGAGTTACGAAGACCTCCTACGACCTTGTGGTGACCATGCTGCGAGTATGAGTCAAGGGCAAACTTGGCAGAGGTCGCCAATTAGGTCGTGAAAGTGGGACAGGTGCTTTAGCCAGCGTTCTCAGTTCATAGTTTTTCTGTCAGTTATCCTTTTGTGATATTAACTAATTTTGCATCTCTGACTCCACCAGCATCTACCTGCAGTTCATAGCTTTTACTTTTCTCTTTATTTGTTTTTTCTCTCTCTGTAGTTCTCATCATTTACCGATCAGGCTTCAGCCCTGGTCTTACGCTGTCAGAGATATTTCCTTTGTTATCTTTATCCCCTCCAAACCCTCAGTCTGAAGAAGTGTCTCGACCCGAAACATCACCCATTCCTTCTCTCCAGAGTTGCTGCCTGTCCCGCTGAGTTACTCCAGCATTTTGCGTCTATCTACATTGCAACTTAACACAAACCCATTTTCACTTTTTCCAGTTGTGATAAAAAGTTGAAGCATTAACTTTTTTTTCCTCAGATGCTACCTGATCTGCTAAGAATTTCCAGCTTTATCTGTTTCTATTTCGGGTTTCTAGTTGCTGCAGTTTCTTTCTATTTTCAAATTTTTTCTCTTTGGAACCACCCTGTGAGATTCTCCTCGCAATTTTGTGTATCTTGAAAAAAAAGATTGATTGTGGTTGATTACAGTTTGGGTGTTACTTTTATCCATCCTTCTTGAAGTATTTGGGGTAACTTTGTATTGGACGATCAGCGATAATAGGTCAGTGCATATATCTATCATCTAGAAAGGCCATCAATGAGAAAAGATTGTGACCATATCTTTCCAAACAAATTACTTTTCTGAATGAAATATTTATTTCTGTGACCATTATTCAGAGATTATGTTTGTGTATTGTACATAACTGAAAAGAGCCCATCACTCCTTCACTATCACAGAATGAAGGCAAGCCAAGATCATGGCTGACATCAAGGTGGGAGAGACTCCATCAATAGAGAAGAGTTAAGGGCCTGTCCCAGCAGCATGCAACTCCATGCGATGAGCGCGACCTAACGTGGTCGCTTGAGCCGTCCGGCGTCGCGGGCGGGTCTCACTTCGATCGCCGGAGCCGTGCGGAATTGTGCGGAGTTCGTCCCGACATCGCGCGGGGCTCCGAAAAACTGACCATGTTCAATTATTCCGCGCGGCAACGGCTTGTCGGCTCGCAGTCGCCTCGACACATTACACACCGCCTTGACGTCAAGCCTCTGTGACCCTCTCTGTAGGTGCCTCCGTGACCCTCTCTGTGTGTGCCTCTGTGCCCCTCTCTGTATGTGCCTCTGTGCCCCTCTCTGTGTGTCCCTCTCTGTCCTGGCGAACTTACCTTTAAGACTTCGCTCCAAGTTCGCCTCACTTTGCGCCGCGTTGTGCCACTCACCCCACCTCCGCGCGGCCCCCGCTGCCGGTTTGGTCGCGCTCTTCACATGCAGGCGCATGCTGTTGGGAACGGCCCTGTACAGGGATCACCCGACCTCCGCGCGGCCCCCGCTGCCGGTTTGGTCGCGCTCACCGCATGGAGTCGGATGCTGGTAGGACAGGCCCTTTAAGGGCCTGTCCCACTTAGACGATTTTTAGGCGACTGCCGACCACAGTCACATCCGTAGAGGGACACCAAAAAACTGGCTTCTCTGGACCCACCCTACGAAAATGTCTACGACAAGCTCCCACCTAGTCGATGTCAAGTTACGACAAGCTACGTCAACCGGCGACATAATTCCTCGCGACTTGGGATATCCACCCACGACCACACCTATGACAACCTACGACAACCTTCGACCAGACAGGTGACAACCTATGACAACCGGGGTCAACTTACGTCCACCCGCGACAAGATATGACAAGCTACAACCCTGTTGGCGACAACTGAAGCCAACTGAAGATAATTCAGTTGCCGGTACCTGTCGCCGGTTGACGCAGGTTGAAGTAGGTAGTCACCAATGGAATTCATCGAAGTCAGCACCCGGCGACAACCAACATCACCAAGTGTCATCCTGTTGACAACCTACAACAGCACCTACGACAGGGAAAGACAGGCAACGTCAAGCCCACTGTCGCCGAAAGGTTTTGAACATTTCAAAATCCAGCGGTGACAAGAAAAAAATTATGACACTTGAGGAGACAACTCACGACAATACCACGAATACTCACGAAGAACCAATGCCTCAAAGGAATATATGGGAACTTCTCAACTGGATATGAATCCTTTAATCAGATTGGAAACTCAAATTTAATACTTGTTGTTACAACAGCGATGTAATTTAGTGCTTCGTCAAACACTGCCTCCTCCAGGGCACATGTCTCCCATTCACACGTCCACAACAGATGCCATAACTGTCCCCAAACCTGGGCATCATTTTACCACATGGTAAAAAAGAAGCACAGAAACAGCGTTTAGCTCAAAGTTGATGCTAGTGCTTTGCTTCAATTTAAGAATGAGTACAAAATAGTTGTCTTTATTACCTGGGTATAGATACAGGAGCAGGTACATAAAACAATAGTTTGACCACAACTGAAGTACTGTGTGCAGTTCTGGAGGGATATGAAGGGATGGAGGAAGTTGCCAAGAAGATTCCTCAAGATGTTGCTTGGGATGAAGAGACTAGATAGGTTAGGTTTGTTTTTCTTGGAGCAGGGAGGACGAAGGGGGACTATGATTGAAGTATAAAAAGTTATTAAGGGGAATAGATAGGGTAGATAGTCAGAAACATTTTCTCTGATCAGTCAGCTAAGAGGACACAATTTTAAAATAAAGGGGAAAAGATTGAGCTGGGACTTAAGGAAACATCTTTTCAACCAGTGTCAAGATGATGGAGGCATATAGTATCACAACATTTAAGAAGTATTTAGATGAGACACAAGAAACGCTATTGCAGAGAAGCCTACCAGCCAGTTGCAAGAAAATGGGATGGGTATAGATAGTCAGCACCAACAGTGCGCTGATGGGCCTGTTCTCATGTCTATGATCATGTCTTTTTCTCATTTGGTGGGTTGGAAGTGGGGAGAGTTAGCAGCTTCCTATTTCTGGGTATTAACATCTCGGATGGGCCCAGCACATAGATTTAATCATGAAGATGATGCATTAACGCCTTTACTTTCTAAGAAGTTTAAATAATTTTGTCATATGTTCAGTTGTTCGAGCAGAATTAGGCGATTTGTCCCATCAAGCCTACTCCGCCATTCAATCATGGCTGATCTACCTTTCCCTCTCAACCTCATTCTCCTGCCTTCTCCCCACAACCCCTAATACCCGTACTAATCAAGAATCTATCAATCTCCACCTTAAAAAGATCCCGTCATGTCATGTCTAACAAGCTTCTACAGTCACACTGTAAAATAGTATCCTGACTGATTGCATCATGGCCTGGTAATACCTGCGCACAGAAACACAAGAGGACGCAATGAATGGTGGACTCAGCCCAGTCCATCTTGGGCACATACTTTTCCACCTATAAAAGCATCCAAATGAGACGCTGCCTCAGGAAATGGGCATCTATCATCAAAAATCCCCTCCATCCTGCCACGGCCACTTTTCACTACAAACAACAGGCAGGGGGTGCAGGAGCCTGAAGTCCCACACCACCAGTTTCAGGACTAGCTGCTTATTTCAGCCATTGAAATAACCTGCACAACCCTGATCCTAACACAGCAATGACCACTTACACTATCATGGACTTGATTAATAATTGTGCATTTTTGCACTAGTGTCTTTTCCTCTTAGCTGTCTGCAGCATTTATGTGCAATTTAAGTTTTTGTGTGTTGCCTGAGTGTATGTACCTGTGAAGCAGCTGCAGGCAAGACATCACATTGTATCTGTACATCTCTGTAGATAGACACAAAAAGCTAGAGTAACTCAGTGGCTCTGGCAGCATCTCTGGAGAAAAGGTATAGGTGATGTTTCTGGTTGAAGTTTCTCGACTCAAAACATCACCTATTCCTTTTCTCCAAATATAGTGCCAGACCCGCTGAGTTACTACAGCTTTTTGTGTTTATCTTCGGTGCAAAACTAGCATCTGCAGTTCTTTCCTGTACATGGCAACAAACGCAATTTGACTTGACTTAACTCTACCCATCTTTTTCATCCAAACCTTTCACGCTTTTTCCCGTGTTCATTTACCCATCTCTCCTTTAGATATATCCGCATCATCCAGCTTCACTATTCCTTCTGGGAATGAGTTCCACATCGACAACTTTCTCTGGAACAGATATTTCTCCTGAATCGTTTCTTAAAAACCATCCTACATTTATAACCCCACCTGCTGTATCGTGGTACAAGAGGACTTCAAAGGGAGGTGCAAGTTAGCAAAATGGGAACAAATAAAACAGTTATTTAAATAAAAGTAAAATTGTACTGCAGAAAAACTCTTACAAGGACTCAATTTCAAGAGACTCAATGCTATTACTTCCTTCTGTTTGCAGATTTATTTTCTGATATCACGCAGCTCACAGTATACACATCTGCTCTCTGGCACTCAGAAGCTCTTGCAGAATTTCCTGATATCTTCAGACAACCGCACAGTCTGATTATTATCTGCTGTACAAAGTAATAGTCTAAAAGGAAAACACACCCTTTGTATATTGGTTCAGTGTCTCACTCTAGCACGGAAATCCCTGTGGCTTCCTTGTAGCATGCTCACTGTTAACCAACAATAGAAGAATGCAGCCAAATATAGGCATGAGTGTGTGCACTTTGTACATGTCTGCTAATCACAACAGGAGAAAATGAAATCTTCTGCATTTCCTCAAAACCTCCCTTTCTTACATGCCCTGTCTGAACCATACTGGTGCCCAGCATAATAGGCGGACGCTTTGCTGCGATTTCAGTGACGTTACAGATGGTTTGCGGTCTCAATCTACTGTGATAAGGGCAGATTTGCACCCGACTTTGTTAGGTAGTGGAAACTTGTGCAGAAATCATGGTGACGATTGAGCAGGAAGAATAAAAGCCCTAATTTGGTTTGTTCTATCTCACTGGTATGATGGCGGTCTTATACGCAGACCATCAATACGATTGGTGCATTTAATGGCCACTATAAATTGCTTCTTCTGTGAGTGGTAGAATCTGGGGCAGGTGATGGGAACATGGTTAGAATAGACGACCAGGAAAATTAGTGACAAAAAGTGATTGGTCTGGAAGCTAGCATTGACCTGATGGGCCAAAGTACCCCCTTCCATGTCAAAATCTAGAATTCAATTTGACCTGTCTGAGCAGTGAACGGTTTTGGTCTCCTTCCATGGTTAAGATATGTTTCCTTGACAGGTGAAATAATGCAGATTGACCAGAATGATTCTCAGGATGAGTAAACCAGGCACATAGTGACTGGAATCCAGGAGAAGGACATGACATGTATAAAACTCACAGAAAAATTGATGGGGGAAACACTGAGAAGCAGTTACTTTGGTTGAAGGGTCTGGAGTTAAGGTTCAGGGTCAAAGTATAAGAGGGAATTGTAAAAAAGGCAGGTGATGGAAATCTAAAATTGAAACAGCTAATGTTGGAAATATTCAGCAGGCCAGGCAGCATCCAAGAAAAACAGTTAACAATGAAGTCTATGACTTTTACGCAGTGAGCTCTAATGATCAGCCTGTCAAAATAAAACCTTGCCTGTGTTCACCAATGACCTGCCACATCATGTCCTGCACCTCCTCACCTCTAGCTTCCTTTCCCTCCCCCTAAAATCAGTCTGCAGTAGGGTCCCGAGCTGAAAAGTCACCTTTACTTTAGTTTAGTTTAGAGATACAGCACGGAAACAGCCCCTTAGGTCTACCAGGTCCGTGCTGACCAGCTATCACCCTGTACACTAACACTATTCTGCACACATGGGACAATTTACAATTTTTACTGAAGCCAATTAAACTACAAACCTATACATATTTGGAGTGTGGGAGGAAACCAGAGCCAGATCCACTTGCATGTATTTGGCCCATATCCCGCTAAATCATTCCTATCCATGAATCCATCCTAGTGGTCGTATTCAAGAAAGAGTTAGATATGGCTCTTAGTGCTAACATAATCAAGGGATATGGGGAGAAAGCAGGAATGGGGTACTGATCATATTGAATGGCGGTGCTAGTTCGAAGGGCAGAATGGCCTACTCCTGCACCTATTTTCTATGTTTCTATGTCTCATCAGATGCCCAAATAAACCTACATAACCTGAGGGGGAGGGAGAGAATAAGCCCAATCCCACTGGTCTGCCGAAAAAGATTTTGATGACATGTATTTATCTTCTCTCTAAATTCTCTCTAAATTCTCTGCACATATTCGGTTTTGTCTTAGCTGAGATTGGGAAAACTTATTTCATTCTGGTTAAACTTGTGTATTCCTTGACTAATTTGGTAGCAAGCTTTCCTCTGAACCATGAGGTTATTTTGTTTAAGTTCTGCTCCAATGAAAGGAATACAAAATAAATACTGGCTGTCACTGCAGTACAGTACCAAGAGTGCACTGCAATGTCTTTTTAAATATGTGTCATTAAACCAAAACTTCCACATCTCATTCACACACCGCCAATTTGACAAACAGGGAAGTTCTCCCTGATCTTGACCAGCAATCATTCCTCCATCACCATCATTAAGAATAGATTATCTACTCATTATCCCATTACTGATTGTGGCAGGCTGCATTGCATTTGCATTGGCTGTTGCATTTCACAATTTACAGCAATGTCACAGGTTCTTGAGGTCATACATTTTGTGTTTCTACCTTCAAATTTAAGGAAAGATCAGTGGAAGTGTTCAGAAAGATGGAGCATTTTGGGAGAGTAACTGAGAAAAATTACATCCAGGGAGATAAATGCAGAGATTTCAGGTAATTGGCAGGACATTTGGAGAAAGGGGAGTTTTTTTAGTTGTAATTTTGCTGTGAGCTGTAATATATTGCCTGAAAACAACGAATATTGGCAAAGAAAAGACGTGCATGTTTGCTTGGTAAGTACAGCGGAGAGGAACTAATTAGGCAGTTCTTTTAAAAGAACACACACAGTTACGATGGGCTGAAGGGCTTCTTTCTCTGATGTTTGTCTCACAAACTACTTTCTATCTGATGCAGCATTAATGGCTTTCTTTTGAAAGGGATGTTAGGAAATGGAAAACAAAGGGTAATCTTGCACTCATCTTTAGTTGTATGGTTTCAGTTTGATCAATGCTTCGGGGCCCTGGAGGCTCGACTGTTTGGACGTTCCTTGGAATGTCTGGCACAATGCACTCTATGCAAGTTGACTTCGGGAAACCTTGGGATGACCCCAGCTCTGGCCAGGAAGAGGACTTCCAACAGCCGACACAGATTCTGAAGTCAATACTTGGCATGAATGAATATTTTTGTGAATAAACAAGAACAAGAGCTTAAACGCACCGCAATGAAAATAAAACTCAATAAATTGAGTCACAGATCGTCTCAGCGCTGTCTGAAAAGAAGTTAATGGCTACACATCAGAAGCAATTAATGATGAAGAGAGGAAAAATATTGTGAGCAAATGAATGTTTTGGTAAAGGGGTCTCTTAGGGAGACTGTTGCGTTGCACCATGTAAGAAATAATATTTGATTATTAGTTTTAGTTGTAGAGATTCACAGTGGAAACAGGCCCTTTGGTCCATCGACTCCACGTCAACCATCGATCACCTAAAGACTAAATCTGTTATCCCGCTTTCATGTCATGCACATTAGGTGTAATTTACTGAGGCCAATTAACCTACAAACCTGCATGTCTTTGGAATGTGGGAGCACCCGGAGAAAACTCACGTGGTCACAGGAAGAACATACAAATTCCGCACAGACAGAACCCGTAGTCAGGTTCGAACCTGGGTCTCGGTGAGGCAGCAGCTCCAGTGCTGCGCTACTGTGCCACGCCTAATTCTGTTCATAAAACTAATTGCTAGCTTTGCTAGAGTTAAAGAGTCATGGAGTCATTTAGTGGACAAACACACCCTCTTGTCCATCATGCTATGCTAACCCTTTTGCCATTCTACATTAATCCCATTGGGCAGCACAGTTGCGCAGGGGTAGATTTGATGCCTTACAGCGCCAGAGACCCGGGTTCGATCCTGACTACGGGTGCTGTCTGTATGGAGTTTGTATGTTCTCCCCATGACCTGTGAAGGTGTTTTTTACGGATGCTTTGGGTTCCTCCCACACTCCAAAGGCGTAAAAGGGTTGTAGGTTAATTAGCTTTGGTAAAATTGTAAATTGTCCCTAGACAATTGACAATAGACAATAGGTGCAGGAGTAGGCCATTTGGCCCTTTGAGTCAGCACCGCCATTCACTGTGATCATAGCTGATCATCCAAATCAGTACCCCGTTCCTGCCTTCTCCCCATATCCCTTGACTCCGCTATCTTTAAGAGCTGTATCTAACTCTCTCTTGAAAGCATCCAAAGAATTGGCCTCCACTGCCTTCTGAGGCAGAAAATTCCACAAATTCACAACTCTCTGTGTGAAAAAGTTTTTCCTAATCTCCGTTCTAAATGAATCGTGCTAGAGTGCAGAGATCGATGGACCGAAGGGCTTGTTTCCGCACTGTTTCTCTAAACTAAACTAATTTCCTGACCCTCAATTACTGATTTTCCACAATGGAAGCATTTATGCCAAGAGATTATTTCCGTATTAATGTATGCAGTTGGGAGGCTCTGCACTGCGAGGGTAACAGCTCATTGTAATTACATGTGATCTGAAATCCAGCTGATTTGATGCTGAACATTCGAAGGTCAGAGGCAGGAGGAGGCAAAAAGGCCGGAAATTAAGGAAATTATGTATCTTTACCCCACTCCGAGCTATTGTACAACTTTCATGTTTAATGAATGCAAAGTGAGTGCCTTTGGTGCAGTTCTTCTGAATGCACTATATAGATCAGCAAGAGGGGTGGGCACGAGAGTTATCTCACCACATCTGCCTTTGTAGCATGTCCTTCCTGTGAAACTGGGTCAGGCTGCAGCTGGGTGCAAATCTGCAGCTGCGACCCGCTCAGTCACCTCTACTTAACGGCGCCTGTCCCCTGGGAAACAGAAGTGCCATTCTGCTTGCGAAAGGCAGTCTGAATGATCTGCTTTGTGGTGATGCGGGAGGTACTCCCAGGAACACTCGCCCACTGCATGCGTAAAACTGCCATCCACCTCCTTGTGGGGTATATGTTTGCCAAGAAGTCTGGGAATGGAAGCAGCGGCCTATTGTCGTGTTTCATTCCAAGGAACACAAGACTCGGCTCCACTGACTGTTCCCAGGGACCCACACTGAGATAAATGCCGACTGTGGCTGGAAGATCTTCAACTCAGTGAAAGATGCACTTTGGAACGTCAGACTAGACCCATGAAGTCATATAGTAAAGAAACAGGCTCCTCTCACCACAAGGTCCATGTTGACCCTTCCTTCTCTACAGCGTTTTGTGTCTATCTCCATGTTAGCCATTATGCACCTATCTAAACTTATGCCATTTACCAGCGCAAGGTCCATGGCTTTCTACATCTTAGTAAATCAAGTGTCTATCCAGATGCTTCAAGGATGTTGTGAGAGTTGCTCCCTCCACCACCTTCTCAGGCAATGCAGTCCAGATTACAACCAGCCTCTGAGTGAATAAATTCTTCTTCATCGTCCCTCTGAACCTCACCTTAAATCCGTCTACTTCAGTCTTAAGCACTAGTAGGGGGAAAAAATTCTATTTACCTATCTAGACCTCTATTTTGCATGCCTCCATTAGGCCTTCTTCCAGTGTAAGGAACTATTTGTAAATGAGTGCTGCTAACTGGGACCTTCCAGGTTGCAGTATGTGCTAAGAATGTATTGAATCTCAGTGAAGGCGGAGACGCTGTGGGCAGGAGCACAATCTAGGACCTTGTTGCCACTGAACACTGAGAGGCTGATCCATATATAAACAGCCTCTTAAATGCCTCACTAATGCAATTTTAAAGGATGAAACATCAGTGACATTGACATATTGCAGAGGAATGCAATTAGTTTTCTGGTAGATTAACTGAAAATAATGACATGTCATGATGGTGTTTACTGTACAAATTACAAATACATTTATCTTTGTAAATACATATTTCCCTGGGATACATGACAAGACATAGATCTGCTGCTGAAGGACCAACAGCTCGGGTGAAAGGCATGCCGTGGTGTTCACTAGTCTTCCACAGGATAGACAAAAAATGCTGGAGTAACTCAGTGGGACAGGCAGCATCTCTGGAGAGCAGGAATGGGTGATGTTTTGGGTCGAGACCCTTCTTCAGTCTGAGTCAGGGGAGAGGGAGATACAAAGATAAGGAAGTGTAAGGTGTGAAAATGAGTCAAAGGGGATGAGGTTCAAAGAAAATGTAGAGCTCGGAGACGGTAACAACAAAGCAGAGATAAAGTGTAATTGAGGACAGTCAGACTGGTCGGAGAACTAGGAAGGGGGAGGGATGGAGAGAAAGGGAAAGCAAAGGTTACTTGAAGTTAGAGAAATTAATATTCATGCCATTGGGGTGTCAGTAGCCCTAGTGAATGACTCCTGTCTTTCAATGCAGCAAGCTGGCAAGATCGAAGGCCCAGGATTACCTGCTGAGGGAGATGCTGGCACTTGGTGCAGCTGCCACAAGGGTTCATTACGGAACCCCTGATCCCGATCATCCAATCTACCTCGTCGCAACCCTTGCACTTTATTTTAACTGCACTCTCTCTGTTGCTATAACACTCAGCACTCTGTTTATCTTCTATTTTGCACTACCTGATGTACTCAAGTACGGTGTGGTTTGCCTGGATAGTAAGTACAAGTTTTTCACTATATCTCCATACACATCGCAATAAAAATAAACCAATAAATTAAACCAAATGGGAAAGTCAATAAGGGTGTTAAATTATATGAATATGATATATCTATAGAAAGGAAAAAATATCAGGATTTTATGTCATAACAATGTAAATTTTGCAAGCAAATTAAATTATATAATGTGATAGGCACAATGCAAATAACATATTTGCAGAGTTTACGAGCATGGCTATAATAAAGTGGTTGCTACTGAACCTGCAGCCAGAGCATGGACCACGTCCCAGAGTCAAGTTTGAATCCCACCATGACAATTGGAGAAAATTAAGATTCAACAAATTAACTGAATCTGAAATTGGGAAATAACGTTGTTCTCAGTCAAGGTGATAATGACTCTAACTCCTGGAATGTCGTTTATAAAAAACACTAATGCTGCACAAGGTTCACTAATGTCCTTTGGAAAGGAAACCTGATGTCCTTACCTTGTCTGGTCTATATGTAACTCCAGAATCACAAACTGTTGCCACTGACAGGTGTAGATAAAATTATGAAAGGTATATATTTTGATAATATTTTTCTCCGTGTGGAAATATCAAATGCTAGAGGATGGGGGGTTACACAAAAAGCTGGAGAAACTCAGCGGGTGCAGCAGCATCTAAGGAGCGAAGGCGATAGGCGACGTTTCGGGTCGAGACCCTTCTTCAGACTGGTCAGGGATCAGGGAAACGAGAGATATAGACGGTGATGTGGAGAGATAAAGAACAATGAATGAAAGATATGCAAAAAAGTATCGATGATAAAGGGAACAAGCCATTGTAAGCTGTTTGTGGTGTGAAAATGAGAAGCTAGTGCGACTAGGGTGGGGGAGGGAGATAGAGATAGAGGGAATGCCAGGGCCCGAGGGCTGAGGGAGAGGTGGGAAGGGGAGGAGACAGCAAGGGTTAACAGAATTGAGAAAATTCAATGTTCAAGCCCAGAGGATGCAGACTCCCCAAGCGGAATATGAGGTGCTGTTCCTCCAACTTGCGGTGTTGCTCACTCTGGCCGTGGAGGAGGCCCAGGACCGAGAGGTCGGATACGGAATGGGAGGGGGAGCTGAGCCACCGGGAGGTCGGGTTGGTTTTTGCGGACCAAGCGGAGGTGTTCGGCGAAACGATCGCCAAGCCTCCGCTTGGTCTCACCGAAAATGCTAGAGGATATAGGTTTAAGGTAAGAGGAAGAAAGTTTAAAGGAGATGTGCAGGACAAGTTTTTTACACAGAGAGTGTGAGGTGCCTGGATTAACGCTGCCAGGTAAGATGGCAAAATTAAATATGATGGTGACGTTTAAGAAATATGTAGGCAAACACATGGACTTGCAGAGAGTACAGAGATACAAAGTTTTACCTCAGCGGATACAAACTTTAACCTCTGTGTCGGAGCCATTAAACTCACCGGGGCCTAGTTTACTGCACTCCTTTTAATCTCATCAGAGCCCCATTTCTTATGTCTCCCTGAAACATACAGGGTTCACTGGGAAATTTATTATACTGCTAATTATCTGAAAAACGTGCCCGTCTGACATAAAGAAAGCCTTTACTGTACTTTCAAATATCTGTTTACAGTCATCTTTTACGAAATTGCTTCTCAGTCGGGTGAAATTGGTTTCCCTCCAATTTAGAACCTTTCCTAGTATTTTAGCCTTGTCCTTTCCACAACAATACTGACTAATTGAATTATCATCAAAATGCTCTCCCACTGATACTCATTTCCTTTGCCAGTTTCACTGACAAAAACTAAATCCAGATTTATGTATAGGAAGGAACTGCAGATGTTGGTTTAAACCGAAGACAGTGACAAAAAGCGGCCGTAGTCAGGATTGAACCCGGGTCTCCGGTGTAGCAAACAGTGTAAGGCAGCAACTCTACCGCTGTACCACCGTGCCACCCTATTGGGGTGCACCACAACTTGCTTTGGCAACAGCTCTGCCTAAAACCGCAACAAATTGCAGAGAGTTAAATTGCAACATTGAAGAAACAATTGGACAGGTACATGGATTGGACAGGTTTAAAGAGATAGGGGCCAAACGCAGGCAAGTGGGGCTAGCGTAGATGGGACATGTCGGTGAGTATGGGCAAGTTGGGTCGAAGGGCCTGTTTTCACACAATATGACTCTGAGTTGTGGATGTAGTCCACTATCTCACATAATCCAGCCTCCCCTCCATCAACTCCATCTATGCTTCATGCTTCACGCTTCATGCACTTACTGGCCACCTTACCTGCCAACTGACTGCATCACCAGGATGCTTGTGGCAAAGGAATTGTTTTCTCTAAGCCTACTATCAGGTTGTGGTGAATGTGACCGAGGTCTTGTCTGATTTTACCATCAAACTATCATTGTGCAGAGTTGAACCTACATGAAAGCAGTCTGATTCTCACTCAGGACAGAAACTAAGCAACGTGAGTAGCACAGAGAGCAAATGAGAACACTGCTATTAGATTTTTGCAGTCTGCTCTCCATATATTTTGCATATTTTTCTTTGCAGCTCACCTATTTGTTTATGCGTGCATCCATATCTACCACATTCATGTCCATTTTATTTGGGGGAAATTCAATAAGCCGACGCAGAATACATGCACATAGACAATATCGCTCACGCAAAGGTGTTTGCATTATCCACAAACTAGGTCACCGGCAAAAACGTCATAAAGCAAGCCTGCCCCCACCCCCTCCGCCCCTTGGCTTTGAAGGTTCAGGAACACTTAAACAACCTTTGAATGTCTTCTGAAACAGTGTACAATAAAACAGAGAGTACTATAAATGCTCGGCAATGTCTGTGGAGAGAGAAAAATAGGTCATGTTTCAGATTGATGATAGAAACATAGAAACATAGAAAATAGGTGCAGGAGTAGGCCATTCGGCTCTTCGAGCCTGCACCGCCATTCAATATGATCATGGCTGATTGATGATATTTAATCAAGATTTTCATTATTCAATGCATTTTGCTTTTGAATGAATCTTTAATCCACTACAAACTTTTGGAGGAACTCAGTAGGTCTATAGGTAGACTCGATGGTGAGGAAGGTATTTTGGCATACTTGCCTTCATTGAATACAGGAGTTGGGATGTTATCCTACATGGCATTGGTGAGACTACATTTGGAGTATTGTGTCCAATGCTGGCCATCCTGTCATAGGAAGGATGTCATTAAGCTGGAAAGGGTGCAGAAAAGATTCATCAGGATGTTATCAAGTGATGAGGGCTTGAGTTAAAAGGAGAGACTGGGTAGGCTGTGACTTTTTTCCCTGGAGTAGAAGAGACTGGAGTATGACCTTATAGAGGTATGCAAAATCACGAGAGGCACAGAGAAGGTAAATGGTCCCTTTCCCAGGATTGAGCAGTCCAGAAAGAATGAAAGGGGAAAGATTAAAAAGCCTAGGAGCCCTTTCTTCATTTAGAGAGTGGTTAATATGTGGAATGAACTTATAGAAGAAGCTATAGAGGTGGGTACAAAGATAACATTTCAAAAATATTTGGACAGATATATCGATAGGAAAAGTTTAGAAGGATATGAGGTAAATGCAGGCAAATGACACCAGCGCAGTTAAAACTTAGTCGGCAGAGAAAGGTTGGGCCGAAGGCCCTGTTTCCATGCTGTATGACTCTAGACTCTATAATTAGTCCAGGGATTCACTTGATTTCAGCTGCTCGTACTTGACCCACGTCTCCTTTTTTCCTGAACAGAGCTTCAATTTCTCTTGTCATCCATAGTTCCTTGCTTCTACTGGCCTACCCTTCATTTTAACAGGAACATGTAGACATTGAACTCTTGCTATCTCATTTTAGAAGTCACCCACTTGGTGGACATCCCTTCGCCTGCAAACAAATTGCGCCAATTAACTTTTGCAAGCTCCAACCTAATACTGTAAAAATTAGCCTTACCTTAATTGGAAGCTCCTACCTAATTACTGTAAAAAATAGCCTTAAACTTAATTCAGAAGTTTAAATTGTAGACCAGATCTGTCCATCTGCATATCCACTTAAAAATGAATAGAATTATGGACACTGGTCCCAAAGAGCTCCCCCACTGACTCTTCTTTCTCTCTTCTATTTTACAAGAGTAGGTCAAGCTTTGTCTACTATGTAGTAGGGTCCTCTTTATATTGTGTGAAAAATCTGTTGGCTTCGGAAGCCGCGGTTTCCAGTAAGGAAGCGGCCATTCCAGGTATCCCAAGCCGCTGAGAAGGTTCTCCCAACGCCGGAGCACCATCACCCGGCGAGAAGGGCCTGAAACATAGGGCCCCGTAGCGGCAACTGTGGAGGCCTCAAAGGGGCCCGACTACGGGTAGACAAGGGGATGGGGACTGGACTTTGTGCTTTCCCTCACAATGGGAACCATTATGGGGGGATGTTTTTATGTTTTATGTTAAATTTCTTTATAATGTTTTGTTGTATTCTTATTGATGTGCTGCAATGGCAAGTCGAATTTCACTGCACCAATTGGTGTATTTGACAATAAATGAACCTTTGAACCTTTGAACCTTTGAACCTCTGAAATGTTGAAATCTTTCCTGAACACACTCAACAAATTCCACCCAATCTAGGCTCTAAACTGTGGCAGTCCCAGTTATTTATTAGGAAAGTTTAAATTATTTGTCATCTTGTCCATGAAATGTGTATGATTTTCACCATTCTGGGCTCACACAGAATCTTATCATCAAGGCTAGAATGGCGTTTGAAGTACAATATTCTTACTTCAGCTGTACAAAGACCACAAGATCCAAGTTTGATCCTGACCCCTGACACCCATACTAATCAAGAATCTATCTCAGCCTTAAAAATATCAATTGACTTGGCCTCCACAGCCTTCTGTGGCAACTAATTCCATCTCTGTAAATTGCTCCTAGTGTAAGGAATGGATGCAAAAGTGGAGTAATATGGAACTGGTGTGAACAGATGATCAGGTCGTTGGGCCTGAGCTAAACTAAACTACACCACAACTGGAGAACCATGTACAGTTGTAGCTTGTGTAAGAAAGAACTGCAGATGCTGGTTTAAATCGGTAGACACAAAATGCTGGAGTAACTCAATGGGACAGGCAGCATCTCTGGAGAGAAGGAATGGGTGACGTTTGGGACAATGGGCAGGACAAAGATAGAATGTAGTTGGAGACAGTAAGACTGGTGGGGAGGGATAGAGAGGGAAGCAAGGGCTATTTGAAGTTAGAGAAGTTAATGTTCATACCGCTGGAGTGTAAACTACCCAAACGAAATATGAGGTGCTGTTCCTCCAATTTGCGCTGGGCCTCACTCTGACAATGGAGGAGGCCCAGGACAGAAAGATCAGATTGGGAATGGAAAGGGGAGTTGATGTGCTGAGCCACCGGGAGATCAGGTAAGTTGCGATGGACTAAGCAGAGGTGTTCAGCGAAACAATCGCTGAGCCTGCGCTTGGTCTCGCCAATGTCGAGAAGTTGGGACCTGGAACAGTGGATACAGTAGATGAGGTTGGAGGAGGTGCAAGTGAACCTCTTCTTCATCTGGAAATACTGTTTGGGTCCTTGGATGGAGTCATCTCTGCTTCTCCTGGAAAGACTATTTGGGTCCTTGGATGGAGTTATAGTATAGCTTCCTTATTTAAGACGGTGAAATGCAGTGAAAGTTCATTTGATTGATTCCTCATAAGGCAGAAAGGAAAAATTGAGAATTAGATGAACAAAGATGAGGGGAGATTGCAAACAGCTGCAAAACTAATAGGTTTGACGTACTTAATGATTTTAACTTTCCCAGTATAAATTGGGACGGCCAAAGTGCCAAGGGCTTAGATGGGGTGTTCTTTGTCAAGTGTGTTCAGGAAAGTTATTTTGCGCGGTATGTAGAGGGCACTGCAAGGGAGAGGGCTAAGCTTTGCATATTTTCAGGGAATTGGGCAAAGTCAGTGGATATTTTTAAGGCAGAGATAGATCGATTCTTGATTAGTACAGGTGTCAGAGGTTATGGGGAGAAAACAGGAGAATGGGGTTAGGAGGGAGAGATAAATCAGCCATGAATGACAACAGACCAAATGGCCTAATTCTACTCCTATTCCTTATGACCTTATGACCTTATGATGTATGGAAGAACCTTGCGGTGCCGGTCCTAAGTGGTGACGCTTGTGGATAGGGTAGTGAAGAAGGCATTTGGTAAGCTTGCCTTCATATGTGGGGGCATTGAATATAAGAATTGGGATGTCAATTTGCAGCTGCACAATACACCTGTCAAGTCAAGTCAAGTTTATTCGTCACATACACATCTGAGATGTGCGGTGAAATGAAAAGTGACAATGCTTGCGAGCTTTGTGCAAATAAAAACAAACAACCAAACAAACAAACAAACTACAAACAGAATTGAACAGAATCACGTATTCACGTATTACATAATTTGTGGGAGGAAAGAAAAAGAAAAAGAACAGCAATTTAAAAAAAAACAGAATGGTACAGTAAAGTTAGTTCCTGGTGAGATAGGAGTTTACATTCCTAATGGCTTCTGGGAAGAAACTCCTTCTCATCCTCTCTGTTCTCACAGCATGGCAATGGAGGCATTTGCCTGACCGTAGCAGCTGGAATAGCCCGTTGCAGGGGTAGTAGGGGTCTCCCATGATCTTGTTGGCTGATGACCCGTCTCCCATGACTTGTCGGAATGAACCTGTAGTATTTTGTACAATTCTGGTAGCCACACTGCAGGAAGGATGTTTTATCAGTAGGGAGATTGGAGAACAAACTCATAGTATGTTGCCTGGAATGGAAAGGTGTAATTATAAGGAGAGATTGGAGAGACCAGGGTTATTCTTACTGGGTCATAGAAGGGTGAGGAGTGAACTTATCATAAAATTATGAGGGGCATAGTAAGGATTGGACTAATTCGACCAGAAATCATGCAATAATCAATAATTCCTACGTCATTGCGTGGCAAATTAATTGTACTCACCATTCCATGGTTAATCCACTGTGGTATAAAGCTGTCCAAGATTTTTGGATAAACCAGTTCTCGATCATACATGTACAAGGCCCAGAATATTGTCACTACCAGCTGCAGGGGAAGAAGAAATCAGAACAAAATATCAGTATTGCCTCAAAGTTGTATTTCACCCTTGTAGCATTTAGGGTTCTTCTTGCAAATGCTACACTGGCATCAAAGAACAGAGCATCAAATAAATACATCTAAACTGAACTATGGTGCAGGCAATGTTGCTAAATTGACCATGTTGTGGAGCAACCCTGGCAACCCTAATACAAATTGCATGGAACACCACAACACCCATTTGGTACACTGAGCAGGGCACCAACACTCAATCCCCCAAAAATCATTCATACTGTATATCAAAGCAAAAATCTATTAAAATAATGTTACAGCATGTTACACATTTTACAACTATACTTGTATGGTTTCCATAATAGTCCATATGAAGAGATAAAAAGTCAAAGAAAGATATAGCATGAAAACAGCCCTTCAGCCCACGGGGCCCATGGCAATAAACAAGCACCTATTTTTTTCACAATGCCTATCCAAACTCATTCTCCCAAATTTCTATTAACCCCTCAGTGTGGGTCAATAGTTGGGGTGGGATAGGGGGAGTGGGCGTTGATGAGTAAAAAGTGGATTATCATATAAATATTGTAAATGGGTGGATTGGTGGAGGCCCAGAGGGCCTGTTTCTGCATTGTATCTCTTATAACACCTGCAGATTTAGTCATTCACCTGCACTAGCAACAATTTACATTGGCCAATGAATCTATCAAAACACACATCATTGTGATGTGGGAGAAAACGGAGCAGTCAGGGGAAACCCATGCGGTCACAAGGAGAATGTGCAAAGTCCACACAGACAGCAGAGGTGAGGGTTGAACATGGATCACAGGTGCTGTGAGGCATTAGCTCCAGTTGCAGTGCACTGTGTTAGATGTTGCAGCTCTGATCACATATTGAAACCAGTCAGTACTTAAACGACTTTCTCCTGTGACAGCCAGCCACAGTAGACAGGCAGAAAAGGCTGTTATAGAGGAAAAGAAGAATGCAGGAGGAGGGGCAGCAGCATGTAGACTGCCCTTAACCTCTCCCCAGTCCTATTTGGTGCTTCCCGATCAAGGTGACAATGTTGCTAGCCCACAATGGGCTGTCCCACTGTGGCGACCTAATCTACGAGTTTAGAAGAGTTTGCCCTCAACTCAAACTCGCAGCATGGTCGACACGTGGTCCTAGGAGGTCCTATGAGGTCACTGGAACTCTCCTTCATGCTCGAGGGAAGTTCCCGAATACTCGTGGCCTCAGTTAGGTCGCAGAAAATGTTTCAGCATGATGAAAAATTTTTCCGCGAGTAGAAATTGATCGGCATGGTTCTTTTTAACTCGGACTGGGGTCGCTATGTAGTTACAGGCGGTCAAGGGCAGCCGTACGCAATCTCCTTCGCTGACTGGGCATTTTAATTGGCTCATTGGAGTTTTCAGGACCAAGGAAAACCAACCGGTAGGTTAAATGCTCACTAAACTTTATTATAAGTTGTCTGGCTTCTTAAAAATGTCTCCATTCCTTCTCACCCCCCCCCTTCTCTCCCCTTCTCTCCCCTTCTCTCCCCTTCTCTCCCATTCTCTTTCCTTATCTCCCCCTCTCTCCCCATCTCTCCCCTCCCCCCCCCCCCCCCCACACCCCCCCCCCCCCCCCGCATCGCACTCTCTAAAGGACTTACAAGTAGATTGAATGGTGAAGAAGGCATATGGTATGCTTGCCTTAATTGATCTGGGCACTATGAGAGTTGGGTAGTCGTGTTGCAGCGTTGTATAATTTTGATTAGGTTGTATTTAGAGTGTTGTGTGCAGTTCTGGTCACTGCATTGCATAAAGGACATGGGGGCTTTGGAGAGGGTACAAAAAATGTTTACCAGAATATTGCCTGGAAAATATAGGTATAAGGAGAAAGTAGACACAAAATGCTGGAGTAACTCAGCGGCTGAGCAGCATCTCTGGAGAGAAGGAATGGTGAACGTTTCGGGTCGAGATCCTTCCTCAGACTGATGTCAGGGGAGGGGGCGGGACAAAGATTGAATATAGTCGGAGACAGTAAGAATAGAGGGAGAACTGGGAAGGAGAAGGGGATAGAGAGAGCTATAAGGAGAAGTTAAACAAACTTGGATTGTTTTCTCTGGAACATTGGAATCTGAGGGGCGACCTGATAGAAGTTTATGAAATTATGAGAGACATCGATAAGGTAGAGAGTCAAAATCTTTTTCTAGGGTCAAAATCTCAAGTACTTCGGCATGAAACTTTAAGGTGAGAGGTGGATGGTTTAAAGCAGATTTACGAACCAACTTTTTTACACGAATGGGCTGCCAGAAGAGATGATGGAAACAGATGAACTAGAAACGTTTAATACGCATTTAGGCAGACACATGAACTGGCAGGGAATAATGACTATATGCAGGCAGATGTGCTGTGTAAGTTGGCATCATGATTGGCACAGATATAGTAGGCCGAAAGGTCTGTTCCTGCGCTGCAGTGCACTATGTTCTAAAAAGCTGGAGGCTGCTAATTGTGGGATCCCCAGGCAAGATTTCCAGCTCTATAATTATAATACCATTCCTGATCCACCTGAATGGGCTCCTAACCCTTCAGTGCAATGGGTGAATGTCAGAGCACACGCACGCCACACTCTCGTTTAAATTCCTGCCAGTTGTTCGGGAAACATGCGCTGTGGAATCTGTGTACAAACGACACAATTAGGTGCACCGCAGATGCTGAAAACACTTCTGATTTGCTGAGAAAAATCACACACAGAAGCACAAGGCTAATTTCCTGGCACATGCGATTTCCCCTGGAAATGATAACAAGTGTGATGCACCCTGGATGTGTGATTTGAGCAGAAGAAACAATGCAAATGGATCCAATTTCAAGTTTAAGTTTCTTTTCTTATGCATGGGAATGGTGAGATACAGGTACAATGAAAAATCTTGCTGACAGCAGCATCACAACCACATCAACTCAAAACAATTCTACATAAATTATACAAAACTAGCACATTAGGTTCTAAAAAGAAAGCAGAATGTGCAAATAAAAACATTAGTGAGGAGAGTTATTAAAAATTACAGTAGGATTTTGATCAGCCGGGCAACTCTACTGCTGCGCCACCATGCCACTCTAGTCATGTAGTCTGGAAACAGGCTCTTTGGTTCTATTTGTACATGCTGATCACTATGGGCAGCTATGCAAGTCCCTTTTACTTATGATTGACCATATCCCTCCTTTCCTAACCATCTACCTGTCTAAATGCAATTTTGAGTAGGAAAATTCCCTACATATGCTACAAGGAACAAACTCACGAATTAGCTTGTGAAGAATGAGTTTAGGGCATAATGGGATGTTGGGCATAGAGAAAATTCACAAAGTGTTCCAATCCCCATGACTAACAATCGGCACTTCTCTACAAGTGTGACTTCCTTCCCTCTATTTCAGTTGGGAGCAAAGTCCTGAAACTTATTATTTTGCAAAATACATTTGACATGCATCCTAACATTTTATAGGTATCTACCTCTACCAATTCCTCTGGCAGCTCGTTCCAGGCAACCATCACCATCTTTATGAAAAACGTATCACTCACATCTCCTTTATGTTTTCGCTCCTCTCACCTTAAACCTCTGCACTCTCATTTTGATTCCCCCAGCCTGGCAAAAAGACTATCTACCCTATATGTGC
Source organism: Okamejei kenojei (assembly GCA_035221665.1). NCBI lineage: Eukaryota > Metazoa > Chordata > Chondrichthyes > Rajiformes > Rajidae > Okamejei > Okamejei kenojei. Next base: position 26,944,867 of record CM069138.1, read on the forward strand.
CCCTAATAATTTTACAATGCCGTTAATTCAGGCACTGCTGCTCTGAGGACTTTGAGCCCACATAGATTGCATTAAGGCTAAGTTTAGTTTAGTTTAGCTTAGTTTTGTTTTGTTTAGTTTAGTTTATTTTATTGTCACGTGTACCAAGGTACAGTAAAAAGCTTTTGTTGTGTGCTATCCAGTCAGCAGTAAGACTATTCATGATTACAATCTAGCCATTTACAGTGTATAGATACACAATAAATGAATAATGTTTAGTGCAAGGTAAAAATGTTGTGGTAGGAATAGAGATTTAAGAGTGTGGAGTGAATGGACTATGAGTTTGTAGATCTTCTACTGCTAGCACGCAAATAGTCAACTGGGCTGGGCGCCATCCTTCCAATCAAAATAGCATATAGGATCTTGATGCACATTTTAGCAGGGAATTAGATGTCCCATCGAACAAACTAGGGTTACACTATAAAGGCTACAACTCTTTTCTATTGATAAGAGGAATGTGAGCTCACATTTTGCCAAATGCTTTTGCAACCAAGTTTGTTCTTTTGAAGTATAGCTGCTGATGTTTTGCATGTGAACAAACCTTTAAGATTATGAAATTATATTTTGGGCTAGACCTAAAAAAAGATATTTCCATTTGTGGATAAGATCAGAACAAAGATCCATAAAAGACTTATGAGCATGAGATAATCATAAGTCTAATCAGCAATGCAGCAAATGATTAGGCAAGTACATCAGTTGATTTCAAGGAAAAATGGAATCAACACAAAAGGCAGAAATAAATAAAAGGGGATGTTGTTGGATCAGATAAAGATTGGGAGAAGAATCATGTCTCTCTTGCTGTGATATAAATACTTTTGTAATGCTGCAAAGAGGAAGGAATCTACTCAGATGTGAGGATAAAACTTTGATGTAATGAAGATGTGATTAGAGGGTTCTCTTCACTAAAGCGTGTCAGAGTGAATGTTCTGTTTTCGTGCCCCTGATGTTGCATTGCCTATTATAAACTCTGATGACTTAGCTCCTTTAGTAATGATTAATCGTATACCGTACATGGCTGCTCAATAAAATAGATATAATGCGTTCCTTTATTCCTTCACACGAGCTACTGCACATTCTGAAACATAGAAGCAGATGTGCTGGAGAAGGAAATACATTTTTTTGTCATGAAAGTGGGCATACTAGCATCACAGAACAAAATGACAGCACAAGACAATACCAAGTCACTATATCACCATATCTGGAATTCAGGTCAAGGCAGAAGGAGTCCAGCTCACAACTAGCTCAGTGGTTTTCCCACTCCTAATCTATGAATTTACAAAATGGATGAAGTTCTGTGCACCAAACCAGAAGGGTATACAAAGCACAAAAGAAGGTAATAGAAAACATACACACGGCCACTTACCACACCCACAGGAAATGCCAGGACGGCCATGAGCCAGTCTCGAAGGGAAATCAACTTCCGCAGCTGTCTCTGCTGCTCTTGGTCATTGGACCCTTGGGTCAGGAGACTGGACAGATCAGTTAAAACGCTGATCCCGAAGAATACAGTCTGGATAACCTGTTCAACAGATAGCATCATGAAGCTAAATGATAATTAGACTCTTGGAACATTTACACCTTTCTAGAGTCATGCAGCTCGGAAACAGGCCCTTCGACCCAATTCATTGCAAGGGTCAGAGGGTTAAAACATGAAAACAGGCCTCTTAGCCCATCTAGTCCATGCTGGCATTGTTGGTATTTTTGGCATGTTGCTTTTTGTCTGCATTTGACATATCTCTAAATCTTTCCAGTTCATATACCTGAACAAATATATTTTAAATGTTTTAATTGTATGTGCCTTGACCACCTTCTCTGTTAGTTCATTCCATACACTAACCACCTTTTACCTCTGGCATGGTCAATATTAGATCCATTAACTAAAACTCAGCAGAAATATAAGAAGAAAACAAGAGTTTCAATTGAGTCATATGGCACAGAAACAGGTCGATTTACCCACCAAATTCCTGCCAACCATTAAGTACCAGTCTATGTTGATCGCGATTACCTCTTGGTTCATCTATTATTATTATCTATACTATTACTAAAACTCTCATCTTGACCACTTCCGGTCTGCATTGTAATTAAATTTGTGCAAAAACGCTACCCTATATCGCTAGTATTTTTTCGCCTCCTTACTCACCGTTCTCCTCTGCTCCAAGCCACCAAGTTTTTGTTCCGATCGGTGAAATAATAGAAAAGTTAAGAAGGTTTAAAAAAATCGTGAAATCAGCAGATTGGTCTTCTCGCCTGTCAGTCACCATGAAGGTCACCATTGCGTTCAGTCCAGAAATCAAACCTGAGTCCAGAAGTCAGACCTGAGTCCAAGGCCGCGCTCAGTCCAGATGTCGGGCGTGAGTATAATCAAGATAGTTTTAATGTCGTATGTCCCAGATGTGTGTGTGTGATGGAGGGTGTGTGTGACATGGAGGGTGTATGCATGTGAGATGGAGGGTGTATGCATGTGAGATGGAGGGTGTGTGTGTGAGATGGAAGGTGTGTGTATGTGTGTGTGTGTGTGAGAGATGGAGGGTGTGTGCGTGTGTGAAATGGAGGGTGTGTGTGTGTGAGATGGAGGATGTGTGTGTGTGTGATGGAGGGTGTGTGTGTGTGAGATGGAGGGTGTGTGTGTGTGTGTGATGGATGGTGTGTGTGTGATGGAGAGTGTGTGTGTGTGTGAGATGGAGGGTGTGTGTGTGTGAGTGAGATGGAGTGTGTGTGTGTGTGTAATGGATGGTGTGTGTGTAAGATGGAGGGTGTGTGTGTGTGTGAGAGATAGAGGGTGTGTGTGCATGATGGAGGGTGTGTGTGTGAGATGGAGGGTGTGTGAATGTGTGTGTGTGTGTGTGAAATGGAGAGGGTGTATGTGTGAGATGGAGGGTGTGTGTGTGCATGTGTGAGATGGAGGTTGTGTGTGCATGTGTGAGATGGAGGGTATGTGCGTGTGAGAGATGGAGTGTGTGTGCATGAGATGGAGGTTGTGTGAGTGTATGTGAGTGAGATGGAGTGTGTATGTGTGTGAGATAGAGAGTGTGTATGTGTGTGTGAGATGGAGGGTGTGTGTGTGTGAGATGGAGGGTGTGTGAGTGTGCGTGTGTATGTGAGATGGTGGGTGAGTGTGTGTGAAATGGATAGGGTGTGTGTGTGCATGTGAGTGTGTGTGTGTGTGATCGAGGGTGTGTGTGTGTGTGTGAGAGATCGAGGGTGTGTGGTGAGCGAGATCGAGGGTGTGTGTGTGTGAGTGAGATGGACGGTGTGAGTGTGTGATGGAGGGTGTGAGTGTGAGTGTGAGTGTGTGAGATGGAAGGTGTGTGTGTGAGATGGAGGATGTGTGTGTGTGTGTGTGTGTGTGTGTGTGTGTGTGTGTGTGTGTGTGTGTGTGTGTGTGTGTGTGTGTGTGTGTGTGTGTGTGGAGGGTGTATGTGTGATGGAGGGTGTGTGGGTGTGTGATGGAGGGTGTTTGTGTGTGTGCGTGTGCATGTGATGGATGAGTCCACCAGCCATGAGAGTGAACCATGACTCCACCAGCCATGAATGAGTGAACTGTGTTCACCAGCCTTGAGTGAGTGAACTGTGAGTCCACCAGCCGTGAGTGAGTGAACCGTGAGTCCACCAGCCGTGAGTGAACTGTGAGTCCACCAGCCATAAGTGAGTGAACTGTGAGTCCACAAGTCATGAGTGACTGAACTGTGAGTCCAAGAATCCATTTGGCCTACAATGCCCATTCTAGCCCTCTGGAAACCAGTCCCTTCGGCCCACAACACCCTTACTAGAGCTCCAGAAAGCCCTCCCCCCCCCCCATCCCCACCCACCCCCCCCCCCCTCCCCCACTGGCCACGAATATTGGAATTGGTGGAGAGGTGGAATATTGCATTGGGGGACCAGCCCTTCTGTGTGAGAATGGGACCCAATGGGTCTAGTTAGTCTAGTTTATTATTAAAACTCGATCTTGTTTGTTTGCAGGTTTGTTCTTGATCCTCTATTTGCATAAAACGGTACATGATAGCGCTACAATTTTTGCCCCACCTTGCTCAGGATTGTCCTGTGAAGTAAATGAAACAAGTTTTGTTTAGATTGATGGTATGTTTTAAAAGTTATTGACGTTTAGAAAAACATTCTAAAAACGTTTAAAACAGCATCCCCACCCGCACATGCAAAGTTGGGGGAGGGTTCCTATGTGTGTTTTTACTGGCATCACAAAGGGCACCCAACGGTTCCTCAGCTGCGCCTGCGCAGTTGGGACTTTTCCAGAATTGAGATCGACAACAGCGACACGGATAATATTACTTCCATTTTACTGTTGTTCCGGGCCAGGGATCCCGGAGAAAACTCACGCAGCACCCACAGTTAGGATCGAACCCGGATCTCTGGCGCTGAAAGGCAGCTACTTTACCGCTACACCACCGTGCCCATTGGAGATATTGGAGATTCAGTAGAGGTATTCAAAATCATTGCTAGCTTGGATAGAATAAAGAGAGGAAATTGTCTCCAATGGCCAAGCAGCACAGAATAACAGATGGCTAAAATGGTGATGCGAGAACAGCCTTTATGGACAAAGCAATATGATCTGGAGCTCACTGCTTTTACAACTGGTGGAAACAGAATCAATGTCTTCCATGGAAACACAAGAGATAGCAGATGCTGCAATCTTGAACATGAAGGAGCTCAATGGATCAGCCAGCAGCTGTGGAAGCTAATAGACTGACGATTCTTCAGACTGAAGTAGGGTCTCAACCTGCAACATTGTCTGTTTATTTCTCTCCATAAATACTGCCATGCCTGCTGAGCTCCTCTAGCAGTCTATATTGTGCTCAATATCGTCTATTGTTCTTCATTGGGTAGCAGCATAGTGGCTCTGCCCTGCTTGTCTGAATGGAGATTGTGTGTTCTCCCAGTGACCGTGTGTGCTCTCCCCGGATGCTCCAGTTTCCTCCCACATCTCAAAGATTAGTAGGGTGGTAGGTTTATAGGCTACTGTGTATTGCTCTGGCTGCTTAGGTGAGTGGTAGAATCTGGGGGAGTTTATAAGAATGTGGAGAGAATAAAATTAGGCGAGTGGAAATGGGTGATTAATGTTTGTGCTGAAGATTTTGTTTCTATGCTGTATATGTTTTTTTATTCAAGGCTGATTAACTAAAGGCATTAAATTATTAAGTCAGACTGCTCAGCTGAGCTGGGAGATCAGCCCATATTTTACACTCTGGTAAACCACCAAGGCCACCCAATACCTGGTCTGGCAATTATTTTGAATTAGAGGCGAGAAAAGGGCCAGAACAAATCAGAGATTTCTCGCACAAGAGGGCATTGGATTTTTTCAATTGATGCATGCAAAGGGCGAGCTATTCGGGTCCATTCCATTTCTTGCCCGGTCAATTCAGGACTTTCAGTGCTCATCCACATTTTAAATGTATCAAGGCTTTTCAGGTAGTGAGTTCCTGATGCAGGACCCCAAACGTCGACTATCCCTCTCCCCCCCCCCCCCACACAGATGCTGCTTGACTCAAGGCTTTTCAGGTAGTGAGTTCCTCCAGCAGTTTGTCTGTTACCTGTGATTCAGACCCCCCACCCCATTCAATGAGTGAATATGCCCTCTAAACCCTTATACCGATTAACTCATATCGATGGCTTATTCTGAGGGAGAAAGGTCTTTACAGTTTACTCTGTTGATATTTTGCTTAAATTTAGAATCAAATAAATCTCCCCCACTCTCCTTGTTTCAGCCAAGGCAGGCTTCCCTCATAATTGCAATTTGCGTCAACAATGTCCTTGTAAATTTCCTATGTGGCTACTTTACTGCCACCTCGTCGTTCCTCCAATGTGATATCTCAATCTACACTCATCCTCATGCTGTAGTCTATTCGTTGATTTAGTCTCTTCTGGAAAGGCCAAGCTTTCCCTTCTGCCTAACAATGCCCTTTATTTGCTATCCTGTTGGTCTATCCCTCTCTACATTTCTCAAGATCACAGCCAGTGTAGACCTCCTTCCAGATCAGCCATTGATGTCTCTGGGAGCTGATAACTAGAGCACCAGTGTTGTTGATCGAGAGCAGAGTACTTGTTTGTTGCATGGACTTGTTTTGCAATTTACAGGAGCAAACCAAATAGAAGAGGGAACATTATGCAAAGAATCACACCTTTTGAATTACACGGTGGCAACATTAGTTGTTAAGAGGCCTGAGTAAAATGGCAGCTAGTGCAATTACACATAAGCGCAATTAATTTTTGTACTGTTAATGTGAAACCGTTAGGCCTGTGGTAATGATTTCTAAGCAAAACGTGCACAGCAGCTTTTTCTCCAGTGCGAAGGAAACCTTGATTAAAGCTTGTCTTGTGTAAGATTTGAAGACTAGCCTTCAATATCCTAATACAATCAAACATTTCTGAAGAAAGATCCTGACCCGGGATTTCGCCTATCCATGTCCTCCAGGGATGCTGCCTGACCGACTGAGTTACCCCAGCACTCAGTGGGTTTTTTGTATTCCTTAATTAGGCTGAATAAGAAGAGCTTTACATTGGAGTCAGACTAGCATCAATGCTAAACTGAATGATTTACTTTGGTAGAATGTTGCCCAGCACATCGTCACAGCTAGTGGAGCTGCTGCCTGCCTCACAGCACCTGAGATCTGAGTTCTATCCAGACCTGTCGATGTAGAGCTTGCTGGTGCTCCCAGTAACACTGTGGGTTTCCTCCGGGTGAGGTTGTTTTGCTTCTGTATCCCAAAGACATACTGTTGGAAGGTTAATTTAGCCACTAAAACCTATCCCTAATGTGCTTTTGAGTGGTACAATCTGAGACAATTTGATAGTATTGTGGGGAGAATAAAAAATTGGGATTAAATGTGTGGTTGATGGTCATGTTGGATTTGGTGGGCTGAAGGGCCTGTTTCCATGCTAGATCTCACTATGTCTATTTCTGACTGTGGCTGTCCTTACAGAGAAGATGGTTGGCAATGCACTTCCCAATCGTCGTCGTCTTGTTGAGTGAGCATGGTGAAAGAGAATAACTCATTCTTAATCTATGAGAAACTGAAAAAGAAAAATCTGCAGCTGCTGGAAATCTGAAATAGAAGCAGAAAATGCTGGAGATACTCAGCAGATCCGGCAGCATTTGTTGGGTGAAAAACAAGAGTGAATTTTTCTGCTTGAAGATTCTGAAGTTAACATTTTCAAAGTCAACGGCTACTATGTTACTTGCTGAGCATTTACCACAGTTTCTGTATTTATTCCTAACGTGGCCTGTTCTGTATTTATTCCTATCCTACATGGATTTGGAGGGAGATGGACCAAATGCAGGCAGGTGGGACTAGCGTAGCTGGGACATGTTGGCTGGTGTGGGCAAGTTGAGCCAAAGGGCCTGTTTCCATGCTGTATCACTCTATGACTCGATGACTCTATGGTCCAATCTTCTCCATTCACTTCCATTCGACCCTTGAGCATGATCCCAAGCCTCTGTCACCCATCAAATTAACTCATCAGCTCACTCCTATTCTGTCTGACCTCCCTTTCCTCAACTCTCCTTTGCCTCTGAGGGTCCTGTGAATGGAGATCTTTTCTTCAAAGTACAATGGAAATAGAGACCTTGAATACTGTTGAAGATTGATTAAAAAAAAAAAAATAGTGTGAGGGATTATTGGGATAGGTGGGAATGTGGAGACGAGACTAAAATCCAGATTAGCCATGATTTTATTAAATAGCGAGACTGGTTGGAGAGGCCAGTATGCTCACGTGCTCCTAATTTGTATGTTTGTTCATTTCACATCTCATCTGAAGGGCAGCGCCTCTGACAGTATAACACTTCTTCAGTGGTGCCAGCTAGATTTCAAGATTTTGAAGTGTGAAATTGAGCATACAATCTTCTGAATCACCCCTCATGAGTCCCTTTGCCTCAGCTCCGAGTGAATGCCTCCTTGGCCCTTAGCTGTTTCCGAATTCACTGGACTGTTTCATTGCGCTTTCTCTGTCAATGTTTAATTTTGTGAGGGACAACACTCGTGGCTTTAAATAATTCTATTAAAATACTGCAAGGCCAAGAGAGAATTTTAAACATTGTTTTTCAGGTGCCAACGTACGGTTTTGAAGAGCTCAGTGGGAAAAGGAAAATAGCTGCTCAGTTCATGCATGAAGCCATTTAATATTTACAGAGATGTTGCTTTTAATTGGTCGGGAAACAGCAGGTCCTTGAGGGAGTGTGACTGTATTTTCACATTCATTTTATTGCAATGTTTCACACCTTAATTGAATGGCTGATGCTGCCTTCACATTGAAAACTAATGTGTGACAAATATGCCTCAGCCCTAACAGTACTGACGAAGATAGTCATAAAGTTTAATATGAACTGCATTAACCACTTCCCACTCCCAATCATACAGCACGGAAACAGGCCTTCAGCCCTACAAGTCCATGTCGACCAAGTGCTCACCTGAGCTAGTACCATTTGCCTATGTTAGGTCCGCATTCCTCTAAACTTTTCTCTCCATACCGAACCTTATCTAGCCATAGGAACGTGCCCATAGTACATTTTCAGTGCCCAAATCAACCTCATAAACCAAACCATTATGGACGTAATATTGAAATTTATAAGGTAAATCATAATAGTTTAGTTTATAAGGGGATGTGGGCACTGAACATGCAAGGAGAATTGGTTATTAAATAGAAAGTGAAAGTGAAGAGTGGAATATACATGTCTTTTGCAGGTTGGCAGGCTCTGACTAATGGGATAGAATGGGGATCAGTGCTTAAGACCATCTTCTCTCAGTGGTTTGGCTGCACATAACCCAACAGCAATGTATTGTTAAACAGTGAGATATTGAGTAGGTTTGATGTTTGATACACACATTGCTGAAGGCCAACATGTAAGCGCAGCAAGCATTTAATATATCAGTCTGAAGACACGTCCTAACCCAATCTACAGTCTTCAAGTCATATATCAGCCCTTACTACTAGCTAGTTTAAATGTAGGAGCAAGGAAGTATTATTGTGGGCCCTGAGTGAGACTGCACTTGTTTATAATAGAAACAAAGAACTGCAGATGCTGATTAATACACAAAAGGACACAAAGTGCTGGAGCAACTCATCAGGTCAGACAACATCTCTGGAGAGCATACATAGGGGACATTCCCAGCCAAGGCCTTTCTTCTTCTGACTTGCCGAGGTACTCTAGTTCATTGTCCGCAGTTTTGGTCTCCAAAGCTAACAATGTACAGAGTAAAGCAAAGATTAAGTGGACTGCTTCAAGAGGTGGTGGGATTTCTGTATGAGGAAAGATTGGATAAACTGTGACTGTATTCGGGGGATGAATTCCTCACCGGGGCAGGATAGTGCATTTGAAACGACTATCCCAAATACAGCAACTGTTGCATACAGTGCTTTAGAGGTCTCCCTCTTGGAGGCAGAGACCAAGACGGGTCAGTATCCTGCTGACACTGAGTCTCAGGGTATGGCCATGGGGCACACCCCAAGGGATGAAGGGCACCCTTTCCTGACAACAAAGTTGCCATACCAGCAGAATATTCTATTGGGTTAAGGCCAATGGGTTCGTATCAGTATTGGTATCCTGCGGCCTGTGGCAGCGCCTGTTAGGGTTGCCTACGAATCACCCTCTCTGTGGAGGGAAGAGCAAAAGGTCAAGATATAGGTCAAGGTCAAAAGCTCCAGGCTCTAAAGAAGTCAATAGAACATACTTAAGCACATATGTGCCGGCAGTGAACAACGCCAACAGGGGGATGTGAGAGCCAGCTCCTGAATCTGTTATTCAGGAAGGTTTATTCTACAGGGGAAGAAAGCTTAGCAGATGAATCAATTAGGCCAATGGCGGGCAAAAGTCATCGTTCAGAATGCACCCCAGGCGCTCATCGGCAGTAGCGGTTCACTGGAGCTGTGGGCAGCATGATAGCTCAGAAATTCCATGCACCTTTCCAATCATACTCAACAAAATGGGTCTAGCACTCCCAAAATGTGGGTAGTGCACCGTTCACAAGTTGTAGTATTTACATTTGTTTGTACAACACACAAAGGGTAAAAATATTTGGTTGAGGCACAGTCGGAGAATTCCAAGCAAGTTTGGATTATGGCCAGGGTTTGGAAATTGGGCAAAAGTTCTCATGCAAACCACCCATGGAATAAGGTAGGAGTGGCATGTTATTATGAAGAATGGAGAGTGTCGGGCTTATGAACTTTCCGAATATGAAAACTTATTTTCCTGACTACAACAGATTCATAGGGTCAGATATACATGCTATACAAATCCCATTATAGACGTTATCAAAGACAATATAACTGTACTATAACAGTATGGAATAAGCTGCTTGTTGGTCATTGGGATTTACCTTTAATTATTATTAGCCTTGACTCTGTCTTGTGGCAAGAGATTGGAGTTATAGCAATCTGTTACAAAACGGAATTATTTTCATCAAGAGTAATTGGCAATATAGCAGCTGTGTTTCAGCCGAGAAATCAAGGAACTGATATTGTGTAAGTAGCAATTAGACCATTGTTACCAACCTTATGCTATTATCAGCTGAAGCTACCTCAGCCACAATGCTGAAGTAACAGTATTCAGCATTGCTGAACATGACAATAACTCATTGAACTTGAACTTGAAACACGCTACAGTAGTGTGGTCGGTCGAATTCAGTTATTACAAACTGATGCTTAGGACTCTAAGATGAGAAGTTCCAAATACCATCACCTACTTGGAGGTATTGGAGATTGCATGAGTTACCAATTCTTCAATTGTTAGTATCAACTAAATATATACACTAAATGCACCCATGGGTAAGGGGCTATTGAGCGAATATACATATTCTACATGCTCAAATTCAAGTTGCTACTCTACGATGGTGGCATACGTTAGTCACATGGTAATCAAGTAAAAGTATCCTGTAATTAATCTCCTTTGCCACTGGTGTATCATCCAGTTCAGATCGATGATAACACAGAATAAGTGTTGTTACTCAAAGTATGATGAAAGTGTGGTTCGGGGCCCACAATAATACTACATTGAATATCGACATGTTGGTGCATGTTTATTCACTGATTGCAAAAATATGTGGCACAACAGTGCGGAGAAATACATTCTCGCTTCAATAGGAGGAATGGTCTTTATGTCTTCCTCATTTTTGCCTCATTAGCCGGATCTTAAAACAGTCAGCAAGACCTTGCTTGGGTTCGTACTGTCGGACTGGCCAAGCGTTCATGTTGCCTGCTTCATCAGGCATTATGGTACAACGGTATACGGTTATTCCAAAAAACAAGAACTTGCTGTTTCAAACTGTGGTTCAGGAGACCGGCCTTTGCACAGTAAAACAATTATTGACTTACACATTTTGAATGGATTGACTTATGCCTCAGGTTGTCACATCAAGCCATGAAGGTGCTCATGCAGTGTGCAGGGATAGCACCCAAAAAAGCAGTACATTTCTATTGAGGGCATCAGCATTGTTTTTTGTTAAGTGTTAATGTTACATTTAATACGGTACAGATTACTGACTTTTTCCAGTTCATTTTAAATGGTATTTGACAATAATTCATTTATAGAGACACTACAACTGCAACATAAGGGAACTACGTTGTCGGGTTCAACCCGGTTATTGAGTTGTTAAAAGATCTTGACACAATTTCTCCCACTACAAGATTATGCAGTTGGTTATTGTAAATGTGTGAACATTACTTCACCAAGGGGTTCCAGCTACATCCTTAGTTATGACACTAATATCAGCACAACGACGGCAAACATTGCAAACGCTGTGGCTGGATAGGATGGAATTGGCTGCAGGTGCCATTACATTTTACATTCTGGTCTACACAAGCAGAGTAGACTAGGGTTGGCATGATTTAAGATCATTTTGGATACCCCACGGTCTCACGTCAATGTGATCAAGGCCACCAGAATCCAAAGAAGTATGGAATCAGCATTGTTTATTAGTAAACAAACAACTACACAAAGGTAGGTCACAGACTATTTCAAGGTGGCTGCAGCAGGTTCTGGGTTATGCAGGTATTAACACTAACGATTGTATATCTCATTCCGCCAGGTGAGCATCAACGTCAGTGTATCATTTAGATAGTGTGTTTATATCTCTTTCCACTAGGGCAGCAGCCAAGGCGAGGGACGTGCCCGTCGACCATAATTTGGCAGCCGCTGGATGGGCAAATGAGCTGATGTTTCAGAATTTCTATCATCGGCCGATTGCCGATCCAAGGCTGTTTGCCAATGCTATTTTAAGTTCTGTTTAAAGTGCCCTGGGATAGAGGGGTACTGTTGTTTGTTTATATTTTTTAAATAAACTTTATTACTGCATTAAATGCAATGTTACTACTAATGCATTAATTTCTCATTCGAGTCAATGACTGCAGTGGGATGCCGAGATTTGTAATCTGCAGCATGAAATCATAAAGCTTTGAACTCTTCGCGGAATCACTTGCGTGACTCCAAAGTAAAATAGTAAGATTAAAACGAGAACTTACCAGTTTGAAGTTTGATCTTGATTTTATGAGGAGTTATGTTGGTGATTACATGCCCGCCACGCCCAACCCTCTCTCATAAAGGATCATCTGGTAGTTCTCGAGTCACGCATTTTACTATGTCACTTTGGTGTTGTTATTTGTGATTTCATACCACTGCTTTGAAGATTGGTGTGCATGCGGCCTGGTGGGTCTTCTTCACGTAATCACCAACGTAACTCCTCATAAAATCAAGGTCAAACTTCAAACTGGTAAGTTCTCGTTTAATGTTACTATGAATGCTCATCTTGCCAGTGATGTGCAGATATGTGCAGGTGTGAACGCTGTGTCCAAAGTTGCACGTTTGAATCCAACTGTGGAGAATTTATTTCAGCTAATTAAATAAAATGGTATTATCATGAGATTGCAATTACTGTATGTCGTACAACCTGTTGGTGTTGGTGTTGGTTTATTTACGTCACATGTATGGAGATACAATGAAAAACGATTTTTCGTGTGCAATCCAGGCAAATCAATCCATACATGAGTACAAGCAAATCATACATGAGGACATCAGTTAATGCAAAACAGAATATAAACAGAGTGCATAATATAGTGTTGCTGCTACGGAGAAAGTGCAGATAATAAAATGAATAAGGGTCACAACAAAGCAGATTGGAAGATTGGGAATTTACCCCCAGCATATAAAAGGTCCATTCAAGTGTTTGCTAACAGCGGGAAAGAAGCAGTTCTTGAAACTAGTGGTACATGCTTTCAATCTTTTCGACCTTCTGCCCAATAGGAGTAGAGGGAAGAGAGAATGATCAGAGTGTAACTGGGTCTTCATTATGTTTACTGCTTTCCCAAGGTAGCGTGGTGTTGATGGAATAGTTGGTGGGAAGGCTGGTTCATTTGACGGACTGGGTTGCTTTCACATCTCTCTGCAATTTCTTGTGATGTTGGGCAGATTATAGAATCATAGTCGTAGAACTATACAGCATTGAAACAAGCCCTTCAGCACACCTTGTTGGTATTCTGGATTGTTAGTATTCTGGACTAGTTCCATTTACTTGCATTTGGTCCATGTTCTTCCTAACCATACTTATTATTTTATCTGTCCAAATGTCTTGAAAAGGCATAATTTATCTTCTTCAATAGCTTCCTCTGTTACTAATACCAACCTGTCATGCAACCAGATAGAATATTTTCTATGGCACATCTGTAGAAATTGTTAAAATTCATTGGAGACATAAAATCATTAGGAATAGGAGTAGAATTAGGCCATTCGGCCCATCAAGTCTACTCTACCATTCAATCATGGTGATCTATCTCTCCCTCCCAACCCCATCCTCCTGCCATCTCCCCATACTGATACCAGTACTAATCAAGAATCTATCTATCACTGCCATAAAAATATCCACTGACGGCCTTCTGTGGCAAATAGCCTTCTGTGGCAAATAATTCCACAGATTCACCACCCTCTGACTAAAGAAATGTCTCCTCATCTTCTTCCTAAAATAATGTCCTTTAATTCTATGATCTCTAGTTCTAGACTCCCACGAAAGGCAACATCCTCTCTACATCCTCTCTATCCAAGCCTTTCACTATTCTGTATGCTTCAATGAGGTCCCCCTTTGTTCTTCTAAACTCCAGCGAGTACAGGCTTAGTGCTGACAAACGCTCATCATAGGTTTACCTACTCATTCCTGGGATCATTCTTGTAAACCTCCTCTAGACCCTCTCCAGGGCCAGCACATCCTGCCTTAGATATGGTGCCGCAAATTGCTCACAATATTCCAAATGCGGCTTTACCAGCACCTTATAGAGCCTCAACATTACTTCCCTGTTTTTGTTTATGTACATGATGAATAACCTTAGCTTTCTGAAGAAGTAGAATAATTTGTGTGCTTTCATAGCCATAACATAAATGTGGTTGGACAAGGACAAATTGTTGGTAATATTTACACTTTGAATCTCAGCTGCTTCACTAATATTTGAATGTCACTGTACCTTAATTGGTACACGTGACAATAAAAGACGTTTGAAACCTTTGAAACCTTTGAATATTCTCCCTGAATACAAAAATTGCTATTGTTTCCCAATCTGGTCTGTACATGACTCCATGCATATTAATGCAGTTGACCTTTAATTGCCCTTGCAATTAGTTAAGCGGGAGGCAGGCAATACTGTGCATGGTGAAAAATTGCAAATGAGGAGAGTGGTAGGGGACTTAGGTAGTCTTATGCAGGAAACAAAAATATAAGCACGCAGGTGCTTAATAATATGACAAGTATTTAATAATAAGCAGTTGATGTTCTCCAGGAAAGCTGGAGTTTGGGAATAGAGAATAATTGTTACAATTGTACAGGGCGTTAGTGTGGCCTTGTCTGCAGTATTGTGTAAGGTTTTTGTCTAATTCTTCAAGAAAGGCTGCACCAGCTTTGAAGACAACCCAGAACAGATTCACTCAGCTAATTTCTGGAAAGAGAATGATGTTCTGAACTGTTAAACAAAAAAAAATAGCTCTCTATTTTCAATTCACAGAGGATGGTGAATCTGTGTACTTGTCTACTCTTGAGGGTTGTGAAGGCTGAATCATTGGAAGTATTTGATATTGGTTTATTTTTGTCACGTACAAAATTTTGTTTTGCGTGCTGTACAAGTAAATCTTACCATACATGATACACAAGTACAACTGGTAGTGCAAAAAGATGAAGCAGTGCACAACAGAGTGCAGAATATAATGTTACAGCTGCAGAGAAAGTGCAGGTGATAAAGTCCTAGGGCCACAATGAAGTATATTGGGAGATCAGTTCCTAAGTTTATGAGAGGTCCATTGAAGAGTCCTACAGCTGGAGGGAAGAAGCTGTTAGTAGTTAAATCATTGAAAGATCTGAGAATTGTTGTTGGGAACTAGCACAAAAGAAGCCCGTGGCGGATCAGGCATGAACATATAAGGGGTTTGAGGGGCTAAAAAACCTTAATCCTGCATCTATTTTCTCGTGTTTTCAGCCTGGAATGGCAGAATTGTGCAATACTAACAACCTATGGATAAATAGGTGCTTAAGAAGGAACTGCAGATGCTGGAAAATCGAAGGTAGACAAAAATGCTGGAGAAACACAGCGGGTGAGGCTGAAATAGGTGCTGTTCTGTGTTTGGAGAATCATACGCTGTGAAAGGTTACTGGCAAATATTGTTCCATAGAACCAAAGCAGATCAAACACAGTGAGCTATTGACTGTTCCAAAGCATTTGCTTGAAGTTGGAAATTTGATACTTGTGGTTAGAAGAGAGCAAAAGGAATCCCTGGTCATAGGAGCTACACACGGATATAGTCTCATCTGTACATTATATTCTGTCTCCAAAGTTCTGTTGACTTAAAAAGGAAACATCTGGAATTCCCAATATAAAATGTTTCTTTACTGAGTAAAATAGTAGCTAAATGTCTGAAGTGAAACAATTGGTAATTATAGCTTACAGTACTGTTTCTGCTACTGATGGATTATCTTTAGTATAGATGGGTATCTGATGGTTGTCAGAGTCAAGGTTGGATGAAGCCCTTGGCTATGTTGGATGATTCTGAGACTCTGTAACAAAGTCATGTACTAGTCTACAGAATAATAACTTAAGAATTGAAGTTATTAATCTGGGATAGAATTGTCCCATTCTTCTCATTGTTATTAGAATCATAGAGTCATAGAGTCTTTTAATGTGGAATCAGCTTCTTTAGCCCAACTTGCCCACACCGGCCAACATGTCCCATCTGCACTAGTCCCACCTGCCTGCATTTGGCCCATATCCCTCTATCATATCCGTGTACCTGTCTAAACGTTTCTTAAACGTTCCAATAGTACCTGCCTCAACTGCCATCTCTGGCAGCTCTTTCCATACACCTACTATGACATGCATGAAAAAGTTAACCCTCAGGTTCCTATTCAATCTTTCCCCCCTTATCTTTAAACCTACAGTATATCCCCCAGAATCCTCTGGTTCTCAAATCCCCTACTCTGGGCAAGAGAATCTGTGCATCTATCCAATCTTTTCCTCATGTTTTTGTACACCTCTATAAGATCACACCTCATCCTCCTGCGCTCCAATGAATATAATCCTAGCCTGCTCAACCTCTCCCTATAGCTCAGGCCATCGAGTCCTGGCAGCATCCTCGTAAATCTTCTCTGCACTCTTTCCAGTTTGACATAATCTTTCCCATAACATGGTGCCAAAAACTGTACACAATACTCTACTGTGTATTGAGATGCAATATTGTGTTATAACTCAGAAGAATAAAGGAAGGAATGCCGAGAAATTAGGTTGATTGGCTTCAGTAAAATTGTAAATTGTCCCTAGTGTGTGTAGGATAGTGTTAGTATGCGGTCATCGTTGGTCGGCGCGGACTCAGTGGGACAAAAGGCCTGTTTCTGCACTGTATCTCTAAACTAAACTAAACTAAAAAAAACAAAAAACAATTGGGGTAATTTTAATGCACACTTTGTTCATAAGAGCCACTTTGAGCATGATGGACATTGTCAGCAATAGTTCACAGGCCAAATAGATATGATAAGGATATTTGCCTGGTTCATTGTGGGCATGATTCATTGTAGCATATCTGGCACTTCATTCAATGGGCATTGGGCAGTATTGCATTTCCCAACAGAAATTGGTTGTTAAAGGCATAATCTAATAATTAGATTTTTCACTCAAAGATTCTTCAGACTTTCTGAAGGCAATATCTTTCCTACATTGTCTTATCCAATACTAACAGTAACTTGCATTTTATAGAGCAAAATGTTTCGTAGAAGCATGACTGGGTAACAACTGACAACAGATATTGGGGAAATAATTAAAACAAAGACCAGCGCACCAAAGTGATAAATTTATAAGAACACCTTCAAGGAAGATAGAAAGGCAAAGAGAGACCTGGAGGTTTAGGGAGAAAATTCCAAAGCTCACAGCGGTGGCAGCTGTAGGAATGGCCTCCAGTGGTGGTCTGATGAAGTATGAGGATGGTCTGTGGAGCAGAACTAAGACCACAGTGATTGTTTTCATGTAAAATGGAAAACATAGTCAGCGTTATCAGGGGCTGGCATCAAGGCACCCAGTGACAGGTTACTGTGAAAAACAAAGCATCATTG
Organism: Okamejei kenojei; assembly: GCA_035221665.1. Lineage (NCBI taxonomy): Eukaryota > Metazoa > Chordata > Chondrichthyes > Rajiformes > Rajidae > Okamejei > Okamejei kenojei. The sequence continues at coordinate 26,962,476 of CM069138.1, forward strand.
AAGCCAGAAAGAAAGTCATGATTTGCAAGAAATTATCATCAGATCAGGTGGCTTTAGTCTTCAGAGCAGCTCCGATAAAAGGTCACTATGCTGAAATATTAACTCTGATTTTCTGTTTCCGCAGATGTGCTGAGCCCTTCCAGCAGTTGCTGTTTTTATTGGCAAACGTCTACCTTTTTTTGTCTTTGGACTGCCCAAGGCAATGGAACAGAGAAAAACTGAAGAACATTTCAAACTTAACTCGACCTTCACTCCTTAAAAGGAAGACCAAAAGTAACCTCAGCCACTGATACCAGACCACTCCTGTGTCCACCCCCCACCCCCCCTCGAATTATCTTCACAAATCTCACTTCCAGGTATACAGTAATATTGATTTAATGCTTTGTTTATCTTATTTTCCAACAAAAGTTTGACCAACCATAAGTTTCTCATAAGCAGCTAATTTACAGCAATTTGTGGTTTTGGAACTAGCCCACAGTGTGCAAAGTGCCCGGAAATGCCTCCTCAAAGTGAAGAATGCCATTGCCACATTCTTTCATTCCATATCCACATGCAAGAAGATGCTGGAAAATGAGCTCAAACCCCCAAGGCAGTTTGCTAGAGGTACAAAAGTTGTGGAAACAAGATCCTGAGCTCAATTAAATTAACCGGCACTGTGGTACAAACATCCAGTCAATCTAAGTCAGGGATAGAAATGCTGAAAATGTAGAGTTAGTAAGTGGGGTTTGAAGCTGTGAAAATCCAAAACATTATACCCTCTTAACCAAAGATTGAGGGATCGTTGTGCCAAGAAGAAAGTGGAGTTTAGCAAGTACTCTACCTCACCCTGAACTCTACAATAGATTTATGTGTTCTTTGAATGCTAATAAATTCAGCTAATACAGGAAATAAAGATGCTTCAAGATGTCAAATTGAGGACATTAGAATATAAAAAATGTATGGGGACCTTGGGCAATGCAAATAATTTGAAAGTGCCCAGAGCTGAGTTTTAACAGTAAAGAGATTTTGAGGATACAAATGACAGTCCATCACATAACAGTCACTGGGAATAACATAATTGTTACAAGACTACTTATAGATAAAGTGGCTTAGGAATGCTTGCATTTCATCAACTGGTTCACGCACTACCTCTGACAGGATATATTTATGCAGCTGTGTTGTTACTGTAGGCTTTTGTTCGAGATTTCTTGGCTTGTGGGCTGCACTGACGAGGCAAGCATTCATTTCTCATCCCAGCTGCTCTTGAGAAAGTACAGGAGAAGCTTGCTGTCAGCCTATGTTGTGAAGGCACTCCCACTCCTCTGCTTCAGCGTGGTGGATGTGGTTCCATTTGTGCGCTGCTTTGTCAACGATGGTGTCAAACTTGGTGAGACTTAATGGAGCTGCACTGATCCCAGAACATGGTCGTGTCATGTCAGGTTTACGGTCATATGCACAAGCACGATGAGGTATGGGTACAATGAAAATCTGACGCAGCAGCATCACAGGCACATCGACAGCACACAAACATAAATGATGCATCAATTCTCCACGACAGTGACAACAATAAACCAACACCAATATGAATGTCCTGGACTGGGATGTTTGACTTCAAATGGACACAACCATTTTATCTTTTGTGTGGAGTCACTCTAATCCTTGGAATGCCCCAGGCAAAGCTGCCTTACTGTTAAGGGAGTCTCTCTCTCCCCTCTTAGCCAAGAGAAGCTGTTCCCATTAGTGGATATTTCAATAAATGGGGTTCAGGGATGGAACCAAATAGGAAGTTGTCAAAGGCAACTGGCTAGTCTTGCAGGAGTGACTAACTTCTGCCCTACCATGCTGCTCTGTCTGTGAGTGCTCTTGCATGGGCACTTACATTCATCCAAAACCAATGTAGTAGTTTCTAATCTGAACAACAAAGGGCTGTATACTAAAATTGGTTTCAAATTTAGGAGTTAAGCAGCTGGTGAATAGTTCAACCCCTTGTAAAATATAGAAGCGATGGTTCAATGCTTAGAATCATACAGCGCAGAAATAGAACCTTCCAGCTAACTTGTCCATGCCCATTAAATGCCCAAGTCCTAGTCCCATTTGATGGCATTCGACCCATATCCCTCTGAACCTTTCCCATCCATGTAACTGTCCAAATGTCTTTCCAATATTGTTCGTGTTCCTGCCGGAATCACTTCCTCAGGCATCTGACTCCATATGCATACAACCTTCTGTATGAAAATGTTGCCTCTCAGGTACCTATTAAATCTTTCCCCACTCACTTTAAATCTATGCCAAAAACATTTTGAGGGGAAAAAAACTGTGGGCATCCACCATATCTATGCCCCTTGTAATTTTATGAAGCTCTAAATGATCACCTCTCTGTCTCCTATGCTCCAAGGAATAAAGTCCTTGATTGTTGACTTTAGAAGAGGAAGGCCGAGGATCCACAAGCCTGGCTTCATCAGCAGGTCAGTGGTGGAGAGTCAACAACTTCAAGTTCCTTGGCGTGCATATCTTTGAAATCTGCCCTGGACCCAGCATATTGATGCAATCATAAAGAAAACTCTTCAATGCCTCAACCCCAGAAGATTCAGTAGGTTGACAAATACTTTCTTAAACTTCTACAGATATACTTTAGAGAGCATATTGACTGGTTGTATTATGGCCAAGAATGAAGGAGATTCCCAGAGTGGTCAACACTGCCCGGTCCATCACATGCACTGACCTCCCCAACTTCCTGCTGCTGCAAGTAAGAATTTCATTGTTCCGTTTCGGTACATATGACAATAAAACACACTTGACTCTTGAACCAAGGTCTTTGATGTGCGATAGATCCACCAGGCTGTGAGGCACCTCATGTGGTGCCGAGAGTTCAGGCACACAGCTGTCTGGAAAATTCATTCCAGATTTTGACAGGCCAATTGTCGATAAGAAACGGAAAGTACCTAGACTTTAGATGATTCATGCATTCCTGAGGTTTCATTTCCTGGAGACTTCATGATTTTGTGTGATAGGGACACAAACCATTCCTTCTTGCAAAATATTAAATATCTGTTCAATATTCAGCCAAAGAATATTTAATTTTTGAACATACCAGTTCAGTGATTTCCACGAACTGACCACGATGGATAAGCTCTGCAGATGTTCCTTTCCTTTCCTGTCCTTCCCAACCCACTGAGCGCCACAACAGGTTACAGTTCAAGGCATGGAAATTTGCTGTATGCTTGCTTTTGCATTAAGCTCAGTTATTTGCAAACGACAAGGCTGAAGTTGCTGTATTTTGTCAAGCTAATCCTAGCCAATGTGGGGCTGCTTTACAGTGTCAGAATACATTCAGTCCAAACAAAACCTGTCAGTTGGATAATGTTATTTTGCCATGGCAACTCAGGCTTAATTACTCTGCATTGGATTCCAGCAGTCAACAATGTTTGTTAAAGATTCCTCTAAATCTGCCCTTCCATCTCACACCCACTGGGTCTCAGCATTGTCTGCATGGAAGAAGGAGTTGGCTGCTGGTAGAAGATTAGATTTAAAAACATTAACAGTAAGAATGGACTTGCAATCCACCATTTAATTCACTGGAAATTTGCACACCTAGTTATCACAGGACTTTGAACACTAGCAAAAAAAAAGGCACAATGTACCAGAGTAACTCAACGAGTCAGGCAGCATCTGTAGGGAACATAGATGTTTCGGGTCGGGACACTTCATCAGACTTATTGTGGTGGTGGAAGAGTGGAGGGGCAGAACAAAGCTTGGCAAGTGATAGGTGGATACCAATGAGGGGGGAAGGGGTTGACTATATAGATAGATGGTTGGACAAATGCCAGAGATGAAAAGACAACAAATGTGAGACAAGGACCTCCTTTGAACACCAGCAAACTGACTCAAGTAATCTGATCCAAGGATTTTAGTCCAGGCATAAAGAAAATTCGTCTCTGAATAGGCATGTGAGCAGGCAAATGGGCCTTTGGCTTAGTGTCTCTTTTCATAGGATGCAAACCTACTGCAAAGGCTTCCCTCTTCAGCTTTTTGATTGACAAATACTGTGTTAGTCACTGATTTTAGAAGGTGACCACACTGGCTCTGTAATGGGCATGAAAAGCAAATCCAAAGAAGCCATTTTAGCCATCATGATCTGACTTTGAGAAATTTAAGGTGTGTGGGAACGTGCAGTGGGGATTGGAAAAAGTAGAGATGTCATAGTTTTCTTTATCATGTGGCGAAACACCACAAAATAGAGATAATTTTGGATTTGGGTTTCATGCAAGAAAATGGCACTTAGGTGGGTCAGTCATAGAGTCATACAGCACAGAAACATGTCCTTCAGCCCAATTCATCCATGCCAACCAAGATAGCCATCTATGATAACCCCGTTTGCCAGTGTTTGACCCATATCTTTCCAAACATTTCTTCTCTACGTACCTTCCTAAATGGCTTTTAAATGTTGTTATTGTTACTTCGTCTGAGAATCGTGAACTTATTGAATAGTGGAGCAGGCATGAATGGCCTACTCATGTTACTATAGCTTAAGTTCTTGTTCACTCCATGGCCTTGAGTATGTAGTCTAGACTGATACTCCTCTACTGTGTTGAGGGAGTGCACCTGGATGAAATATATCAGGTCTGTACTGTATCACCCAGATCATCATTATCCCATGGAAAAGCTGGTATGATGATTATTTGCATTCACTTGGAGGATGTGGGCATTACTAGCAAGGCCAATGAGTACCACCCATTCTTAAGTAGTAGTGATAGGTTGAGATAAATACACAGCAAGCAGCGTAGATAAAGAGGAATGAGTAGATGTAGGATATTTAGATTAATGTAAAGTATTTGATAAAATGCAACAGATAGAGAACTTTTCTCTGTTCTGATGAGAGGTCAATGGCCTGAAATGTTAACCTTTGTTTCTTTTCCCACAGATTTGCCTGACCTGTTGTGTGTTCCCAGAATACTCTATTTAACTATAGATTTCCATCAGCTACAGTTTTTTGGAGACTAAAGTAACTGTTGCTTCTGGAATCTGGGTCAAAAAAATAAACTGCCGGAGCAACTCAGTCGATCAGGCAGCATCAGTGGAGGAAAATGGATGGTTGGCGTTTTGGGAAAAGACTGCATCTCTGTCATTTCTGTTTCTCTCTTTGACTGGCTTTGTACTTTCATATTTTGCACCCTTGATATTTCCCCCTCTTCATCTATTTTCATTCACCTCCTCCTATTTGCATCGCCTCCAAGGAGGTCATCTGTGATTATCAAGTCTTCACTGCTCTCTCTCAGGCAGTAGCACACCCCTTGTGTCATTCTGTCTCTCCAGATTTCTACCTTTTCACAAACACTTCCTTTTCTCTCTCCCAGCCCTCCCTACCTCTCTGCAACTTGTTTATGTGATCCCACTTTTGCATACTCTCACCCACATACACTATAGATAATTTACAATGGCCAATTAACCTACAAGACCGCGCATCTTTGAAATGTGGGAGGAAACCAGAATCCTTGGAGAAAACACATACGTTCACAGAGAGAAGGTGCAAACTCCACATATACAGCACTTGAGTGAACCCTGGTGATGTGAGGCAGCCTCTCTATCAGCTGCACCACTGTGACACCCGGGAGAGTTGAACTGAAACATTAACTCCAATTCTCTCCACAGATGCTGCCTAACCTGCTGAGTATTTCCGCATTCTCCATTTTAACTCAATAAGTGATAGATTTGAGAACCATTAAGCATAGAGGCAGGCTTCACCAACAATCAAAGCCATTCTGTGAATGTGCAGCAGGCTTCCCACACCGTCCCTACACAGTCACTGATCACATGGCACAGAAGGTGGGCTCTCAGTGGACGTTGCACCTCAGTGGAACTAATCATGTGATGAAGGGCAAGCGGCCATTGCAATGGATTTGCCCTTGAATGAAGATTGGAATTTGGCTCCAGCATCCCACTCTCTGATGACAGTGACCTGTCCACTGAAATTAGCCCTTGAGAGAAAGGCACTGGCCCACCATGCCCAAAACAGAGATTAGATATGACATCAGGATTAAAATAAGATAAATAAATACATTCCCCTGCAGATTGCCTCCTTGTGGAGATGAATGAATGTCCAGGACATAATCAGCAGAGACTTCAAATTGCTTCAGAGAACTAAAAAAGCAGCGTGCTGTCTGGAGATGAAAGTAACGTCAACACAATTGATGTCAAGGTTTCTACAATGTCTCATTAGAACTCCGAGCAACAAGGCAGAAGGAATCATGGGTCCCACATGTCCTGGCCTCAGGAATAGTGTGTAGAAGGAGATTTCAAGGAGCAGCGATGGGAACAAAGGTTTGCGATGCAAGAGCTGTGCGATACTTTGGCCGCAGAGTGACCAGATGAAAATTCACATCATACAATCAACTGGTGTTAGTGTTATCAATGACACTCAAAAAATGATACTGCTGGTCAGCATTGTGCAGGAATAAATTAACCAGTGATAAGTAATAGCACGAGAAGCTATAAACTACTTTTTTAAACATTCATTCACAAGATGTGGGCTTGCATTTAACATCCACATTTGCCTCTAATATGAGAGGGATTACAGCAAATTTATTTCACTAAATGAAATAGAGTCATAGAGTCCGACTGACACAGCAAAAATAACAGGCCTTTTGGCCCAATTCATCGATTCCAACCAAGTTGTTTTCCAGAGCTAGTCCCATTGGCCTACATTGGGCACATATTCTTCCAAACCTTTGCCATCCATGTCCCTGTCCATGTATGTTTTTAAATGCCATAATTGTACTTGCCTTTACCATTTCCTTTGTTAGCTCATTCCATATACTCACCACCCTTTGTGTGGAAAAAGTTGTCCCTCTTTAAATCTTTCCCCCTTTCTTAAGTTCTTTAGTTTTAGTCTTCCCTACCCTGGGGAAAAGATTGTGGTTATTCATCTTAGCGATGCCCTTCAGGATTTTCTAAACCTCTGTAAGGTCATCCTTAAGCCTTCGATGTTCGGGGAGAAAAGTCCCAGCGTATCCACCCTCTCCTTATAACTCAACCCTTCTAAATTCTGTAACGTAACAATGAATCCTTTTTGACCCTTTTTCAGAAATCTGTTGTTAGGCAAGCAAAGGATGTAGCTTGTCCAATGTAGCTAAGTGAGAATAGCTAACGCCTCAACGATGAGGACCTGGTCTGGGGGAGAACACTGATGTGATTCATCGATTATTCCAGTGAATTTATCCACTGCATTCTCGTGTACCAATGCGGCCATTTTGGCATTCGAATTGGTATTGGTTTATTGCTGTCACGTAAACCGAGATTAAATAAAAAATGTTTTACGTGCTAACCAGATAAGTCATACAATACCTGTGTACAATCAAACTATATAAGATACAACAGGTAGAGTAAACAGAGAAAATAAATAGAATATAGAGAAAGTGCAGAAAAAATACCTACTCTTTGCTTTATTACAATCTCCAATTTGTGCAATAAATAACACATAAACACTAAATCCATCATGTTAGACAGATAACACAATGGAGATGTGTGGACATGGTGACATCAGTAAACTCTGGGTTATTGGTATTGGTATATTATTGTCACATGTACGGAGAGGCAGTGAAAATCATTATTTGTGAGCTATCCAGCTAATTCATACTATTCATGAGTAGAATACAAAGTACATCAAGTACAAAGGTGGACCAAAGAGAAAAATTTCAGTGTGCAGAATGTAGTGTTACAGCATTATAGCATTTCAGAGAAAATGTCCACAGTCCACAATGAGGTAGGTTGGAAGCTCATGACTACACCCTTGCTTATGGGAGGACTGTTCAGTAGTCAGATTAGTACTGCAGTTGTACAGGGTCTTGGTGAGACCACACCTGGAGTATTGCGTACAGTTTATGTCTCCTAATCTGAGGAAAGACATTCTTGCCATAGAGGGAGTACAGAGAAGGTTCACCAGACTGATTCCTGGGATGTCAGGACTTTCATATGGAGAAAGACTGGATAGACTCGGCTTGTACTCGCTAGAATTTAGAAGATTGAGGGAGGATCTTATAAAAAACTTACAAAATTCTTAAGGGGTTGGACAGGCTAGATGCAGGAAGATTATTCCCAATGTTGGGGAAGTCCAGAACATGGGGTCACAGTTTAAGGATAAGGGGGAAGTCTTTTAGGACCGAGATAAGAAAAACATTTTTCACACAGAGAGTGGTGAACCTGTGGAATTCTCTGCCACAGAAGGTCATTGAGGCCCGTTCATTGGCTATATTTAAGAGGGAGTTAGATGTGGCCCTTGTGGTTAAAGGGATCATGGGTATGGAGAGAAGGCAGGTACAGGATGCTGAATTGGATGACTGAAGTTGGCTGCATTCCTGAGACAGTGTGAAGTGTTGATGGAGTCGATGGTGGGGAGGCTGCTCTGTGTGTGATGTACTGGGCTACATCCACAACTCTCTACAATCTCTTGCAGTCTTGGGCAGAGCAGTTGCCAAACCAAGCAGCGATGCATCCTAATAAAATGCTTTGTACAATGCATCTGTAGAAATTAGAAGGTGGGAGGTTATTTGGAAGGTGGTGGTGTTAATCCAAATCTTCTGGCCACTGCCTTCCACAAACCCCTGATAAAAAGCAGAGAAACATTCACCTTCCATGCATTATGGCAGGATCTCCAATGAAATGTTGTAAAATCTAGGCATTCGACTTCGAACAGTTACTCATTAACAGAGCTGTAGATATTTGAATTTGACCTTCATAGCCATAAAATGCAACATCTGCCTTGGAAATCATTATCTGTTAATAATGGACAAACTTTCAATATTAGTCATGTTCCTGTTTATTCTTGGAATGTCCATCTTTGTCAAGGTCAGCATTTATTGACATCACTCATCCTTCATGTCAAACAATACCAAAATGTGCCCTTCAGCCCACCGAGTTCATGCTGACCAACCTTCCCTTTATACCAATCCTATTTCATCCTTTTTCTTATTGTCTCCACAATCCTATCGGACCCCTCCAGATTCTACCATTCCCTTACACACTAAGGGCAATTTCCAGTGGCCAATTAACCTGTCAGCCAGCACGCAGTTGTGGATGTGGCAGGAAACTGGAGCATTAGGAGAAACCCATGTTGTCACAACAAGTAAGATCAAACTGTGCAGAGCACCAGTGGTCAGGATTGAATCTGGGTCTCAGATGCTGTGGAACAGATGCTCTACAAACTGTCTCACATTACCAAGGCTATTCTAACATATAGTTAACTATCAACCAGATTACTGAGGACCTGGAGTCACACATGGACCCCAGAACAAACAAATAAACTACAGCACAGGAACAAGACCTTTGGGCAAACCTCACTATCATGTCTGCTGCCACCACCTCTCCTGGCACTCCCCCTTTGCCTATCCCCTCTCACTTTAAACCAATGCCTTCTAATATTTGATATTTCTAAATTAGAATAAAGACTAGTTACCCTATCTGTACCTGTATCTATAAATGTCTGTCAGGTCTCTCTTCAGCCTTCGATGTCCAAGAAAATAACTAATGCATATTTGTCCAACCTCTTCTAATAGCTAATACTTTCTAATCCAGAAAACATCCTTGGTGAACCTCTTCTGCACCCTCTCCAAAACCTTTGCATTCTTCACAATTCTCCAAACGTGCTCTAACCAAAGTTTTCTACAGCAGCAACACGACTTCCTGACTCTCATCCTCAATGCACTGACCGATGAAGACAAGCATACCATATATCTTTACCAACATATGCTTGTGTTGCCACTTTAAGGGACTTGAACCCCAAAATCTCTTTGAAAATCAGTGCTCCAAATGGTTCTATAGTTTACTATATTTTTTCCCCTCACATTTGACCTCCCAAAGGGCCGCACTTCACTCTTGTCCAGCCAGAAGTTATAAGAATGCTAGGTTTCCTTTCTTAATGGAGAATAGTGAAATAGATGACATATTATGACAATAATTTGGGGTGGTGCTGATAAGAGTTTTGTATCCACCAAATTTAAATTCTTACGTTATCGCAATGGGATTTGAACTCAGATCATCTTTCCAGCAGTTTAACCATCAAGCAAATTGGACAAACTTGAACCACAAGGCAAGTATTTTAGGACTGGGAGCAGGACAAGTATCTTTGCTTGCAGCATGGTGAGCCTGGGCAATTCTCAATCGCAGAGATGTGTGAAGGCTGAGACTGAATATATTTTTCCATATAGTATCTCTATGCAGTCTAACATCATGGAGCTGGCGGTCCCTTTGCTGGGGATCGACTTCGGGAGCTCCAACAGCGGGAGCCTGTGGACTTAACTTTGTGGTGCTTGTGATCCCTTTGTTCGGGATCGACTTCGGGAGCTCCAACCGTGCGAGCCTGCGGACTTAACATCATGGAGCTCGGGGTCCCTTGTTTAGGGTTCGACTTTGAGAGCTGCAACCGCAGAAGCTTCGACCACCCCGATCGTGGGAGATTCCATCGCCGGCTGCGGGAGCTTCGATTGCCCTGACTGCGGATGGTTCATCTGGCCTGACCGCGGGAGAAAAGGCGGGAAGAAGATAATACTTTATTGCCTTCCATCACAGTGCACTGTGGTGGAAGGCAATGTTGATTTTTATGTAGTTGTCTGTCTTATTGCTTTTTTGGTATGACTGTATGGCAAATCAAATTCCTTGTATATTTTTACATACTTGGCTAATCAATTAATTACAATTACAATTACAATTACAATTGCAAAAGGTATCAGGATTATGGAGGGAGAGTGGAAATTTGGTTTTGAGATGGAGGATCAGCAATGAGCATTATGAATGGCGAGGCAGGCTTAAAGGGTTGAATGGTCTACTTCTCTTATTTTCTATGATTAACTTATAGCTACATAAAATAGTAGTCACTTGAATTGCATTTGAATGCATGTCCCAAAGAGAAATGGGGCCCATTTCGCATTATATTCACTTTGATGTCAACTCGATTGTACTAACAGTGAGCCTTAATAGTAGTGTCAGGACTGGAAGGATAAATTTGTAGACATAATATCCATGAAAAGTAAAGAGCAGTTTTGGCCAAACTGTCAGCGCAGTATAAATGACCTGACAATCATGCTGCAAGGCAATTTTCCCTACAACTGGGTGGCAAAACAGTTGGGAATTCTGAAATTCCATCCTTCATCTAGATAGCTGACAACTTCTGGGCAGTGAAAAACCAATGCAATTCATCTTCCACTGCCTGTTGCAAATTGCGCAAAGAAGAATCCAAATATACTTGGGGAATAACACAGCAGGGATCTGAAAGGAATTAAGACTGAGCCAAGGCAACTGAATCCATTACCCACTTCTTGCTTCCTCAGTAAGCTCTATCCCATCTACTTTCCTTGTTCTTTTCAACCCTGCCCAAGGCCTGTGAAATTCAGATTTGCTTCATGAGTTCAGTGTTTACTACCCAAAGGGATCACTCTGTTACATTCAGCTAGCTTCCTTCCAAGTTTCCATTGTTGATTGCATTCAAATCTGAAATTGTAAATGTTTGGATGTTGGAGGAACCTCAGGACATGGGGACACAGTCGGAAAATTTTGCTGAGGGAAATTATCATTTGGCCCTTTGAGCTTGTTTCAACAATGTTAGCATCCCTTCCCATAATCTTTAACTTTTATTTTGAGACTGACCTTTAGTTCTAGTCAAGAGTCAAGTGTCAAGAGAGTTTTATTGTCATGTGTCCCAGATAGGACAATGGAATTCTTGCTTGCTGCAGCACAACAGAATATGTAAACATAATACAGAACAGGAGATAAAAGTTCAGTGTGTCTATATACCATAGACCATATATATACACAATAAATAAACAGATAAAGTGCAATAGGCTGTTATTGTTCAGAGTTTGTTTGATGGCGAGTTTAATAGCCTGATGGCTGTGGGGGAGAAACTGTTCCTGAACCTGGATGTTCCAGATTTCAATCTCCTGTACTTTCTTCCCAATGGCAACGGAGAGATGAGTGTGTGGCCAGGATGGTGTGGGTCTTTGATCATGCTGGCAGCCTTTTTGAGGCAGCAACTGCGATAGATCCCTTTGATGGTGGTGAGGTCAGAGCCAATGATGGACTGGGCAGTGGTCACAACTTTCGGCAATTTTTTCCGCTCCTGGACGTTCAAGTTACTGAACCAAGCCACAATTTCTCAGCCAGGAGATATGATTTCCTCTTATACACCCAGGTCATGCTGATAGATTGATTGGAGACTTAGTGTAGATAAGTAGCATTGGTGGACATAGGAGGTAAAATTGGTTGAAGGAATAAAGGGAAATAAGGAGAGGGGGAATGAACGGTCAAGAGGCAATATGTGCCTAAAATTAGGGTGGCACAGTGGTGCAGCGGTAGAGTTGCTGCCTTACAGTGCTTGCAGTGCCAGAGACCCGGGTTCGATCCCGACTATGGATGCTGTCTGTATGGAGTTTGTACATTCTCTCCGTGACCATTTGGGTTTTCTCCGAGATCTTCGGTTTCCTCCCACACTCCAAAGACGTACAGGTTTGTAGGTTAATTGGCTCGGTATAAGTGTAAATTGTCCCTCGTGTGTAGGATAGTGTTAGTGTGTGGGGATCGCTGATTGGTATGGACTCAGTGGGCCGAAGGATCTGTTTCCTGCTCTGTCTCTAAAACAAAAACAAAGGAGGGTGCAGGAAACAGTGGCATTTACGGCTCCATTAGGGGTATTGACCTCTGCATTATCGAAGGGATCTACAGGAAGCATTGCTTCTAGAAGGCAGTTAATATCATCAATGACCTAAAATACCCTGGCCATTCTCTAGTCTCATACTACCATAGGGAAGGAGGTACAGAAGGCTGAGACCCCATACCTCCAGGTTGAAGATCAACTTCTTCCCATAAACCATTAGGCTCTTGAACCATCCAATGCAACCCCCATCACAACCCTACCTCGGCCCCAAACTACTATGAACTTTAAACTACTAAGGTTGCACTAAGTACTTTGGGTTGCAGTTATAAAATTCTTCAAGGACTAAATAAAGCAGCTTTCTTTACCGACCATGACAAAGTTGTAAGGCATTTGTCCCATTGAATACATGCATTCTCCCAGGGGAGCAATCTCATAAGTACAAGAATACCTGGTTATATATATGGATTAATTGTGTTGTTGTATTTAATATGCCCATAATGACGCAGCAAGTAAGAATTTCTGGTCCTGGTACATATGATAAATAAGCGTCACCAGTGGTGCAGCAGTAGAGTTGCTGCCTTACAGCGCCAGAGACCTGGGTTCGATCCTGACTGTGGGTGCTGTCTATACAGAGTTTGTACGTTCCGCCTGTGACCATGTGGATTTTCTCCAGGTGCATTTAATGCATTTAAGTTCATAAATTTTAGTTTTTGTCCCTGAAGCTGTTCCTCAACTGCGATGAATGGAGTTGCTGAACATGTGTTCAGTCAACACTGGCACCAGTTCAGCAAGAAGGTCTCCCAGCGCAACTGCTGGGAAAGTGCAGGAAGTTAGAATCGTGTTGCTATGTTCCATAAGTTTAAAAAAATGTTGGATCGCGGCCGGAATGACAGCAGCGAAGACCCCTCAGGAAATTCAGGAATTACGTGTTCGTGCAAGCGACCCTTAGAAATAGTTCCGAGTCCCGCGCTATTACATTAAGGCAAGTGTATGAGGGGAAGACAATGTAAAGGGAGTGTGATGGGGATGATGGAGAGGTGTACATTGATCACACGGACAAAAGGGGCCAATTCTCTTGCAAATCTATGTTAAAACATTGCATTTTTCCGAAGGACAGGGAAAGTATGACATCACTCATTTTGAAAAATCTGTCTTCAATATATTTTGGAAGATACCCAACTCTATTAAAAATCTGAAAATAATTTGCAGCCATGCCAAATTTCAGCTGTATGCACTGTTTGTTTGTGTTAAGCCAGTAGCAGCCTGGGTTCTTGATATTATTGGTAATGATGGCCATCTGGTAATACTTCTTGCAACCATAACCAGGGAAATCTAAATTATTTGATCAATGGCACTGTCACACCAAGTGGCCAACTCCATCTACTGTGTCAGTAGGAGTGATTTCTCCTCTGGAGGCAATCTCAACAATCTTCTGGAGACAGAACTCAATCTTCGTCATAAGGTCAAAGGTCAGAAGTGAGAGGGGTGGAATTAGACAATTTGGCCCATCAAATGTACTCCGCCAATCAATCATGGCTGATCTATCTCTCCCTCCTAATCCCACTCTCCTGCCTTCTCCACATAACCTCTGACACCTGTACTAATCAAGAATCTATCTATCTCTGCCTCAAAAATATCCACTACAGCCTCCACAGTCTTCTGTGGCAAAGAACTCCACAGATTCACCACCCTCTGACTTAAGAAATGTCTCCTCATTGCCTTCCTAAAAGAACATCCTTTAAACCTGAGGCTATGACCTCTAGTCCTAGACTCTCCCACTAGTGGACACATCCTCTCCACATCCACTATATCCAAGCCTTCCACTATTCTACGTGTTTCAATGACGTCCCCCCTCATTCTTGCTAACTCCAGTCAATACAGGCCCTGTGCCAACAAACGCTCATCATATTACTAATTCCTGGGATCATTCTTGTAAACCTCCTCTGGACTCTCTCCAGAGCCAGCATATCCTTCCACAGGTACGGTGCCCAAAATTGCTCACAATATTCCAAGTGCGGATTTACCAGTGTCTTATATTCCATTCCTGCATTAGTCATGTGCATAAGCAGCTTTACCAGTTGATGAAATTCATTTCCATTAAGTTTAGCCACAAGTTTACCCACTAGTGACTGAGGATACACCTTAGACTTGAGACATAAACATCAACGGCTCAAGCTATTTGGCTGCGGTAGGTGCCAAGAACTTTCTTTGATGCACAGTATTGGTGTTGGTTCAGTATTGTCATGTGTGCCGAGATACAGTAAAAACAATTGTTTTACGTACAATCCAGGCAAACTATACCATACATGAGTACATCTGGGGGTGGGGGGGGAGATGCCAAAGAGAAAATAAACAGAGTGCCGAATATGGTGTTACATCTGAAGAGAGAGTACAGGAAAAAAATGCAGGGACCGCAATGAGGCAAATTGGAAGATTGGAATTTCATCCCAAGCATATGGGAGATCCATTGAAAAGTCTAATATAACAGTGAGAAAGAAGCTGTTCTTGAATCTAAAGCTACATATTTTCAAGCTTTTGTAACATTTCTGAAAGGGGAGAGGAGAATAGTGAATGACTTGGGTATGAGTGTCCTTCATTATGTTGGCAGCGTAAAGTACAGATGGAGTTGATGAAGGGTGATGGAGTTGAAGAGGCTGATTTATTGATGGGTTGGGCTACATCCACAACTCCCTGCAAGTACTTGTGGTCTTGGGCAGAGCAGTTGCTATTCTAAGCTGTGATGCATCCCTATCGGATACTTTCTTTACTGCTTCTATAGAAATTAGTAAGAGTCATTGGCAACATGTAAAATTATCTTGGCCTTCTGAATCTCAGTCAAATCAATTTCCTCCTCTCAAAAATACTTTTGCACTCTTATTTAACGTTCCTTGCAGAACTCCTTCATGGGTCTTGCCTTAACTCACTGGAGCAGTTGCCACATTGTCAAACCAACTTGCTTCTGAAGGCCTCTCACCCAATCTGTCCTCCACCAACATTGCACCTTAGACTTTCCAATATGATTTACCATCCCTAGTATTAGTTGAACCCAATGATGGCAATGGAGAATAATATTATCCAGATTTACAGGGGTGTGTGGGATGAATATTGACCAGGATACTCAGGATAACAGATCTGGTCTTCCAAGAGTATTTTGCAGTAATCTAGGAAGGCAGACTAGAGTTTAGTTAATTGTCTCACTTAGGACGACAGTAGAACAAATGTAAAAGTCAAGATTTTTAAGCTCAAATAGAACTTGAACCAAACAACAAACTGCTGGAGTAAATCAGTGGGTCAGGGAGCTTTAGTGGGGGGAAATGGACTAACAGTACTTTGTGTTGAAATCCTTCACCAGAACTCTTGCGAAACTTGAAATGTCCTCTGTCAATTTCCCTCCACAGATGCTGCCTGACCCATGAATTCCTCCAGCTTTTAGCTCAAGATTCCAGCATCTGCAGTCAAGGTGTCTCCACCTTCTCAATCAACAATGATACCATCAGAAATACTGCTGACAAGTTCACTCTCACAAAAATTATGTGAAAAAAACCCAAATAAATAAACAGATAAATGGATTTTGTTTCAACTCGTATTTGTTAAACCAAGCGCAGGCTTGACATTGAAAAACAATTTTACATATGTGCACCATTTACAATTTGCATTGCAGACATTCACCACTATTTCTTGCTACCTTCCAATCCTTTAATGTCAGCCACCAAGAGAAGGGCTGCAGGAGCATGAGAGCACCACCACCACCGTCACCCACCATCATGGCTTGGAATTATATCACCAGACTTTCATCTTCACTGGCTGTGACAACAACACATTAAACTGGCTACAGCGCCTGGAGGGCGTTACATAACCTCTGCTGCCTCAAACGCAAGAAAAACTGGGAGCGAATCTTGGAACTCCCTCCCTGTCACCAACTACATCAGAAGGACTGCAGTATTTAAGAAGGGCAGCTCACCCAACCCTTCCTCAAGGGAAGTTAAGGAGGGGAATAAATACAGGCGCCCCTGCCCACCCCATCCGTGTTACGGCTGTTTACATTATGGAAATTTGCAATTCCCAAATTCCAAAATCACTTCCCAAAATTTGAGGTGCGGCCGAAAACTCCCTCTCACAGAAGTTATGTGAAAAACAAATGGAAAAATGTAGTTTGTTTCACTCGTTTTTCTTGTACCACATGCAGATGTTTCTTTGTGTGTCTTGTGTGGGGGGGTAAGTGGGAAACCGCTTTGCTCACCTCCTCCACGGAGAGGCAACTTTTTCCATGTCGCCTCCCCTGCAGCCTAACATCGAGGACCGGGGCTTCAGCGGCGGACACAGCATGGATTCTCGTCGCAGAGCGGGTGAGCCCTCGCCAGGGGTCGCCGGAGGGGAGCGCTCCGTTCACTGGCCTGAGGCAGCCTGAAGCTGTGGTCTGCAGAGCTCCAGTTGGTGGTGTCCTGGGCCTGGGAGGAGAAGAGCTCCGACTGCCGGCCCGCGGCCTACTTCTATCACGGGCGCGGCGGGGACTTACCATCAGGAGCGGGGTCCCTCGCCGGGGACCCCTGGAGAAGAGCTCCGACCGCCGGCCCTACGGTATGCGATGCTTCCAGCCGCAATGCAGCGGGGTCTTTAGATCTTTGACCGCCGGCCTGCGGCCTACACCAACCTGAAGCCGCGGTCTCCGGTGGGGAGGCACCAATTCAGAACCTACCTGGACTTTACCTTGTCTACACATCTAGATGCCCGCAGCGGCGGCTGCGGAGGGTTGAGGTCCCGACCACGGGGAAAATGGAGGAGGACTGGCTAAATTTTTGCCTTCCACCACAGTGATGAATGCTGTGGTGGATGTTTGTGTTAAATTTTTATTGTATTTTTGTGTTTTTTTCATTGTACCGCTGCTGGCAAATTCATTTCACTTGCACTTTATGTGTATATCCTACACACACTAGGGATAATTTTTACATTTACCAAGCCAATTAACCTACAAACTTGTACGTCTTTGGAATGTGGGAGGAAACTGAAGATCTCAGAGAAAACCCACGCAGGTCACGGGGAGAACATACAAACTCTGTACAGACAGCACCCGTAGTCGAGATCGAACCTTCGTCTCTGGCGTTGCAAGTGCTGTAAGGCAGCAGCTCTACCGACATATTGCCCCGTGACCAATGGTCACCTGCACTGGCTAAATCTCCTGAATGATGCACACACTGGCACCTCTGCCACTTTGTCGACCACATTATTTCTGCATCATAGTTATTAAAATTTCAGCTACCAGAAATATAAACGTTCGTGTGAACACTTTGTGGTTTTAAACACAGATTCGCAATGCTTCAGCTATCAATAAAGCTCTTCCATAACATTTAAAAAAATAAGTTTAAAATTCCATTGATCACTAACCATATCCAGCAGATTAAGGGTTAACTCCCCAGACTGTGCATGAGTGCCATGGAAAAGGCTGTGCAATAATATCAGATGACCTGCCAAACAAACTGCTGGACACGTAGTGTTTTCTGAAATAACGATCAGCATGTGTTAAATTATCACTAGCACTTTTCAACTTTCAACTAAATCACTAGAGAACATACAAGAATAGTCAGGTTTTGATGTGGAAAACTTGCTTTAATGTATTGTCTGTGCATTTGGAGGTGTCCCGCACATGGGATAGATGCAAAATAGAGCTTCACAACCAGACAACTGAAATCTGTTTTTTTTTCCCTCTGTGGAATTAACAAGGACAATACTAAGCACCTGTGAAGTATCAGAAGAGGTGATCTAGAGCTTAGCAAAGACGTATCTTAGTAGCACAGTTGTATCTGTTTAATCCCAATCTATGGGTTTGTTTGAAATTTGCACTTTCCCCTTTTGACAGTGTCACTTTCCTCCAGGTGCTTCGCTTTGCTTCCACATCCCATTTGCACACGGTTTGGTAGATAAATTGTCCTCTATTAAAGGTCAAAGGAACGCAGGGCGCACCAAAGAAATGGTTCAAAGGCTGCATTAAGACCACCTCCAGCACGCAGGCCTAGCCTCAAAAGAACTGGAAACCCATGCAAGTGACAGGACTGGCTGGTGTTCAATCACTAGGAGAACGGTTAGCAGTTTCAAAGACAATCGCCAAAGTCGACTTGTTAGTGCCAGAGACAGGAGGAAGACTGCAGCACTAAATTACCCCACAGCGGCCTTCATGTGCCTCCACTGCTCCCTCGTATGTGGCTCGTGCACGGACTCATGAGCCACACTCGATCCAACAAGACATGAGACTGCACAACCATGTTATCATCATCTACGACGGGCAACCACCACCATTAACTGTAGGTGATATAACTGATGGCAGTGTGGGGAGAATGGGTTTGGGTCTGTGAGCCAACATAGACTTGATGGGCTGAAGGATGCCTTCTATGTCATTAAAAAATATGGAGAAAAGTCCTCAAGGAGTTAGATGTAGAGTCTATGAAGAGATTGTGCAGGACTTTGTGAGCTGAAACTGGGATCTTGCATGTGGAGGCTGAGGGGGTTTAATAGAAAAGTCAAGGATGTCTGCATAAAGCATACGTAAAGATAGCCCTTGTACGAAATGTCTGGAAGTCAAAGATTCTATAATGTGGGAAATGTGATAATGTCAATGTTGGCAGAGGAAATGAAAATGTAAATTCAATGGTGAGCAAATGCAAAGCCCAGAGACAGTGTTATCTGGGTATTGGAAAGCATGATTCGCAGAAGCCAATTATGTGGGTACAACAAGCCATGGTGAAAGCTGACAGATTGGTATTGTTTAGTAATAAGGGAGTTACGTACAAAAGTGGGAAGGATATGTTGGTATTGGTGTGACCACATCTGAGGAAAGTTTGCAGTTTTAAGGAACTATGTGAATGCATTGGAAACCATCCAGAGGTACGTGGAACGGGTGGATAGTCTTACAAGGAAAGATTGGTTAGGTCGGGCTTGGATCCATGGGAGTTCAGATAGTGAGGGACAATGATAGAAACTTAAGAGAACCTGAGGGATCATGGCAAGCTGAATGCGGAGAGGATGATTCCTCTTTCGGGGGAATCTAGAACTATGGACCACTGTTTAAAAATAAGGGTTCACCCATTAAGACAGAGATGAGGTAATTTTATTCACTCAGAGGGCTATGAAATTTATAAATTTGCTTCCTCAAAAGACAGTGGAAGTAGATTCCATTTTTAAGGATGAATTAAAGAGAAAGTCAAAAAAATTAAACTGCAGATGCTGGAAATCTGAAATGAAACCAGAAAATATTGGAAAACCTCTTGAATGTCAGCATGCCATGAAGAGTCTTCACAATGGAGTAGTATAATGGAGACACAAAAGTGTGCTGGGGATGGATTCAGGACAATGAACAAACTGTTGGATTAACTCAATAGGGGAGAAAGGAACGATTGACATTTTGGTTTGAGAGCCTGTATCAGGACTGAGAGTGGAGGGTGGATAAAACACAGCAGATCGAGTAATATCTGTTGAAAGAGAAACAGCTTGTTTCAGTTCCAGCAGAACTGAGAAAGAGAAAAACAAGTATGTTTAGGTTACAGAGAAAAGGGAGGAGGTAGGGAGATTCTTGATACATAAGCAGATGACAGGCCTTCGTCATTTCTCAATTAAGAATCATAGGTTATGCAGCACAGCATCAGCCCTTCTGACCCAAATCATCCACGCTGGCAAGCAATGTTTTTGCATGTATTGGACCTATATTTCTCCAAAAACTTCCTATCCATGAATTAAGATCTCAACCTGTTGCAAGGAAGACAACCTGAACCTCTCCAATTTTTTCTCATGATTGCAGCTTTCCACTCATGGCAATATCCAAAAGTTCAAAAGTACCGTTTTCGAATTGCGTGATTCTGCCATAACAAAGAGACATATGTGGTGATCAGTGTACATGAGTAGGTTTGCTAATGTGCATTGTTGAATGAATGTGTGGGCTTCCGCTAAATCAGCAAACATGGTTATAACTACCCACCTCTCCAAATGAATATTTAAAAAATGATATTTCACCATAACAAACCTGAACTATGCTTATAGGATGAATTAATATGCGCAGAGTTGGTATATGTTTAAAGCAACACTTGCTTTATTTTGACAAATAACCTGAAGCTCATCATATTAGTCAAAGAATCATACAGCACGGAACCTGGCCCTTTTGGTCCAAGGTCCATACTGACCAAGATGCCCCAGTATGACCACTCATTCCATTTCCCTACATTTGGCCCATATCCCTCTTAACCTTACTATCCATGTACTTGTCCAAATGTGCCTTGAATGTTGTGAATTGAAAATTACTTCAAAACAACTTTTCCACAGCACTAATACTTGCTGAGCAAATTTAACCCACAATCTGCCTGAAGTGGAAGAGGTTAATGACATATTTAATCTATATTGTGAAATGATTTTCTTGATGACTGAACAGTGTTTAAAATCACAAATAGACACAAAATGCTGAAGTAACTCAATGAGACAGGCCGCATCTCCGGAGAGAAGCAATGGATGACGTTTCGGACGAGACCCTTCTTCAGACCACAATGCATTTTGGGAAGTGTTCCACTATGAGTCCAAGTTCATAAAAGATACAATGGAAATGTTGCAGAAACATAGAGGAAATAGGAGTATGCTTGGCAATATTTTACCGAAAATTATGCAGAAGTTTGGAGCTGGACCAAAATACAGAATGAGTCCAGATAGAAAATGACTCTTACCGCTTATTCACTCCACATGGACAGGCCAGACAGATGAGGGGTAGAGAAATTAAGTTTCTAAATCCCAACAACAGCAAAAAGGGTAGTGGGTGTATGGAACGAGCTGACAGAGGAGGTAGTTGAGGCAGAGACTATCGCAACGTTTAAGAAACTGTTAGACTGGTACATAGATATGACAGGTTTGGATGGATAAGGGCCAAACGCAGACAGGTGGGACTAGTGTAGCATGGACATGTTGGCCGGTGTGGGCAAGTTGGGCTGAAGAGCCTGTTTCCATGCTGTATGACTATGACTCTATGACTCTATGACTCCAAGGATATATTTACGAGCAGATAGCAAATGCTGGTGAATTACGTGATTATGAAAACTGGGCAGAGGTTGTATGTTTTATATAATTATATAATACTCTCACTAACTTCCACAGATGCACCATAAAAAGCATTTTATCAGGATGCATCACAGCTTGGTTTGGGTACAACACCATAAGAAATTGCAGTGAATTGTGGACGGAGCCCAGACCATCACACAAACTAACCTCCTTTCCATTCACTCCATTTATACCTCACGCTGCCTCGGCAATCCCGGCAGCATAATCAAGGATGAGTCGCAACCTGGCCACTCCCTCTTCTCCCCTCTCCCATCAGGCAAAATGTATAGAAGTGTGAAAACACAGACCTCCAAATTCATGGACAGTTTCTTCCCAGCTGTTATCAGACAACTGAATCATCCTACAACAACCCAGAGAGCAGTGCTGAACTACTGTCTGCCTCTTTGATGACCCTTGGACTATCCTTGATTGGACTTTGCTGGCTTTACTTGCACTAAAAGTTATTCGCTTACCATGTATCTATACACTGTAAATGCTCGATTGTAATCATGTATTGCCTTTCTGCTGACTGGATAGCACACAACAAAAGCTTTTCACTGTACCTCGGTACACGTGACAATAAACTAAACTGAACTGACATAGACCAGTACAGTGCAGGAACAGGCCATACAATCTGCTTTTTTTCATCTGCACTTCCTCTGTAGGTGTGACACTATGCTTTGCACTCTTTATTTTTTCTACAAGCAAAACAACGTTTTTCACTATATGACAATATGACAATAATAAACCAATGCCAATACCATGTATGCACCTGCACATGGTTTGTATCCCTCCATTCCCTGTCTGTTCATATGTTTGCCGAAATGCCTCTTAAAGATTGCTATTTTTAACTGATTCTACCACCTCCACTAGCAGTGCATTCTAGGCATCTACAAATATCTATATAATAAAATTGCCATAAAATATTTCCCCCTTTCACCTTAGTTGTAACCTCGAGTATTTGATATTTCCATCCTGAGGGGAAAAAAAAATGTGCTTATCCTATCTATGCCTCCCTTGATTTTATCTACTTCTATCAGTTCGCATCCAACGTTCCAGAGAAAACAATGCATGCTTGTCCATCCAGATTGCATTGGAAGGAATTCTCAGAACCAGACTTATATTTTGAATAGCAGACTCAAGGGTGTGAGCAAGATTCCTTCAAGGAACTAACATGACCTCAGAGAAAACAGATGAGAGTTGTCTCATCGCCAAAAGAATGAAGTAATTAGTGAATGTGAGTGGATCGTGTAAATCCAAGGAAATCTCAAGGGTTTGCAAGGAAAAGCTGCAAGCTAAGGCTAAAGCAAGTCCATAGGCACTGGAGTCTAGGAACTGTGGGAGGAAACATGAGTTCCACAAGAGGGAATTGTGTCCGTTTTTTTGGCGAAATGTATCAGTGCAGAAGAAGCAGTCATATTATAAAGAAATGTGGAAAATAATCATGAAAGCAGCTAGCCGGAGTAATAGAGCAGGAACAATAACTTTTGTTGTCAATGAAATTAGTGCTTTTGCTTGGGTAATAATGTGTGTGTGTCAGATGTAGAGTCAGGCAACTATTTGAGATTTGCAATTCCGTAGTTATGCTTCATCGATACATGGAAGCAACCAACAATTATGAACTTGCAAAGTTTATGGGTGATCTCCATTTTCTATTGGATGACAGGTACTACTGCTGCAACTATACATATAAGTTGCATATAAACTTGATGACCAGGAAGGGCAGAAGGCACTTTTGAGCATGTATTAAGTATAATGTTAATGAAGCAATTAATGGAACAGCATCCCGGAAATGGAACAAACTACCAAAAAAAGTGGTTGTGGCAGGTGCAATAACAACATTTAAAAGACATTTGGACCGGTACGTGGATAGAAAAGGTTTAGAAGGCTATGGCCCAAACACAGGAAAGTAGGACAAGGTTAGATGGGTGGCATGGATGCGTTAGGCCAAAGAGTCTCTGTTCCTGCTGTATTACTTTATGACTCTATGGCAGAACCAAAACACTGATCTTGTTATCTTCCGGTTTGCGTGATTTTTCTATTTGCGCAAAAACGATACACGATAGCACTATGATTTTACTTCGGAGTCACGTGAGTGACTATGTGAAGAAGCCCCGCCAGGCGTATGCGCGTCATTACGTCCGACGCATGGCGCACCGACGGGCTGGAGAGCGCAGCTCCACCAGCGGTAAGTAGCCAACTCGCAGGTAAGTGGTTTTTAAAACGCTCAAAGTGCCCACTGTGAACTCTGCTATATGGGCACAAATGAGTCCAACGATGCATGGACAAGAAATCAGGTTTCAGCGGGTCCTCAAATTGGTGGCAGCAGGCATCACTGCATTTGGAAAAATGGTCCGAGGGGCACCAATGTCTGGCCCACAACAAGATATGCTGGCCCTGTTCTGTAACGCATATATTGAGGTAAACTGCATAAGAAAAATAGCTATAAAGCCGACGCTGAACTCGAGATTTGCAGCTCAGTGTAGGTCCACCAACATCCAAGCCCCAGATTATTTATTTGGGGTGGACCTCCTCAAAAAAGTCAAGGACCTGGAGGAAGAGGCCAAAACAATCGGTCTCATGAAGACATACGTCCCTTCCACCAGGATGCCACCTCGCAGGTCGTTTTCAGCGCGAAAGGGGTCAGATCTAGGGGCAGGGCCAAGCAGAGTGGGACCAGTGGGATGACGGTATTACCCACCTGTATATCCCAACTACAACTCCAGTATGGGGGAAAGGACACGAACTCCGAGGTCGACTGTAGAGGTACGGGTGATTAATTCTGTCCAGAATAAAAATTCTGGGGAACAACCTCCGGTTGGGGGTAGGTTGCAATTGTTTTATGATGAATGGTGCTGCATAACATCTGATCGGTTTATACTAGACACTGTGTCAGGATCTCAAATAGAGTTTATGTCAGGAATTGATCCACCTGTACAGAATATGCCTAGTCGAGTATTGTTTTTTTCTGCACCAGAAACTCAGCAGGTAAAAGAAGAAATTACGGTTTTGTCCCAAAAAGTGTAATTGAGAGGACGACAAACCATCCTCAACAATTTGGGTACAATATATTCCCCAGACAGAAAAAAGATGGGGGATGTAGAGTCATTCTGGATCTAACCCAGTTAAATTCCTATGTCCAGTATAGGCATTTTAAAATGGACACCTTCAATACTGCTAAACAGCTGTTATCTCAAGGCTGTTATATGGCAACCATAGATCTGAAAGATGCATATTATTCAGTACCAATTATTCAGTACCAATTCATCAGTATCGCAGATACTTGAAATTTAGTTGGATGGGACAACTGTGGCAATTTAAAGCATTACCCAATGGGTTAACCTCAGCTCCTAGGTTGTTCACAAAATTGTTGAAACCAGTCCTGCACCATCGCCGCATTGATGGTGAACTGGCGGCAGTCTCCAACCGGACATAATGATGGGACGGACCGGAAGCGGCGCAGAGCCAGAGATGTCGGCCAAACGGAAAGCGGAGAATCTGATGGGAGGAGCGGAGGAGAGCGACCAGTTACTGATCCGCCCGCTGTTAAATCCCACTGCCACCGGCGTCGCACCATGACCCAGCTCCAGCCTCCCCCTCACACACCCCCCGTCCACACACATCCTTCCTTGCCCACACACACCTCCCTTCCCTCCCACACATACCCCTCCTCCACCAAACCCCGCCCAACACCAACTCCTGCCCCCCTCCTACACCGTCCACCTACACACACCCCCCCCCCCCTCCCTGCTCTCCCACACCACACCCCCCCCCACCCCCCCCCCCCCCACCACATACACCCCTTCCCTCCCCAACTTTCCACACATGAAGAAGAGGGGGAGGGAGTGCTGGGGGATGAGGGGAAATGAGCTGAGCCAAGCCTGAACAGTTAGGGGCTATGGGTGAGTGGTGGAATATTGGGTTGGGGAATGGGTTGCTTTGGGGGAACCAGGCCTCCCATGTGACTGGGACCCAATGGATCCCACTTAGCCTAGTTTGTATTAACAGGCACAGAGCCAAGGAGTGTTTAATGCAGAAATATGCTGGTTTGACATCTCAAAATCAGTTCCACGTCATGTTTGTTGGAGAAGTGAATGTGCTAAATTATGACACAGCTAACAGAGCCACTGTCTCACAGAGCCAGAGACCCAGGTCCTGACCTCTGACACTGCCTATGTGGAGGTTGAACAATCTTCCAGTGTCCTCATGGATTTCCTCTGGGTGCTCCGGTTTCCACTCACCTCACAAAACCTGAATATAAAGGTTAATTCAGTGTTTTATTTTTGTAGACAAAAAGGTATCAGTATGCATGATTAATAAAGATACCTGCCATGTAGCTGGGAAACAAAACAATGGTGTTTAACTTTTTAGAGGTGTTTGGTACGCAGTACCGACATGCACTATCACAAAAAAACGCACTGGTTTATTGGTTAATTGGGCCACCTTAAGTAAGTCTTATTGTGTAAGTGAGACAAAATACTGGAGCGACTCAGCGGGACAGGCAACATCTCTGGAGAGAAGGAATGGGTGACTTTTCAGGTTGAGAGTCTGAAGAAGGTTCACCCATTCCTTTTCCCCAGAGATGTTTCCTTTCCCGCTGAGTTACTCCAGCATTTTGTGTCTATCATTCATTTAAACCAGCATCTGCAGTTCCTTCCAACACATATTGTGTAGGTGAGTGGTAGAACTGAAAGGGAGGGGGGGGGGGGTGGGGGGAATTAATGAAATTGTGGGGAACATAAAAATGGGTTAAATGTAGGGTTGATTGATCATAATGGACAATGGGCTGAAAGACCTGTTACAGAACTGTAATTCTCTGTGACCCATTAATCTGCATTTATTGCCAGTGGCTTTAAGAGTTAAGGTAAAAGAAAAACTCAATGATATTCTGATTGCAATAACACCAACTGTTTAGATCAGTTCAATGGCAGCAATATCTAGGAAAGATGGATCACTGCACATATGTTTGGATCTAAACAGTTGGATGAGACCTTTAATAGAAAGTATAATTTGTTGCCAATGATAGATGGTGTAGCTTCAGACTGACATGATGTTAACTATAAACCAGGAAATTAGTTTTGGCAAGTGAGTTCAGATGAACTGTCAACAAAATCTTATTGGAAGATATCGCTGGAAGTAAATGCCACCTTGGATCAGCTTCCTGTCAGTTGTTCCCAAGATGAAAACACATGGGTTTGTGGAAATATAATTTGGAGTTAAATAGGCAACAGTGATAAACATTTAGATGCCTTCACCAAGGGTCTGAGTGGATGGAACAGTGTTAATGCCAATGTGAAACTTGGAAGAGACAAAGTTGGCGGTACCGAACATATTGCATTGTGTCAAGGACGTTGCGTGTATCCTGACAAAGTATAACTGGTCTTGGAGATCCGACTCTGATGCATGTGACAAGGCTACGCCTGGTGGGCTGTTTCATTACCTGAAGGAGTTCCTCCCTTATCTGTGAAACTGCTCACCGAAGTAACAGATTGTGGAGCAAGTGCAGCAAGTGCTGCTATAAAAAGGTAAAGTAGAGGTCACAATTCCTACACCAGTTCTTAAACATTACTACCTAGTGAAGGTGTAATTCCACAATCTCATGCAGTTCTGTCTAGGAGCATGCACAATATGCTGGAGTGACTCAGCGGGCCAGGCAGCATCTCGGGAGAAAAGGAATAGGTGATGTTTTGGGTCGAGGCCCTTCTTCAAACCCCTTCTTCAGTCCAGGTGTAATAGTGTTGCAGAAAGGACAACCAATTGGTTGCCCATTTACAAAGGGCATAAAGGGCCTGTCCGACAAAACCGGAAGCGGGGTTCGCGCAGAGGTCGAGTGATCCCCGTGCGAGTTGACGTGAAGTTCGAGCGAAGTCCGCGGGAAGGTCGCGCGTGACTTCTTTTTTACTCATATAAACGGGGGTTGCAGGCTTTAGTTCCTGTGGCACACACTAATACTTTCCCCACAATTAACTTTCTCTAGGATTTCCACAGCTTTACCATTTCCCTTACCAAGTAAGTTATTTTTGTTTATAGCAGTATTCTACTAGATAAATCCTTGGATGCTGCTCTAACATTTCTATTTGATTAATGACATTGGCTATGAGATTACTTGATTCTTTTTACCCGATCCTGCTTAATCCTACGTAAATTTAAGATGCATTATCATTATGGAACCATAATTGCTGCTTTAAATTTGTTATATTGAAAGTAATTAGTCTAAAAAGACATTGATAGCTTATTAGAACATATGGGATCAAAAATAACCAAGCTCAACCCGTGAAAACTGCAGGGACATGGGGAAAAGTGGTCAAACTTCCCCATTTTATTTATGAACTTTATAGACATTTAAGTTCCCTCTGGAGACAATAATATGGGCATAATTTGCCGCACGGGATTTTTGAACAGTGTCAGTTTTTCTGAGCCCCGTGCGATGTCAGGACCAGCTCCGCACAACTCCATACGGCTCCGGCGATCGAAGTGGGACCGGCCCCCTGAGGCCGTACGGCTCAAGCGATCACGTTAGGTCGCGCTCGCCGCGTGCAGTCGCATGCTGGTGGGACAGGCCCTTTAGGCATTAGGAGGTAAAGAGCTGGAGGTGAGGAAACACCAGGAACAATCAGCGTTGGCCACAAATGACCTCAGGCAGGGCTGTGCATGGTAGGCCCATTGTCACAGAGGAGGAGCAGTGAGAGAGGGTGTTGGAGAACTCCCGTTGGGATGAGGAAGAGAAAACCTCTTCAAAATAGGCATACCTTGAGGAGATTTTGCAGTGGGGCAGATAAATGTAAATGTAAAGCTTAAAAAGCATCACCTATTATTTTTCCCCAGAGATGCTGCCTGACCCACTGAGTTACTCCAGCACTTTGTGTCTACCTGTCGTATAAACCTACATCTGCAGTTCTTTGTTTCTACATTTCTTCACGTATTGTTTGTTGGCTGTGAAATGCCAGAAATCTCAGTTATTGTTAATAAAGCACAATTTACGTCAAAACCATCACGGCGGGATGTTTACAAAATCTAACTACTCCAGGAAACGGAATTTTATGCTTTGATTTATAAATCAAAACAAGACTGGAAATATGATATAAAAATGGAAAATGCAGGGAACATTCAGTAGGTCAGACAACATCTATGGAGGGAGAAACAGGTCTGGGATTGATGAAGGATTCTTGACTTGAAATGTTATCTGTTTCCCTTTCTACAAATGTGATGGCATGGTGGTGCAGTAGTAGAGCTCTGCCTTATAGCACCAGAGACCCGGGTTCGATCCTGACTATGGGTGCTCTCTGTAGGTAGTTTGTACGTTAACCCCGTAATCGCGTGGGTTTGCCACAATTGCTCTGGTTTCCTCCCACACTCCAAAGACATACAGGTTTGTAAACCTCAGTAAAAAAATTGTAAATTGTCCCTAATGGGTAGGATAGTGTTAGTGTATGGGGTTCACTGGTTGGCATGGACCTGGTGGGCCAAAGGATCTGTTTCTGTGCTGTATCTCTAAACTAAACTAAACTAAACTAAACTAAACTAAATTATACTGAACAAAGTGCTGTCTGACTGTCAAGTGTTTCCAGTGGGCATTTTTGCTTTTATTTAAGCTTTGTTAGATTGGCTAATTTCATCACGTTAAGGGGTAGGAATCAGTCCAGCACAAAGACTATGTATTGGTCAGACGTGCAAGGTATTTCCTAATGCTGCACATACACAAGTCCAATCTCAGATTCTACTCATTGGATGAAAGAATTGCCTAAAATTGAGGACTGTTCTAAAACACGGGCATTCAGTTGGTCTTCCAAATGCCAGCAATCTCTAAAGCTGTACACAAATACTAAGGACCTGCAAGGAAAAAGAAAGGTCATCTGTTGCGACAAAGAATGTGAGGGAGATTAAAGTGGAATACTGTAACCACAACAGCTTTGGGATAGAAGGAAGCAGTGTTCTTGAGAAAGGTCAGGAACATCATGTGTTCTGATGAAGGGTCCTAGACCTAAAATACTGACTGTTTCTCTTTTGTCAGATGTTGCCTGACCTGCCGAGTGTTTCCAGCATTTTCCGTTTTATTTCTGATTTCCAGCATTAACAGATTTCTTTTGCCTTTCACTCTCAACAACTTTTTTGTCTTTCACTCTCAAAACAGCATCTGCTGATCTGAGAGTTTCACTCTCAAAACGCCCAATACTGATCCTAGTTCTGGAAGATATTTTCATCCCCAGCATTGTTTAAAAATGGTCTGTTCTAATAATAGCTGCTGTTATTCATTATTTTGCTCAAACAAGTTATCTTTGAAGTGAAAGATGTAAAATCTTGTATGTTCTTACTGGCCAAATGAAGTTGTGGTTTAATGGAACACAGGACTAAAACACTGCAAGAAACGGAA
Source organism: Okamejei kenojei (assembly GCA_035221665.1). NCBI lineage: Eukaryota > Metazoa > Chordata > Chondrichthyes > Rajiformes > Rajidae > Okamejei > Okamejei kenojei. The sequence continues at coordinate 26,992,529 of CM069138.1, forward strand.
GGAGTAGGCCATTCAGGCCCTCAAGCCTTTACCACCATTTTACAAAACGATACGATACGATATAACTTTATTTATCCCAGGAGGGAAATTTGTCTGCCAACGGTCATAGAACACAACAAGATACACGAAACATGAAATTAAATTGACGAGTGGAAAGTCCAGGATGAGGGATGTGGGAAGATTGGGAAGGGTGGTCAGAAAGATTAGGGAGGGGGAAAGCTATCCTCCCTTCGGAAGGGAGGATAGCCACAGGGAAAAAATAACTCCTTTGGTGTTCTGTGCTGCATCTTGGTGGAACTAGCCTGTTCTGAAGGTGCTCCTCAGGTTGACCGTTTCATGGTTATCCTTTTACCTCAACACCATCGTCCTGCTCTAGTCATCTCTATTTTGTGTTGCACTGGACAATTGACCCCCCTTCTGAAGTAGGACTTACAAGGACTTCCAAGGGTTTATTGCCCTACAAGCCAAGAAATGTCTCCTCATTTCAGTTCTAAAAAGCTTACCCCTTATTTTGAGACCTCGTGTTCTAGGCACCAAGGCCAGGGGAGATGTCCTCACCATATCCGCCTTGTCAAGCCCTCTAAGGCTTTTGCACACTTAAATCAAGTCACCTTCTCATTCCTTTAAATTCAAGAAAATAGGACATAGCTTACTGAAGCTGTTTTGTATGGTAGACCTGTCTTCCCAAGATGCAGGCGGGTGGATCTATGTTTCAATCCCTCTATACTGAGGACATCTTTAGTAAAATAATGTGATCAAAATTGCTGTGGTCAATTGTGGTCAATTATCTTTATTGTGCATAAATCTTCTTTGAATAATAACCAGTGTGTCGATTGCCTTCCTGAATATCTCTTACACTGCATTTTAACATTCAGTGAAATTTGTACACAGACAGGTCCCTTTGAACATCAACCTTACCTGATCTCCCATTTAAAATAATACTGCTTTTCAATATCAGTGTAGATCATTTCACATTCACTAGAGATGATGCAGATAAGGTTCACAGGGATGTTGCCAGGACGCAATTGCTTGAGTTACAAGGAGAGGCTGGATAGGATGAGGTTGTTTTCCCGAGAGTGAAGAAGGCTGAGTGGTGCCATGATAGAGGTTCATAAAATCATGAGAGGCAGAGATAAGGTGGATGGTCATAGTCTTTTTCCCAGGGCAGGGGAGGCTAAAGGTTGAGGACATATGTTTAAGGTGAGAGGGAAAATATTTAAAGGGGGCCTGAGGGCCAAATGTTATACATATCCCCAAGAGGGAATGAACTGCTAGAGGGAAATGGCAGAGGGCAGTACAATTACAGCATTTAAAGGTCATTTGGACAGGTCTGAGGACAGGAATAGTTTAGTGGGATATTAGCTAAACACAGGGAAATGGGACGATCTTCATGTAGGCAAACTGTTCAGTATGGACGAGTTGGAGTGAAGGTCATAAGGTCATAAGGTCATAAGTGATAGGAGCAGAATTAGGGCATTCGGCCCATAAAGTCGACTCCGCCATTCAATCATGTCTGATCTATCTCTCCCTCCTAATCTTAATCACCTGCCTTCTTCCCATAACCCATGCCACCTGTACTAATCAGGAATCTATCTATCTCTGCCTTAAAAATATCCATTGACTTGGCCTCCACAGCCTTCTGTGGCAAAGAATGCCACAGATTCACCACCCTCTGACTAAATACATTCCTACTCACGTCCTTCCTAAAGAGCCTGCTTCCACACTATACAACTCTATGAATCTATGACTCTATTTATCCATAATGTACTTCATCAACCTTGCTGCTATACAGTAACTCATCTTGGCTATAACTCCTCGAATCATCATTACATTGTCATACTTTCACCATGTTTTCTATTCTGTTGTTTGAGCTTTAAAGAAATGCATACTTCTTGTACTTATTTCTAGCCTAATCCCTGTCCTACTATTATTTTACGCATGAATAGATTTGCCCACATATGTTGTTCCGGAGAGTTTTTTGGTTTGTCTCAATGGAAGCAGCAAAGTAGTTCATAAAATAAAAAAAATAATTACAAATGCTGGCAACCTGAAATAAAATCAGAAAAAGCTGGAACACACAGCATCTGTGCAAAAAGGAGCAGGGCTAATGTTTCAGGTTGAAGAGTCTGTAAAGTTCTTGTGCCGAAGCTGAATATGATTACTTTATTTAAAAAAAAGTATATTTCCTTCTGTAAATCTCACCCATGCTAATAATTAAAGAGGAATAACTAAAAACAGACACGGGGTTCACAGAATTGTTTTGTTTTGCTCTTTTATGTTTAACAATTTAACCAAATACATTGTATAATTTTAAAGGTACTTTTTTTTTTCCAATTTCAAGCTGTTAAACCCTCAGGCATTACAAAATAATATCCTTGCAGCCTGTGAGGTTAGCAATTTAATGCACAATGTATTTCAACTTGATGATTAATAAATATTCAGAAAAACAGGGGAAACCAGAATCAGTGTCTGGAGACTCAGCTGGTCACAGTGGCCAAAGACAAACACCCATTTGTTTATTTATAGATAACAAGTCTGTTTCCGATTATCCAACAAAATCATAATCCAATTTACTACTTCACCATGGATCCCAGGAGCTCTTTATTCTCAGTCTTTAGTCATGGACAGCAGATGTATTCTGGAAATCAACTACATTCACTAACCACATTACGAGTTTGGTTAAAATGTAGCTCATTTATCATAACCCCCTGATTATTTTGATGCACTGATATGGCAGGGCAGCAGCTTTAAAGCAGCCTCAGATGGGACTGTCCATCTCAAGCAGCACTCTGCAGTTTACAGCCATGCCTGTATCAAGCTTAGAAGCACGTACCACCAGATTCAGGAACAGCTTCTTCCCTGTTGCTATCAGACTACAGAACAGTCATCCCACAAACTGCGATGGCGTTCCAACCTTCCAATCGACCTCATTGCGGCCCTTGCAGTTTTTATTATCTGCACTTTATCTGAAACTGTAATGCTATAATGTTGTAACAGTATTTTCTATGTTCCAACATTTTTCACATTGCAATACCTGTGTATGGCTTGATGGTCCTCATGTATAATATGCTCCAGCTGGATAGCATGCAAACAAAGCTTTTCACTGTATCTCGATACATAGAAACATAGAAACATAAAAAATAGGTGCAGGAGTAGGCCATTCGGCCCTTCGAGCCTGCACCGCCATTCAATATGATCATGGCTGATCATCCAACTCAGTATCCTGTACCTGCCTTCTCTCCATACCCCTGATCCCTTTAGCCACAAGGGCCACATCTAACTCACTCTTAAATATAACCAATGAACTGGCCTCAACTACCTTCTGTGGCAGCGAATTCCAGAGACTCACCACTCTCTGTGTGAAAAATGTTTTCCTCATCTCGGTCCTAAAGGAATTCCCCCTGATCATTAGACTGTGACCCCTTGTTCTGGACCTCCCCAACATCGGGAACAATCTTCCTGCATCTAGCCTGTCCAACTCCTTAAGAATTTTGTAAATTTCTAGTCTTCTAAATTCTAGCGAGTACAAGCCGAGTCTATCCAGTCTTTCCTCATATGAAAGTCCCGACATCCCAGGAATCAGTCTGGTGAACCTTCTATGTACCTCCTCTATGGCAAGAATGTCTTTCCTCAGATTTGGAGACCAAAACTGTGCGCAATACTCCAGGTGTGGTCTCACCAAAACCCTGTACAACTGCAGTAGAACCTCCCTGCTCCTATAGTCAAATCCTTTCGCTATGAATGCTAACATACCATTTGCTTTCTTCACTGCCTGCTGCACCTGCATGCCTACTTTCAATGATTGGTGTACCATGACACCCAGGTCTCGTTGCATCTCCCCTTTTCCTAATCTGCCACCATTCAGATAATAGTCTACCCTCCTGTTTTTTTCCACCAAAGTGAATAACCTCACATTTATCCACATTATACTGCATCTGCCATGCATTTGCCCACTCACCCAACCTATCCAAGTCACCTTGCAGCCTCCTAGCATCCTCCTCACACCTAACACTACCCCCCCAAGCTTAGTGTCATCCGCAAACTTAGAGATGTTGCATTCAATTTCATCGTCCAAATCATTAATATATGTTGTAATTAGCTGGGGTCCCAGCACTGAGCCTTGCGGTACCCCACTAGTCACTGTCTGCCATTCTGAAAAGGACCATCTGCATGTGAACTTGCTGCTGCCACCGCACCATCAAATAGCAACCAAGAAGCATATGAATTCATGCTTAACCACCTGCAGAAACTGATAGAGACTGCAAAGGAGTCGTACAGTCGGTGGAAACGTTGGGTCCCTCTGGTTGAGCAAGAGAGCTTCCAGAAACACCTAAGAACACTCATTAGGATGGAGAGTGACATTGTTAATTTCAGAAACAATGGTTCTGAACTTAAAGAAAGGTAACTTTGAGGGTATGAGACGTGAATTGGCCAAGATTGACTGGCAATTAATTCTAAAAGGGTTGACGGTGGATATACAATGGAAGACATTTAAAGACTGCATGGATGAACTCAAAAATTGTTCATCCCAGTTTGGCAAAAGAAATAAATCGGGGAAGGTGTGCATCCGTGGATAACAAGGGAAATCAGGGATAGTATCAAAGCAAAGGATGATGCGTACAAAAAGTAGCCAGAAAAAGCAGCATACCAGAGGACTGGGAGAAATTCAGAGACCAGCAGAGGAGGACAAAGGGCTTAATTAGGAAAGGAAAAATAGATTATGAAAGAAAACTGGCAGGGAACATAAAAACTGACTGCAAAAGTTTTTATAGATATGTGAAGAGAAAGAGGTTAGTTAAAACAAATGTAGGTCCCTTGCAGTCAGAAAACAGGTGAGTTGATCATGGGGAACAAGGATATGGCGGACCAATTGAATAATACTTTGGTTCCGTCTTCACTAAGGAAGACATAAATAAAATAGCAGGGGACTGTGGGTCAAAGTTGAGTGAAAATCCAGGTCAGTCGGGAAGTGGTGTTGGGTAAATTGAATAGATTAAAGGCCGATAAGATCCCCAGGGCCAGATAGGCTGCATCCAGAGTACTTAAGGAAGTAGCTCAGGAAATAGTGGATGCTTAGTGATAATCTTTCAAAACTCTTTAGATTCTGGAGTAGTTCCTGAGGATTGGCGGGTAGCAAATGTAACCCCTCTTTTTAAGAAGGGAGGGAGAGAGAAAACGGGGAATTACAGACCAGTTAGTCTAACATCGGTAAGTGGGGAAACTGCTAGAGTCAGTTATTAAAGATGGGATAGCAGCACATTTGGAAAGTGGTGAAATCATTGGACAAAGTCAGCATGGATTTACGAAAGGAAATCATGTCTGACGAATCTTGTGGAATTTTTCGAGGATGTAACTAGTAGCGTGGATAAGGGAGAACCAGTGGATGTGGTATATCTGGACTTCCAGAAGGCTTTCGACAAGGTCCCACATAAGAGATTAGTATACAAACTTAAAGCATACGGTATTAGGGGTTCAGCATTGATGTGGATAGAGAACTGGCTGGCAAACAGGAAGCAAAGAGTAGGAGTTCCTTTTCACAATGGCAGGCAGTGACTAGTGGGGTACCGCAGGCCAGTGCTGGGACCCCAGCTATTTACAATATATATTAATGATCTGGAGGAAGGAATTTGAAGGCAATATCTCCAAGTTTGCGGATGACACTAACTGGGGGGCAGTGTTAGCTGTGAGGAGGATGCTAGGAGACAGCAAGGTGACTTGGATAGGCTGGGTGAGTGGGCAAATGTTTGGCAGATGCAGTATAATGTGATAAATGTGAGGTTATCCACTTTGGGCAAAAACAGGAAAGCAGACTATTATTTAAATGGTGGCCGATTAGGAAAAGGGGAGATGCAGCGAGACCTGGGTGTCATGGTACACCAGTCATTGAAAGTAGGCATGCAGGTGCAGCAGGCGTGAAAAAAGCGATGTATGTTAGCTTTCATAGCAAAGGATTTGAGTACAGGAGCAGGGAGGTTCTACTTCAGTTGTACAGGGTCTTGGTGAGACCACACCTGGAGTATTGCGTACAGTTTTGGTCTCCAAATCTGAGGAAGGACATTATTGCCATAGAGGGAGTGCAGAGAAGGTTCACCAGACTGATTCCTGGGATGTCAGGACTGTCTTATGAAAAAGACTGGATAGACTTGGTTTATACTCTCTGGAATTTAGGAGATTGAGAGGGGATCTTATAGAAACTTACAAAATTCTTAAGGGGTTGGACAGGCTAGATGCAGGAAGATTGTTCCCGATGTTGGGGAAGTCCAGGACAAGGGGTCACAGCTTAAGGATAAGGGGGAAATCCTTTAAGACCGAGATGAGAAAGACTTTTTTCACACAGAGAGTGGTGAGTCTCTGGAACTCTCTGCCACAGAGGGTAGTTGAGGCCAGTTCATTGGCTATATTTAAGAGTGAGTTGGATGTGGCCTTGTGGCTAAGGGGATCAGAGGGTATGGAGAGAAGGCAGGTACGGGATACTGAGTTGGATGATCAGCCATGATCATATTGAATGGCGGTGCAGGCTCGAAGGGCTGAATGGCCTACTCCTGCACCTAATTTCTATGTTTCTATGTAACACTCGAGCTTCTCGTCCCCAAGCTGGTTTCCAGGAAGGCTGACTTCATACAGGCAAGAATAAAGAAGGACGCTGAAGGATTAGCACAAGCGGCGAATGCTTTCAATTATCCTTCACCAGCCATCAGACTGAGACCCACGGCCCTTCCTAAGTTTACTGGAAACAAGCGTAATTTTTATAGATGGAGGAAGGATTGGGAAGCACTGCAAAAGCAAGGTGAACCTTTTCCTACCCTTAGCATCCTGTCTGCCAGCCAGTTCTCTATCCACATCAATACTGAACCCCCAATACCGTGTGCTTTAAGTTTGTTTAAGATACTCTTGATAATAATAAACCAATGCAAGTGCTAATCAGTCATCCTCTGCGAGATTGGTACAGCTTGGTTATTTTCTTCTCCCTTTTTTCTTTTCATTCCTCTGGGTGTGGAGGACATGCAGGAAATGTTTTCCTCCTCTGCATTTTGCAATTCCTCCATTCTGTTGCTCATGTTCTCACTCTAACAGCTCCCATTCACTCACGAACCAGATAGCCTTATTTACAATGTATTCGCATGGTCACCCCGGTTTTACCCAATTAGAAGCATTCCCCACCTCCATCTGCCAAAATCTTAACAAACTTATTTGTCTCATTTTCCGTTCTCGTGAGGGTCTTTGACCTGAATCATTGGCTCTGTTTCTCTTCCCATAAATGTGGTCTCACTGAGACTCCACGTGGACCTCTTCTCACCAATTCTGTCCTCCCGACCTTGCATCTGCAACCCTTTACTCATTTATTCCTTGCACCCACAACCCTTTATTCCCTGATCTGTCATCTGCATAAAATTTTCTTTTAAACAGAATGAGATCATTCTGTCTGTGGCGCCATGTTCCACAACCCCATCCTCCTGCAGTTTACTTAATTATTAGTACATTGGTACTGGAGTAACCCACAATCAATCAGAGAAGGCGGTCATTCGGTCCATTGCTGGGCAAAATTGGACCAATTAATCCCACTTCTATGATTTCAGTCTATAAACTGCGCTTCGGTTACAGCTCCTCAATTGTAAATCAAATGACTGAACAGTTCCTCCAGATTTTTATTTCTTTATACATTTTTGGGGATTTAGGCATTGTTGGCATAACCACCATTTATTACCCATCTCTAATTGCCCTCGAGCAGATAGTGAGGTGAGGGATGGAGTGATGGAAACAGCGATTGAGGCTACAAGGTGATAGATGAACACAGAGAGTTGTGGATGATGGAATCTGATAGGAAAGAGAGGGAAAACATGGAACCAAATGTGTAGCAACATAGAAAATAGGTGCAGGAATAGGCCATTCGACAATTCGAGCCAGCACTGCCATTCAATATGATCATGGCTGATCATCCAAAATCAGTACCCCTTTCCGGCTTGTTCCCCATATCCCTTGATTCCCTAAGAGGGCGCCTATGGGAGATTGGGTGGGCAAATGAGAACCAAGGGAGGAGGAGCAAGAAGTGCTAGGGGGCTGGATGGGGTTTGGGAAGAAGGATATTTGTTGCAGTTTCCAGCATCTACAATCTTTTGTGTCTCCGTTTTGTCACAATATCAGGTTGATGCCAGTGTTGTAACTGTACTGGGATAGATTGGCTAGGATTACTGCCAGTTATGGAGTGCACCATTTCAGCACTACAATTTAGGACAGCCATGACAGTGCAGCGGTAGAGTTGCTGCCTTACAGAGCCGGCAGCGCCGGAGACCCAGGTTCCATCCCGACTACGAGTGCTCTCTGTACGGAGTTTGTACATTCTCCCCATGACTGCGTGGGTTTTCTCCGAGATCTTCGGTTTCCTCCCACACTCCAAAGACGTACAGGTATGTAGGTAAATTGGCTTGGTATGGATGTAAAATTGTCCCTTGTGTGTGTAGGATAGTGATAATGTGCAGGGATCGCTGGTCAGTTGCAGACTCAGTGGGCCGAAGGGCCTGTGTCCCTAAACTAAACTAAACTAAATTAAACTAAGCTAAATTGGATTGTGTTTGGTCTCATAATCTTTGCTAGAAAAAACATAGAGACATCGGAAAAATAATTGCAGGAGTAGGCCATTCGGCCCTTCGAGTATTCAATATGATCATGGCTGATCATCTAAAATCAGTACTTTGTTTTTTGCCATATTCCTTGATTACTTTACCCCTAAGAGCTTAATCTAACTATCTCTTGAAAATATCCAGTGAGTTGGCCTCCACTGCCTTCTGTGGCAGAGAATTCGACAGTTTCACAACTCTCTGGGTGAAGAAGCTTTTCCTCATCTCAGAACTTTACATGTTTCTATAAGAACCCCTCTCATCCTTCTAAATTCCAGTGAATACAAGCCCAGTCGACCCAAACGTCAGTCCCCCCATCCCGGGAATTAAGCTGTTGAACCTACGCTGCACTCTCTCAATAGCAATAATATCCTTCCTCAAATTAAGAGACCAAAATTGCACACAATACTCCAGGTGCAGTCTCACCAGAAGGGTTTCGACCCGAAACGTTGCCTATTTCCTTCGCTCCATAGATGCTGCCTCACCCGTTGAGTTTCTCCAGCATGTTTGTCTACCTTCGATTTTTCAGCATCTGCAGTTCCTTCTTAAACACCCTGTACAATTGTAGTAGGACCTCTTTGCTCCTAAACTCAAATCATCTTGCAATGAAGACCAACATGCCATTAACTTTCTTCACTGCCTGCATGTTTACTTTCAGTGACTGATGTACAAGTGCACCCAGGTCTTGTTGCTCCACCACTTTTTCGAATCTGACACCATTCGATAATAATCTGCCTTCCTGCTCTTGCCACCAAAGTGGATAGCCTCACATGTATCCACATTATACTGCATCTGCCATGCATCTGCCCACTCACCCAACCTATCCATGTCACCCTGCAGCCTCATAGCATCCTCATCGATGCTCATACTGCCACCCTGCTTTGTCATCTGCAAATTTGGAGAGTCCCTCATCTAAATCGTTAATATATATTGTAAATAACTGGGGTACCAGCACCGAGCCTTGCGGCACCTCACTACATACAGTGCCATCAGCTGTTTCTTTGGACTGCTCTCCAGAAAGACTGCCTTCTGTGATGGTGAGCACCTCAGGAACATTCCTGCGGAGAGCTAAAGAACTTTATCAAATTTACCCCTCACCTCTTTCTTTACTCCAAAGATGGTTAATTAACAGGCCTCTAATCCCAAAACATGTGGATTATTTTTATTAACTACCAGCTTTAATAGTAAGATTAAACGAGAACATACCAGTTTGAAGTTTGATCTTTATTTTATGAGGAGTTACGGTTAGCGATTACGTGAAGAAGTCCCGCCAGTGTGGCGTAAAATCACAGTAACTACAGTTGAAGTGATATAGTAAGACTCAGAAGACTTGAACTATCAGATGATCTTTACGATTATGAGGGCCGGGAGCGGAGGGCACGTAATCGCTCACCGTAACTCCTCATAAAATAAAGATCAAACTTCAAACTGGTAAGCTCTCATTTAATCTTACTATTTTACTTCGGAGTCATGTGAGTGATTCCATGAAGATTTCAAAGCTCTGAGATTTCATGCCGTAGATCCAGTTCCATACGACACAGGATAAACAAATAATGTATTGAACATTGTTTAAATTATACAATGAACGTCTTAAACAAAAAAAAAAACAGTAATAACCACTCTCTTGTAGGGGAAATTACAATGGAGAACTCAAACAGAACTCAAAAAAGCATGCCCAAATCCTTCCATTGCGAGGACAGGTTTATCATAACTCGTGAAAAAGGTTCCTTCACTGGACCATCCTGCGGTGAGGATTTGGTCTAAAGGCACGTCCTGCGCCGTTGCTGCGTACATTGACACCGCCCTGGTGGAGTCAGATTTAAACACATCAGTGTCTACTCCAGCATAATCCAAACCTGTTTCGGCCATCTAGAAATAGTCTGTACTGACACCTTTGTATGAGGTTTTTTGTGGCTGATGAGCATCGTTGTTTCAGAGCCTCTGAGACTCTTGATGACCTTGATATATTGACTCAGGTGTGTAACGACACATGGTCTCAGGTCAATGGGGTATGCTTTAAAGTTTTTTTGGTTCCAGCCATCCCTGGTCTGCTTTGTTTGATTAGATCATATACATAAAACATAATATTATCTACAGAAGAATGCATGCTATCCAGTCATAGCTTTTGCAATATCAGGACCCATTGTGCTGACACTAGCGCCATGAGCATGACCACTTTGAGCGTTAACTTCTGGAAAGGCAGAGATGTAATTAGAGCCCATTGCCGAGGCAGTGTGAGAACTATGCTCACATCCCAGATATCCGTATATCTAGGCCTGGGAGGGTTTTTGTTAAAATACCTCTCATGAATCGGGCCACCAATGGATGAGATCCGACAGAGTGATGTCCGGACCCTTGCCCTAAATAGGAGGGCAAAGCACTTCGAGCACTATTAATGGCACTATAGCTCAACTGCTCATCAAAATGCAATGTAGCAAGGAACTCCAATACATCCGGTATGCCTGATCTATGATAAGATATATTTGACTGTAAACAGAACATCTCCCATTTCTTAATATGAGATACATATTGTTTTTTAGTACTATCTCTCCAGGCCACAGTAATCACATCCACGGACCTACTCGATAGTCCGAGTCCCTGGAACAGTCTGGTCAGAAGATACAAATCAACAGATTAATACGATCATGTAAAGGGTGACTCTCTCCTGTCCCAGGGTGTATCAACAAGTTGCTGCATTTGGGGATAGTCATGAATGGCTGTCATCAGTCTCAGGACCAATGGGAACCATGGCTGTGTGGGCCAGTCAGGAACTACCAAAACGCCTGAAGCGGAGTCCTGCTCTATTTTGGTGAGACATTGACTGATGAGGGAGAATGGGGGGAAAGCGTAAAAGAACGTACGTCCCCAATGTAGCGAGAATGCATCCACCGCTACTGCCCCCGGATCCGGTTCCCATGAGACCTATTTAGGTAACTGGTGATTTAACCAGTATGCAATAGATCTATGTCTGGCAAGCCATACCAGCTGACAACCATTTTGAAAACTTTTGGATTCAGCATCCATTCTGTGTTGTCATTGAATTTTTATGTGACCTGGTGTCTGCCACTTTCACGTTATCTCTACCTGATAGGTAGATATCTGAGATCCAGATGTTTCTCATAATGCACCAGTGCCAGATGAGGTTAGCCAGATTGTCACATAATAATGACCTAATTCCACCCATGTGATTGATATATGCAACAGCTGTGGTATTGTCAATCTGAAGCTGAACATGCATTGTTGTGCAGAATGTTTTTAGGCCATAGAATGCACTCAGCAATTCTACGTAGTTTATCCCATGCCTCTGCAGGATTAATGCCTCTTACACATTCCATCTGCCACCACAGCTAGACTCGGTATCAGTGGCTCCCCATCCCGAAGCACTCACATCAGTTTGCAAAACTGAAGGTTATTGAGTCAGAATGCCTCTAGTACATCGTGAGACATTAGTTATCTATCATCGCAACTTGGCGATAGCTTCGGCTGACAACTGCATTGGTCTATCGAAATGCCCTGCATGTTCTTTCAGTGCTTGTTCTTTAGCTCGTTGCACATTCTGATCGTGCAGAGGTCCGAACTGTACTGCAGGAAAAACCCGCCACTAATTTACCAATAACACCGGCTACTCATCGGATGGAGGGTTTTTATTCATCAACCAGATTCCTATAGGCCTTCATAATGTGCAGTTTTGGCCGTAGGCAAAGGAACTGACATGTTAGTTAAATCAATGATGAACCTCAAATAGTCAATCATTTTAGATGGTACTAATTTGGATTTAATTAACCTCTCAAACAGGTGTTCAGTAACTGAAACCGATTCCTCAGCTGCTTCCTGAGTTTTGCCTATGATCAGAAACATCATCCAAGTATGCCATTACAATGTGATTCTGAGTCAGGAGTAGCCCTAATACTGGTTTCAACAATTTTGTAAATAACCTAGGGCTGAGGTTAACCCATTGGGCAAAGCTTTAAATTGCCACAGCTGTCTCATCCAACTAAATTTAAAGTATCTATGGTATTGGTTCACTGAATAATATGCATCTTTCAGATCTATGGTTGCCATCTAACACCCTTTTGATACCAGTTGCTAAGCAGTACTGAAATAAGAGTTATGTCTGGTTTGGTCCAGAATTACTCGACACCCATCATCCTTCTTTTGCCTGGGGAATATATTGGACACAAATTGTTGAGGCTGATATGCCGTCCTTTCAATTACCCCCTTTTTGGAATAATATTCCAATTTCATCATTCACCTGTAGAGTTTCTGGTATTGAAAACCCAATACCCGACTAAGTGTATTTTGTACGGGTGGATGTACTTCGGAGATAAACTCTATTCAAGACCCCCGGATACAGTCTAGTATGAATAGATCTGATGTTATGCAGCACCATGTATCATAGAACAATTGCAACCTACCCCCGACCGGTGACCGATCTCTAGAGGATATATCTTGGACTAGTCCAGTACTTGTACCTCCATGGTTGCTGGATTCCTCGGTCTCCTGGCCCTGTTTGGGGTATGCATTGGAGCGTGCCAATGTTTTGGTCCCTAGATAAGGGACGTGTCAGATATTCAACTGATAAGAACAGATGCTACACATGATCTTAGCCAAAAGGCCGAAGAGCGATGCGTGTAGCTGGAGTAGCCCGGCTTGGTCCTTGACCTGCACCATCGTCTCTAGCCCGTCTGAAAGGGTATGGTTTTTGAGGCGGCATCCTGCTCCCAGGATGAGTTTTGATGAGGCCGATTGTTTTTGCCTCATCGCCCAGGTCTTTTCCTGGATATTAGAGGATCTGCACAAGGCTATGGACCGTGGGTTGAGATGTAGACTTGATGGCTATTTTGTGAATAATTAATATTCAAAATGGGCATTACACAGCAGAGCCCATATCCTGCTGTGTTTTGATAGTGGTGCCTTTGTACCATTTGCCCAAATGCCATTATTCATGCTCCAACCAGTTTTAGGACTTTCTGCAGCCTCAACCCATGAGCCCTCATGATGTGCCCATTTGCCCACAGATAGCCTGGTTCACTGTGGGCACTTTGAGCGATGCACAGTTAACAGGTGTCTGATATCGCTTGCGAAGTCTCCTCCATTATGGAGTGCTGGAACTGGTGAGAGGCCATATTGTTAACATTGCCGGCCAGGTTTTCATCCATCTGTTCACCAGTTCCAGCTGGTATGGCAAATTTTGCTCATGTGCTTTGGTGCATGCTCTTCTGCAGTGTTACCAACTTCAGGGTCAGTCATATCCTGCCCTGGCTCTTCCGGCTCATGCTCACGGGAGGTATCATGCAGCCCTTAAAAAGGCGCTGCTGTTATGGGTCCCCATGCAGACTGGTAGGCATATTATTCTTCATACGTGTACAGCTCTTTTGCTATACAGGCCTCTGCTAGAGGTTGCTGCTGAAAGCCGCTGGGGAACCCTGGGGGTATAAAACGCTGGCTGGAACACCTCCTGGTTGATCATTTTATCTATGACGTGTTACACGTTGTCCAGACGTCCCCAACCTTTACTTTTGGAAAGGGGGAAGTCTTTCTGGCATCACTCATCAGAGTCGACAGGCCTGGACGTTTTATTCTTGGACTGCCTCCCAACAGGAGTGGCCACAGTACTCTGAAGCAGCGGAGTTGCTGCCGCTGGCTGAACTGCCGGCGGTTCTGAAGTCGGCGTCTCAAAGCCGGCGTACACCCGCTGACCGCAGCCCCGCGGGTAGGTTTTACTTTATAGGTGACACACTCGCCTTATTTTTCTCTGTCAATATTTTTTCCCCTTGGAAGTGTCCCTGCTGGCTCCTGTAACCAGCCTTATGGGACCTAGTAAACCGCAGAACGTTTAAAACACTTACCTTCGGGTGTTTTACGTACTGCTGGTGGAGCTGCGCTCTCCAGTCTGTCGGTGCGCCAAGCGCGTCTGACGTAATGACGCGCAGGCACACTGTTGGGGCTTCTTCACGGAATCACTCACGTGACTCCGAAGTAAAATCAGATTGTTATGATAGTGGTTAAATTACGAGACTCGCCGATCCAGGAAATGTCGCCTTGGTAGCTGTGGAATTCATGCCTTTAAATAAATCTGGTACGGATAACGGAGACTGTGAAACTATCAGAATGTTGCAAAAATCTAAGTGGTTCACTAATGTCTTTGAGAGAAGGAAAAAAATAATCCTTCCCTAGTATGGACTCAATGCAAATTTAGACCCATCAACATGGTTGACTCCAAATTGTTTCCTCTGTTCAAGGGCAATTAGGGATGGGTTATAAATGCTGGCATTGGCAGTGATACACATCCCTTGAATAAATAAATGAAAAGAAAAATTGTTATGCAGTAAGAATTTGAATGATGTCACAAGGAAATGCAGATGTTGGAATCTTGTGTAGACTACAAATTGCTGGAGTAACTCAGCCTGAAGTTGGGACCCGACCTGAAAGTACTCCAGATTTCTAAGAAAATTGATTTTTGAGGTTTCTCCACAAGCATCCACCAGATGCAGTTGCAGATCCCATGAGTTCATCATTCCATGTTCAAACTTAATTGGTGAATATTTTAATCACAGCTCTTTAGTCACTTCAAATATTATTTTGCTTACATGCAAATTATAACGTGAAACAATAAAAAAAATTCCTATTTACTTAAATCAATGTAAACACTGCAGAATGAATAACGGTTTCAATTGTGAATTGTTACAGATGGATGGCCGTTAGATGTTTAGAAGTGAGGGCAAAAGGTGACAAACATATCTGCCATGTTATCAAGTCAAATGCTGGTTGTTCACTACGGCCTTGACATTGCTGAAAGCGCACTGCGGCTGGATCTCTCATCTGAAAGCCTGGGCTCACTGATATGCTCTACACACGTTATCCCTGAGCCTGGCTACAGGATGTGCAGATTTATTCCCCTGCTGTCAGCTTATCTAGATGCGATCTTGCTGAGCAGCGGAGCAGCTGAGCACTAATGGAGTTTTCTACTTCACAATAATGGCTGTACTTCAAAAGAAAAATGGTGTTTTGTAGACCATTAAGCATGAGTTGAGCATGAGCTGTTGGATAAATGCGCACAGGACAATGGAAAATGAGGAAGGGTATTTGGCCCATCAGTTTCCACTGACGTTAATGAAGATGAACCTAGTTAATGCCACTAATTTAGTTTAGTGCGGAAACAGGCCCTTCAACTATATAACCATATAACCATATAACCATATAACCATATAACAATTACAGCACGGAAACAGGCCCTCTCGGCCCTTCCAGTCCGTGCCGACCATTTGTTTTCCCCTAGTCCCATCTACCTGCACTCAGACCATACCCCTCCATTCCCTTCACGTCCATATACCTATCCACTTTACTCTTAAATGTTAAAATCGATCCTGCCTCCACCACATCTGCTGGAAGCTGATTCCACACAGCCACCACCCTCTGAGTAAAGAAGTTCCCCCTCACGTTACCCCGAAACCTCTGTCCCTTAATTCTCATGTCATGCCCTCTTGTTTGAATCTTCCCTACCCTCAATGGGAAAAAAACGTATCCACGTCAACTCTGTCTATCCCTTTCATCATTTTAAAGACCTCAATCAAGTCCCCCCTTAACCTTCTGCGCTCCAAAGAATAAAGACCTAACTTTTTCAACCTTTCTCTGTAACATAGTTGCTGGAACCCTGGCAACATTCTAGTAAATCTCCTCTGTACTCTCTCTATTTTGTTGACATCCTTCCTATAACTAGGCGACCAAAATTGTACACCATACTCCAGAATTGGTCTTACCAATGCCTTGTACAATTTTAACATTACTTCCCTACTCCTATATTCAATGCTCTGATTTATAAAGGCCAGCACACCAAAGGCTTTCTTTACCACCCTATCTACATGCAATTCCACCTTCAGGGAACTATGCACAGTTATTCCTAGATCCCTCTGTTCCACAGCATTCCTCAATTCCCTACCATTTAACCGATTCTGTACATACCAATGATCACCTGTATACTAGTTCTAACCTACGCACCAGGGACAATTTATAGAAGGCTTTTCATCTACAAACATGCACATCTTTGGAGTGTGGGAGGAAACTGGAGCACCCGGAGAAAATCCACGCAGTCGCAGGGAGAACATGTAAGGTCCGCACAGACAGCACCCATAGTCAGGATCAATCCTGGGTCTCTGGTACTGTGAGGTGGCAACTCTACCACTGTGCTAGTGTGCCGCCCAAATTGGCGACGGACTGTAGTTAAAATTAATATCGGTCAAGAATGTCAATAAGAAAAATACCTCATATTATACCTGGGTAATCAACAACCCTATTGTATGAACATTGAATTTTCCAATAACCTACTGATTCTTTGAATGGATTATTTTCATGAATGTTCTACTTTCATGTAATCCGCACACCCTGTATTTCTTCCACTCCTGCTCTGATTGACCTAGGTTTTCTCCCCCCGCTTTTTCCGCAAAACCTTTCCCTGATACCTGTCACCCAGTTTTGTTCTCCTCTCCAACTAGTATTGGTAGTGGTTCATTATTATTACAGTGTAAAGCTTAGTTTACATGCTATCCAGTTAAATTATACTAAACATGATACCAATCAAGCCATAAACAAGTATAGCAGGTAGTGCAGAGAGAAAAATACCAGAGTTCAGAATATAGGGTTACAGTATTATAACATTACACTTACAGCGAAAGAGCAGATAAAAATAAAGTGCAAGGGCCACAAGCAGTAAGTTGGAAGATCGGGACTACACTGTAGTTAATGGGTGGACTGGCCATTCAGTAGTCTGATAACAACAGGAAAGACGCTGTTCCTGAATCTTGGTAGTCTGTGGTTTTGTGTCTCCACTGATCGCCTTGCAGCCTCTGTCTGTACTCCCACCGTCCTCTCCCTCATCCTGGCACTGTCGGCTGCCTTTTTCTCTCACTACTAATCTGTCTCAACCTATCACCCACCAGTCGCTATCTCCTAACTCATTTCCTTCTCCGGTCCCACCTTGCTATCTCTGCCATCATCTCCCTCCCCAACTGCCTGCCTCATCTCTCTCTCTCTCACCTCTTTATTCTGATCATCTCCCCTCTGCACTTTCAGTCCTGATGCAGGGTCTTGACCCAAAATGTCAAACATCTCCTTCCTCCACAGATGCTGCTTGACTCCTTGTCGATCACCATGGGCAGCCACTCAGAAGAAGAGGAATAAACAAGCCCGAACAATCTGACATTTTGTGTATTTTACACAAAAAGCAACCTGCTGCCACTTAATGCAAACAGTTTCCTTACTGCTGATGCCAGCCTAACTAGTCTGTATTGCTCCATTCCCTCACTCCTATTTGAATAAATGAATGATGAATTAAGGAATGATACTTCTCCTCTGTTCTTAACCCCCCTCCCCCCCCCTCCCCCATGGCAGTTCCCTCACACCGGGTCCTTAAATAATGGGATTAAATCTGCTATCTTCCAATTCTGGGAGCAATGAACGTATCTATGGATACTTTATAGATCACACTGGAAGTTATGGAGGCTAGATTACTGCAGGTACTGGATTTAAAGATGTGGATGATTTTTTCTTTAAAAGATCAGGTAATTGAGTGCTATAGAGTACTAGCACAGACCAAGAGGTGAGGTCTGCGGTACATCAATTATGATCATATTGAACGACGAGACAAAATTGATGGGGCACCTAGCCCACCTGTTCCTACTTTCTTATGGTCTTATCTCCATAGCTGCCTCTTTCTTGGGATGCAGATCATCAAATTCTGGGAGTGTATTGTCTTTTGGTCCCTTTAGTCAGCATAAAATCATAAGGCCATAATAAGTGAAAACAGAAATCTGTCATTCAGCTTCTCAAGCGTGCTCTACCAGTTAATACAGTTATGGATGATTCAACATTCCTTGTCCAGCTTCTTTCTAATTAAACACATTTCTAATTTCTCTGGACTTTCTTGTTTACTTTAGATATGTCGTTCTTCACTATTTCCACAAAGTTATCTTAGTTTCTTCCAGAGAGACAAAAGCAAAATATTTGATTAATCTCTCTGCTGTTTCTTTATTTCCTAACTTAATTTCTCTTGTCTCAAAGTGTGAGAGATCGACATTCTTTGCTAATCTTTTCCTTCCCTCAGTCTCTTGTTAAGTTCTTCATGACTGACATTGATATGGATACTGTGTTGCAAAATAGATACTGTGCTCAACTCAACACTGCAAAACTATTCACATGTCTGCCTTAATAAATGAAAAAAATAAATCACCAGGTAAAAGTTGAAACCATTAACCATTCATATAAGAGTTTGCAAATATACAATTTAAACAATTTCTTCTGTTAAATGTGATATGGTCACAATATTTTTACAACATCAATGCTCAAAATCTAGTCAAACAGACATCAGTTTTTAAATAGTTTATAGTTTAGAGATGCAGCATGGAAACAGGCCTTATGGCCCACCGAGTCCAAGCTGAACTTTAGTCGGCTGAAGGGGCTATTTCCACGCTGTGTCTCTAAACTAAACTAAATATGATATGTATCTTCATTAGGACTTTTCTGAATTTGCTGAGTTGATATGGTTTGGTTGTTTCAAAGATTACATTTACTTGTGTTGTCTTTTCAATCCTTTTGTATTGAATTTAATTCAGTTATCCTCCCAGTTTGCTGATGAACAGCAATAAGCTAACAGCATAAGCAATGCCTGAAGTGATACCTTGATGGCAGAGGAGTGAGCTTGTTTGTCTGCCCACATATTAAATCATTCAAAGTGGTGTTCTGAGTGTTGAAAGATAATTTATAACAAGTTGATGCAGGCCAGGTTAAACCTCTGCCACATCTATCAATTCAATGCAGTGCTGGAACAAGGAAACAGATACTAAAAGCAGGCCACCATTCCCATGAAAGGCATCGATCTTTTAGCTTGTTCACTGATGAACCTACTAGCCGAGTGACCTGAACAGCACAAACACACCAGATTACTGATGAAATAATATGAGACTTTCCAATTCCCTCGTTGTGCTTGTTGTGATTATTTTTAACCCATTCATTGATCCCAACGTTTAATTGCTTTTCTGCGGATCAAATTAGTGGCTCGAGATAGCATGTCAAATTAATTTTTAAGAAGCAACTGCTTTATTATGGGGATGCAGGCACATATACAGCAGACTGGATAAGGATGACAAATTTCCTTCTTCAGAGAGATGCATTCCAGATCTGGAGCTGACCTTGCAAGCTGGACTCTCTGTCTCAGAGCTCAGATTGCCTCCCTCTACACCTCTGCCACAGAGCCTGGGGGGGATTTAATAGATTTGTTCAAAACTGTGAGGCGTTTTGGTGGAATTCATACCACTTATACCACTGAGGGTGTGATTGTATATCAATGATACTGAAGAGGGCATTTGGTATGTCAGCCTTTATTGATCGGGCTAACCGACTAACCAACAACCTATCCTCCCCTTAGTACCCCCCACCCCCCGCCCTTTCCTGTGCCTCGTATGAATGTGCACCGATTTCTCCCACTATTTCGCCCCTCTTTCATCTTCCCCCATCCCCTTACAACTGTATCCCTTCTTTTGGATCCACATTTCATGCCTCAGAAGATTATATGGCCATAAGGCCATAATAAGTGGAAAGTGAGATAAAGATAGAATTTATCTCACTTTCCACTTATTATGGCCTTATGGCCTTTTGTCTTCTTCCCATTATCTGGTGTTGTTCACCCGCCTGCCAGTGAAAACCCTCGTCACCTGTATCCACCTACTAATTGCCTGGCTATGTCCCATCCCCCACCTCTCTTCCAGCTTTCTGTTCATTACTAGAATACAAGTCTCTGGAATTCTCTGCCACAGAAGGTAGTTGAGGCCAGTTCATTGGCTATATTTAATAGGGAGTTAGATGTGGCCCTTGTGGCTAAAGGGATCAGGGGGTATCGAGAGAAGGCAGGTAGAGGATACTGAGTTGAATGATCAGCCATGATCATATTGAATGGCGGTGCAGGCTCGAAAGGGCCGAATGGCCTACTCCTGCACCTATTTTCTATGTTTCTATGTTTCCAGAATTCAGTCTGTAGAAGGGTCTCAACTTGAAACATTATCAATCCATGTTTTGCAGGGATGCTGCCTGACCCGCTGAGTTACTCCAGCTCCTTGTGTCTTTTTTTGTAAGGCAGCATCTGCAGTTCCTTACGTCTACAAGAGTTAGGATGTCATGATACTTTAGTGCAAGTGGATGGTGAGACCGCACTTGGAGTATTGTATATTTTGGTGTTCTGGTTGCCATACTATAGGAAGGATGTGTTTCAGCTAGAGAGGGTGCTGCAAAGATTCCCAAGATTTGTTTTTGGGACTGAAGGGCTTAAGTTACCAGATAGGTTAGGAGACAGGCTAGACAAGGAATATTTTCTCTGAGTGAGGGATCGCCTTATGGAGGTTTACAAAATATTGAAGGGCATAAATGGTTTGTCACAGTGTAGGTGAGTCTATAACTAGAAGGCAGAGGTTTAAGGTGGGAAGGGAAAGATTTAAAGGGGACCTGAGGATTAGCTATTTCCCACAGAGGGTAGTGGACATATTGAATGAGTTGCTGGAGGAGATGGTAAAAGTGGGAACAATTACATTGTTTAAAGGCAGTGCTTTACTTCTGACAGTTTGTGCCGGTGCACTGTTAAACGTCATTTTTGTTTTCCAACAACATGACATGAATGCTTATTAATCGTGTACATTGGCACTTTTTGTCTACAAAAAATGCACTGCTTAAAATACATTAGGAGGGATACATGGCTTAGAAAGTTTGGATGGAAATAGGCAAAACTCAGGCAAATGGGGCAAGGTCAGATAACAAAGATATACACAAAGTGCTGTAGTAACTCAGCAAGTCAGGCAGCATCTCTCGAGAAAAAGGATGGGTGACTTTTCAGGACGGAACCCTTCTTCAGACAAAAGAGCAGATAACACTTTTGTTAGCATGGACAAGTTTGGCCAAAGAACGTGTTTCAGTGCTGTGTAACTCTATAATTCTATTGTACCACACAGTACAGAAACAAACTATGTAGCCTAACGAAAGATAGACACAAAAAGCTGGAGTAACTTAGTGGGATAGGCTGCATCTCTGGAGAGAAGGAATAAGTGAAGCTTTGGGTCGAGACCCTTCTACAGACATCTGGTATGAAGAAGGGCCTCGACCCGAAATGTTACCCATTCCTTCTCTCCTAGATGCTGCCTGTCCAGCTGAGTTACTCCAGCTTTTTGTGTCTGTCTTCCATTTAAATCAGCATCTGCAGTTCCTTCCTATACATGTAGCCTAACGGGTTGAGTTTACCTCTTGAGCACTACATGGGTCTTCCCACCCACATATTTGCATACTCTCCCTTATGACCTTATCCTGCTTCTCCTGAAATACATGAAAAATAATCAACAAGGCTGCAACATTTGCAAAACAAGGGATAGAAGGAAAAGATTTCCCGGTATTTCTTGTTTTTGTTTTTGATCACCACCTCTTGCAGTGTTTTTTTATTTTCAGATGCAGAGAGAGGAGGCATTTTTTTCTGTTCAATAATGTGTTATCCAAAAGTTAGTTTCCACTCTCCTGGTTCTTTTGTAAACCAGCTGAAGTCTCTTCCATCAAGAGGAATATGACCAACTGTGAGGAATTAATCGGGTGGATGCACAGAATCTCTTGCCCAAAGTAGGGGAATCAAGAACCAGAGGGCATAGGTTTCAGGTGAGGGGGAAAGATTTTATTCGGTTCTAAGGGGTAACGCATTTAGGCAAAGGCTGGTGGGTGTATGGAATGAGCTGCTGGAGGAGGTAGTTAAGGCAGGGACTATCACAGCGCTTAAGAAGCAATTAGACAGGTACATGGATAGGACAGGTTTAGAGGGATGTGGGCCAAACGCAGAGAAGTGGGACCAGTGTCAGTGGGACAAGTTTGGCCAAAGGGTCTGTTTCTACACTGTATGACACCATGACTATATGACTTTATGACAAAGATGAGGTGTCCCTTCCCACCATCCATGCTCCCCAACTTGCCACAAGTCCTTTCCAAAGAAGAGAATAGCTTGCCATTAATAACTCCATTGATAACTCAAGTTGCATTTAGAGTAACAAGAACAACATTCGAATTGCCCCCAGATCCAGATTCCAGAGAGCTTTTGATAATGTTCCACATGAGCACAAGCTTAAGGCGTTTGTGTCTAAATGAGTGAAAAGATGAGCTAAAAGGAGAAGCTTTGTACTCATCAATGAAGTGACATTGTGCTGAAGAGATTCACTGAACATAGGGCTCCAGAGACTGCTTCTGTTCTCAATCCACCAGAAATGAATTGGAAAGGCCAGGAAAAAAATTGTTTAAATATGTCGTTGAACAAAGGAGGATAAATGAAATCCAAAACTATTGAAGTACCGGGGCAAAATTTGCAAAACAGTAGCAGACAAGGTTCAATAAGAAAGTGAAAGGTACTGGGGGAGGAAATGGTGTGACAGTATTGGAAACTGAAACAGACGTAGGTGTGGTTGCAGATTCGGAGTTAAGATGTCCCGACGTTGTGAAAGAGAGCAACTCTAATTCTGAGTTGCTTTGTATCACCAGTCACATGTCTAAGGCTGTCACATCGAAACAATGAAGTGACATTGTACTGAAGAGAATCACAGAACATAGGGCTCCAGAAACAGCATCCAACTCGTACAGTGATGAAGATAGACACAAAATGCTGGAGTAAATCAGCGGGACAGGCAGCATCTCTGTAGAGAAGGAATGGGTGACATTTCGGGTTGAGACCCTTCTTCAGACTGTGTACAGTGCTGTACCTTGCCATGGGGCTTGAAGAGACATCTTTCCTATGGGAAAAGACGTGTGTCAGTTAGTTGCTGTCCTCTCAGAGCCTGGCTACCTGTCCTGAGTGTACAGTCTGATTCAATAATTCAGCTGCAAGTCAGATCATGCCAGCCTGGCTCAGTACTTTAGCCAGGGTAAGGCGGTCTGCTTGATATTGTAAAATGTTATCTTTGTGCAGACCTCTATCTAGGTCCTATGTTTTTGAAATAACTTCCATAGTTGCCAAATGATATTCATGCCATGTACTGGCCACCCCCAATCAGGTGATGACCACCCACCCTCAACATTCAGTGGCATTTGCAATCATCAAGTCCCTCATCATCAAAATCATCCGATGTTGTTGAAGTTAGATGATGGCTTCAACAAATCAGCTGATGTTGATGGTGAGCGATCACCAATGTCTGATGCTCAATGCCGTGACTACAAAAGGAGGTTGAAGATGGGCCATTCTGCGGGCCTTTCACCATTGACAAGACTCAAGTCATGTCTCTGGTGGTATAGAGCCCACTTGCTTCAAGTTCCTCCCCAAAATGTACCTCCCTGAAATTTCTCTCTCTATGACTAGGAGGCAAGTTTTGATTAATCCTGGTCTTGTGAAGTGCCTTAGATGTTTTTGTATGAACCTTAAAACACAGTTATACATGTACAAATAGTTAGAATTACACAGTATTGAGCCACACTGACAAATAAGTACCATTTACAGTAATATTACAATAATCCCATGTTATTCTCCCTATATTCACATCATCCCCACCAGAATCTACCATTCACCTGTATGCCAGGGTAATTTGCAAGTGACCAATTAATCCACCACCACTTAACTAATGATATCCCAGTTCAGATTGCATTTAGTTTATTGGCATATACATCAAGATGCATGAAAATTTCTTATCATACGAAGCTCACAGAGTAAACATTATACATACGATAATGCTAAATACAAGGATAAATATAACGACAGACTATAAAACAGCAGAATGGTATAAAATTGTCATGCAAAATCTGAGTGGGGTAAAATAATATTATTAGTGCAATAAAAGAATAGCCAAATGAGGTAGAGTTCATGAAGAGTACGTACAGCACCTCTGGGAATGGGAGTGTGAACGAGGTAATTAATTCACCTGTCAGACAGCAGAGGGAAAGAGGTTGTTCTTAAGTCTGGGCTTTTAAGATCCAGAGGCTAGAGGAGAGAAATGGGTATATCCACATGGCAGGCATCTTTGACAATACCTACAGCCATCCTGATACAATGCACTGTGAAGATAGACAGGGTGGAAGGAAATGTCATGGACAGGGCAGTGTTCATGAATCTCTGCAAGTTCCAGGGGTCAAGAATAGTTTCTGTAGAGCATCTGCAGAAGTTTGAAATAATTTTTGTGGACATGACGAATCTTCTCAGAAGTCCATGAAAGTCATTATGTTGATGCAATTTCTTTATCACCAGATCACTGTGAAGGAACCAGGTGAAGTCGATGGTGATATCAATGTCAAGGAATTTGAAACTGTTGACCACCTCTACATCAGCTTTGTTGATGAGCACAGGATTGTGTACACCCCCTCGCTTCCTGAGCTCAATTACCTACTCTGTCATCTTACTGACATTAAGGGCATTGTTATTGACCTGATGCCACAACACTAGGTCAGAGATCCCTTTCCTCTACTTCTGCTCATTGTTGTTGTAGATCCAACAGACAACAATGGTATCTTAAAGACCAAACTTAAAGACCAATTTGATATTGTACTGGCCACACAGTTCTGAGTCTACAGGAAGTAGAGCAAGTGACTGAGCAACCACCCTGAGAGGCATGAGTGTTAAGGGTCAAGGTGGAGGAAATGTTCTTACCAATTCAAACTGCCTCAGCACTAGAGATTTAGGAATGAGCTTATCCTATATAATGGTGTTGAAGGTTGAGTTGTATTCAATGAATGGCATTTTTATTGTCATGCGGCCCCAGGGGTCAATGTAATGCAAGAGACATATTGTCCATTGAAGAGCTAGTTTTTTGTCTGTGAATTGCAGGGAATCTCAATTATCTGGAAGGCTGGCACAAATGTGAGCCATTACCAATCTTTCAAAACACTTCATTATGATCAATATTAGTGTTACTAGGTAGTAATCATTGAGACAGATCTCCAATCTTTGAGATAGTCTCATCATGCCATGATCATATTGAATGGCGGTGCAGGCTCGAAGGGCTGAATGGCCTACTCCTGCACCTAATTTCTATATACCAGGGAGGATCCCCTCTCGACAGAGGTTTCCCTGCATTTGCACCACTCCTCTCCCAGCTGTTAACATATTGATGGCCAACAAGATTTCTCAACAAGGAACGAGTGCCCAACATATAAAGGATTGGCTGGGATCTTTTTAAAATTCAATTGAGGCCAAACCCAATGCAATGTCAAATTAGAGTTTCCTCCAGGGGGCTCTATACTCCAATGATCCAGAGTTCAAAGACCCAGATTCCCACTGGACCGCAAAAATACACCAACAGGGAACTCCCATCCTGCAGTCATGGCCCAGTATATTGCTGAATGGACTGCTTTTAGCTTAAACACATTTGTTGTTTGTCTATGGCTCACACCCCTATGTAATGTTTTTGTGGTGTTAAGATGCAATGGATAGTTTTTGTCACTTGCCACTGCCTTTTCTCCACTTTTCCCACTGCTTTCATTTATACGGAGAGTGGATAAATCATCTTCATTGCAGATTATAATTCTTTATGCACATTCAGTCACAATTGATTGTGGCAACGTGCACCATACCCATTACCTCTCACTGAGAAATCTAGGCAGGCATTGGAAACACTCCCACCTGGCTGGCCATTTAACAAGAGGGGAAATTCATGGATATTAATCTTGAGATACAAGGGACTGCAGATGCTACAATATGGAGCAAAAAACAAACTGCTGGAGGAACTCAACAGGCCAGGCAGCATCTGCGTAGGCAAAGGGAAGGTCAACATTTTGGGTCAAGACTTCACATCAGGACCCTTGACTCATTCTTATTATTGCACTATTGTTTGTTTTTTACGTGTACCTATGTGTATATACAGTATATATATATATATTTTTTTGTGTCTGTGCGTGTGTATGTGTGAGTATGTGTATATATACACACACTGAACTTTTTTATTCTCGTTTATTATATTGTTTACAGTGTACTCTGTTTACAATGTATTATGTGTACATATTCTGTTGTGCTGCTGCAAATAAGAATTTCTTTGTTCTATCTGGGACATATGACAATAAAACACTCTTGACTCTTGACCTGATCGTAGTTTTAGGGTTATGCTGCCACTGGACAATTTTGCGCAGTTCTTTGTGATATAAATGATTCATTTATGCCTTATGCAATGTTTAAGCATGAAACATCGGTAGCATTGACCCATGGTGAGGGGAATTATTGAACTCTAAATGAGGATGAATACATATCTCAATTGTATTTACAATATAAATTTTGGATAAAGTATAGTATTTAAGAAAAAGATCTTGTCCAGATTTCCTAACCCCCATTGACAAAACCTCCTGATCTTGAGGTACAGCGATCATTCCTGTTCAGTGTTAATACCAATATTAATATAAATATAGGCATCTGCAGTCTAAATACAAACAAACTGACCATAAAGTGTTTGAATAATAAAAGTAATAAAATTACATTTGATCATTTTTAGAGGAGAGGATCCTCTATTCTGCTTTCCTACCTCCTTTACATCTCTTCAAAGCAGTTCCTTTCTCTTCTCAATGGTGGATTTGAGGGGACTGGAACTCAAAGGGTTAAACCAGCCACTAAAGCACATTGGATGGAATACAAATGATTGTAGTTCCTAAGAACTAGATTTGATAGAAAACGAACACAATCTGCTCTCCTTTTTTGAATAATGATCTGTTAAGAGAGTTGGAGAGGAGAGGAGGGGGCAGGAAGGAGGAACGCCCACAGCAGATTACTAACATCCATTGACAAGGGCATTTTATGTGTGTGTGAGGGGGTGGATTTAGAAAGAATGAAATGATCAGCCACAGCAACACCACAGGAATAACCATAATGGTGCTTTTCTCCAGGACTCACCAGGTTGATGAACGTGAGGAATTTCCAGCTGCCGCCATAGGTCTGGTGAGCCGGAATGTCGAGAGCTTTGAAGCTGCACAGAATGGAGAGGTAGGAGAGCAGAATGGCGACCCGCAGCACCTGAGAGGGGATGAGAGCCATGTTGCCGCTGTTGCTGCTGCTGCTGATGCTGCTGCTCCCCTCCCCTAGCAACCGCCCACAGCAACTGAGCCTGTCACCATGGAGACAGCCGTCCTGTGCCCAGGCTCCTGGCAGCCGCGGCATTGCCTAGGCCTTACAGCAACAAGGGTAATCCTATACTCTTGGATATTAGTCCCTATGTGAAATATAGCAGGTCATCAGCATCAAACTACATTAATTATGCCACTATATTTCTGCCTGTGTATACTGGATGTATTCATTCCTGTAAGACTAAGAGGAAAATATTAAACACATTTCTACTTTTAATCCCAATCTCTACATTGTCTAACTAAATCTATCTATCTATCTATCTATCTATCTATCTATCTATCTATCTATCTATCTATCTATCTATCTATTTGGCCATTTGGCCATTTGGCCATTTGGCCCATCAAGTCTACTCCACCAAATGATCATAGGCAGAGACCATACAGGCCAAACAGATTAGTTCTCACCAGGTGAGAACCAATATCTTTCAGGCAGTTTTGTTGGTATTGGGGATGAATTTGGGGATGATTTAAATTGGTTTAGCAGAGGAACAGGAATCAAGGGAAGTGAAGTTAATGCAGGAAATGGCATGAGTAAAATACCTGCCATCTTAAACTGCCAAACAGGAGTGTGGGGCCAATTGGCCTAATTCTGCTTCTGTGTCTTATGTTGTTATGTTCTGAACTTGAACAAAGATTTGAAAGGGCAAAAATAAAAACCCTACTGTTTTAAGAAAATACAATTTATTTTAGTTTGGAGATGCAGCATGGAAACAGGCCCTTCGACCCACTAAGTTCACTCAGACCATCAATCATTCATTCACACTAGTTCCACGTTACCCCACTTTCGCATCCATTCCCTATACACTAGGGGCAATTTATAGTGACCCAACTAACTTACATCTTTTGGACATGGAGGGAACTCATGTAGTCACAGGGAGAACGTGCAAACTCCACAGACAGCACCTGTGGTCAGAATCAAACCCAGATCTCTGGTGCTGTGAGGCACTGGCTTTACCAACTGCATCATTGTGTCACCCTAAGACAGTTGCTGAGAAGGTTTGGAAGGCAATTAAAAATCGACTGATATGGCATCTGGGTGTGCCTAATGAATGTCGTGATGAGAAAAATAAGTTTTCAGATGTTAGAAAATTGGTTTTAAGGTCAGCAGTAAGGAGGAATGGCATAGTCACAGTAGAGCACATCAGAGAAATAGGCCCTTCAACCCACTGAATCTATAGTGACATTTCTTAAAATCCTACTACCATTCTCCCCATGTTCCCATCAACTCACCCGAGATTATAGCACTCACCTACATGTCTGGGGAAATTTACAGGAGACAATTAAACTACCAATCCGTACACATTTGGAATGTGGGAGGAAGCTGGAGCATCCAGGAGACACCCACTTGCTCACAGTGAGACCATACAAACTGCACACAGACAGCATTGTGGAGTTGTAATCAAGGACTGTCGGGCTGCATGGTGCAAGAAGCATGGGGCTACATGGTAAGCCTGGCTCGCCCGCTGCGGAACCGGTAAACCCACCTGAGGAAGGGAGCCTGAAGAGGGAAGTCACCAAACCCGAAAAAGGAAGCCATCGAACCCGGCTCTTGCTCGCCACCGAGAGCCGGGCTACCGGAGAAGAGAGCGGAGGGAATTGGCAACAGCGGACACAAGAACAGAGGGCTGGTAAGAGCAAGTGGGGTGTTTATGCATAGTAATCATTTACTGATATGTATACAAAAAAGTACTTCACTGCACCTCAGTGCATGTGATAATAAAAAAAACATTCAACCGGTGGCTGATATAGTGGTGGCCAGAGGATCTGGGGTGACGGAGGAACTGAAGGAAATCCAAATTAGGCAGGAAATGGTGTTGGGTGGACTGATGGGACTGAAGGCTGATAAATCCCCAGGGCCTGATAGACTGCATCCCAGGGTACTTAAGGAAGAGGTTCCAGAAATTGTGGATGTATTGGTAATGAATTTCCAATGTTCTATAGATCCAGGATCAGTTCCTGTGGATTGGAGGGTAGCTAATGTTATCCCACGTTTTAAGAAAGGCGGGAGAGAGAAAACAGGGAATTATAGACCAGTTAGCTTGACATCGGTGGTGGGGAAGATGCTGGAATCAATTATAAAAGATGAAATAGCCGCACATTTGGATGGCAGTAACAGGATCGGTCCGAGTCAGCATGGAATTACGAAGGGGAAATCATGCTTGACTAATCTTCTGGGATTTTTTGAGGATGTAACTAGGAAAATGGACAAGGGAGAGTCAGTGGATGTAGTGTATCTGGACTTTCAGAAAGCATTTGATAAGATCTGACATAGGAGATTAGTGGGCAAAATTAGGGTACATGGTATTGGGGGTAGAGTGCTGTCATGGATAGAAAATTGGTTGGCAGACAGGAAACAAAGAGTAGAGATTAACGGGTCCCTTTCGGAATGGCAGGCAGTGACTAGTAGGGTACCGCAAGGCTCGGTGCTGGGACCGCAGCTATTTACAATATTCATCAATGATTTGGATGATGGGATTCAAAGTAACATTAGCAAATTTGCAGATGACACAAAGGTGGGTGGCAATGTGAACTGTGAGGAGGATGCTATGAGAATGCAGGGTGACTTGGACAGGTTGGGGGAGTGGGCAGGTGAAGTTTAATGTGGATAAATGTGAGGTTATCCACTTTGGTAGCAAAAAAGGTAGATTAATATCTAAATGGTGTCAAGTTGGGAAAAGGGGAAGTTAAACGCGATCTATGGGCCCTTGTTCATCAGTCTATGAAAGTAAGCATGCAGGTATAGCAGTGAAGAAAGTGAATGGCATGTTTGCCTTTATAACAAGAGGAGTCGAGTATACGAGCAAAGAGCTCATTCTGCAATTGCACAGAGCCATAGTGAGACCACACCTGGAGTATTGTGTGCAGTTTTGGTCCCCTAATTTGAGGGAGGACATTCTTACTATTGAGGGAGTGCAGCGTAGGTTTACAAGGTTAATTCCCGGGATGGTGGGACTGTAATATGCTGAGAGAATGGAACAGCTAGGCTTGTACACTCTGGAGTTTAGAAGGATGAGAGGGGATCTTATTGAAACAAATAAGATTGTTAAAGGTTTGGACACACTAGAGGCAGGAAACATGTTCCCGATGTTGGGGGAGTCCAGAACCAGGGGCCACAGTTTAAGAATAAGGGATAAGCCATTGGGAAGGGTGACAAGGAAACACTTTTTCTCACAGAGAGTTGTGAGTCAGTGGAATTCTCTGCCTCAGAGGGTGGTGGAGGCCGGTTCCCTGGATATTTTCAAGAGAGAGCTAGATAGGGCTCTTAAAGATAGTGGAGTCAAGGAATATGGGGAGAAGGCAGGAATGGGGTACTGATTGGAGATGATCAGCCATGATCACATTGAATGGCGGTGCTGGCTCGAAGGGCTGAATGGCCTTCTCCTGTTCCTATTGTCTATTGTCTACTGGCTCTACTAGCTGCACCACAGTTGCTTTTGACAGTAATTTAAAGTCTTGGGTGCAAGAGTGGTGGAGCTAGTAGAACTGCTCCAATGATTTGGGTTCAATCTTTCCCATCAGTGCTGCAATCATTGCTGGAACAATAGACAATAGACAATAGGACCGATCCTGTTACTGCACAGTTGCTGCTTTACAACATCTGAGACCCAGTTTCGATCCTGACTACGAGTGCCGGGTGTACGGAGTTTGTACATTCTCCCTGTGACCACATGGGATGTAGGAACTGTGACGAATTCATGGGAGTGTGGGGAGAATAAAATGGGAAATGGTAGAATTGGTGTAAATGGGAGCTTGATGTTTGGCACAGACTTGCAGAGCTGAAGAGCCTGCTTCTGAGTTTCTATGAATCTAACAACTTGACGATAGGTGGTCAGATCAATTGGGCAGAAAAGTGACAAATGGAATTTAATGATGAGAGAGAGTTTCCACAATGCCACAAATGGGGGGATTGATTATATTGATCAATTGATTGGACATTACATGTTTGGAAACAGGCCCTTTGGCCCACTGTGTCCACACTGAACATCATCACCTGATCACACTAGTTCTCTGTTATCCCACTTTCTCCCTCCATAATACCTGCTGGGGGAAATTTACAGAGGCCAATTAACCTTCATATCTTTGGAATGTGGGGGGAAACTGGACCACCCGGAGGAAACAAACGCTGGCACAGGGAGATCGTACAAACTCTACATAGACAGAACCTGAGGTCAAGATCGAACCCTGTTCCAAAGTGCTGTGAGGCAGCAGCTTCACCAACTGCTCCACTGAGCCATCCACAGTGATATTGAGTAACTTGGAAGGAACAGAGGCACCTTGGACTGTTCATCCACAAACCCTTAAAGATTGCAGGGCAGGTGAGTAAGGTGGTTAGAAAGGAATTCAGAGTTGCACAGGTAGATTGAAATGGGTAAAATGCCAGTAAATGGGATGAGCTTAGATGGGCACCTTGGTTGGCATGGCCATTTTGGGTTTAAGGGTCTGTTTCCATATATGAATGTATGACCACTTTCCTTTATTAACCAATGCAAAGGTATAAAGGAGTATAAACTGCGAGAACTAACCACAAATTGAGCTCTCAGTACTGTTCTGGTCACTACAACATAATGTAATGTCATTGAACAGAAGAGGCGACAGAGAAGCTTCATTAGGGGGCTGTCCCACTTGGGCGACCTAGTCCGCGAGTTCTGGCGAGTTTGCCCTCGACTCATACTGGCAGTATGGTCGACACGAGGTCGTAGGAGGTCTTTGTAACTCTCCTTCATGCTCGAGAGTGGTCCCCGCGTACTCGAGGCCTCAGCTAGGTCGTGGCGTATATTTCAACACCTTGAAAAATGCCCGCGAGTAAAGAAAGGTCGCTATGGAAAAAATCAATACTTTTTTTACTCGTAGGTTTAGTCGTAGTAGGTCGTATTAGGTCGGCATGTTAGTCGTAGGTAATCGAGGGTAGTCAAGGGTAGTCGAAGGTAGTCGTAGATAGTCTTCATCATAGTCGAAGGAAGGTCGAAGGGAGGTCGAAGGAGATCGAAGGAGGTTGTCTTCACTCTCCACTATTCAGTGTCCAAATTTCCTGAAGTTAGTCGTAGCTAGTCGTAGCTAGTCGAAGCTAGTCTTCAACATAGTCGAAGGAGGTCGAAGGAGGTCTTCTACATAGTCGAAGGAGGTCTTCAACATGTCATTTTCAACATGGCAAGCATCAGATAGGAGATAAGAAGCTCTTGTTTCCCTAAGAGGAAGGTAGGGACCTGAAACTCAATGCATGAAAGGATGGCAGAGGGCAGACATTTTCCACTATATTAAACAGTGCTCAGGAATATACTTGAAGAGCTGTGATGTGCAGGGTATGGGCCGATTTCAGGAAGATGGGATTACATTGTGCAGCTTTTATTCAACTGGCATGGATATCATTGGCTGAAAGATCTACTTTGTGTTGTAGATTTATCTAAATTTCTATGATCCGTACATCTATATATCCTTTTGTACATATATCTATTCATTAACCTATCCACCTACTTTCCCATTACTCAATTTAAAACCATAATTAATGCCCTTCACCTACCTACAGTATATCATATCCATCTATTTCATTATATAAATCATAGGGTCATAGAATGATACAGTGTAGAAACAAGCCCTTTGGCCTAACTTGCTCACAGCAACCAATATGTTCCATCTGCACTGGTCCCACCTGCCTGTATTTGTCCCATATCCCTCTCAACCTGTCCTATCCATGTACCTGTCTAAACTTTTTTTGATCGTTGCGAATTGTACCTGCCTCAACTATCTCCCCGGCAGCTAGTTCCATACACCCACAACCCTTTGTGTGAAAAAGTTACCCCTCAAATTCCTATAAAATCTTTCCTCCCTCACCTTAAACGTACGTCTTCTGGTTCTCGATTCCCCTCCTCTAGGCGAGGGACTCTGTGCGTCTACCTCAATTATTCCAATCAATCAATATGTTTATTTATTCAGTTAACTTTACCTAACTGTGAATATCTACCTGAATCGTTTCATTTGCATCCATTCTATCAACCACATTTTATCACTATTTAATCACGTGTTCATTTTCTGTTAATCTATGTACAAGTGTGAGTGTGAGTGTGTACACTTGTTCACTTATGCAGGCACCTGTGTGTCTGTATATGTGTGAGGAAGAGAAGGTGTCAGATTTACAATTCCAAATATACATGTATATATATATATATATATATTTTAAATTTTACTTACTTATGCCCTTAGTTACATATATAATGCATGTTACTCTCCATTACTGATTCTGTGGCTGAACAAATACTTGGCATATACAACGAAAAAGCCTAGAGTTTCTGGAAATGTAATTAATATCTGGACATTGTTAGTCTATACAAGATAGCTTCCCGTTGCGTAAAGCAGCTTGTTTGAAAATGCACAGGGCAGAGTTTATTCCTTCTCTAGGTTTAATTTATTCAATCATGCAGAGATAATGGGAAAATACTATAAATAACAATGCCATCCAAAACCCATAAAGGAATTGGAATGCTTACGTTGAAAATCTCATTTTATGGTTGCAGTGTCATTGAGAATCCTCAATTAGATCATCTTTCTGTAATCATTTCCACCCACTCATTATTCATATTCATGGTCTCTCTTTTTTGCAGTTACAAGATAATGTCCTAAAAACCTCAAATGTGCATAGACGCACACAGAAGCTGAGATTGTTACATTGGGATGATTATCACTAAATGTTAACAAGTGGTGACAGATATTAAATGTCCCACTGATCCTGATTTTTTTTTTTGTTTTCTAAACAGAACATCAGTGATTTTGTTTCCATTTCATTCAGCAGATTTCTGCCAGTGTCCCCTAACTTATAAAATTGAGAATGTCAGCTATTCGAAAGGAAAACTCGTGTCATCACTTTCAGGAAAATATTTCTCTCACCATCTGGCAGCAGAAATAACATGTTACATCTTGACAAATGGCGATAAAATACAAAGCAAAAGAGATAGCAGGATTTTGTGCTTTCTGGAGAAGGTGTGTCTCACTTCTGCAAGACAGAATCATGGTGTTCAAAGCTGACAGTGCACTGTAGCTACGCTCAGGTTAAACAACAAAACATTTACAATGTAGAAGAAATGACACAAAGTGCTGAAGCAACTCAACGGGTCAGGCAGCATCTCTGGAGAACATTGATAGGTGACGTTTTGGGTTGGGCACCTTTCTTCAACAGACCCTTCTGCAAGACATTTGCAATATCTTGTTGCTCCGCTGGTAATATGTAGATTGTACATGCATCAATTGATTTATGAAAAGTCTTCAGTATGAAATATGAATTCTATTTATCTCTTCACAAATGCTGTTCAGTGTACGTTTATATGATGATTTTTGTTACAGGACTATTAAAAAAAATAGTAAAATCTATAACTGAAACGTGACAATTAAAACTAGTAGCGACCGATAGCCCTTGACTATACTATCAAGTACATATTTCAATGAAAGTTACTTCACAGGTGAACAGAGTGGTGTAGACAGCTTTTGGCTAGTTGTCCTTCATCAGTAAGTGCATTGGACACAAAGTAAGTTGGGACATTATGTTACAATTGTACATGACGTTGTTGAGGGCACACTTGCAGTATTGTGTTTAGTTTTGTTTACCCCACTGCAGGAAAGATGCCATCAAGTTGGAAAGAGTGCAGAGAGGATTTACGAGGATGTTGCCAGGACCCCAGGACAGAACATCAAGGGATCGTCCATCAATTCATCTTCACACT
The DNA here is from genome assembly GCA_035221665.1 of Okamejei kenojei. Classification (NCBI taxonomy): domain Eukaryota; kingdom Metazoa; phylum Chordata; class Chondrichthyes; order Rajiformes; family Rajidae; genus Okamejei; species Okamejei kenojei. Next base: position 27,027,942 of record CM069138.1, read on the forward strand.
GCTTTGTCTGCGAAAGGCTGGAAGTATTGTCAAGGATGTCTGTCATCTTGGCCATTCTTCTCTTCTGCCTTCTGGGAGAAGATAAAGCAGCCTGAAAGCTTGGATGTCCAGACGCTAGTTTCATTCCCACTACCTTTTGACTCCTGAATCATTCACCTCTTCCACATCCTATTACCAAAGATGCTACCACGTACTCCAACTTTAACTCCACCTCTTCGGTTATTCCATTATTGTACTTTTAATATTCTTTTTACACTACAATATTGACCTTTCTGCTGCTTTGCACTCATTGTTGTATTTTTTGTTGCATTTATTGTTACTGTATGTATGCTGTTTACTCCGTGAATAAACAAGGAACTTCATTGCATCCTGATGTATATGACAAGAAACTAATCAAGTCTAATCGCAATCAATGGCAGGCCCCTGGGTGGAAGAGAAGAGAGAGATGGATGCAACTACATCGTTCCCGGAAAGTGACAACATAATTAGATAGTGTGATGAAGAAGACATATGAAACACCTACTTTCATCAGTTGGGTAATTGAGTGGAAGAATTGAGACGTCATGTTACAGTTATTGAAGACGTTGGTGAACCTGCACTTGGAATATTGTGTGCATATCTGGTCACTATACAATAGGAAGGATAGCATCAAGCTAGAGAGGCTGCAGAAGAAATTCGTAAAGATGTTGCTGGGACTGGAGGTCTTGAGTTATTAGGAGAGACTGGATAGGCTGAGGCTGTTTCCTCTTAAGCAAAGGAGGCTGAGGGGTGAGAACTTTTTGAGGTTTATAAAATCATGAGAGGCATAGATTAAAGTGTATGATCAGAGTCTTTTATCCAGGGTAGGGAAGTCATAGTGTCATACGGTGTGGAATGAGGCCCTTCGTCCCAGCGTGCCCACACTGACCTACATGTCCCATCTAAAATTAGAGGGCAAGATATAAGGCGAGAGGGAAAATATTGAAAGGGGATCTGATAGGCATGTTTTTCCACCCAGAGGGTGGAATGTATATAGAATGAGCTGTCAGAGAAAATGAGAGATGAAAACATGCAATTACAGCATTTAAAAGACATATGGTCAGGTTCAATGACAGGAAAGGTTTGGATTGATATGGGCCGATAGTGGGCAAATGGGACAAGGTCAGGTTGGCCTCTTGATTGGCATGGATGATTTGGGCTGCAGGGTCTGCTTCCCTGCTGTCTATCTATCTATATATCTATCGATCTATAAATCCATCAAATCCTATCTATAACTCCATGAGTGTGACAATAAATGTTTGATCTAATAAAGGAGTCAACACAGGTTTGCAAAAGGCAATTCATGTTTGAATAGCCTGATCAATGTTTTGATAAAGTGGCAGAAGGTTGAGGGGATTGCAGATGATATTGTTCAAACAGATTTTCAAAAGGCGATTAATGACGTTCTGCACAAAAATCTGGTTAGCATTATTGAGGCCCATGGAATCAAATAAATCATTGCAAGATTCAAAATATTCATGGAGAATATTGGCAAAACAGAGGGTGGTGATAAATATGTAGGAAGGAACTGCAGATGCTGGTTTAGCACCAAAGATAGACACAAAATGTTGGAGTAACTCAGTGGGTCAGGCAGCATCTCTGGAGAAAAGGAATGGGTGATGTTTCGGGGTCGAGTCGGGTCTGAAGAAGGATTTTGATCCGAAACATCACGTATATTCCTTTTTTCCAGAGATGCTACCTGTCCCACTAGGTTACTCCAGCATTTTGTGTCTATCTTTGATGGTCATAAATGGTTGTTTTTCAAACGGAGTAATACTGAGTAGTGGGGTTCACCAGACACAATACAGGCACCTCCACTTTATAACATAGAATAAAGAACAGTGCAATACAGCAACTGGCCCTTCAGCCCACAATGGCTGTGCCGAACATTATGCCAAATTAAACCATTTCCTTTTGCCTGCATGAGATGCCTATTCTCGGTCTCCAAAATGGCACTATTGTATCAGCTTCCACCACCACCCCTGGCTGCCATTCCAGGCACCCTTTACACACTGCGTAAAAAAACTTGCCCAAACAGCACCTTTAAACTATCTATCTATCTATCTATCCGTCCGTCCGTCCGTCCATCCGTCCGTCCGTCCGTCTGTCTGTCTATCTATCTATCTATCTATCTATCTATACTGTTACAAAAACTCTCATCTTGACGTCTTCCGGCCTGCGTTGTAATTACATTTGCGCAAAAACGATCGCCCTTAGCGCTACGATTTTTCGCCACCTTACTCACCATTCTCCTCTGCTGCAAGTCAAATACGTTTTGTTCCGATCGGTGAAATATTAGAAAGGTTATGATCTGTTATTCGCCAGGATGGCGACGCCCCTTCCGGCACCCGCTATCTATCACCAGCCAGGAGAATAAAGCTGAAGGAGCATAGTGGGCAAAGTGCGAGCGGGAGCTGTGTTCTGCGAGCGGGGGCTGTGTTCTGTGGTCTGCGAGCGGAGCTGTGTTCTGTGTTATGGGAGCGAGGGCCCACACCACCCCCTCCCACATACACCCCCTCCTCTACCGCTAACCCCACAACCCCCCACCCCCGTCACACCCCCCCTCCCAGCCCCCCTCCCCTACACCCCGCCCCAGCCTCAGAACCCAGATTCCCAAATCCAGCATCAGTTACTGTTTGTGGAAGAGAGGCCCAAATTTTTTCCCACCGTTTGTGTTTCTTATGAAAGATTTGCCTGGAGAATCTCCACTCCATTGATGTACCATCCAAGACCAGTGTCCACCCAAACAATCTCCCTTAAAGGTGAAGGCTGATCACCTGTAACCCTCAATTGCATGATCACTCTTCATGACTTCATCAAAATCCACACCGGGCTTCCTCCGAGGACATTAGTGCCCAGACTTACCAGGCTCCAGGGAGTGGTCTAACGTCTATAATCAGGAGTTATGTCCGCAAATTTTGTTATGATCAGATCCATTTGCTGGCTCTGCAAGGCATTCCACCTTGTCAAATTATTGTAACACCAGATTAAAATATTGGCAGCACACCTGTTGAGGGTGTCTCTTTACCCATTACAGGAACAGCGGTACACGTCTCTCTGCATTCACACACCCTCTCCTGTGACAATCATGTACTCCCTGCAAGTGTTCTTGACTGACTGACAGTGTTACTCCAGCAGCCCTTCACACTGACTTTGTTGATGAAAAATTCCCACAAGGCGGAAACCTGTAGTACAAACAGAACATGACGTGTCACCCCATTAAAGAAATGTGCAATGGCCTTGCTTACATTGGTTCTACCTTCACAGCTCCTCCGGTAATAAGGCAACTCATAACAGAATTGGACTGATAGTGGGAAGACTTTACAGTTCAGCTCAAAACCCTTTGCCATAACTGGGAAAAACCAAAAGCATCTTGAGCAAAGAAAACAAACTGTCATCGGAATTCAGTATGTCAGGCAGCATCTGTGGATAGGTGACGTTTCGGGTCGGAGCCTTCTTCAGACTGATGAATATCTTGGAGAATCCTCTCTAATAGCCCCCCCCCCCCCCCCCCCCCCCCCCACTGAAATAAGGCTCACTGGCATATAATTTCCTGATTATTCCTATTTCACTTCGTAACCAAAGGGAACGTTGGCTGATAAGAACATGTCTCCTCTGCCCCCCTGGTTTGTGTTGTATGTTAGTTGTAAAATCATACCTTGTAGGGATTTTAAGTTCACAAATACAGTTGCAGCAAAAACAAAAATAAACACTTGACATGTTCTATAATTTTTAAGGAGGTATTAATTACTATTTTTTTTTAATCGACAAATTTGATTGTCTGCGTCTATTTGGCAATGTGATTGTATGTTGTTTAGTTTCCTAGTTCCCAGTTGATTAAAATAGACTACCAACTGTTATGAGGCAGTTAGACAGGTACATGAATAGGACTGAATTAGACGGATATGGGCCAAACTCAGCCAAGTGGGACATGGGGCATGTCGGCAATGTTGAGCCGAAGGGCCTGTTTCCACACTGTATGACTCTATGACTTTATGACTCGCTGACAAAGATGAGGTGTCCCCTCCCACCATCCGTGCTTCCGAACTCACCGCCAGCCCTTTCCAATGTAGAGAATAGTCTTGTTTAGTTGGTATATTTTCATTTCACATTCTTAAATAATAAAGGTATCATGTCCCACTGGTCCACACGTCAATGTTCTTGGGGGAAGAAGCTGTGCCTTTAATGCTGGTGTTAACTGCATGTGCAAGGACAGGCCATGGATCTTCACTCATGCACTAATGGGGCGTGTTGCTAAACTCACCAGAGGGGAGGAATACTGAACTTCATCAGGATAATGAACAAGTCATTTAAAATGGAGGTGCATAGAAATTACTTTTTGCGGAAGATTGTGAATCTCTGCAAAGTCTCTGCCCAAAGGGTTGGGAAGTTAAATCAATAGAAATATTTAAACTGAGTGCTGTGGGGTCTTGAGGCAATCATAGATTGGCCATGATCACTTTGAATAGTGAGACAGGCTCGAGGGGCTGTGCTGCCTAGTCCTGCTCTTATTTTCTTCTTTTCCAATGAATGTGCTCTTAATTCAACTGAACATCACCGGCATAGCCATAGTCATTGGTTTCCCTTATTTCAACCTGCATGTGTATATCAACTGAGTCAAGCAGCATCTCTGGAGAAAAGGAATAGGTGACATTTCAGATCGAGACACTTCATCAGGCTGAGAGTCAGGGAGGGCAAAACTAGAGGTATGGGCAGGTACAGGACAAACATTGATGACTCAGGAAAGGTGGAGCCCACAATGGGAACAAAGTGATAATGAAGGAACACAAGCAAGAGGTATAGGGTGGGGGAGCGATAGAAAGGAAATGCTGAGATTACTTGAAGTTGGAGAAATCAATATTCATGTCATACCGTCCCATACTTCTAGTTTACCCCTCCCTGACTCTCAGTCTGATGAAGTGTCTCAACTTTAAACGTCACCTATTCCTTTTCTCCAGAGATGCTGCTTTGACCCGTTGAGTTATTCTAGCATTTTCTGTTCATCTGCAGTGTAAACCATCATCTGCAGTTCCTTTTTACACAGTGTATATCAGCCTCTGCATTGATCTGTCAGCGACAATATTGCCCATTCAGGGAACACCCTTAATGCAGCAAAATCACCCAAAACACTGCCGGGAGTATTTAACACAAATAATTGAGGCTAGTCCACTGGGAGAGTGATTTTGGCTGTCAAGGAAGACTTTGGGCCAGGGAGGTTTACACTGGAGGATGACTGAAGGACACAGATAACAATGGAGAGCTTCAGGGGAGCAACTTCAGAGCCTGGGGCCTTGCAGCAGAAAGCACGGCTGCCACTGTTGGAATGATTCCATTCGGGAGTGACCACAGGACCAGGATTAGAGGAGCCCGGAGAGGTCAAAGGATCGCAGGGCAGGTGGAGATTCTGTTCCAAACTCTGCCTCTCACCACCTCTCCACCTGGGAGTGTTTATCAAGCTGTGATTCTCTCGGCCCCTCCCTGTCTCTGCGGGATAGTGTTGTCAGCCGGTACCAACCACCTCTGCCCCGATCCATTACCACACCTGTTGTGAGCCGTCATTACTCACAGTTTCACTCTACGGCAGCTTTGCAGTCTCAGCTTTCTCATTTGCTTGAGTCTTCTGCCCCCACACTTACACGCCAGAACACACAGGCACTTGTTTACCGGCACATTTACACACACAAGCAGTTCAACTCACGCACCTTCATTCCACTCCATTCACCGATTAAAAAAATGAACAAATCACATTTATTTTCTAAAATATTTGATGGTGCATTGATGATTTCATAAAAGTTATAAAATTATGCACTATGGAAACAGGCCATTCCGCCCACCATATTCATGCTAACCCATGGACCCATCCATTTTAATCAATGTAAATCAATGTAATCAATGCAAATCCCAAATTATCCGTAAACTTCAATGCCAAGGCAATTTAAGTGCTCATCTAGAGACACTTGCAGCTAGTGATTCTGCTTTCACCACTCACTCCAGCAATGCATTCCAGGTATTAACCATACGCTGGGTGTAATAGGTCTTCCTCGGATCCCCTGTAAATTCTCTCTCCTTTCTCTAAACCTCTGTCCTCCGCTTTAATCCACGTGATATGGGGTAAACTTTCTGCAGTCTAGCGTGTTCCTCAGATTCCTCGTGATTTTATATAATTCAATCATGTTTCCACTTGAACTTATCTGCTCCAGGGAAAACACACCTAGCTTCCCAGAAGATAGACACAAAATACTGGAGTAACTCAGTGGGTCGAGCAGCATCTCTGGAGAAATTGAATAGTTGCTGTTTTGGGTCGGAACCCTTCTGCAGACCAGATCAGATTTCTAGTCTCTCCTTACAATGCTCCACTCCGGGTAATATCCTGATGAACCTCTCTTTAAACTTTCTCTGCACCCTTGGATAGAGTAGATGTGGAGAGGATGTTTCCATTAGTGGGACAGTTCATAGCGAGAGGTCGTAGCCGCAAAATTAAAGGACATTCTTTTAGGAAGGAGATGAGGTGGGATTTCTTCAGTCAGAGGGTGGTAAGTCTGTGGAATTCTTTGTCACAGAAGGCTCTGGAGACAAAGTCAGTGGATATATTGAAGGCTTTCTTGATATAGATTCTTGATTAGTATGGGTGTTATGGGTTAAGGGGAGAATGCAGTAGAATGGGGTTAGGAAGGAGAGATAGATCAGCCATGATTGAATGATGGAATAGACGATGGGCACAGTCTAATTCTGCTCCTATTCCTTATGTCATTCTTATGTCCTTATGTCGTTATGCGACAGGCAGGCAATCAGAGCACAATTACAGCCTCGATGTTGGGAAGGTTAGCAGAAGGGTTTCACGTGCAGACTGGGATCAGGCAGGACTGTGGCATTGCTCCACTCCCTTTCTCAGCCTTCCCCACTGGAATATGACACCTCACACCTCCGACAGGTCCCCACTAGTGTCGAGACAATTTGAAAGCTGTCCGTGTTTAGTAACCTTAATCTCAGTCATCAAGCTGTGGCACACAGACAACAGTTGCATTTGAACGCACTCAAAGGCCAGCTCCAAGTCATTGCTGACTCAATTACTATCGAGAATGGGCCTAAACCTAAACATCCATAAGACAAAAATGATCTACAAACTCCTCCCACTACACCACATCATTTACTGACACCAAAAATCCCCTTTGACAGATGTAGACCAGCTCTAAGTGATGGAAAACATTGCTAATGAAATTCACCATTGATTCTTATCTGTGGATGTAATATTTTAACACAAGTGTGCATGTGCATGGTTGTGCTGATGGGGTATGAATGTGTGAGTATGTGCCTGCAATTGTTTGTGTCGTGTGTGTGTGAATGTTTGTGCTTGCAGCTGTGTGTGCTGCATGCTGCGCATGTGGAACTGAAAAGAATTCACACACTGGGGTATTTTTCATTGGGGACTATCTGACCTCGTTCAGGTTCTCAAGTTATATATGAAGAGGGGATTCAGTTCGTTCCAACAGAAGTTAATGTCTACAGTCTAAAGTATTTTTTGCTATTGGTTTGAAACCAAATACTATGCAACAATACGGTCTTCTTGTGAGTTATTTTACCCGGACGTTTGCAAAGCTGTGGTGGGAAGTGGGGTGGGGTAGGAGGATTGTGATTTTTGCAAAGGAGAAAGCAGGTTGCAGAATTGCCTCCTATTTTTCAATCAGGTCCCTTAGAAAAATACATTATTCCCACATCCCATGTGTGTGCCCCAATGTATTATCTTAATTCTGTGTCAATGCTGTATTTTAATTTCTTATTTCTATCCATTGTTGGGTCAGTATGAAGTGAGCTATATTCTGATAGCAATTCTTCCATTGGGCATTATATCCTCTGTGTGTGTGTGTGTGTGTGTGTGTGTGTGTGTGTGTGTGTGTGTGTGTGTGTGTGTGTGTGTGTGTGTGTGTGTGTGTGTGTGTGTGTGTGTGTGAGAGCGAGAGAGAAAATTGTAGCATGCAGTATTAGGGTTAAATAGACTGGCGAGGATAGACAATTGGTTAATGGCCAGTAAGCAGACAGCAGGAATGAATGGGGGGGGGCTGTAGACTGGGGAACCAGTGCATATAATGCACTTGACAATATCCAAGTCTGCTGATACTACAATGCTGGTGGCAACATGGGCGTTGAGCAAGATGACAAAAGGATTCTGTTAAGTAAATGGGCCAGAGCACGGGTAATTAAATATACTTTGGAATAATGTGAATTCATCATTTCAGCAGAAAAATTGCTATGCAGACAATTATCAGAGTGCTGGAAGAACTCAGCAGGCCCAGCAGCATCTGTGGAGACAAGAGGTGGCAGTTGACATTTCAGTTCAAGACACTGCACCAGGAGCGAGAGGGAAGAGGAAACGTTGCCAGCTGAAGGAGATGCTGGTTGATGGAACCAGTTAGAGAGGGAATGGGTGGAAATGGGAAAGATAAACAAGTGGAGAAGATAATCAGGTGGATAGGTTAGTGTGTGAGAAATAATTTGGAAAATTCACTGTTCTTACCATCGAGTGGGTAAACTACCCAAGCAACATATGGGATGTATTTCATCCAATTTGTGGTTGGCCATTCCTTAGTAATGGAAAAGTCCAAGGACCAGTCAGGGCAGTGTGGGAATAGTAGGAAAAGTTAAAATGAGATGCAACCAAAAGCTCGAGATGGCCATTGTAGACATAGCTCAGGTGCTCTGTCTGAGTCCAACTGGTCTACATAAAGTCATAGTCATAGAGTCATAGAATAGTAAAATTAAATGAGAACTTATCAGTTTGAAGTTTGATCTTTATTTTATGAGGAGTTACGGTGAGCGATTACGTGAAGAAGCCCCCGCCAGTGCGCCTGCGCATCAATCTTCAAAGCAGCGGCGTGAAATCACAGTAACTACAGTCGAAGTGATATAGTAAGACTCAGAAGACTAGAACTACCAGATGATCTTTGCAATTATGAGGGCCGGTAGCAGAGGGCACGTAATCGCTCACCACAACTCCTCATAAAATAAAGATCAAACTTCAAACTGGTAAGTTCTCGTTTAATCTTACGTGAGTGATTCCATGAAGATTTCAAAGCTCTGTGATTTCATGCCGTAGATCCAGGTCCATACGACACACTGCTTCGGTTGACACAGGATAACAAATAATTTATTGAACATTTTTTTAATTATACAATGAACGTATAAAAGAACAGTAATAACCCCTCTCTCCCAGGGGAAATTACAAAGGAGAACTCAAACAGAACCCAAAACAGCATGCCCAAATCCTTCCATTGCGAGGACAGGTTTATCATAAAATCATGAAAAGGTTCCTTCACTGGACCATCCTGCGGCGAAGATTTGGTCTAAAGGCAGGTCCTGCGCCGTTGCTGCGTACGTTGACGCCGCCCTGGTAGAGTGAGATTTAAGCACATCAGTGTCTACTCCAGTATAATCCAAACCTGTTTCGGCCATCTAGAAATAGTTTGTACTGACACCTTTCTATGAGGTTTTTTGTGGCTGATGAGCATCATTGTTTCAGAGCCTCTGAGACTCTTGGTGACCTCAATATATTGACTCAGGTGCGTAACTACACATTGTCTCAAGTCAATGGGGTATGCTTAAAACTTATTTTGGTTCCAGCCGTCCCTGGCCTGCTTTGTTTGATTAGATCATATACATAAAACGTAATATTATCTACAGAAGATTGCATAATGTCCAGTCGTAGCTTTTGCAATATCTGGACCCGTTGCACTGACACTAGTGCCATGAGCATGACCACTTTGAGTGTTAACTTCTGGAAAGACAGAGATGTAATTGGAGCCCATTGCCGAAGCAGTGTGAGCACTATGCTCACATCCCAGATTCCTGTATATCCAGGTCTGGGAGGGTTTTGTTAAAATACCTCTCATGAATTGGGCCACCAATGGATGAGATCCGACAGAGTGTTGTCCCGACCCTTGCCCTAAATAGGAGGACAAAGCACTTTGAGCACTATTAATGGCACTATAGCTCAACTGCTCATCAAAATGCAATATAGCAAGGAACTCCAATACATCCGGAGTCGCCCGGCTTGGTACTTGACCTGCACCATCGTTTGTAGCCCGTCTGAAAGGGTATGGTTTTTGAGGCGGCATCCTGCTCCCAGGATGAGTTTTGATGAGGCCGATTGTTTTTGCCTCATCGTCCAGGTCTTTTTCTGGATATTAGAGGATCTGCACAAGACTGTGAACCATGGGTTGAGCATAGGCTTGATGGCTATTTTGTGAATAATTAATTTTCAAAATGGGCATTACACAGCAGGCCCTATATCCTGCTGTGTTTTTTGATAGTGGTGCCCTTGTATCATTTTCCCAAACACCATTATTCCTGCTCCAACCAGTTTCAGGACTTTCTGCAGCCTCAACTCATGCACCCTCATAATGCGCCCATTTGAGCGATGCACAGTTAACAGGTGTCTGATATTTCTGCGAAGTTTTCTCCATTATGGAGTCCTGGAACTGGTGAGATGCCATATATTTGACATTGCCGGCAGGTTTTCATCCATCTGTTCACCAGTATGGCAAATTTTGCTTGCCACATCCGGCACACCTGGAGCATAGCTCATGTGCTTTGGTGCATGCTCTTCTGCAGTGTCACCAACTTCAGGGTCAGTCAGATCCTGCCCTGGCTCTCCCGGCTCATGCTCACGGGAGGTATCATGCTGCCCTTAAAAAGGCGCTGCTGTTATGGGTCCCCATGCAGACTTGTAGGCATATTGTTGTTCCTACGTGTATAGCTCTTTGCTATATGGACCTCTGCTAGAGGTTGCTGCTGAAAGCTGCTGGGGAACCCTGGGGGTATAAAACCCTGGCAGGAACACCTCCGGGATCTCTGGTTTCCTCCCACACTCCAAAGACATACAGGTTTATGTTAAATGGCTTGGTATAATTGTAAATTGTCCCTAGGTTGTGTAGGATAGTGTTAATGAGCAGGGATTGCTGGTCAGTGCGGACTTGGTGGGCCAAAGGGCTGTTTCCCTGCTACATCTCTAAACTAAACTAAACTCAACAAAACCTGAGTCTATCTGCTTGTGATGCTGCTGCACATAAGATTCTCATTGTATTTGCACCTCACCATGCTTGTGCACATGACAATAAACTCAAATTAACTTGATTTGTCTTGACTGGGTGCTCAGAATCAAACAGAATGCTCAGTAAATTCAAGGCTGCAATCAATGGCATTTTCACTGGAACGTCAAGGGATATGGGGATTGTGCAGGAATGTGCAGCTGCTGTCTGAAGATCAGCAATGAATGTCATAGCACCATGAGTCGAAGCAAGATCCTGGGACCATGTGGCTCTATCACCATCTAACCCTTTGCTTTCCCAGAGGGAGGCATCCCATTGATTTCCCACACGTTTCACGAATGGCAGACAGAAACCAAGGCGACTGCTTGTTTCCAACGCTGGCCTCATCTTTCCATTGAAGTCATTCTCCTCAGCTCAGCTGGGGAATTGAACCTAACATCATCACAGCCTGAAATGCAAAGTATTTCCTGACAGACTCAGATGCTGAACTAAAATGGCGTGGAGCTAACAGTACTCTTATTCTTCTTCTGTGTAGTGTTGGGAGCCAAGGGAAGTCATCCTATCACTAAAGTTACTTCCAAAAGTGAATTTAACATCTTGCTGGTGGTGGTTGCTGTTCGTAGGCCACTTCCAAGCCTGGAACTCACAGGAGCCTTTAATGCACATGTGTGCTTTTATTTCAGCTGCATGCAGTGCCAGTATCCTAATAAATCACAAAAGAACTGCTAAAACATATGCATCTTAAATATTCTATTCACAAGGTGATATTAATAGATCCTTCAGCTCACTGAGTCAGCACCAGCAATCAAGCACTCGCTTTTCTGATCCCTCACTAATCCCATTTTTATTCTCCCCATCTTCTCATGCCCACAGGCTTTCCCACTCATCTGCACACTGGGCGCAATTTGCAGTGGCAAACTAACCCACCAACTTGCAGCTATTCCAGACGTAGGAAGAAACCGGAGCACCCTGAGGAAATCCACAGAGTTACGGGGAGCACATGCAAACCCCACACAGAGAGCACCCAAGGTCAGGATCGAACTAGGTTCACTGGAGCTGTGAGGCAGCAGCACTACTAGCCATTCCATTTTGACACCTCGTCTACTCTGACCAACTACCCAACAACTATTCGCAAAGATCACATCAGTCACATACTCACATCCACTGCTCTACTTCCCCAGAGGCCATCTCCTGAACAACACTCAAAATCAATTGAGTTCTGATATTCTCCTGCATGCCTCACGGAGGAATTTACATGGTTTCTGCTTCTGTCTTCCATCTTCCACCTTCGTGCATCCCTTTGCCTGAGGAGGGGCTCCAACCCGGTACGTCACCTCCACAGATGCTGCCTGACTCCTCCAACACTTTGTGGCTTGCCCTTTGTCCTGCTTCTTCCAACATCATTCTAATATCTGACTTCTGAAAGGAAAACAAATATAACTTCAGATGCTGGTGAGTGAAATTAAAAAAGAGATGCTAGATAACCATATAACAATTACAGCACAGAAACAGGCCCTCTCAGCCCTTCCAGTCCGTGCCGACCATTTGTTTTCCCCTAGTCCCATCTACCTGCACTCAGACCATACCCCTCCATTCCCTTCACGTCCATATACCTATCCACTTTACTTTTAAATGTTAAAATCGATCCTGCCTCCACCACTTCTGCTGGAAGCTCATTCCACGCAGCCACCACCCTCTGAGTAAAGAAGTTCCCCCTCACGTTACCCCTAAACTTCTGTCCCTTAATTCTCATGTCATGCCTTCTTGTTTGAATCTTCCCTACCCTCAATGGGAAAAAACGTATCCACGTCAACTCTGTCTATCCCTTTCATCATTTTAAAGACCTCAATCAAGTCCCCCCTTAACCTTCTGCGCTCCAAAGAATAAAGACCTAACTTGTTCAACCTTTCTCTGTAACATAGTTGCTGGAACCCTGGCAACATTCTAGTAAATCTCCTCTCTACTCTCCCTGCTAGATGCTAGAAAACATCAGCTAATCCAGAAACAAGTTAACTGGTTCAAGTCCTGATGCATGGACTTGACAAGAAATGTCAACTATTCCTCTGATTCCACAAAATCTACTCGACCCATTGAGTTTCTCCAGCAGTTTCTTATTAGCTCCATGTTTCCAGCATATGCTGTCTCTTGCACCTTCGATTGGTTAAACTTGAACTGGTTTCTCTGTCCACAGATGCCACTAAACTGGCTGAGTTCTTCTCTTTTATATCCCACTTGAGATGCTGTTAAGGCACAACATCTCCATGTTGTTTTAGTTGTTTCTCTCTGTAATTGAATCAGAATTTTCTTTCTGCCTCAACTGCTTCTATTCCACTCTCCTTCTCAAAGGTTTGTTGAACTACACTCAGTTGTCACAGAGTCATAGCGACATAGACCATGGAAACACATCCTTCAGCTCAAATAATAGCTAGGCTATTCTTCTCTTAGCTAGGAGAAACTAATGCCTCCTGCCTGCATTTGACGCATATCAGATTAGATTAGATTAGATTAGATTCCTTTATTGTCATTCAGACCTTTCGGTCTGTACGAAATTGTTACCATGCAGTCATAGCATATAATTAAAAAACAAAACACACAATAAATACATATTTAACATCCACCACAGTGACTTCACCAGGCACCTCCTCACTGTGGTGGAAGGCAAAAGTCTTAAGTCATTGGCTTCATCCCTCCTAGTTCTCCCTCTGCGCTGAGGCGATCCAGCCCTCCGACGCCGCTGACGCACCACAGCTCTAAGCCGGGCCACCGCCGCCATTGGAGCACCGCAGCTCTAAGCCGGGCCACCGCCGCCGCTGGAGCACCGCAGCTCTAAGCCGGACCGCCACCGCTGCTGGAGCACCGCAGCTCTAAGCCGGACCGCCGCCGCCGCTGGAGCACCGCAGCTCTAAGCCGGACCGCTACCGCCGCTGGATTAACCGCAGCTCTAAGCCGGACTGGATTACCGCAGCTCTAAGCCAGACCGCCGCTGCCGCGGGAGCACCGCAGCTCTAAGCCAGACCGCCACCGCTGCTGGAGCACCGTAGCTCCAAGCCGGACTGCTGACGCTGGAGCACCGCAGCTCTAAGCCGGGCCGCCGCCGCTACTGGAGCACCGCAGCTCCAAACCAGGCCGCCGCCGAACGCTGCCACAGCTCCGAGGCCGCCAGCTCCGCCATTAGGCCTCAGCACAGACGGAGACGGTGACGGGGGACAAGCATCCCCCCGAAGGGAGAGACTAAAACCCTGTTTCTCCCACCCAACCCCCCCCCCCCTCCCCCACACATACACACAACCTAATAAAACAAACTTCTACTAAAACAAACACTAGAAGACAACAAAAAAAGAAAAAAACAGACGGACTGCCAGCCAGGGCGGCATATCCCTCTAAACCTTTCCTTTCCAAGTACCTATCCAAACTTTACCTGTACATGTAGCTGTCAATGGCATCACCAGTTTTCAGCAAGAGCACAACTTGTGCGGTATGGTATCCTTTGGTAACTTTGACAAACATTTGCTAATTGATGTCCCATTGTTACCCTCGCCTTCCTTGTAACTTGTCTTTTCAGTACTTCTTTGCCAGTTGCAGTCGTACAATCACAGAGAGATACAGCACAGAAACAAGTCCCTCCACCCATCTGGTCTATGATGACTATCAAGCACTCATCCACATAAAGCACATTCTATACTCCCCATATCGCCATCAGTGCATCCCTAGTTCTACCACTTCTCTATACCATTGGGGTAATTCACAGCGGCCAATTAACCCACCAACACCCACCTCTTTAGGATGTGGGAAGAAAGTGCAGCACCTGGAGAAATCCTGAGTTCATGGGGAGAATGGGCAAACTCCACACAGACAACATCTGATGTCAAGACAGAACCTGGGTCGCTAAAGCTGTGAAGAAGCAGTACAGTGTAGGAAGGAACTGCAGATGCTGGTTTACACCGAAGATAGGCACAAAATGCTGGAGTAATTCAGCGGGACAGTCACCATCTCTGGAGAGAAGAAATGGGTGACGTTTCGGGACGAGACTCGCTGTACAATCAGCCGCCCAACTGTACTACCCAATGGAAGGTGTTGTGTCCAACGGGATGGTGTACAGTAACAGGGAATAGGAAGGCGCTGTTATTAGGCTTAACTGCAGCTCTTTCAAGATCTTTAATCCCGTCCAATATACATAACTTGTGCACATTATCGTTGTGTTCTCAATACCTGAATTTTTAGTGTGAAGCTCTGCTAAAATCCATCTTCTCAACACGTGCAACTTGACAGCTCATTGAACATAACCTTTGTAATAAGTCGAGTCATACACAGGTCAAGATACAACACATATTTATTAAAGTCCACTTACAGCATTGGTCTACAGGACATGACAGTAACTAGCAGCTACTCAGACTGAATTACGTACGCAAGTTCTTGGTAATGTAAATCGCATATTACTATTACTACTAACTAACAAGCACTACAATTGGTTAGTAGGAAATAACCAATCCACATCTTTCCTTGTAGAAACAAAATAAAGCATAGACACGTGGAAACATGGTGGCTAAACGTTAATAACGCATTTGGGGAAGTATAGATGGTTACACAAAATCGCCGTATCTAATGGGTGGCCTGTTGACCCATCCGGCACGTGTGCGGTACGAATCCGCATCTCCTCTTTTCACCGGTGAAGAGACTGGGGATGTGACCGGGGATGTGACTGGGGACAGCACCGGAGACCCGCCGGGTAGAGGTGGTGAAGTAGGCGAGCTGGGCGCTGAACGCTGTGGAGAGGCCGTGGGGGACACAGTCTCTGGTAGTGGAGCAGCCGGCCCAGTAGTGGGAGGGTATACAAAACGCGAGACCTCTGGATACGGAGTTGCAGGAATCGTTTCCTTCACAGGAAGGAGATATTGACGGTTGCATCTGTAAATGGCCCAGTCCGTGCTCACCAAGTAAGAGCGCGGTTCTTTGGCAGGGCTGTGGATGTGACCCAGACGGCCTTAGCCCTTGTTGGTCTGGAGGCGAACAACCTGTCCACTGGAGAGAGGTTTAAGTGGCTTACTGAACTTGTCGAAAAAACATTTTTGTGCATCGTGCTTGAATTGTAGGCGGAGAACGGACCTGTGGCTGTAGAAGCTGCTGGGGTACAGGCAGGGCAGCACGGGTTTGAGGAGACATAAGTCGTTGGGTTAGGGAACCCAGTATGGAATCCCTGGCAATGTTCCTTAAATTGAGCAAGTCCAGGCAGATGTCAGATTTAGCAAGGTAAGAACGCTCCATTTGCTGACCAAAAGTGGCCCACTGGGCACTCGCATTCCACGCCCGACTACAAGCCAGCAGGCCGGGCTTCTTACCCTTGAGAATGCCCATTGGTATCAACTCTGCCAGCGAGGTTCGTCAGCGCATGATGGCGCAACTGTTTGCGGGGTATCATGCGCCATCATCGCTGATGACATTCTCATCTAAGGGTGCGACTTGGCTGAGCATGACGCCAATCTGAAGAGAGTGTTTGGACCGTGCCAAAGACATTCAGCTCAAACTCAATCCCCTGAAGTACAAGTTTCGGGTCCCGGAAGTTACCTACGTCGGATATGTTTTCACAAGTGTGGGTCTCAGACCAGACCCATCAAAAACTACTGCTATCAACGAGATGCCGGTTCCTACTGACGTTACGCGTCTACAAAGGTTCAACTACCTGGGGAAATGTATTCCCAACCTCAGCGACATATCTGCCCGCCTGCAGGAACTGACACACACAGACACTGCATGGTCCTGGTATCCGCAGCACCAAAGAGCTTTTGATATCCTCATGTTGCAGCCGGCCAGCACACCTACCCTCGCCTACTTCGCTTTGGAGTTACCAGTAACACTCACATGTGATGCGTCCTAGTACGGACTTGGCGCTGCTTGCCTGCAGACCACTACCGATGGCGACTGCAAGCATGTTTCATATGCCTCTCGCACACTAACCGATACTGAACAACGTTACGCCCAGATTGAAAAATAATTGCTTGCAGTGGTTTTCGCCTGCATGAAATTCAAAGACTTTATTTTTGGGAAGTCTGTGACTATAGAAACAGACCACCAGCCACTGGTCACCATCTTGAATAAACCATTTTACGCTGCTCCGGCTCGCCTGCAACGGATGATGATGCAACTGCAGAGTTTTGATTTCAACATTGTCTACAAAAAAGACAAGGATATGCACATAGCTGACATGCTATCAAGGGCCCCTTGCAAATCCAGCGAACAACAGCCCTCTGAACAGGACCAGTTCTCAGTAATGAAGGTATTGTATGATCCCACTTCTGACACTATGTAATAGGTCAAGTCATACACAGGTCAAGATACAACACATATTTATTAAAGTCCACTTACAGCATTGGTCTGCAGGACATTACAGTAACTAGCAGCTATTCAGACTGAAACACGTAAGCAAGATCTTGGTAATATAAATTGCTTTCTTTATCTTTGAGGAGTCCTAGCCTCTTTCGAGTTACCTTCTTGTTTTTAATGTATATCCAAACTGCCATGGGATTTTCTTTAATACTACTTGCAAAATACATTTCTTGACTCCTTTTGGCCCTCCTAATTCTCTGCTTGATTCATTCATTCATTCACCCACACCTACCCAATCTATTTTTAGCTGTTGACAGAGTGTCCACTTTAATCACTAACCTTGCCATTATCGCCTACAACCCAACAAGTTTGGCAGCTATAAATCTTGTGGTTTAATCTCATATCAGTGAAATAATAAAGGCATTATCACACGAACAAAGGTTACTCCCGCTTAAGGGGCGAGATCAAAGAGTGGTTCAGTGGCTCTGAAGAAAGCGCTGAATTGTACAAAGAATGAAAGATTCCAGAGGAAATCGTGCCGTTGCTTGTGGAGAGGTGGGAGGATGAGTAGCAAACCAGTCATTGAGTCAGTGAGCAGAACAGAAGGGAGAAGGGAGGTGACTAGGTCTCCTGTAAAGCTGCCACAAGGGATGTCCAAGCTGTGATGAATCTAGATCGTACCTTGTGTTTAGGTGAATGAAGATGAGGAGAGTCAGCATCACTTGGCAATTACACGTATGGGCTTGTGTTCATTTCAGAACAATCTTCACAATGGAAATCATAGAAAATGGATTTCATCCCAGAAGAATGGGGAAAGCCAAGAACACACAGAAAGATGGAGGCACAAGAAACTGCAGATGATGGCATCTTGAATACTAAACAATGCGCTGGAGAAACTCAGCAGGCGAGGTAGCATCTGTGGAGAGAAATGGACAGACGATGTTCGTGTCAGGCCTCATGCAGAAAGATGCTGAAGAAGGGTTTCAATCCGAAATGTCACCTATACCTGTGCTCCAGAGATGCTGCCTGACCCCCTGAGTTACTCCAGCATTTTCTATCCATCCCCCATGCAGAAAGATCTTGATCTCAAAAAGCTATTTATGCTCAGAGAATGTAGTTCAGGTACTAACAAGTACTTTGCATCAGTAAAAGGACACAGTGTGCTGGACTAACTCAATGGGATATATAGCATTTCTGGAGAATATAGATAGGTAACGTTTCAGGTTAGGACCCGAAAAATCTAAAGAAGAGTCCCGACCCACAACGTCATATATCCGTGTTATCGGAGATGCTGCCTGATCCACTGCATTACTCCATCACTTTGTATCCTTTTGTGTAAACTAACATCTGTAGTTCCTTGTTTTTATACTTTGCATCAGTGTTCACCAAGAAGAAGGCCATGGAGAATAGTGAAATCACTGTTAGTTATAATATGCAAGGGTATTTTGAAATCCAGAAAAAAACTGTGTTAGATCTCTTGAAAATATTAAAGTGGATAAGATCCCAGGATCTGATGGAATCTATCCCAGGTTGTTGAAAGAGGTAAAAGAGAAGATTATTAGAGATTGATGAAGATCTTTGTATCTAGTGCACTGAATACTAGCGAATGTTTGTTTAAGAAGAGGAATAGGGATAATCCAGGAGATTGCAGGCCAGTGAGCCTCACACCAATGAAAGGGAAGCAATTGCAGTGGATTAGAAGAGATAGGATTTACTCACATTTGGAAGAGAAAGGGTGGTGGGTGTATGGACCAAGCTGCCAGAGGAGGTAATTGAGGCTGGGACGATCCCATTATTTAAGAAACAGTTAGACAGGTACATGGATAGGACAGGTTTGGAGGGATTTGAACAATTCGCAGGCAAGTGGGACTAATATATTTGGGACATTGGTGTGGGCGAGTTGGGCCAAAGGACCTGTTTCCACACTATCACTCTATGACTCTATGACTTTGTGAGTCTAACAAGCTAAATAGGGATAATGACCTTGGCTTTGTGTGAGGAAGGTCAAGTCTGGTCTTACAAACTTAATTGAGTTTTTTGAGGTTACAAGGATAAAGCAGTGAATACTGTAAGACCTTTGATAAGGTCCCTCGTAGCAGGCTGAGCCAGAAGATTGCTAGTTTAGATACAGAACTGTGGTTTACTCAGAGATGACAGAGAGTAGTATTAAATTGTACTATTTTGACTAGAAGTATTTGAGCATAGTGTTTTGCAGAGTGCTGGGGACCTAATATATATATATATATTAGGTCCCCATCACTCTGATTTAGTTATATCATTATATACATATATATATATAGTATATAATGATATAACTAAAGTTGCAGGTAGACATGATAGAAATATATAAAATTATGAGAGTCATGGGTAGGATAGACACTCGGAACCTTTTTTCCAGGATAGTAAAATCAAGCACTAGAGTGATGTTGGCTTCAGTGAGAAAGCAAATGTAGCATAAAAGCAGGGAAATCTCCTTCACTCCCAGACAATCACAGTTTTGGTCTGATTGCAGGAGACACATATTCGCTTTTACAGTACATTAGTTTAAAGCAGTTGATTTGTGGGACGAAGGGGATTGACATATATGGAAAGGTTGCACCCGGCATGCATGTGCTCACAGAGGTTTGAAAGAATAAGAGGTGATCTTGCTGCAAGGGCTTGAGGGGGTAGGTGCTGGGAGTATGCTTCCCATGGTAGGGGAGTCTCAGTGGACATAGCCCCTCATTTAAGGTAGAGGTGAGGAGGAATTTATTCTAGCAATGTGTTGTGGAAATTGACAAATCTCTACCCCAGAGAGCTTGAGCAAGTGATATATTTTTGATATATTGTGGAGACTAGGATTATTGGGATGAGGCAGGAGAGTTTGAGACCAAGCTGAGCTATCATTATCAAGGCATTGTACCAGTCTAGCCCTTGACACGAAGTTCCAGATGCATGTTCTCCAACAAAACCCATCTATTCAGGATTGGATTAGGAATACATTATATCAATTCTATTCAAAGAAGAATGGCTCAATAGTTCTGCCCAATGCTTATTCAGGAGATGTAAGGAAATAGATCAAGGGGATAAGGGGTTTCATTCTTATGCCATAAAGTCATGTGATAGTAGAATTAGGCCATTCAGCCCATCAAGTCTACTCCACCATTCAATCATGGCTGATCTATCTCCCCCTCCTAACCCCATTCTCCTGCCTTCTCCCCATAACCTCTGACACCTGTACTAATTAAGAATCTATCGATCTCTGCCTTAAAAATATCCACTGACTTGGCCTCCACAGTCTTCTGTGGCAAAGAATTCCACAGATTCACCACCCTCTGACTAAAGACATTTCTCCTCATCTCCTTCCTAAAATAATGTCTTTTAATCCTCTCTCACTCATGGAAACATCCTCTCCACATCCATTCGATCCAAACCTTTCACCATTCAGTATGTTTCAATGAGGTCTCCCCTCATTCTTCTAAAATCCAGCGAGTACAGGCCCAGAGCCGACAAACGTTCATCATATGTTAACCTATTCATTCCTGGGACCATTCTTGTAAACCTCCTCTAGACCCTCTCCAGAGCCAACACATCCTTCCTCAGATATGGTGCCAAAAATAGCTCACAATATTCCAAATGTGGCTTGACCAGCGCCTTATAGAGCGTATCGTCCTGCTGGGTACAAGTGTGTCATGCCAGCATTGAATGTAGTGTGATTAATTACTGGAGTATCTCTGACTTTTCCTGTTAAGATGCGGGAGCTAAACTCACCCAGGGAAATGCTAGGTCAAATATCCAGTGTGACACAAAACAACTAATGTTAATTCTTCTCATCCAGAACTTAAATGCAGGTAGGCAGTCAAAGAAGAAACTCAAAAAATACTCCAGAGAGTTGATTATATCTCCTGAAAAGCTATTACAAGGGCCGTCTGGATCACGGGGGCTACTAGGTTTGTTATTTGGCTGAATGTAGACAAGGATAGTCAGCCGTATTTGAAAATAAATCCATATAGGTCTATGTGTTGGAAGGAGCTGCAGATGCTGGTTTACACGGAAGATAGACAGAACATGCTGGAGTAACTCAGTGAGACAGAGAGCACCTCTGAAGAGAAGGAATAGCTGACGTTTCGGGTCGAGACCCTTCTTCAGACTGAGAGTCAGGGGAGAGGGAAACTAGAGAAATGGGAAAAGTGTGAAAACAACAGATCAAATCAGACAATGACAGACCGTCCCCTCAACCAACAATGAACCATTCTACATGTTCTTGACCATCGTCTGCTTTGATCTGTCATTTTCACCCCTTGCCCTTCCATACCTCTAGTTTCCCTCTCTCACAACTCTCAGTCTGAAGAAGGGCTCGACCTGAAACATCACCCATTCCTTCTCTCCAGGGATACTCAAGCATTTTGTGTGTATTTTCCATAGATGTCTGGGTTCATTTTATACCCCTTATGCACCTTTCTATGCCCCCACCTAATGTTGCCCTGCAGATTACTTACAACAATAAACTCTGCAGTAAGATCATTTTCAACTGGCTAATACTAAAAGAAAAAAACAAATATTGCCTAATCTAACTTCTAGTTCATGTTCTCAAGGGAAGGAAACATGCCTTTCTTATTTACCAGTCCTCGGTGTGAATCTGGGCCCATACACACTGGCTGGGGTAGTCTGAATTAACTGGTCAATCAGTAACCTCAGGATCAGCTTAGAGTCAAGCTGCACGTGCCAGACTTCTTAATGGCATCCACATCCTGAGATTAAATTTTCAAAGAGAGCATAATGATTTATACCCTTCACTGTATTGGCTTTGTGACATGTGCAATGCATGCTATGAATAAGCCAGTTATAATATCCTTTGTTTGTCTTGGCCAGCCGAATCCCACACAATAAAGGGTATCCTGACACAGTCGGAACTGAAATGTGAGCAAAGAAAAGTGTGATCAGTGGCTGAGTCTCCGTTCCTCCGGTACTTCTTTTCACTGCCATTCCTCTTCTCCGCCTGGTTCTCCTGATGACTCCCTTGGGTAATGTCCTGGAACAAGATCACCCTCCTATGAACTAACCTATAGACAGACCAACAGTCAGTCTTTGCAGATCATTAAGGAACAAGATCCCTGATGTCTGAACCCTCCCTGGCTCTCAGTCCTGATAATGACATAGCACCAGAAGGATTGAGTTCGATTGGTTTACTGAACAATGTTGATGTGGGCAGAGCAACGTCAGATGGATTTTAATTCTGAAATACTTGAAGTGATACATTTTAGGAAGAATCACTTGGCTAGGAATTACACAATGAATGGTAGGACCCTGGGGAGCTTGGGCAAAGAGAAGGACCTCAGTGTGTAAGACTGGGGGTCCCTAAATGTTCCGGTACAGGTGGATAAGGTGGTGAAGAAATCATTCAGGATACTTCATTGGACGGAACATAGAATATAACAGCGAGGAGGTTATTCTACAACTTTGTAAAACAATGGATACATGAGACTGCAGATGCTAGAATCATGAGTGAAAAGCAAAGTGCTAGAGGAACTGGGGGGGGGGGGGGGGGGGGGGGGGGTGGTCAGGTAGCACCTGTGAAGGATAACAGGCAGATGATGTTTCAGGTCGGGACCCCTCTAAAGACCCAAAATATTGTATGTCCATTTTTCTCCTTTGATGCTGTCTGATTCACTGAGCTCCTCCAGTACTTAGCTTACTTTGTAAAACATTGGTCAGGCTACAGATAAAATATTGTTTCCAGTTCTAGTTGCTCGAATATAGAAGGGAAGTATTTACATTGAAGAGGATGCAGAGGAGATTCACCAGGATGTCCCCCTTCCCTTCCACCCATTCCCTTCTATCCTTCCCTATGTTTCTACAATACATTCCCCATCTCCTTCCTTATTAGAAACATTATTGTCTCCACTTCACCACAAGCCTTGGTTGCTATCTCCACCCAACCACCAATCGTTCTTCCTGACCTGGACCCACCTATCAATTCTGAAGAAGTCTGAACAGGGTCTAAGAAAGATCGTGATCCGAAACATGGTCTGCCCAATCTCTCCCAAGATGCTGCCTAATCCACTTAAGTTTCTTCAGTCCTTGTGTTTTACTCAAAGTTCCAGCATTTGCAGTTTCTTGTGTCTTCACCTATCACTTGCCAGTTCTAGTCCTACCTCTTCCCCTCACTTCTACCAGGTTTCTCCCCTCTACGTCGTTCTGAACCAAACATCATTGATCTATTTCACCCCACAGATAATGCCTAACCACTGCATTCTTCCAGCATTCTGAACAATGAAAACCTTGCTTGCAGCAGCATAACAGGCACATAGACTTAGGCAATACATAAAACTTAAATCATACATAAATTATGTAAGACAAAGGCTATGCAAAACAAGACATTCATGGACAAATACACAATGAATAAACAACTCTCTGGTTGTGCAAGAGGAAAGTAGCTGTTCCTGAAACTGGTGGTGTGTGACTTCAGTCCTCTGTCCCCTCTGCCCAACAGCAGCAGTGAGAAGAGGCAGTGTGTTGGATGGTGGGAATGTTTAATGATAGATGTGCCTTTCTGAGGAGGTGCCTCATGTAGATGAATTGAATTGAATTGAATTATACTTTATTGTCATTCAGACCTTTCGGTCTAAATGAAATTTCGTGCCTTGCAGTCATACATCTAACAAAATAACAAAAACACACAATAAACACAAATTTAACATCCACCACAGTGAATTCACCAGGCATCTCCTCACTGTGATGGAAGGCAAAAGTCTTAAAGTCTTTGTCTCTTCCCTCCTTGTTCTCCCTCTGCGCTGAGGCGATCCAGGCTTCCGATGTTGTGACCCCACCGGGTGATGGTAAGTCATTCCCGCGGCTGAATCCGAGCTCCGGCGAACGGGCCGGTTCAAACTCCGCGGCCCGGGGTGGTCGAAGCTGCCGAAGCTGCTGCCGTCCAGTCCAGCGGACGAAGCTGTTGTTGCGGGAGCTCTGGAAAAACAGGTCACCAACCCGTGACCTGCAAGCTCCCGACGATGTCGTCCACTGGGCCCGCGGCTGAGCCTCCGAAGTTGGGTTGCTGCCGCCGGAACGCTGGAACGCCGGAACGTTGGGCTGGGTCCTCCACTCTCTGCAGCCGCTTGCTTTCCTGCATCACTTCAGCATCTATGGTGTGCAAGTGGAAATATTAAGAGCTTCAAGCCTTAATATTTCCATTGATCTTTACTTACCAAAGATCTTTGCTTTACTTTAGAGATACAGCCCGGAAACCGGCCCTTTCAGACCTCCGAGTCCGTATCGACCAGCCTTCACCCCCTACACTAACACTAACGCTATCCTACACACTAGGGACAATTTTACAACTTACCAAAGCTAATTAACCTGCAAACCTGTACGTCTTTGGAGTGTGAGAGAAAGCTGAAGCACTCAGAGAAAGGCCATTCGGTCACAGGAAGAACATACAACCTGGTGTGGACCAACCACATTGATGTAACAGCTAAGAAGGCACACCAACATCTCTACTTCCTCAGGAGACGGTCGCCAATGACTTTTACAAAGATGCGCCAGAGAAATCATATCGTCAGATTGCATCACTGCTTAATTTGGGAACAGCTCTGCCCAAGTTTGCAAGATATTGGAGTTTGCAAGAGTTGTAGATGTGGCACAATCCATCACACAGACCAGACTTCCCACCACTGACTCCATCTGCACTTCATGCTGCCTCGGAAAGGCAGCCAACATAATCACAGACTTGTCCCACCCCGCTCTTTCATTCTTCTCCTTGAAAGTGCACACCACCAAACTCAGAAACAGCATATTCCCCTCTATTATCAGGCTTCTGAACTGCGATCCCATCAGCTAGAGACTGTTCAATTTATTTCAATCCCATCGTGGACATTGGACCTTGTCTGTGGAACTTGTAGATTAACCCTTATTAATCCATTGATGTGCTATTATGCACAATAATGTTAGAACCTATTCTGCACTTTGTATCCTCCCATTTGCTCTATCTATTGCGCTTAAGCTTGAGTTGATCACATCTATGTATGGTATATCTGATCTGTTTGGAGAGCGGGCAAAACAAACCTTTTCGCTGTACCTTGGTATATGTGACAATAATAAACCTAGATATGTGAACCTCCTGTGTGTTGGAATTATCATACCAGGTTGTGATGCAACCAGCCAGGATACTCGAGCCTCTTCCTGTCTTTCCTTATCTAAATCAATGTCAGCAAGAGCTTGTTATTGAGTTCAGAAAACAAGGCAGCAAACATTGTAATTCTATCTGCTTCTGTAGCTTCCTCTGGCAGCTCATTCCAGACATGGACTACCCTCTGAGAGAAAAATAAAATTGCCCCTGAGGAAAATTGCCCTAGGAATAAGGCTGTGAGTGTATGTTGTCTGGGTCACATACAGTGAGACTAAACAAGGGCAGTAGATTTTCCATCCCCAGCCAGCCATGGTTTCCTGGTTACCATTAACGATTCCAACTTTGAATTCCAGATGGAATTTGAATACCTGTCCCTGGATTGTTAGTCTATTCATCAGGCAGACACTGACAATCTGCAATTTAAACAAGTCCTGTCATTTAGTTCCCAACTGACCCAAAGAATGGTCAAAGTGTTAGTAACTGCACATGAAAGTGACCACATGGCTGTAATCACTTCACCTCCACCTCACACCCTTCCCTCTATTTTCCTTTTCACATTTTATTTCCTTATGTTGCACACAATTCAGTAGTAGGAAAAGGCCCTTGGCCCCTTGAGCCTGCTCTGTCATTCAATTAGATTGTGGCTGATCTAATTGTAATCTCAACGCTGCATTCCCATTACCCACATTAACCTCTTATTCCCTTACTTATCAAGAACCTCTTGAAGCCTGACTTAAAAGCCTTTAAAAGTTTGGCTTCCAACAGCCTTTGAGAACATGTTTGCAAAACTCTGACAGAAAATAAATTCAACTTATCGCTGTCTTCATTGAATGACCCCTTACCTTTTTAAACAATTTAAGGATGCACTGGATGTGCTGAAAATTGAACACAGATGTTGGTTAGTATCTCTGGAAAAATAACAGATTGAACCATAGGGCACAGCACTCACACCCCTCTCATTAGGAAGTTTCACCACCCCTCCCCTCCAAACTAAAGCTAAAACCTAGTAATGCAACGCTTCAAAGACCCAGAATCGGAAAAAAACCACGAGTGTTATAAACTTTGGCTCCACTTCCCATTCAAATGACCAAAGCATCTTTGATCCAAAAGGTGACGGGTACGGCTTGGCTGTTAATCCTGTGTGAAAATATTTTAAGTACATTTCTCAAAGAAAAGCAAAAGCAAATTATATGAGCTGTTTAATGACACTCCATGGCTATAATCTTGGAAGCCAACATATATTACCTGGAGATTAACTGCTTAAAAACCACAGATGTTTGTGTTGGTAACTATTCCAAACACACTGCTATCAATTGCAGGCTCTGCGTCATCTTTTAACCATTTAATCCCCAAACCGAATATCATAAAATCCATCACTGCTCAATTTTCAGCCCAGGTGGCTGATGAGTGACCTTATTGAGGTGTACAAGACAATGAGGGACATAGATAAAATGAATGTTCACAACCTTTTCCCCAGGCTAGAGCATTCTAAAACTAGACAGCACAGGTTAAAGTGAGAGGGAAGAGATTGAAGATAACCTCAGGGGGAGCTTTTTTCACTCAGAGAGTCATCCATATCTGTAGTGAGCTGTGATGAATTTATAGATGTGGATACTATTGAAACTTTTAAAAGACATTTGGGCAGACATATCAATGGGAAGGATATAGAGATATATGGGCCAAATGCAGGCAAATGGGGCCTGGTTGGGGTCTGCCACCTTGGTTGCCACGGTGGACCAAAGGAACTGTTCCCATGCTGTTTCACTCTGTAACTTCTATGACTCTGTGATATTAGTCCAGTACACAATTAGTAAAGAAGTCCATACTCCTGCAAGAGTTGTGTTCCACTGCTGAGGTAGGATTAGGGTTATGCAGGTCACATCAGTTTAAGAGCCTGATAGTTCCAGGAAAGTAGTTCAAGTAAGGAAAGTAGGCCTCTGTAACAGCGAAAAGAGGGCATGGCTTGGATAGTGGAAATCCTTGACTACACAAGGTGCCTTCCTGAGGCAGCGCTTCATATAGATAATTTCTGTGGTACAGAGTGTTCCTGAATTGGACTGGTCTGAGTTCACCACTCTCTGCAGCCACTCACATTCCCGCATGTTGGAATGATGCAACCAGTCAAGATATTTTCTGCTTTGGCCGGGGTTGGTTTTGTACTATCGTGTAAACACAGTGCCTGGCAGGTTTGTGTTTTTTTTTAATTCATTCTCCAGGTCAGGAAGGTCATTGACAACACAACCCAGTCCCAGGCTGCCCTTGAACTGAATGGATAACCCAGGCACTCCAGCGTGCAGTTATTGAGTCTTCCACATTGTGCGGCTTTGGAGGTCAGACCAGGTAAGACCGATAGATTCTGTTCCCAGATGGAAATGAAAGAAACAGAAGGGATTTTGGAACACACTGTGTTATTGATGAAACGTTTTAATGCCAGATTTCTTGAATTATGTGAATTTAGATTCCACATCTGTCACAGTAGAATGGTTTCTACATTATCACCTTGCATCATTCCTCACCTTCTTCTCATGTATTCCCTTAGGACTGAGGGTGACTTGCTTCCACTCTGGTTCTGCGGTATCTAAGGTGATTGTGGGAACCAAGGTAGGACCCTATGATGAGCATTTGTCAGCACTGGGCCTGTACTCGCTGGAGTTAAGAAGAATGAAGGGGGACCTCATTGAAATATAGAATAGTGAAAGGCTTGGATAAAGTAGCTGTGGAGAGGATGTTTCCGCTAGTGGGAGAGTCTAGGACTAGAGGTCATAGCCTCAGAATTTTAGGAAGGAGATGAGGAGAAATTTAATTTGTCATAGGATGGAGGTTGTGGAGGCCGTCAATGGATGTTTTTAAGGCAGAGATAGATAGATTCTTGATTAGTACAGGTGTCAGAGGTTATGGGGAGAAGGCAGGAGAATGGGATTAGGAGGGAGAGATAGATCAGCCATGATTGAATGGTGGAGTAGACTTTATGACCTTATGACCCATAGAGCCTTTCACAGATGGAGCAGGAGATGCCTGTCGGGTCAGTTGTGCAGATAGCTTCAGAGGGTGGATGCACTCCTTATACCCTTTTCTCTCTCTCTCTCTCCCTCTCCCTCTCCCTCTTTCTCTCTCTCTCTCTCTCTCTCTCCCTCTCTCCCTCCCTCCCTCCCTCTCTCTCTCTTTCTCTCTATCTCACAAATAACTGTGGCTCACTTTCCACTGATGCTGCCTAACCCACTGAATTTTTCAATTTGTATTTAAATTTTAAACCAGCTTTTCCAGTTTGTGATTTATTTTTCCAAACTCTATCTAGGAAAGTAATTT
This sequence comes from Okamejei kenojei, assembly GCA_035221665.1. Taxonomy (NCBI): domain Eukaryota; kingdom Metazoa; phylum Chordata; class Chondrichthyes; order Rajiformes; family Rajidae; genus Okamejei; species Okamejei kenojei. Next base: position 27,056,736 of record CM069138.1, read on the forward strand.
CTTACATCATGGGACTGATTTTGCTTAGCAAAGAGGGAATTGAGACAGCATCAAGCCACCCCACCCCAACAGTGAGTGATCAAATCCTCAGGACCCAATATAGGTCACCAAGAGTGCGTGATATCTGGAACGTAATGCCAGAGGAGGTGGTAGAGTAGTAAAATAGAAACATAGAAAAAAAGTTCAGGAGTATGCCTGCGAGCTATCACCATCATTCAATATGATAATGGCTGATCATCCAAAATCAGTACCCCGTTCCAGCTTTTTCCCCATATCCCTTGGTTCCGTCAGATGCAATCAATATGTTGACGGAACTTTTAGAAAGGCTCTCGCTATGTTTCAGGAACTTTTAGACAGGGTCTTAAATAGGGACGGCACAGGAGGATATAAACCAAATTTGGGCGTGGGATACGTGTTGATGGGTGGAAAGGTCAGCATGGACATGGTGGGCTGAAGGGTCTGTTTCTGTGCTGTAAAACACTATGTATAGCACAATATAACAGTACCACCTAAAAATAGACTTCCAGGCTGTCTTTTTACTGCTGTTTCAATGTCAACATCTCCTTTGTTGTAGGTTGTTTATCTGAAAGATAACTGTGACATGTAGGAAGGGGTTCTATCTACATTATGACTGCTGACGTTTTGTCCAAACTCCTCTCTGCTCCTGCAGGTGAACTGGAAAATTCACATTGTGTTTATCATCCAGTCCCTTTCCACAACTGCTATGCAAATACACTCGACCCACGCGTGTTCTGCAGAAATATACCAATGCGTTTCTCCCTCATGGACTTTGACGCTAATTAGTTATTGGGAAGATACCAATTCTTTTTGCATGGCTTGTGGTTGTTGGCTCCGAGTTAGCTGCATATTATATCTGACTGGCACGTTATCAGACTCTGACTGAGATATCTATAATTTTATTACTGCTCAGTTGATAATGTATTCATTGAGTCTGAAGTACAGTTAAAGAGATCTCTTAATAACCTGGTCCAAACATAATGGTAAATATAGAATTGTAATGACCGAGACATACTCTATAAAAATCTTGCTCAACATTGGAATTAGCCTTTGAAGGTGTAGGAAAGAACTGCAGATGCTGGTTCAAACCGAAGGTAGACACAAAAAGCTGAACAGGCAGCGTCTCTGGAGAGAAGGAATGGGTGATGAACTTTTATTCGCCTTCCATAACAGTGAGGAATGTGGAAGAGGCACTGTGGTGGATGTTCATGTTAAAATCTATTTTGAGTGTACTGTTGCTTTTTATTGGTATGATTGTATGGCAAATCAAATTCCTCGTATTTTTGCAAAACATACTTGACTAATAAAGTATGATTATGATTATTATGATTATGATTATGATTTCCTTACCGGAAGGAAATTAGTGGACAAGGTTTTTTTTAAACATCTGGTAGTTCAACAAACATCATCAGTTTTAGTGATACATTAGTTTAGTTTTAGCTTTAAAGATGCAGCGCGAAAACAGGCCCACCGAGTCCGTGCCCACCAGCAATCCCCACAATTTAACACTATGTTAAACACACGAAGGACAATTTACAATTAAACCAAGTCAATTTGCCTACAAACCTGTACGTCCTTGGATTGTGGAAGGAAACTGGAGATCCCGGAGAAAAACCATGCAGGTCACGAGGCGAACATACAAAGTACAGATAAGCACCCGTAGTCAGAATCGGACCTGGGTCTCTGCCGCTATGAGGCAGCAACTCTACCGCTGCACCACCAAACTGAATTTAAATCCCCCAGCTCCCACAGTGTGGTTGTCACAGGTTCTCAGAACCATTGGGTATTGGATAGATACCTGGTTCACATTGCAAGTGTTGAGGTGGAAATTGTATGAGGTTCAATCGTCGCTAAACACCTGACTCTATAACATCTACAAAACACCGGCAGCATCCAAAAGAGTATTTACTTTATTCTGCTTTAGCAAGGCACCCAACACATGGTGTTTCCATTACACTGACATCGTATGTTCATACGTTCTTGGACCAATATTAATCCATTCGGCCAATCAAGTCTATTCCGCCATTCATTCATGGCTGATCTATCTTTCCCTCTCAACTCTATTCTCCTGCCTTCATTCCATAACCACTAACACCCGTACTAATCAAGGATCTGTCAATCTCCACCTTAGAAATATCCATTGACTTGGCTCCACAGCCGTCTGGGACAATGAATACCACAGATTCACCACCCTCTGACTACAAAAATTATTTCTCGTCTCCTTTCTAAAGGTACGTCCTATTATTCTGAGGCTACTGCCTCTGGTCCAAGATTCCCCCATTCTGAACTTGTTACCAATTATAATGTATATGTTCGGGTTGGACTTCGTGCTCTACTGTGTAAGCTCTAACCACAGATATGGCTGCGGATACAGGAACTTTTAAACAAGGGTGGGTATTTCCCTCTGGTCTAATAACAGGGCACTCAACATGTGGTACTTACATCACACAGATTGCTTCATTTCGTGCTATATCACATATCTGTTATGCATAAATACATCACATTGCTTTCCCACACCACCCTGGCAATGCTCTCACTTCACTCCTGCCATTGCGATGAAGATATAGCAATCAGAAAACTGTAACATCTAAGTTCAGGAACAGCTTCTTCCCAATAACCATCATGCTATTGAACACTAAGAATCCAACTAAACTCCGAACTACGAACTGCCTCGTTGCACAAGGGACTTTGGGCTTTCCCTTGTTTTTGTATCATGTTTTTCTTCAGTTTATTGAATTTCTTTTTCCTGCTTGTTTATTACATTATCTACGGAGTATTGTGTTTATAAATCTGCTATGCTGATGCCGCAAGTATGAATTTCATTGTTCCGCTTCGGGACACATGATAATAAAAACTCTTGACTCTTTGAAAGCAAGTTTGTGTATGCTCTTCACCACATATACATTCATATGTTCAGATTCAGTCTGTTCACCAGCTTCCTCAGTCAATTTAATCTTCTCAACTGTGCACTTGCCTCTGACAATAGTTTAGTTCTTGGTTCTTGGTTACTTGGTCCTCCAAAATATTCCAACTGGAATTTAAACTGGAGGTGGTGAAGGGAGGGGTTAAACCAGAGAGGGTTATTGGGAAGAAAGTGCCACTTTAAATTTAGTTGCATCTGGCTGGGCAACCGTGGTTTGGTGGAGATTATTCCATGCTTTAATAGTGCGTGGGAAGAACGAATTGCTGTACACATCTGTCTTTGTGGCTGGGACCACAAATTGGATCGAATGCCCTTGTCTGCTCCTAATTGGTTTGGGGTTGGTGTAGGTCTTGTGATCTATGTCTAGCTGACCATTTAACATTTCCTTGAATGGAAAAAATAGTAGCCTCTTGGCTTTACTCAATACCCTTCTGTGACCCTTCAACATGGACATCACAGATATATTTTACTTCGGAGTCACGTGAGTGACTACGTGAATAGAAGCCCGTACAGCCGTTGGTGCGTCATGACGTCAGACATTGGTGCAGTCGGACGGTTGGAGCAGCAGCGCTCCTCCAAGCGGTAAGTTTAAAAACGGAGGTAAGGTTTTTAAAATTTTTTTACCACAGGTCATTTTCTGCGACGGTTTGGAGTTCTTGGAGATATGTTGCAGAAAGTGAAGAAGGTGTCGGCGAGGCGCTCCGGAGGTAGAAAGGAAAGTGACCAGGAGAGTGTTGTGGATGGAGGCCCGTCTGGTACACCTGGTCCGGTGCTGGCTACACAGCCAGTGGTTGCGGACCCACTGCCTGGGGGCAGTGGAGGCTTGCCAGTAGGGCGGAAGGCCACTGGCAAGTCTGTTAGGCCCGTAGATGAGTCGGGCCTGGAGGTTATACCCTCCATAGGAGAGTTCGTTTGCTCATGGCTCTCCCAGGTCGAGATTTTATTACAAAGAATGCTCGACAGGGACCAGCTCCGTGAGGAAGAGTAGTGCCCAAGCCAGGCTGATGGAGAGCTTGTGCTAGCAGCACCTGTTTCAGGGCTGCAGAACTATCCTTCCTGTGAGGAGGATGTTCCATCAGTGCAGTTTGCTGACACTGATTCTATGCTGGGGGAGAGCAATAAAGAAGTTCGGTTGGAGATAATTCCGAACATTGCTGGGAAGTTTGCTGAGCCTAGAGAGGCAAGAGAGGCAGGAGAGGCGATTGATGTAGAATTGGCTGAAGCCATTCAGTATATGCTCTCCCACCAGTTACAGGAGCTAGCTATGGATGAAGCAGCAAAAAACTATAAAGCTCCTGTTAATTGTGATCTCCTGAAGGTACCGGTGGTTAATCACCAAATTTGGTCACAGATGGGTATGCCTGCTAGGGCCCAGGAGATGAAGTTTCAAAAAGTGCTTAAACTGTTGTCAGCAGGTATTACAGCTGTGGTGAAAGTTATTGATCCAAGCAATATGGTTGAAGCACACCAGGACAGACTGGGATTCCTTTGTAATGCATTTTTTGAAATCAATAATATCAGGAGGGCCGCTATTAGGCCAGTGCTTAATCCGAATTTGGCGAGTTTGTGCAAACCGACCAGTGTACCACCACAAAATCTGTTGTTTGGAGGTAACCTTGCGAAAAGGGTCAAAGAATGTCATGAAGATGTTAAAACTATGGCCCTCATTAAGCCGGCTGGCAAGCAAGGCAAAAGGTTTTATCCGTATTGGAAAGACACTAATGTGCATGCAGGAGAAGGAACAAGCCGTTCAGGTTTTCAATTTCGGAACTGGCAGGCTGCCAGCATGAAGGGGAAGGTGCCTTTCTCTACAAGAGGTCGAGGACAACAAGGTCCGCAAAGAAAGATGCAGGTAAGGAATATAACATTGACAGACGATGAATTAACTGATGTTCCTGTTCAAATTGGGGGAAGGTTAAAATTGTTTCTCAAACAATGGCAGCAGTTGACATCAGATTTGTTTATACTTAGTAGTATTGATGGGGTGAAAATTGAATTTTACTCTAAGGACAGTCTACCTAATCAACATTTTCCTAGTCGTAAACTTATTTTTTCAGATGAGGAAAATGTGCTTATTCAAGCAGAGATTCAGTCATTACATAAGAAAGGGGTAATTGAGCCTTCTGTCTATCAAAGTCAACAATTTGTGTCAAGTATATTTCCCAGATCTAAAAAGACTGGGGGATGTAGAATTATTCTGGATTTATCGAGTTTGAACAAATTTGTTTGTTACAGGCATTTCAAAATGGAAACCTTTACCACGGCCAAACATCTAGTGTCCAAAGGGTGTTATATGGCAACTATTGATTTAAAGGATGCATATTACTCAGTGTCTATTCATGATGATGATAGAAGATATTTGAAATTTATTTGGATGACTCAGCTGTGGCAATTCAGGGCATTGCCGATGGATTAACTTCAGCTCCTAGATTATTTACTAAATTGGTAAAACCTGTGTTAGCATTACTTAGAGCTCAGGGGCATGTGGTAATGGCCTACTTAGATGATATTCTGATTGTTGGAAAGACTCATGCTGAAACTCAATCATCAGTTTCAGTTGTTAAACTCACTTTTGAACAAATGGGATTTGTTATTCACCCAGATAAATCTAAATTATCACCTGTCCAAATTATTGATTATCTGGGATTTACCATTAATTCCAATCACATGTTGGTAACTTTGCCCAGGGATAAATTAAATCAGTTAATTGAGGACTGTGTTAATCTCGTTGGAGAACAACGGCCTTCGATTAGACAAGTAGCCAGGTTAATTGGGAAGTTTGTTGCAGCATTTCCAGCTGTGCAGTATGGTCCTCTGCATTATCAACAATTACAACGATCAAAGGAACAGGCACTGAGAATACAAAGGGGCCATTTTGATAGGCCTATGCAGTTGTCAGCTGGGGCGATTGCTGACATACAATGGTGGATAGTACATGTTTCAAAAAAGTTTTAGGAAGGTTTTGGTGGAACCACCGTCACTGATATTACAGACTGATGTAAGTGCACTGGGTTGGGGTGCAACAGATATGTCTTCTAGTTGTGGAGGCAGATGGAATGTGGATGAGACATCGCTTCTTCAATTAAGAGGGATTAATTATTTAGAGTTGTTGGGCACCTGGTATGGGCTCAAAGCTTATTGTTCTACAAGGAGGGACTTGCATGTGCAGGTTCAGATTGACAACACCACAGCAGTGGCATATGTAAACCACATGGGTGGAGTTAAGTCACAGTCTTGTGATTGACTGGCTAACCAGATTTGGAGCTGGTGTATTGACCAAAATATCTGGCTTTCAGCACTTTATTTGCCAGGAAGATTCAACACCGTAGCTGACACTAGGTCACGTCAGTTTAATGACAACATTGAATGGATGTTAAATCAGGATGTATTTAACCAAATGATTGTTCAGTATGGATTGCCAGAAATTGACTTGTTTGCATCTCGATTAAATCATCAGTTACCTAGATATGTTTCATGGGAACCAGATCCTGAGGCAGTAGCAGTGGATGCGTTTTCGCTGCATTGGGGAGCAATGTTTGTGTATGTATTTCCTCCATTCTGTCTCATCAGCAGATGTGTGCAAAAGATCAAGGAGGACTCCGCTTCAGGGGTATTGGTAGTGCCAGATTGGCCTACACAAGCATGGTTTCCCGTTGTATTACAAATGGCTAGGGAGCCTTACATGATTATTCCCAAGAATAAAAATCTACTGGTAAATCCAGTCACTGGGGATCAACATCCTTTACATGATCGTATTGATCTGTTAATTTGCAGATTTTAAGGAGGCCATACCTGGGGAGAGGACTGTCTCATCGGACTGTGGATGTCCTCATGTCGGTCTGCAGGGATAGTATACAGCAGCAATATATCACCTATATAAGGAAGTGGGAGCAATTCTGCCTACAGCAGAATATTGTATATCACACTGCAGGGATCACGGACGTATTGGAGTTTTTGTCAACTCTTTATTTCGACCAAAAATTAAGATCAATTCAGCCAGAAGTGCTCTGTCTTCTTATTTACCTATGAATGCAGAATTACATACAGTAGGGACACATCCGTTAGTTTCACGATTCATGAAGGGAGTTTTCAATTCTAATCCTCCTAAACCCAGGTATGCCGGTATTTGGAATGTGAGTGAGGTTCTTATGGTTCTTCACCAGTGGGCTCCGGTTACAAGCCTATCTATAGCCAAATTAACTATGAAGGTGGTCATGCTTATGGCGTTGGTTTTCAGCTCAACGTGTACAAACGTTGCAAAAGCTACGGCTAGATAGAATGCATGTGTCGGCAGATGCCATTATATTTTATGTCTATGATTTGCTTAAACATAATGGGGGGGGGGGGGTTGGGGGGGGGGGGGGGGGGGGTTTGGGGGGGGTTTGGGGGGGGGCAAAGTTTTGTTTGTTTGTTTTTATAGATTCCAAATTTTGTTGTTTATGATGGTGTAAACTGAGTTGAAAGTACACGTGACCAGGCTCAAGTACAATGTTTACATATCTGTTGTGCTGCTGGAAGTAGGAATTTCATCGCTCCGTTTCTGGACGTCTTTGGGATGTTGGGAAAACTGGAGCTCCTGCAGGAAGCCTACACTGTCGCACGGACAGGATGCAGAAGTGGAGGGGCAGGTAGCGTTGAGGAAGCATTGAGTCTGCAGAAGGACTTGCACATGTTGTGAGAGTGGCAAATGGAATACAGCGCATCAAAGTGTACAGTCACGCACTTTGGTAGTAGGAGTAAATGCAAAGGCTATTTTCTCAATGGGGAGATAATTCAGAAATCAGAAGTACAAACGGACTTGGGAGTGCTGGTGCAGGATTCCCATAAGGTTAATTTGCAAGTTGAGTCAGTAGTAAGGAAGGCAAATACAATGTTAACATGTCAGGCTACATTTGGAATATGGGGAACAGTTTTAGGCCCCCATATCTGAGGAAGAATGTGCGGGTGTTGAATAGGATCCAGAGGAGGTTTATGGGATGATCCCAGTGATGACTGGGTTAACGTATGAGGAACATTTGACTGATCTGGGCCTGTATTCGCTGGAGCTTAGAAGGATGAGGGTGCGGTCTCATTGAAACCTACCGAATATTGAAAGACCATGATAAAATGGATGTGGAGAGGATGTTTAGCAGTGGGAGAGTCTAGGACCAGATGATATGGACTCAGAATAAAAGGACATACCTTTAGAATGGAGATGAGGAGGAATTTATTTTGCCAGAGGGTGGTGAATCTGTGGAATTAATTGCCACAGATGGCTGCAGAGGCCAAGTTATTGGATATTTTAAAAGAAGAGATTGAAAAGAAGAGATCGGCCCGAAACGTTGCCTATTTCCTTCGCTCCATAGATGCTGCCTCACCCGCTGAGTAATTTCAGTATGGGTCAGCCATGATTGTATGGCAGATAAGACCTGATGGGGCGAATGGCCTAATTCTGCTCGTATTTTATGGTCTTCTGGTCAGGATGGAACCCAGGTCTCTGGAGCGGTGAGGTAGTAGCTCTATTAGCTGCACCACCTTGCCCCACTCTGCCCCCCCTGCCAGAATGTCTACATGTAGGAAAGATGCATCTCAACACTTCAATGTTTCACTGTTGCACAAGTGACTATGTCTAGTTTCAAGCCATGCTGAGTATGTAGCCATGGGAACAAGGAAATAACCGTTCCCTTTAAACAAAAGTCGACATGGCCCATTGGAAAAGTCAAGTCTGCCGTTTGCATGGTTGTAGTGTCTTAGGTGGTGGTGCTCTGTATTGCTGGTGAACCAGATCCATTGATGCAACTTCCAAGAAACGTCGCAGTAAAGCAGCAGGTAGAGCGGCTGCCTCATCTGAGATGGTGTGCATACGTCTGCTTCAGTAACATGGCCTGAGCAATCTCATCAGTAAGGTGCCGTGTGAAAGTCAAGCACTCCTAAAGTTTTTGTTTTTAAACCTGCAGATGCTGCAACTCTGAAATCTTCTTCTTCTTCTTCGTGCATATGGCGTGCACAGCCTAAAGTTGGAGGACAACTTGTTCTATTTGATCTTATTTGATTGTCCACGCCAGGCTGATTGCATTCGTTGAAACAGGGTGGACCAAGTGAAGGTTGCAATCTCCCTTTTATACTCTGAAATAAAAACAGAACATGCTGGAAACACTCAGCAGGTTAGGCAGGATCTGTGGACAGAGAAACAGTTAAATTTCTAGGGCAAAGAATCTTAGTCAGGACCCATTCGAACAATTTGTGGGGTCATCTATACAAAATGCCACCCAGTAACCTTTGGTTGATGCATGATATTCAACTGTATAATCATCTACGGCAACAAGGCGGCCCACCTTTGCACCCTGGTCACTGCCATTAATGGAATTGTTGCTTTAGGAATCAATGACAGTTTGCGATCATTAACACAAGCTAATGGGATTTTTTCTTTGCACTGATGATAATTGCTAGCACTTAGTTGTCAGTTTCCAAGTCGATGTTAAGCACATGTAAAAACAAATATTGTAGATTGTTCCTCTCAGCATCTATGACATGGTTGACAGACACAAAAAGCTGGAGTAACTCAGCGGGACAGGCAGCATCTCTGAAGAGGAGGAATGGGTGACGTTTCAGGTCGAGACCCTTCTTCAGACCTGATCCGAAACGTCACCCATTCCTTCTCTCCAGAGATGCTGCCTGTCCCACTGAGTTACTTCAGCTTTTTGTGTCCATCTTCGGTTTAAACCAGCAACTGCAGTTCTTTCCTACACATCTATGACTTGGTTGTTGAGGTAACTAGAAGCACCTTGTATCAACGTCAGCATTCTCGCTGCAGTGCAATAAACTGCTTGGCTGCATTGATCAAACAATGAGGTGCAGTAGTCCAATTCCATTGCTTTCTCCAAAGCCAGTTGTAATGGTATCAGCACCATTGCTTGGTCAGCTCAGAATCATGAAATAATATTTTAAACATTTCCAGAAATAAGTTAATATTTTTCTGTTCTGGGCCTCCACCACTGTCTGAGTGAGGCTCCATGCAAATTGGAGGAGCAGCACCTCATACTTCACTTGGGCAGCTTACAAATCAACGGGATAAATATTGACTTTTCTGACTTCAAGTAACCCTTGCTTTCCCTCTCTCTCCATCCCTTCCCCTTCCGAGTTGGGGGATGACACAAAGCTGGGTGGCAGTGTCAGCTGCGATGACGATGTTACGAGGCTGCAGGGTGACATGGATAGGTTGGTGAGTGGGCAGATGCATGGCAGATGCAGTATAATGTGGGTAAATGTGAGGCAATCCACTTTGGTGGCAAGAACAGGAAGACAGATTATTATCTGAATGGTGTCAAATTAGGAAAAGGGCTGGTACAAAGAGGGGTGGTACAAAGGGTGGCACGGTGGCACAGCGGTAGAGTTGCTGCCTTACAGCGAATGCTGTGCCGAAGACCTGGGTTCGATCCTGACTACGGGTGCTGTCTGTACGGAGTTTGTAGGTTCACCAGTTTAATTCCTGGGTGGGACTGATATATGATGAAAGAATGGGTCGACTGGGATTGTATTCACTAGAATTTAGTAGGATAAGAGGGGATCTTATAGAAACATATACAATTCTTAAAGGATTGGACAGGCTAGATGCAGGAAAAATGTTCCTGATGTTGGTGTTGTGAACCAGGGGTCACAGTTTAAGAATAAGAGGTAGGCCATTTGGGACTGAGTAGGGGAAAAACTTCTTCACACAGAGAGAATTTGGAACTGTGGAATTCTCTGCCACAGAAGGCAGTGAAGGCCAATTCTCTGGAAGTTTTCAAAAGAAAGTTAGATTTAGCTCTTCGACCTAAAGAAATCAAGGGATATGGGGAAAAAAGCAGAAAAAGGTTTCTGAGTTTAGATGATCAGCCATGATCATATTGAATGGCTGTGCTGGCTCGAAGGACCGAATGGCCTACTGCTACATTTATTTTTCTATGTTTCTATGTTTTATGTTTTTCGATGTCTCTGACTAGTATCACTGTCCTGATTAAATTTTACGGATTGTAAAACTTCTCGGCTAACAATAATCCATTCTACATTTTTCTTGAGCTTCATCCCTGATGTGGTGTTAGCACTTTGATGTCATGTTAGCGCTGTCCATGACTTTCTGAGTTCCAGGTCATTAGCATCAACCCAAGGTACACCACTGTCGGCTGCACAACAGCACACATAGATCACTGCACCAGTAGATCACTATACTCAAGTATAGACCATAAGACATAGAAACAGAATTAGGCAGTCCAGTCCATTGAGTCTACTCCGCATTCAATCATAGCTGAACTATTTTTCCCTCGCAAACCCATTTCCCTGCCTTCCCCCTGTAACCTTTCACGTCCTTCCTAATCAAGATCCTGTTAACTTCCTCCTTAAAACAACCCAAAGACTTGGTCTCAACTGCCATCTGTGGCAATGAATTTCACAAAATTCACCATCCTGTGGCTAAAGAAACTCTTCGTCATCTCCATTTTGAAGATACACCCTTTTATTCTCATGTGGTGCCTTCTGGTCCAAGACTCTCCTGTTACTGGAAACATGCTTTCTACTTCCACTCTATCTAGGCCTTAAGTGTACTGATCAGAAGATTGCCATCACCATTTTTTTTTAAACTGCAAGGGCTGAAAATTGGATTAAAATGTTGGTAGTATAAAATTGAAAGGACGTTTGATAATTAGCACAAAACTGGTGGACTGAATGGCCTGTTTCCATACAATATGACAGGTTGAATTTTATAAAAAAAGATTGCATCCCAACAAATTTCCATACCAGTGCTGGGAAGTTGGTAAAGGATATTATTCATCATCGGTTGTCAGATTTAATTTCCCTCATAGTCGCAACAAAATCATCCTGCTTTATATTACTTTGGCACAACTGCTTTTATAGTTGGCCAATCCCTATGAGTCACCAAAGCTCCATTTCGTTCCAACTTCTCTGACTATTCTTCCTCTTCACTCGTGTAGTAATAGGCACCTGTCATTCATAGCAGGCAGGAGTAGCTTTGTGGGTTACACAAAATGCTGGAGAAACTCAGCGGGTGCAGCAGCATCTAAGGAGCGAAGGAGATAGGCGACGTTTTGGGTCGAGACCCTTCTTCAGACTGGTCAGGGATCAGGAAACGAGAGATATAGACGGTGATGTGAGAGATAAAGAACAATGAATGAAAGATATTCAAAAAAGTATCGATGATAAAGGGAACAAGCCATTGTAAGCTGTTTGTGGTGTGAAAATGAGAAGCTAGTGCGACTAGGGTGGGGGAGGGAGATAGAGATAGAGGGAATGCCAGGGCCCGAGGGCTGAGGGAGAGGTGGGAGGGGGAGGAGACAGCAGGGGTTAACAGAATTGAGAAAATTCAATGTTCAAGCCCAAAGGATGCAAACTCCCCAAGCGGAATATGAGGTGCTGTTCCTCCAACTTGCGGTGTTGCTCACTCTGGCCATGGAGGAGGCCCAGGACCGAGAGGTCGGATACGGAATGGGAGGGGGAGTTGAAGTGCTGAGCGACCGGAGGTCGGGTTGGTTTTTGCGGACCGAGCGGAGGTGTTCGGCGAAACGATCGCCAAGCCTCCGCTTGGTAGCTTTGTGTTGTATATATTAACGGCTCAGACTTGAATATCGGGGTGATGATAATGAAGTTGAAAATGGAACAGAAAATGAGCTATGTGGTTGACTAAGGAAGAACAAAACAGCCTTATCGCCAATTTCAATGTGGACCTTAAAGAGCACTTAAATGCTAGTAAGCTGTGATGGCAATAATAGGTGCGAGGATACAGGAGCTTAAAGTTTGGGTAGGTACTTTGACTTCCTCGAATACAGAGGAAAACTGACATGCGGTGCCTGCATATACACGATAATGTCATTATGTTTAATGCAACTAGACTTACCTATGTACAGTGGTATTACACTTAACTATCCCACAATTATGATGAATGCAAGATTCCACAATGCAGAACCAGAACTGAATTGGCTGATAAGCTAGCACCTTTTTGTCTGCAGTTTACAGCCAATGGACAATTGAAGAAGATATGCAATGGGAAGACCTGGTGAGCTCACATCCACACCCATGAACAATATGAACATCGCCATTAACCTCTGGCCTGTACACATTCTTAAATCTTTAGACTTTAGAGATACAGCGCAGAAACAGCCCCATCGGCCCACCAAGTCCACACCGACCAGCAATCACCCCAAATACTATCCTACTTATTAGGAGTGTGGGAGGAAACCGGAGCACCCAGAGAAAACCCACACAAACACAGGGAGACCATACAAGCTCTGTACAGACAGCACCTGTAGACAGGATAAAACCTGGATTTCTGACGCTGTAAGTCTGCAGCTCTACCGCTGCGCCACTACGCCACCCCTAAATATGCGTTATTTTCAAGCAAGTCATCTAAACCCTTGATTACATTCCAGGTCGCAACTCATTTCTGGCTGCCCATTGATCTATAATTAAACCATCAGAACCCCTTGATTAGATTCCAGGCCTGAGGGAGTGGGGAAAGCTGAGTTGCTGACAGCATTTAAGAAATGTCTGGATGAGCACTTGAATCGCCTCGGCATAGAAGGCTGCCAGCCGAATATAATAGAGTGAGACAGCACAGAAGTGGGCCCTTCAACTCAATTAGTCCATGCCGACCAAGTGACCATCCAAACTAGTCTCATTTGCTCACCTTTGACACATATCCATACAAAACTGGAAGATGGGATTAATACGGTTAAGTGTGACTGGTTGACGTGGACGCAGTGGGCCAAATGGTCTGTTTCCATGCTGTTTGACTCCATGACTCAATGACTCATCCCTGGCTGCCGGCTATACTATAGCTAAACTGTCTGAATTCCTTGATTAGATTCCAGGCTGTATTGCATTTCTGGGTATCCATCTTTGTTCAAGACAGGCTATCTATTCTAGCCATTATAACTGTTAGTGCATTCCGGCCTACACTCCTACACTAATGCACTATTAAATGCAGAAACGAAAAACCATTGTCAGATGTTTCCTGCTCCTCCACAGGGTATCCTTGTCTAAAGACTCAGCACTGCAATGCTGTGAACTCACTATTTTTACACACCCGTTCTCCACAAGAATTTTTTAAAAAGTTGGCATTAATTCACTTAGGTGGAAGAAATGAGAATCACTGCAGAAATTCTGCAGCTCTGAAAACAAAAACTAGTATCCATGCTTGGAATCTTGCAACAACCAAAGAAAATTTGACAGTGTCAAATGAAAATAGACACAAAATGCTGGAGTAATTCATCTGGTCAGGCAGCATCTCTGGAGAAAAGGAGTGGTGATATTTTGGGTCGACCAGTGTCAAATTAAAATTTGACAACCATTTTTTAAAATTACTCCACCCCCCTCCCATCCATTTAATTATATTTACTTCTTCACCTTTGTATTGTTTCATGAATATCATTTATTAATATAAATTATAGTGTGTATCCGCTGCAACTTCAGTGATGGTCACTGAAATTCTTTCAGTGTGGTCGGTTGAGGGGCCTCAATGCTGCTTTACCTGCTCAGTAATACAGATGTTTTTTTGGACGACGGAGTCCAAGAGGTGGTGCAGCGGTAGAGCTGCTGCTTTGCATTACCAGAGACCCGGGTTCAATCCTGATTACGGGTGCTGTCTGTACGAAGTTTGTATGTTCTCTCAGACACCGCATGGGTTTTCCCCAAGTACTCCTGTTTCCACCCACACTCTAAAGACGTACAGGTTTGTAGGTTAATTGGCTTTGTGTAAGATAGTGTTAGTGTACGGCGTGATCGTTGGTCGTTTTGGACTCGGTGGGCCGAAGGGCCTGTTTCTACACTGTATCTCTAAAGTAAAAAACTAAGTAAGTGAGGGCTTTAGGGATGAAGCAGGAATGTGAAGTTTGGATTAATGATCAGATCAGTCATTACCTTATTAAATGGTCAAGCAGGGTTATGGGCTGAATGACCCAATCCCACAACCATGTCATATGTTCCTAGTGACATCAACTGTCTCCCATAGAGTGCATTGCAAGGAAACATAGAAAATAGATGCAGGAGTAGGCCATTCGGCCCTTCAAGCCAGCACCATCATTCAATATGATCATGGCTGATCATCCAAAATCTGTACCCCGTCCCTGCTTTTTCCCCATATCTCTTGATTCCTTTAGACCTAAGAGCTAAATCTAACTCTCTCTTGAAAACATCCAGTGAATTGGCCTCCACTGCCTGCTGTGGCAGAATATTCCACAGATTCACAATTACATTGAAACATTGGTCAGGGTGATTGAAGTCCCTGCTCCGAGAGCATTGGAAATCCAAGGGGAGCAATGGAAATCCTTTATTTATCGCCAAGAAGAAAATCATAGTTGCCAGGCCAAGAGAATCCATGAGATTTTAATCAAGAAATGCAAACAACAGAAATCTACAGCTAGAGGTAGCTGAAAATGTGGATGTATTATGCAGATGTTACTGTCAAACCCTTTGATTTGTTGCCTTTTCTAACACTCCTAAATATCTCGCAATCCATATATAACCTACCTGATTGGATTAAAGTCTGTAATCACTCTCCTATTTCCATTGTTCTACATATAAATCACCAGAACCTCTCGATTAGATTACAGCTGGTAATGTTCTTAATGGTATCTATTATGCTTTAGCTAATATCTATTGCAAAAAAGAGCTGAATTAACAAAATGCAACAAACTTTCCTGGGCAGCACCAAAATATAATGCCAGCATGCGGTCGTGCCCATTTTCTTTAAAGCAAATCACAGCTTCCCCTGTGATCCCAGGTCTATCTATGAAAGGAGCCCTATGTTTAGTTTAGTTTAATGTAGAGACACAGCACAGAAATGGACCCTTTGGCCCACTGAGTCCGTGCCGACCAATGATCCCCATACAGTAGCACTATCCTACACAGTAGGGACAATTTACAATTTTTATCGAAGCCCATTAACCCACAAACCTATACGTCTTTGGAGTGTGGGAGGAAACCAGTGCACCTGGGGAAAGCCCACGTGGTCACAGGGAGAAGGTACAAACTCTGTACACACAGCACTGAGGTCAGGATCTAACTCAGGTCTATGGCCTTGTAAGGCACCAAGTCTACCGCTGCGCCACTGTGCTGCCCTGTTAAATTGCACCCGTGTTTACAATAGCCAGGTTCCTGTTCAGAGTAACATTCAAACTCAAAATGACCCCTCCAGTGGAATTTTAGTTCTCCTGGTGCTACGAAGTACATGCTCCAAAGCAGTCATAGTATAGATAGACACAAAAATGCTGGAGTAATTCAGCAGGGCAGGCAGCATCTTTGGAGAGAAGGAATGGGTGATGTTTTGGGTCAATATCGCTCTTCAGACATCTGGTGCCTCAACCCGAAACGTTACCATTCCTTCTCTCCAGAGATGCTGCCTGTCATTCTGAGCTATTCTAGAATTTTGTGTATCTCTTCAGTGTAATCTGCGCTTCCTTCCTACACGGCGCATCGTTCGATCAGCCGAGAGGATTGGTGGCTGCAACCTTCCCCCCATCAATGAACTGTACACTGCAAGGTCCAGGAAGCGAGTGGGTAAGATCATCTCTGACCCCTCTCACCCTGGCCACAAACTCTTTGAAGCACTTCCCTCTGGAAGGTGACTCCAGACTGCCAAAGCCGCCACAGCCAGACATAAAAACAGCTTTTTTCCACGAGCAGTAGCTCTACTCAACAACCAAAAGTCTATAGCCTCCTTTTTCTCTGGTATTTTATTTCATTCTTCACATGTTTAAATTATAATGTTTTATTCTTAATTGTTTACTGTATATCGTGTTATTACTTGCGAGCAAAGCACCAAGGCAAATTCTTTGTATGTATACATACTTGGACAATAAAATTAATTAAATTCAATACAATTCAATAGTCATGGTACAAATTGTTTCACCTGAAGCTGAGGAGATCAATACCGAAGACAATTGTTCAGAGAAAGGCCTGGATTGTATATAGAGCCTTCCGTTATGCCTCAAAGCTCTTCCCAGCTGGTGAGATATGTCTTGCGGTTTAGCCACTGTTAAGACAGCAAATGTCTTAGCTAGCTCATGTACTGTAGGCTCCAATATATTGCAAGCAGATATTGACCAGATCTTGGAAGTGGCTGATCCAAATATACAAGACTCCAGGGAACGGTTTTTAAATCTCTACCCATTCTCTCTCTTTGCAGTTCATTGGAGAATAAACTTGGTTATACCTGAGACCATCCAGAGCTTACAATTACTCCAAAATTCCTCAGAAGGAGGCCATTCAGCCCACTGTGGTTGGGCTAGCTCTTTGGGAGTTCTCCAATCAATTTTCATCTCCTTTTTTTCCCCATGAACACTGGAAACATCTTTTCTTCTGAAGTATTTATCTCATTTTCCTTCTGTCTTGTTGGGAAATCTATATGTTACTAAACCTCTCATCTTATTTGTTTGTTTGTATGCATGCACGTGAGATCCCAAAACCCTGAGAAAACGGTACACGATAGTGCTACAATTTTGGGCACACCTTACTCACCATTGTCCTGGGATGTAAATGAAACAAGTTTTGTTCGGATTGATGTTATATTTTACTAGTTATTGACATTTTAAACTTTACAAAAATCACTTTTCAAACCACTTTTCCACACTGACCGTGATTTTAAAAAAAACTCAGTTTTAATCAAATTCTTCCATTTTCATTAACAGCTAACATTGTGTTTAGGTTCTTTTAAAGAAAAAACTTGATTTTCATTGATCATTTTTTGTTTTTTTAATGATTTTCATTGTGGGGGCGAGGGGCGGGGTAGGATGGGGGGAGATTTCATTTTTTAAAATATCGCAATTTTCATTGTGGGTGTTGGGATAGGGGGAGGTGTGGAGTGGGGGAACAGGGGGATAGAGGGAAAGGAGGGGGGTAGGGAGGGGAGGAGGGAGAAGAATGTGGGATTATACTACATTTAAGGGGCATTTAGGCAGACACTTAATAGGCAAAGCAAATATTACATTTTTCACCAAGAGAGTGGTGAGAACCTGGAATGCACAGCCAGAGAGAATAGTGGAAGGAACGTTGCTGACAGCATTAAGAAGTGTCTAGACAAGTGCTTGAATTGCACAGGAATAGAACACGTATCTATACACTGTAAATGAATCGATTGTAGTCAAGTATTGTCTTTGTGCTGACTGTTCAGCACACAGCAAAAGATTTTCACTGTACCTCGGTACACGTGACAATAAACTAAACTGAACTGAGGGTAGAACATTTTGGGCTCATTGCAGGAAGACATGATCAATACAGATTAATACACACTGGTCAGCATGGACATGGTAAACTGTATGACTATGAATCAGTGTAACAGTCCTCATGTAGGACATTTAGATTAGTGTAGATGGACAAAGATGTTAGCATTGATGTGGGGGGGGGGGGGGGGGGGGGGGGAGATTTGTTTCTGTATTGTAAAACTCAATGTCATTCTAATAAACCATCTCCAAGATTTATGGTTTGTTTTTTATCCATTTAAACAGTGTGGCACTCCCTCTGTGTGTAGAATGCTAACCTACAGTTTTCCCCAATGCCTCTGTCAAGTGCCTTGAAATGGTTTCTGTATTAAAGATGCGTAGGTTGAAATTTCATTATATCGCAGACTTAGTACAACACAGAGACCTGGATTTATTACTTGAATTTGTACTCTCCTTCTGAATTCAATGTTAATGGAAAGTGTAGCTACTATTATTGTGAAGCAACCAAGTCAGGATATATCTATTTAATTTTCACCTTGAAGGTACTGGAATTGAACCCACTTTGGTATTAGTATTGGTTTATTATTGTTATAGGTACTGAGATAGTGATTTTTTTTTTTTCGCATCCAGTCAAATCATACACTACATGAGTACAATCAGGCCATACACAAGTATAACAGGTAATGCAAAGAGAAAAATACCAGCATGCAGAATATAGTATTACAGTGTGTTATAACATTACAATTACAAATTTGCATCTGACACGCAAAACTATGAGGCTTTCAGCAAAGGCCATTGAACAACAGTTAGGGTGAAGGCACAATTTCCCAGGCTAGCCCATGGACTATTGATTTAAGTGCATTCCTTCGCGAGGTGTGGATGTCAGTAGATAGGCCAGCATTTGTTGCTCACCCCAAATTCCCCTTGAAATGAATGGCGAGAAAGGCCATCTTAGATGATGGTTAAGAGCTGACCGCATTTTTAGGGCTTGGTGTCAAAGCCATCAGTCACTTCCTGCCCAACCTGTGGAAGAGACTGTGGTTTCCACATTGGCCTCATCGGTCACCTCAGACCCCACAGGAGTGGAAGTTAGTCATCCATGACAGACACAAAAAGCTGGAGTAACTCAGTGGGTCAGACAGGATCCCTGGACAAGAGGAATAGGTGACATTTCAGGTTTAGACCCTCCTTCAGACTGGGAATCAGGGTAAGGGAAGCGAGAGATAGTGATGGTGATATGGAGAGATATAGAGCAAATGAATGAAAGATGTGCAAAAAAGTAACGATGATAAAGGAAAAATGCCATTGTTAGCTGTGGCCTGGGTGAGCATCCATGATCCAAAAGAATATCTAAGAGGAAGAAGTGTACGCCAGATCAGAGAAGGCTTACCCCAGGCTTACCTCCCCAATGAAGCAGGTGGGATTTTCTGGCATTATATGGGCACCAGTAGATCCTTGTAAAATAGTTATTCAGATTTTACCATGTGATTTGAATTTAGTAGTCCAGACCTCTGGGTACTCATCCACAAGCTGCTGCCAAATGACAAAGAGCAGCTGATTCAATATGGAAGGGAACTGGCAACTGCTCCCTCCTCCACAACAGGCTACAGTTTAGACCCTTTGGACTCACAATGATGTGATTCCGAGTAAGGTTGAAGGAATGGTTTGTTGAGAGGTTCATCGTTCAGACGAATATCAGCAGCTGCAAACACCAGAATCCCTAGCCCCTTACACTCTCTGCCTCTCCATCTCTTTCCCCACTCATGTGAAACACTTCTTGGACCCCACCTTCTCTGTGCAAGTTGTTTTGGTCATGTCATGGTCTTAGTTACTCCTTGATTAGCACAGGTGTCAGAGGATATGAGGAGAAGGCAGGAGAATGGGGTTAGGAGGGAGAGATAGATAAGTCATGATTGTTTGGTGGACCAGATAGACTTGATGGGCCAAATGGCTAAATTCTACTATTATTCTTTATGATACCTTACATTGGCTGAAAACCTAAGCCATTCAGCCCATTGTGTCTATGCTGGCCTGCAAAGTAATCCCATTTGTTCCACGTGCTACCACCCCCATCTCCACCCCCGAACATTTCCTCTTAACCTTCTCCCTCACACCTCCATCATCGCCCCCCACCTCCTCCCACCCGATTCTCCAATTACGAACAATTTACAGCAGCCAACTTGGCCACCAACCAGAAAGCCTTTGGGGAACATGGGAGGAAACCCATGCGGTCACTGGGAGAATCGTATGCTGCAGAAAGACAGTAACAGAGTTCAGGATTGAATCCAGGTCTCTGGAACTGTGTCGCAACAAACCACATTGTATGCACATTACTGAATCTTGCTTGAGATTATCACTGTTGGACTTTGGGTGATGTTGGACTTTGGGAGGTGTATTGGAGATGCAAGAGAAGGCAGATGCTGGACTCTTGAGGCAAAAAGGCATACTGCTAGAGAAACACATCTGTGGAGGGAAAAGGACAGATGGTGTTTTGGGTTGGGACCCTTATTTTACAGAGGTTTATTACTGTCTGGGTAATGGGTGAGGTAGTGTGGAGGTAAAACTGTTAAATACACCAGGAAAGTAACTGCTGCACTCAACAAAATCAGTACAGAAGATAGACACAAAATGCTGGAGTAATTCGGCAGGTCAGGCAGCATCTCTGGAGAAAAAGAATAGGTGACATTTTTGGTCGATACCCTTCTTCAGACCCTTCTTCTTCAGCCTGAGGAAGTGTCTCAACACGAAATGTCACCTATTTTCAGAGATGCTGCCTGGCCCGCTGTGTTACTCCAGCATTTTGTGTCGATCTTCGGTCTAAACCACCATCTGCAGTTCCTTCCTACAGGAAACCTGCATAGGGTCTGTTGCACTGATAAATAAATTAACCATCGGTCTATCCATTTCAACAAATAACACTTGCCAATTGGGGTTAGTACCGAAGGGTTCTTAATGATCAACATGGAAAGGAGGGCTGAAGGGCATGTTGCTGTTTTGCAATTATTTTGCAGAATAATTCTGGAACCCTGTCTTGTGATATGATTAGTGACTTATTTATGCAGTGTGTAAGAATCCAAGACAAGGGCAGCGTAATAGCAGTTTCTGGAGCTGTTGCGACACGCCCACAGAGACCCAGGTTCAATCCTGTCCTTGGGTACCGTCTGTGTGGAGTTTGCACGTTCTTCAGGAGTTTCCACTGGTGCTCCATCCAGTTCCCTTCCTGGTCCCAAAGACACGAAGTTTGGTCAGTTAATTGGCTGCTGTAAATTGTCTCTCGTGTTGAGATGATTGGGTGAATCTTGGCAGAGTTGAAGAGAACGTGGGAAAATAAAATGGGATTGGTGTGGGATCAGGGTAAATGAATGGGTGCTCGATGCTCAGTGAGGACTCAATGGGCTAGTTTCCATTCTGTACGTGATTATAAAGCAGAATTGGATGTCATTAATTCACTGCGATGCACCCAGTTGATCTAACTCACATACTAATTCCCTTTTAAATAAGAGAATATTGGATGATCAGCCATGATCATATTGAATGGCGGTGCAGGCTCGAAGGGCTGAATGGCCTACTCCTGCACCTAATTTCTATGTTTCTATGTTTCTATTAATAAAAGGATGGGGAATTCAACCAGTGAATGCGCCTAGAATCAAGTACAGGTGCCAACTGTTATTTACCAGAGGCTGCACCAACCTGACAAACAGCTGAACAGTCAATTGCCCTCTTGTTTAGCTTCAGCCTCGCCGTTCCTATGCTGATGGCCCCTTTTCTCCCTTCAGCACACGCTGCGGGTGTGGGGCGGTGGGATGGGGACGGGTGCGGAGTTAGCATGGGGTTTTTACTGCCTAACTCCTGCCGGCACCTCGGGGGTTAACACCCAGCACACGCCGCTGTGTTGTTCCTTCGCTGGCTGGTGACGGAATTCCTGCTACAATGACATTCAACCCTGGCTCATGGGAATCATTGAAGGTCGAAAGCAGAGAGGCGATCCTGACGGTATTTCCACATACACACACAAGTAACTCCCAATCCCCAGCTTTATTTAACATCAGATCCCCAGATAAGGTCAAACATGCAATCCTTCCAATCCACTGTTGACAATGCAATGCATTTCCTGATAAGATTTGTTTAATGGTTATAAAACTTTGAGATAGCCGTCTGTTTTAGATTCGAATACCCCCCTCCCTCCTTCTCTCTCCCTCCTTCTCTTTCTCTCTAAGGGACTTGTAGTGGCGTTCAGTCACTCTGCGTGCCGCGATGGGGGATCCGACAACGTCACGGAACCGAGTCTCCAAGATTTTTTCAAACAATTTCTATTCTGGGAATTGGTGCCAGGAATAGCCCGTCAGCCGACAACACACACACACACACACACACAGCAGCGTCAAACAGAAAGCAACACGCATCGAGGGACAGGAACGGGAGAGGAGAGAGGAGAGGCGAGAGCGAGAATACCCCTCACAGGTGAACTAAATAATGTATATATATATATATATGTAAAAAAACATGGAAAACACCCACTGGGTCAACAGAGCGCGGTTAATACGACCCCCCCCCCCCCCCCCCACACACACACACACGCTTTATTTTTGTGCTACGGGTTGGGGATTAGTTTGTTTTCAAAATAACTTTTTGTTGGAGGAGCGAAGATATGTTTCTTGGGGTAAGATTGTTATATATCATATATATATATATATAATATGTTTGTTTTAGAAATGGGAATTGAGTGACCAGGCAATGGCTTCACGCTGCAACAGTGTAATTGCACGGATGTCCGTTCGGGCAGGTTAATCTATTTGATGCTGGATAATTGTGATGGAGAGGACTTTTTTTTATGCAACAGAATCCCCGGGTTAACCGGGAAGGGGGAGGGAACGCGGGGAACACCTTCAGCCGGGAGGATATCTGTGCGATGGTGTTAGTCGGTGTATGGGGTTTAAGGTCGATTCCGTCGGTTAGACACTGCATTAAAACTCTTACATTTCGATCACGGAGGAGCCGTTGCTTGGAGTAAACCAAACAGAATCGGTTGAGTTGTTTATTACCGGCGGAGCGTCGCCGGCGCTGTCGGCTCCACACCAGAACCTGACCGCGCTTACCACTACGATTTTAGACCCGCTCTTGATTCGGGAGTCTGAAGAAAGATCCCGACCCGAAACGCCGCCTGTCCACGCTCTGCGTTTTTGCTGAAGATCCCAGCGTCTGCAGTTTCTTCTATCACCTGGTTCCCAGTTATTGTTCTAGTCTCGATCAACTCTGGATCGTTCATCGGAACAGCAAACGTGGGGAAACCGTGGGCACCGCTCCCGTTTCAACCCGGCTCCTGATCCCATTCCCAGCTGTGGTCTGGTGCTATGCTCCATCTTGACCCGGTTATTACTACGGTTCAACTATCGATCCTGACCCTGGTTATTAAAGCGGTTCTAGTCCCGGTCCTGGCTCCAGTTATTATTTCGGTTTTACTCCTGTTCCTGGCTCTAGTCATTGCTCCGGTTTCAACGAGATTCTTGGCCTTGGTTTATGCTCCGTTTTTGCCCGGTTCCTTCATCTGCTTATTGGCTCGCGTCTCGATCCTGACTGTCTATTTTAGTTTTGGACCCGATTGTAACTCTGATTACTGCTCAGGCTTTAACCCAGCTCCCGACCCTGGTCACTGGATAATGCTCCTGTTTTATCCTGGGATATTGGCCCTAGTTATTACTCTGGTTCTATCCCGGGATCTTGGCCCTGTTTGTTACTCCGGGTCGAGTCTGAGATCTTGACCTTGGTTTGTTACACCGGAGTGCGGGATCGTGACCTCTGTTATTGCTCCGGTTCCATCCCGGGATTCCAGTTCGGTTATTACTCCGGTTCCATCCCGGGATTCCAGCTCGGTTATTACTCCGGTTCTGGCCCGGAATCCTAGCCCGGTTATTACTCTCGTTCTACCCAGTATCCTGGCCCGATTATTACTCCGCTTCAACCCGGGATCCCGGCCCGGTTATTGTTCCAGCCCGGAGCCGTGGCCCCAGTGATTGCTCTCGGCTCCTGGCCCCAGCAAGCCCAGCCCATTTGCCGGCCAGTCTCCAGGTGGTGTACCTGGTTCCAGCGCGGCTGCCAGCGTTTCGGAAAAGCGTGTGGGTGGATCTGGAGCGTTCCGGGAATGTTCCATGACGTGCTCGGCGAAGGAGGGTTATCCGGGGGGTGGGGAGGGGGGGCTGCGGCCGGCCAAGCGACACTCTCCACCAATGCTAACCGCAATCCCAGCTCGTCCTCCCTGCGCCCCAGCCCCAGCCCCAGCCCCGCTCCGCTCCGCTGCCGACTTGCTCCCGACCTACCGGACCGGTTACCCGGCGAGGCAGCGGCCACCCGACCCCGACCCCGACTGCCTGCTCCGAGGAGCTTCGCTGAGCTTATTTTCCCACCAAGAAACCCCGTCCCGCAACCTCCGCCAGCTGTTGCAATGCACAAACACATTTCGCTCGTAAACAGTTAAAACCAGGACCAGCAGCTGGGTGTGACTGCTTAACGCGGGGATTTCCCCAGGGTTAAAAGATCAAAATGGGAGTTA
This sequence comes from Okamejei kenojei, assembly GCA_035221665.1. Taxonomy (NCBI): domain Eukaryota; kingdom Metazoa; phylum Chordata; class Chondrichthyes; order Rajiformes; family Rajidae; genus Okamejei; species Okamejei kenojei. Next base: position 27,081,409 of record CM069138.1, read on the forward strand.
GGAGATTCCCCGTTAGGGAAAGGAAATATGTTGCTCTATTTTACGCTTGTAATTACGTGTGTGTGTGTGTGTGTGTGTGTGTGTGCGTGTGTTTGGATGTGTAGACTTGTTTATTAATCATACTCATTCAGTAGAAGCCGGCCGTTTGGCCCGACTTATTGCTGCTCCATCCGCGTTTCAGCGACAAACCAACGCTGAATTGCAATTGAGTTTAGTTTATTGTCACGTGTACAGAGGTACAATGGAAAGCTTCGGTTACGTGCTAATCAGTCAGCGGAAAGACCATACATGATTACAATGGAGCCATCGGCAGCCTACAGGTACACGATGTGCAAGATAAAGCCAGTGAAATCCGATCAAAGATAGTCCGAGTGTCCCCATTGAGGTTGATGTCTAAGAAGGAACTGCAGATGCTGGAAAATCCAAGGTAGACAAAAATGCCGGAGAAAATCAGCGGGTGATGCAGAATCTATGGAGCAAAGGAAATAGCCTGAAGAAGGGTCTCAACCCCAAGTCTGAAGATGGATCTCGACCTGAAACGTTGCCTAATCCCTTTGCTCCATCGATGCTGCCTCACCCGCTGAGTTTCTCCAGCATTTTTGTCTGCCATTGAGATTGACAGTAGTTCGGGACTGCTCTCTAGTTGTTGGTAGGATAGTTCAGTTGCCTGATAGCAGTTGGGAAGAAACTGTCCCTGAATCTGGAGGTGTGCATTTTCACACTTCTATACCTCTTGCCTATGGGAGAGCGGAGAAGAGGGAGTGTCCGGGTTGCGACTTGTCCTTGGTACGTTGCTGGTCTTGCTGAGGCAGCGTGAGGTGTAAATAGAGCCAATGGGAGGTTGGTCTGTGTGATTGTCTGGTCTATGTCCACAATTCTCTGCAGTTATGTTGCAGTTTTGGATAGTAATGGCACACGGTTGCAGAGTGGGAAGACTGTGCATTTGGTAATGGTGAGGAACGTTTGTACTGCTGGTAATGAGCTGGCAAAAAAAATGGATTGAATATCCTGCCACCAATTCTGATTGTTGCTCCTTAGCGCTGAAACAAATGTTTCACGTGTTTTTTTTCTGACAGGAGGCCATTTGTTCCATTTTGACAGTGCTAGCCAAAATGAGCTGATTTTCCAGTTCTTGGTTGATGTCATGGCAGTTTGTGGTTCTTTAAACACACATTCTTGTGTGTGGGAGAGGGACTCTCTCACTCTCTCCCTTGCTCTGTGCTTCGCCATTTACGAGATGTGGATTTTATTGCCCATCAATAACTCCCATTGAACTGAAGAGGTTTCGGGTGACACAATGGCATAGCTGATCCAGCCACTGCCTCACAGCTCCTGTGAACCGGGTTCAATGCTGACCTCAGCTGCCTTCAGTGTGGTATCTGTATGTTCTCCCTGTGGGTTTCCCTGAGGCTCTAGTTATCTCCAACATCCCAAAGACCTGCAGCGGTTGTAGGTTAAATGGCCACTATGAATTGCCCCTAGTGAGTAGGTGTGTGGTAGAATCTGGTGGGACGAGGGCAGTTAATGGGAAATGGACAGAATAAAATCTGAAGAGAGGTCACCTGTTCCTTTTCTCCAGAGATGCTTCCTGTTCTGCTGAGTTACTCCAGATTGTTGTGTCATAAATGGGTACACTGGTCAGCATGGATATGATGGGCAGAAAGGTCTACTGTGCTGTAGAACTCTAGCTTTAATTGCAGATGTATTCTCTGACTTGAATTCAAATTCCTCAGCAGCCATGGTGGGATTTGAACTTGTCTTTCTGGATCAATGATCTAGAACTCTGGCTGCTGTTCCAGGAACCTAACCACTACGCTACCAAGCCGTCATCATTCTTTCAGCCAGCCCGTTCCTGATCCCCACCACCACAACATCCCCAAATTCCTCATTTTTCAGTTAACTTGCACCTGGTCTCTTGCAGTGGCGATCTTTGCCAAGGAAAAGTGGTCTAATAACTCCTTCCAAAGCAGATCCTTTTCTCTCGCAGATGCACAATGATGTTTAAAAACTCTTTGTTGTCAGGTACAGCATGGAACATTCTAAACCTACTGTAAACTGGATGTAACGCTGGAGAGAATTTACCATCAAGGCATTTGCAGGATCTCACATTATTCAGACTGGAAGCATTTAATTCACAGAAATATACTTTATTTAAAATAAACAATGAGTGGGCCCAAAATATAGATGCTCACTGTGACTAAGTTTGATTTCTGAGGGTATTTTGGTTGCATTCTCATGTTTAATAATTTATTTGAAGTCCAGATGTCTCTCTCTCTCTCTCTCTCTCTCTCTCTCACCCCTGGCTACCACCACTTTCCACCACACACTGAAACCCTTTGGCTGATGTTCATACTGGCAGCTGAAGTTAGACTTTCAGGAAAGGAAGTTTTCCCCTTCCTCCCTTTACCCCACCCCGCAACAACTCTCAACCCCCTATCCCCCACAGGCACAGACACCATAAGCTTTAGAGAATGCATCTTGGATTTCTTTTTATATACACTTACCCGCACCTGAATCAAATAAATGGATTTTGTTAACTGACCTTCCGCGGTTGAACTCTCAATAAGTGGAAACATAGATTTTTTTCTTTTTAATTGCCGATGCTGGAAATCTGAAATAAAAACTAAAAATAAATACAGGAAACGCTTGGTAGGTCAGGCATGCCTGACCCCCTGAGTGTTTCCAGCATTCTCCAATGTCTCTCAGAGGTCAGGTCTGCCATCTGAACAGCTGCAATGATGATGAATAAAAGCAGTAGGCCGTGTCAACTGAGAGAGCTGCGTTCCATTTTTATTACATGGAATTCTTGATTGTGCTTCTCAGCGTTCAGGGATCATATGCTTGACAGGAAAATCATTGCAGGAAATGTGAAATCCCCTTTCTCCGCTCCCCTGCCTCTTGGCTTCCTCCCCCTTGCTCTGTACAGCTGCGGCTTGGTAGTTCACTCTCCTGTGGCACTGAGTCAGCAGGTGGGAGCTTCAAATCCCCACTCCGGAGACGAGAGTGCACAAAAATGGAATCGCCTCCTTCAGTGCAGAACTGAGCAGGGCCTTCTCAGAGCCAGGGAATTGTCCGGCACAGAAACTCGCCCTTCGGCCCACCGCGGCCATGCCAACCCATCTGTACCAAATCCACACTGAGGACGACTTATTGTAATAATGTACAGTCTTTCCGTTGACTGAATATCACGCATAAAAAAAAAGCTTTTCATTGTACCTCTGTACACATGACGCTAAAGTAAACTAATCTAAACATTAGCTTCATAGCCTTCTGTGTCTTGGTGATTTACATGTTGTGAAAGTACCTGTATCAACCACTTCCTCAGGTACTGCATTCGAGAGTCTGGTGTCCATCCGGGTGGTAAAACCCCCTGGGGTGGGAGATTGCAACCTTCACGTGGTCCGCCCTGTTTCGACTAATGCAATCAACTCGACGTGCACAAACGGAAGATCAAATAGAACAAGTTGTCCAACAACATTAGGCCGTGCACGCCACACGAAAGAAGAAGAAGTGGTAAAACTCCCTTAGATTCCTTCTAAAGCTCCTCCCTCCATCTTAAACCATCCGAGTCAAAGAAGTACACAGCACGAAAACAGGTCTTTCAGTACAACTTTCCCAGCTGAGATAGACCCATTTGCCTGCGTCTGGCCCGTACACCATCCTCCTTTATTCTTGGGCATTCAAATCACTGAAATAGGATGTGATGCAACCAGTCAGTTTGCTGCCTCTTACACAGCGATCGAATTTTGATAGAGCTTTCAGCAACATATCGAATCATCTCAATCTTTTGAGGCAGTGGAGGCAGTGATGAGCTTTCTTAGTGGTTGTATCAATGTGCCGGGCCCAGTTCAGATATGCACATTCAGGAACTTGAAGCAGTTGGCTCTCCTCCCATTAAGTCCCTTAAAACTCCTTTATATCACTGTTAGTGGATCTTGCTGTGCATAATGTGGCCATTAGATTCGCTAACTTGTAACAATTTCTTTACTTCAAAGATTCACTGGAATGTGCTTCTCGGTGCCCTGAAGTGAGAAATCAGCATGACACGAGTCTTGAGAGATTCTCTTTTGAACCCATTGCTCCTGGCTCTCGCACTGTACATATTTTGATTACAGTCATATGAAACTGCTTTAGTAGGTAGGGGAGAAGGGAGCTTTGTAAGTACACATTGTTAGCTGCCATCTCCGAACCTCTGCCAATCCCCTTCAATACTGGCCATGGGGCTTTTTCTGATGTTCTTTGGTAGAATGCAGCAGACATGCGCGTTTTATTATCCCATTTGCCGTGCCTCACCAGAAAATCCTTTTTGTAAAAAATAGGAAGCAGATAAGAAAAAAACGCATTCGCCTTTCCATCATAAAATTGCACAAATGCCACCTTATGGTACACCAGCTCGCCAAATTGGAGCAATCATGTTACGAGCTGTGACTGTAATAAGGTTATGCTGAAGTAGGTAAGGTTCACTGTCGAGACTACTGGGAGAACCGTGCCCGAGTCCACTTTGCACTCTTCCCTTAACAAGCGACCCCTTGTCGGAATGTAGAGTGTTGGGGCCACCTTGGGAGTAGTCCACAGTGATTGATTGTGAACAGTCTGACTGCCTGTGCGTATCGCGTTATGCTGAGGCTTTCTAGGGAACCAGGTCTGGGCTCCTGGAAGCCGCCGATGTGATGGCCTGACCACATGGTTCACGGAAAGAGCTGCAGTTCGTCTGGTTGGAGAATCGGATGTAGCAGAAAGAAACCATTTAGCCCATCGTGCTTAGGAAGGAATTCTCCATCTCCTACGTTCCCCTACCAGGAAGCCTCAGCCTAAAATTTGAAACATAGGCCGTCTGAGCATTCCCATTCAATCATTGCCAGTGTGGCCCCAACACTCTCACCATTCCCACAAGGGTTCACTTGTTAAGTGAAGGGCATAAAATGGGCTCGAGCAAGGATCCCCCATGACTCTTACAACAGTGAACCTTATTTACTTCAACAGATCACGTGGTCCAGATTCATCACAATGCAAATGTTTCCTTTTCCACTCCTACATCAGATGGTAGACAGTTGATTATGGTCGTGTATTCAGAGAGTTCTTCGTCACTTTGTTTTCTCTACAAAACAAAGGATCTGTCTTTGTTGTGTGTGGAAATGAAGGCCTATTCATCCAGCCTGCCCTGTTGTTGCATAGTAAAACACTTTAATAAAAGAATAGACACAACAATGTCCCCAGCTTTGGCAGTCTTTCAAGTTCCTTTGTTGGATGACCTAATATATAAAAACATTCTGGGGAAACACTGGTAGATAGTGGCACATTCCTGGGAATCTCTGGCAGTGGGCAAGGTATTCCCAGGAATCACTGTCAGATGTTGTCAAGTTCTGGGAAACTAGTAAGTATCCACAAATGCCTGGAAATGTCTGTCAGATGTCAGCCAGTTCTGTCAAATCAATGGCAGGTATCTTTCCTGATTTTCTTTTCCTGATTTCCTAAGGGAAACTAGATGCAGTCTGATGAAGGGTCTCGACTTGAAACGTTACCTGTTCCTTTTCTCCAGAGATGCTGTCAGACCTGCTGAGTTGCTCCAGCTTTTTGTGTCTATCTTAGACGTATGCATACCTCTAGTTTCCCTTGCCCCTTACTCTTCGTTTGAAGAAGGGGTTCGACCCGAAACGACGCCTATTCCTTTTCTCCAGAGATGCTGCACGACCTGCTGATTAATGCGCCATTTTGTGGTCTACCTTTCCATTGCTGGACATCATTGGAAGATAATAGCATAGTCCTGGGATACACCTTAAACCTGCAGACACCAGCACACTTCTGAATAGCTTTGTCTGATAGTGATGCATTTCTGTAAGAGTGTCTGTCAGATACTAACATATTCTCAGGAACCAGTGTCAAATATTGTCACATTCTGCCAAATTAGTTGCAGGTGTTATGAACACTACAAATTCTTGTACTGATTTCAAGCAATAAATCTGCACATTGAGAATAAGGGATAAAGTTCACGTTGAAATCATCTTTCGTTTCATTGACCAAAACTGCAACAACTGTCTTTTATTATTGACCATTCTTTCATCAAAATACTGCAAATAAAACAATTTTAAATGCATAAAAGATGCATTGAGTCGTTAGCTGGATGTGGACAGGGTATGTTTTCATGATAAAACTAAGGATATCCATTTTGACAAAAGGTGTTTTTTTTTTAAATGTGAATGATCGAGAGGAGTTAATGTTCATGGGGAACTGGGTGCTCTTGTACACTAATCGCTGAGAATTAAGATGCGGCTAGTGCATTCAATTAGGAAGGCGAATGGTTTGCAGTGTTTTATTGCAAAGGGATTGGAGCATAAGTGAAGGGATGTCTTACCTAATTTATATAAGGGAGTCATAGACTCCGAATCATCCAGCACAGAAATATAGTATTTCATTGTATCTCGGTACATGTACACAATAATATACCAATACTGTTCATGCTGACCATCAAAACTCATTTACCAGCACTTGGTCCATACCATATAACCATAACCATATAACAATTACACCACGGAAACAGGCCCTCTCGGCCCTTCAAGTCCGTGCCGACCATTTGTTTTCCCCTAGTCCCATCTACCTGCACTCAGACCATACCCCTCCATTCCCTTCACGTCCATATACGTATCCACTTTACTCTTAAATGTTAAAATCGATCCTGCCTCCACCACTTCTGCTGGAAGCTGATTCCACACAGCCACCACCCTCTGAGTAAAGAAGTTCCCCCTCACGTTACCAAACTTCTGTCCCTTAATTCTCATGTCATGCCCTCTTGTTTGAATCTTCCCTACCCTCAATGGGAAAAACGTATCCACGTCAACTCTGTCTATCCCTTTCATCATTTTAAAGACCTCAATCGTCCCCCCTTAACCTTCTGCGCTCCAAAGAATAAAGACCTAACTTGTTCAACCTTTCTCTGTAACATAGTTGCTGGAACCCTGGCAACATTCTAGTAAATCTCCTCTGTACTCTCTCTATTTTGTTGACATCCTTCCTATAACTAGGCGACCAAAATTGTACACCATACTCCAGAATTGGTCTTACCAATGCCTTGTACAATTTTAACATTACTTCCCTACTCCTATATTCAATGCTCTGATTTATAAAGGCCAGCACACCAAAGGCTTTCTTTACCACCCTATCTACATGCGATTCCACCTTCAGGGAACTATGCACAGTTATTCCTAGATCCCTCTGTTCCACAGCATTCCTCAATTCCCTACCATTTACCATGTACTTCCTATTTTGATTTGTCCTGCCAAGATGTAGCACTTCACACTTAACAGCATTAAACTCCATCTGCCATCTTCCAGCCCACTTTTCCAAATGGCCCAAATCTCTCTGTAGACTTTGAAAATCTACTTCATTATCCACAACACCATCTATCTTAGTATCATCTGCATACTTACTTATCCAATTTTCCACCCCATCATCCAGATCATTGATGTACATGACAAACAACAGTGGACCCAACACAGATCCCTGAGGCACCCCACTGGTCACCGGCTTCCAACCCGACAAACAGCCATCCACCATTACTCTCCGACATCTCCCATTCAGCCACTGTTGAATCCATCTTGCTACTCCGAAATTAACTCCCAAAGATTGAACCTTCTTAACCAACCTTCCATGGGGAACCTTGTCAAAGGCCTTACTGAAATCCATATAGACAACATCCACTGCTTTACCCTCATCAATTTCCCTAGTAACCGCTTCAAAAAATTCAAGAAGGTTTGTCAAACATGACCTTCCAGGCACAAATCCATGTTGACTGTTCCTGATCAGACCCTGTTTTATCCAGATGCTTATATATATTATCTCTAAGTATCCTTTCCATTAATTTGCCCACCACTGACGTCAAACTAATAGGTCTATAATTGCTAGGTTTATTCTTTGAACCCTTTCCATACCATGATGTGTTCCCACCAAAACCATATTCAACCAGAAGCCTTGGATGAACCAGGTTTGCAATCTTCTGAGGACTGCATCTAAGCATTCGTCGGGTGATGCAGATTTATATAGGAAGTCCAGATGCGACCTCGATGAGACCATCAAAAAGGCTGAGACGGAAGAGATATTCAACAGCTGTGGCAGGGCTTGCATGCCATCACTTCCTCCATCAAATGGCAGATCAAACAACAGCAAAGCATCACTCCCGCATGAGCTCAATGCATACCACGCACGCTTTGAAAGCGAGAAGAAGCCTTCTCGGACCCCATAGCTCTCGATGATATTGTAATCTCAGACACCAAGGACAACGTCAGAAGGTCCTTCATGAGGGTGAATCCTCGGAAAGGGGTCTGGATCAGATACTGTTCTCAAAATCTGCGCTGACCAACTGGCTGCAGTTTTTGCAGACTGAGGTCTGAGGAATCCAACAGCTTTGAAAGGGCATCAATAACACCATCACCCAAGAAGAGTAAGGTAATATGCCTCAATGACTACCGATCTGTGGCACTAATATTCATAATGATGAAGTGCTCTGAGAGATTTGCTTATGGCACATATCGACACTTACCGTAGCAATTACTTGGGCCCACTACAAATCGCCTGCCGCCACAATAGATCAATGAAGAACATGATTTTGCTGGCTATCCACTCTGAACTGGACCACTTGGACAATAAGAATACATATGTCAGACTGTTGTAAAATCATAGAATGATATAGTGTGGAAACAGGCCCTTCGGCCCAACTTGCCCACACCGGCAAACATGTCCCAGCTACACTAGTCCCACCTGCCTGCGCTTGGTCCATATCCCTCCAAATCTGTCCTATCCATGCACCTGTCTAAATGTCTTAAATGTCGGGATAGACCCCGCCTCAACTACCCCACCACAGTTTAAGTATAAGGAGTAAGCCATTTAGAACGGAGACGAGGAAACACTTTTTCTCACAGAGAGTGGTGAGTCTGTGGAATTCTCTGCCTCAGAGGGCGGTGGAGGCAGGTTCTCTGGATGCTCTAAAGAGAGAGCTATATAGGGTTCTTAAAAATAGCGGAGTCAGGGGATATGTGGAGAAGGCAGGAACGGGGTACTGATTGGGGATAATCAGCCCTGATCATAATGAATGGCGGTGCTGGCTCGAAGGGCTGAATGGCCTACTCCTGCACCTATTGTCTATTGTCTATTATCTGGCAGCTTGTTCCATATACCCACCACCCTTTGTGTGAAAAAAACTACCCCTCAGATTCCTATTAAATCTTTCCCCTTCACCTTGAACCTATGTCCCTTGGTCCCCGATTCCCATACTCTGGGCAAGGGACTCTGTGCATCTACCTGATCAATTCCACTCGTGATTTTTTTACACCTCTATAAGATCACCCCTCATCCTCCTGCACTCCAAGGGCTGGAGACCCAGCCAACTCAACCTCTCCCTGTTATTCATCAACTGCAGCTCGGCATTCAACACCATCATTCACTCCAAGCTAGCTACCAAATCATGGAACTGGGTCTCTGAGCATCCCTTTGCAAGTGGATCCTTGACTTCATCATTGACAGAACCCAATCCGTGTGAATTGGCAACAACACTCCCTCCTCGATATCCATCAGCACAGGGGCACATCAAGGCTGAGTGCTCAGTCCCCTGCTCTACTCTACTTTATACCCATGACTGTGTGACCAGTCACGGTTCCTACTCTATCTTTAAATTCAGTGATGACACTGCCGTTGTTGGGCAAATTATGGGTAATAATGAGTCAGAGTGTAGGAGGGAGGTTGATTGTCTGATTGAATGGTGTCAAAATATTAACCCAGCTCTCAACGTCAGTAAGACCAAGGAAGTGATTGTTGACTTTACAAGAGGAAGGCCAGGGATCCACAAATCTGTCTTCATCGGTGGGTTGGTGGAGGAGAGAGTCAACTTGAAGTTCCTGGGTGAGCATTTCTCTGAAGATCTATCCTGGGCCCAGCACATTGATGCAATCATAAAGAAGGCTCATTAACGCTTCCTTAAAAGATTGAGGAGACTCTGTGCGTCAATGAATACTCTATTGAACATCTACAGTGGAGAGCGTATTGACTGGTTGCATCAAGGCATAGTTCGGTAACTCAAATGCCCAGGTGCGAAGGAGATTACAAAAAGTGGTGAACACTGCCCAGTCCATCATGGGTGCTGTCCTCCCCAACATCGAAGAGATCTACAGGAGATCAAAAAGGCAGCCAGCATCATCAAGGATCCACACCTCCCTGGCCACTCTCTCATTTTACTCCTGCCATCGAGAAGAAGGTATGGGAGTTTGTAAATTGTGACCACCAGGTTCAGAACTAGCTTCTCCCCAACAACTCTCAGGCTTTGAAACACCAACTAAACTACAAACTGTCTTGGTTGCACTGGGGACTTTGGGCTTTTTTTGGCACTAACATTGTTTTTTTTTAAATTTATGGAACTTGTTTTGTTTGTTATGTTATCTATGAGTACTGTGTTTACAGACCTGCTTTGCTGTTGCAAGGAAGAATATCATTGTTCCGTTTTCGGTACATATGACAATGGAACACTCTTAACTCTTGAATCTTCTACACCTTGGATTCAAGTGCTGATCTTGGGGTGGGAGATTGCAACCTTCACGTGGTCCGCCCTGTTTCGACGAATGCAATCAACCTGGCGTGCACAATCAAATAAGATCAAATAGAACAAGTTGTCCTACAACTTTAGGCTGCCCACGAGAGACCCTGGCTCCACCACCCTCCTCTCGGGTAGTGCAATCCAGATTCCAACCAACCCCTGGGTGAAAAAAATCCTTCCTCGTACTGCATTCCCTTCCAACCTCTTATTCCCACCTTAAAAGTATGATGTCTGGTCACAGATACCTCTGCTTTGGGGAAAGTTTACTGCTGTCTGCTGTATAATTTTAGACTTTACTTCAGAGATATAACATGGAAACAGGCTTTTCCATCCACCAAGTCCAAGACAACCAGCGGTCCACCATACACCAACACTATCGTGCAAGCAGTAGAGCTACTGCCTTGCAGCACCATCAACTCAGATTCAATCCTGACCTCTGATGCTATCTGTGTGGACAGACATCTGCAGACCCATAAGTAGACGACCCTATGCAGAGGAGAGGACAGTCATATTCCTTTCGAGTGACCGCGATGATGATGATGATCTGTGTCGAGCTTGTCCATTCCTCTTTCACCACGTGGACGTTTTCTTTTTGATGAATATTTTTTATTAGTTGTAAATACATATTAATAAAAAGTACTTCTTACATACATTCATAATATTATAAATATTAATATTAATATTTAAGACAATGTATCTATACATTTTTTGAATTTTTTATAAAGTAGGAAAAGATAGAGAAAAATAATATAGAAAGTAAGGAAGTGAATGGAGTATTAAACAATTATCCATCGTCGGAGATATAACCATGATTTATTATACGTAATTCTTCATCCATTCTATTATTCAGGTCTCAGTCAAGCCCCCGCACTGAGCCACTTTGACCCTGTAAATATTCAATATATGGAGACCATATACCTCTAAAAAGATCCAACCTGTCCATTAGGACAAGCCTCAATCTTTTCAGATGGAGTGTCTCCGACATTTCTGTATTCCACATTTTGACAGTGGGGGATGTAGGACCTTTCCAGAATTTTAATATTAATTTTTTCCCAATTTTAAACCATAATCAATAAAAATTCTTTGATTCGTTGTTATTAATTGATCTGTTTCCAGTATTCCTAGTATTATTAACTTTGAGTCAGGAGTCAGATTCATATTAACAACATTCGAAATTATCCTAAATATTTCTATCCAAAATTTCGTAATTTTTACACAATTTGTAAATGAGTGTGTCAGATTAGCTTCTAAGTGCTGACATTTATCACATATGGCAGATACCTTTGGAAAGATGTTATGTAGTTTGGATTTTGAGTAATGTAGTCTGTGTAATATTTTAAACTGTATGAGAGAGTGTCTAGCATTTAACGAGCAATGGTGTATGTGTTGTAAACTTTCATCCCATACTTCTGGTCTTATAATTTGACCTAATTCATTTTCCCATGATTGTCTATATATTTCTGTTGATGGAACATCATTTTCCAATAGGATATTATATTATAGTGGACTTTTTCTAAGTGCATGTTTCCTTCCACGTGCAAATGATGTGTGGGTTGCGAGGTTAGTTGGCTGCTGTACATTGCCCCTTGCGAAACATAACTGCTAGAATCTGGGGGCATTGATGGGAATGTGGGGTGAATAAAATGGAATGTGCTTCTTGATTGGTGTGGACTGACATGCCTATTTCATGTGCTGTCTGCATCTATGGTCCCTCAATGGTTCTTGCCTTTTAAAGGGCTTTGAGTATATAAGAAATCTTGAGAAGACCAATGGAAATGTGATTTCAAAATTAACTGCCAAATTTGGCTTTAAATTTTCTCTATGTCATCAAAGCCTAAATATACTGCATATGGTGAACCAGGCTGTAACTGCGTATGAAGAAGGATCCCGACGCGGAACGTCACCCATCCTTTTTCTCCAAAGATGCTGCCTGATCCGCTGAGTTACTCCAGCACTTTGTGCATATCTTCTATAACTGATAATAGCTTGGCTAGGACATCTTGCCTCTGGCCCAGGATGTGAAATGTATTTTGAGGTTTGGATATCAAGACCAGGAAGGTTTGTACTTTGTTAAGTAGTCATTCATAAGATATTGACATCACTGGAAAGACCAATTGGGCATATAACCATATAACCATATAACAATTACAGCACGGAAACAGGCCCTCTCGGCCCTTCCAGTCCATGCCGACCATTTGTTTTCCCCTAGTCCCATCTACCTGCACTCAGACCATACCCCTCCATTCCCTTCACGTCCATATACCTATCCACTTTACTTTAAAATGTTAAAATCGATCCTGCCTCCACCACTTCTGCTGGAAGCTCATTCCACACAGCCACCACCCTCTGAGTAAAGAAGTTCCCCCTCACGTTACCCCTAAACGTCTGTCCCTTAATTCTCATGTCATGCCCTCTTGTTTGAATCTTCCCTACCCTCAATGGGAAAAGCTTATCCACGTCAACTCTGTCTATCTCTTTCATCATTTTAAAGACCTCAATCAAGTCCCCCCTTAACCTTCTGCGCTCCAAAGAATAAAGACCTAACTTGTTCAACCTTTCTCTGTAACATAGTTGCTGGAACCCTGGCAACATTCTAGTAAAGCTCCTCTGTACTCTCTCTATTTTGTTGACATCCTTCCTATAATTAGGCGACCAAAATTGTACACCATACTCCAGAATTGGTCTTGCCAATGCCTTGTACAATTTTAACATTACTTCCCTACTTCTATATTCAATGCTCTGATTTATAAAGGCCAGCACACCAAAGGCTTTCTTTACCACCCTATCTACATGCGATTCCACCTTCAGGGAACTATGCACAGTTATTCCTACATCTGTCTGTTCCACAGCATTCCTCAATTCCCTACCATTTACCATGTAGGTCCTATTTAGATTTGTCCTGCCAAGATGTAGCAGTTCACACTTATCAGCATTAAACTCCATCTGCCATCTTTCAGCCCACTTTTCCAAATGGCCCAAATCTCTCTGTAGACTCTGAAAATCTACTTCATTATCCACAACACCACCTATCTTAGTATCATCTGCATACTTACTTATCCAATTTTCCACCCCATCATCCAGATCATTGATGTACATGACAAACAACAGTGGACCCAACACAGATCCCTGAGGCACCCCACTAGTCACTGGCTTCCAACCTGACAAACAGCCATCCACCATTACTCTCTGACATCTCCCATTCAGCCACTGTTGAATCCATCTTGCTACTTTGCCATTAACACCCAAAGATTGAACCTTGTTAACCAACCTTCCATGGGGAACCTTGTCAAAGGCCTTACTGAAATCCATATAGACAACATCCACTGCTTTACCCTCATCAATTTCCCTAGTAACCGCTTCAAAAAATTCAAGAAGGTTTGTCAAACATGACCTTCCAGGCACAAATCCATGTTGACTGTTCCTGATCAGACCCTGTTTATCCAGATGCTTATATACATTATCTCTAAGGATCCTTTCCATTAATTTGCCCACCACTGACGTCAAACTAACAGGTCTATAATTGCTAGGTTTAGTCTTTGAACCCTTTTTAAACGGCATCAATCGGCATCCCCGATTGCCTCTTAAATAGCTGGGTTTTTTTTGTGGGGCAGTTAAGAATCAGTTATTTGTAGAGTCGTTAAGGCCAGCAAATTTATTTCTGTGGAGAATATCTGTGCACCCGTAGCATTTTAAATCACCAGTACTGGTGGCGAGAAGTTGAAGTCATAGGGCCACCATTGAACCACAATTTGAACATTTGTTCCTTGGTCATCGGCCTAGGGCTCAGGCTACAAGGTATCACAAGTCTTCAAGAACTGTGGGAGATTTGAGGCAAAGATGTCCACAACCAATGTTGGGCGTGAACGAAACCACAAATTTTATGAAGAGAGTGGGGATTAACTTGAATTGTGTTTAGCTATTTAATTTGTACTTTAAAAAAAAATCACAGCAAGTTATTTATGTTGAAGTATCAAGGTGAACATATTTATCCAAAGCCAAACCTCTCTTTTTTTTTTAAATCCCTCAACTGCCCTCAGGCAGAACTGTCTGAAGTTGGAGTGCAATTATTTTTTGGCAACACATAAGAGCTTATTAGCACAAACCTTGTCAGCTAGACAGCTAGTAGATTGCAGCAAATTGTCCTAAACGTTGGCCTCCCATTGCAATGCTGAGTGCTAAATTACTGCAGTGTTTCACAGAGATAAACAGGTTGAATTTACGTTCATACAACCGACCCTCAGGTGTACAAAGTTTCAAAAGATTGCCAATTATTCTCGACTGATTGGGTTGCTTGGATTTTCTTTGGATGTTTTCTCAAAGAGGACAGTGCTTTTAAAAAATAGAAACCTGGTGCTATTGTGTTGCAGCAAGTCGGGACTACAGGGCTTTTTCTGGAAGAAGTGACAGCGGGTTGTTGCATTTTCCAGAAACTGCTTCTGAAGTAAATGCTCAGTTGCTTGTTCTAGCAGGAATCTCCTAGCCCATCCGTGGAAGAATCTACACTTTGCACCTTGGTCTCATCAGCCTGAAAAGTAGGAGCAAGTACCCCCTCTGTCCCGAGGGACTGCCTGAGGAGAAGATACAATCCCTTGGAATAAATACCAATAATTTGCCCACCTCTGAAGTTAAACTAATTGACCTTCAATCACTCGGTTAATCACTTCCTTCCTATTTAAGCAACACCACAGCTTTATTAACTTTTCATTCCCGCAGCACTACTCGCATTTGCAGCCGAACTTGTGGTGAGAAGTGCAGGAGCTTTGCAAGGGATGTAGTCAGGGGTGCTAGGGGCAGATCGCTGGAGGTTATGTTCAAAGCATTAAAGGTGAACACACCTTTAGGAGGTCGCAGCACAGGCAATAACATGCAGACACTGTTATTGTGGTAAATATTTGCTAATACTTGGTCCCACAACCACCTCCACGCCCATCCCTTTGCCCTGCCTTTCAGTCAATTGTTTGCCCCAATGTTTCCTCAGCATCACTATTTCCTGATAGATCTCCAACACATCTTGGGTGTTTTGCTATTTAAAAGAAAATGCTTTGTGAGGGCAACTTGTTGTTGTTTTCTCAGTCTTTCACAGCCAAAGAACTTGAATGAGTTCCTGTTTTCCACCGAATGACTGGGTTCTTTTTATCCATTCTTCATCGACACGCTTGTGATCATCTCTGACGCTCTGTGATTTTTCCATTCCCAACCCCACATCTTGTTATTGAAAATAGGGCAATCAGCGAGTCAGGAGGAAAGCATAGAGGGAGAAACTGTTTTTCAGGTCAATTACCTGATCTCTGAACCTTTTATGAACATCCAATTGATCTGGCTGAAAAATTGTTCTGTCAGACCCTTCGCCAGGTGCTGCCTGCACAACTGCTGAAGCCACCCTCTGGAAGAAAACATCTCCTCCAAATCTTATAACTGTGCCCTACCATTTTAGATGCTTGCTCAGAAGAAAGGCTTTCCACTATCCAACTTATTTCGACTTTTCATAAATTATCATATATGTCAGCCAGGTCCCCCCCTCAGCTTCCACTACCCTAAGGGAAAGAAACACAACCCATGCAGTCTCTTACGACTGAAATGCTCCTTCCTGGGCAATATCCTGAAAAATCCTCTCTGCACCCTTTCCAGTGCAATCACATCCTTCTTAAAGTGGCAGCCAGAACAGTGTATTCATTCAGCTATTAAGCACCTTGGAACATCCTGAGTTGGTGAAAAATACTACGTAAATACAAATCTTTGGTCCTTCACTATTACAGATGCGGAACTTAACTCTTCAGTACAACTTCCCACTGACATAACTCTCACACCAAAGGAAGCACAAAGTTATCAGGACGATTTCACAAAGGATCGCAGTCCAGAAACATTGACTGTTGCTCTTTCCTCAGATGCCGCTTGATAATAAAATAGAAAATAGGTGCAATAGGGGTAGGCCATTTGGACTTGCGAGCCAGCACCAGCATTCACCGGCGATTGGTTGATCATCCAAAATCAGTACCCTGTTCCTGCTTTCTCCTCATTCTTGATTCTGTTAGCTATATCTAACTCTCTCTTGAATAGAGTGAATTGGCCTCCACTGCCTTCTGTGGCAGTGAATTCCACAGATTCACAACTCTCTGGGTGAAAAGGTTCTTCCTCATCTCTGTCCTAAATGGCTTACTAAATGGTTCTGGACTCCCCCAACATCGGGAACATTTTTCCATCATCTAGCCTGTCCAATCTCTTAGGAATTTTATATGTTTCTATAAGATCCTCTCACATCCTAAATTCCAGTGAATATAAGCCCAGTAGATCCATTCTTTCATCATATGTCAGTCCCGCCATCCCGGGAATTAATCGTAAAGGTAAAGGGATAACATCTCCTGAGTTTTCCAGCATTGTCTGTTTTTGTTTCATCAGAAGTATGTACCACCAGCACGTGGGGAAGAGACAGACAGACCTATGTTTCAGCCACAGGCCACTCCCCAGATGTTGGGGAGCCCACTGTTCAACTGGATGTTCACAAAAGATTCAGAGATAGGGTCATTGATCTGAAAAAACAATGTTCTCCCTCTATGCTTTCCTCCTGACTCGCTGATTGTCGTATTTTCAATAACAAGATGTGGGGCTGAGAATGGAAAAAAACAGAGCGTCAGAGATGATCACAAGCGTGTCGATGAAGAATGGAGTAAAAGAACCCAGTCATTCGGTGGAAAACAGGAACTCATTCAAGTTCTTTGGCTGTGCAAGACTGAGAAACAACAACAAGTTGCCCTTACAAAGCATTTCTTTCAAGAATAGCAAAACACCCCAAGTGTTGGAGATTTATCAGGAAATGGTGATGCTGTGGAAACATTAGGGCAAACAATTGACTGAATGGCAGGGCAAAGGGATGGGCGTGGAGGGGTTTGTGGGACCAAGTATTAGCAAATACTTTACCACAATAACTGTGTCCGCATGTTATTGTCTGCACTGCGACCGCCTAAAGATGTGTTCACCTTTAATGTAGTTAGGATAACCATTAGTGATCTCCCTCTTTCACCCCTGACTACATCCCTTGCAAAACACATGCACTGCTCACTGCAAGTTAAGCTGGAAATGCGAGTCGTGCCGCAGGACTAGAGCGCTACCAAAGCTGCACTGTTGCTTAAGTAGGAAGGAAGAGATGTAACTGAGTGATTGCAGGCCCATTCATTTAACATCAGTGGTGAGCAAATTATTCTTATCTTTTCCAAAAGACAGTATCATCACCTCCGGCATTCCCTTGGGGCATAGGTATACTTGCTCCCACACTTATGGTTGATGAGATAAACATGGGAATTGCAGATTCTTCTACAGATGGGGCAAGAAATTTCCAATGAAACAAGACGACAGGTATTCAATTCAGTTAATTGCCATGGGGCAAAATAACCAGAGAGGCATGTCAAAGTGGATACAAAATGCTGGAGTAAATCCGTGGGACAAGCAGCATCGCTGGAGAGAAGGAATGGGTGACGTTTCAGACTGAGGGTCAGGGGAGAGGGAAACTAGACATGGGGAAGAGTACAAAGAGAATGTAAGATGTGAAAAGGACTGATCAAAGCAGATGCTGATCAAGGAAGTTGTTCGGCATGGTGGAGCAGCAGTAGAGTTGCTGCCATACAGCGCTTGCAGCGCCGGACACATGGATTTGATACCAACTATGGGTGCTGTCGGTACGGAGTTTGGACGTGCTCCCCATGGCCACGTTGGTTTTCTCTGGATCTCCTGTTTCCTCCCACACTTCAAATATCAACAGGTTTGTAGGTTAATTGGTTTGGTGTACAGTATGTGTAAATTGTCCCTGGTGTGTGCAGAGTAGTGTTTGGTAGTGCGGGGATCGCTGGTCGGCGCAGACTTGGTGGGCCGATGGGACCTGCTCCTGTGCTGTATCTCTAAACTAAACTAAACTAAAAATGTACAATGAATAGTTCATTGCTGGCTGAGGAGAAAGTGTCAGCAAGGCATACAGTAAAACCTTAAGCAGGTTCTATATGTGCTTTCATTACATGGGGACTTCATTTCAAAACGTTCAGATCAATCAAGGACAGCCAGCATGGACTTGTTGGGAGAATATGGTGTCCAGCCGATTTGGCTGAATTTCCTGAGGTAGCAGAGTGGCGTAGTTGATAGAGCCACTACCTCACAGAGCTGGAGAGACTCAGCTTCAATCCTGACCTTGGGTACAAACTGACGTCGTGTGGTTGGAATCACAAACTCACTGCCTGAGGAGATGGTGGAGGCAGAGACACTCACAACACTTATGAAATATTTAGACGAACATCTGAATCCTCAAGGCTTAGAAGGCTATTCACCAAGTGCTGATAAATCGATATCTGATAGTCAGCATAAACATAGGAGGCAGAAGTGCATGTGTCCGTGCTGTGTGTCTCTGACTTTTAGTTTCCAAATGCAGTGACTATTTGTTTTTTGTTTATTTATATGTTTGCGGTATGCCAGGATTTATTGTCTATCCTTAGTTACCCTGGAGTGAGGAGGCAGTTAAGAGTCAACCACATGGGGGAAGTTGACTTGGAATAGGTTGTTTACTGGCAAAGAAATGCCTGGCAAGTGAGAGGCCTTGACAGCTGAGATCGCGAGAGTTCAGTCGCAGTTTGGTTTATTGTCACATGTACCGAGGTACAGTGAAAAGCTTTTGTTGCATGCTAACCAGTCAGCAGAAAGACAATACCCGATTACAATCGATCCATTTACAGTGTATAGATACTTTATAAGGGAATAACTTTTAGTGCAAGGTAAAGCCAGCAAAGTCCGATCAAGGATAGTCTGAGGGTCATCAAAGAGGTAGACAGTAGTTCAGCATTGCTCTCTGGTTGTGGTAGGATGATTCAAGGTTCGACAATAGACAGTAGACAATAGACAATAGGTGCAGGAATAGGCCATTCGGCCCTTCGAGCCAGCACCGCCATTCGATATGATCATGGCTGCTATACTCAACTCCTATTGTTATGAAGGCCAACATGCCATTCGCTTTCTTCACTGCCTGCTGTACCTGCATGCTTGGTGACTGATGAACAAGGACTCCCAGATCCCGTTGACTGATGAACAAGGACCCCCAGATCCCATTGCACTTCCACTTTTCCCAACTTGACACCATTAGATAATAATATGCCTTCCTGTTCTTGCCATCAATGTGGATAACCTAACGTTTATCCACATTAAACTGCATCTGCCACGCATCTGCCCACTCACCCAACCTGTCCAAGTCACCCTGCATCCTCATCGCATCCTCTTCACAGTTCACACTGCCACCCAGCTTTGTGTCATCTGCAAATTTGCTAATGTTACTTTTAATTCCTTCATCTAGATCATTAATGCATATTGTAAATAGCTGTGGTCCCAGCACCGAGCCTTGTGGTACCCCACTAGTCATTGCCTGCCATTCTGAAAGGGACCCGTTAATCCCTACTCTTTGTTTCTTGTCTGCCAACCTATTTACTATCCATATCAACACTCTACCCCAATACCATGTGCCCTAATTTTGCCCACTAATCTCCTATGTGGGACCTTATCAAATGCTTTTCTTAAAGTCCATGTACACTACATCCACTGGCTCTCCCTTGTCCATTTTCCTGGTTACATCCTCAAAAAATTCCAGAGGATTAGTCACGCATGATTTCCCCTTCGTAATCCATGCTGACTCGGACCGATCCTGTTACTGCTATCCAAATGTGTCGCTATTTCATCTTTTATAATTGACTCCAGCATCTTCACCACCACCGATGTCAGGCTAACTGGTCTATAATTCCTGCCTTTCTTAAAAAGTGGGATAACATTAGCCACCCTCCAATCCACAGAAACTGATCCTGAATCTATAGAACATTGGAAAATGATCACCAATGCGTCCACGATTTCCAGAGCCACCTCTTTAAGTAACATGGAATACAGACCATCAAACCCTGGGGATTTATCAGTTTTCAGTCCCTTCAGTTTACCCAACACAATTTCCTGCCTAATGTGCATTTCCTTCAGTTCTTCCATCACCCTAGATCCTCTGGGCCACCAGTGCATCAGGGAGATTGTTTGTGTCCTCCTTAGTGAAGACGGATCCAAAGTACGGATACAAAGTACCAAAGTACAAAGTATCTGAATCTTCCTGGTAATGTGAAGGGCAACACAGGTAGGAGTAGAGAACTGTGGATAACAAGAGATATTGATGCTCTGGTCAGTAAAAAGAAGTGGCCTGTGTCACGTACAAGTAGCTAGGATCATAAGAATATCTGGAAGAATATAAGTGTTTCAGGAGTATACTTCAGAAGGAACCCAGGAGTGCAAAAGGGAGGCATGTGATAGGTTTGGCAGAGGACATTAAGGGAAATCCAAGGAATTGTTATGTATAGTATAATACAACAGTACTTTGTGTCTATCCTTATGTAAAATGGGACCACACAGTGCACCTGAAACTTTGTGATGGGTCCATGGAGGGGGAGGTAGGTGGGGTTGTTGACATAAATGGGGTGGTGGGGGGTGGAAAGCTGTCACCAGGCTTTTGACTTAATTTCAAGAAAAGCAAATGCAGGGACATGCTTGGGGCTGCCTCATCTTCTTTCTGTTAACTAATGCCAGTGAACAAAAAAAGCAGGTGAGAGATAAATATAAAGTAAAAACACAACAGATCAGGCAACATCTGTGAAACGTCTGCAGGGTATTGCTTGTGAACGAAAAATACAGCCTCCAATCCATGCAGTGAGTAGTGGAGCACAACAACAGCAACGTTCCTTTGGTCACGATACAAGAATTTCTATTTTTCCGGATGTAACAAATGACTGACAGGTGGTTCTACAGCGTTGGAGCGTTAATGTTTTTGGGCTGATGTTTCTTACAGTAAATTCCCCTAGACTCTTTGCACTGTACATTCATTGACAGGATATGAGTATCACTGACATATGGTGGAGTGACTTGCCTGAAGTTCTAAGCACCAGACTGGAGAACTTGAATTTGACCCAAGCCTCCCAGAGACTCAAATGTAAACGTTGGCTTGAGTCCGGCCTCAAGAGTCCAGAGTGTTTAATCATCACATGCACCTGGTACAGAACAATGACATTCTTATTTGCTGCAACTTTACAGGCACATTGACAACAACGCAACAAATACATTTATAATAAGCAAAAATAAATTATCAGCATGAGTAGGTAACCATTGCATGAAAGCGCAAGCCAGACCATTATAAGTTCATAAGTTCTAGGAGCAGAATTAAGCCATTTGGCCCATCGGATCTACTTCGCCATTCAATCTTGGCTGATCTATCTTTCCCTTTCAACCCCATTCTCCTGCCTTTACCCCATAACCCCCTGACACCCTTACTAATAAAGAATCTATCAATCTCCACCTTAAAAATATCCATTGACTTGGTCTCCACAGCCTTCAGTGACAATGGATTTCACAGTTTTGCCACCCTCTGACAAAATAAATTCCTCCTCATCGCCTTTCTAAAGGTACGTCCTGAAAATGAGCTTCTCATCCCAGGATTTTGTCCTTG
Organism: Okamejei kenojei; assembly: GCA_035221665.1. Lineage (NCBI taxonomy): Eukaryota > Metazoa > Chordata > Chondrichthyes > Rajiformes > Rajidae > Okamejei > Okamejei kenojei. The sequence goes on from CM069138.1 coordinate 27,103,479, forward strand.
ACTCTACTACCACAAGTGGGAACATCCTCTCTACATTCACTCTAAACTGGCTTTTCACTATTTGGTAAGTTTCAATGAGGAACTCCAGCAAGTACAGGCAAAATGCCGTCAAACACGCATCATATGTTAACCCAATCACTCCTGGGATCATTCTCGTAAACCTTCTCTGGACCCCCTCCAGCACTAGCACATACTTCCTCAGATATGGGGCCGCTAACTGCTCACTCCAAATGCGATCTGACCAGTGGCTTATACAGCCTCAGTATTACAAAGTCAAGTTTATTTGTCACATACACATACAGGATGTGCAGTGAAATGAAAAGTGGCAATGTCGTGGACTTTGTGCAAAAAAACAAACAAACAACCAACAAACTACAACAGAATGGAACAGAATCATGTGTTCTTTTACATATTAAATATTGTGGGTGGTATCAAAGATCATATTACTATCTCTCCAAATGGGTCAGAACTCGCTGGGATGACTAGCCTGGTGCAGAAGCAACTTCAGGATTGGTTTTAATCCAAGTCAGTGTCGGGTGCCAGGTTGGATGCACACCTGGTCAGGGAAGGGATGAGGGTCTTGACGTAGGGTGAGAAGCTGATTTTCAGGAATCGGTTTCAAATTTGAATTGGAGCTTAGGACAAGGTGTGCCAACAGACAAGGGAGTAGACAGGGACCCTAGCAGGGAGCATTGCCTAGGATCAATGAGCACTTTCCCACATAACAATGTTAAGTGGATCTCATTGCTGCAGGTGGCTTCCTCTCAAAGATGGTGAGGTGGGCAAAGGGCATTCACTGGGCATGGATACCAAGTAAGGGTCGATCTCCTGGCACAATGTTCTGTAAATATCTCCAAATCAGACACTGTAAAATATACAAGGGTTCAGATCAGGGTTTAATTTTACACCCAAACAGTCTGTGCATGGACGCAGGTTCCTTCCCTGAAGGAAGTCAGTGAACCAGATGGATTTTACAGCAAATCCCTTCAATTTTCAGCCAGTATTACTGAAAGGAGCCTCTTATTCCAAATTCATTTCACTGTTTGAATTTAAATTCCCAGCTGCTGTGATGGGATTCCAACTTATGTCTCTGGATCAATAGTCTGGGGCTGTGGAAATTAGTCTGGGAACTTAACCATTTCACTGCCACAACTCTGTGGCGATGCAGCTCCCAGCTTATATTAACGTGTGAGCTGAATGATCTCAGGACGTCCAACAGGGCAATCGGTATTTGGTGCAGCATTTTTTTTAACTTTCATTTTATTTGCTTTAAAAAAAAAAGTAACCCCATGGATCTTGATTGATAGTTTTGCATTCGTTCTATGCATTCTTAGAGGGCAGTTCCAGATCTGATGTATAGAAAATCCCATTTAAAAATGGGACCACGACCGATTACATTTATTTTAGCTTATCTTCCTTGCCATGTTGCGATGGGGCATGTCAATAGGTTTATCATGAAAATTGATGCATTTAATGGTGACTCCCTCTCTGACTCCTTACACTTCCGCTTTCTCCCTCCTCCCTTTTTGCTTCTCTAATTTTAAATTGCACTCCCTCCCTGTCTTCTCCACTCTCCCATTTCTCATTCTGCCTTTTGCACTCTCTCTCGTATCCTTATTTCTTCTGCTGACATTCTCTCTCTCTCTGCCTTTTTGCACTCTCTCACCTTCCTGCTCTCCTTCCCTCTCTTTCCATCCCTCCATTCACCTCCCTCCTCTTTCCCTTTACCTCCCTCCCTCTCTTTACCTCCCTCTTTCTTAAACCCCACTCTCTTTACACCCCTCCTCTCTCGCTTTCCCTCCGTCCCCCTCGCTTTCCCTCCGTCCCCCTCGCTTTCCCTCCCTCTCCCCACTGCCGCTCTCTCGCACACACCAAAAGATCCTATAGCGGATCTTTGGCTCACACGGCGCCTTCTCCCTGGAGCATGTTGGAAATGGCTGAACTTTGCCCCGTATCTGCTGAGTTCAGTTGAATGCAGTGACGTCTCGAGTTGTTTGAGCTGCACAACAGGAAACGCTCTCACGGCCTCCCCTCTTCCTGCTTCGCAAGGGAAAAACACACACACACACACACCTCTGACTGCAGGCAGCCAGCTGAGCCGTACTCACTTTCATGTCCGCACTCTGCACTCAGCCAGTGTGGCTGCCCGCCTCCTGAATGACGGCCCTAATTCCGCAAGGCAGCCAATGATCCGGCAGGTGGTGCTTCCCGAGACGCTGATGTAAGAAACCTAATCATCTGCTGTGAAGAAATGACAGAGGGGGAATACAGTTTTATGTTGCAATGGCTTTAGTTGACGGAGCATGTGCATGCACAGGCGTCTTTGAGAGAACCAGGATAAAAGGTGCCTAATAACCCTAGGGAGAGTCCACCAGTTACACTATGTGTGGAGGACAGAGTGTCAGGTGGGCCAACAGCTTGCATTTTCTGTGTGTCTCTAGACCTGATCCGTTTATTATTTAATTGTGATAGAGGGCCCTGTGTTTTTAATTTTAATTTTAAGATGGTTAATATTTTTTTCGCTCCTCTCTTTCTCTTTGCCGGCGCTTGAAGGGAAACCTTTGGAGTTTAAAAAAATAAATAAATGCATGATTGAATAAGACGTGTCAGTGCGCCGATCTCACCCTCAAACCATGCGGCTGTCTGTTTGATCGGCTGACTTTCCACAGCACCAACCCCCCACCCTGCCGTAGCCACCACATACATTCTTCCTGCTCTTGGGGGCAGGTACTTACAAAAGCGCATTGGTGGAGTGCAGTTAACCAGAGGTTACAAAAGAGCTGCTGCAGAGACCTATAATTAGAGACAGTGGCAGCAAGCTCATTGACAAGTTCACAGCTGAAGGCTGGCTCTCGATTCCCCCCCCCCCCCCCCCCTCTCCCACTATGTCCAATGGAAACTTGGCTGTTTTATTTTCTTCTTGCTGTCAGTCCAGTTTCTGGTGTCTGTAAAATTTAACCTTGTGCGGGATTTGCTTCCTGTAGGTTGCGGTAGGGGTGGAGGGAGTAGTGTACGGAGCCAGATGGTTGTGACAGTTTAACTTGGCATCAGGGAAAGCATTGCACTTCTCCAGCGCTCCAGGACCCTCATATAATTGCTGGCACCGAGGAGAGCCCCTCAGTTGAGTGTCTCCATGGTATTAAATGATGTCTGTACATGCCGCAGTTTGGAAGGGAATATCTCGCCCCCATCCAGTTTCCTTTCTCCCATGTGTGCCCTGTTCCAGCCCCCAGGTATTTTCAAAGGCGCTGACTCATACTGAGGTCAACTCTACAGAGGGATCCCGATGGAAGCTGGCGTTAGACTGGATTGGAAATGACAGGGGTCACATAGAACAGTAGAACGTGGAACAGTACAGCACTGGAACAGGCCTTTCAGCCCACCATGTCTGTGTTCAAAATGATGCCAAATTAAACTAATCTCGTCCTCCTGCACATGATTCATATCCATGTGCCTATCTAAAAGCCTCTTAAACACTATTATATCTGCTTCCACCATCACCTTCAGGCCATCATCTCTCTCTGTATTAAAAAATCGTGTTCCGCATATCTCCTTTAAACGTTCCCTTTCTGACGTTAAAGCTATGCCCTTCCTTGTTTGACATTAATGTCTGGGCTACTTAAATGTCTGCAGGCGTGCATGATGCAGAGTCAAGCAGCATGGAGACGTTACCTTTGGCCCACCAGTTCCGTGTCAACTATGCCAACCCATTAGTTGCTACACTGATTCCATTTTTTATTCTCCCCACAATCCTATCAACTCAGCCAGATTCTGCCACCCATCTCCATCCTACAATGGGCATTTAACTGACTAACCCACAATGCATATATATAAGGACATGTATTACCATTACCATGTTGCTATTCTTCAAAAATGCTTTGCAAAGACTTGAGATAAGGAAGAATGAATTAGAAATCCAGGTCTCATATATAGTTTATATATATATATATATATATATATATATATATATATATATATATATATATATATATATATATATATATATATATATATGAATGCTCTTGAATGTATAGATGTAAACACAAGTGAATAAATGTGCTGGGTGCTAGGTAAGTGTCAAGTTGTTAAATTAATAATCAGTTCCATCAGGTGAAATTTGACACTGGGTACTGCAGGGAGATATTAGGACAAAATAACCAGTAGGCATGTCAAAGAGCTCAGTTTTAAGGAGCCTGTTTAAGAGTGTGGGAGGGGGAAAGGTTTAGGAAGGGACCTCCGAAGAGTGGGACCAGATGGTGTGACAGCCAGTGGTGGCGGGATTGACTTTGGTGGAGCCCAGAATCCAATAACCACAAGGCTGCCGGTAGTTACAGAAAAAAAGGCTGTGGGGCAATTTGGATGGTAATAATACCTTTAATATATACGTTGCAGGATAAACTAAGGCAATGCCATTGAAGTGCAAGGCTAGTTTAGGGGCAGGCTATTTTAAACTGAGGTGTTTAGGAAGATCTTCTAGAGAGTGGTGAACCTCTGGAATACCCCAGAGTGCGGATCATTGGGGGTACTTGAAAAGGAAGTTGTATGGGTCAAGGAATTACTGGCCACGGGACAGGCACAGAAGAAGCGATGAGACCTAGGGCAGATCAGCTATAATGATTTGAATGGAGGGGCAGGCTTGAGGGACGGAGCAGCCTACTCCTGGTCCTATTTCTTTGTGTTCTTATGCAGTGTTTGTAGGAACATGAGCAGCTGGTTCGCACACAGCAAGATCCCACACACAACTATGTGTTAATGACCTGACACTAAGGTATTTGGTGAGGTAGAGTGATGAATAAATATTGCCCAGGGAGATTTTCTTTGCTAAGGTGTTAAAGAAGGAACTGCAGGTCTGAAGAAGGGTCTCGACCTGAAACGTCGCCTATCTCCTTCGCTCCTTAGATGCTGCTGCACCCGCTGAGTTTCTCCAGCCTTTTGTGTACCCTAGATTTTCTTTGCTATTTGAAACAGTGACATAAAATCTTTCTTTGTGGAGGAACCCAGCAGTATCTGTGATGGGAAATGGACTGATTGATTTTTTTGGGGTCAGGACCCTACTTCATTCTAACCCCTTGAGTTCCTCCAGTCATTTTTTCCCCCTTCATATTCCAACATTTATAGTTCTTTTGGTCTCCTTTTATTGCCTTGGCTTGTAGATTCAGAAGTTTTACGCTGAGGATAGACACAAAATGCTGGAATAACTTTGTGGGTCAGGCAGCATCTCTGGAAAAAAGAAATAGGTGATGTTTCTGGTCGAGACCTCTTTGAGACATTGAGGAGTTGTACTGGGGTCACTCAGTTGTATTAGAGAGGCAGCACAGGATTGAAAGCATATGATCTGGGATGCGCAGGAACAGAAATGTGGATGAACTCAAACTGATGCAGGTTAACCAAAAATATGTTGAATGTGGTAGCTTGGTCAGGAGAGCATTCAAATACAAAATTAAGAGAACGCTGGAAGTACTCAGTGGGTCACGCAGCATCTCTGGAGAGGCAATAAGAGTTGGCCTTCAGTTCAATGACCTTTGATCAGAACCTGGCAAGGGTTTGTGTGAAACAGGGCGTGAGAGGTAGGAAAAGTGGGGAGGGCAGCGGAGAGTGAAAGAGAGGATCAGTCGACGGCAGGAAAAACTGAATGAGAAAAGATTGATGTTAAGTTGTGACAAGAGGTGATGCTGGTCCAAAGTAATGAGGATAGCTATCCGAGGTAAACAGATGTATGGATGAGGATTTCAGGGGCAGCTGAGCTAGGCAGGGTGGGACTAGAGCAGTGATACATGAGGAGAAAGGCGAGAGTGAGGTGGGTGGCGGAATACTGTACAATACTCCAGGTCAGGCCTTGTCAAGGTCCTGTGTAATTGCAATGATCCCTTTATTTCTGTGCTCTGTTCACAATAAGAGCCACTATGCCATTTACTATCCCCAGTCTTTGCTGCCCTGCACACACCAGGCCCCTTTGATCATCAATGCTACTCAATCGCTCAGCATAAAAATACCAAGCATTTTTGATTTGTATGCATTCTGGGCGAGTCCCATTTGCCTGCATTTGACCCATATCTCCCCAAACTCTTTCCTTCCATATATTTGTCAAAATGTCTCCTAAAAGTCATAATTGTATCCACTTCTATAGCTTCCTGTGGCCACACATTCTTAGCTTGTCTATATCTCTCTGAAGCCTCTTTGCATCCTACTGTCTGTTTGTAAGCCTTCCCCATCAGTGTACTGAAAAATATGACATTTAGTCCCCTCAGGCAAATTGATTGTGAAGTGCTAGAATCCAAGTACTGTTCCCTGCACCACCTAAGAGGGACCTGTTCATTCCCACATTTACCATTCTGCTCTCACCAATTCTCAGTCTGTCAGTACATTACCCCTGACTCCATGTTTTGTAACCTAATGACCATTGACTTGTGTGGGACCTTATTGAAAACCTTCTGAAAATCCAAAATCACTACATCTATTAGTTCGACGTTATCTATTTTAATAGTCACATTCTTAAACAACTCCAATAGATTAGTCAAAAATGATTTCCCTTTGAACATTCCATGCTGACTGATTCTATTATTGTTTTTTTGCATTTTTACCATTACATCATTAATTTATAGATTCAAGCATTTTTCTTGTCATTGACATTCAATAACAGGTCAGTAGTTTCTAAAGTGGTCGGGTGAAACGTTCTAAGAATTTTATAAAATGTAATGAAATCTTCTCTGTGTGAAGAAGGGTCTTGACCCGAAACCTCACCTATTCCTTTCCTACCTTTGATTTTAACCAACATTGCAGTTTCTTCCTACTCATGAAATCTTCTCTCATTCTTCTAATCTCTGGCAAGAATGCCAGTGAGAGTAGGAACAGAAAGAGTGTAGGTGAGGGTAGGAAAAGGAAGATAGGACAGGTGAATCCGTAGTTGAGGAATTGATGTTGGGGACAGGGATTTTGAGTTTTGGACCATTTGTATCTCTTCTTGGGCAGAGATGATCTGTGCAAGAGGGGCGTGTTGCATTTGACTTGGAGGGGGGAACCAGTATCCTAGCGGGAAGGTTTGCTACTGCTACTCAGGAGGACCTAAACTAAATAGGGTCCAGTGCAGCAGTGAGGCAGCAGGGAGACTGGAAGTTGCTACAGACATCAAGGACAGCAAGTTCAGTAAAGGCAAGAGCATGGCAGGGAGTGGAGAAAGACGGTTAGATAAAATTACATTTAATTCAATGATAGAGGTTTGACAGGTAAGACGGAGAACTCGGAAGGTGGATAGTTATGTTCGTCTGGGATGTTATAGCCATTACTGAAACCTGATGAAGGGAGGGAGAGGACTGACGGGTTAATGTCCCGGGGCACATACGGTATAGGTGAGACAGAGATGGGATAAAAGAGAAGGGGGATTACTTTATTGATTAAGGAGAACGCCACGGCAGTGGTCCTAAATGACATTACAGTAAACCGTCGCAATAACGGACGTCCACATAGCGGATTTTGGTTCTACGTATCAACATTTCCATTCCTTGTAATTGGAACCCTTTTTAATCGATTAAATTGAGGCTCCGTTGCACCGCCCACCCATTTCCGCTAGTTATCCAGTGAGCAGGAAGCATGTGGCGTGCTTGCGGTTGTGGGAGCGGAGAAAACGAGCAGCATGATGGTGGCGTCGGTACCGGACCCGTGTCTGGAGCTGTGGGCTCCCCGGCCTGTGAATTCCCACTTGTTTAACTCCCCACCTCCCACCCCCCCGGCCTCAATAGTGCGTTTCTTCCCTCTCGGTCTCGGGTTAAATTTCCCCTCCTTACTTGGTTATAGTGGACAATCGGCAGTAACACACCACCCTCCCCACCGTGGTCCGTTGTTATGAGGGTTTACTGTACTGAAGGAACATCGAATGAGGCTTTATGTGTGGAGCTAAGAAATAAAAAGGGAATGATCACCTTGTTGGGATTGTGCTATGGTCCACCAAATGGTAATTGGGAATTAGCAGAGCAAATATACTGGGAGATTGCAGACAGCTGCAAGATTATTAGCGCTATCATAATGGGGGCTGTTAACCAACATAGACTGGGACTGTCATAGGAATACAGGTACATAGTTCACTGAAAGTGGTGTCACACGTTGATAGGTCGATAAAGAACAATTTTGCTGTAGGAAAGATGACATTAAGCTGGAAAGAGTACAGAGAAAAAGTTTACAAGGATGTTGCCTGAAATCAAAAACCTGAGCTATAGAGAGAGTTTGGGTAGAGTTTGAACTCCTGTGCTCCAAGGACTTCATTCCTTGGAGCACAGGAGGCTGAGGGGTGATCTTAAGGAAGTGTATAAAGTTATGAGGGGAATAGATAGGTGAATGCACAGACTTTTACCCAAATTAGGGAAATCAAGAACCAGGAGGGCATACCTTTAAGGTGAGGGGGGAATGATTAATAGAAACTTGAGGGGCAACCTTATCAGTTAGAGGGTGGTGGGTATATGGAACGAGCTGCCAGAGGTCATTGAGGCATTTAAAAGACATTTGTATAGATACATGGATTGGAAAGAGGGATATTGGTCTAGCACTGGCAAATGGCTTAGATGGGGCGTCTTGGTTAGTATGGACGAGTTAGGTCGAAGGGCTTGTTTCCATGCTGTATAACTCTTTGTCTCCAGTGCCAAGGGCTTAGACACTGTTTACATGGATTACAGGAAGGCCTTTGATAACGTTTTGAATTATAAGCTACTCTAGAATATTAGATCGCATGGGATCCAGGGAGAATTAATTAACTGGATACTGACTTGGCTTCTTGGAAGGAAGCAGAGTATGGCGGTGGAAGGTTCTTTTTCAGATTGGAGGCCTGTGACTGGTGGTATGCCTCGGGGATCATTGCTGAGCCCACTGCTGCTTGTCATCTATATCCAAGATTTGGATGTGAATGTACAAGGCATGATAAATAAGTTTGCAGTTGATGCTAAAATAGGTGGTATCATAGATAGTAAAGATGATCATCACAAATTACGGCAGGATCTTGCTCAGCTGGGCAAGTAGGCTGAGGAATGGCAAGTGGAGTATAATTCAGATGCATGAGGCATTGTATTTTGAGGATTCAAAGCAGGGCAGGACTTTCACAGTGAAGCGTAGGGCCTGCGGACTGTTGTAGAGCAGAGCAATCTCGGGATACAGGCACATGGTTCCCTGAAAGTGGTGTGACATGAAGATAGTTAGGGAAGATGGCCTTTGGCACATTGGCCATCATCAGTTAGGTAATTGAGTAACAAAGTCAGGATGTTATGCTACAGTTGTATAAGATACAGGCGAGGCTGCATTAGGAGTGAGAGCTAGGATGTAGGGTGAGGTCAAAAGGGTCTTACTTCTCTTCCACAGCTCCAACATAATGGGCTGAATGGCCAATCACATGAGGCAGAGCTGAGAGCTGTCAGCCTCCATCTGTGACGGTGCTTGCAGGCGGCATCTCACTGAATGGAGTGGTGGTGGTGGTGGGGGGGGGGGGGTGGTATATGGATGACTGAGGGAGTCCCAACGGTGCTGGAGATGGGAGAGGATCGAATTATAGCACCGAGCAGGATAGGCTAGGTATACGGAATGAGCTGCCAGTTGACGTAGTCAAGGCCAGTATGAATACAATATTTAAAAGACATTTGGACTGGTATATGAATAGAAATGTTTTAGAAAGATATGGACCAGGTGAATGTGGATCAGGCGGAGGCAAATGGGACTAGGTTGGATGGGGGTATGTTGGTCATTATTTAAGAGTTGTGCCACAGTGCCTGTTTACATGCTGTATGACTCTATGACTCCATGACCAGGCAGAGCAGTTAATAGAAACATCAAACCCAGGCGTTCCACTCCAGTGCCGTATAGTTCCATCCTACTTAATGCAAACAAAATGCTTCTTCGGTGATGTAGTTCTCCTGTGCAAGCTGTGAATATACAGACTCCCTTACGGATGAATGACCTGTTGATGTTCTCGCTCCAGACTTCTGGGGGATGGCTGTGGAAGAGACAGGGTCTTAATATGCCCTGTGCATCCAAGTGAATTGTTTACTGTTTATTGGACCAGTGGTGGGGGTGAAGTAATGTTTAATACTAAATAGCAGTGACTGGCTTTTGGAGCATGACTCCATCCGCAGAGTTTACTGAGGGTGGGTTGCCTGGTTCCTGTCGGTAGAATCCAGACTCCCATGCTGATGATCTGTTATTGCAGAGTATGATTACACCATCTGATGGAAAGGAACTGTCTGTGGCCCATCTTATTTTCTCTGTTAAACATCTATGGTGCTGTCAATGGCTTTTCATTTTTAACCCATTCCTTCCCTGCCGAGTAAAAACCAACAATGCTGGAAACACTCAGCAGGTCAGGCAGCATCTGTGGAAAGAGAAAGTATTTGATGTGGTATCCGTTATCAGAACGGAGAGAACGAGGGAAACAAGTTAGTTCTGAGCGGCAGAGAAGGTGAGAGTGGGATGTTTAGAACAGAGGGTATATCTCTAATAGGGTAAGACCGAATGAGTTAATATGGAAGTTAATATCAGAGTGGGCTTCTTTCTCTGTGTCACGTTGTTACTAGTAAAGTCGGGTGTTGTGCCCAGTAGACCTGAAAAACGGAGCCAAAATGATGGCACGTAGAAACGGCCAGTTCTGACATAGACTGAAAGAGAAAATGAGTTACCGAAAGTTGAAAAAATTGATATTGAGTCTTAATTGATTTTTATTTCCGTTCCCTGCAAGTGCTGCACTCTAAATTGCAGAGGGGGAGGCAGTGGTAGTTTCAAGACATTTTAACGCTTCTGTTGAGTGGCGATTTTAAAACAGGGTCGCGAACCAATGCATCAATCCTATTCGTTCTTAAAACCTTTAGTTTGGAGTTTGTCTCCGTCCAAGAGTTCGCCACCTTTGAAGTTCGAGTGTTACCTTGGCTCATGTTGAGAAAGAGTAACTGGCCTGTCAGTTTGGATGTCTACAATGGGGGCAAGCAGGTATCTAGGCAGAACATTTTTGGTTAGCATTCCTGCTGCAGTACGGAGGGAGTGCTGCAGTGTCAGAAGTTTGTCTGTTCAGGTGGTTTGTAAAACTGAGGATAACTGAGGATCGCTGTGTACTAACAGCACAAAAAATGCAAGGTTTTCCAGTTATTCATTTCTTTGGTGTTTAAGGAAGCTTGCTTCCTTTCCTAGGTAGCCCCTCGGGGCTAAATTGCCTCAACTCAATTGTTTTGGGTTCTGAGGTGGCTGATGGAGCCAAAGTGGGAATTTCAGATCTTTTCCTCGGTTGGGATGGGTAGTTTGTGGGGCTGGTGTGGTCCTGCTGCCACTTACACCCGGCTTCAGTGCATTCTGGTTCATGAACTCGAGGGACTCTATACCATCCTCCTCCACCTACAGTGGTCAATAGACAGAGATTCCTCAGAATGCTTGTCAGTGCGCATGCTTCATTTCTTCACGGAATCTTTGAGCACATCTTTGAATCTCTTCCTCTGTCCACTTGGTAATTTGTTCTGTGACAGAGCTTGGAATACAATGTCAGGAGCCTGGAGTCAGACACGTAAACAACGTGGCTCGTCCAATGTGGCCAACTGAGAATAACTAGAGCCTTGATGCTGGGAAGTTGGCATTGGCGTTAGTATTGGTTTATTATTGTCACGTGGAGCAAGATACAGTGAAAACCGTAGTTTTGCAAGCTTTCCAGGCAAATCATACCAAACATAAGTACGTCAGAGAGTGCAACAGAAAATAATCAAAATGCAGTATATAGTGATGCAGCTACAGAGAAAATGCAGATAAAAAAAGTGAAGTGGCTGCAGTGAGGTAGATTGGAGGATTGGCAATTCATCCTCACAACATCAGAGTGTTTGTTCATGAATCTGACAACAATGGAAAATAATCTGTTCAAGAATCTGGTGGAACTTGCTCGCTTTTGTAGCTTCTTCCTGACAGGGGAGGGGAGAAAATGGAATGACAGGGCAGTGAGTGATCCTTGATTATGATGGCTGTTTTCCCAAGGCATCGTGAAGTGTAGATGAAGTTGATGGGGCGATGACGAGATGGACTGGGTTGTGTCCACAACTCTTCAATTTTTTGCATTATTTGGCAGACCAGTTGCCATACCAGGTTGTGATGCATCCGGCCCGGATGCTTTTGATGGTGCAGTTGTAGAAATTATTAAGAGTTGTTAGAGAGATGCCAAACTTCCGTAGCCTTCTGACGTAGTAGAGGCACTGGTATGCCTTCTGGGCTGTGGCGTTATTATGGTTGGACCAGGTCAAATTATTGGTGATACTTATATCTGGCAATTGGATATGACACTTTGTTTTGCTAAGCTTTCCAGTGACGATTTTGCAGAGCTGGGGGTGGTAGTATTCCTCCAATGTCTTGTTCATAAGTTATAGGAGCAGAATTAGACCATTTGGACAATCAAGTGTCCTCTGCTATTCAATCGTGGCTGAACTATCTTTCCCTGTCAACACCATTCTCCTGTCTTCTCCGCATAAACCTTGACACCCTTACTTAATCAATAAGCTGTCAATCTCCACCTTAAAAATACCCAATGACAGCCTCCACAGCTGTATGTGGCAATGAATTCCATAGATTTACCACCCTCCGACTAAAGAAATTCTTCCTCATCTTTCTAAAAGTACGTCCTTTAATTCTGAGGCTGCGCCTCTGCTCCGAGACCCACTAGTGGAAACCACTCTATCCAGGCCTTTAGCTATTCGGTAAGTTTCAATTAAGTTCTCCCTCGCACATCTGCACTGCAGCGAGTACAGGCCCAGTTCCGTCAAACACACAACATACGTTAAGCCAATCATTCCTGGGATCATTCTCGCAAACCTCCTCAAGTGCATGCTGTGAGTTATCTAGGTCTCCAAATACTTTCAGATGGAGAGGTCACGACTGCCTGTTAAACCAAATCATGGCGATGAGGTTCAATGCTGCAAAGTGGCAGGCTAATATATTTTGAAAGATTAATTTAACTTCGCTTTATGGTTCTTTCACTTTAATTTGGTATTCATTTTAGTGTCAGGAAAAGGTTCTGCACCGTTTAAACTCCTCCCTGCCTCTCCTTACCCAGTCTCTTTTATCCACATGATAGTACAGTATGTGCTCTGACTTTAACTAGCTGCAGAGGTTAATTGAAGAAATGCCAACCTGTCCCAGCTCCAGGCAGCTGGCATGTGATGCCAGTGTGCGAACAATTGCAAACCTGCCCAAAAATAGAAAAATTGCAATTTGACCCCTGTTGGTCTCATCTCCTCCTGCCTCTCCTCTGGCAGAAAGTTGTAAGGAATCCGGCCTGGCCCAGCTTCCTAAATAAGAAGGAGGGAGTCAGATGAAAATAGACTTGCGCGGTAGCATAAATGATATGGCAGCCAGGCTTGATCCTGACCTCCAATGCTGTCTCTGTGGAGATTGTTTATTCTCCCTCGATGGCACAGTGGCACAACTAGTAGAGTCATAAATTCATGTTCACGAATGGCAGAAATAGGCCATTCGGCCCATCAAGCCTACTCTGCCATTCAATCATTGCTGATCTATCTTTCCATCTCAACCCCATTCTCCTGCCTTCTCACAGCGTTCGGAACTCGGGGTTAAATCTTGACCTTGGGTGCTCTGTGTGCATGTTCTCCCTGTGACCATGCGAGTTTCCTCTGGGCACCCTGGTTTTCTCCTACATCCCAAAGACATGTGGGTGTGCAGGTTGGGGGATTAATTAGCCACTACTATTCCCCCTAGTGTGTAGGTAGGTGGTTGAATCTGCAAGGGATGGTGGGGATGTGGAAAGAATGGGATTAATGTAGGATCATTGTAAACGGGTGGTCCTAATGATCCTAAGATCATGATGGTCAGCATGATCTCAGAGAGCAGAGGGCCTGTTTCTGTGCTGTATCTCTACAACATGGATTTGCTCTGGGCGCACCTGATTCCTTCCATATCCCAAAGATGTTCAGGTTGGTAGATCAATTAGCCGCTGTAAATTGCTCACAATGTATAGGTGAGGGTCAGAATTTGAGAGGGTAATAAATGAAGATTAGTGCAAACTTATTGGTTGGTGGGAAGCACAGACTCGGTGGGCTGAAGGACCTATGGTAGTCTGACCTAAAATCCTGTTCATTGGAAGCACTGACCTATCGAGTATAGAAAAGGAGCAGGAGTGGCCCGGTATTTATCCACTTGTTCTTGTTCCTTGGACCTCAGCGAGGAGAATGAAGAAGAGATGTAGAAACAAATGAAAGAGGCCATTTGGCCCATTATACCTATCGTAGCTAGCAGTCGATCTTGGGTTAGTCGCACTATTGAGCTCTGGATCTGACTCTGGAATGGACCCCCCTTATGCCAGGATTGAGTTCCTGATCTTCTAATCTTCTTATTTGTCTCCCTTGCACTTTTGAAAAATTATATCCATTTTTTGTAGTTGTAACACAAAATTCTGCGCTCTGTTTATTTTCTCTATTGCACCCCCTAATGCACTCATGTATGGTATGTTTTGATCTGAATCACATTCAAAGCAAAGGTTATTACTGTATCTTTGTACATGAGACTACAGTGAACCATTACCAATAACGCTGCTCTTTAAGTATTGTTCACACATGATGAAAGCATTCAGTTCCTCCATCCCTTGCGTTCCAGAGCCACCACTCATGGAGCGAAATAACTTTGCACAATTCCCTTCTCATGGTTTATCCACACCCCACCTCTAGCCACCCTTTTACATGAGCTTCTCATTCCTCCCTGCAAACACTTCTTTGAACCTGGCACTTCAACCAAACCTTGTACACCCGCCTTAGTCTACCTTTGCATAGTTTGGTTTTAGATTTTGTTCAACAGTCACTCTCGTGGATGCCTTGAGGACATTTTACAATGATAAGGACACTACGTAAAGGCAAATTGTGGGAAGGTTGCTCCCTGCAGATTTGTGAGTTGTTTTAACAAATGCTGGGATTGTTCTGTGCACTATTTGGGGAGAACAAGAGAGATTAAAGGAAGGTGTGGCTTTGTCTCAGTGTGACCCTGGATGAGTAAAACTCCTAGACCACAACGGGCTTGGCTGATTTGCTTCCCTTTCCAAGTATGTTCATAGAATGACATATTTCCATCTGCCGAGCCTTTGGGGTGTGTCTACTGAGAGTATTTTGCACTTACTGAGAGGAGGGTGGGGCTTGTGGTTATTGGTATTTTACCGGTTTTGGCAAATGCGGCACAGAGAGAGGTGGCATCAGTTTGAGGTCACAAATTCAACGCAGCATTGCAACAGAATGACTTGTGGTCAACCTCCCACTCCCAATTCCCATAATCTCCACCCTCATCCGCAGTGCAGCACTTGACACCTAACTGATAAATACAGAGGATACATAAATGTAAATAATACTGTAGGATTTTGACCTCGACAGCATAGAATCATCTGTTTTCATCACACACAAGGGTGTAACTGTATTTAGTTCTCTTGTGTTTTGGTGCTTAGCATCTCAAATCAAGTGCTGCTCCTCCCAAAACCACATTGATAGAAACCTCTGATTTGCAATTGTTGCAAACTCTCTATCTCTACTGTTTCCTGCAAGGGAGCACCCATTTTAATCCCCCCACATCCTTTAAAGTGCACACCCTTAGTCTACCTTCTTATCAAATCTGAATAATGGTAGCCCCTAACTCTTTTAACACTGTTATACTGGCGCTGCCTCCCTCCTAATGTGTGTGTGTGTGTGTGTGTATGTCTGGGTCTATGTGACTGTGTGTGCATGTGTGTGTCTGAGTGTTTGTGTCTGTATGCGAAGTGCGCATTTGTGTGTGTGTTTGTGTGTGACTACGTAGCCATGTATGATATCCGTGCCGCGCATGTCCGTGTGTGTGGATGTGTCAGTGCTTGTGTGTGCGTGTCTCTATGTTTGTGTATCAGTGTGTGTGTGTGTGTCTGTGCATGTCTGTGTGCATGTGTGCCTATGCGTGTGTCTATGCACACATGCACAGATGGCCACAATACAGCAAGAGGCCAACTGGTGTCTGGGATGTGTTTCTGAAGCAGCGCTTTCCACGCTCTCTTGCCTTTGGCTAGGGTGTGTGGTTACCGAACTGGTCATCCCGAGTGTTGGAGCAGCCGAGTCTTGATGATATCAAATTGATGCAAAGCAAACCTGCCCTTCCTGCCCAACCGGTGCTAAGTGTGATTCCAGTGTCTGTTTAATAAATGGCATTTGCTGAGGGTCCATGACTTCAGGGTGATGTCTAGGTCATAAGATCATAAGAACATAAGTGATA
The DNA here is from genome assembly GCA_035221665.1 of Okamejei kenojei. NCBI lineage: Eukaryota > Metazoa > Chordata > Chondrichthyes > Rajiformes > Rajidae > Okamejei > Okamejei kenojei. The sequence goes on from CM069138.1 coordinate 27,119,703, forward strand.
GGAGTAGAATTAGGCCATTTGGCCCATCATGTCTACTCCACTATTCAATCATGGCTGCTCTATCTCTCCACCCTAACCCCCTTCTCCTGCCTTCTTCCCATAACACCCATACTAATCAAGAAGGGTCTCTGCAGGCTCTGGGTTGGACCCCATAGTCTGCGAGCGACATGGGGCTCGGGTGGTGCAGTGGTAAAGTTACCAGACAATTAGTCAGAGCTCTGGGCCAATGATCAAATAAACAAACGTACGAATCCCACCAAGGCAACTGGGGAATTTAAATTTCATGTGGAGTCAGCACAGGAACAGGCTCTTCACCCCATCAAGTCCATGCGGCCCATCAATCATCCACATACACCAAATGTCCATTAATCCAATTTTATGCTCCTCAAGTTTTGATAAACCCCCCAGATTCTGCCCCAGATTCTGCACCTCACCTATACACAAGGGAGCAATTTACTAAGCAGTTAACCTACCAAGCAAAGCAACTAGATAAATCCAGGACTTGGGGTGAGATTGAAACTATTTGATTGTCATAAACCCTCCCTGATTGACTCGTGCACTTCTGTGTGGAACTGCCTCATCCCTGTCAGTCTGTACTATATTTGACACCAGCCTCAACAATTGGCTTGGCTCTGAACTAAGCCCTCAATTCAGGGGCAGTCAGGGACTGGTGCTTTACTGGCATTGCCCACATCCTGTGCATGCCTTGGGACGTGGAAGGACACCTGAGGACTTGGTCTCATTGTGTGCTAGGACAGATTTTAATCATATGAGGAATAATATTTGCCAATCTAGACCGCAACCCTAAAGTTGTATCAAGCAGCAGTGATCGTTGCCATCCTGTATGCTTCTGAGACCTGGACTACTTCCAGTAAAGCACTGGAGAGATACCTGCCTCTGCAAAAATCCTCCAAATCCACTGGCTATATGGAGTAATCAAACCCACGTCATTGTTCTCTCCTCGGCCGACAATGAGGCTCTAATTACACTTGGTCGTTTCCGTTTGCAGAGACCACATTGTTTGCATGCCTAGCACCAGACTCCTGAAGCAAATGCTCTCTTCCGAACTCGGTCATGGAAAGAGTTACCAGGTAGGCAGATGGAATTTTTAAAAATGCAACACGCCCATTGACTCCAGTAAATCCCTGGACCATGACTGCTCCAAGTGGGAATGGAACAGTCAGGAATGGTGGTGAGAACTTGAAATGCACACATTGATGACACACAGAGGCCCGTACAAAGCGGTGGGATGAGTGCACCACCTCACAACCTGCCCACCTCTGTGGACGTGTCTGCACTTCCCACACTGGCCTTGGCAACCATTTCAGAGCCCGTGGAAGTGAGTCATCCTCAATCCCCAAGGGCTGTTCATGAAGAAGAAAGAGTTTTAATAAATGGCATTTGCTGAAGGTCCAGGACTTCAGGGTGATGTCTGGGTCATAAGATCATAAGAACATAAGATCATAAGAACATAAGTGATAGGTGTTGGCTTCATGCAGGTGTTCCCTTTGACACTGTGACATTTATTGCCCAAACTCGCCCACAAGTATAATTCACTGGCTACAGTAGCTTTGTGGATACTACAGCTCACTGAAGCCTTTGAGTTAAGTCCAAGAGTTCTGCAGGTAGCAACTTGTTTTTTGAGTCCAATTGTTGTTGGCACAAACCCCAGGTTGTCTCTCTGGTGCAGGACTGAGCGAGTGCTGTAATGTCAAGATATAGTTCTTTGGCTCAGTTATCTCATCTGGCGTATGAGGGAGGTATGTGAAGGTGTGTAAATATATAAAGGAGAGTTAAGTTCAGTATTTATCCCTCAAGCAGCATACGGTCAATGCAGGTAAATGGAATGAGTGTATGTTGACACAATGGCTGGCATGATGGACCAAGGGGCTGTTGCTGTGCTGTACGTTTCCATGATTCGATAACATCCAACACATTATCTAATCATATATTTCAGTGTTGTTTGTGGGAACTAGCACTGTATTTAACTTGGGTGTTGCACCTGATTCAGAATTGTGTGCACTTCTCATCACTGCGATATGGGAAGGATGTTATCAAGCTGGAGAAGGTTTAGAAAACATTCCCAAAGGATGGTACCAGAACTAGAGTTATAGGAAAGATGTTGTCAAGCATGAAACGGTTGAGAGAAGATTTACCTGGATGTTGCCAGGACTCAGGGGATGAAGCTGTAGGGAGGGATTGAGCATGTTAAAAGCCCTGTCCCACGGTTTGAGTTCATTCCAAGAGCTCTCCTGAGTTTGCCCTGATTCCTACTCGGAGATTTACGGTAATGGCCACTCGCCGGTACTCGGGGCTCTTGTGGGCATTTTTCAACATGTTGAAAAATCTTCACGAGTCATCCCATGCTTACCTGCCGTTAGCGTGTCTTCCCGAGTACCTGCCGTTAGCGTTACGAGCCGCTAAGAGATGTCCCCGAGCTCCGACGTACCCGCTACGTTCATTCTCAGTGCTTACCACGAGTTTGATTTTTTTGAAACTCGGGAGAGCTCTTGCAATGAACTCGTATCGTGGGACAGGGCTTTATGGCTTTACACCTTGGATCGGAGAAGGATGGGGAGTGATTTTATAGAGGTGTACGAAATCATGAGATTAAAAGATTGGGTAAATGGTAAATGCACGGTCTTTTGCATTGAGTAGGAGAATCGAGAACCAGAGAATATAGATTTAAGATGAGGGGGGAAAGATTTAATGGGAGCCCGAGGTGTAACTTTTTTACATAAATGGTGGGTGTATGGAACAAGCTGCTGGAGGAGGTAGTTGAGGCAGGTACGATAGCAACATTTAAGGAACATATAGACAGCTGCATGGATAGGTTTAGAGGGATATGGGCCAAAGGCAAGCAAGTAGGACTAGTGTAGATGGGGCAAGTTGGGCCAAAGGGCCTGTTTCCATGTTGTACGACTCTATGAATGTGACCAGAGTTTATAAAACCATGAAAGTCCTTTTCCAGGACGGGAGTGTAAAATAACTAGAGGGGACGGGTTAAAGGTGAGTGAGGAAAGATATAAGGGGATCTGGGTGGCAAATTATTTTCACAGAAAAGGTGGTTGATATAAGGAACGAACTGTCAGAGGAAGTTGTAGAGGCGGTTTCAATAATAACATATAAAAGCCATGAATAGGGAAGCCTCAGCGAGATGTGGGCTGAATGCAGACAAATAGGATTAGTTTGGATATAAAACTTGGTTAGCATGAAAGTGTAGGGCCAAAAGGCCTGTTACCATGCTGTATAAAACTATGACTCATTGACTCTACCCGATGTCTGAAGTGGTTATTAACTGCTTTGATTTTTGGAAAGACAATAGATTCATGTGCTGTGGGGATAGAGTCATAGAGCCATACAGCATGGAAACAGACCCTTCAGCCCAACTTGCCCCACACCGACCAATATGTCCCTTCTATGCTAGTCCTACCTACCTGCATTTGGCCCATGTCCCTCTAAACCTGTCCAATCCATGTACCTGTCTAATTATTTCTTAAACATTGCGATAGTCCCTGCCTCCACCACCTGCTCTGGCAGCTCGTACCATACACCCACAACCATTTGCATGAAAAAGTTGCCCCTCAGGTTCCTATTAAATCATTTCCCCTTCACCTTAAACTTACATCCTCTGGTTCCTGATTCCTCTATTCTGGGCAAGAGTGTGCATCTACCCGATCTATTCCTCTCATAATTTTATACACCTCTCAAAGATCAGGATAGTTTGTGGAATTTGCTGTGTTGAATGGGCTGATGTTTGACGGTTTTCGTTCTCTCTGATTAATGGTCACATCAGAGCAATTGACACTACAACCTGCAAATTTTGCAATCGATGAGGGAATTATCTGATCTAATTTTAAAGGGTGCTGACAGAAAACGAACAGATGGAACCTTGTGTTTTCTTCTCCCTGGTGTACGGGCCAGTGACACGGTGAAACCAGATGCAAGGGGGATGAAATGTCCTTGCAAGGAATGCATTAGTTGGCTTGGTAACCTATCCAGTGAAGGACTGGTTGGTGGGGGGTGGGGAGTGAGACACATGGTGTTCTTCAGGCTTGAACTTTGTCTTTTTTCTCCTGGTCTTATCAGGGCTGGGTGTGTTGAGTTTTGTTAGTCTTCAGTAAAACAGTCAGTTTTGGTTACCATCATTTATTGTTTTGTCAGCTTTTGGTCTTGGAAAACACATCTAAATCATAGATTCATCGAGAGGGGAAAAGAGAGAGTCACAGAGTACGGAAACAGGTCCTTCGGCCCAACTTGTCCATGCTGACCAAGATGCCCTATCCAAGCTGGCCTGTGTTGGCCCATATCCTCTGAACCTTTCCTGAACATGTACCTGTCCAAATCATCATTTTAGACAAGGTAGACGAGATTCATAGAGCGATGTAGCATATAATCTGGTCCTTTGGCCCAGCACGTCCATGCCGACCATCAACGAGTCCTCTAAATATGTCCCCTTTAACAGCACCTGGCCGTTTACCATCTGTGCCTTCCAGGGCTCGTCAGGAAGGTTGTGAGTCTCTGCCTCCATCACCCCTCAGGCAGTGTGTTTCACCCTCAGGATGTAATAAATTCCTCCTCAGATCTCTACCTGAAACCACTTACCTTAAGCCTACACCCTCTTTTTTTTGACACTTCTTCTGACGATAAAAGTTTCCTACTTATCTATCCTACCTATAATCCTCAGTGTTTTGTATACTTTTATCAAGTCACCTCTCAGCCTCCTCCTTGCAAGGAAAACAAGTTCATGTATCCAATCTTACCTCTTGACTGAAACATTCCAATATCCTCTCATTCCCTCTCATTCCCCCCCTCTCCCCCTCTCCCCCCTCTCCCCCTCTCCCCCTCTCCCCCCTCTCCCCCTCTCCCCCTCTCCTCCCCCTCTCCCCCTCTCCCCCTCTCCCCCTCTCCCCCTCTCCCCCTCTCCCCCCTCTCCCCCTCTCCCCTCTCTCCCTCTCCCCTCTCTCCCTCCCCCCCCCCCCTCCCCCCCTTCTCCCAGTCTCTCAATGTGTTTGCGCTAATCTGGATATTCTTCAGGCAGTCCGATGCAGTTCTCAACCATTGCCCTCGGATGCTCTTCATAGCTTTTAGCCATTTCCTAAATGTATACCTTCTAATTTGGCTTGCGACCACCCCCCTCATCAATCCTGAAACGTCACGTGTCCATTCCCTCCACAGATTCTGCCTAACCCGTTAAGTCCAACACTTGTCTACTACTCAAAATTCCTGCAAACGCAGTTTCCTGTGTCTCTTTCTAGTTCTAGTGCTAGTCACTGCGGCCAAAGGACAAAACTTTCTTTTTTTTTTAATTGAAAGGTACAGCTTGTAAATAGTTCCTTCCGCTCTCCGAGTCCTGGCCGGCCATCGATCACCTGTACAAGCTAGATCTATATTTTCCCACTTTTGCCATTACTTTCTCTACACTAGGTGCAATTTACAGAGGCCAATTCATCTACAAAACCACATGTCTTTGGGACAGAACTCATAAGATGCTCACAAGGCGAATCTGCAAACTCCACACAGACAGTATCTGAGGTCAGGATGGACCCCGGTTCTCTGGTGCTGTGAGGCGGCAGGTCTACTAGCTGCACCACTGTGCTGCCCTGCTCCATACCTACGCCCTAATTTTGTACACCTCTTTTGAATGGCCCCAGCTGAGTCTTCAGACTAGATTTTAAACATACAGCATGGAAACAGGCACTTCGGCCCACCAAGTTCACGCTGACCAACAACCACCCCACACACGAGCACTAGCCTACACTCTCGGGACAATTTACAATTTACAGAAGCCAATTCACCTACAAACCTGTGCGTCTTTGGGGTGTGGGAGGAAACCGGAGCAACCTGGAGAAATCACACGCGGTTACAGGGGGAGCTACAAACGCCATACAGACAGCATCCGTAGTCAGGATCGAACCCATAAGACAGCAACTGTACCACTGCACCACCGAGCTGCCCACAGTCATGTACTGACGTGTTACTTCCGAGAGCTGATTGTGCGGCCTATGGTGGTGGCCCCATAGTTTGCAATCTGCTTAACCTGGATTGGAATTTGCTTTCCCTGGTTTGGAATTTGCTTTTGTTGATTCCCGAGCAATAGTCCTGAGTGAGCTTTGTGAACTGGTGGGACAGGGTGCGTCAGGCCATCCCAACTCTACTTCTTTCATTGAGTGAGAAGGTTCACTGTCTGTGCCAGCGATTTTTTTTTTTTTCCCACCATACACTGGGACTGAAGTAAGGTCCCTTCGGAACTGGGTTCAGCAGCAGTCTTGAGGATGCAGCCACTTGGGCAAACACTGGAGACTGTGCAATTTGTACTGGGCGAGACAGCCTCTAGAGGGAAGATCCCTCAGGCCAAACAACTCGGGCGGAATCGTCACCTTCCTTCAACCACGCCCCAGCAGTCCATTTGTTTTCCACAACATTTCCCTCTGCGCTTTGTGAAGGAAGGAATTGCAGATGCCGGTTTACACCGAAGATAGGCACAAAATGCTGGAGTAACTCAGCGGGTCAGGCAACATCTCTGGAGAAGAGGAATAGGTGACCTTTTGGTTCGAGTGCCTTCCCCAGTCTGAGGAAGGGTCTTGGCCCGAAACGTCACCTATTCCTTTTCCCCGGAGATGCTGCCTGACCCGCTGAGTTACTCCAGCATTTTGTGTCTATCCTTGTCCGCACTTTCCTTGCTTTCTTTTGTCACTGACTATCATTTCCCCCAATATGATGGGATCAGAGCTGATTGGGAAGCCATATCAAGTGTTCTGGAAGCAAATGTTTTTATCATTTATTAAGGATTTGGCAAAGAAATTAAGAAGAACCATTATTTTTTCAAGCAGACTTTTGGATGTTGTTTTTTTTTTTCCAGTTTTTACCAAGAAAGACTGAAAGGTTCAAGCCTTGGTTTATTATGAGGATCGGGGTAAAATAGGAATTCTCCCGAAGAAGCAAACTCAATTTCAAAAACACGATCCCCAGATAGAGAAAGGATTGCAACCTTCTGCTGCAGAGAGTGAAGAGGAGGTTCACCGGGATATTGCCTGGATTGTGGACTTTAGTTAGGGGGAGCAATTGGATAGTCTATCCGTGTTTTCCCTGGAATGATGGATGGTGAATCTGTGGAATTCATTTCCACAGAAGGCTGCGGAGGCCAAGTCAATAGATATTTTTAAGGCAGAGATAGATAGATTGGTGATTAGTACGGGCATCAGGGGTTATGGGGAGAAGGCAGGAGAATGGGTTAGGAGGGAGAGGTAGATCAATAGACAATAGGTGCAGGAGTAGGCCATTCGGCCCTTCGAGCCAGCGCCACCATTCAACTTAATCATGGCTGATCATCCCCAATTAGTACCCCGTCCCTGCCTTCTCCCCAAATCCCCTGACTCCGCTATCTTTAAGAGCCCTATCTAGCTCTCAGCCATGATTGAATGGCGGAATAGACTTGATGGGCCAACTGGCCTAATTCTGATCCTTTATCTTATGAACTTATGAAGGAGGCTCAGAGATGACCTGATATAAAATAACAAGAGGCGTAGAACATCGAACAAAGAATAGTGCAGCCAGAAATAAAACACCCTTTGCCCCACAATGCTTGTGCCAAACATGATGCCAAGAACATCACTTAACTATCTGCACATAACCCATATCCCTCCATTCCCTGCATATCCATTTGTTTATTGAAAGGTCTTTTAAATGCCATGCCAAGTATTCAGGAACCAAATGGTTATCATTTACTAGTGGCTTGGCAAAGAGATATTAAGAAGGAACAAACATATTTACTTCAACCACCACCCCAGGCAGCATGTTCTAGGCACTCACCACCCTCTGTGTAAAGAAACTTGCTCCGCACATCTCATTTAAACTTTGCCCCTCTCACCTTAAAGCAGTGTCCTCTGGTATTTGATTTTTCCATCCTGGGAAAAAGATTCAGGCTGTCTACCCAATCTGTGACTCACATCATTTTGTGCAGTTCACAATTTTTTACATGGATTCAACATCTTTGTCCCAGCGTAGTGGTATCTAAAACAAGAAAGGATATAAGTTTAAGGCAAGAGGGATGAGTTTTGAAGGGGACGTGAGGTTTTATTTACACAGAGTGGCTGACACATGAGTTCTGGGGCAGAATTAGGCCATTCAGCCAATCAACTCTACTGCGCCATTTAGTCATGGCTGATCCATCTTTCCCTCCCAAGCCCATTCTCCCGCCTTCTCCCAATAATCCTTGACACCCTTGATAATCAAGAATCTGTCAATCTAATATCTAGAGCTTACAGCGAGGAAGTGGGGAATCACATTCACTGTTTCAGAGACATTTAGACAGGCACTTGTTTAGGGAAAGCGTCGTAGAATATGGTACTAATGCGAACAAATAGGAAGCGTGCAGATATATAAAAAGTTTGGCATGGACATGGTGGGCCTTAGAGCCTATTAGTTTGCTGTACGATTCTATGACTTCATCAATCCTGACTTGCTCTGTTTACAACCCCTCCCCCCTCCCCTCCAGATCCCTAGATTCTTCATTGAAATCGAGCAATGCAGCCCAGTGCATGGTAGCAGTGCCATGATTTGCTTAAAGTCACTGATCATTTATTGTATATTTAATTGTTTGATGTGTCCAATACGCCTCTAAGGTTGCAGCAAGTATTCCTTTCATTGTAGGACACAAAATACTGGAGTAACTCAGCGGGTCGGGCAGCATCCCCAGAGAACATGGCTAGGTGACATTTTGGATCCCGACCCCATCTGTGTTATCTGGGGATGTCGCCTGACCCACACAGTTACTCCAGCATTTTGAGTCTTTCCTTGGTAAACCAGCATCTGCAGTTCCTTGTTTCTACCAATCCTTCCATTGTCCTAGTTCATATCTTGGTGATATGGCAAGTAAACACTCTTAAACTTGACTTCTTTCACAACTCCCAGTTTGTCTCACCCCCCTTGCTCCCAATGTGTATCACCCCTCACTGTCAGTTTGTTCCCGTTCACATAATTATTCCATTCTCTTTTGGAAGTGTTTGAATCTGCTTCCAGCACATTTGAGGCTGTACGTTTCAGAGCACAACACACTGTACTTGGAGAAAAGATCACCTCATCATTCCTCAGTCTGTAGTCCATGTCCTGCTTGTTCAAAGTTAGCCCTTACATTGGTGGCTGTTAACTAATTTGGCATCCTTGTTAATGCAGCTCAATCTTTGCTAACTTCAACCAACTTGCCAACGAGATGTCAGTGAGTGCACTTTGCAGTCTTAAATGCAACGATTGAGAGTTGAGAGGGAAGGAGCTGGCACTGGCCTCTCCTGTTACCTGCCAACAAATGGTTATTGTCAGCAAGGAATGCAGATCAGCTTGCGGCTTGCTTTGGGCTGTTTTGCTTTTATGCGGATATTTAAGAATATTGAAGGCATGACCCACTGACCCAGGCCAACGTAACGGAAGTGAAGATTTTCTTGAGCTGAGGTTTAAAGATCTCTTGCAAATATTTGTGTGTGTGTTTGGATATGGGCATGTACATAATTATGCGTTGTATGTGTGTGCATGCACATGTGCAAGTATGCATGTCTGTACAGCGTTTTGTATATGCCTGTGTTTTCATGTATGTGTAACAGTATGTTAAGTATGTGTGGGTATGTGTAACCATTTGTACCTGTATGTATGTATATTGGTCTGAATATGTGGTGTGTATGTGTACAGGCATGTGCGTGCAGTGTGCAGGTTCATGTGTGAATATCTGTGTGAGTGCGAGGGAGAGTGTTGGAGAAGGGGTGGGGTGAAACATAGAATAGGCCATTCAGCCCATCAAGCCTGCTTTACTATTCAATATAATCAACTGATCCTCTGTCTGAATAGCAGCTCCCCACTCTCCCAGACACATTGATGCCTTTTGAATTCAGAAATCTGTCCAACACTTTCTTAAATATATCAGTGACTTGGCTTCCATAACCTTGGAGTGAAGAAATGTCTCCTTATCTCAGTTCTAAATTCTTTCCCCTGTAACCGAAGTGAACAAGCTGGGTAGAACAGTAACACAGAAACATAGAAACATAGAAAATAGGTGCATGAGTAGGCCATTCGGGCCTTCGAGCCAGCACCGCCATTCAATTGTGATCATGGCTGATCATCCAAAGTCAGTTCCCCGTTCCTGCTTTTTCCCCATATCCCTTGATTCCATTAGCCATAAGAGCTGTATCTAACTCTCTGTTGAATATATCTAGTGAGTTGTCTCAAAGTCACTAGGCTTTAGGGTCTTTCCCCAAACCAGATTCTTCAGTCTGAGTATCTAGACAAACTCCCCGTCCAGAACCGCAGGAGTGCTCTTCTGTTGGAGGTACCCATGTTTTGGATGAGACCTCATTCTGAGGCCCTGTCCCCGCCGTAGGTTGGAAGTAAGAGGTCACCAATTCAGAGAAACCTGGTCGAGCCTCCCCAGTGACTTAATCTGTCATGACCAAAGCCAGATGACTTGGTTACGATCACAGGGCCCTTTGGGGAACTCGGTGCTGCTATGTTTCCTGCATTGCAACATTAACCACACTTCAGAAATAGTTCCTCCCTTGCCATTGAGTATTTTGAGTTGCCCAGAGATCATGAGCATTATTACTATAGCAATGCAGATTTTTGCAACGTCTAAAATGGTACAGGTGACCGACTATCGAAACTGGCCACTTCCTCACTCTTTGCTAATCTCAGGCATTTCAGAAGAAGAACAAGCCTTTCACGTATCCGAGACATTCCAGAGCTGAGACTATGGTAACAATGATTCACTCCCACGGCGCCAAACGTGGAATGTGTGTTTTAACTTTGAGGTGGAGTTTGAACCCACAACCTTGTGTTTTGGAGGCAAGAGTTGTTATCAGCTGAGTCAAGGCAAGGTCAAATAACAGTTGGTCATTTGGACAAAAGGAAAAGCTTGACAAATTGGAATCCCTGCAAAACAAAATGGTCTGTGGTGGCCATGATTCAGTTCAGTTTATTGTATTGTTACGTGTACTGAGGTACGGTGAAAAGCTTTTGTTGCGTGCTGCCCAGTCAGCGGAGACACAATATACATGATTACAATCGAGCCATTTACAGTGTGCAGATACATAAGGGAATGATGTTTAGTTCAAGGTAAAGCCAGAAAAGTCTGATCAAAGATCGTCCGAGGGTTACCAATGAGGTAAATAGTAGTTCAGGTGGTCATCTTGAAGCTTACAGTAGGAATAACTCAATGGGTTCTGCCTCTTGACTCAGTTACATTAATTGTAATGGAACTAAATTCTAGAGGCAAATTACAAAGCTCCCTATCAACAATGCCAATGAATAAAATTTGGTACCACTGTGCAAGGCTGAATTTATGAGCCTATCGAATGTGTAGAACAGGCAATGTTCCAAGTGTGAAATATTATTAGATATGCCACACTACTACTAAAAATAATTGTTTCTTGTGCCCACTGAAGGGAAGATGGGTGAGGCATACATGTTAAACAAAGTGCGATGGGATGGAGAAATCCTGGGGTGTACCATAACAAACCCCTGAAGCCAGGAGTACAGTTGTAGAAGTGGGAGAAGAAGGGTTATGAGACAATTGCTTGTGTTGACAGGCACACTGAACACGGGGACAGGGGAGTTACATGTACGAGAGCTGTGTAGAACATGAGATACACCAGAGTCTGAGGATGTGCAGGATTCCAGTCACTGCACCCTGGTGATTGCAGTCATTACACAAATGATGCAGAGCGGGATTACCAGATGTTGCCAGAGATGGAGAGATTTGGTCATCAGGAAGACCTGTCCAGGCTGGAATTGTTTTCGTTGGAATAATAGACAATAAACAATAGGTGCAGGAGTAGGCCATTCAGCCCTTCGAGCCAGCACCGCCATTCAATGTGATCATGGCTGATCATCCCCAATCAGTACCCTGTTCCTGTCTTGTCCCCAAATCCCCTGACTCCACTATCTTTAAGAGCCCTATCTAGCTCTCTCTTGAAAGTATCCAGAGAACCGCCGTCCACCGCCCACTGAGGCAGAGAATTCCACAGACTCACAACTCTCTGTGAGAAAAAGTGTTTCCTCGTCTCCCTTCTAAATGGCTTACCCCTTCTTCTTAAACGGTGCCCCCTGGTTCTGGACTCTCTCAACATCGGGAACATGTTTCCTGCCTCTAGCGTGTCCAAACCCTTAATAATCATATATGTTTCAATAAGATCCCCTCTCATCCTTCTAAACTCCAGAGTATTCAAGCCCAGCTGATCCATTCTCTCAGCATATGACAGTCCCGCCATCCTGGAAATTAACCGGGAAACCTACGCTGCACTCCCTCAATAGTAAGAATGTCCTTCCTCAAATTAGGGGACCAAAACTGCACACAATACGCCAGGTGTGGTCTCACGAGGGCCCTGTACAATGCAGAAGGACCTCTTTGCTCCTATACTCGACCCCTCTTGTTATGAAGGCCAACATACCATTAGCTTTCTTCACTGCCTGCTGTACCTGCATGCTTACTTGAACAAGGACCCCCAGATCCCGATGTACTTCCCCTTTTCCCAACTTGACATCATTTAGGTAGTAATCTGCCTTCCTGTTTTTGCTACCAAAGTGGATAACCTCAAATTTATCCACATTAAACTGCATCTGCCATGCATCTGCCCATTCAACCAACCTTTTCCAAGTCACCCTGTATTCTCATAGCATCCTCCTCACAGTTCATACTGCCACCCAGCTTTGCGTCATCTGCAAATTTGCTAATGTTACTTTGAATCCCTTTATCTAAATCATTGATGTATATTGTAAACAGCAGGGAGCCTTGCGGCACATCACTAGTCACTGCACCCTTGCGGTACCCCACTAGCCACTAGTGGTTGAGGGGAGCTTTATTGAAGTTGTGTAAAAATTAAAGGGGACCAATTTCTGTTAGCAGAGTGATCAGCAACCGGGGATGTAGATTCACATTTCTCTGTGCCATACAGGATGTGTGAGTGATTCCAATTACAAGCAGTTTGCTCACTGTCCCTGTTCCGGTAAAGGCTATCAATAAAAGAAAGTGGATTGATTGATTGACTTGTTGGTTTTGGTGACGGTGAGTACAGAGTGGTTTTGAGTTTTAGAATCAAAGCACTGAAGCAGGCCCTTCAGCCTGCCTTGGCCTTGCCAACCATCAAGTACCAGTCCATATTAATCCTATTCATCAGCATCTGTTAGTAGCCTACCATGCCTTGAAAATGTAATTGGTCCAGTTACTTAAATACAGTGTCCCGTCCCGCCCCCCACCTCTTGTTACAGCTGTTTGAGTGACAGAAATTAGCCCTCACGGAATTTACACATCATGACCAAAAGACTTGAGGTAAGAATAAAAAAACTGTTCATGTGGAATTCCAAGAAGAGTCACGAATGTTTTATTGATTGAGTGAATTTAAGTGAGTAAATGTAACAAACACAAAATGCAAAAGTAATAACAAGTTTTGTCAATTTTTCTCAAGGGGCTTGGGTTATAGAAAATCGTAATATGGATGTTTTTCTAGAATACATCATCTCTGTAGTGTGGGGGTGGACTGCATAGTGAGAGAACCTGCCTTTTACATGATTCTGTCCTTATCCCCTTTTACGTGAAAAAGTTCTTGTAAGATCTCAATGGGACCACTACCCCTAATCCCAAGCTATGCTACTATTTTAACATATTTGTTACAACATTTAAGAAGTATCTAGACAAACAGTTAATGTGCCAAAGCATAGAAGGTCAAGTGATGGTAGATGGGAATAGTATACGTAGGTACATAGATATGCTCTACAGCTCTGTGACCCTATGACCTCAACGCCCTTTAGATACTTCTGTATCTATCCATCTACATGCCTGACCTCCATTGAATCATAGCCTCAGAATCAAAGAATGTACCTTTAGAAAGAGATGAGGAGGAATCTGTGGAATTCATTGCCACAGAAGAGGCCAAGTCGATTGATGTTTTTAAGGCGGCAATTGATAGATTATTGATTAGTATGGGTGTCAGGGGTTATGGAGAGAAGGCAGGAGAATGAGGTTGAGAGGGAAAGATAGATCAGCCATGATTGAATAGCGGACTAGACCCCGGCCTAATTCTGCTCCCATATCTTATGAACTTATGAACTCATGAAGGGCAAAGAAAGGGTGAATACAGTCTTTTTTCCCAAGGTTGGGGAATCAAGAACGAGAGGGCAATGGTTTAAAGTGAGACAGGAAATATTCAATAGGAACTTGAGAGTCAACTTTTGTCGCACAGAGGGTGGTTTGTAAATGGAACAAGCTGCTTGGGGAAATGGTTGAGGCAGTGACAATAACAACATTTAAAAGACATTTGGACATGTACATGGATAGGAAAGGTTCAGAGGGATGTCAAATGTGAACAATTGGAACTTTTGGCATGGATGAGTTCGGTCGAAGGGTCTACTACAACACTACGATTCTGTGACTCTATATCATTAGACTGTACATGAGGAAATCAGAGAGAGGTACAAAGTTTCACTTAGTCGCATCACTATTAGATTTGGAATTTCAAAGCCTTTTTATTGAAACCTGCTCTGTTTTTCGGAAAAAAAAAAAAATCCTAAGCAGTTCCAGGCCATAGAGAAGAGCATGGCACTTGCATTGTCCTCTGGGGCACTTTGGGCCGTTAGTGTGGGTGTTTAACCTGTCGAGGTCTGGTAGTCAAGCATGAAACAGGAGCAGAATTTGTATTTGTTTAATGTCAGCACTCTGCCTGAGTCACCTGTAGCTTTGGGGGAGCGATGTCAGTGCTGGTGGTTGATAGTGCAGAAAAAATGTTGTTCTAACAAAGCCTGGACTGGCGCAGGGTAGACAATCCTCTCCTGTCCCACACTTACACCCTTGTAATCAACCTTGGGCGGAACCATTGGTTCAGTGGGTAAAATGTATTTTACCTTTCATATCCAGCTGCGCTCCTGACTGTGCAGTGAGGTTTAGTTTAGTTGAGAGATACACCGCAGAAACTGACCCCTGGCCCACTGAGTCCATGCTGACCAGCAATCCCCGTGCACCAACACTGTCCTACTACACACATTAGGGACAATTTTACAATCTTTAACAAAGCCAATTAATCTATAAACCTGGATGTCTTTGGAGTGGGGGGTGGTTAACCAGAACATGCATTCACGGGGAGCATGTACAATCTCCGCACGGACAGCACCAGTAGTCAGGATTAAACCCAGGTCTCTGGTGCTGTAGGACAGCAACTTTACCACTGCACCACTGTGCCGCCAGGTCTGCTGGAAATGAATGAACAGCGTGTAGTCACAGTCAAGGTGTGACGCATGTCCTGTAAATTCCTTTCTGAAATGGCTTTACTCCCTCTTGTCTGCATTCTGATCAGCGACGGTTCAAGGTACAGATGTGTGGACTGACCGCATCATTCTTGAAGGATAGTGTTAAGACTCAGACAGCTGTTAGACCAGGGGTTGGCAATCTACGGCCCCCAGGCCGAATGAGGCCCGTAACCCGAAATCATCCGGCCCGCAGGTGGATTTTTTTCTCCGTAATCATCTGGCCCGCTGAGCGCCCTGAACAGCGGCTGATCGCCCCGAGCAGCGGCCGACGCCCCGAGCAGTAGCGCCACGAGCAGCGGCCGAGCTCTGGCTGTACCGCACAGCCGCGCACCTTCGGAGAACGCGTTTAAGAAAGAACTGCAGATGCTGCAAAAATCGACGGTTGACAAAAATTCTGGAGAAACTCGGTGGGTGAGACAAGCTAGGATTGCATGAGGCTGCCTCACCCGCTGAGTTTCTCCAGCATTTTTGTTTACCTTCTGTGAACACGTGATTTGATGCTGCCATCTGGGGCGGGATGGGGGCGGGATCCATGTGCACACGTGATAGATGTGGCCCGCCATCCGCTCACAGACATGCGTCCCGGCCCCTATGCAGAACAAGGCTGCCGACCCCTGTGTTAGACTCTTGAAAATACTTAGGGATATAGACCTAATCTCCTAATCTACCTCACTGCGACCCTCACACTTATTTTATCTTATTTTTATGTAGCTGTAACACTATCTTCTACTCTCTTTAATTTCTCCCTGCACTACCAGTTGTCAGTTATGGTTTGAACTTGTATATTGTCGATTTAGATACGATATGATGCGATACAATATAATTTTATTGATCCCAGGCAGAAATTGGTCTGCCAACATTTATAAAACACCACAAGATACATGAAACATGAAAGTAAGGTGATGAGTGGAAAGGATTGGGGATGTGCAAAGATTGCTATGGGGGGGGGGGGGGGGGGTATAAGATCATAAGTGATAGGAGTAGAATTAGACCATTTGGCCCATCAAGTCTATTCCGCCATTCAATCATGGCTGATCTGTCTCTCACTCATAACCCCATTCTCCTGATAACCTCTGACACCCATACTAATCAAGAATCTATCTCGGCCTTAAATATATCCACTGGCATTGCCTCCACAACCTTCTATGGCAAAGTATTCCACAGATTCACCACCCTCTAACTAATGAAATTCCTTCTCAGCTCCTTTCTAAATGAACGTCCTTTAATTCTGAGGCTAAGACCTCTAGTCCTGGACTCTCCCACTAGTGGAAACATCCTCTCCACATCCACTCTATCCAAGCCTTTCACTATTCTGTACATTTCAATTTGATTTACGGGATGTAAGCTGCAGAAACAAGGCAAGCATTTATTGCCCATCCCTAATTATAGACAAGGTGGCAATGCAGGCATATGGCATGCTTGCCATCTTTGGTTGGGGCACTGAGTATGAAAGTCAGGGAGTCACGTTGCATGTGTATAAAACTTTGGTTTCATTTGGAATGTTTTATGCAGTTTTGATCACAGTAGGAAGGATGTGGATGCTTTGAAAAAGGGTGCGAAAGGAGTTCATCGGGGATATTCCAACTTCTCGAGGAATTGCCTGAATTCAAATGTAGAGTGTAGAAATGGACTGGAATGGAATGTAGAATGATGTAGTTCCTTGTGTCCCCCCCATAAAAGAATAGGTCCAGTTTTGAAGTTTCAAGTTTACTGTCCTGTGCACGAGTACGGTGAGGTGCAGGCACAATGAATAATTTTTCTTACAACAGCATCACAGGCACATAGACTCAAACAGATTGAAAACAAATTATACATCAATTATACATTGAACACACGTAAAATTCTCAAAGAAAGAAAAAAAAATTAATGCAAAAACATAATTAGACAAGAAAGAAAAAGATAATTTCATAGTAGTGAAAGAGGTGGGCTACGGCGTTCCGTTGTCGAGCTGGGATTGATGTTATGCAAGTTGATTCAATGACCTATTAAATGTAGGAATGTAGCTGTCCCTGTGATATTGGACTTTAGGCTTCTGTATCTCCTGCCTCATGATAGCAGTGAGAAGATGACTTGGAATGAATTGTGGGGATCCTTGATGATGCCACCTCAGCGCCTCAATTAGATGTTTTCGATGGAGGGGAGGGCTGTGCCCGTGATGGACCAGCCTAACTCCACCACCTTCTGTAGCTACTTGTGTTCTTCCTGTGCATTGGAACTGCCATAGCAGGTCATGATGCAACCAGTCCGGATACTTTCTCCAGTACACCTGTAAAATCTTGTTGGAGTGTTCGGAGACATATTGAATCTCTTTAACCTTCCAAGAAAATAGAGGCCATGGCTAGCGTTCTTCATGAATGCATCCATGTTCTGGGCCCAGGAATGACATCAGAAATGTTATCACATGCGAATGTGAAACTGCTAACCATGTCTTGGACCTTGGATATGAGCAGCTTGGAGGTGATGAGAGTGTTGAATGCTGAGCTATAGTCAAATAATAACAGTCTGACATACATGCTCCTGTTATCCCGATGCAGTTGAGAACCAATGTGATAGCTGGGGAGATAGTCAAAATCACTCACTATTTGTGGGGTATTTGCCATCCACTTTCAGTTCAGACTATCTTCTAAAAAAAGAGACTGTGGACAGTAATCTATCGTGATTTAGGGTTGATGGACTCTGTGAGTGTCATATTTGGTAATTATTCCATGATGGCAAGCTCTCGACTGTTACCAAGGTAGCTGTTGTAGAGTTTGTATAGCAGCAGCTAATGGTGATATTGATCCTAGTGCAATCCAGTCAGTGTAAGCACTCCAACAGGCCATTAGGCTAAAAGACATTGTGTTTGGATGTGACTGGGGCACTCAGAAACAACCTGCAATGCCTACAGTGATGTAATTAATCTGGTGTTACCGTCCAGACTGGAGGAGTTGCCATCTTGGGCCAGACAGTGTGGATGATTTAGTGGAGGGATTGGCAATTATAAGGAGCTTTGAAGGAGACTCCATCCATGGGTTTGTAACTGATGGACAGATTGGTACAAGAGGGAGGGGTGAGAGGAGGAACAATTCTGCACACGCATCTGAAATGCGTGACTTGAAACGGTGAACGAAAATGTTTATGTTGGTAACTAATTAAGAGAACTAGTTTTATGGGCGATAAAGGGTGGCACAGAGGAGCAGCGGTAGAGTCGCTGCCTTACAGCGCCAGAGACCCGGCTTCGATCTCGGTAATGGGTGCTCTCTGTACGGAGTCTGTACGTTCTCCCTACCTGGTGGGTTTCCTCTGGGTGCTCCAGTCTCCTCCCCCATTCCAAAGATGTGCAAGTTTGTAGGTTAATTGGCTTTGGTAAAAGTTGTAAATTGTCCTTCGTGCGTAGGATAGTGCTAGTGTACGCGGATGGTCAGCATGGACTCGTTGGGCCAAACGGTCCTGGTTCCACACGGTATCTCTTAAGTCTAACTGCCTTTTCTGTGGGTAAATAGCAGGGATATGCCAGTAGTTGGAGAGATCTCTCAGAGTGGCACTGAATGCTGACTTCTTGTACTGTGGGAAGTTCTGGATTTAACCTCTTAGCCAATGGATGCCAACCTTTTCCACGACAACTCAAACAAAACAAAGGTTAATTAAATTGTAACCACAAGCATATTTCATGGGAATGAGTGCTTTACAATTTCTTAAATAGACGCATGCTGATCGAAAGATTATTGTGGTTTTCAATGGAAGCCATTATATACCAAGATTCTGCCCGCAGAAAGAGTTGGCACTGAGGGCTTCCTCTCCCCCTCCCCCCACAGGCACCCAGTTCCCTTCCATCCACCATCCCTCCCTCTAATTCCACATTTCACACCACATCTTCCTTCCTTATCGCAATTCCACATCTGCAACCATTTGTCTTCTCCACTTATTACCTCCAGGCTTGGTTACCATCTCCACCCATCCTACAATGACGCCCCTCCCCCAAACCTGAATTCACCATCCACTTGCCAATTCTTGCCCTACCCTTGCTCTCACTCTCTTTATCAGCTATCTCTCCTCTACGCCATCAGTCTGAAGAACAGTCCCGATCGAAATGGCATCTGTTCATTTCCCTCCACAAGTGCTGCTAAACCTGCTGAGTTCCTCCAGCAGTTTGTTTTTTGCCACTTGCATCTGAGTGTAAATGTTCAAAATTATACTTCCAGTGTAGTTCTGCACTGAGAGGAAGGCAGTACTGAGGGAGTGCTGCTCCGTGCAAGGAGCAGTACTGAGATAATACTGTACTGTGATAGATAGGGGCAGTATTAAGAGTAACGGATTCTATTGTTAAGACAATTCTAGGACGAGATGCCTGCATGGGACTCTCAGTAACCTGGTAATTCCATTTGGCTGAGACCAATAATCTAGGAAACGAGTAGGAAGGAATTGCAGATGCTGGTTTATACCAAAGGTAGACACAAAGTGCTAGAGTATGATTTGCAGAAGGGTTCTGTCTCCAGCACTTTGTGTCTATAATCCAGGAAATGAGTTCATTTCCCATTGAGAACTTTTAATTAATTTGATAATTGTGATTAAAAAGCAGGAATTGCTAATGTTGACCAAAGAATTCTAAACTATTCTTTAAAAAATGACATGTTTCTCTGACTGTCCTTTCATGAAGGAGATTGGCTGTTATTAGCCGGCTGTGCTTTCGGTCAGTTTGTGCTGGTGTAGGATAAGCTGTGCTCACTGGGGCAGTTACAGTCATAAAGTGATACAGTGTGGAAATAGTCATTTCAGCCCAGCTTGCCCACACTGGCCAACATGTCCCAGGTACACTCGTTCCACCTGTCTGTGTTTGGACCATATCCCTTCAAACCTGTCCTATCCATGCATCTGTCTAACTGCTTCTTAAACATTGGGATAGTCCAACTACCTCCTCTGACAGCTTGTTCCATACATCCACCACCCTTTGTGTGAGAAATCTACCTCTCAGATTCCTATAAAATCTTTTCCTCTTCAACTGAACACCCATGCGTTCCCACAGTTCCCACACAATGAGCGGAGGAGGAAGACCCTTACACACCCGGCGCTAGGCCTGCAAGATCTCTGTGCCATTCTGAAAGCATCACCTCCACGTGGCACAGTGATGGGTCAAAGATTCCCAGGACTCTTTTCCGAAAAAATGTGAATGAGTTTGATGCGGACGTGAGAGTTAAGATCAGTAGGTTTGTGGATGACACAACATTTTTTGTCGTGGTTGTTAATGTGGAGGGTAGACTTAAGGGCCTGATCCACTGTACGAGCTAATTCAAGAGCTCACCCGAGTTTAAAAAAAATCAAACTTGTGGTAAGCACGTAGAATGTACGTAGGGGGTACGTCGGAGCTCGGGACGTCTCTTAGCGGCTCGTAACGCTAACGGCAGGTACTCGGGAAACGCGGTAAGCTCGTGAAGAGTCGTGAAAAAATTTTCAACATGTTGAAAAATGTCCACGAGTGCCCCGAGTACCTACGAGCGGCTATTACCGTAATTCTCCGAGTTTGAATCAGGGGAAACTCGGGAGAACTCTTGAATTAGCTCGTACAGTTGGTGAAATATCTCTTGTGCTGAAAAGTGGCAGCTGGGAGTTTAATTGAGACAAATATTAGATGATGTATTATGGGAAGGACTAATGAGGGGGACATATACCGTGAATGGTAGGGTCTTAGCAAGTAGCGAGGAACAGAGAGAGCTCGGAGTATAAGTTCGCAGATCCTTATAGGTGGACTAATAATATGGCAAATGAGATACTGGCGATCGTTATTTGGGACATGGAAAAGAGAAGTACTGAGGTTATGTTCCAACTTTATTAAACCTTCCTTGGATTGGTACAGTTCTGATCACGATGGTCCCGGGAAGGATGAGATACCGTTGAAGTGACTACAGAGGGGATTCACCAGGATGTTGCCTTGGTTGCAGCAGTTCAGCTATGAGGAGAGACTGGAAAACTGGCCTTCTCCCTGGAGCCAAGCAGGATAAAAGGGGCATGATTGAAGTATTTAAATTCATGAGGGCTATAGAAAGGGAAGATTGCAGGAAGCCTTTCCCCTTATCTGAGGTGAATAAAACTAGAGGACATTGGTTAAAATTAAGAGGAGGAAATTTAGAGAAGGATGAGGAGGACTTTCACATGTAAGAGAATGTAAGAACCTAGAATGCACTGCTTGAGGGGGGTGGCTGCAGCATGGTCAATAACAGCATATATGAAGTGTCAAGATGAACACTAAGCGTAGAGGGCTATGAACCAAGGTCTGAGCTAGGGATTTCTACAGAAGGGTGGATACCGGTGAGCATGGACAAGTTGGGCTGAATGGCCTATGTCCATGCTGGCTGATTCTCTCTGATTCTTTGACTATATGAGTCAGTGATGTGTTTTATGACTACATCCGTTTTTGGTGGTGTTGATCAAGGGATGGATTTAGGCTTGGGGCAATGTGGACAATGCCCTTAGAGAAAGTGCGGGGCTAGTCAGAGTGAAGATGCAGCTTTGGGCTTTATGTGTGGGGGGACAACCATGGAATTGTGACTATACCATCCATGGGATTGTGAATAAATGCCTCCAAGTCAGAACGTCGGCGGCAGTAACTGATGAGAAAGGAACAGAATACCGCTCAGCTGAAATCGAGGGATGCCTGCATGAAATGTGACCGGCAGTGTCGGTGGGGCTGAATGAACTCGCCCTGTGGTTTTTATTTCCCTGAGAGCTGCAGTTTGTGGCTGGGAGAAAATCACACAGGCACCTTCTGATGGGAAATTCACCCCAGGAGCTGGAGGCGGAATCTGCAGATGTTTCAAGCCGCTGTGGTGAAACTGGAACGGATACATAAGTAATGAGGAGTGCAGCTTCCCAAACACTGGGCCATCCATCACCAGAGGATGATGAAAGGGCTCCACTTGCTTCTGACTCATTTCTCCTCTCCTCTCTCGGTTTTGAAATGAAGCAATTAAGTTCAGGGAATCTATAAAGTTCTGCTAACGGCTAAACACACACTGAAAATCGGGGCCAGCTTTGCACAGAATGTTTCTGAAGTCATCGCTTCTGAAGCCTTCAGTGAAAGAAAATTAACAACAACAAAAACATCTGCAATTGATGGCAATCTGAAAGAAAGCAACATTTTGTTGAAAAGACTCAGCAGTTCAGGCAGCATCTGTGGAGAGAAAAATAGTCAACGTTTCAGTTCTGGGCTTCTTGTTCAGACATTCTGTTCAAGGATTTAAAACTTTCAGCATTTTTTTTTAACTTCTGAAGCTTTTATTTCCCTGCATGCTGTATTTAAATGTCATGGCAATTAGACTTTGCAATATTACTTTTGTCTTGGAAGAATAGTTTATGTTCTTCTTAGCTCTCCTTCGCTTCAAATTTCCTATTTCCCTGCATTGGTATATCCAAAAATTGCTCCTTCTGGATACTGGAACTCCTTAGTTGACAGCACTGTGAAGTACCTTGACGACACAGCTTCAAGGAGGTCTTCTGCTCCCTCCACCCGTCCTCTAGTCCTGTCTCCCTCTTGTTCTCTGCTCTAACCAAATCACATTCCAGTCATGTCTCCAAAAGGACATTTGGATGAGTGTGTGTGTGAGTGTGTGTGTAAGAAAACATATTGGAAGAGTTTATAGGGATATTTGCCAAATGCAGGCAAAACGTTGGTATGGACAATTGGGCTGCTGCGCTTTTTTCCATCTTATATAGCTAAATGATTCTGAGCTGTCCATATTCTCTTATACAAAGAATGCTACCATTTCCCTACTCTTCCCCATGTGCCATTCTTAGGCAAATAAATCTGGGAATAGAGTGGAGCATTGTTCTTGGAAATGTACATTCACATAATACAATGGTGAGAGGCTCCAGAAGCAGGGGAGGAGAGGGGGTGGGATTGGGAGGGCTGTGGGGTCTGTGCTACAATAGTTAAGTGCTGCCACCACACAACTTCAGTGACCAGGCTTCACAAGCACTGTGTGGAGTTTGCACGTCCTTCCTTTGATGTCCTTCCTCCTTGGTTCCCCTGGATTCTCCAGTTTCCTCTCACAACTCAGTGTTGTGCAGCTTGGTAGCTTAATTGGCCCCACTGTAGGTGGGTGGTAGGAGAATTGGGGAGAGTTGATGGATCTATGAGAGAGAATAAGCTTCAGGGAAATAACTGGGGGGAGGGGAAATGATGGGAGCTCTCTTAGGGTTGGCATAGATTTAATACGGCGAATAAACCTCCAATTTTTAAGAAATCGGTGCCCGTAAAATGGAAGACATGCAAACAGGGACAATCTTAGGCAGAAGTCCTTCCAGAAAGGTTGGAGTGCTTGATGCTGCCAAACAAAACTACTGTCCAGGCTTGGGTTCAACACAAAGTTTTGGAATGGAAATTGAGACCAGAAGTTAACTGCTGGGTAAAAATGTTACTGTGTGGAAACAGGCCCTTCGGCACAACTTGCCCACACTGGCCAACAATGTCCCAGCTACACTAGTCCCACCTGCCTGCGTTATGTCCATATCCCTCCAACCCTGTCCTAATCAATGTACCTGTCAAACTGCTTCTTAAACATTGGGATAGTCCCAGCCTCAACTACCTCCTCTGGCAGCTTGTTCCAGACACCCACCACCCTTTGTGTGAGAAAGGTACCCCTCAGATTCCTATTAAATCTTTTCCTCTTTGCCTTAAACCGATGTTCCCACTCACGGAGGAAGGGAGGAAGACCCAGGCACACCCTGTGGGAGGCCTGGAGGTTCTCTGTGTCATTCTGAATGCATTGCCTCCACTTGAATCAGAGATTCCCAGAACTATTTTCCTAATAAATGTGAATGACTTTGATGAGGACGTGGGAGTTCACTGCTGGGTAGAGATGTTTGGTGTTGTGGAAGGAAGTGAGTGGATAGATGTGAGGCACAGGTCAGTAGAGGTGATCGGCAGGATGATTTGGAGAGGATGACCGGTTTCCCAAGCAAACATTGGTGTGGCCCGAGCGGGTATTGTTATCGTTGGATGTCTCATCCTTATGGAGGTGGAGCCCAAAGGAGTGCATGCTAAAACAACCTGAAATCGGTGTGCTCACGGGCAATTCCTTCATTGAGGCAGATTCATTAGACCTTCAATCAGACTTTTTCCAAGATCCTACACGTCTGCTGATTGCAGCACAGCCCTGTGTTGGTGAGTGATTTAATTAGAAAGAAACCTCTTGTGGTGCTGTGGGGGATGGGGGGGTGGAGAGTGACATTTGGAATACGCGCAGGTGTAATGGTCTTGTCAGTGCCTCTGTAGATGATGAGATTTCCCCCCAATACTGAGAGTCTTCAGCAATGGGCAGCCCCCATCTCTGGTCCAGCCCCGAACACTCACAATGACTAACCGCAACGTCTTTAAGTACAGCACAAACTAAATATATTACATGGCAATTCCCCTCAGCAGTCTCGAAATGCCTTTGCAAGCTGGATCTCTGCCCGTTGAGCGACGTGGTGGCACAGCAGGTGGTGCTGCTGCCTCGCAGCTTCAGTGGCTCAGGTTCAATCCCCACCTCTGGTGCTGCCTGTACGGAGTTTGTGCACACGCCCGTTTCCTCCCACATCCCAAAGGCGTGCGGGTTAATTGGCTGCTGTAAACTGTAGGGCGGCACACTGGCGCAGTGGCAGAATTGCTGCCTCACAGCACCAGAGACCCGGGTTCGATCCTTACTATGGGTGCCGTCGGTCGGGACTTGGTATGTTTTCCCTGTGACCGGGTGGGTTTTCTCCGGGTGCCCCGGTTTCCTCCAAAGCTGTTCAGGTTTGTAGGTTAATTGGCTTTTGTCAATTGTACATTGTCCCCTAGTGTGTGGGAAAGTGTGAGTGTGCTATTATTGGTTGGTGTGGGCTGAAGGGCATGATTCTACATTCTATCTCTAAACTAAATGAATCTGGGAGGGGATGGAAACCTGGGGAGAGTAAAATGAAATGAGGGTAGGGTTAGTGCGAATGGGTGTTTGATGGGCTGAAAGTGGGCTGGAGAACCTGTTTCTGTGCGATATGACTAAAACAAACAGCCCAAAAGGCTCTATTTCAAATCCAGCCAGTGGATGCCTCAATTAATAACATGTTTATTAAGTCATCATTCCCACCCTATAAGGACGTGGGTTGAGTTCACCAGTCTTTCACCAATTTTGCTCTCTGAGAGTACATCCCTCGGTGCAGCACCAAACTGTCAGCATGATATTTTTTGAACCATTTGATGCAGAGGGCCAGAGGCCAGTGTGTGATTTGTTTTTCCCTCCTACTCAATGCAAAGCCCCCGGCTGCCTATCTGGGAACTCTCCCTGCCTTTGCCGGATTTAGCAATCCAGTCACATATTACTTCACTTGAGTCATTTGTTTTGACAGTGACGTCAGAGCAGGAGCCCTACCCTGGTGGAGCATAGCTTCCAGCAGCAGTCACCGCCAATCCTGTCGGGTTCACTCAGCTCAGTCCCAACTCACCTTGTTATCGCCGGCGATCCAGTCAAATGTAAAGTCTGACTGAGGCGTTAAGCCGTCTCAGGCAGATGTGAAACATCACATGACACCTGCTCGCAGAGGTTCCAGCCTGACATTTGGGTGAAAATAAAACTCTTCGTTATCAGCGGGATTTGCGTGTGCTTGCTATAGAAACATAGAAACATAGAAAATAGGTGCAGGAGGAGGCCATTCGGCCCTTCGAGCCAGCGCCACCATTCATCGCGATCTTGGCTGATCGGCCCCAATCAATAGCCCGTGCCTGCCTTCTCCCCATATCCCTGGATTATACTAGCCCCTAGAGCTCTATCTAACCCTCTCTTAAATCCGTCCAGTTATTTGGCCTCCACTGTGGCAGGGAATTCCGCAAATTCACAACTCTCGGGGTGAAAACGTTTTTTCTCACCTCGGTCTTAAATGACCTCCCCTTTATTCTAAGACTGTGGCCCCTGGTGCTGGACTCGCCCAACATTGGGAACATTTTTCCTGCATCTAGCTTGTCCAGTCAGTTTATAATTTTATATGTTTCTATAAGATCCCCCCCTCATCCTTCGAAACTCCAGTGAATACAAGCCTAGTCTTTTCAATCTTTTCTCATATGACAGTCCCGCCACCCCAGGGATCAATCTCATGAACCTAGACTGCACTGCCTCAATCACAAGGATGTCCTTCCTCAAATTAGGAGACCAAACCTATGCATCGCTATGCGCAGCAGCATCTCTGGTAGAGGTACTGCCTCCCGGCACCGGAGAGCCGGGGTTGATCCTGACCTCGGGCGCTGCCCGTGCGGCGTTTGCATGTATTCACTGTCACCGCGTGGGCTTCCCCGGGTGCTCTGGTTTCCTCCCACGTCACAGAAATGTGCGGATTAGTAATTGCCCGTTGTAAGTTGCTACTAGTATGTAGATGAGGGGAAGACACTGAGAGCTACAGGCTCACAGCGCCAGAGACCCGGAATTGATCCTGACTACGGTTGCTGTCTGCGTGAAATTTGCACATTCTCCCTATGACTGGGTGCTCCGGTTTCCTTCCCCCTTCCAAAGACGTGCAGGTTTGTAGATTAATTGGCTTCTGTAAATTGCCCCGAATGTGTAGGATGTGAAAGTGAGAGAATATAGAACTAATGTACGGGTGATCAATGGTTCGGTGGACTTCTCACTGGTCTGAAAGTTTCCATGCTGTACCTCTAAACTCAAATCTCAGGGGAATTTTGTTTAGGACAATGTACATGAGTGATATGGATTTGATCGTCCGAAGAATCTGTTTCCTATCCCTTCTGTGTCAGACATGATTGGTGCATTTCTGAGATGTCACCTTATAGATAGTAAGAAGCTGTAGGTGTTCAGAGGCCATTCCCTGGCAATGGAAGGGTGTCCCTACAAAATACCCAATGCCACCTGTACCCATTGGCACCATTGGATTTTGCCTTTCCAAACTTGGCTTCAGAGTGTGGAGACTATTGTTCAGCTAGGCATTGAAACTAGAAGAGTATAGCACAGGAACAGGACTTACGACAGAATATCCTCTTAAACATTGTTTTAATAACTGCCTCCAATGTAACCCCTGGCAGTGCATTCCAGGCTTCACCACTCCTTGGGGAAAGAAATATCTCACACTGCATATCTTCCTTAAACCTTCCCTCTCATCTTGAAGCGGAGCCCTCTGGTCTTGATATTTCCACCCTGGGTAAACGATTCTGACTGTGTACCCTATTTATCCTTCTCATAACTTTCTATACTTCTAGCAGGTTTCTTCTCAACCTCCGGCACTCTGGGGAAAACAATCCACGTTTGTCCAACTTCTGCTTGTAGCGAATAACCTTTAATCCCGGCAGTATTCTGGTAAAGCTTTTCTGCACCTTCTGCAAAGCCTCCACATCCTTCCTGTAATGGAGTGATCAGAACTGCGCACTATACTACAAATCAAAGTTTTATTTACTGAAGTGGGCCAACACTTCAGTCCTTGCTATCAAACGTGATCTCTTTGGTTGTACTCAATGCAAACCTGAATACCAGTGCCTATGACCAGTGAATCAAGAGAGATGCTAATGTTGGGGAACTCCTCATCCTCAACCAACCCACTTCTTTTCCATGTAGCTGGAATTTTCTCTCTCCGATGGCTGTTTGCTCTCCCGTCGTTGCTCTGAATTGGAGCCCACCTGGAAATGTGGGGAGTATAGGTTCTAAGGGAAACGGATGAGGTTTGGGACTGAGCTAGCACAGACTTGTTGGGCTAAATGGACTCGGTCCATTCTGTCAGGATTTAATTCTACTCTAAATCCCAATTTGCTCTTCTAGGTCCAGCTCTTTGACTGAACTTCAGGGTAATTCCCCAAATGCCTCTTAATCTGGCGTGGAATCGTTTTTGATCAATGGCACGCTTTGGGATATTTATTTTACATAAAATAAAAATATAAATTGAAAATCCAAACAAAAACTGCAGAAAAACAAGCCCTTTGGCCCAACTCATTCATACCGACCTAAGTATCTTCCTGAGCTTATCCCACTTGTCCACATTTAGCCCCAGATCGCTAAACTGGTACACAAGTTTTTCAAACACTGCAATTGTAATGACCTGCTTCTGTGGCAGCTCATTCCATGGACCCATCAAACTCTGTGTGAGAAGCCGGCCCCTCGGATCCCCTTTAAATATTTCTCCTCTCACAATAAACATCCACCCTCCGACATTAGACTGCCTACCATTGGGAAAAGACTATGTTAACCCATCTTATCTCTGCTACTCATTATTTTATAAACTTCTATAGGGTCTTCCCTCAGCTTATTGCACTCCATAAAAGCAGTCCCACCTTATCCAGACTCTCCTTGTAACTCAATTTGCTGGAATATAATTGTGAAACAATTTCACGCCCACTGTAGTTTAATGGCATACTTCTTCTAGCATGGTGACCAGCATGTCACACAATATTACAGGTGTGGTCTCACCAATATCCTGCTCAGCTGTAACATGACATTCCAACTTCTGTATTCAGTGTCCCGACTGATAAAGGCAAGCATACCAAAGGCCTTCTTCACCACCATGTCTATCTGTGATGCCACTTTAATTATGTACCCTAATATCTCCTGGAGAGACAGATTTAGTTTGATTGCACTCTTATGTTATAACTTAGTTACCCTATTTAAATGTTTAATATAGACCTAAACTCTAGGAGCAAAAGAATTGAAAATATAGTGCAGTGCAACTTACTATAAAGATGGGTCAGCATGGTAGTGAGTTGGAGGATCTGTGACTTCACATCTCCATAGACCCGGGATCAATCCTAACTTCCATGAATGAATGAATGAATTATACTTTATTGTTTCATGTACCTATAGTACCTACTGTAGGTACAGTGAAATGCTTTGTTTTGCATACAACCTAGGCATTACACAAGTGTCGCCACGTGTTGGTTTGTGCTGTTGTGTGGAGTTTGCACGTTCACCCTGTAATTGCATGGGTTTCCCTCCGATGCTATGGGTTCTTCCCACATCCCAAAGAAGTGCGGGTTGTTGGGTTAATTGGATGCTGAGAATCCCCCTTGGTGTGTAGGTGAGCGGTGGAATCTGGGGTGGAGCTACTGGGAATGCACAGAGAAGAAAAACGGTCTTGGGTACTATGTGTAAAAATGGTTGGTTGATAGCATGGACTCAGGTGGGCCGAAGGGCCTGAATCCTGAGCAAAGAGAGTGCCCTCTAATGTCTAATCCAGTACCGTGCCCAGTTGCTGGCAAATCTGAGCACACACTTCGAGTTCATTCACGGTCGTAAAGCATTTTGAAGTTGTTAAAGTTAGTCACACACGGCCTTTGGTTTTTGACATGACGCCTTAGGTTAATTTAATCTGCAAAAGATGCAGTTACCAGTGATGTGACCTGTTTACGAATAACAAACTGATCTCGATCTTCAAGAATCTGTTCTATGAAAATTCATGGTGACTCGTCAATTTGGAAGAATTTGATCGGTATGAATTTCATAGTCATAGAATCGTAAGAGCGCAGAATTAAGCCATTTGGTCCAACATGTCCATGCCAACCAAAAATGTCCATCTAAACTCGTCTAATTCGCTTGTGTTTTCATATCCCTTTCAACCGTTCCTGCTCATGTACCTGTCCGAATGTATTTTAAATCTTGCTATAATACATGTCTCAACCACTTTATCTGGCAACTCATTCCATATATGAATCACCTTCTCTGTGTGAGGAAGTTGCTCCTCAGGTTTCTGTTAAATCTTTCCCCTCTCACCTTATAGCTATGCCCTCTAGATCGTAATTCACCTTATAGCTATGCCCTCTAGATCTTAATTCCCCAACCTTGTGAAAATACATGTGCAGATTCACCCTAGCTTCCTCATGATACTATTTCTCCATAAGATCATGCTTTGTCTCCTATGATCCAAGGAATAAAGGTCTAGCCTGCTCAACCTCTCCCTATAACTCAGTGCCCCTTCGTAATCGGGTGGTGCCACATGCAGCAGCCTCGCCAGCAGTCGTTTCACCCTTTTTGTTACTTTTCGTCTGTTTAAGTATGTTTTTGGATGTTTCTTAGTCTTTTGATGTGGGTGTGGTGGGGGGGGAAATGGGGGAAATTCTTGGTCAAGGATGAGTCTATCCTCTGAGTCACATCTTTGCCCCCCCCCCCCCATCGCGGCCTACCATCTGGGTTCGCAGCCTTTCCTGCCGGAGACCGACCAGAGCTTCAGCAGCGATGCAGCACTGAATTAACATCGCGGAGCGGGCGATGCCTTACCGGGGATTGCCGTGTTGGAGCTCCGGAGTGTTGGGCCTGCTGCTTTAACATCGTGGAGCTGTGGTTTGTGGAGCTTCTGGTTGCCTGGCAGCGCTGACTTTAACATCGCGGAGTCCTGGGACCCTTTGCCGAGGGTCGCCAGCGTTGGAGCTCCGCCCAGCTCGGCCTGTGGACTTCGGGAGCCGCGGTCTCCGGTAAGAAGCGGCCGATTCGGAAACTCCAAGCCACTGAGAGTGTTCTTCCGTTCCGACGTCGGAGTTCCGATCATCCCGGCAAGAGGACCTGAACATCGGGACACTGTAGTGGCGACTGTGGGCTCAAAGGCCCCGACCATGGGTGAACAATGAGGAAGATGACTGAACTTTATTGCCTTCCCTCACAGTGGGAAACCTTGATTCTGCTGAGCGGGGATGTTGATGTTAAACTCTATCGTGTATCGTGTTCTTTTTGTTCGTATGGCTCTATGGTAACTCAAATCTCACTGTGTAGTGGCACCTAGTGGTGGCCCTGGGAATACCAAACCCTCGCTATTGGCTGGCGCCGACACGTGAGCGGGAGAGTGTTCTTTCGCGGGCTTTCTGTAACACCATTCATTTGAGCTCCACGCGGTTTGAGTGAGCATCTTTTATTTTGGCTGTCAATATCGACTCGGGTAATCACTTTATTTTCGTTTAAAAAATAAAGAACTTTGTAGTACCCGACTGTCTCGACTCGCCAAAACAGCACCAATTGGTGCATGTGACAATAACTGTAACTTGAACTTGAACTTGACACCATCCTCGTAAATCTTTTCTGCACTCTTCCCAACTTAATGGCATTGATCCCATAGAGGGTAACCAAAACTGAGCGCAATACTCCAAGTGTGGCTTCACCAACATTCTGCACAACTGCAACATAACATCCCAACTTTCACACTCCAGCATCTGCAGTTCTTTGTTTCTGCATCTTGGTTCGCGGGGTGGTTGTTTTTCCACATGAGTTTGGAACAAACTGTGGAGAGCGAGGGAGGTTGCCGGGGGCACCCTACAGCAGAGGTTGGGCAACGGAGATGCGCAATACATGTTGCTGAGAATTAATTGTTAGTAAACTGCAGGGCCTTTATTGTTCCAATGACTTAGCTTGGCCCGGTTGCGGGAGTTCCAAATATTTTATCTTGTCGAGCGTGGGCATTTTGTGAAAGCCTACAGGCAAAGGTTATTCCTGGAAGCAACCTTCAGCAAGAACAAGCCCAGATTTGTAACCTGCGGAGGGGTTGGTCAGAATAGGTTTGTCTTATTCACGTCTGAACTTATTTGCCGTTGTTTCATGCCCCTCGTTCTGCCGGAGGGGCAGAGGGCGGAGACTCCGTTCAGTGCACTATGCAATACCATGGAGCCGAGACTCACGGAGTAAATCTCTGGGAACCCTGAGCTAAAGCATAAGAAAGTGCCGCCAGGATTTGATTTGTGGTTCCAGTGCCTTCCCCTCATACCCAAGGCAAAGTGATTTCTCATAGATTTTATAGCTTTCTCACCATTCTTTATTCATGCTGAAGTAACTTAGAGTCAGAGAGATAAGGCAGGTAAACGGGTCATTCCACCCACCAAGTCCATTGTCAACCATCAACTGCCCACTTACACCCATCCTATACTTATCCTATTTCATTCTCCCGGCGTACCCATCAACTCCGTCACAGTGGTGAAGTGGTGGAGTTGCTGCATTACAACGCCAGAGGAGCCGGTTTGATCCTGACTATGACTGCTTGTCTGTATGGAGTTTGTACATTCTCTCTTTGACCGTGTGGGTTTTCCCCAGGTGCACTGGTTTCCTCCCGCATTCCAAAGACGTGTAGGTTTGTAAGTTAATTTGCTGCTGTTGATTGTCCCTAGTTTGTAGGATGGAACTAGTGTAGGGGTGATTGTTAGTCGGCTCGGACTCAGTGGATCGAAGGGCCTATTTTCACACTGTATCTCTAAACTAAGCTCCTGTGTTCCACCCACCCACCTCCTCTCCTCCAGACTCACCCCTACACCTATGTCACATAGCAACTTTATAAAACTCTAGTTTGGCCATGGTGGAGTATTGTGCACAACTGCTCACCATGCTGTATGACGCATGCGGTTGTGTTGGAGAAGGTGCAGAGGAGATTCACCAGATTATTGTCTGAATTGGAATAGTTCAGTTATCAGGAGAGGGTGGGTGAGATGGGCTTGTTTACGGTGGAGAAGAGGAGGCTTGGCATAAAATAGAGGTGTACTAACCTATCAGGAAGATGGATAGGGAAATGGAGGCACAAGAATGTAGATGTTGGAATCTTGGGGGAAAAACAAACTGCTGGAAGAAATCAATTGGTCAGCCAGCATCTGTGGAGGGAAGCAAATTTGAGTTTAGGAGCCTTCTTCGGTCTGACACAAAACATAATTTCTCTATTTCCCTCCACAGATGTTGTCTGATCTGCTGCGATCCTCCAGCAGTTTGTCTTTTGCAGGCAAATTGGTAACTAGCGCAGGTAGGCATCTTGGTCAGATGAATGATAGAGGAGTAAAAAAATAAATGGATTTAATGGACATATGAGAGCAATAGACAATAGACAATAGACAAAAGGTGCAGTAGGCCACTCGGCCCTTCGAGCCTGCACTGACATTCAATGTGATCATGGCTGATCATCCACAATCAGTACCCCATTCCTGCCTTCTCCCCATATCCCCTGACTCCGCTATTGTTAAGAGCCCTATCTAGCTCTCTCTTGAAAGTATCCAGAGAACCGGCCTCTGAGGCAGAGAATTCCACAGACTCACAACTCTCTGTGTGAAAAGGTGTTCCTCATCTCTGTTCTAAATGGCTTACCCCTTATTCTTAAACTGTGGCCCCTGGTTCTGGACTCCCTCCCAACATCCCAACATTGGGAACATGTTTCCTGCCTCTAGCGTGTCCAAACCCTTAATAATCGTATATGTTTCAATAAGATCCCCTCTCGTCATTTTCAAATTCCAGAGTATACAAGCCCAGCCGCTCCATTCTCTCAGCATATGACTGTCCCGCACAGATTGTCTTGCCCAGCCAGAGTAGGGGAATCGAGAACCAGCGGACATTGGTTTAAGGTGAGGGGGGAACGATTTAATAGCAACCTGAGAGGTAACTTTTTTACACAAAGGGTGGTGGGTGTATGGAATGGGCTGCCGGAGGTGGTAGTTGAGGCAGGTACTATCACAACATTTAAGAAACATTTAGACTGGTACATGGATAGGGTGGTTTTAGAGGGACATGGGCCAAAAGCAGGCAGGTGGGACTGGCATAGATGGTTATAGTGGACATGTTGGTTATAGTGGGCAGGTTGAGCTGAATGGCCTGTTGTTACGCTGTAAGACTCTAAATGGGGAAAGGTGCAGGCCACTCAGCCCCTCAAACTGTCCTGCCTTTCAGTAGAATCATTGTTGATCTGCCCCAGGCCTCAACTCTTCTTCTGTGCCAGTTCACAAGCGACAGGAACACGGTGCACATAGGCATGTTCTGCTTGGAGTCAGTATGCACTGATATTTTGTGGCACAATAAACCGGTGGGGGGTGAACAAGTGAAAGGGTTTTTATAATCATACAGTTTCTAGACTGACTGCTGTTGTGTACAAGTGCCTTTGGGAAGTTGAGAACACCACTTTGAGGATCCCTGTCAGGATAAAGTACACTTTAAACAGGCATGTTTAAACAGCACTGAGGCTGTTTCTAGGAAATCTTAGAACATAGTGATCATTTCATATCCCCCCCCCCCCAAATATATTTTGAAATCCTCCCAACCTCTGAGTCAAACATAACCCATCGCATTCCAATCCAAATATTTAAAAAAAAACGATTTGTGCAGAAGGATTTAGAGGTTTTTATTCCCCCCCCCCCCCCCCCCCCCACAGTGTGCAACCTGCAATGGCGCAGCTGGTCGAGCCGTTGCCTCTCAGTGCCCGAGACCTGGGTCCGATCCTGACCTCGGGTGCTGCCTGTGCTCACCCTGTAACCGCGCAGGTTTCCCCCAGGTGCTTACAAAATGCTGGAGTAACTCAGCGGGTCAGGCAGCATCTCTGGAGAGAAGGAATGGGTGATGTTTCAGTCTGAGAAAGTGTCTCGACCCGAAACGTCACCCATTCCTTCTCTCCAGAGATGCTGCTTGACCCGCTGAGTTACTCCAGCATTTTGTGTCTACCTTCGATTTAAACCAGCGTCTGCAGTTCTTTCTTACACATTTTCCCCCAGGTGCTCCAGTTTCCTCTCGTGTCCCAGCTAGATGGGTTAATTGCTGCACCTTAAATCGCCAAATTTCCTCTCGTGTGCAGGTGATCGGTAGAATCTAAGAAGCAATCACGGGGCAGTGTGATGCAAATATTACAGGGTAAATGAATGGTAGAATGAGATTGTTCTTTGAGCCGGAATAAAGTCAATGGGCCAAATGCCTTCCTTCCCCATTGAACCTGGAGCCACAAGTAACTGCAGATGCAGTTGTCCATACTGACCAACATATTCCACCTGCACTAATCCCATCTGTCTGTGCTTGGCCCATATACCTCTAAACCTATCCCATCTATGTCTCTGTCTAAATGTTTCTTAAAGCATCCATCTACCTCTTCTGGCAGCTCGTTCAAACACCCACCACCCTTTGTGTAAACAAAATAACCCCTCAAGTTCCTATTAAATCTTTCCCCTGCTCCCCCTCACCTTAAACTTATGCCTTCTGGTTCTCAATGCATTTGAGATGCTGTGCATTTACCCAATATATTCCTCTCATGATTTTGTAGATCTCTATAAGATCACCCCTCATCCTCCTGCACTTCTAGGAATTGAGTCCTAGCCTACGCAACCTCTCCCTATAGCTCAGCCCCTCGAGTCCTGGGAACATCCTTGTGAAACTTCCCTGTACCCTTCCCAACTTGACAACATCCTTCGTATACCATGGTGCCCAAAACTGACCACAATTACAATAATGTGGCCTTACCAACATCTTATATGATTGCAACCTTTATACTCAATACTGTGTTCTTCAAGTTCAAAGTTCTTAAAAAAGGCCAGTATTCCATTTGCTTTCCAACCATGTTATCTAACTGCATTGCCATCTTCACGGATCTATGGACCTGTACTGAAAGGTCCCCTTGTTTATCAGTAGTCCCTAAGAATCTACCATTCATGGTGCATGTCCTGGTCGCATTAGTGCTTCCATAATGCATCACCTCATGTTTGTCTGGATTAAACTCCACCTCTCATTTCTCAGCTGCTTTCAGCAATGCATCGATGGCACTGTGCAGTCTAAGACTATATTCCACACTATCAACAGCTCCACCAATCTCTGTGTCAAAACATATAGATCATGCCATCTACATCCATATCCAAGTCACTAATTATATTAGACAGCAAACGTCCCGGCGCTAATTCTTTTGGGGCATCACTAGTCACAGACACCCAATCACAAAACAACCCACTACCATCGAACTCTGTCTTCCATTGCCAAGCCAATGTTAGATCCAGTTTGCCAACTTGCCCTGTATCCCATAGCCCTGACCTTTACAAAATGCCTTGTAATCACATCCACTGCCCTGCTCTCATTGATACACTTTGTTACATCTTCAAATAATCCAATCAAACTGTACAGGCAGGATCTGCCCTTGACGAAGCCATGTTGTCTGTCTCTGGTTAGGCCGTGCCTTTGCAAGTGATCATTAATCCTCCCAGTATTCTCTACCACTGGTGTTAGACTCACAGGGTCAATGGTTACCAGGGAGGGCGTGGCAGGCAGAGAGCGTGCGAGGGGAGAGAGATGGGGGGGGGGGGGGGGGGGGGTTGACGATGGGAAGAGAGAGATGGTGTGTGGGGAGAGGGAAGGTGTGAGAGGGAGGGTGTGTGATAAGGAAAATGTTGGGTGTATGAGAAAGAGGAAGGACGTGTGAGGAGGGGGAGAGGGTGTGAGAGAGAGTGAAGGGGAGAGGTAGAGGGAGGATGTGTGAGGAGTGAAGAGGGTGTGTGGGTGGGTGTGAGGTGGACTGGGAGGTGTAGGAGGCAGAGGAAGGGTGTGAGATGAAGATACCTGTCTGAACTAGTCCTTATTTCCTGCATTTGACTAATAACTATAAATCTTTCTTGTCGATGTACCTATCTAAATTTCTTTTAAACGTTGTAATTGTAGCTGCCTCTGCCACTTCCTCCGGCAGCTCGTTCCATACACAACCACCCTCTGTGTGAGAAACATACCCTTCCAGAGCCCTTTAAATCTTTTCCCTCTCACCATAAACCCATTTCCCCTAGATTTCAGACGCCCCTACCCTGAAAATTATACTGTAACATTCCACCTAATCCACGCCCCTCATCATTTTATAAAGCTCAATGTTTACCCCTCATGCCCCTTCACTCCAGTCTCAAGCCCTCCTGTCTCAGAAATATTTTTGTGAATCATTTTGCATGCTCTCTTACTTAATCATATCCTTCCAATAATTGGGCAGCCAGAAACATCCACAATACCAAGTGTAGTCTCGTCTATGGCTTGCACAGTTTAGCGTAGTTTAGTTTGGAGATACAGGGCGGAAGCAGGCCCTTCGGCCCACCAAGTCCATGCTGACCAGCGATCCCCGCACACCAGCACCATCCTACGCACCTGGGACAATTTATCATTTTACCAAGCCAATTAATCGACAAACTTGTACGACTTTGGAGTGTGGGAGGAAACCAGAGCACCCGGATAAAACCAACGCAGGTCATGGGGAAAAGGTATAAACTCCATACAGACAGCACCCATAGTCAGGATCGAACCCGGGTCTCTGGCGATGTTAAGCAGCAACTCAACTGCTGCGCCGTGGTGCCATTCCACTTATTAATGAAATCGGTTCTTGCCCTATTTAAGGCCTTGAATGCTGCTCCATCCCCGTCTTTTTCCATGAACTGAGTTATATAGTGTGATTCTCACTATTTCCAAAATGCTCCCTCGCTGACACTCCTTCCACTGGATCAGTGACATTCGGCACCCACCATCCAAAGAGAAAGTCCAGTAATGCTCCTTCATGTTTTTCTATCTAGAATCTGCGTCAAAAAGTTGCCCTGGACATACTCAGAAATTCTGTCCCTTGAGCCTTTAACGCAAAGGCAATCACAGTTAATATTGGGGATTGCCTTAGGGGTGAGAGGTAACCACTTGGGAGAGGCATGTCCTAATGCCTAAGAGGACCTCCTGATGCATTCCTGATTTGAGGTAGGGCAATAATAACCAGGGTTCCTGTCTGTGATCATCTGCTCCAGCTTCCTGCTTAATGCTTGCATTACGTATGCATGCGTGCAAGCAGGCATACCCATCTGCGCAGGAATGCTTGCGTGTGTGCACATATTTGAGATTGCCTGTGTCTGCAAGTGAGTGTCGATTGTGTGTGTAGCTCTATTGTGTGTGTATGTCTGCCCATGTTTATATGTGTTTGTCTTATCTGTTTGTGCCTATTTGTGCGTATGCAATTGAATGTGTACTTGTAGCTGCGGGATGGGCTGTGTGTGTATGAACAAATATGGTTGT
Organism: Okamejei kenojei; assembly: GCA_035221665.1. Classification (NCBI taxonomy): domain Eukaryota; kingdom Metazoa; phylum Chordata; class Chondrichthyes; order Rajiformes; family Rajidae; genus Okamejei; species Okamejei kenojei. The sequence goes on from CM069138.1 coordinate 27,157,676, forward strand.
GTGTGTGTGTGTGTGAATGTATCTGTGTCTGCGTCCATGTGTAACTGTGATAACTGTGATAGTGGCTGTGTGTTTTTGTGTGTGTGTCAATCAGTATGTGTGTCCGTCTAAGGTAGGCACAAAATGCTGGAGTAACTCAGCGGGACAGGCAGCATCTCTGGAGAGAAGGAATGGGTGAGGTTTCGGGTTTCCAGAGATGCTGCCTGTCCCGCTGAGTTACTCCAGGATTTCGTGTCTACCTTCAATTTAAACCAGCATCTGCAGTTCTTTCCTACACATGTGTCTGTCAATATGTGTGCGAGTGAGTGAATGCATGTGTGTGTGTGCACACAGTGTCGACCTTTGTATCTGTATGAGGGTCTTTGCCACTCAGTCTGTGCTTAGGTGTGTGTCTGTCTGTATGTGTGTGTTTGTATCTGTGTGAATGTATGTGTGTCTGGCGTGTATCGATAGGTGTGATGGTGGCTGTGGGTTTATGTGTGTGGACGTTGTCGGCCTGAGACTTTATGTGTGTATGTGTCTGTGAGAGTGGCTGCGTGTGTGTGTGTGTGTGTCGGTCATTGTGTGTGTGTTTCTGTGTGTGTTTTGTGGGCAGGGGACTGAGTTTTATTCAGCGCTGCATGTAACTAATTAAACCACCGTGACTTTATGTGTGTATGTGTCTGTGAGAACGGCTGTGTGTGTGTGTGTCGGTCATTGTGTGTGTGTTTCTGTGTGTGAATCTGTGTGCATCAGTTTGTCTATTTGTGTGTGTATGTCTGTGATTGTGTATATCTGTTTCTGTGCCTGTTAGGCTGTATGTGTGTCTACGTGTGTGTGTGTGTGTCAGTTTGCGTCTGTTTCAGCCTGTCAGTCCATGAGTCTGTGCGTTTGTGTGTATCAGTTTGTGTTTGTCGGTATGGCTATGTGTGTGTGTGTGGGTATGTGTGCATACATATGTATGTGGTGCATGTGTGTGTGTGTGTGTGTAATTTTCCCTGTTCATTGTAGAACAGCTCATCTATATTTAGTGTTAGCCCTGTGTCCCTCTCTCCGGTTGGTGTGAATTTTATGAGCAGGGGACTGAGCTTCATTCAGCGCTGCATGTAACTAATAAACCACTGTGGCTGTAAAATAAGATGGAATCCAAGTTCCCACCCTTTCCTTCAGATTTGCTCATCTCCCCTGCCGCCTCACACCCTAACATATCCTGTTAAGGATGCAGTGTTACAGACACCATCTGCTCACTACTGGTCACTTTCCCAGTGGGAGCTTACATAATCATTCCCGCGGAGCTGCATGCAGTCCGGAACAGATAGCCAGATACTCTGTTGTGGGAATCACGGATTAAAGCAGGAAACGGGAATATTGGTCTGTGGTGGCATTGCCAGGGTCACACTGTACGAGGATGGTTGGATTGAATCATTCACAGTTGCACAGGCGGGGAAGTCTGGTAGTGGACCTCTCTCTTCCCTATCCTGCTACCCCTCTCTCCCTCTCCCTCTCTCCCTCTCTCTTTCTTTTGTCTCCTCCTCCTCTCTCCCTTTCTCTCCGCTCTCTTCTCTCTCCCGCTCTCCTCTCTCTCTCTGTTTCTATTCCTCTCTGCCCTTCCTTTTTGAAGGACTTTGTGAAACATGAAGAACCCGTGAAGCAGCTGGTAGAGCTGCTGCCAGTCAATGGGTTCGATCCTGACCTAGGGTGCTGTCTGCGCATGTTCTCCCTGTGACGTGACCGGGTGGGTTCACTCTGGGTGCTCCGGTTCCCTTCCACATCCCGAAGGCGTGCGGGTTTTTCGATGAATTGGCCTCTATAAATTGTCCCCAGTGTGTATGTAGGGAGTGAATGAGAAAGTGGGATAATATCGAACTGATGTGAATGGGTGATCAGTGGTCTGGTGGGCCGGAGGGCCTGTTTCAACACTGTATCTCTAAACTAAAATCAGTCCTTCGCGCCTTTCCACCATTCAGGGGGTCATACAATCATATCACAGGGAAAGAGGCCCTTCAACCCATCTTTTCCACTAACCATCCAGCACACATCACACCAATCCCACGCTGATTTTACTCTCCCAGATTCCACCACTCGCATAGACATGGGGAGCAATTTGTGGAGGTCAATCAACCTCCCCCTGCCTCTATCACTTATGGTCTTATATTTGGCTGTCTGTTAAAGGCCATATTGCAAAGTAGCAAAACATTGTATACATAGCACGATCCCGCAAAGCTGCAGTGGAAAAAATGATCAATGTGTATCAGGTGTGGTGATTGTGTAAGTCTGTGAGAAAGAGAGGGGGGGGGGGTAGGGAGAGAGGCAGACACGGAGAGAGCAGAGAGAGAGAGAAATAAAGAGATGGAGAGAGACAGAAACAGAGAGAGAGAGAGAGAGAGAGAGAGAGAGAGAGAGAGAGAGAGAGAGAGAGTGAGTGAGCACGCGAGAGAGAGCATTATGGCTAAGTTTTGATTTTGACCTTTTCTGGTTCTCTTGATTTGTTTTGATTAACGAAACTGTTTTGAATCTAAAAGTAAAATGAGTAATTGTCCTGACAGGGTAGTCCATCTCTCTGTTACCTTCCGTGTAATTGTTTTTGTATATGTTTGTGTGCATGTATGTGCAGGCATGCGTGTGTGTGTGCGCGCGTCAGATTGCCCAAATGTCCCTCATAAAACATTGGCCCAATTTTTATTTGCTAGTCACTAAGATCTCGCCAATGCTGCCCTATATTGCTCGCCCTCAGCGCAGTTATTCCTCATGAGCTGGCTGGCCCTTGCTTGGCCTCTTGCAAACACTGAGGTTTGGACAAGGATTCCACTGCGATTCTGCATTCCTCATCTGTCGTTCACAACCTCAGTCACTGAGTTCATTCAAAACATTGATAGATTGGTGGATATTGATAGAATGAAAGGACTTGGAATTAGTGCAGGAAGCTGGCACTGAGGGAGACGGCCGGTTGGTGTAAATGGTAGCTCCAGGGATGTGGGTCTGATCCCGATCTCCAGTTCCGTCTGTGTGGAGTTTGCAGATTCCCTCTGCGACCGCGTGTGTTTCCTCCGGGTGCTCTGGTTTCCTCTCACATCCCAAAGAAGTGTGTGTTGAATTGACAGCTGTAAGTTGTCCCTAATGTGCAGGTTGGTGGTAAAATCTGGGGGGAGTTGATGGGAAGGAATGTGGGGAGAGGTTTAGTATAAACGCGAGTTTGATGGACAGCACAGACATGATGGGCTGAAGGGCCCGTTTCTATGCTGTGTGACTCTATGACATCAGCTGTGATCTTGGTGAATTGGGCATCAGGTTTGAATGGCTGAATGGTTTGTTCCTGCTACTAATTTGTATGCATTGTACACCTGATCAAGTGTTTTCTTAGATCGAGCACAGATATAAAGCAAGGAAATGTCAGGGATTTAATTGAACTGAAGCTGAATTGTGAGTCTGCAGTGCCGTGGTGGCAGTAACTGAGTCATATAGAAATTAAAGAGTTTTAACTTCCTACGTCAGCTCCATGGAATCCACCCCTGCAGCTGACTGGGGCAGAGGAAAGGGTTTGAGGGCCCTTGTGTTTGGATGGATTGCACCGTATTCCCGAACTCTGCTGAGTCACCGCACTTCACTTCACTTCCTGACCTCCATGTGACAAATCCCACCTGCACTCGCAATGTCAGGCAGCAGGTGGACTGTGCAGGTGGAACCGGGAAGGACGTGCCTGAGCCACTGGGAGAGGGAGAGGGAGGGAGGCAGGCAGGGAGGGAGAGAGAGAGAGAGATGGCAAGAGTGGAGGGTGGGGGAAATAGAGGGGTGGAAGATGAGTGAGTAGAAAAGAGAGATGGAATGAAACTGAATGGTATATAAAGAGAGAGGGCAGAGTAGGGAAAGGGGAGGAAAGAACGGGGTGGGTGGACAGCAGGAGATGAGGAAGAAGGGGAGATAGAAGGCATAGGGAAGGAGGTACAGAAGAGGGAATTGCAGAAGGGTTTAAGGAAGAGGGGCAAAGGAATGGGAGAGGGGGTAAGGCAGGGTACAGAGGGAGGGTAGGAAATGGGGAAGTGACAGGAAAGGGGCAAGAGACGGGATGGGGGAAAGACAGAGAGTTCTGGAGGGAGAGCAAGGGTGGAGGGAGGGAATGTTACAGAGAAGGAAAGAATGCATGAAAGTGGAGGGACCGTGATAAAGGTGAGGGAGAGGGAGAGAAGAGAGGGACACAGGAAGAGGGAAAAGTGAAAAGGAGAAAATAAGGAAGCAAAGAAATGAGTGTGTGTGCGCGAGAGAGAGAGAGAGAGTCATGGTGATAAGGAAATGGAAAGAGGGATGGAGAGAGTGATAGGGATAAAAAAGGGAATGAATGGGCAGAAAGAGAGTGGGAGGGAAAGCCAGAGGAAGGTGGAATGGGGAAAGAGCACAGGCAATTTGTGCAGATATGTTCCTTTTCACCCAGAGTTTGTGCTCGTGGTCTAAATACTCCTAATACAGTATTTCATTCATGGAATATTGTACATTTTGTGTGCAGAATAAATACGGTGTTCAAATGCTGTGAATGGCGCCCTTTAGTTGAGGTTGTGCCAGTGCAGCATCCCCAGACAGTATGCGTAATTACTGACCGATTTAACTGTAAACACATCATTCTTTACAACCCCTCTGATGACAGCCCCAACCAATGTTGACATGTTGCTGCCCTGCTCAATCCCCGGTGCTGTGCGCGGGCAATGCTGGCGAACCGGTCGATTGTCGGATAAGCCCTCGGAGGGGCCCTGCAGCTATTTCTGTGCATGGATGTGCATCATCAGTGGGTATTTTCTCTGCTGATAAACTTGCATCAGTAGACTCTCCTCGCAGAACATTCCCCAGTTAGTGCTTGGCCCTTGATTGACGGCAGCCAGCCCAGAGTCAGTGCTCCTTCAAATAAGTGACCTCGGAGATCGGACAATTAAAGTTCCCAGGATGCTGTTGAATGATTAAAGATTAAAGTGGCCGCTGAGCCCGTAACACAGAGGTTGTCATTTTGCCGCTCCACAGAAAACGTCCAAGCCGTGGGTTTATAACAGGAGTCTCAGAAAGTGCTGCTATTCCACTGGACTGTAGAAACCGCCACTTTATGGACCCTTGAAGGTAACAAAATGGATTGATTTTCATGTTATATGTTTGTGTGAGACCGATATACCTTTGTGCATTGGCAGTTCCACTTGTGTTAGTTTAAAATGTATGATTTAAAACAAATGTGTAACCTTCAAACTAATACATTTTGCCAACCTGTATTCCCGAGCTCACTGCGTGTTTTGTCGGCTCTGAGTAGATAAAAGCAGAGTTGTAAATTTGGTCTGTAAATGTCGGTGTTTTTTTACACATGCCGGTCTGATTCCATTGAACCCAGTGCACACTTTCGTAAGCTGCATTGTACATGCTGTTTTGTACTACTAAGGCAAAAAGGATATGCAATGTGCTATGTTTCCTGTGCTCTGCTTAACTGCACTAGAGTTGGTGAAAACATTTGTCGAATATATATCTTGTCAGAGGTGTTGAAATTCAGCGACGCTCATCTTTGATACTGCTACAGGACTTGGTTGGTGGTCTGAAGCTGACTTCACATTGCATTGCATGCCCTTTACAACTCATGCACCATGTAGTCACTGCCACTTGCTATACTCAGTTGTGATAAAACACCCCTTGCTGGCACGTCAATGCATTAGATTCTGAGGGAGCTTAACAGGGTAAATGTTGGGTGGATGTTGCCCCTTGTGGGAGAGTCTAGGACCAGAGGGCACAGTCTCATGACAATGGGGCATCAAATTAATGCTGACATGAGGAAGGATTTCTTCTCTTAAATGGGCTGTGAGTCTTTGAAATGCCTTCTCCCACAAAGCAGTGTGGACCGAATGCTTGAATATGTTCAAAGCTTGAGGTAGATGGAATTTTAATCAGTACAGTAATTGAGGGTCGCCATGATAGGGCAGGGAAGTGGTGCTGAATGGTAGAGCTGGAGTGAAGGGCTGAATGGCCTCCTGCTTCTGTTACTCATGTTTGTTTATGTCCCGACACTGGCTCGGATCCCTCACTTGCTATTTCCAGTCATCCAGCGCGATAATAGTTCCTCAATATATCCCGATGAGGAGAAGGTTTCTGCTACAGCCTGGTTCTGTCCTCAGGGTCTGTGTGCAGTCATCCCCCGGGTCAATCTAGACATCGCAAAGGTCTGTGTCCAGTGATCCCAGGGTCAGTTTGGTCATCTTGGGGTCAGTGTCCAGTCACATCTGGGTCAGTGTCTGATCATCCCTAGGATCAGTGTCCAGTCATCCTCAGGGTCAACGCCAGGCTCAGCGCCCAGAGACACACAGGGTCAGTCTGGCTATTCAAAGGGTCATTGTCCATTGATCTCCAAGGTCAGTCTGGGCATTCCCAGGCTCAGTGTCCAACGAACCCCAAAGTCAGTTTGGTTACTCCCAGGTGTCCGATGATCCCCAGGGTCAGGGTCTAATGGTCCCCTGGGTCAGCCTGGCAGCCCCCAGCATCTGTGTCCAATCATCCCCAGGGTCACTGTTCGGTCATTCCCAGGGTCAGTTTCCGCTGAACCCCAGGGTCAGTCTGAACCTTGGGGTCGGTGTCCGATGATCCCCAGGGTTGGGGTTCGTTATTTGATGGAGTTATTGACATGCAGCATTTATCAATTCCACAATGCTATCGGTGAAGGGGTGTCTGGATTTTGACCCTGTGACATGAAGGACTGGTGACATATTTCCATTTTAGGATGGTGTGTGACTTGAAGGGGAAGCTGTGAGTGGAGGTGTCCCTGTGCAGTCGCTGGCTTTGTTCCAGAGATCCCAGCATCCCAGGTTTGGGAGGTGCTGTTGAATTCGCTTGGGCGAGCAACTGCAGTGCATTTTACAGATGGTACATAGTAGAGTCTCTGTGCGTCCATGGTTCGAAGGGAGTGAATGGGTGGAGTGATGGATGAGGTGCCAACGTTACCAATACCATTTTGCATCCCATTTGTTTTACATTACCTATTTGCCAATAATCCATAATGCCAGTATAATCATGGACTATTTTTATCCCAGTCACTCCCTATTCTCCCCTCTCCCATCTGGCAGATGATACAAAAGCATGAAAACACATATCACCAGATTCAGGAACAGCTTCTTCCTTAAAGTCAGATTACGAAACAGTCCTCCCATAAGACGGGGTGTAGTCTCAATGTCCCTAACTACCTCATTGGGAGCCATGCACTTTTTATCTGCTCTTTCTCTGTAACTATAACACCATAACGTTGTAAGTTTATATTCTGCACTCGGGTATTTTTCTCTTTGCGCTACTGGCTGTACTTGTGTATGGGCTGATTGTACTCGTGTATGGTATGATTCGGCTGATTAGCATGTATGCAAAACTCTTCCCTATATGTCAGTACACAACAATAATAAACCAATACCAATATCAATGATTATTGCAAAGATAGACCCAAAGTGCTGGAGTAACTCAGCGGGTCAGGAATCCTCTCTGGAGAAAAAGAATAGGCGACTTTTCGGGTGGGAAATCTTCTTCAGACTGATAGATAGAGAGGCCAGAACAAAACGGGGCCAGTAACAGATGACTTCAGGAAGGGTGGAGTTCATAATGGCTCATTGTTAATGGGGAAGATTTGCCAAAAAGAGGGATACAAGGATGCGCACAGTAGAACTAGTAAGACAACTAGGGTGGGGGAAGGGAGGGGAGAGAGAGAAGTGAGGGGGGGGGGGGGGCAGGGGAAGAAATGTAAGAGTTACTGGAAATGAGAGAAATCAACGTTTATACCGTGGGGTTGTAAGCAGCTCAAATGAAACTTGAGGTGTTGTTCCTCCAATTTGCGTGTGACCTCGATGGAGGAGGCCCAGCGATTATTGCATAAGGCTCTTCTTTACCAAGACGACTGGTGATAGGTGCCTTCACCAACCATGGAGCCTTGGCTTCAGTATGCAAGCCAGTGTTACTGGTGGTAGGTTGGTTGGCTGTTTCTCAAGTGTCTCCATCTGCCGTGACCTGTGGCTATGAGCTATTCTCAATCCCCTCTCCAACTTCCCACGCACTCTTGCATTCACAGAGTGAAGGGGGGCACTCAGCAACCATTTTTTCAGCAATAGCTGGCAGTCAGAAAGCTCCTTGATGAGGTAAAGGAGCTGAAGGGTTTCACAGGAGCATAATCAAACGTCACCACTTATTGGAATAAATTCAGGAATGGCACATGGCTATAATCGGAGGAAGAATATGATAGGGAGTGGTGTCATCTGAAGTTTACAGAGACCGGAGGGGTGTCACAGATGGAAGAGGTTATTGAGATGTGGTCCATGAGTTTGAGATATGTGCCAGTGTAAATGTCAATGCTGGAAGAGACTGTCCAGATGAGAGGTGCAGGTGAGAGTGGAGATTACAGAGCAAGGGAATGGTGCAAGGCCAAGGAGGTTGCAGAAATAGTGAGGAGTCTGAAGAGCTGGAAGAGGTTAGAAAGGTGGGGAGGGTGTAGTAGCTGGAGGGACTACAGAGATAGTGAGATAGTAGGGATTGGAAAAGAATACAGAGCTGGGGGCTGCAGGGGCTGGAGACAGGGTGAGGTAGTGGGCTGGAGAAGGTTGATAGAGATAGGGAGGATGTGTGAGGACCGGAGGGTTACAACGTTCAGGAGGGGAGCTGGGCGGAGGTTTATAGAGAAGAGGAGAAATGTAGAGGCTGGAGAGGTTTATAGGGAAATGGAGAGCTAAAGGATGTTAGAGGGAATTCCGAGATCGGGGAAAGGACCAGAGGCCAGAGTTTTATAGGGAGTAGATTAGTGCTCAGAGGGGGCAGGAGGCTTAGAGAGAGAGAGAGAGAGAGAGAAGAGTATAGAGAGTGGAATAGGGTTACAGAGATATGGAGGTGTCCAGGTCCTAGATTATGGAGATAAGGAGGGGTATAGAGATCGCAGGGGGTTGCAGAGGAATTATGGTGCAGGGGGCTAGAGGGCATTTATGAGATGGGGAGAGATTCAGGGGTTGGAGGTGGTTATATAAATGATGGTGGCTGGTAGGTTTGAGGAGGGGTGGCGAAGGAAGTTAAGTAAGGAGCTAGTTCATCATTTCACCCTGGCCGTGGTCATTATATTGCCCTGAGAGGCATCATTGAGAGAAAGTGGCTGAAAGACCGGCAGTGTGTGCGCGCACCAGTGAGAAGTGGATGTGGGCAACAAAACTAATGCCCACCAAATCCCCTGCACCCTGTGATCTGAACCATTTAACAAGCTGGTAATGTTGCAGCTGTGTGTGAGTGAGTCAGGCCCTTGAGCTGAACAGTTCATCCTTCCGCAGTGTGACATTAAGTGCCATCATCTTGAGATGCATTTTGTACTTGTTGAAAATTCCACTGCACTGTCGAGAGTGCTGCATTTTACTGAGCTGGTAAACTGTGGCTTCATCTTCTCTCGGGATAGATCCCACGTAAAACATCCCATGCCAACGTTCCAGAGGACAAAATTATGAGAGGAATAGGTCGGGTAGATGCACAGAGTCTCTTGCCCAGAGTATGGGAATCGAGGACCAGAAGACATAGGTTCAAGGTGAAGGGGAAAAGATTTAATAGGAATCTGAGGGGAAAATTTTTCATACAAAGAGTGGTGGGTGTATGGAACAAGCTGCCAGATGAGGTCGTTGAGGCTGGGGCTATCCCAACGTTTAAGAAACAGTTGGACAGGTACATGGATAGGACGGGTTTGGAAGGATATGGACCAGGCGCAGGCGGGTGGGACTAGTATAGCTGGGACATGTTGGCTGGTGTGGGCAAGTTGGGCCGAAGGGTCTGTTTCCACACTGTATCATTCCAGGAAAATTTAGTTTTCCGTGCTACCCTGCCCGTAGCTTGTGATCGGATTAGCTCGCATTGCTATTTTATGGGATCTTGCTGTGTACGACGGCATCCCTTGGACTTCCCACACTGCAGCAGGAAATACACGTCGCTGACTCCCACTTTGGCCGGGACGTCCCGAGATGGAATGAAAGTCCCAACAAAGGTACAGGTGGCCTCTTTCAGTACGAATGAAGGTGTGTGGTTCAGGTAGAAGTGGCATAATCTGTGTGTCCAAATCAAAAGACTTCCACCCACAATCTGTCTGTCTGTGTCACAACAGAGCTATTTCTGTGCAGTCACGTATGAGGTTGGTCTTTAGAATGAATCTAGATCTGTTTACAGTGTAATCTTGCTGCAAGTTTTCCTTCTACTATCAATGTGTACATGCTACAGCACGGGAACAGCCACTTCAATCCACTGAATCCATGCTGTCATCAACCATCTATGCCCATTGGATTCTCTGCATATCCTCACCAACTCTCCCCCCCCCCCCCCCCCCCCCCCCCCCCACCCCCACAGTTCTACTGCTCACCCTCAATGTACGTCACTACCTACAAAAGTACATATCTCAGGGATGTGGGAGGAAGCCGGAGTACCCGGAGGGTATCCATAAGGGATAGGAATAGAATTGGGCCATTTGGCCCATCAAGTCTACTCCCCCATTCAATCACGACTGATCTATCTCTCCCACCTAACCCCATTCTCCTGCCTTCTCTCCATAACCTCTGATACTGGTACTAATCAAAAATCTATCTATCTCAGCCTTAAAAATATCCACTGACTTGGCCTCTACAGCCTACAGTATTGAAGCTGGGTCTCTGGGTCTGCAAGGCAGCAGTTCTATCCGTTGCATCACTGTGTTCTTTCATGTAAAAACCTGGAACCTTCAGGCCCTAATGGGATTCATTTGATCCACGGCACGTTGAAGAGTTTCTGAGATGGATGAGAGGAAACATTTTTGTGCAGCTACGCACCTTGTTCACGCAGTGCTGTGCATGCTACAGGTTTCTGGCAAATTAGGTTTTCTTGCCTTGAATGGCGAAGGGTAGTGACCTCAAGCCAGATGATGAAATTGGGCAGTTGCACAGGCTAGTGTGTTGGAGTGCGGGGGGGAGGGTGTCGAGATGGGACAGGGCAGGGCAAGGGTCAAGTTATATCAAAACTCGTCATCTGAAGTCGTACAATTCCATTTCTGCTAATGGTGAGGGCTCAGGCATTTTGTAGAAAGAGAGTAACATGGCAAGGTATGAAACGGGAGCAGGAATGAGCCTGGGAGCCACATAAATCTGTTCTCCAGTAAATAAGGCTGACCCAATCATGGGTCATTTATGGGCGGCACGGTGGTGCAGTGGCAGAGTTTCTGCCTTACAGCGCCAGAGTCCCGGGTTCGATCCTGACTACGGGTGCTTGTCTGTATGGAGTTTGTACATTCTCCCCGTGACCTGCGTGGGTTTTCTCCGGGATCTCTGGTTTCCTCCCACACTCCAAAGACGTACAGGTTTGTAGGTTAATTGGCTTGGTATAATTGTAAATTCTAAATATCCCTAATGTTTGTAGGATGGTGTTAGTGTGCTGGTCGGTGTGGATTTGGTGGGCCGCACTGTATCTCTAAATTAAACTAATCGCTTCCCTGTTTTTTTGACGATGATCAGCCTCCACTGTCTGGAATCCAACTTTTCAAAAACAAATTATTCTTTCTCATCTTCAAGCCAACCACTTATTATCAGTGAAAGTTGCTGAGTTTGAGCTCCCCTATGAGGGGAAACCATACTAACAGCATCTCCTCCGTCAAGCCTTCTTGTGCTTCAGTTAGATCACTAATTATTTTTAATTCCGATGTGCACAGGCCCAATTTTCTTAATCATTCCTCATTCCTGGTGCCCAATTGGAATTTAAGAATTTTCCAATATCTCATTGCACGTAGCAAACAGGGGCTTGGCCCAATTAACAGTGGATGGAATCATTAGTCATGACAGCTTACGAATGGGTGGCACATTGACACATTGGTAGAACTGCTGCCTCACAGCTCCAGCCACCCAGGTTCAATCCTGACCCCCCTGGCGCTGGCTGTGTGGAGTTTGCCCACTCTCCCTTTGATCACGTGAGTTTCCTCCAGGTGCTCCAGTTACCTCCCACATCAGACATCAAGATTAATGTGTTCATAGAGTCATAAAATCACTCAGCAGGCCCTTCAGCCCATCCTGCCTACACCGACCAAAATGTCCCATCTACAATAGTCCCATCTTCCGGCATTTGGCCCATACCCCTTCAAACATATCCTATCCCTGTACCCGTCTGTTTGTTTAATAAACGTTGTGATAGGCCTTGCCTCAACTACCTCCTCTGGCATCACGTTCCATACACCCACCACATTTTGTGTGAAAAAGTTACCTCTCAGATTCCTATCAAATCTTTCCCCTTTATACCTATGTCTCTGGTTCTTGATTCCCCTACTGTGGGCAAGAGACTCTCTGCTTCCACCCAATCTATTCCTTTCATGAATTTATGCACTTCTGTAAGCATCCCTCATTCTCCTGCACTGCAAGGAATGGAGTCCTGCTCAGCCTCTCCCTATAGCTCTGACCCTCGAGTCCTGACAACATTCTCGTAAATCTTCTCTGTACCCTTTCCAACTTGACAATATCTTTCTTGTAACATGGTGCCCAGAACTGAACACAATGCTCTAACTGTGACCTCACTAATGTCTTGTATAACTGCAACTTGCAAAATGGAGGGAGGGGAGAAGGAGGAGGAAATAAAACAAAGGAGGACCTACCTGACGTGGGATACTTTATAATTTTGTCGGTGCGCTTTATGTGGCGACTTTTTGCATTCTTTGGGTATGCGAAACAAAGAATTTCAATGTGATTTGTCACATGTGACAACAAAGTATTAATTAATTAATTAATTAATTAATTCAACATGACCTCCCAGCTTCTATACTCAGTTAATTGCCCTCGTGTCGAGGTGAGTAGTAAAGTTGGGAGAGCTTTAACAAAGAAGCTAGAACAGTACAGCACAGGAACAGGCCACATATATACAGCCAGCTGATGGCTCAATTAATAACGTGTTTATTAAGTCATCAGCTCTGCCCAGTAAGGGTGTGGAATGAGTTCACTAGTCTTCAATCAATTTCACTTCCCTGTCCTGAGGGAGAGAATTAATGGCCTTTTATGTCAGACCTTTTCAGAGTTTGAGGAACCCCCAGTGTACTTGCAGCCAGTGAGTTGTTTTCTGAGTCATAAGTCATACAGCACAGGAACAGGACTGTCAGCCCACCCTGTCCATGACGATCAGGTTCCTATCTGTGTCTTTTTACAATACTGCACACAAAAAATGTGACAAAGGGGGTCAAATTTCAAATTCCTTCAAAAAAGTTGACACGCACTTTATTGGGTTCATGACTAACATAGTATCAACAAAACATATGGAAAGAGAGCATATTGATGGCAAGTTTCCGAAAATGGCATCAGAATACACAAATACATTTTGTGTAACGGTTGTTGTGTGGTGTCCACCAGTGACCTGGTTGGCACAGTAAGTGCACGTGTTTCTTATTCCTTTCTATGTTTATGAATACCACATGGAACAATAAAATTGCAAACACCATTTCCACTTAATTCACCTGATCATGTAGTAGAATACTGCATCCATCTGAGTGGACACCGCAACGCGCGTTACACGTCATACACACAAACGTACGTTGGGTGGACACTGAAAGGTTTGCTGTCCCAGAAAACGAACGTTACATTATTAGCGAAAACCAAACATTTTCACCAATGTACCAATCTAAATGGTACATTACCTTATGGATTTGAGCTGTCAATGGCCAAAGATTCGTCAGAAGGTTTGATTTGGGATGATGTTTTAGTAAGTAAAATGTCACCGTATTGGTCATTGCAGAGCTTCCCAAAGTTGACATGAAGGAATTAAGTTCGCGACTTGGTCCGCACGAAAGGTAAACAAGAGTGTGTTGTCATATTGAAGATTGGCTCAGTTTCTTAGTTTTGATGACAAATTTATGTCCAAAAATGTTTAATTGATTTTAAAAAGTTGGAAAATATATCATAAACGGTCGTTGCATTTTTGACACCACAATGTTTTTGATATATTAAATTCGAAAGTGAGAAAAAATAATTAACTCGCCCAAAAATCACTACTACCATAGGATATCTCATTGTGCTTTTGAAAAGCATTAGAGGTTTGGAGCCTCCGTGGTTTAACTTACGGAGGTACCGACCCCGATAACGGTCGTTGTGACAATGGACACCAAGCACAACGACCGTTACAGGATCTTTACTGTGCTGTATTATATTTATGTTACTGTTTTTTTCTCTTGGTATTGATGAAGATATTTCCCGAGTTCATTATCAAAACGTATATGCATGAGGGGCCAAATGAAGTTTGTTTATGAATTAAATATTCATGACTATATGTGGGAGTGTTTTTAATGTCACATTTCTGGTGTCAAAATTGGTGGTAAAGCAATGAAGATTTGTCTGTCATGAAAAAAAGTTTTTGGCTTTCAATCTTGGAAGTTATCTAACTTATATCTGTTATTTATAAGGTTTCACATGATGGGTAGATTTTTGTTAAGAACAGTGTATTGGTGTAAAAAACGGAATCATAGTCTTGTTCCTCAAAATCTCTCCTGTATTGTAAAAAAACACATCTGCACTAATCCCATTTACCAGCATTTACCGTGTAGCCCTCAATGACTCATCGATTTAAGTCTGCATCAAGGAATTGAGGGAGATGAGTGGTGATGTGTCGGACCATATCTGAATTACAAAAGGGGAGGTGCTAACAGTCTTAAAGAATATTAAGAATGATAAATCCCCAGGGTCTGACCAAGCAAATCCTTGGGCATTGTGGGAAGTTCGGGAAGAAATTGCTGGAGTTCTGTCAGAGAACATCACCTATTCCTTTTCTCCGGAGATGCTGCCTGACCCGCTGAGTTACTCCAGCATTTTGTGTGTATCTTTGGTGTAAACTGGCATCTGCAGTTCCTTTTTACACACGGACAATGGACATTGTCTACATGGAGTTCATCAAGGTCTTTCTCATGGTCCAGGATAGTAGGTTAGTGGGAGAGATCACACAGAATCCAGGATGTACGAGGCAACTGGATTTAAAATTATTTTGGTGGTAGGAGTCAGATGGTGGGCATGGACAGTTGTTTTTCAGATTGGAGGACATTGACCAGTGGTGTGCCACAGGCCTTTGTGTTGGGTCCACCGTTGTTTGTCATTAGTGTTAACAATTTGGATGACAAAGCAGTTAATGTAGCTAGTAAATTTGCAGATGAGGCTCTATAAGCCACTGGTCAGGCTGCATTTGGAGATTTGTGAGCAATTTGGGCAACGTACCTGAGGAAGGATGTGCTGGCTCCGGAGAGGATCTAGAGGAGGTTTACAAGAATGATCCCAGGAATGAGTGGAATGATCCCAGGAATGAATGGGTTAACATGTGATAAGCGTTTGATGGCATTGGGTCCATACTCGATGGACTTTAGCAGAATGAGGGGGGACCTCATTGAAACTTATCGAATAGTGAAAGGCTTGGATAGAGTGGATGTGGAGAGGATGTTTCCACTAGTGGGAGATTCTCGGACTAGAGGTCATTAATGAGGCTCAGAATTAAACGACATTTCTTTAAGAAAGAAATGAGGATGAATGTCTCTAGTCAGAGGATGGTGGATCAGTAGGATTTGGAGGCCATCAATGGATATTATTAATGCAAAGATAGATAGATTATTGATTAGTATAGGTGTCATGGGTTATGGGGAAAAGGCAGGAGAATGGGGTTAGGAGGGAGAGATAGATCAGCCATGATTGAATAGTGGAGTAGATGATGGGCCGAATGGCCTAATTCTGCTCCTATCACTTACAACCTTAAGACCTATGATACTGAAGTTGGTAGTATAGTGGACAGTGAAGAAGGCTATCTAAGTTTACAAATGGATCTGGTCACCTCGGGACATGGGCCAAGGAATGGCAGATGGAATTTAACTCTGGCAAGTGAGAGGTATGGCATTTTCGTAAGTCAACCGGGTCAGGACTTACAAAGTAAATGGTTGGGCCCTGCAGAGTGCTGTAGAGCAGAGAGGCCTGGGGATACGTGTACACTGTTCCCTGAAAGTGGTGACACAAGTCGACAAGGTGATAGAGGAGGCATTTGGTATGCTTATCTTCATTGGTAAGGATACTGAGTACATGAGCTGAGATGTCATACTCCAGCTGCAGAAGATGTTGGTGAGATATTTTGAGTAATGTGTGCAATTCTGGTCAGCCTGTTATCGGAAAGATGCCACAAAACTAGAAAGGATGCAGAAAAAGATGCACTGGGATGTTACCAAGTCTTGAGAGCTTGAGTTGTATGGATGACTGGAATTTTTCTCCTTGGAACATTGGAGGCTGAGGAGTGATCTTATAAAGGTATACAAAATCATGAGAGGCATAGATGAGGTGAATAGTCACAGCCGTCTTCTCAGGGTAGTGCAGTCCAGAATTACAGGGACTATCCCTCCAGACGAGGGCCCATCATCTGGGAACTCGTACGTCTGCATCATCTCTGCCTTCGGAGGGCATGCAGGGAAAACCAAAGCAGCTGTAATGTTTTGTTTTATTCGAGAACATGTGAGTGCACTAAAACCCCTCAATGCATTTCACAGGATGAATCATCTTCGACACAGATCACTCTAGTTACATAGGACTGGTAGAAATATGACAAATTGCTGTTTCCTCCTAACAGCGCATTCCCCTTTTATCCAGCCTCTTATATCGTCGTTGGTGAAACCAGTTCAGACCAGGGAGTTTGTTGTCACCACTGATTCAGACTTCAAGAGCAGGGCCAGCAGTACAAGCTGAGACACGTAGAACTTTGTCTTCCTGCTCAGCCTCATTATATGCAAGAATCGTTCCTTCAGTATCCAACATAGGGAATGTAACATGGCAGCAAAATACTGCAGGCACGCATGGATTTATGCAGTCAGTGATGCACAGTCAGACAACACAGACGCATGCAGACACAGTGCACAGGCGCCACCTGAGAAGTGTTGCATCAAAACTATATTCTTTGTATATTATTGCAACCTGCAACCACATTTGAAGAACTTATTTCAACACAGTGTTATGGCTTTTTCTCAACTTTCTCTGACCTCCTGTTAATCCTGCCTGAAAAGAATTTGCCTCGATTCGCACTAGTGGATTTCATTTAGTTGAAATGAAATGTTTTGTTGCTATTCCATAGCATCTGCTCTTCAAAGGTAGATATAATATCAGTTCTTGCCACTGGAAGGCGTAATCCCACCCCAGGGCCCAAGCTCTACTTTCAGGTGAGATCTTAAACCAAGGCACTATCTGACCTCTCAGATAAATGTGAAGGGTGGCAGGCACTTCCTTAAAGGAAAGCAAGGGAGTTTTCCATGGAATGTCGCACGGGTTGTTTCCAAGGGTTCTGCCACTCCATCTATGTTCTCCAGAGATGCTGCCTGACCCACTGAGTTACTCTCGTGCTTTGTGTCCTATTTTGAAAACCAGCATCTGTAGTTCCTTGCTTCTACATTCTATCATCAATGCATGTCTATTCTTCCTTTCCTCATCCGCATCTTTGCATTTGAGTGCATGCTTACACTCAGAAAAGCAAGAAAGCGAGAGAGTTATGAGGCTTTGATACGTACTTCCATCAAATTTAAATCAGTTGTTAATTTACCATGATTAAACAGCGGAGTGGCAGTTCCTTGAAAGCAACCCTTGCAAACTAGCAGCCAAAACTAGTGCAGCCTTGGGATGCGGTCATGGGTTGACTAGTGGTCACACTTGCTTATTAGGTATTATTTAATGTCTTACATACACAATGCCAATGCAAACCTGGGCTCGCAGGCTGATTACATTAAGTTGTGACTCGAAGCACAAAACGGCAAATATCAAAAATGCAATAATGAAGCATGGAAAGTTTCTTGAGGATTAATTGCTTTCAGGAAGTTTCAAGAATACGCACATGGGCTCTTGCCTTCTTCAACCTTTACTGGTGCAGACACAAGTTTCACATTTAGCAGAGGTTCATTAAGATCCTATGAAGCATAGAGGGAATATAATCTGTGGCTCCAGGTTATCAGTGAAGCTTTAATCAGAGGATACTAAGGATACCTCTTCTGTTCGCTCTTGCTATGTTCTTTCTTAGTTTAGTTTAGAGATCCAGGCCCACCGAGTCCACACCGACCAGTGATCTCTACACATTAACATTATCCGACACGCACTAGGGACAATTTTCACTTATATACAAGCCAATTAACCTACAAACCCGTACGTCTTTGGAGTGTGGGAGGAAACGGAAGATCTCGGAGAAAACCCACGCATTCACGGGGAGAACATACAAACAAGACAGCGCCCGTAGCCAGGATTGAACCCGGGTCTCTGGTGCTGCAAACTCTGTAAGGCAGCAACTTTACCGCTGCACCACCATGCGGCCCTCTTGACGCTCTATTTTCCCCCGTGGGTTTGAAGATGTGAACTGGGTTGAAATCTATTCAATTGCCTATCTATGCTGGTATAGTATTTGCTTGACCACCTGCAGTTACTTTACGCTGAAATCCCCAGATATAGTTCTGTTTGTTCTATTCTTCAAAGACCACAGTCACAGCCCATCACCATCACATTGCTCCTGCAGACCTCCATTCTTAGGAGTAATTACTGCTGTGCCTTGTCTCTGGCAGATTAATGACTATACCGCCACATTCGGCTCACCGTGGTTGACAATCTTTCTAAATAAGAGTTACTACATAGAGGTATTTTAACACAGGGATAATTACACCACCTCTCAGTTTTGCAGCATCTTCTCCGGTAGTTACAAAACTAAAGAACCTTATTACAGTTAGCTATAGAGTCAGAGTTATTGAGTACAGAATGGGGCTGTTCAGCCCAATTCAATCATGCTGACCAAGTTGATTAACAAACCTGATCCTAATTGCTTATGCCTGGTCCATAGCTCTCCAAATCTTTCCAATGCATGTACCTGACTGCCCCCCCACCCCCCCAACTCTCCCCTTTCCCCCCTTGCCAAACACATTCTTCACCACCCTGTCTACCTGTATCACAACCTAGGTCTCTTCTACGAAGACTCTCCAGAGTCCTATCGTTTACTGTGCAAGGCCCATCCTGATTAATCTTACCAAAATGTAACACTGCACATTTATCTGAATTGAATTCCATAGGCCATTACTCAGCCCTTTGGCCCAGTTGATCACATTTCCTGTTGTAATCATAGATGACCTTTTTCACTGCCCACCATCCCACCAATGTTTTGTGTCCTCCGCAAACTTACTAACCATGTCGCTAACATTCACATCCATATTGATAATATAAATATCGAACAACAGTGTTCCCAGCACCAGTCCCTGTAGCACCACTCGTCACAGGCCTGCAGTCTGAAAATCAACCCTCTACCACCTCCCACTATTTCCTACCTTCAAGCCAATTCTGTATTCAATTCAATTGGTCTCCCTGGATCTCATGCAATCTAACCTTCCAGACCAGCCTACTATGTCATACCTTGTCAAAGGCTTTGCTAATGCCCAGGTAGACAATGTCCAGTTTCTTCTCTATCTTCCCTAGGATACACTTGATCAAGTCGTGGGGATCTAGCTCAATTAACGTGCTTTACCAGAAATATCAGAACATGTATGGGCTGCACAATGTATTCACCCTTAACTCACTAAGCTAAGTGTCCCCTCATGACTTGAGAGCATACGTTACACAAGCAAAAGATAATGAATGTGTTTTCCATGCTACTTGTGATGCTGAGGCCTGGAGAGCAGGTGCAGGAGAACCATCAGAGTTATAACCACGCAGAGAGATTGCATGGGTATATACAGGGTAACTGAGGGGAAAACCTGTGGGCTGTGGGTTAAGGAGAAGGGTTACAAAGTTAACAGGATTGTGTTTTCAAAGAGTGCAAGTAGGAAGAATGGGCCAAATCTGATGGTAGGAATCCCTGCAACATACATCAGTGTGTGTGCCTCAGTGCCCACAATACGAGAAGGCGAATGCTTCTATAGATCTATAACAGGCTATTGATTACAGTCAAGTTGCTATGCCTCCGGGATTGTCTCTGGTCTCCAGGGATTAAAGGTTAACTCCCAAGGCACTCAAACCTTGCGTGTCTACCTTATTTTCTTTGGCTGCTTCTTGCTGATTAATTATAACGTGTATTGTAGTTTAGTTTAGAGATACAGCACGGAAACAGGCCCTTCGGCCCAACGAGTCCACGCCGACAAACGATCTCCGTAGACTTGCACTATCCTACACACTAGGGACAATTTACACATTTTTATCAAGGTCAAATCAACCTACAAACTTGTATGTCTCTTGGAGTGTGGGAGAAAACCAGACCACCCTGAGAAAACCCACGCGGTCTCAGGGAGAACGTACAAACTCCTCTTATTGCATGATGACCAGAACTTCACACAATATTTCAAGTGTGCTCTCACCAATATCTGGTGCAGTTGTAGCATAACATTGCATTGTAGGTTAGGAAAGAGTTTTTCAAGTACTGGGAGCTTTTAGCTCCGGAGTTAGATTGGAAAAGCCAGTGTTGAGTTCTCCTTGCAGCAAACTAGGTTGATGGGAGCTTTAAAGGAATGCACAAAATTGTGACTAGTTTAGACAAGGGCAATAGAGAGAAGCTATTCTCATTAGTGGATGGGTCCAGGGCCTGGGGAGACGGGTTTAGGGTTTGGGATGTGAGGAAGAGAGGATGTGGAGAAGCATTTTCTTTATCAGCTGTAGAAAAGTAGAAAAAAGTCCCGAGTAGAAAGAAAACTCAGAAAAATAACGGAAAGAACTGGCCCCTCTTACCTGCCCCACCATTCCATATGGTCATGGCTGCCTCTGTGGGCAGAGGAAGTGAAGGTAAGGTAGAAAGTGAGTTCAAAATGAAGATAGTTGACACTGAGTCATAATAGTGTTTTACAGCATGGAAACAGGCCCTTTGGCCCAACGTCCATGCTGACCTGACCAAGTATTTTTCTGAGTTAGACTATGTTCCTGCATTTGGTCCCATATCATTTTTTTTTAACTTTCTATTCATGTACATGTCCAAATGTCTTTTGACATTTGTACCTGTCTCTATCACTTCCTCAGGCAGCTCATTCCACATACCTGGATCCTTAGTCCTCAGGTCTCATTTAAATCTTTCCTCTTTCGCCATAAACCGATGTTCTCTAGTTTTAGACTCTCCTCCGCTGGGAAAAAGACTGTGATGACCCATCTACTCGAGGCCCTTTCACTGTTTTATAAACATCTGTAAACACCTGGCCTCCTTCGGTCTGGGGTAAACAATCCAGCTATTCCAGTTTCTCCTTGTAACTCAAGTCCTCCAGTTCCAGTAACATCCTTGTGACTCTTTTCTGCACCCTCTCTAGCTTAATCATTCCCTCCTATTGTATGGCAACCAGAACTTCACACAATATTTCAAGTGTGCTCTCACTTGACTGGTACAGTTGTAACATAACATTGCAACTCTTGTGTTCATTCCCCATTCTATAAAAGGCAAGTGCACCATATGTATTCTTCACCACCTTGTCCACTGGTGTCGGTGCTTTCAGGAACTACACTGTGTACGCCTATCTCTCTCACTCTTTTCAATAACACTCACTTAGACATTTGAGGGAAATATACATCAGGATCACTGGGACAGACTGAAACTGATTGTTCTGCTTTATAAAGCACTGGCTTGGACTTGATGGGCCGAATGGCCTCTTTCTGTGCTTTTTTTTTAACATAACTGAACGATCCCATTAGATTACCAAGATTTTGCATAGTTTCAGATTGGCAAGAATGTGCTTTCATCCATGTTAGATGTGCCACATGGATACTCAGGATGGATCTTTCTTGTAGTTCAGAGGTCACCTGATAAGGGAAGGGTGATTTTGGTCAGAGTCTCTTTAGCTGGTGCTGGTGCAAGAGAGGTGCAGCGGTAGAGTGCTGCCTCACCGTGCCAGAGACCCAGGTTCGATCCTGACTACGGGTGCTATCTTTACAGAGTTTGTACGTTCTCCCCGTGACCTGTGTGGGATTTCTCCAGGTGCTCTGGTTTCCTCCCACCTCCAAAGACGTATAGGTCTGCAATCATTGTAAATTGTCCATAGTGTGCAGGATAGTGTTAGCGTGCAGGGATCACCGGGTGGCACGGAGGTGGTGGTTCGAAGGGCCTGTTTCTGCGCTGTATCGCTAAACTAAACTAAACTAAAATCTGGAACAAGGAGGTCGGAACGTTGTATTTGCATGTGGGTTGTTTGCTTCTTTGGGAAAACTACTGTTTATTGTCCATGGTAACCGTGGGATTATTGTGGCACAGGAGGCCAGTCAACTCATTAATCTACACTGGCTCTTTGCAGACCAGTCCAGGAACAATGAAAGAATTATGGTATATTCCAAGTTAGGATGTGAGTGACTTAGAATGGGGGAGCTGCAAAAGGAATTGAAACTCCTCATGAGAGTTGGGAGTTGATTGATGAAGCAGGTGAAGATGGCTGGGTCGAAGTGACTCTCTTGGGGAACTCCCACAGAGTAGTTCTGGGGGCTGGGATGATTGACCTCCAATGACCCAAAGATTGATAGGACTGAGAAAGAGAGGGGGCGGCACAGTGGTGCAGTGGATAGTGACACTGCCTCACAGTGCCAGAGACCCAGGTTCAATTCTGACCGTCGGTGCTGTCTGAATAGACTTTGCACATTTTCCGACTGAGTGGGTTTCCTCTGGGTGCTCTGCTTTCCTTCCACATCCGTACGAACGTGCGGGGTTAGTAGGTTAATTTGCTGCTGTAAATTGTTCCTAGACTGCAGACGCGTGATAGAATCTATGGTGGTGGAAGGGATGTGGTTGAAGGAATGCGTAGAGAATAAAATTAGATGCAAATTTATTCTTGGAATGGGTAACGTTTCAGGTTGAGACCCTTCTTCAGACACATGAAGAAGGGTCTTAACCCTAAAACGTCACCCATTCCTTCTCCCCAGAGAAGCTGCCTGTCCCGCTGAGTTACTCCAGCATTTTGTGTCTATTTTCAGTGTTAACCAGCATCTGCAGTTCCTTCCTACACGTACATACATTATATAACGTACAGTACAGACTTAGCAGGCTGAAGGGCCCATTTCCATGCTCTGTCACTATCACTATGCCATGGGATGAATCATCAACGTGCACAACAAATTACAGAGAGGCGTTACTATATAATGGCACAGAAATAAACCTATTAAGGATAAAATAAAATGCTGTAAGCAATTGGCAGGTCAGAAAGCATCTGTGGGGAGGGAAACGGTTAAAGTACGAGGTCGATGACCTCTCCTCGATAGTGGTACTTAGCTCTTGGCTGTACAAATCGGAGTTATTTATAGAAGTTTGAGGTAAGTGTTGTTTCACATTCAGCATCGTGTCAGTTAGGTAGGAGACACAGCAAACTCACTGAGCATGTGCAGGTTGACTGTGAGATATATTCACGTGTGCTGTTAAAAACCAAGGCGGATTTTTTTTTTTTGATTTCCTGATTGAACTGATTTTTTTGTGGAATAATACCAGAAAAATATATAGAAAGGTGAGATTTTCTTTTAAATGAGGGTCTGTATAAAGCATGCCTAAACCATTCTTGTTAGAAAGCCCTGTGTAAAATATGAATCCACATTTTAGTTTTTTTTAGCTTTGCTATTTTAGTTTGTCTGATTGGTTCTGGTGTAATCTGATTTACATATTCATGTTGCATGGAGCTGCTTGTTCAGCTTGAACAGCCAGGAGTGTGGACGGAGTGATCTTTATTAAAAATTTGCTATTGGATGTGGCATTATTTCCCCCAGGCCAAATCAGAGGATAGTTAAGCGTAAGCCACACTGTTCTTGGTTTGAGGTCAGTAAGAGCAGCTTTCTCCATGTCCAAAAACGGCAGTATAGAAATGATGAGGTTTTATTTATAATAATAGTAAGGTGGCTTTACTGGTTCCAACCTTTTAGTTCCGGATTTATTTAATTAACTCAATTTCGTTCTATAGCTGCTGTGGTGGGATTTGAACTCTTGTCGCTCAATCAGTGGGGTAAACATGGGCTATTAGTCCAAAAACTTCACCACTGTGCTAACCAACACCAGGTCCACAGGGCTTCAGATCTCACCACAAGTACCAGGGAGCCAAGATGAGTTAATTTCCTGAGGGCAGCTTTCTTATCCCATCTATAGCTGGTTGTCGAAAAGATGTTGAGAACGCTGCCAGGGGGTTCTAGTTTTGACCCATTGGGTGTGGGACCAACAGCTAAGCTGTGCATCTGAGAGGCAGTTTTCAACCCATTCTGCAGCAATGTGAAGGTTTCACATGTAGGCCCAAGACCAGAGCAGAAACATTTAGGAATAGGAATAGGCCCTTGAAACATACCCTGCCATTCAATATGGCCATGTCGGACCAGTGCTGGCTCTAACTGCTCTTCTGTGACAGACTAAGTGCATTATGAACACCAGGTTCTTTCCCTAAAGGACATGGGTGAACTAGAATTATAGAGAGATACAGCACGACAATGAGCTCTTCGGTCCATTAGTCAGTGCCAACTATTAAACACCCATTTAATCCAACACTAATTCCATTTTATTATTCTTCCGACCCTCTCATCAACTCCCCTAAGATTTGACCATTCACTTGACAAATCTATAGTGGCCAATTAGCCTTCACACAGAGGGTGATGGGAATATACAACGAGCTGCCAGAGGAGGTAGTTGAGGCAGGCACTATAACAATATTTAAAAGACACCTTGGGTGGCACGGTGGCGTAGCGGTAGTTACTGCCTTATAGCGCTAGAGACCCGAGTTTGATCCTGACTATGGGTGCTATATGTACGGAGTTTGTACGTTCTCCCCTTGACCTGCATGGGGTTTCTCTGAGATCTTCGATTTCCTCTCACGCTTCAAAGAGTTGGTAGGTTACTCTCACGCTTCAGGTTGGTAGGTTAATTGGCTTGGTGTAAATGTAAAATTGTCCTAAGAGTGTGTAGGATAGTATTAATGTGCAGGAATTGCTGGTTGGTGCCGATTTGGTGGGCCGAAGGGCCTGTTTCCACGCTGTATCTCTAAACTAAACTAAACTAAAATACATTTGGACAAGTACATGAATAGGGACAGGTTAGAGGGACATGGGCCAAACGCGGGCAAGTGAAACTAGTGTAGGTGGGGCATCTTGGTTAACATGGGCAAGTTGGGCCGAAGGGTCTTCCATGCTGTATGACTCTATGACTCTACCAACCCACACACCTCTGGAGTGTGGGTGGAAGTCGGAGGATTCGGGAGAAACAAACGTGGTTACAGGCAGAGCTTGCAAATTCCACATGGGCAAAATGGGAAATCAGGATTGAACCTGGGTCTCTGGCAGTGTGAGGCAATGGTTTTACTAGCTTTTTAGTTTTAGTTTTAGAGATACAGCACGGAAACAGGCCCTTCGGCCCACTGAGTCCACACCGACCAGCGATCCCTGCACATTAACACTATCCTACACACACTAGGGACAATTTACACATACACCAAGCCAATTAACCTACATACCGAAGCGTCTTTGAAGTGTGGAAGGAAAGTAAAGATCTCGGAGAAAACGCAAGCGGTCGCGGGGAGAAAGTATAAACTCCGTACAGACAGCATCCGTAGTTGGAATCAAACCCAGGTCTCCGGCGCTGCAAGCGCTCCAAGGCAGCAACTCTACCGCTGCGCCACCGTGCCGCTAACATAGCTGTGCAATGAGTTGAAGCGTTTGGACCACTCAATAATCTTAACTTACGCCAGCCATTCAATTTACAGATTTTGAGAAAGTGAATGAAATTCTTTGAATTCCCTTGTTGGGATTTGAACCCTTGTCACATATTATGCAAGATTTTAATTTTGTTTATATATTTTAATGTTAACATGGCATTGGTAAGCCAGGGTTTAAGGCATAAGATTACAAAATTAAATTGCATGCATTTGGCTTGGCTTCCGTTCAGTTTCAAGGATTTGGGAATGATTTAATCCTCTTGGGGTGAGGGGAAAGTTCTGAACATGCCGAGGCTTTATAAGGCGCTGGTCAGACCGCATTTGGAGTATTGTGTGCAGTTTTGGGCCCCCTATCTGAGGAAGGCTGTGCTGGCATTGTTGAGGGTCCAAAGGAGGCTTATGCGAATGATCCCAGGAACGATTAGGTCAAAATATGATGAGCATTTATCTTCACTGGGCCTCTACTCATTGGAGTATAACAATGGGGGGAGGACCTCATTGAAACCTACCAAATAGTGAAAGGCCTGGATAGAGTGGATGTGGAGAGGATGTTTTCACTGGTGGGAGAGTCAAAGACCAGAGGCCATAGCTTCAGAATAAAAGGATGTACCTTTAGAAAGGAGATGTGGAGGAATTTCTTTAGTCAGAGGGTGGTGAATCTGTTGAATTCATAGCCACAAACGGCTGTACAGGCCGTCATTGGGTTATTTTAAAGTGCAGGTTGACAGATTAGTAAGGGTATCAGAGTTTATGGGGAGAAGGCAGGAGAATGGGGTTGAGAGGGAACGATAGATCAGCCATGATTGAATGGACTTGATTGGCCGAATTGTCTATTCTGCTCCTGTAACCTATGAACTTATGAACATTTCTTCAATTTCCTTGTGAAATTGGAGAAGGCCATTCAGCCCATGATGTCTATGGCAGCTCTCAGAGCAATCTTTCAATCCCTTTGTTCCACTAATCTCCTTGTGACCTATTTTCTCTCTCATGCCAATCAACAATCCCTTTAATAATCCCATCACTCACCTACCAACAAGGGATGGTTAACAGCAGTCAGTTAACACACTGACTCGCTTGTCTTTGGGATGTGGGAGGAAACTGGAGGTCATAGGGAGAGCATGCAAACTCCACACACACAGCACCAGATATCAGGAGTTTGCCAGAGCTGTGTGTAGGTTAATTGGCCACTGAAAAAAGTTCCCCTTTGTGTGGGCTAATAGCAAAGGGAATCAAAGGAGAGTTGACAGGCTTATGTTAGAGAGAATTTTGAAGGGGGCAAGGGAACTGAGGAGAGGGAAATTAGGACTGATGAGAATGCACTCTTCGATCATATGATCTTCTATGCTGTTATAACCGTGAGAAGGTATAAGAAAGGAGAGAAGTGGAGAGTCAGATGGGATTGGGGAGGGAATCATGGAATTTCGAGCCTCAGTGGCTGAGGACAGCAGAGCAATTAGATTGGGAGACACAGACCTTGGAATTCACCTCGGACCAGCCAAATCTCCACCCAATCCAACAGTAATGGAGGTATTGATTAATCGCAGCAGTGAACTTCTACCAATAGGTCGGCAGCAGTCCCAGACATGTGGCAATTAGTGGAGAGCTCAGAGAGTGTTAGGCGAGAAGTCCAGCTGCTCCTGTCAAGTGTTGCAATACTTAATGGATATCATGTTCCAAATTACTCATCCAGTGTAGCCCAAACTTTTGCTCTCTGAAAGCAGTGAGTTGCTCATGTGTGGATGCGCTGTGCGACCAGGTTAAATACTAATTAATGCAGATCTCTTCACACGGCTTGCATAACATCAGGATGCAAAGGCCGTGAGTTATTTCTTCAGCGCATGCACTGCCATACTGCAGCAGCAGCCAATATGTGCACTCCAAGATCCCACAAATGGCAATCTGATAATGGCCAGACAAGATGTGTGAGTGATTTTGCCCAGGACACCAAGGAGGCGTCCCCCCATGATGCAGCATATCCACCTCGGAGGACCTCGGTTTACTGACTCAATGCCTTGAACAGTACATCCGCGCTGCACTGGAGTTCCAGCCTGGATATTCATGGTCAAGGTTCTAGGATGGCAGCACTCGTTGCACAGGGCACCTGGCACAGTTGCAGCCACTGCCGACTATCAGCCAACTCCATACAAGTCAGAGGGCTAAAGAGTCCTCACTCTCACTTTCATTCTCACTCCCTCACTTTCTCCCCTCCCCTCTCTCCCCTCTCTCTTATCTCTCCTCTCTCTGTGTCACTTTCTCAATCTGTGTTACTCCCTGTCACAATGTTCTCTTTATCTTCTTTGTTTCGGACTTTCTCGTTTTAATCTTTCCTTCATTTTCTTTCCCTTACTTAATCTTTCTCACTCTGAAGTTCTCTTTTCTCTTTCTCTATGTCTTCCCCCTCACATTCTCTCTGATTTCCTTTGTTGTTCTTATGCTCTCTCTCTCTTTCCCTCTTTCTCATCCTCACATGTCAGTTATTTGTTACTCCTCTCTTTACGTTCTCTCTCTTTTTCCCTCTCTCTTGGTTTCTCTCTCTCTCGCTCTAGCTTGTGGTTTGGCAGTTACAGACCAACCAAATGTTACTCATTGACCTTAAAAACCTGCATGGATTTTAATGTAAAGAATTGTTCTTTCCATAGTGTGTGCCACTTCAGATGTCAGCTCTGGAAGCTGTTAACAGCATATGGAATAGATTTGTATTCAGCAAGTGCAAAACTCACCACATTCAACAGCCTTCAGGCATTCAGTAGGACATTTTTTTTCATCTCCTGGATTACTACAACTGTCGTTACCTTTGCTGACTGAGTTACCAATAACCCTTCGGAAGTTGTTTGCTTTGAAGGAAATTGAGTGTTGCAAGCTGCCTTGTTTAATTTCCAAACAGGATTATAGGGGGGCTGCACATAAGGTCATCAGGTCAAAGGGCGTGACGCTCGGAGTAGCTCAATCCTTCTAGAGTACAAGGCAGTTTCCGGCATACACTAGTAACACATGAAACATGTACGTTCTTACCTGTTAGAAATCGCCAAAATGGTCAATTTCTGCACTGTACTATATTGTGGGAATAGGGGTAACCGTGAGAGAAAACCGCCCAAATCACTGCTGCTCACTGACTTGCGAAAGAGCAGCGTGCCGGCGGATTCAGGGCAGGTCCGGGCCAATGACAGCCCGGGACTGGAGTCACGCTCCAGTCTGAACCTGAGCACCAAGGTGCAAGCGGCCAAAGGAGCGGATCCCTCGGTACAGCCCCCACTCTCCCCCTGGGGTCAGCGATGTCCACCCACGGCCGCCCTCCGCCCCGTCTCCCCCGTGCGCCCTCACTGTGATGGGCTGTACCCGGTGGAGCCCATCACAGTGACCCTAACCCTAACCCTAACCCTAACCATAGACCCGGCAACGCCCCCGTCAGCTGCAGCAGAGTTGGGGACTGTCTGGTTTCTCCGCCCACCCAGAGTCACTGACAACGCTGCACCAGCACCAGACTCCGACCCCCACACCGGGGTGATTCACCCCCCCCGATTCATCCCCCGAACCCCGGACCCCGACCCACACACGGGGTGATATCCCCCCCCCCCCCCCCCCCCCCCCCCGGGTGCCGGGCATTTCAGCTGCCTAACACCAGCCGTGGTCTGTGAATGTGGAACCAGTCAACCAGTGGAGTCTGGATGCTGGGACAGAAGACGGGCCCGCTGTACTGGCAGCCATAGTAAGTGCTTATCTGACGTTCACCGCTTGTACTCCAGAAGGCGTTGCGTGGCAACAGTACAGGTCCAGAAGCAGATTATCTGGTCCTTATTACATTCCTGCCTGTGGAAACTGTCTGTGCACATATTGTTTGCCGTATTTCCTGTGTTGTAATTGTAGCTACAATCAGTAGCAGCGCTTTGAGACCTTGATTTGTGAAATGTGCTGTAGTGTTCCTTGCAAGTGAGAGACAGGTGGGATATTTCTAATCTTTGTTTACCCGCGCAAGAAATAATTCATCCTGAGTTCTGGTAGTGGAAGACTTGGTCTGAAGAAGAATTGTTTTGATGGGTTAACGAATGGCCGTCATTTCTCACCTGGAGTCCAGAATATAATCAGACTACAGAAACACTTGGGTCGGAAGGAACCGCAGATGCTGGTTTACACTATATTCTGCACTCTGGTATTTTTATCTCAGCACTACCTGGTGTACTTGTGTATGGAAGATAAGCACAACATGCTGGCGTAACTCAGCGGGTCAAGCAGCATCTCTGCAGAAAAGGAATATGTAACGTTTCGGGTCGAGATCCTTCTTCAGACTGAGTCAGAGGAATGGGAAACTTAGGTTAGGCAGCTTCTGTGGAAGGAAAGAATTGAGTTGAATACTTTATTGTCACATATGACAAGTCAGTGAAATTCTTTGCAAGCATGCCCAAGGTATTTCAGGTCAAAGATCTTTTATCATTAACACTCCTGACTCAAGATGGTTCTGATGAAAGATCTTAAACTCAAAATATTAACTTGTTTTCTCACCGCAGACTTTTTTTGTGTTTCTTTCAGATTTTCAGCACCTGCAGGTTTTTAGTTTAGTTTAGTTTAGAGGTACATCATGGAAATGGGCCCTTTGGCTAACCAAGTCTATATGGACCAAGGAGGAGATTGATAGATTGTTGATTAGTACGGGTGTCAGGGGTTATGGGGAGAAGGCAGGAGAATTGGGTTGAGAGGGCAAGATATATCAACCATGATTGAATGACGGAGTAGACAATGGGCCAAAATGGCCTAATTCGCAGCTCGGAAACAGGTCCTTCAGTCCAACAATGCAGTCCAAAGTAATTCTACTGAATGATCCTCAAAAGTGCACCCATCTTGTTTGCCAATTACACAGTGGAAATTGACAAGATTTGTAATTGGAGACAAATCTGTTCCTGACTCAGTGATGTTATTCAAGGAATTTTTAGGCATTCCATAAAGAAAAAATACTTGCATCTATATAGAATTTATTTGAACTCCCAGATATCCTAAAATGATTTCTCACCCCAAAACCACCACCTCTTTAAGTTTAGGGCTATTTTCTGTGTATAACCACACATACTAGAAGCAGGATTAGGCTACGGATTAGACTCCCTCACGTTAGTTCTGCTGATCTGATTTTTAATGTCAACACTGCCTTTCGACCCTTTGATTCATCTACCCTTGGTAACATGTTACCAGTTTGCTTATCTAACATTTATCCATCAAACTATTCATAGACTGCTTCTGCCGTGCCCCGAAAAGGAGGGATCCAAAGATTTGTAGCACAGAGTGTACCTCCATTCTGTCTTAAATGGACACCCCTTTTTATTTTACAAGGGATATGACCCCTAGTTCTAGATTCTCCCACGTAAATAAATTTCCTCCACCCTTCAAAACAAGTTTTGTGTTTTGATCAGGTTCCCGACTGACTCTTCAACACTACATTAATTGAAGGGATGTAGGCTGAGCCAGTACTTAATGGCCCATCCCTAATTGCCCTTGAGAAGGTGCTGGTGAGCTGTGCCATGAACCGCTGCAGTCATTGAGTTGTGAGTATACCCGCCAATACAGTATTTCAAGGGCCATAACTAAGTAATAGTAAAGGAACGGCAATATATTACCAAGTCAGGGTGGAGTGTGGCTTAGAGGGCAACTTCAAAGAAATGGTGCTCCCATGCTTTTCCTGCCCCTGTCCTTATACCTGAATGAGGCTGCGGATAATCATCATAAAACCCACCCATTCCAGTTAATAATCTCGTAAACCTTCTCTGAATTTTCTTCCAAAACATTTACTTCCTTCCTTAAATCATGAAGCCAATGCTATACATGATATTACAGATGTGGTCTCACCAATGGCTTGTACGCACTGAAGCGTAACCTCCCACTGGTTGCAGTAAATCCCACACTGACTTGCGATGTTAATAACAAACAACCCACAACCTTACAAGGCCAAATAGCAGTATGGAGTCAAATGCATTGGACAGCACAGTGGCACAGCCGTAGAGTTGCTGCCTTCGAGTGCCAGAGACCCGGGTTCGATCCTGACTGCGGGTTGTGTTTGTGTGGAGTTTGTACATTCTCCCGTGACCACGTGGGTTTTCTTTGGTGCTCTGGTTTCCTCCTCCACTCTAACGACATGTAGGATTGTAGGTTAATTGGCTTCAGTAAAAAATGTAAAATTGTTTTTCTAGTGTGTCGGATAGTATTAGGGTACGGGGTCATTGGTGGTCGGCACGGATTCGATGGGGCAAATGCTGTTCGTTAACTCTCTACACACAGCTTCAGAGACCCAGTTTCCATCCTGACCTCCAGTGCTGCCTGTACAAAGTTTGCACATTCTCCCTGTGACCTCGCAGGTTTCCCCGGATGCTCCGATTTCTTCCCACATCCCAAAGGTATGTGGGAATTGTAAAGTTTGATAGCCACAGGGAAGAAGGATCTGTGGCGTTCTGTCCTGCATGTTGGTGGGACCAGTCTGTTGCTGAAGATACTCCTCAGGTTTACCAGTGTGACATGGAGGGGGTGAGCTGCTGTGTCCAGGATGCTCCGCAGTTTCAGGAACATCTTCCCCTCCAAGACCACCTCCCCGGAAACCAACTCCGCCCCCAGGATGCAGGGAAGTAAGTGAGAAAATGGAGCTGCCAGGAGTGCTCTGAGAGGCAGTGTAGACCTGATGGGCAGAAAGGCCTCCTGCTATGCTGTAAGAAAATGTAATATGAATTTGGAGTCACATCTAAGACAGAACAGGTAAGGATGAGAGATTCCTTTCTCTGAAGTGTGTTGGCGAGTCAAATGTTATCCAAGCGAAAACAAATAAAACTGCAGATGCTGGAATATGAAACGAAAACAGAAATGCTGGATGAGCTTAGCCAGTCAAGCGTCATCTGTGGAGGGAGAAACCCGTTTCAAATGTGACTGCCCTACAGCCGCTGAAAGACATTTTGTTCTGTATCATTGGTGTAACGTGCACAGGAAGCGATATGGTATCAGTGATAGACACCAGCTACGATAACAGGGGAAGCCTTGTAGATAATGCATGATGCTATTGTCATTCACCTAGGTTTCAATTCAACATTTCAGCTGAAAGATGACACTGCAGTATGCTCTCCGAGCCATAGTGCACGTCAGCCTCGTTCACATGCTCGACTGTGACAAGTGGGATTTGAACCCACAAGCTTCTGACTCAGAGGCAGCAGTGCTACCCACTGGGCCAAGTCCTGAGTGCTCTGACCTCCTGGACACTCATTGTGCTGAAATCAAAATTTACCACATTGTCTCTTACTCATTCTTTCCCAAGACTGTGGTTCTCCTGATCTGATTCATTGCCTTTTATGGTCTTTTCAACTCCTCATTCAGTATCACCAATCCGAAACCTCTTACCTGTCACGAGAGGAAATAAAGAGCTAATACTTAAACCTTGCTGATTATGGGTCGAATTTGGAAAAGAGGAATCCATGGAAAAAAATTATATGCATTTCACTGACGGTGTTATGACAATAGTGGCAGAGTGGTTAAATTATCAGACTCCTAATTTCAGACGCATATTAGTGGTCTCATGTTCAAATTGCATTTGAGGAAATTAAATTTGAATAATGTGAACAAAAGTGAATGGGAACAATAAAGTTTCGTTTTTGTCTATTAGTTTATTTGTCACGTATACAGACGAAAATACTTTTGTTGTGTGCTGACCAGTCAACGGTTAATCAATATATGATTAAAGGGAATAACGCGATTAACATTTACGGCAAGACAAAGGTGGCTGTTAATATCACTTGCCCCAAGGTGAAAAATCAAATAAATACTTTAAATCTTCCTTATGTGGTATATACTGTCCAATTTTTTTCGTTCTTCCCATGACCCCGTGGGTTTTCCCCGCGTGCTTCGATTTCCTCCCACATTCCAAAGACGTACAAGTTGTAGGTTAATTGGCATCGGTAAAAATTGTGACTTGTCCCTAGTGTACAGGATAGTGTTAGTGTATGGGGATCGCTAGTCGGCGTGGCTTCGGTGGGCCAAAGGGTCTGTTTCCGCGCAGTACCTCGAAACTAAACTAAATGTTATCTTTCATACCTGCCGGCAATGGGTAACCCTAATGGTTACATGCCTTGTGAAATACCTGGCTCTTCTGACAACATAGCACTCCATTAGCATTGGCACTGGAAGCATCTGTGTCGATTCAACGGGGAATAATTAACCACAGGAGCATGGTGTCTACTGAACTCATGTTGCCTATGAGTGGTTTCCCGAACAGTAAACCACTCTCATGAGAGGGCAGAGAATTCCTCTTGTGGTTGACTGGGTCAGTATTATTGTAACAGTACCATAATGCTACCATCCCCCAGAAAATCTAATCTCATCATTAAGCCTCAACCCCTTCCTTGCGGGAATTAGCTCCACATTCCAACCACTCTCTCACTCAAGAGGTATCTACTGAGAATCGATTTGTGTTGTGGAGGTGTGAGGTTAGACAGGTCCATCCAAGTTCACGTTAGGGTTTGGCTTTATGTGGTGAATATCATGGTAGAATTAAGCATTTTAAAAGAATTAGTAAGCAAATTTTCACTGGAAAACATTTATTTTTTAAATTCCAAGTGAACCCTGGCATGTTTATCCAGAGAAGATTTGCTTGCAAAATCTGAATGAGATGTTTCAAAGCTCACTTTATTGTTGAGGCACAGGTTTTTATGTCCAGTTTCTACACAGTACCAGGTGAGATAGCTCAGGTAGTGAGACTATGGTTTGGTTTTATTGAAGATGTTGCCTCCGTGCTGTTAATCAAGGGTGGAAGACACGGTCCTTTTCCGTCAGTGGCTGGTGAGAACAATGTTGGTCTAGTTTGGTGAACGAGAAGTTAATGTAAACTTTCTGCCAAGATGTCCTTTCATCTTTTGTTGTCCCACTCGCTGGACCAGTTTAGCGAAAGTGGATGAGAGAGCAATGCCATAGCCGGTCAGTGATGGAAGCACTCCTTGGCTTATTGCTGAGTCAACTTCCTAATTCCAACTTACATAAATAGTAGTGTTGTATCTCCTCCGTCATGAGATGGAAGATTTAAGTCCTTCTCTGGAGGCTTTAGCAGAAGGGATGGGCTGATGCTCTCAGTGTAGACCTGGCATTTACAGAGCATTCGAAGGGGGCTTCTTTCTGAAGGCGGGTAGGAAGGTGGAGGCCTGGCCTGGGTGGGAAGGGGAGAAAGAAGCGAAGTAGAGGAGTACTCCCCAATACCCTGACAAGCTTTTTCTAGCACATCATCACCCTAAAGTAGGTGCAATACCATCACGGTAAAGTAGCGGTAAAGTTACTGCGTTAC
The DNA here is from genome assembly GCA_035221665.1 of Okamejei kenojei. NCBI lineage: Eukaryota > Metazoa > Chordata > Chondrichthyes > Rajiformes > Rajidae > Okamejei > Okamejei kenojei. The sequence goes on from CM069138.1 coordinate 27,192,541, forward strand.
AGCGGCAGAGACCGGAGTTCGATCCTGAGTATGGGTGCTGCTGTACGGAGTTTGTACGTTCTCCCCGTGGCCGGCGTGGGTTTTCTCTGAGATCTTCAGTTTCCTCCCACACTCCAAAGATGTACAGGTTTGTAAGTTCATTGGCTTGATATAAATGTAAAGTATGTGTAGGACAGTGTTGGTGTGCGGGCATCGCTGGTCGGCGTGAACTCGGTGGGCCAAAGTACCTGTTACAGCGCTGTATCTCTAAACTAAACTAAACCAAACTATGCGAAACTGAACTAAACTAAAGGCTTTGTTGCTGTTGCGGGAGCTTATCACCTGCTGTGTTTTCTACATTGCAACATTGGTGACATTGCCAAAGTGGGGAATTTTGATCATTCACCAAAAGGCTTCAATGGAATGAGCTCACGTTACTTTGAATTAAGAGAACTGACTCATGCTCTCATTCAAATGTAAAGGGTTCTAAGAGGGTCGGACAGAGTGAATGCCGAGGACCTCTTCCCCAAGACTGGCAAATGGGTTGAGCATATATGGGCATCTTGGTTGGCTGAGACATAAAACCATGTAACATTTACAGCACGGAAACAGGCCCTCTCGGCCCTTCCAGTCCGTGCCGACCATTTGTTTTCCCCTAGTCCCATCTACCTGCACTCAGACTATACCCCTCCATTCCCTTCACGTCCATATACCTATCCACTTTACTCTTAAATGTTAAAATCGATAAGGTCAAAGGTTAGGTCAAAGGATCTGTTTCAATGCTATATGACTCTATGACTCTATGACTATGACTCTAAATCTACACTGACCATCAATCACTCATTTACGCTCATCCTACATTAATCCCAATTCTTATTCTCCTCATATTCTCATCACTCTGCCCCCTCAAATTGCACTGCACATCTGCACGCCACTGGCAATTTAAGGTGTCTAATTTATAGTGGGCAACTTGCCTGTCTTTGCGATGTAGAAGGAAAATGGAGCACCTGGAGGAAGCCCATGTAGTCAGAGGGAGAACATGTGAACTCCAAACAGACAGTACTGGGGTTTATGCTTGAACCCTGGTCTCTGGTACTGTGAGGCTGTGGTTCTACCAGTTGTGACCCTGCACTCTCATTGGAGATGCAGAAGCTTACATGTGTTTTGGTCCATCCTGTCTCTGCTGACCATCAAATACTCGTCTAGCATTTTACCAGCACTTGTCCACAGCCTTCTATGCCTTGGTGATCTGTGATCATCCAGATACTTTTGAAATGCTGTGAGAAGACAAGCCTTCTCTCCAAACCCCCTCAAGCAGTGCATTCCAAATCATAACCAATGAAATATGTTCTTTCCGGGCGTTTTGATTTTTGATGCTGCCCTGATAGGGAAAATGTATAGCTATAGTTTGGTTTATTATTATTGTTACATGCTCCAAGGTGCAAATAAAAACTTGTTTTGCACACAGTCCAGGCAAATCATACCATGCATGACTACACGCAAGTACAATGGTGGTGCAAAGCAAGAAAGGAAACAGAGTGTAGAATATAGTGGTACAATCGTAGCAGTGCAAAGTCCATAGCGGTTCGGTGGTGAGGTAGAGTTATGGTTAGGGTCCGTAGGGTGGTTTAAGAACCTGGCGACTGATGGGAAGGGGCTGCTCTTAAACCTGGAGGTATTGGTTCTTCTTCCCAGTGTAGCAGAGAGTGTTTGCCAGGGTGGCGTGGGTCTTTGCTGATCTTAGCTGCCTTCCTGTGGATCCCTTCCATGGGCAGTGTCCAACTCTTTCTGCAGCCTCATTCATTCTTGAGCATTTGAATTGTACACCAGGCCATGATGCAACCAGTCAGTATGCTCTCTGCAGTAAGTCTGTGATTGAGCGGCAGAGTATTTAGTGACATGCCAAATCTTCTCAAATTGCTGTGGCATTGGCGAATTGGCGAGCATTCCTTGTGATTGCATCAATGTGCGGGGCCCAGGATGGATTATCAGAGATGTGAATGTCCAGGAGCCTGGATCTTTGACTCTCTCCATCACCATCCCACCATTGAAGATGGCTGCATGGTCCCTTGGCTTTCCCCTCCTGAAGTCAATAATCATCTCTTTAAAAAAAAAAAGAAACGATGTTCTGGAGTAACTCAACGGGTCGGGCAGCATCCCTGGAGAACATGGATAGATGATGTTTCTGGTCAGGGTCCCTCTTCAAACTGGTAAGGATGTCTCTCCTGACCCAAAACCCTGAAATGTTACCTATCCATGTTCCCCAGGGATGCTGACTGACCCTCTGAGTTACAAACCTGAATACCTTTTTTTTTGTTGTCAACCAGCCTCTGCAGTTGCTCGTGTCTCCGATCAACTCCTCGATCTTGCTGGTGTTGAGAGCAAGATTGTTTCCCCGGCACCTCTCAACCAGACTATCAATGTATCTCCTGCATTCTGACTCGCCGTCTCCCCATTATTCATCCCCTGACAGTGGTATTGTTGCCAAATTTAATGACAATGTTGGAGATATTTCTGGCTACATAATCACAGGTATGGAGAGAGATGATCAGGGGTGTAGGAAGGAACTGCAGATGCTGGTTTAAACAGAAGATAGACACAGAAAAGGAAGAAGGGTATTGACCCGAAACCTCACCCATTCCTTCTCTCCAGGGATGCTACCTGCCCCGCTGAGTTACTCCAGCTTTTTGTGTGTATCTTCGAGATGACCAGGGGACTGAGCCTACATCCCTGAGGTGCCCCTGTGCTGATGGTCAATATAGAGGAAGTGTTGTTGCCAATCCATACGGATTGAAGTCTGGCATTTGTAATACAGTGGCCTGCTGTTCGGTGCAACTGTCAATTATATAAATGGAAATTTTCCCTGTTCGATCTGACTATATCCTTTTCAAACTTGCCTTGTGCAGCAAATATTCCAGTATTTTTTTCCTGCCTGTAGTTCCATTACTGTGGTTCTTATTGATTGGGCTAATCCACAGCACATTTCAGCTGTCTGAGACTGAGCCTTAACTGCCGGAAATGGGTGAATTGGAGTTGTGTCAGAAGTTTACTTACCAAGGACCTTGCAGAGGAATCCAGCCACTTCTTTTACTAATGGAAGCAGAGTTTTTGCCTGCGTTGTCTGTCTGCTTTATAAACTGGGCTCATTTGCAACAGCTTCCAGATCCACGACCTCTACCCGCTAGAAGGACACGGGCAACTAAAGCATGTGGACACCAGCAGAAGGAAGTTGCTCTCCAGGCCACCCATCATCTTGACTTGGAAAAATACCGTTCATTCAAAGTCCCGGAACCTCCCTCAGAGCTTTGTGGGTATATCCATAGTCATGGAGTTATAGAGCATGTTTCTTAAACATTGCGATCGTTCCTGTCTCAACTACCTCTTCCAACAGCTTGTTCCATACATCCACCACCCTTTGTGTGAAAAGGTTACCACACAGGTTCTGATGAAATCTTTCCCTCCTTCACCTTAAACCTTTGTCTTCTGGGGTCCTGGCAACATCCTCGAAAATCTTCACACGTCAAGGGCTGCAGCAATTCAAGAAGGCAGCTGATCACCAACTCACTTAGGGATGGGCAAGTAAATTCTTGGCTATGAACACTACAGCCCTTGAAGACAACCCAGCCAAGGGAAATATCATCCCTACATCTCCCCTAACAAGCCCTGCATGACGTTTGCATGTTTCAATGGAATTGCCTTCATCATTTCAAACCATTTGACTAGTCCACTTAATGGTTGAAGAGAATTCAGGCCAAGCCTACCTAATCCAGCAGGATCACCGATAGAATCTCCATGGTTAAGAAGGTCTAAACGCCTCTGACTCCACTGAGCTTCCGCCTTCAAATGACATTTTGGAGTTTGCCCTCGCCCCCCTTCCAGCTTTGCTTTCTGCTCGACGCAGTCTGAACTTTTGGTTTTCTTCCATCTGTTTATTTTTTTTTGTCTGGTTGTGTTAGATTTGGCAGGCTAGGTGCCAAAACCAATAATACTGCGATTTCACTTAATTTCCTGAAGATCTTATGAGAGATGTTAAATCCCTATCTGATCAGAGGAAGAGTGATGTAGGCAACTCGCTCAGGGTGAAACTTACAGCAGAATAAGCAACCAACTTTGACTCCCTTCAGCCTCAAGAAAGCAGCCATCATAATCGAGGACCATTCACACCATAGTCATTCCCTCTTCTCCCCTTTTCTGTTGGGCAGAATATAAAAAAGTTTGAAAGCACAGATCACTAGAAGAACACCTTCTTCCTGACTGTTATCAGACTCTTTAACGTACCACATATTTCAGTGTGTAGGAAGGAACTGCAAATGCTGGTTTAAACCGAAGATAGACACAACGTGCTGGAGTAATTCAGCAGGACGGGCATCATCTCTGGAGAGAAGGAATGGGTGACCTTTCGTGTCGAGACCCTTCTTCAGACCCATAGTCTCCAGAGATTCTGCCTGTCCTGCTGAGTTACTCCAGAATTTTGTGTGTATCTCATTTCCTAAGGATAGAAACATAGAAACATAGAAATTAGGTGCAGGAGCAGGCCATTCGGCCCTTTGAGCCTGCACCGCCATTCAATATGATCATGACTGATCATCCAACTCAGTATCCTGTACCTGCCTTCTCTCCATACCCCCTGATCCCTTCAGCCACAAGGGCCACATCCAACTCCCTCTTAAATATGGCCAACAAACTGGCCTCAACTACCTTCTGTGGCAGAGAATTCCACAGATTCACCACTCTCTGTGTGAAAAACGATGTTCTCATCTCGGTCCTAAAAGACTTCCCCCTTATCCTTAAACTGTGACCCCTTGTCCTGGACTTCCCCAACATCGGGAACAATCTTCCAGCATCTAGCCTGTCCAACCCCTTAAGAATTTTGTAAGTCTCTATGAGATCACCCCTCAATCTTCTAAATTCCAGCGAGTACAAGCCAAGTCTATCCAGTCTTTCTTCATATGGAAGTCGTGCCATCCCAGGAATCAGTCTGGTGAACCTTCTCTGTACTCCCTCTATGGCAAGAATGTCTTTCCTCAGATTAGGAGACCAAAACTGTATGCAATACTTCAGGTGTGGCCTCACCAAGACCCTGTACAACTGCAGTAGAACCTCCCTGCTCTTGTACTCAAATCCTTTTGCTATGAATGCCAACATACCATTCGCTTTCTTCACAGCCTGCTGCACCTGCATGCCTACTTTCAATGACTGGTGTACCATGACACCCAGGTTTCGCTGCATCTCCCCTTTTCCTAATCGGTCACCATTCAAATAATAGTCTACCTTCCTGTTTTTGCCACCAAAGTGGATAACCTCACATTTATCCACATTATACTGCATCTGCCATGCATTTGCCTACTCACCCAGTCTATCCAAGTCATCCTGCAGCCTCCTAGCATCCTCCTCACAGCTAACACTGCCCCCCAGCTTCGTGTCATCGGCAAACTTCGAGATGTTGCATTTAATTCCCTCGTCCAAATCATTAATGTATATTGTAAATAGCTGGGGTCCCAGCACTGAGCCTTGCGGCACCCCACTAGTCACTCTCTGCCATCCTGAAAAGGACCCGTTCACTCCTACTCTTTCGATCTACCACCTTGATGCTCTTGCACTTTAAAAAAAATCTCCACTTTCTCTGCATCTATAGCACTATATTTTGCACTCTATTTCCTTGCTCCCTTTGCACTACCTGTTGTACTCGCGTATCGTTTTATTGTACTCGTGTAAGGTAAGATTTCCCTGAATAGCATGGAAAGAAATGTTTTTCTGCAACACTATATCAATAATAAAGCAATAACCATTCTCAATCCCTCCTCCTGGGGTGCTCCCTTTCTAAGCAATGGGCAGATAATGCAAGACAACAGCAAACAGTCAAACTGGCAAATAGTTAGTTTGTCAATAAGGCAGTCTGGTTTTTTTTTAATAAGATTGCTTTGAGATATAAAGAAGTCATAGAGTCATAGGAGGATACCTTGTTGAAGATGCATTGGGCTACTCCAATAGAACTTCTCACACTCCTGACAACTACCGCTCAATGTATATAACATGATAAAGCATAAGTAGAGTAGATGATCTGAATCTTTTTTCCATGATCGGGACATTAAAAGCAAGATGGCATAGCTTTATGGTTAGCTTAGTTTAGTTTAGTTTAATTCAGAGATACAGCACCGACCAGCATTCCCCGCACATTAACACAATCCTTCACACACTAGGGACAGTTTACACATGCACCAAGCCATTTAACCTACATACCTGTACGTCTTTGGCATGTTGGAAGAAACCGAGGATCTTAGAGAAAACCCACACAAGTCACAGGGAGAACGTACAAACCGTACCGACAGTACCCGTAGTCGCAATCGAACCCAGTGTCTCCGGCGCAAGCACTGTAAAGGGCCTGTCCCACTTTGACAATCTAATCCACGAATTTAGAAGAATCTAGTCGAGTTGAAAAAAATGTCAAGGTTGTGTTGACTCTCCGACGACTGTGTCTACGATCTCGTACGACTATGTCTACGACCTCCTACGGCCCCCCTTAACCTCAGTCTTCCACACCTAAGACCAACTATGTCTAGCTACGAGTGGAAATGATCACATGATAAAATGATATCTTGTTCGCATTTTGTTTCTCGGGACAGTTACCGACGAACGACTACCTACGACTACCATCACGACCTACCTACGACCTACCTATGAGTAAAAAGTATCAATTTTTCCATGCCGACCTTTTATTTTACTCGTGGACGTTTTCTATCAGGCTGGAAAAAACGGCACAACCTACTTGAGGCCACGAGTATGCGGAGACCACTAACGAGCATGAGGAAGAGTTACGAAGACCTCCTCCGACCTCCTACAACCTCGTAGTGACCATGCTGCGAGTATGTGTCAAGGGCAAACTCGGCAGAGGTCGTCAATTAGGTCATGAAAGTGGGACAGGGGCTTTAGGCAGCAACTCTACCGCTGTGCGACCTAGAAAAAGGAGTTTTAAAGGGTGTGGTTGATATCTGGAACACGCTGCCAGAGGAGGCGGTATATTTAGATGCACTCACTATGTTTGAGAGGTATTTAGGCAAGCATTTGAATAGGCTAGACAAAGGATATGGACCTAATATGGGCAAATGGGATTAGTGTAAATGCGCAAAAAGATCAGCACGGATGTGTCTGTGCTTTACAACCTTATGGCTGTATGAGTTATGGAAGGACAAAGGCAACAGGAATATATATAGGAACACCACACATGCAAGGCACACACCATCCTGACTGGAAAATATATCATCGATCCTTCTTTGTAACTGCTTCCTTATCCTAAAAGTCCCTTGTCAATAGCATTGAACGAACACCTTCACTAAAAGGACTACAGCTGGTCAAGAAGGTACCTCACCACCACCTTCTAAGACGCAGCTAGTGACGGACAGTAATTCCTGGCCCAGATCCTGTAAAATGAAATTAAAAGTAATTGGAGTTCATCAGGAGGTTGTTGTTGGTCCGTGTCTGAACTGACCCATGCGTTGCTCTGGTCAGACAGTCAAATGAAGAGCTCTGTTGGGTCTGAGGAGGCTGGAAGTTGAGTAACAAGGCAGCTGTGAGTTGATGTTAAGAGGAAATGCTCCCGCTGACTCTGTTGCTTTCTTTGGAATGGAGGAAGTTTGATTTGGCTGCAGCCCTGTTTTTCAGAATTAGGAAGGAGGCTTGTAGCGCAGATCCAGAACAAACTCTTCACTATGTCAAAGTGGTTCAAATCCCGGCGGGGCTCAACTATGGAAGGGCAGAGTTGGGACCCATGTGGGTTTGAATTCTATTACGCAGGCCGGTGTGTGAATAAATTATGAACCAGAGTCTGACGTTGAACCAATAGGTTTGGGAAGGATGGCTGAGTTTGGAAGATCGGGATTAAATGCAAATTCTGGTCACTGCAGTACAGGAAGGCTGTGGAGGCTGAGTCAGTGGATATTTTTAAGGCAGAAATTGTTAGATTCATGATTAGTCCAGGTGTCAGGGGTTATGGGGAGAAGGCAGGAGAGTGGGATTGTGCACATCCCCAAAGCCTTTCCACTCATCACTTTAATTTAATGTTTCATGTATTTTGTGTTTTTTCTGACTGTTGGCAGATTAATTTCCCTCCTGGGATAAATAAAGTTCTATCGTATCGTGAGGGGGAAGGATAGGTCAGACGTGATTGAATGGCGGAGTAGCCTTGATGGGCCGAATGTCCAAATTGTGCACTTCTCACTTGCGATCATGAACTCATGGAAGGAAGTGATGCCATTCGAGATTGTGCAGAGAAACTTTGCTAAGATGGAGCCAGCAGAAGATTTATTACTATGAGGAAAGACTGCCTGTGCGACGGTTCTTAACTCAAGTATATCAAGACTGCGTGGAGTCTCAATTTGTGCATAAAGTTATGAAAGCATAGAGTAGAGTGGATATTAAGCATAGTAAGGACCTTTTGCCCTCAGCTCAAAAACCAGGAGCTATTGAGTTTAGCTGGAACTGTAGAGGGTTGTAGGGCTCAGGAACTTACCTCAGTGGAGGAAGGAGAAAAAACCCACAGTATATTTAATATGGAATTGGACGATCAGTTAATTCACAGGGACCCACAGGGGCAGAAGACTGAAAGCTGGGTGGGGGTAGTCATTGTTAACATGGCTTTTTTTATGGGAAGAATGGACATAATGGACTGGGTGTGGTTTCCTTCTTCAAACCTTTCTGATTCTCTGGTCCAGATTAAGGGGCTGTGCCACTTGGGCGACCTAATTGGCAAGTTTAGAAGAGTTTTTAAAAAATGACATGATGAAGACCTCCTTCAACTATGTAGAAGATCTCCTTCGACCTCCTTCCACTGTTGAAGACCAGCTTCAACTAGTTACGACTAACTTCAGGAAAATTGGACACCGAATAGTGGAGCGTGAAGACAACCTCCTTCGATCTCCTTCGACTATGATGAAGACTATCTTCGACTACCTTTGACCACCCTCGATTACCCTCGATTACCTATGACTAACATGCCGACCTACCACGACCTACTATGACTAAACCTACGAGTAAAAAAAGTTATCGATTTCTTTCCACGGCGACCTTTTTTTACTCGCGGGCATTTTTTTAACATATTGAAAAAAATGCCGCGACCTAGCTGAGGCCTTGAGTATGGTGGAGACCACTCATGAGCATGAAGGAGAGTTACGAAGACCTCCTACGACCTCGTGAGGACCATGCTGCGAGTATGAGTCGAGGGCAAACTCGCCAGAACTCGCGGATTAGGTCGCCCAAGTGGGACAGGCCCTTTAGTTAATACTGATGAAAGAGTTGCACTTGGTTACGGGGTTTCCCTGGTCCCAAACAAAATTCACGTAATAATGCACAGCATGTCTCATAGCAGAGGATGTTATGATTTGTCACTGACATTAGGCTATGCAAAGATATGGTGTTATGCTGGTCACACACCTGAGGGCTATGTGCAGAATTCTCTGCTCTATTGTTCTCCAGATCCAGTTGGACCTGATGGGCCATTGTCTGAAGACAGCCTGTCCCACTGAGTTACTCCAGCATTTTGAGTTTATCTTCGGGCCATTTATCGTTTTCTTTTCTGTGCTAGAATGATTCTAGCATTGTGATGATTAAATATCGTCAGATTAAATCAGTGATAAGGGTTTGATGATGGAGAAACTGCCCATTTTACTTGACACGTTGATTAGGTAATAATGTCAATCCATTTTGATAATCACACAATGTAAAAAAACTGCACAGGAAAGGTTGCAGATATTTTACATAGGAAAGGTTGCAGATATTGGTATTTGTATTGGTTTCTTTTTGTCGCGTGTACTGAGATACAGTGAAAAACCTGTATAACTCTAACCCTAGCTCGGCAACAAAATATTATGGATCAGGCAGCATAGTGGCACAGCGATAGAGTTGCTGCCTTACACTGCCAGAGACTCGGGTTTGATCTGCGAGTGCTGTCTATATTGAATTTGTACGTTCTCCCAATGACCAGCATGGGTTTTCTCCGGATGTTCCAGTTTTCCCCCGCACTCCAAAGACGTGCAAGTTTGTAGGCTGATTGGATTGGTATAATTGGAAATTGTCCCTCATGTGTGCAGGGTAGTGTTGCTGTGCAGGGATCGCTGGTCAGCGTGGACTCAGTGGGCCGAAGGGCCTGTTTCCGTGCTGTATCTCTAAACTAAACTAAACTAAACTAAACTATACTAAAATGAACCTTGTTTTTTTTTGCATATTATTTTTTTTTTCACCTTCTAATATAATTTATGTGTAGTTTATGTCTTTGGGTGTTGGTTTTGGTATTGGTTTATCATTGTCATGCGTACAGTAATACAGTGAAAAGCTTTGTTTTTTTGTGATATCCAGTCAAATTATTCTTTACATGAGTATAATCATGCCTTACGTAACTACAACAGGTAATGCACAGAGACAAATCCCAGAGTGCAGAATATAGTGTTACAACATTAAAGTGTAACGGTTATGGATAATTGTACATTTTTTTAATTTGCAAGTGTTGCACTGAGTAGGTTGGGAGATTGGGATTTTATGAGGGGTCCATTCAATAGTCAGATAACAGTGGGGAAGAATCTTTTCCTGAATCTGGTGGTATGTGTTTTCTGCTTGATGGGAGAGGGGAGGAGAAGTAATGACTCGGGTGTTAATAGTCCATGATCATGTTGGCTGCTTCCCTGTGGAAGGAGTTGATGTTGGTGAGGTTTGTTTGCGGGATGGGCTGGGCTACATCCATAACTCTCTGCGGTTTCTTGCAGTCTAGGGCAGAACTGTTACTAAACCAAGCTGCGATGCATCACAATAGAGTGCTTTCCATGGTGCATCTGGTTGTTTTTGAAGTGAACACCCTAGCAGCGATGTCCAGGTCAAATCACGAACGTCAGCCCGGAAAATCTGACTGCGTAGTGTTGGAGGACTTCTTCACAGGGCATTAGGTGGTGTTGGGAGGGTGATTGGCCCGTCTATGAAGGGCTTGTTTCTGTGTTGCATTACTTTATCACTCTAGTAATTAAAGATTTACAGTAAACAGCACCATGCAAAACCCTAGTATATCCTTGAGGTTCAAATCAAGGGTTAGGATTTATTTTGGATTGAGATGAGAAGAAACTGCTTCACTCAGGGGATGGTGAATCTTTGGAATTTTTTTGGAGGCCTGTGGAGATTCAGACATTGAGTTTATTCAATGATAGGATTCTGTATATTAAGGAAACTAAGGGACATTGGGAAAGTGAGGGAAAATGAGCTGAGGTCGAGGATCAGCTATGAACTGGTTGAATAATGGAGCATACTTGAGAGGCCAAATCGCCTTCTTGTACCCCTGTTCCTTATTGTCAAAGCCCTTTACAGTTGAGTAAGTACTTCAGAGTATAGAGTTTAGAAATACAGAGTGATAACGGGCCTGTCGACCCACCACGTCCGTGCCAACCAGCAATCCCTGCACACGAACACTATCCGACACACCGCAGGGACACTTTACAATTTTACCAAGCCAATTAGCCTACAAACCTGCATGTCTTTTGAATGTGGGTGGAAATCAGAGTTCACTGAGAAAATCCACGCATGTCATGGGGAGAACGTACAAACTCAGCACAGACAGTATCCATAGTCAGGATCGAGGCCGGGTTTCTGACGCTACAAGGCACAACTCTACCACTGTGCCAAAGTGCCACTTATTGAAGCATGGGTAGTGTGGAAACCACGGCAATCTTTAATGCACAGCAAGCTCTCACACAGACATAAATAACGATTCTGATAATGGTTAAGAGATTAACATTGATGCTGATCCTCGAATAATTGCTTTGCTTTTGCTGGGATCGTTCAGGTTTGTCTGAGGGAGTGCACGATTTAACACCACATCCAAAAGGCATGAACTAAGGTCATAACGTAGTAAGTGATAGGAGTAGAATTAGACCATTCAGCCCATCAGGTCTATTCCGCCATTCAATCGTGGTTGATCTGTCTCTCCCTCCTAACCCCATTCTCCTGCCTTCTCCCCATAACCTCTGACACCTGTACTAATCAAAAATCTTTCTATCTCTGCCTTAAAAAATATCCACTGACTTGACCTCTGCAGCCTTCTGTGACACTGTGAGTTTGCAGAACTCCCTCAGGGGTGTGCCGTAGGGCTAGTCTGGATTTTGTACCCAATTTTCCAGAATTGGACTAGAATTCACAGCTGACAATGCAACGAGTTGAGAATGGTTGGAAGTAGACTTTGCTCAGTAAATTGTGGGTGGCCCTGATTTCGATAGAATCCATATCGTGTTTCCTGCCATGTGTTCCATAATGAGTAATCAAAAGTGAAAAATAATGTGTAGGAGACTTGAGTGTCAGCTTTTTCATTTATAGTATTGTTAACAATGGGCGGTGGTTTCACTCCCAAGAAGTCACACAAGACAGAGTATGACCATCATGTATGAGACAAGTCTGTGCATGACTCTTTATGCAAACTAATTTGTCAATATGAGATCCCCAAAGCCAACGGAATGACAACACTTAAAGGCAAATCATTTCATCAGAAAACGTGAAACACTCTGACAAATGCATAATGAGGATGGCGGTGGAATTTGGACTCCCAGGACGTCACTGCTGGAGGTCTTCAGAGCAGTATCCTTGGTTTAGCCGTCATTGGCTATTTCAGCAACAACCTTTCTTCCCTCGCAGCGACAGACATGGGGATTTGCTGATGATTGTATGATGTTCAGCAAATGCCTGCATGCAGCAAGACCATGACAACATTCAGGCGTAGGCTGACAAATGACAAATCATTTTCAGGACACTAAACTCCCAGGCAATGACCATCTCGACTGGTTAGCACGTGACAATAGCTTTACACTGTACCTCGGCACACGTGACAATAAGCTAAACTAAACTAAACAAAATACATTCTAATTTACCCTTGACATTCAATGGCATCACTATTGCCAAGTCCCCCACCATCAATATCCTGGGAGTCACCACCAACCAGGTACTCATTTAGACTGAAGATAGACACAAAATGCTGGAGTAACTCAGCGAGTCAGGCAGCATCTCTGTATAACAAGTATCTGCCTTCTTTACAAAGACACTGCCTGTCCCGCTGCGTGACTCCAGCAGTTTGTGCATATTTTCGGTGTGAACCAGCATCTGCAGTTCCTTCCTACCGATTTAGACCAGTTCTTGTAGTCATGGTATTTATTAGTCATAAATGCCTTGACGACAAGAGCAGGTCAGGAGCTGGCTATTCTGCATTGAGTAACCCGTCTCCTGAACCTGAGCCCTTTCCACCGTGTACAAGGATCAAGGCAGGAAAGTGATGGAACGCGCTCCTCATGCCTGGACGACCACAGCTCCCACAACTCTCATGAATCTTGACACCATCCTGGACAAGCCACCCTGGCTAATTGGCGCCCCATCGACCACCCTACACCTTCATTACCTTCACTAGTCAAGCCCCAAGTTGGGTTTATTGTCATGTGCACAGTACAATGAGCTACAGACACAATGAAAATCTAGCTAGCTGCAGCACCTCGGGTACATACACACTTTGTAACACTATAATGCTGCAATTCTACATTCTGATATTTTTCTCTTTGCACTAAATATTGTACTTGTGTATGGCTTGATTGCCCTCATGTCTAGTATAATATGACTGGATAGCACACAAAACAAAGCCTTTCACTGTATTACAGTACACATGACAATTATAAACCAACACCCAAAAACATAAATCATACATCAATTATATTAGACAGTGAAAATAAAAATACTTTTACGGATAAATACACGGTCCATAATGTTGTGTTGCCGAGCTAGGATTGAAGTTATGCAGGTTGATTCAAAAAGCTTCAAAAGTTGTTGGAGAGTAGCTGTGCTGTTGGTTTTCAGCCTCCTTTACCTCCTGTCCAACTGTAGCAACAAGCTGAGGGCCTTACCCGGGTGGTGAGGATCTTGATGATAGATGCTGCCTTCTTGTGGCAGCACCTCATGTAGATGCTTTTGGTGGTGGGGCAGGCTGTGCCCGTGAAAGACTGGGCTAAGTCCGCCACTCTTGGCAGCCTCCTGTGCGTTGCTGTGCGTTGGAATTGCTGCCATGATGCAACCAGCCCCCAACTACTGGTTGGGCGACACGATGGCGCAGCGGTAGAGGTGCACCCTTACAGCACCTACATTGCCGGAGACCCTAGCCTGATCCGGACTACAGGTGCTGTCTGTACGGAGTTTGTACGTTCTCCCCGTGACCGCGAGGGTTTTTTCCGGGATCTTCAGTTTCCTCCCACACTCCAAAGACGTACAGGTATGTAGGTAAATTGGCTTGGTAAATGTAAAAGTTGTCCCCAGTGTGTGTAGGATAGTGTTAATATGCGGGGATCGCTGGTCGGCGTGGACCTGGTGGGCCGAAGGGCCTGTTTTCGTGCTGTATCTCTAAAATAAACTAAACTACTGGTGCACAGTTGCTGCAGTTGGAACCGTTCACTGTGGTCACTCATCCAGACTACTCCCAACAACATCTTCACCTGCAGGTTCCCCTCCAAATCAGATACCATCCTGACTTGGTGGTTGTCGCGGGATCTGAATAATGTCATAGAGAGATGCAGGATCAAGTCTCAGGCCATCGAGACTGCGCTGACCACCAGCCATCTTGGAACGCCCTCCACAACGGTACTGTGGGAACACCTTCACCAGAAAGATTGCAGCAGTTCAAGAAGGCAGTTCACCATTGCCTCAAAGGCATTTAGGGATAGGCAATAAATACTGGCCTGCCAGCAATGCCCAGATACTGGAAAATGATTGAAAATAAACTAGCGGGGGGCTGGGAAAGGAAACTGAAGCTGGAGAAAGTTAAACTGCGGGAGAATATCCCTGATCAGTGCAACTTTAGCCATTTGGAGGATGTGGGTATTGAACGAATAGTTGGCTATTAATAGCACTGCTAATGTTAGAGTACTCTCATAAAAAAAGTAACAAGCGGAAAAATAATACCTTGTGGTCGCATGTTAGTGAGGAAGCACAGAGGGAACCAAGCGGAGATGGGGGTTGGCATTGATGAATTGAAAGCCAGTTTGGACCTAAAAGATCTCATCTTTGCTGGGAAAATTAATGGGAGAGAACGTACGGGTGGTGAGAGGGGAGGCGGTGTATATTTGAGTCTTGGCTTATATTTGTTGGTCACAGAGTGTGTGTAGCACTGTGTGCTGGTTATCAGTAAACACTGTTCACTCTGTGCTTTTCTGAAACAAGTGATAGGGTTTTAAAAGCAAGAGCCAGCGCCTTCTCTCTCACTGCTTGTGACGGCGCAGTCCTGTACCAGGAGCCTAGCACTCATAGATATTACCCGGCAGGAGCTGTGACGTTTTTCCACAGTGATGTAAAATGAATGATCACTGGTTTTAAACTCCCTTATTCCAAGGCATCGGGGAGGGGAGGAGAGAGCGTCTGACGGGTTGCAGATACAGAATCGCTTGAGGTCAAACAGCAAAACGACCTTGTTGCACTTTGCCTTCCATCCGCGCTATTATGCGGCCTGGTGTGTCCAGTCAATGATGCCGTGTCACCCCTTCATTGATCCAGGCTCAACCCTGACCTCCGGTAGTGTCTGGTAGGTTAACTGGATATTGTAAATTATAGATAAATGGTTAAAGATGTCAATGAGGAATTGATGGGAAAATGAGAAACACTGTAAGCTGGGGAAATAAGGAAAAGTAAATGAGACAATTAAAGTAATTAAAATACATTTGGACAGGTACATAGATAGGAAAGTTCAGATGGAGATGGGTCAAACATGGGCAAATGGGACTAGCATGGAGGGGCATGTTGGTTGGCATGGGCAAGTTGGGCTGAAGGGCATGTTGCGGTGATGCATTACTTTATGACTCTGACTCCAAGGTTGATGAGTTGCTCCTTTGGTGATTGGCACGAACTGGATGGGTTGAATGCCCTCGTCGTCAGTGTCCGAGAGGGATTATAGAAAGACACAACATCATGGAAACGGGCCTTTCAGCCCACTGAGTCTGTGCTGCCCATCAAACACCCATTTACACTAAGTCAAGTCTTGTCGAGTTTATTGTTGAGTACTGTGAGGTCCAGCTACAATGAAAGTCTTGCTTGCAGTAACATCACAGGTATTCAAACAACACGCAACATATATAAATCGTACATAAATTATTTGCAAAACCTTTTGTGGAAAGAAGGTTTCCACAAAAAAGGAAAACTCCAGCACTCTGTGTCCTTTTTAGCTTTCACTTTGACTGTGTCCTCTACCCATCGTCACTTCCCCTTGTGCCTTTACTACTGTTCTGGCGCAGGGATCTGGGTGAAGGCATTGCTCTGCTTCCTGGGCAAAAGCTCATGACTCGGAATGTGTGAGGCCTCTCATGGCTCGTGGTTCTGTGAAGATGCAGATACCGTCAATTCCTTTTCCGGCGACACAAATTACAAGGGAGTCAGGAAAAGGGAAGAAAGAGACATGTCCTCATGCATCATTTGGCCGATCGTCTGTGTTCATCCCTTCACGTCTTCTAGTGCGTGGCACACAGCCTTCAACCCTCAGGCATTTCAAGTGGTCATCTAGTCACTTCTTAAATGCTGTCAGCGGCTCTGCTCCCATCACTCTCTCCAGAAGTGCATTCCAGCTACTCACTGCTCTCCGGATGAAAAAGGTCCCCACTAAATTTCTAAAATCCACGTCCTCCTAGTTATATCTGCCTCCGATATGAGGATAGGTTTCCTGCTCCTCCCTCCCAGGTAATGTCCTGGAGAATCGCCCCTGCCAGCTCTACAGAACTAGCACATCCTTGCTATAGCCCCAGTCACACAGAATGGATACAGGCCTTTCGTTCCAACTTGCCTATGCTGACCAAGATGCCTCATCTACAATAATCCCTCCTGTTGCGTTTGTCCCATATCCCTCTAAATCTTTCTTGTCCATGTACCCGTACAAATGCCTGTTAAATGTTGCCTCAACTACCTTCCATGTACCCACTATCCTCTGTGTGAAAAGGTTGCCCCTCAGGTTCCTATTAAACCTTGCACCTCTCACGTTAAACCTTAAACCTATGTCCTCTGGTTTTTGATTCCCCTACACTTATTTTATTTTTTATTTCTTTTTATTAGAAATAATGTACAGTACAATAATATAAGCCCGAAATAACATAATATATTTCATGTACCACTTCTTGTTTTAAACTTTAATAATAGGAAAATAACAGAATAAAGGAAAGAGAAATAGAGGTTAGATAAGATAGTCAGTGCATGAGAAAGTGAAAAGAAATAGCCCGTAAAGACATAGAACGCAAGGAAGAAATAAAAAAAAGAAAAATATAAATATAAAAAAGGAAAATATAAGAAAGTAAAATAAGATAAGATAAAAGGGATGTACTACTTCAGATCTTTACACACCCCTCACCAGGTCCTGAAGTTACGTTGCACCCTATGCTTGTAATAAGTCGATAAATGGAGACCAAATCCTTAAGAATTGGTCTGATTTGCCTGCTAGGACGAATCTCAAGTCTTCAAGGTGTACCATTTCGGACATATTTGAAATCCACATTTTTACCGTTGGTGTGGGTGCATTTTTCCAAAATTTAAGCATGAGTTTTTTTGGCCATAATTAAGGAAACTCTTCTGGAACAAAGTCAGCTCAAAGCCGACTTCCATTGTTCCAAAAATAATCAATTCTGCATTCGGTTTCAATTTTATTTTGAATAATTTTGTAAAAATTTCAAATTTTCAAAATTTTCACCTTATCTATTCCCCTCAAGATCTTATACACAGTGTGATGACCTGAACTGCACACAGTACTCTAGCAATGTTTTGTAAAGATGGAGCCTAACATCCCTTCTCCTGTATTCAGTGCCTTGACTAATGAAGGTCAATATTCCAAATGTCTTATTAACCACATATGTCTTATTGACCACATTATCTATCCGTTCTGCCATCATCAAGGATTCATGGACTTGTACTCCAAGATCCCTCTGTTCCTCAATACTTATTAAGATGCTACCATATATATATGATATGTGTCCGAAAAGGACACAGCCAGGACTAAACAAGACACCATAATATTGTGCGGCACACTTTGAATAGTTATCTCACGGATGTACAATGAAATATTTTCAGTCCCCATTAGAGAGCAGACGGTGGCTTCATTTTGTCATCTATCTTATGCTAAATGGATAGTTTATCATGTCTAGGAAAGAACTGCAGAAGTTGGTTTAAATCGAAGGTAGACACAAAATGCTGGCGTACTGTATTTCTGCGGGACAAGCAGCATCTCTGTAGAGAAGGAATGGAGGACGTTTCGGGTTGAGACCCTTCTTCAGCACCCATTTAATGTGGAAGAATTTATTTTCCCAGAAAGTGGTGAATCTTTGGAACTTTAGAGGGCTGTGAAGTCAAAACCATCAGCTACATTTAAAGACTGGGGAGGCAAATTTTTGGTCTATAATGAGAGTCATGTAGCATGGGATACAGGCCGAAAAATTGAGCTGAGGACAAGATCAGCTCGGTCAAGGTCCTATTGAATGGCGGAGCAGGCTAGAGGGGCTGAATGGCCACTTTTTTCTCATTTAGTTTATAGAGATACAGCGCAGAAATATGACCTTGTGCCCACCGATTCCACGCCGACCAGCGATCCCCACACACTAACGCAATTTACAATTTTACCAAGCCAATGAATCTACAAATCTGTACGTCTTTAGAGGGTGGGAGGAAACCGGAATACCTGGAAGAAACCCACGCAGGTCACAGGGAGCACGTACAAACTACGTACAAACAGCGCCCGTAGTCAGGATTGAACCTGGGTCCCTGTCACTGTAAGGCTGCAACTGTACTTTCAAGTAACTACTCTCGATGCTGAGCTCAGTTCTCATGAGTGGAGGGAATGATACCTTCTGACTCAGAGCTGATGACCTGCCTACTCAGCTGTGTCTCACAGGGGGGACTGCCCCAATGGATGGAAGCAGCCAGGATTGAGTCTTTGTGGCTTGCAAACTACTTTACTCTGCTGCACTGAGTAATTAGTTATCACTTTTCTCAGGCTGACTGACAGCGATAGAGCATCACTCTGTCCATTTCCATATGAAACACGCGGAGACCGCAGGTCCAAACAAAGGGAGTCTTCCATATCTGCAGAACCTCTTGTGGCTTTGGGACATCCCAAAGTGCTTTACACAATTTTGAAGTGCCCACGTTTAGCACTGCCTCTCAGAGCACTGATTCATTGCGGTACTTTTTGTTTTGCGAGTCCAACACTCATTAACGTGAGGCTGAGCTGGTTCCTCGCCACTGCAGATGCTCCCTCGGGCTAGCAATGCATCACCCCTTGGTTTAGGGTCAAGGGAGTGCCAGTGGGGTTGGTGTTGGGCGAGCAGTACTGATCTGGATCTCAACACTTCCCCCTTGTCGATGCATCCATTGCTGGGTAATGGCATCAATTGTAGAGAGGTCCCTGGGCAACAGAGAGCTGGGCTGGAAAATCAAAGACCCTCCAGAATCGGAGAAGCCCTGAGGATTGCAGGGCTGGAAGAGAAGATTGGATTGGAAGGGAGGGAGCTGAAAACAAGAATAGGGAGGTTTAAATTGTAATGTTAGTGTAATAGGAAATCAGTTGTAAATTCAGCACCAGAGTCAGCTCACAAGAATAACAGCATAAGAGTGGGGAATGATGTTTCAGATTCTTTACTTTTCATTTTGGAGATGTGCTAATGTTTAATACTCTGATTAATTTGCAGAATATAATGACAAATACCATCCGAAATATTGCACCCTTGGTATAATATATCTCAGGATATCCAAAAATGTCTTGGGTGCAATCGAATAAAGATCTTTTGATACCAAGTCACATATTAAAGTAGAAAATCAAAGCAGGTGCTTTAAGAGGAATCGTAAAGAGGAGGTAAAATGGTAAGGTGCACAAGAGATGCACACATAGATAGGGAGACTCCAGGGTCACAAAAATCGCTCCGTATTATATATTGAACTATGTCGGGGTTAATGGCGTGAATGCAAAAAAAAAAACAATCATGGATTCAGGGGCAGAAATCTCAAGGCATGGACAAAGGACGCAGGAGTTCCATGAGGAAAAATCCATTTACGTGGTGAGCGAATGTGATATAGAATGCGCTACCAGAAAGTGCGGTAAATGCAGATTCACTTGGGCTTCTGACAGGAAATTGGATAAATGTTTGAAGGGAATATTTTGCAGTGCAATGGGACTGATTGCATTGATGTACTGGGTGCCAGTGCAGACTCATTAAGTGAAGGACCTTGTACTATGACTATTATGTGATTCTAGCTGACCATAAAAGTGACTGGATCAATGGAGGTCTAATGTGACTGTGGTGCAAATTGTCCAGTAGTCCTTGATTATGTTGGCTGATTTTCCTGAAGTAGCATGGTGTATAATCAGTCAATGAAGGAGTGAGGGGGGGGGGGGGGGGGGTGGGGGCTGGTCTGTGTGATGGACTGGGCTATGTTAAAAAGTCTCCAAAAAAATCTCGCGGTCTTGGATAGAGCAGTTGCAATACCAAGCTGTGATGTGTCCCAATATGATCCCTTCTATGGTGCATTTGTAGAAATTGGTGAGTTATGCCAAATTTTGTCAGCCTTCTGAGAAACTAGAGGCATTGGTGTGCATCTTGGCCATAGCGTCCATGTGGTTGGAGCAGGATAAATTGTTGGTGATATTTAGGGTGGCACAGTGGCGCAGCTGTAGCGTTTCTCCCTAACAGTGCCAGAGACCCGGGTTCGATCCTGACTACGGGTGCTATCTACGGGTACGGAGTTCGCACATTCTACCCCTGGCCGTGCGGGTTTTCTCCGGGTGCACCTGTTTCCGAACGCACTCCAAAGACGTAGATTTGTTGGCTAATTGGCTTGGGCAAATTGTCCCGAGCGTGCAGGATAGTGTTAGTGTACGGGATCTCTGGACTCGGTGGGCTGCCGAGCCTGTTTCCACGCTGTTTCTCTAACTAAACTAAACAAATTTACACTGTGGTACTAGAAGTTCTCAACAATCTCCTTTGCAGCATGCTTCCTGAAAATGATGACTGGCTCCTTCATCTTGCTGATACTGAGGGAGAGGTTGTTGGCTTGATACCATGCTACCAAGCGCTGCATCTCCTTCCTATACAAGTAAAGTCGTCGAGTTTATTGCCATTTGCACACATAAAGTGAAGTGAAGGAACAATGAAAATCTTGACCACAGCAGCATCACAGGCCCATAGGTCCATAAGGTATGGGAGCAGAATTAGGCCATCAAGTCTGCTCTGCTATTCAATCATGGCTGATCTCTCTCTCCTAACCCCATTCTCCTGTCTTCTCCCCATAACCTCTGACACCCGTACTCATCAAGAATCTATCTATTTATGCCTCAAAAATATCCACTGACTTGGCCTCCAGAGCCTTCTGTGGCAAAGAATTCCACAGATTCACCACCCTCTGACTAAAGAAAGTTCTCCTCATTTCCTGCCTAAAAGAACGTCCTTTAATTCTGAGGCTATTACCTCTAGTCCTAGACTCTCCTACTAGTGGAAACATCCTGTCCACTTCCACTCTATCCCTAGATTATGCCTGAGAGAATGTGGTGGCGGGCCACCTTCCTGAACCTCTGCAGTCTTCCTTGTGAAGGCGCTTCCACTGTCCTGTAAAATTGTTGGAGGTGCACTCGACCAGGCAAGTGGAGAATGTTTAATCGCACCCTTGACGAGGAATTTAGAGGGTAGAAAGGCCTCGCGATGTCAATCACCAGATTCTGACCTACTCTTGTAGCCACAGGGAAGTAACGGGGGTGAGGGGAACAAAAGGTATGTCTGGAGGAGCTATAGGTCGTGTATGAAGGGGAGACTGGGGAAAACATTACTGGAGGTCGTAAGTGATAGGAGTAGAATTAAGCCATTAGATCTGTCCCTGTGGCTATCAAGCTGTACAACTCCTCCCTCTTCTGTCATGGGGTAGACTGAGATTGACTCCCCCTACCCCTCACCAATCTTTGCACATCCCCAATCCTTTCCACTCGTCATTTTAATTTCATGTTTCATGTATTTTATGTTTTTATGACTGTTGGCAGATCAATTTCCCTCCTGGGATAAATAAAGTTCTATCATATCGTAAGTCTACTCCGCCGTTCGATCATGACTGATCTATCCCTCCTAATCCCATTTTCCTGCCTTCTCCCCATAACCTCTGACACGGCGGCCAGGGTGGTGCAGCGGTAGAGTTGCTGCCTTACAGTGCTTGCAGCGCCAGAGACCCGGGTTTGATCTCGACTATGGGTGCTGTCCGTGTGGAGTTTGTACATTCTCCCCGTGACCGCATGGGTTTTCTCCATTTCCTCCCAAACTCCAAAGACATACAGGTAGGTTAATTGGTTTGGTGTGTGTTAAAATTGTACCTAGTGTGTGTAGGATAGTGTTAATGTGTGGGAATCGCTGGTCGGTGCGGACTCGGTGGGCCGAAGGGCCTGTTTCCGCGCTGTATCTCTAAACTAAACTAAGCCTGTACTAATCAAGATGTCAGGTGCAAAGCTGGAATAAATGACAGATTTATCAGAAATTGTTGAAATCATCACTAATTCCAGAGGGCTTTGATGTGTTAGTCAGTGGATGAGGTGCTGTCCCTCAAACCTACAATGGGCTTTGGTGGAACAGTGTGGGAGGTCAAAGACGGTGGGATTAGAATAGAGAGCTGTAGCGACGAACAATTGGAACTGGGGTCAACCTTGTGGACTAAAGACAGATATGCTCCACAAAGGGGTTATCCAATCCGTAGCATTTGGTTTGTAAGTTAAGTTTTAGTTTAGTTTCTTGTCCCGTGTACCGAGGTGCAATGCTTTTGTTGCGTGCTAACCAGTCAGCGGAAAGACAATACATGATTACAATCGAGCCGTTCACCGTGCATTCATACATGATAAGGGAACAACGTTTCGTGTAAGGTAAAGCCAGTAAAGTCTGATCAAAGACTGTCTGTAGATGGGACACTGGGGAGAACTTCTCAACTCTTCTGCTGCCTCACCCGCTGAGTTACTCCAGCATCTTGTGTCTACCTTCGATTTAAACCAGCATCTGCAGTTCTTTCTGACACATTTCGACTATGGGTGACTTCTTTCGCATAGCATCAGGGAACTGTCAATGTCCACCACTGACAAACTGTCTATTGCAAAGCTCCTCTGAAAGAGGTGCCTGTGGCAATCCCTCAGGCCAGCTCTCCACAGATTGGCAGGACGTTCATATTCCTGTCTGTAGAATGGGAACCAAAACATAATCTTCTCACAAAAGGTTTAAGAGAGAGAGTGAGAAAGCAGAGAGAGGGAGAGATGGAAAGACAGGCAGAGAGATACAGTGGGAGGAAAGGGAAAAAGAGAGATAGAGGGAGAAGGAGGGAGCAACAAGGAAGGGAGGAGTGTTAGGGGAAGGAGAGAGAGGTGGAGGGAAAAGAGGAGAAAGAGAGAGGGAGGAAAGAGAGTGCGGGAGTGAGGGTGGACTGAGAGCAAGAAAGAAGAAGGTAGAGGAGGAAGAAGGGAAAGCGAGAGGGGAAGGAAGGAAAACGAGAGGAAGGGAGGAGAGAGGAAAGAGGGAGGGGGGATGATTGCTACAGAAGTATAGCGGATACAGGTTGAACATTTAAAAAAATTGAAGATGCTGAAAATCTGAAACAAAGTCAGAAAATGCTGAAATATTCATCAGGTCAGGCAGTTTCTAACAGTGAAATGAGAAACAAGAGTTAATGTTTCAGGTCAGAGACATTAGCTAATGTTTCAGGTCAGAGAATCATTCTTCAGAATGAAAATGGGTTAATTTGCACCTTCTGTCGGAGGCGACACTCTGGGCTGTCTTCTAAATCGGGGACTGCCAGGAGAGTTCACAACTGCTTCATTTGTTGATGATGTTGTAGCTTTTTCCTGATGGGCAATTGAGGAAATATCGACGCAACTTTCTGCAAGAAATAAATAGTGCATTTTCAGTATTAGCTGCTGCAAATGGTGAGAAATGCTGGATCTCTGGGTTAGTTTACTGGGGGAAGGATCGTTGGAGAGTTGCTGTTCAAAGATCGTTGGAGAGTAGAGTGAGGTGTCAGCCTCCCAACAGATGCGTTGCGAGGTTGTATTCCTCCCCATTGTAGAAAACCCCTGAGGATGAGTAAGGTGCTGCCTAGATGTAGCTCCAAAGCACTGTGCCCTGTTATAGTGGGACTGGAGCCCACCCTCATGCAGAACTCTGGAGAGGATGTGAGAGCAGGGTTTGGTTAAGAGAGACAGGAGTCCAGAGTGCTTAATTGTCATATGCAGAACAGAACAATGAAATTCTTACTTGCTGCAGCTTTACAAGCATGTTAAAGAACAACACAACACATAACTATACAATAATCAACAATACAATAAATTATCGGTAATAAGTCAGTATTATGCAAACCCAAGTGCATAGTGCAACGTAAGCAAGTCTATAGTAGATCGTTGCTGAGCTAAGGTTGCGGTTGGTGTTGTGCAGGGTGGTACAGGAACCTGATGGTTGATAGGAGGAAGATGTTCTTGAACTGGATGTAATGGTTCTCAAGCTCCTGCAGCTTCCCGATAGTAGCAGCGAGTTTGCAGTCAGAATGGACAAGGGAGAGCTAGTGGATATAGTGTATCTGGACTTTCAAAAATCCTTTGATAAGGTTCCACACAAGAGATTAGTGTGCGAATTTAGAGTACATGGTATTGGGGGTAGGGCATTGACATGGATAGAGAACTGGTTGGCAGACAGGAAGCAAAGAGTAGGAATTAACGTGTCCTTTTCACAATGGCAAGCAGTGACTAGTGGGGTGCCGCAAGGCTCGATGCTGGGACCCCAGTTATTTACAATATAAATGATTTGGAAGAGGGAATTAAATGTGTCATCTCCAAATTTGCGGATGACACAAAGCTGGATGGCAGTGTGAGCTGCGATGAGGATTCTATGAGGCTGCAGGGTGACTTGGATAGGTTGGGTGAGTGGGCAGATGCATGGCAGATGCAGTATAGTACGGATAAATGTGAGGCTATCCGCTTTGATGGTAAGAACTGGAAGGCAGATTATTATCTGAATGGTGTCAGAATAGGAAAAGGGGAGGTGCAACAAGACCTGGGTGTGCTTGTACATCAGTCACTGAAAGTAAGTATGCAGGTATAGCAGGCAGTGAAGCAAGCTAATGGCATGTTGGCCTTCATTGCAAGAGGATTGGAGTTTACGAGCAATGAGGTCCTACTGCAGTTGTACAGGGCCCTGGTGAGACCACACCTGGAGTATTGTGTGCAATTTTGGTTTCCTAATTTGAGGAAGGACATCATTGCTATTGAGGAAAAATGTTCCCGATATTGCGGGAGTCCAGAACCAGAGGTCACAGTTTTAGAATAAGAGGTAGGCCATTTAGGACTGAGATGAGAAAAATCTGTGGAATTCTCTGCCACAGAAGGTAGTGGAGGCCAATTCACTGGATGTTTTCTAAAGAAGGTTGGATTTAGCTCCAAAGGCTAAAGGAAACAAGGGATATGGGGAAAAAGCAGGAAAGAGGTACTGACAAGACGATCAGCCACGATCATATTGAATGGCGGTGTTGGCTCGAAGGGCCGAACGGCACCTATTTTTCTATGTTTCTATGTTATGTGGGTCTTTGGTGATATTTGCTGCTACCTTTGATGCAGCACCTCCTGTAATGGTGGGGAGATTAATACCGAACATGGACCAGGCAATGCCTTCCACTTTCTGAGTAAGGCCTATTTCAACTCTGTATAATTCTACAGCTCCATAACAGAGCTGTTGTAACAATCAGGAAAGATTGACAAATTGAGTAAATGTAGCTCTTTCTTCTCATAATGGGACAGGGAAGCTTGGCAGATGTCTTTAGAAAGGATTTATTACGATTGAAGCAGAGCTGGTGTCACTCCCAACGACAGCAGAACTAGTGCATGTAATCAGAAGGCAGTCAGTGGATAAATATGCTTGGTTTAGTTTAACTTAGAGATACAGCGCGGAAACGGGCCCTACGTCACACCGAGTCCGCGCCGACCAGTGTTCCTCGCACATTAGCACTATCCTACACATACGCGGGACAATTTACACATACACATAGCCAATTAACCTACATACCTGTACGTCTTTGGAGTCTGGGAGGAAACTGAAGATCTCGGTGAAAACCCACGTGGATACGGGAAGAGCGTACAAACTCTGTACGGAGAGCACCTGTAGTCAGGATCGAACCCAGGTCTCTGGCGCTGCAAGCGCTCTAAAGCAGCAACTCTACCGCTGCGCTACCATTCCGTGGATATTTCTGAAGACATGTCCATTTCAAGAGGGTTGTGGTTCCAGGAAACCTGTTCCCACATTTTCAGTGTAGTTTGTCTGAAGCCATATCGAAGATTATGGATGTGTCGCGGGTAAATGGATCAGTGATGGGCAAAAAGGGTCAATATGGACGTGCTGGGCTGAAGGGTCCATTTCTGTGCTCTACAACATTATGGTGTTGAGGACAGGTTTTTCTCTCTCCGAAGGTTAATGAAGCAAATTTACCGTATGATAATCCAATCATCTTCTGGTAACCATTACTGATATTAGCAGTTTATTTCATTTATTCAATTGCTTGATCATCAATTGTCCCCTGCCACAGTAGAATTTGAACTCCAGTCTCCCAAGACGAGTCTGGTAATTTAGATCCTGTGACAGTGCACCCTCAAGGCTTTCTTCAAATACCACTCAACAACCAAATGCTCAACAGACACTCCTTGTCTTGCCCTCCATTTCCCCCCTCCATACTTCCCCTACTCCCCCCTTCAACCTTTCACCCCCTCTCTTTTTCGCCCACCCCTGACTCTCCCCATCGCTTCCTCCCTCTTCACCCTCCCCACATTCACACTTTCCCCAGACTCCCCTGTCTCTCTCTCCCTCTTCACCCCTCCTCTTACCCCTCTCCCTCATACACTCCCCTTCACTCCAACCTCACACCCAGTCTGCCTCACCCCCCCTTCCCCGCCAAGCTCACCCCCCACCTTTTTCTGTCCTCTTTGCCTCCACATGCCTCTTCTCCTCTCCATCTTTCCTCTCTTCACCCACTCCCCAATCTTTCCTCTCTTCACCACACTCTCCACTCTCCTCTCTCTTCATTTCCTCCCCTTTCTCCTCCTCTGTTCTTCCTCCCCACTGCTGCAGCCCCCCTCCCCAGGGATGAGGAGCCAGCCTCCCCTGGCCTCCCTCAGCTGAAGTGTGATGAGAGAGCAGCTTCTGTAATCTTGCGCCCAGTCACTGTGTGTTTGCAGCAGCCTGGAGTTAGGCGCAGTGTGGGTCCACGGCAGACACCTGCTCCTCTTGTCACTTCAGTAAATAAACCAGCCCCTTGCCTTCCGCTTCCCCGTCACCCTGCTGCTGTTCACCGGGAGTTTCTGATGCAGATGTGTCCCGGCAGCTGTGTTGTGATGTGAGTTTTACGCCCCTTCTGCAGTTCATTCAGAAAGTCGCTATCCATGGGTAGAAAGACCCTTCATTAATTTATTTTCCTATTTCTCGTTATTCCTCTCCATTCTTTGCCCCTTCTCTATTTCTCCCCACAGTGACCATACTTCAAAAGTATTTCATGAGCTTGGACATGCTGATGCCTTGAATGGTGCTATTTCAATGCAAACCTTTATCTTGCTCAGTCCCTCCCTCCACATTCTCTGTTCCTCTGGTACTTTCTGCTTTGTAACCAATGCTGGCCACTGTATTTTCTAAAATTAGGAAAGATATAGATCGGGTAGATAGCCAGAGTCTAGTTCCCTTGGTAGGGGATTTAAAATTAGAGAGCATGTCAGGTCAAGTCAACCTGAGTCTAGTTTTTATCATCATATGCACAAGTAAGGTGAGATGCAGGTACAATGACAATCTTGCTTGCAGCAGCACCACTTGCAGACTAACGCACAAAAACATAAAATAAACATAAATTATACAGTAATTACACATGAGCTCTGCAAAGCAGAAAGAAAACAACAAAAAACAAGACACCAGTGCAAAGAGCAATTAGAAAAAAAACACATGACTATTGGTAGTGCAAGAGGTGGTAATTCCTCTTCACTGTACGATCACTGTAGCCTCTTGTGTTCCCGTGTGTTGGAATTGCTGGACCAGGCCATGATTCAAGCAGTCAAGATACTTTCCACAGTTCATCTGTAGAAGTCCTTTACGAAGGTGAACTCTTGGAGAACGTCCGACCTCGGAGGTGTACATGGCAGCATTCTTCAAACCTGCACCAATCAACTGGCTAGAGGTTTTTATGGAGGTTTTATGTTTTACTACGGTCTGAGGTTTCCAAGAAGAATGTGACATGCCCCAATGGCTACCAACCAGTGGCACTGACGTCCACGATGATGAAGTGATTTGAGAGGTTTGTTCTAATGTTTATCAACTCCTGCCTTGCTACTGACCTGGGCTCACTACAACATGCCTACCCCCACAATAGATCAATGGCAGATATGATCTCACTGGCTCTCCATTCTGCAGTGTATCACTTGGAAAATTAGAGCATGTACATCAGTTAATTGACCACATTTTTGCATTCAACACCTTTGTGCCCTCCAAACTTATTCATCAAACACAGAGAACTGCGATTCTGCTTATCCATGTGTAATTGGATTCTCGACTTCCTCATTGCCAGACCATAATCAATACGAATTAGCACAGCGCATCCTCACTGATGACCATCAACACAGAAGCACTTCAAGGCTGTGCACTGATTCCCCTGCTCTGCTCTCTATACCCATGAAAGTGCAGCCAGACACAGATCCACTGCATCTTTAAATTCGCTGACGATACCACCATCGTTGGTCGAATAAAGGGTAATGATGAATCAGAGTACGAGAGGGATATTGAAAATCTGATTGTGTAGGAAGGAACTGCAGATGCTGGTTTAAACCGAAGATAGACACCAAAAGCTGGAGAAATTCAGCGGGTCAGGCAGCCTCTCTGAAGAAAAGGAATAGGTGATATTTTGGGTCGAGACTCTTCTTCAGACTGAGTGTCAGGAGAAAGGGAAACGAGAGATATAGACGTGCACAGAAAGAATTAATGAAAGATATGCAAAAGGCAACGATGATCAAGGAACGGTGGAGTCCACCATGGTCCCTTGTTGGCTGTGGGGTAAATGATAACGAGTAATACAGACAGTGAAACTCAAGATTGAATGGTGCCAGAACTACAATCTTGCTCTTAACTTTCACAAGAACATGAAGTTGATTGTTGACTTCAGGAAGGGAAAGCTGGGTATCCACAAACCTGTCTTCATCAATGAACTGTGGTGGAGCGAGTAAACAGCTTCAAGTCCGTGGGTGTGCATATATCTGTGGTGCTGTCAAGAGCCCAGCACATCAATGCCTCTACTTCCTTAGAGGATTGAGGAGATTCAGAATGTCGACAAATACTCCACAAAATTCTATTTAGGTATACAGTCTAAAGCACACCAAATGGTTCTGAGCAGTCGGAATACTTTCTTCAGTGCTTCTGTGGAAGTTTGTTATATTCTGTGACGTGGCGAATCACTTTAAACATCTAAGAAAGTAGAAGTGCATGTCTGCCTTCTTCATGATTACATTTTTGGGCTGAGCCCAGGAAAGGTCATCCGAGGTGTTAACGCCCAAGAATTTGAAGCTGCTAACACTCTCATCCGCCGACCCATCAATGGAAACTGGCACGTGGTCTCCCGACGTCCTGCTTTTGAAGGTCAATGATTAGTTCCTTGGTTTTGTCGACATTCAGCAAGATGTTTGCTGTCCTTACCAATGGGATACCAATCTGTGGAGAGAGTCAACAGCTTCAAGTTGCTCTGCATATCACTGACGATTTGCCCTTGGCCCAGCGCATCGATGCAATCGGGGTGAAAAAAAGCTCATCAATGCCTCAGCTTTCATAGAAGATTGAAGAGATTCACAATGACGACAAATACTGTATCAAACTTGTATAGGTCTGCAGTAGAGAGCATCGTGGCTTGGTTCAGCAAGTTGACCACCCAGGAACGAATGAGACTCCAGAGAGTGATAGACAATGCCTGGTCCATCACTGGTACCAACCTTCCCACCTTTGAAGGGATCTATAGGAGATGCTGCTTAACAAAATGTCAGTTAAGAACATCAAAGATCCATATCAACCTGGCCACGCTCTCATTTCACTACAACCATCAGGAAGAAGACACAGGTGCTTTAAAACCATGGTAACCACATTCAAAAACAGCTCCTCCCCAGCAACCATCAGGCTCTTGAACACGACACCACAGTAACCTCAGCAACTGTGATCTTTAAGTACTGTATCTTTGGTTGCGCTATCGACTTTAGCTTACATAGTTTACACTATATTGGTTATTAATTTATTATATTTTTGATTGTGTTATTATCTATGTGCTATTGCATTTTGTGAGCCTGCTAAGCTGCATCGTAAGAATGTCACTCTGTTGTCAGTACATATGGCAGTTAAACACTTCTGACTCTAGATTTGTTGCAATATTCAATAACATGCCGAGTCTTTTTAAGTAACTAAGTAAGTAGAGGTCTACTTCATGACTACATCTACATTACTGGACCAGAACAAGATTCAAGACATTTACACTCAGGATTTTGAAGTTACTAACTCCCTCCACTGTCGATCCACAAATGATAACTGACATGTAGTAGTCTCCTGATTTCCCCGTTGTGAAGTTCCTTAGTCTTGTTGACATTGAAGGAGAGGTTGTTGTTGCAGCAGCACTCAACCAGGTGTTCTGCATCCCTCCTGTACACTTACTCGCAGGTTTAAAGAGAGAGGGAGAAAGTTTACCAAGGAACTGGGGGATACACTTTTCACACAAAGTGTGGTTGGTATCTGAGTGAGCTGCTGGAGGAGGTGGTGTAAGCAGGAACAGTAACAACATTTTAGATGCATCAGTACACGTACCTGAATGAGCAAAGTATAGAAGGTCATGGAATTAATGTAGGCAAATGGAATTAATTGAGATAGGCACAATCGTCGGTATCAACGCGATGGTTTGAAGGGCATGTTTCTATGTTGTACAACTCTATGACTGATGATGTTTTGAGGCACGGTGGCGCAGAGGCAGAGTTGCTGCCTTACAGCTCAGAGACATA
This sequence comes from Okamejei kenojei, assembly GCA_035221665.1. Taxonomy (NCBI): domain Eukaryota; kingdom Metazoa; phylum Chordata; class Chondrichthyes; order Rajiformes; family Rajidae; genus Okamejei; species Okamejei kenojei. Next base: position 27,223,583 of record CM069138.1, read on the forward strand.
GGTTCGATCCTGACTACGGGTGCTGTCTGTATGGAGTTTGTACATCCTTCATGTGACTGCGTGGAGTTCCTCCGGGTCCTCTGGTTTCCTCCCACATTTCAAAGATGCATAGGTTTATAGGTTAAATGGCTTCTGTAAATTGTCCCCAGTGTGTTGGATAGAACTGGAGTACGGGTGATCATTGGTCGGCACAGACTCGGTCGGCTGAAGGGCCTGTTTCCACGCTGGATCTAACTAAACTAAACTAAATTTATGTTCTCACTGTCCTGACTGACGAAGGCAAGTGCTCCAAATGCCTTCTTTGCCAAACTGTCTTTCTGAGTTACCACTTTCAGGGTACTGTGTACCTGCAGTCCTCAGTGTCTTTGTTCTACAACTTTCCCTCCCATTTACTGTGTAATATCTGCCCTACTTTAAGTTACAAAAATGCACACGTCGCATTGCCCAAGCTAAATTGCAAATTGCAATTTTCTATATTGCAGCCCTTGCCAAAAATTTACAAACTTTGTTGCTTCTATCATATTCTATGTTTATATAGTTATTTTTTCTCACATAAATTTCGTAACTTTTATTCCGTCTCTTAAACTTGTTGGTAGTGGTTTATGATTTCCATAAAGGTTAATTTTGGTTACCTGAACTGCCCTAAGATGGCTGGATACTATCTTTCTCTAGTTTAATTCGACTGGAGGCCCCTTACTAACCACGTTTAGGTCAATTTCCAGCGCTCAATAAACTTAACAGCCCACCTTACTTTGGGATGTGGGAGAAAACTGGAGGACCTGGGGAAAACCCACGTGGCCACAAGGAGAATATGCAAACTCCCAACTTCATACGTTCTTGGGTTTTTAAGCTGTGAGATAGCAGCACTACCCACTGCACCCTCATGCCACCCTGTCCCATAGTGACTGAGGTGGATTTAAACCCGAGGCTTGTTTCTTGCAGCCGAGGGGTTTGGCCTTTGGTCGCCGTTGTGTTCTGGCTGGCCAAGCCTGATGTTGCTTACTTCATCAAAATTGACCCAACACCAGGTTAAGGGCAGGGCAACGGTGTTTGGAAGGGTTGGCAATGCTTGCATGTGCGATGTTGGGTGTGGAGAGCCCACGGCTCAGTCTGCCAAGTGTATTTTCCAACAGAGGATCCAAGGCGAGGACCTGTCGGCTGCACGAATAGTCCTCAGCTAGAAGGGAACGGATTGCAAGTGTGTCCCACCGTGTTTCCCAGCCTGTACAGCACAAGAAATCTAGTCAATAGAGATTTGGACACACACCCAATTTGGGTCATTGTGTTTCAAAGGTCTTATTTTGGAATGGCTTGCAGAACACTCCTGAATGGAAACTCAGCAGAAGACATGGCAGATTTTTCCACTGGCACAATGCAAAAGGAAAACATTCAGTCATTCGTAAGGGTTTTCTGATCCCAAAGGGCTGGAGTTGTAGTGTTTTCTAACATGATACATAGCACAGTCACCATAGAAACATTACACATACAGATGTGCACATACCAATGTGCTGCTTGGGTCTGAATCCCTCCATTCCCATCACCAGCAGCTGCACGTCTGCTAGAGAAGGGAAACCAGGCCTCCTCGAGCACGAATTCCTGTGCGGAGCGCCTTTGGCAAAACATCACTGCCTCCTAAGGTCTGAAACCGGCGTGCTGAATGCCAGGTTCAAGGGTGGGGCAAGGATCAAGAGGGGCAGAGGTCAAGGGGATGGCTCGGGGTTCAAAAAGGTCGATAAATGTTTGGTTCTTCTTGCGTTTGAGGCAGCAGAAGTTACGTAACGCCCTCCAGGCGGTGTAGCCAGTTCTTGGCCTTGGTGAGGCCTTCCGCATTCAGCTGCAGCAGGGTGATGCTATCTGGTTCGGCATCCGTAGGTGCCCGCCCTAAAAAGGGCACACTAAAAAGGTTGGCGCTGAGCTGGGGCGACTGAGGTTGCATTAGGGCTGCAAGCTGTTGTTGTTTGTTCGTTGTTATTTCTGCTGCAGGCTCTGTTGTCGCTCGCTTGACTGAGGTCAGTTGTCAGGGCTCACCACGGGGAGGTCGACAACATGAGCAAGAGTTTGGTTAAAGAAAGGGCACAAAGTGCTAGAGTAACTCAGCAGGTCAGATAGTATCTCTGGAGAACATGGATAGGTGACGTTTCAGGTTTGGACCCTTCTTCAGACCCTGGGCCTTAAGTACCTGGGCCAAGGGATATTTTCAGGGTTCAAGGATGTTAAATTCAGTAGTCAAAGGAAGAATGCAAGCATCAAGGGAGTTGCTCTGAGATTCAAGAAGATTTGGTACAAGATGGTATTTAGACATTTGGTTTAGCAATGTTTGGGATCATGTGAGATGTTGGCAGATCCCCATGAGTACAATCATACCATGTATGTGTACAACAGGTAGTGCGGAAAGAAAAATAAACAGAGTGCACAATATAGTGTTACAGCTATAGAGAAAGTGCATTGTAAAAAAGTGTGAGCGGCGCAATGAGTAGATTGGGAATACACCCCTTAGCATATGAAAGGTCATTCAGTAGTCAGTGGGAAGAAGCTGTTCTTGAATCTCATTGTAATTTGCATTCAAGCTTTTGTACCTTCAGCCTGTTGGGAGAGAGGAGAAGAGATGTAAGTTATCCTTGATTATGTTTGCTGCTTTACCGATGCAGCAAGAAGTGTAAATGGAGTACATCGGGGAAGGGGGGGCAGGGTTGGGGTGGGGGGGGGGGATGCTGGTTGGTAGAAAAATCATGCGAGCCCCAGACATGGTAAACTGGAAATTTCATTTGGACAGCCACGAGAATAGAAAGATTTAGAGTGATCTATTGGTACAAATGTCGGCAAGTCGGACAAGGTATTTTGGTTGGCATGGTCGATTTGAGCTGGGAGACTTGGTGTATGACTCTATGACCGCTTTGGCAAAGTTAGTGGCAGAAAAGTTAGAGGGGAGTTGATAAAATAATGAGTTCATTCAAGTGTTCCTGGCTTGAAACTCTTCAGCACCCTTCAGCATATTTACAGAATACTGAAAAACAAACTACAAGAAAACAAGAACAAATGCCACTGCAAACACTCGGCAGGTCAGGCAGAATCCGTGGAAAGAGAGCTGACATGTCAGGTATGATTTTGATTAGTACAGGTGTCAAGAGGTTATGGGGAGAAGGCAGGAGAATGGGGTTAGGAGGGAGAGGTAGTTCAGCCATGTTTTAATGGCAGAGTGGACTTGTTGGGCCGATTGGCCTAATATTGCTCCTATCACATATGACCTTATTAGGTAAATGAACTTTCATCTGATGAAGGATCATTGACCTGAAAACTAATGTTTATTCTGTTTCTCTCTCCATGTTTAAAATGGAATTGGATGAGTACCTGAAGAACTGTAACCTGTAGTGCTGTGGATTGAGTACAGAGAATTGGGACTAATGTAGAGTCCTTACTTTGGCTAGCATGGAACATAATGGGCCCAAGAGCCTCACTGTGCAGGAGACTGATATTCTTTAGCTGCCACCCCAGGGGTAATAGAACAGGCTGAATTAGAAAATAACTATAAACTAATGGTGGTACAGGCAAGAGTTATGGGTGGTCCAACAATTTGGTAAATGGGAGTCTGGTTTTTCATGCTACCTTTATAGAGAGGTATGAATATTGAGGAATTCTAAATGGCTTGTAAAGGATTCGTGTAAATCCGACAGAAATAAGATCAAATATTGGTGTAATACAGTACAGAAACAGGCCCTTCAGCCCACTGAGTCCATGCCAACAATCAACCATCGTTTTACACTAATCATACTTTCTTTTCCAACCTTCCTGCTCTCTCCCCTAAATTCTACCATTTCTCTCCAAATGAAAGTGGCCAGTTTTGCCCAATTTTGGGCACATTACTGGATAAAACTTGGCAAAATGCTGGAGAAGGTCTGTGGTACCTTTGGAAGAAGAGAGATTGGAATAACGAAAGGTTTTGTATACAGTCAAACTCCTTCCATCAATGGAGCTAAGCTCTAGGTAATGCAATGTAAGGTCAGTCCAGGAGAAGTCTTCCCATGAGTTGGTGAGAGGATTTAGCCTCGCATGTCGAGAGTGAATATTTATTATCCAGCAGTTGGTTAAGAGGAATTTGTTTAGGTGAGGGAGGGAGAACAGGACAGTGGGATTCATCGGTTAGCACTTTCAGAGAGTCAACTTTGTCTCAATGAGCAGATGAGCCGGCTGATATTTCTTGATATGAAGGTAATCTAGAGCTACTGGGGGGGCAATGCAAAGTGGTGCTTATTGAATGGCAGATCAGGTGCCAGAGGCCTTTTGCTTCTGTTTGTTGAATGTAAGAAATAGGAGTAGGGGGATTCTATTTTTCTTCTTGAACTGTTATGCTATTCAAAAAGATCGACTTATGGAGTCAGACAACAGTGCAACAGGCCTTTCAGCCCACCATGTCCATGTCAACCATCAAGTTTCACTCCGTATTAATCCACTTGGCCCGTAGCTGCCCTTGCCTTAGTGATTCAAGTGTTCACAGATCGTTGATGATTCAAGTGCTCCTAGATATTATGAGAGATTCCAAAAACTCTCTGGGTCAAAATTCCATCTCAGATCGCGTCTAAATCGCTGGCCCCTTACAATAAACCAATGCCTCCTATTTTAGATACCTCTGCTCTGAGAGACGGCTGGGTACTAATAGCAGAGATATGCCCTTCTTAATTTTGTGTACTTTAATCGGGTCCCTCCTCAGTCTCCTTCCTTCCAAGTAAAACAAACCTAGCTTGCCCAGGTTCTCCCAATAATAAAACGTTCCATCCTCAGCAATACTCTGCACCTCCTCCAGTGCAATCAATTCTTCTTGTGGCGTGGCGGCCAGAACCACACAGAATACTCCAAACCCACATCTTGTCTATTTTCTCACCCTTTCCCCATACACCCTGTCCAAAAGAAGGTCTGTCGCTCTGAGTTTTGGATATGCCCACAGACCTCTTCCAAAAACTGAATGATGAAAAATTCACCTCTTCTCATTCTCAGAATAATCTCCTCAGTGGCTGTCCTCTCTATTTCCTGGGGAATATATCAGTGAACTCAGGCTTGCACCCCACAAAAGGCCCAGTCTAATCACCTCTTCTCATCGTCCATTCACCTCACCCAGATATCACTTTACAATCTCCAATGTGCTCCACCCACGAGCTTAACTTATAGTCATAAAGGTATGATGAAAACCTTGCACCTGTGATGCTGCTGCAAGCAAGAGTTTCATTGTAGCCAAAAACTCACCATATTAGGACATGGTTTCATTTCCCTCCTTCCTTCAGGAAGAAGGCACAGGCGCCTGAAAACCATGTCCACCAGGTTCAAAACTCAACTTCTCCCCAGTAATCATCATGCTTTTGAACACCACACACCAAAGTGATCTCAGCGGGCTCTTCCTCCACACCCTGCACTTCCTCGCCCTGGTCCACCGTCCTGACACCAAGTGGCGGTCGGTGTTGCCTTCCGGTCACGAGCGGGCCCCCCGGTGGAGGTCCATCTACGCAGGGATTCTCCCCCTCTACATTGGGGACCTGGGGTGGAGGGTATTGCACCGAGGAGTTTGCTGCAACCTGTTTCTCTCACGGTTCACAGACTCGCTAGCCGCCTGTTACTTTTGCGGTCTGGAAGAGTCTATGTACCACGTGTATATGGAGTGTGTAAGGCTGCAGCCATTGTTTCAATACCTAAAGGGGCTGCTCCTTACCTTCTGGCTGCATCTTTCACCCACGGTCCTCATGTTTGGACACCCTGTGCGTAGGGGAGAGGGTAGGGCTGAAGATGTCCTGGTTTGGTTGCTCATGGGCCTGGCCAAGCTGGCCATCCGCGAGTCACGGCGCCAGGCTAAAGAGGGCTCTGCCCGAGCCAGCTGCCTGCCTCTTTTCCGGGGTTACGTCCGCGCAGTACTAGAAAGGAACTACGCGCTGTCCACGGGCACCCTGGGGGATTTCCGGGACCGTTGGGCACTGAGGGGGGTTGAATGTATCCTGGACAAGGATTGCAATATAGTTGTTTAGTAGTATACTTAGTATATTTGTTTAGTGTTGTACTATGGTGGTGGGTTCTTTTTGTGTTTTATTGTGTTGTAAATACTATTTTAATATTTGAATAAATATTTTTGATTTTTTTTTAAATGATCTCAGCAACTGCGGACCTCTATAGACAGTCCCTTCAGTTGCACTGCAGACTTTGTTTGGTTTGTACTGCTATTACGGTTATTAATTTATTCTTTTATTTTTAATTTATCTGTGTGTATTGCATTTATGGGCCTGCTAAGCTGTCACTCAATTTAATCGTTCTGTTGTTAGTACATATAAAAATTTAAGTAAGTAAGTTTATTGGCCAAGTATTCACATACAAGGAATTTGCCTTGGTGCTCCGCCCACAAGTAACAACATGACATACAGTGACAATTACGAATGACTCCGAAAACACTAAACATTAATAATAATAAAACATTAATGATAAAACACCATTGATCAAGCAATTGATAAACACTGTTGAATCTTGAAAAATAAATGTGGCTTGAAGCCATACAACAGGGAAAGAGATCCTTTGACTAACCATCAAGCATTGCTGTTATTCTATTTTGCCACCCACCTGCACACTGGGGGCAATTTACAGCAACTAATTCACTTCCCAACCTACACGTCGTTGGAACGTTCGAGAAAACCCGAGCACCTGAAGGAGACCCACGTGTTATCAGGCTGAACGTGCGAGCTACACACAGACAGCACCCGAGGTCAGGATTAAATCCGGGTCGCTGGAGTGGTGAGGCAGCAGCTGTTCTCGCTCTGCCATTGTGCCTCCCAGCTGAAGTGAGGAGATCAGAACTGCGCATGGTCTTCCAGGTTGTGCTGAGAGACTCTGACAGCGCTGAAATTCTGCGAGAGCAAGTTATCATCAAGGTCTCATCAACAATCACCCTCTGCACTCAACGAGTGGGCTCATTATAAAAACGCAACCTCTTCACTCTTAATCTGGCAACAAAGGCTGTCTAACAGATACGATCACCAACGCAGCAGTGACGTTTTTGTGGTCACCCACGCCTATGTTCTGATAAAGTCCCTTGTGATCTGTTCGGTCACATTTAAAACTAACGCCTGCTTTCCAGCCTGACATTTATTGTGAATGAATGTCTAACACACATTGAAAAAAAAATGTGAAGATTGGATCGAGTGCTTTGTCGACAAGCAGGTTTTCTCTCTTTCCCTTCCGTTCACACCCATGCTTCCCTTTCCCTGCAGAAACAGATTTCTTTGAACCTCATCCAGCAGAGTAATTTTCCCCACGCAGTTGTCGTTATATAACTTGCTCTCGCAGAATTACAGTGCTGTGAAAGTCAAAACGCAACCAGTCTAAAACAGTGCATCGTGTCGAATGCTGAGCCCCCAGGTTCTAGACATTCCACCAGGCTGAGAAGGAGATACGTCACAGTCGTGGCAGGAGTGAGATTGATGAGGGTCGTTTCGATCCTGTGCCCCTGAGGGAATCCCTTGCATTGACAGGTGGAGACACGGGGTTGTGGGATGAGCACATACGTGGCAAGCAAAAGGTCAGTAACAAGAGTTACTGGTCACAAAAGGTCAGTAACAAGAGCATTACTTGTTGAGGGAGTGCAGAGTAGATTTACAAGGTTAATTCCCGGGATGGGGACTGTCATATGCTGAGAGAATGGAGCAGCTGGGCTTGTACACTCTGGAGTTTAGAAGGATGAGAGGTAATCTCATTGAAACATATAAGATTGTTAAGGGTTTGGATATGCTAGAGGCAGGAAACATGTTCCCGATGTTGGGGGAGTCCAGAACCAGGGGCCACAGTTTAAGAATAAGGAGTCAGCCATTTAGAACGGAGACGAGGAAACACTTTTAGGTGAGTGGTGAGTGTGGAGTTCTCTGCCTCAGAGGGCGGTGGAGGCAGGTTCTCTGGATGCTTTCAAGGGAGAGCTGGATAAGGCTCTTAGAAATAGCGGTCAGGGGATATGGCGAGAAGGCAGGAACGGGGTACTGATTGGGGATGATCTGCCATGATCACATTGAAAGGCGGTGCTGGCTCGAAGGGCTGAATGGCCTACTCCTGCACCTATTGTCTATTGTCTAAGAGCAGGCCATTCAGCCCCTCAAAACAGGACCCTCCTCAGATTCAACTCCTCTATTTTCCTAGAAGGAGTTAGTTCGAGAGCCCCCCCCCTCCCCATTGTAAAACTGATCATTCAACACAGTAGTTGCTGAGTTGGCAGATTTTACAGACCGTTGGATGTTATTGATATTTCAACTCAGTTTTTTTTTCACACGTGACATTGCACTGTAATACATTTCCCGTTCGCCCCAGCAAGTGTAAAAGGAGCTCGGAAACTGGGAACGGGACGAGAGACGGGATGGAGGGCGAAGCAATGGGCAAGAGCGGGTACGTGTGTATCCACAGAGTGTGTGAGTGAACAGAACGTATCAGTGTTCAGATCAGCCATGATCGAATGGAGGAGCAGGCTCAATGGGCCTTATGGCCTAATTTGGCACCTATGTCTTATGGATGTATGGTGTTGCTCAAAGTGAGTGTAAACATCTGTATATGTGCACCCCATTCATCCGTGCAATCAATCCTGCTCTCCAGCTATCTTGGACTCCCTCACCACCAAATCTCATTCTATCAAACCCTGTGCAGTGACTGGGCTGCCATGCAAAGCCAACTCTGAAAGAACTGGCACTGCTCTGAACTGGAAGCCAGTCATCTTTGGTCCTAAGGGAATATATTAGGAGGAGAAGGAAGCAGATATAAATGAAAGATGTTGGTGTTGCTGCCACTCATTGCACCAGAGGGTATAGAGTTCTAACTTAGCAATAATTCTATTCAAGGTTAGCTTCTTGGTTTGATTGTGTGGTTTGATACGCCCATAATATCTGAGAAAGATATGGAAGAGAACTTTAATCTCAAACGCAAGGGAAGCGATGGACCACATCCTGATAAATCTGATTAGTATAGATGGGTACTTGATGTTCAGCATGGACATGGTGGGCTGAAGGGGCCTTTTCAGGTTGTATGACTCTATGACTTGAAGTCCAGTCAAAGGACAACCAAACCAAAACCGTCGCACTGTAAATCAAGCTTTCCCTAGAAGGAATTGAAAGTCAAAAAACTGCAGATGCTGGAATTCTAATATAAAAACATACCATTCTGATAACAGACACAGGTCAGGCAGCACCTGTGGGGAGAGAAACAGAGTCAACATTTCAAGGCGATGACCTGAAATGTTGCCTTTGTTTCCCTTTCTGCAGATCCTTCCAAAACGAATGTATTGATTGGTAATGATGAAGAAAGGAGATTTAACACGTGGAATTAAACAGGCAGACCTTTACCTTTGCAATGCATGAATGTAGGAAAGGTAGGAATGGCCTGCACCGCTCCTTGAGCTGCTCTGTAGACCAGGCCTGATTCAGAACTACGTCCGTTCCTTGTCCGCTGCCTGACCTGTTGAGTTCCTCCACCAATTTGGTTTTTGCTCAATATCTCATCATCTGCAGTCTTCTGTGTCTCCTGATTTAGGTCTCGCCCATTTTCCCACCTGGTCTCCTTTCCTCTGATTCTATGTGTCCAAAGTGTTCTCTATCTTGCCCTTGAATATGCTCAATGGGAAAATGCCCTCGTCCCTCTACCAAAGGATTCCAGAGTCACAGCCCTCTATGTGAAAAGAAAATCATCTAACCTTATCTCGAGTCCCTAATGTCAGAGGGACCGTCCTCTGAATCTACCCAGTCAATTCCTGGTGGAATCTCAACAGAGCTTCTCATTGTACAAAGGGGCCGAGGGGAGCATCCTGGGGCCAGGGGATTGTGCAGACCATTGTAATGCTCCGGTCCAAAATTAATAATGGTGCATCGAGCAGCCCCCCCCGCCCCCCCCCCATCCTATTCAACGATGGCATGGAACTGTTGCTAAGTTCCCCGCTCCTAGCAAAGCAGATCAAATTATAGCAAATGGTTATGACCTCATTTGTTTTGCTTAAAAGCCAAACTCTGAAAAAAATTGACAGTTATTAAAGGTCAAACGAATTGTGTCTCGTTTACAACAAGCAGACGAAAGGGCTCAGTGCTCTTTCTGTTCTCTCGCAACCAGTGGAGACACATTAAGGATATTGTTTACTCATTATCCGTGTGTTGGAAGTCCACAATTGGTCGTCAATGTTAAAGAACAATTGGATGAGATGCAAACGTTATTGAGGTTAATTACAGTCAGGCATCATACTATTTGATGAAATCTCACATATTAAATAAAAACATTAAAAACTCAGAACTGACAGCTCGCAATGCTGGTGTTTAATTAACAAAATGAATGTGTTGTTAGCTGTGGATCAGCTTGGAAATTATGGGAGTAGGTAAAACAAAGTGCGGCAGGAGGACTGAGATCTCTCCTTTAGGAGTGATTACTGAAGAAAGAACGGAAGGCAGCTTACTTGATATAAAGTGGGCCATTTGGCCTTCTATACCTATGCGAGCTCGTAAGGTTGCAATTCGTCCCATTCTCAGTTCTTTCTTCAAGCACTAGTCAAACGTTTCCTTTTCCAGTCATTGCCCTTTGGAACGCATGTTAATGTGGCACCTTCAGCCCTCAAAGGTTGCAGTACATCTCCTACTCTGCAGTCTTGTTCGTCCGCAGTTTTCATTGCTCCACCACTGACTGCCTGGGCTCTCAGCTCCTGAACACCCCCTAATCTCTCCACCGCTTTATCTTCCTTAGAGCACTCTTCAATCTTACCTCCTGGACCAGGTCCAGTGTATGAAGTCCAAAGAAAGGTCCCAACCAGAAACGTTCTCCAGAGATGCTGCCTGACACGCTGAGTGACTCTAGCACTTTACGCCCTTTTCTAGTGTCCAAAGATCTCCTTGAGCAGTCCGGTTGGGGTTGTTTAATGATGCGACTGTGGGATATTTTGTTCCATTGGAGATCTGGATAAATGTTGATTGTCACAAAGACGTACAGCACAGAAAGAGGTCCTTCGAGTCCATGCTGACCATCAAACACCCATTAGTAAAGTAAAGTATCCTTTATTGTCATTCAGACATTTCAGTCTGAACAAAATTATATACCGTGCAGTCATAACATAGAATAAAATAACAAAACACACACTTAACACAGTTTAACAACCACCACAGTAAGTCTACCAGGCACCTCCTCACTGTGATGGATGGCAAAAGTCTTAAAGTCCTTGTTTCTTCCCTCCTCGTCTCCCTCTGCGTTGAGGCGATCCAGCTTTCGCTGTAGGGACCCCGCCAGGGTGACGGTAAGTCCAGCGGCCGTATCCGAGCTCCGCAAACGGACTGGTTTAAATTCCGCGGCCCGGGGCGGTCGAAGCTGCCGAATTTTACATTAATCCTGCGTTAATCCCATATTCCCATCATCTCCTCTCAGATTCTAGTACTCACCTACACAAAAGGAGCAATTTACTGATCAATTAACCTACTACCTGCAAGTCGTTGGGATGTGGGAAGAAACCAGGACACCTGGGGAAAGCCCACACAGTCACAGGTAGAATGTGCAAACACCACACAAGTGAGGCAGTGTGAGGTGGCAGCTTCACTTGCAGTGCCACTAAGCCACTCCTACTCACCCTGAGTCTAGAACTCAATGTTAGAAAGATTGGTATAGGCAGAGACCCTATTTAAATAAAAAACAGGATAGCCCACATCCATCATTAAAATTGTTAGAGTTATATAAAAATTATAAAAGGTATCTTGGCACATGTGACAATGATAAACCAACAAATACAAACACAAGAGACTGCAGATGCTGGGATATGGAGCAAAAAACAAAAAAACGATGGAGGAACTCATCAGAAAGACACAAAATGCTGGCGTAACTCAGCGGGTCAGGCTGCATCTCTGGAGAAATGATTCGGAGACGTTTCGGGTCGAGACTCTTCTTCAGACTGAGAGTCAGGGGCAGGTGAAACGAGATATAGGTGGGGAAATAGAGAGATATAGAACAAAGATATGCAAAAATGTAACGACAATCAAGGAAAGGTGGAGTCCACAAGGGTCTATTGTTGGCTGTGGACCAGGTGATAACAAGTTACACAGACAATGAAACTCAACAGGATGAAAAATGAAACTAGTAAGATGACAAGGTGTGGGAGGGACGGAGAGAGAGGGAATGCAAAGATTACGTGATATTAGCTAAATCAAAATTCATACGCTGTTGTAAGCTGCCCATGCAAAAGGTGAAGTGCTAATGGTCCAATTTGCGTTTGGCCTCACTTTGACAATGTAGGAGGCCCAACACTTTGTCCCCTTCCCATTCCCATATTGACCTACGAGGAGCGCGGCAGGCCAGGCAGCGTCTGTGGAAGGGAATAAACTGTTGATTATTCAGGAAGACATCCTTCATCTGTATTGAAAGAGTATTGAATACTTGATTGAAGCATGCTTTTGGGCAGAGCAGATGAGGCTTGCATTTATTCAGGGCTTTCCACTGCTTCAGAGTGTCTCAGAGATCTGTATAGGTCATTAACCTGAAATAGTACACTGTAAACAATATAGTAAATGAGAAAGAAATGTTCAGTGTGTGTATATTATACATACATACACAAAAAAGAATGCAAAAAGAATAAAGCAATGCCAAGTGTATGTAGTTCAGAGCTAATTTGGAGGTTGCAGTGTTTCATCGCCTGCTGGCTGTAGTGAAGAAGATGTTCCTGGACATTGCAGTTTTCAGGCTCCTGTACCTTCTTCCCGATGGCAGGGGTGAAATGTGTGTGTGGCCAGGGTGGTGTTAGTGAGACTGGACAGCTTGAGTTACAAGAAGAGGCTGGATGGGGTGGGACATTTGTCCCTGGAGCATGGGAGAGTAAGGGGCGATCTGAGAGGAGAAAATAAAATCAAGAAGAGAATAGATAAGACGGATGGTGACAGTCTTTCTCCCAGGGAAAGTTGGTGTCTGAAACTAAAGATGAGAAGGAAAGGAATTAAAAGGGACTTTTTTTTCACACAGCAGGTGGTGGGTATATGGAATGAGTTGCCAGAGGAAGTGGTAAAGGTGGGTGCAATTGGAATGTTTCAAATGCATTTAGACAGGTACATGGACAGGAAAGGCTAAGAACAGTGTGGGCTGAAGCTCAGGTACACGGGACGGGTTGGGCTGCAGGCCCTGTTTCTCTGCGGCATGACTCTCTGACTCGGTGGCAGGTGTGGAGGCTGCTCTGCTGATGCACGCAGGCGAGGGCGCCGTTGCCCCTCGCCCCGTGGAGACCCCGTCACTTCCGCTGACACAGCACTTTCCCCAGGTGTCAGCCGCCACATGTTATTTTTAAGGCACGGCGGCTGCGGAAGCCCTTCAGCGCAGTTGGATCCGGTGGAAACGATGACAGATTTTCCACCGGCACTGCCGAGTGTGGGCTTCGCAACGCAGCTGTAGGGGAAGTGGTAATCAGCTTGGTTGTGTCTCAGGAAGTACTGAATCAAGATTTCTGAGTGGGTAATCGATGTTACCGTCCTCTCAGCCCCCCCCCCCCCCCCCAATCTGGCCATGTGGTTCAATTACAAGCATGTTAGCATGTGTGTGTGTCTGATCATAAGGTCATGTGATAGGAGTAGAATTAGGCCATTCGGCCCATCAAGTCTACTCTGCCATTCAATCATGGCTGATCTATCTGTCCCACCTAACCCCATGCTTCTGCCTTCTTCCCATAACCTCTGACACCTCTACTCATCAAGAATCTATCTATCTCTGCCTTAAAAATATCCACTGACTTGGCCTCCACAGCTTTCTGAGGCAAAGAATTCCACAGATTCACCGTCCTCTGACGAAAGAGATTTCTCCTCATCTCCTTCCTCAAAGAACGTCCTTTAATTCTGAGGCTATAACCTCTAGTCCTAGACTCTCCCATTAGTGGAAACATCCTCCCCACATCCATTCTATCCAAGCCTTTCACTATTCAGTGTTTCAACGAGGTCACCCCTCATTCTTCTAAACTCCAGCGAGTACAGGCCCAAATGCTCATTGTAGGTTAACCTAATCATTCCTGGGATCATTCTTATGAACCTCCTCTGGACACTCTCCTGAGCCAGCACATCCTCAGATATGATGTCCAAAACGGCTCACAATACTACAAATGCGGCCTTACCAGCACTGTATAAAGCCTCAACATTACATCCCTGTGATGACACAGTTACGTCAAGCAACTACAAGAACTGAATATTCAAGGGTATACGTCCTATCCAAAAGACAGACAGGTGGGCAGAGAGGATGGGTAGCTCTGTTGGTGAGGAATGAAATTCAGTCCCTTGCAAGGGGTGACATTGAAACAGGAGATGTGAGTCAGTATGGATAGAACTAAGGAATTGTAAGGGTAAAAATACCCTAATTGACTTATCTACAGGCCCCCAAACAGTAGTCTGGATATAGGGTGCAAGTTAAATCAGGAGTTAAAATTGGAATGTTGTAAAGGTAATGCTATGGTTGTTATGGGAGATTTCAACATGCAGGTAGACTGGGAAAATCAGGTTGGTACTGGACCCCAAGATATGGAGTTTGTGGAGTGCCTCCATGATGGATTCTTGGAGCAGTTCGTATTGGAGCCGACAAGGGAGAAGACAATTCTGGATTTAGCGTTATGTAATGAACCGGATTTGATAAAGGAACTCGAGGTTAAGGAGCCATTAGGAGGTAGTGACCATAATATGGTCAAGTTTAATCTGCAATTGGAGGGGGAGAAGGGTAAATTGGAGGCGTCAATGTTGCAGTTGAATAGCGGGGACTCTGGAGCCATGAGGGAGGGGCTGGCCAAAGTTGACTGGAAAGATACCCTAGCAGGGATGACAGTGGAACAACAATGGCAGGTATTGGACAGGTTGGGTGAGTGGGCAGATGCATGGCAGATGCAATTTAATGAGGATAAATGTGAGTTTATCCACTTTGGTAGCAAAAACAGGAAGGCAGATTACTATCCAAATTGTGTCAAGTTGGGAAAAGGGGAAGTACAACGGGATCTGGGGGCGGGGGTCCTTTTTTATCAGTCCATGAAAGTAAGCATGCGGGTACAGCAGGCAGTGAAGAAAGTGAATGGCATTGTTTTTTTAAATCAAAATATTTATTCAATTATTAAGAAATAATATTTACACTACAATAAAACAAGCCAGAACCCACCACCATAATACAATACAAACATATATCCATAATAAACTACAATACAACTATGTTACAATCCTTGTTGAGGATACATTCAACACCCTGCGGAGCCCAGCGGTCCCGGAACTCCCCAGGGTGCCTGTGGACAGGGCGTATTCCCTTTCTAACCCCACCCGGGCACGGACGTATCCCCTGAAAAGGGGAAGGCAGCCGGCTCGGGTAGAGCCCTCCACCGCCTGGTGCCTTGACTCGCGGATGGCCAGCTTGGCCGGGCGCAAGAGCAACCCAACCAGGACATCTTCAGCCCTACCCTCTCCCCCTACGCACAGGGTGTCCAAAGATGAGGATGGTGGGTGAAAAATGCAGCCAGAAGGCAAGGAGCAGCCCCTTTAGGTATTCAAACAGTGGCTGCAGCCTCACGCACTCCATGTACATGTGGTACACAGACTCTTCCAGCCCGCAAAAGTGGCATGTGGCTGGCGAGTCTGTGAACCGCAACAAATGGCATGTTGGCCTTTACAACAAGAGGAGTTGAGTATAGGAGCAAAGAGGTCCTTCTGTAGTTGTATAGGGTCCTAGTGAGACCACACCTGGAGTAATGTGTGCAATTTTGGTCCCCTAATTTGAGGAAGGACATTCTTGCTGTTGAGGGAGTGCAGCGTAGGTTTACAAGGTTAATTCCCGGGATGGCGGGACTGTCATATGTCGAGAGAATGGAGTGGCTGGGCTTGTATACTCTGGAGTTTAGAAGGATGAGGGGCGATCTTATTGAAACATATGATTATTAAGGATTTGGACATGCTAGAGGCAGGAAACGTGTTCTCGATGTTCGGGGAGTCCAGAACCAGGGGCCACAGTTTAAGAATAAGGGTTAAGTCATTTAGAACGGAGATGAGGAAACACTTTTTCTCACAGAGAGTTGTAAGACTGTGGAATTCTCTGCCTCAGGTGGAGGCCGGTTCTCTGGATACTTTCAAGAGAGAGCTAGATAGGGCTCTTAAAGATAGCGGGGTCAAGGGATATGGGGAGAAGGCGGGAAAGGGGTACGGATTGGGGATGATCAGCCATGATCACATTGAATGGCTGTGCTGTCTCGAAGGGCCGAATGGCCCACTCCTGCACCTATTGTCTATTGTCTAAAACATGAGCAGGAGTAAGCCACTCAGCCTTTCAAGCCGGCCCTGCCATTCAATGCTGATCCATATTTTGACAACAGTTGTGCCCAAGACCGCAAGAAATTGCAGAGGTTTGTGTCTGTAGCCCAGTCCAACCTACAGACTAGACACCCCACCATTGGCTCCATCTACACTTCTCGCTGCCTCGGGAAAGCACCCAACATAATCAAGAACTATTTTCACCCCAGTCATTCCCACTTCTCCCACTCTCATCGGGCAGAAAGTACAAAAGCTTGAAAGCACGTACCACCGGATTCAGGTACAGCTTCTTTCCTGCTGTCCTCCCATAAGCTAGGATGCAGACCTGATCTTCTAATCTGCCTTTTCTCTAACAAACGCTGTAATGCTGTAAAGCTATATTCTGCACTCTCTATTTTTTTTATTTTTTTTTTGCGCTGTCTGATGTATAGTGTGATTTTCCTGGATAGCACTCAAAATAAAGCTTTTCACCGTATCTCGGTACTCATGACAATAATAAACCGGTGCCATTACTATTGATGGTAAATAGATGTAACCCCAGAGTGGATCCCTGCGAGAATCCATTTGTTATATCTTGCCAACTTAAAAATGACCCAGTTATTCTCCTTATTGTCTACCCAAGATGACACATTATTCCCAAAGCCCTGTGAATGTACCTTGAACGGTAACCTTTTACATCACACCTTACCAAATGCACTACACCCACTGGTTCACCTTTACACTTCCTCAAAGTACTCTAATTGTTTTGTCAACCGTGATTTCCCTTTTACAAAACCATTATTGAGTCTGCTGCATTGTCTTATGACGGTCTGAATCTCCTGCCATTACCTAATTAATAATGGGTTCCAACAATTTCTCAAAATTTCAGACCGAGCCTGTTTTATGCTTTTGGTCATTCTCGTCTCTTAAGCAGAGATATTAGAGCCACTGTTTTCCAATCATCTGGGGCCTCTCCGTGATTTAGTGAAAGTTGGAAGATCGCAAATATGCTTAAGGTTAATCGTTGTTAAGGTTTCATATTTAAATCCTGAACTCTGCACAGGACAAAACCTTTGAATTTAGTTTAGATTAGATTACAGGCCCTTCGACCCACCGAGACCACACACTAACACTGCCCTACACACACTAGGGACAATTTACACTTATACTTAGTCAATTAACTTACAAACCTGTACATCTTTGGAGTGTGGGAGGAAACCGAAAATCTCAAAGAAAAGACCCACGTGGTCATGGGGAGAACATACAATCTACGTACAGACGGCACCCGTAGTCGGGATAGAACGCGGATCTCCGGCGCTGCAAGCGCGGTAATGCAGCAACTCTACCGCTGCGCCACCGTGCCGCCCAATGCCCTTAACATGTCAGTACCGCTTTGAATTCTCGTAAGTTTTATTCCCCTTGAAAATACAAGCGGCGAATTGAAGGCCATCATATCTCTCAATCAGCACAGCAACATTATTTTTAGATGTAAAATGGGGAAATGATCATGAAGATATTTTAATGCAGAGAATAGTTGTGGGTTGACTGGGAACAGGTGTTGGTCCATGGGGGTAGAACATGGCTATTTCTAATCTTTGTTTCCATCTGTTATCAGTTCTACTTGTGTGCCAGTGAAATAATCATCTCGGACAGATTTGTAGACAGTACACACTTGTCTTTTATCAAGCTTATCACTGAATAGCAAGCTCCTGTAGTACACTAGATCACCCAGTGCATTCAGGGCTCACAATGGGTCTTATTAGCGCAGTAAAAGACATTCAATATTTTATTTGAGAATGGTCTGTGAAGGGGATCCTCTTTGACGTCTTCCTGAGTTAGAACAAATACCAGGCAGATCAGATAGCCCAGAAAAGACACAAAATGCTGGAGTAACGCAGTGGGCCAGGCAGCGGCCATGGAAAACATGGATAGTGTCATAGAGTCAGAGTCACAGAGTGAAACAGCGCAGAAACAGGCCCTTCGGCCCAACTTGCCCACACCAGCCAACGTGTCCCAGCTGCACTAGTCCCACCTGTCTGCATTTGGTCCACATCCCTCCAAACCTGTCCTATTTATGTACCTGTCCAACTGTTTCTTAAATGTTGGGAGAGTCCCTGCCTCAACTATCTCCTCTGGCAGCTGAGAATTGATGGGAATGTGAGAATAAAATGGGATGGTGTAAGCGAGGGCCTGATGGTCAGCAATAGCCTGTAGGCCAAAGGGCCTGGTTCCATGATGCATGACTCTAATACTCAATAGATTGATAGATTAATTGGTTATTGTAAATTTTGCAGGTGTAGGCAGGTAGTTACAGGGAAATGAGAAGGGGAAAGGATTACCCTGAGAGCTGGAATTGACTCAATGGGCCGAACTGCCTCCATCTACATGATTACAAAATTGGTCTGAAGAAGGGTTTCAACCTGGAACATCACCGATTCCTTGTCACCAGAGATGCTGCCTGACCTGCTGAGTTACTCCAGCATTTTGTATCTATCTTCGGTGTAAACCAGCATCTACAGTTCCTTTCTGCGCATTACACAATTGATATTGGTTTATTATTGTCATGCGTACCAACATAGAATGAAAAGCTTTGTTTGTGTGCTGTCCAGGTAAATGAAATCATGCCATAGATGAGTAAAGTCAAGCTATCCACAAGTATGTGGGAAGGAACTGCAGATGCCCAACTGGAGTAACTCAGTGGGACTGGAGAGACGGAATGGGTGAACTTTTCAAGCCAACAGGGAGAAAAATACCAGAATGCAGAATATAGTGTGATAGCATTACAACGTTACTGTGGCAGAGATAAAGTTTATTGTCCGCCATTCAGTCCGCATGCCTCCCATTAGGTATTGTCTTAGCTATGCAAAGCTGTGCCTGGAGCCAGCCCATGCTTGACACAATGCCGACTCCACTTGGCTAGTCTCTCTTGACCAAAATCCCCCGCTCGATTTAGGAACTCTGACTGTCCTTGTTCGTAGAGTTCCAAAGATTTGAAATCGGTTTACTCTCGACTATCTGCCTCCGCCGTCCCATTGTAGTTTCTTTCTTCCCACCTTCCTTTTGTTCCTTCCTTCAGTCATATCCGCCCCACCAAACTCACCCGGATCCAACTATTACCTGTGCTGCCATCTCGAGTGTCCTAATGTAGGGTTTTCGACCCTGGTCATTCCTTCTTCTCCCAGCTCCTGTCTAGCGTAATAATTTAGAGAAGCTTGAAATCACACACCACCAGACTCGGGAAGAGCTTCTTCCCCTCTGTTAACAGGCTTCTGAACAGTCCTCCCACAAGCTAGGGCACTGTCTGATTTGCCTTTACCCCATTGCAAACAGAGGACTTTATCTACAGAACTGATGCACTACAAAGCTGAGAACTATACTCTGCACTCTGGATCTTCTCCTTTGCTCCACCAACGGTACTTGACGTTGACGATTGTATTTGTGTATAGTATTATCAGAACTGATTGGGTAGCATGAAAAACAAAGCTTTTCACGGTACCGCAGTGTATGGGACAATAATAGAACTAAGCCTAAACCTCCACAAATGTTTCTCAACTGAATTCCTCCAGAAATGTGTTGTTTGCTCCAGATTCCAGTGTCTGCAGGGCCTGATGGTCCGCAGCCCAGGGTACTTAAGGAAGTGGCTCTAGAAATCGTGGACGCATTGGTGATAATTTTCCAATGTTCCATAGATTCAGGATCAGCTCCTGTGGATTGGTTCAATCTGCTCCTAACTTGTATAGAACATAGAATAGTACAGCACAGGAATAGTTTGTTCAGCTCACAATTTCAACGCTGAAGATAATGCCAAAGTAAGCTAATCCCTTCCACCAGCAGATGGTCCATATCCCTCCTTTCACTGCATATTCATGTGCCCATGATCAAGCGTCTTGAACACCACTATTGTATCCACCTCAACCACAAGAAGTGGCAGCATATTCCACACACCCACCACTCTCTGTGTAAAATTTGCCCCGCATATCTCCTTTAAACTTTCTCCCGATGACCTTGTGATAATAAACTAAACTAAACTAAATTATTCTCAGAACCTATGCCCTTTTCCTTAGGGGAATGATACTCTCAGCAATACCCTTTAACATTTAACATTTATATTAACATTAAATTAACATTTATACCATTTAATACCATTTAACAATTTAACAGAAGCACCAAATATTGTAGAGGAATATTGTCTCAGATCTCCCAATTTCTCCTGATGGAAGAATTCACTACCTAGCCAGAAGTCACTTAGACTGAAAATCTTTTGACTTTCTCAGTTTTGCATGCCAGAATCCCCGGAGTGAGGCTGTGAACTCAAAACTTTCATGACTCAGAGGTGAGAGTGCTCCCCACCGAGTCAAAAACGTAACGAGCTGAATTGATATGGTTCCCAAAGCACCGGTCCAAACTCTCGAATCTTGTATGATTACAATGGAATGGAATTGATTCAGTTGCTGAAGTTAATGGCTCTAGCACTGGGCCTGAAAGTAGCTTTTTTCAGCACTTTTTGCTGGTTTTCAGATGGAAATGCAGATTGTTGGCACTCGCACTTGACTGAGGACTAGTTTGAGCTTGTATTGATGGTGCAAAAGCATTAATTTACGTATTACAGCACAAAAGGCCATTCTGCGCATCATTTTCATACCTGCTTCAAATCCTATCAGTCCCATTCTCCTCTCCTTATTTTCCTGTATCCCTGAAGCATCGTCGCACTCACACATCGTGGAAACATGGAACTGCAGACCTGGTTTTCACAAAGGGACATAAAGTGCTGGAGTAACTCAGCAGGACATCTTTGGAGAACATGATTCAGTGACGTTTTGGGTCGAAAGAAGGGTCTCAACCTGACACGTCACCTTTCCATCTTCTTCAGAGATGCTGCTTGACCCGCTGAGTAACTCCAGCACTTTGTGTCTCTCACACACGTTTATCAACTCAGCTTTGAATCTTTTCGCCATTGTCCTTCACTAATGGGTAATTTCTCAAGCTATTGGAGGTTGAGAGGACCTGAAGTTAATATGGAGGCTGAGGGGAGACCTGATGGACGTTTATAAAGTTATGCAAGGCATAGATAGTGTAGACAGTCAGAGCCTTTTTTTCCCCGGGGCAGAAAAATCAAATCATTCAATCAATCAAAGACTTTATTGCCATTCAAAAATACACCAACAAATGCAAGACTGAACGAAATGTTGTTGCATCTGGCTCACCGTGCAACATAAAATACCAAAAGGATAAAATGGATAAAAAGATAAAATAGATAAAAAGATAAAAGAGATAAAATAGATAATAGTGGCGGCACATTATATGGAAATCAAGAGTCTGATGGCTCGGGGGAAGAAGCTGTGGCAAAACCTGGCCGTTCTGCTCCTTATACTGCGATACCTTTTGCCCGAGGGCAGCAGAGTGAACAGTCCTTGATGGAGATGTGTGGGGTCTTTTATAATGCTGTTGGCCTTGGACAAAGCAACGTTTGCACGCAATGCCCCGGGTTGAAGGAAGAGAAGTCCCAATTACTTTTTCAAATAATAGGGGGCATAGCTGTAAGGTCAGAGGGAGAAAGTTTAAAGGAGCGATGCGGGGCAAATTTTACACAGACAGTGGTGGGTGTGTGGAATATGCTGCCACTTCTTGTGGTCGAGGCGGATGCAATAGTGGAGTTCAAGAGGTTTTTTCATGGGCACATGAATATGCAGTGAATGGAGGGATATGGACCATGTGCGGGTGGAATGGATTAGTTTAATCTGGCATCATGTACGGCATTGAAATTGTGGGCTGAAAGAACTATTCCTGTGCTGTAACCATATAACCATATAACAATTACAGCACGGAAACAGGCCCTCTTGGCCCTTCCAGTCCGTGCCGACCATTTGTTTTCCCCTAGTCCCATCTACCTGCACTCAGACCATACCCCCCCCCCCCATGCCCTTCTCGTCCATATGCCTATCCACTTTACTCTTAAATGTTAAAATCGATCCTGCCTCCACCACTTCTACTGGAAGCTCATTCCACACAGCCACCACCCTCTGAGTAAAGAAGTTCCCCCTCACGTTACCCCTAAACTTCTGTCCCTTAATTCGCATGTCATGCCCTCTTGTTTGAATCTTCCCTACCCTCAATGGGACAAGCTTATCCACATCAATTCTGTCTATCCCTTTCATCATTTTAAAGACCTCAATCAAGTCTCCCCTTAACCTTCTGTGCTCCAAAGAATAAAGACCTAAAACTGTATTGTTCTATGTTCTATACAAGGTCGGATCAGATTGAACCTTTTCTGTATTAAGGTCCTGGATGATCCAATTGTAACCTAATTTATATTTTCCCGCTTACCTGTTGGAACTTTCAGCCCCCCCCAGCTCATCCAGGATCTGTCCAGCATTGTGGGCAGCAGCTTGGCACAGCTGGTAGAGCCGCTGCCTCATGGGTTCAGTGTGTATGGCGTTTGTATTGGTTTCCTCCGGATGCTCCGGTTTCCTCCTACATTCAAAAGACAGGCAGGTTGGTTGGTTAATTGGCCACTGTAAATTGTGCCCAGTGTGGCGTGTGTGGGGGGGGGGGAGGAGTTGATGATATGAGGACTCTCCTATCCTATCCTATCCTCGATCTCTCTTGCTATTGAATCTCTCTCCCCCCTCTCTCTATGTATCCATCACTCATTCTCCCTTTCCCCATACATTAGAAACATGGAAACATAGAAAATAGGTGCAGGAGGAGGCCATTTGGCCCTTCGTGCCAGCACCGCCATTCATTGTGATCATGGCTGATCGTCCCCAATTAATAACCTGTGCCTGCCTTCTCCCCATATCCCTTGATTCCACTAGCCCCTAGAGCTCTATCTAACTCTCTCTGAAATCCATCCAGTGATTTGGCCTCCACTGCCCTTTGTGGCAGGGAATTCCACAAATTCACAACTCTCTGGGTGAAAACGTTTTTTTCTCACCTCAGCCTTAAATGGCCTCCCCTTTATTCTAAGACTGTGTCCCTGGTTCTGGACCCGCCCAACATTGGGAATTTCTTTTTTTGCATCTAGCTTGTCCAGTCCTTTTATAATTTTATATGTTTCTATAAAATCCCCCCTCATCCTTCTAAACTCCAATGGATACAATATTTTCAATCTTTCCTCATATGACAGTCCCGCCATCCCAGGGATCAATGTCGTGAACCTACGCTGCACTGCCTCAATCACAAGGATGTCCTTCCTCAAATTAGGAGACCAAAACTGAACGCAATACTCCAGATGTGGTCTTACGGGAGCCCTATACAACTGCAGAAGAACCTCTCTACTCCTATACTGAAATCCTCTTGTTATGAAGGCCAACATCCCATTAGTTTTCTTCACTGCCTGCACGCCCCCTTACCTATCCTAACCCCATTGAGATAATAATCTGCCCCCTTGTTTTTGCCACCAAAGTGGATAACCTCACATTTATCTATATTATACTGCCACGCATCTGCCCACTCACTCAACCTGTCCAGGTCACCCTGCAACTTCCTAACATCCTCTCCCAGTCTTTTCTATTCCCAGCCATCTCATCTTTTCCCTTGCTCTCCCTTCCCTTGATCCTTCCCCCTCTCTCCCTTATTCTCATTCTCCCTTTCCCTTGGTCTTCCCAACAGATGTATTATTTTTCGTTGTTCCTTGTTTTCTGTGTCACTCATTTATTGCCACATGACCATCTCTCTTTTATCCTTGTCTTTCTCTCCCTTGCCCTCACTCTGACTCTCTGTCTTTCTCTTGCTCTCACCCTTTCTGTTTTCCTCTCTTGGCTTTCTTTTTCTTACTTTCCCTATCTATCTACCCCAATTGTCCCCCCTTACTTAATGCTTCTCTCCTCCCTGCCCTCCACTCTCTCCCCTCTATCTTCACCCTCTACTTTCTCTCTCTACCCCCTCACTTCTGCCACTCGTTGCTCCCTCCTCCTCCCTCTCTCTCTCTCTCTCTCTCTCTCTCTCTCTCTCTCTCTCTCTCTCTCTCTCTCTCTCTCTCTCTCTCTCTCTCTCTCTCTCTCTCTCTCTCTCTCTCTCTCTCTCTCTCTCTCTCTCTCTCTCTCTCTCTCTCTCTCTCTCTCTATCTCTCTATCTCTCTATCTCTCTCTCTCTCTCTCTCTCTCTCTCTCTCTCTCTCTCTCTCTCTGTCTCTCTCTCTCTCTTCCCTCTCTTTTTCTGCCTCTCTCTCCCACACTGTCTCTCTCTCTCCCCCACACTGTCTCTCTCTCTCTCCCCCACTCTCTCTCTGCTTTTTCTCTTTTTTTTTCTACCTCAATCCTCTCCCCAGCTCGCTCCACCATCTCCCCTCTCTCACCATCTGCCCCCCCCCATTCCTTTCTCATTACTCTCCTCCCTCTTTCTGAATGCCCCCCTTACCCCTTCTCTTACCCCTCTTTTTCTCTTTGACTCTCTCTCCTCAACCCCCTCACTCTCTGCACCTCTCTCGTTCTCTCTAGCTTTTTATCTTTCTCTTTCTCTCTATCTACCTTTCGCTGCCTGCTCGCCCCCACTCCATCTCGTACCCCGGCTCATTCTCACTGCCCCCCGCCCCCTCGAGAAGCATCTCCTGGCAGTGCGATGAGTGTGTATCCTGGAGCAGATGCTCTTGCCGTGGCCCCCTGGATATGCCGGGCTCGGGCGCAGGGAGCGTGTTGAGTGGAGCATCTGCTCGCGCTGATCCCTGGCAACGCACAAATCCACTCAGCATACTTTGCCGACAACCCAGCGCTTAGCCCAGCCACTCACCACCTTGAACATGAGCTCTCGCGCTCAGAGACTGGTTGATATTCAAACACTGCACATCTCAGGCTATCTACTTTTACAGGAAGGCTCTCCAGTATTTTCAACCACTGCCTCCCCAATAGCTCCACCCACCCCATTGCTAACCCCTGCCCATCTCCGTTCAGTTGGCAGCCTTCGACGCCCAGGATTTATCCCAGGATCTGCCCGGTGCCTGCAGAGTCGCCTCGTGCTGAGTGTAAAACATTTCCCTGTGCCAATGCTTCTGCAATTTAAATTCTACTCAATGCATTTTTGCAGGGGAATAATTTTGCAGGTTTGAAAGCCTCGTGTGGCTGTACAAGAGCAGTGTGGGGTGCTCAGGAGAGGTTTTGAGAGGCTCTTCATCTGGGCAGAAGTGTCCAATACAATGGAGCCCATTCTCAAGAGAGCCTAGGATTGGGGCAGAGTGGAGGCCAGGCAGTCTTTGGAGGGTCCAGAACTGAATGTATAATTTCAGGACCGTTCAGAACTGGAGGGACAGTGTCAGGAGTATCTAGAACTGGATGCAGTTCCTTGGGAGGGTCTAGAATTGGGTTTAAGACTTGGGAGGAGTCTAGAACTGGTGGCATCATCTCCGGGGTGTCTAGAAGTGGGTTAACACACAGGGGCATCTAGTATTATGGATAGTGTTGATGGAGTCTAGAACTAGAAGCATTATTTCAGGGTGGTCTAGAATTGGGCTACCATCTCACTGTCATCTAGAACTGGAAGCACTATCCAGGTCTCAATCTAAAACTCGGGGTCGATCTCAGAAGAGTCCAGGTTTGGCTTCAGAGCTCTCATCCATCATCACTATTCCAGGTTATGGGTTACTCCAGCATTTTGTGTCTCCATATTGGAAACCAGCATCAGTAATTCCTTGTATCTCCTAGCTTTGTTGCTCTTTTGTGAAAATAATTCCCGCCGCTTTCCACAGTTACACTTGGTTGTCTGGGAAATGCGGTGAGGTGTCCTGAGGAGGCGATGGGTGCCACCGGAATGCAGGTCTTGCTTTCTGCCGCCTACCTGAGTAATCTAACGTGACACCAGTCATCTCCTCTGACGCCCACCCACAGTAGCATCCCTCACTCCACCCACAAAATGCAAATCGCTGACAGTTAAAGGATTAGTCTTGAAACCGAAATATGATGCAAATGAACAAGTTAAGTACTGGTGCCTCTGTGTCTTATGCACAAACAGTGGTGTTATTTCGAGGGAGCAATGGTGTGGTGTTAACCACCAGGCAGATACGTTCACTCATTGACAGATCAGCTTCTACGCTGGTAATACACAGATATGGCAGCAATGAAACAATAGCCTTGCTGGGCAGGGTGGTGGAGATGGGTTGGGAGAGCTGGACCTCATTGATTGAGGGTGGTGGAGGGAGGGGGAGTCTCCTTGGATTGTGTGTGAGCGAGAGAGACAGACAGACAGACAGACAGAGAGAAATAGTTTTTGTCCATCTTAGCGACAAGGCGGTGGTTTATGGAGTGTCTACCAGGCCAGGACAGCTGGTGATGGAATAACAAAGTCACACGCAAGGTTTGGCCTGGTAGCCGTTAATTAATCGTACACCACCGGACTCGGGAACAGCTTCTGTTACCAGGCTTCTGAATGGTCCTACCATGGGCTGGGATACTGTTCGATTCACCTCTACCCCATTGCAGACATTGAACTTTGTCTCTGGAACTGGTGCGCTACGATGCTGAGAACTACACTCTGCCCTCTCTCTGTATCTTCCCCTTTGCTCTACATGAATTTGACGTGATTGTATGTATGTATAGTATTATTTATTCTGATTGAAAAGCTTTGTTTTGCATGTTATCCATTGTCTACCTACCTAGTTTCACTGCCAATTTATTGTTTGTTGTATATTTGGTTGTTGCGTTGTTGTGTCAGTATGCTTGTGAAGCTGCAGTAAGTAAGACTTTAACTGTTCTGTTCCTGGTTCATGTATGACAACTAAATACTCTTCATATGGTAACCAGACATCCATGGTACTGTAATGAATAGCATCAAAAGCACATACTTTGCTAAGAACAAACACTTAATAAAAAGTGAAGAGAGAGAGGAAACTAGTTCTGCTGTTCATAGGATACATATGTACGTCAGAATTAAATTTTACGAACGCTCAATTGTATGCAGAGGTGTCTATGAGTCGAGCATTTCTAACCCAGAGCCAGCCTGTTGAGTAAACAGGAGAATATCAAGAAGCGCACAGAGGAATAGACATCTACCGGAGCATACATCTACATATCCTTAAATGTAACAAACAGCTTAATTATAGAGTCATAGCCATACATGCAGCATGGAAACAAGCCCATCGGCCCAACCTGCCCGCATTGACCATCATGCCCCATCCACACTAGTCCCACCTGCCTGTGTTGGCCCATACTCCCTCTAAACCTACCCTATCCATGTACCTGTCTAAATGTTTCTTAAACGTTGTTATCGTACCTTTCCTCAACTACTTCCTCTGGCAGCTCGTTCCAGATACCTACCACCATTTGTAGGTAAAAAAGTTACCCCTCAGGTTCCTATTAAATCTTTCCTCCCTCACCTTAAATCTATGCCCTCTGGGTTCTCAATTCCCCTACATTGAGCAAGAGACTGGGCAGTGTGTTTACCTGCTCTATTCCTCTCACGCTTTTGTTTACATGTATAAAATCACCCAATTAGGTGGTCAAAAAGGCAGAGTGAAACGGGTCCGTATTTATCTATTATGCAATTGTAGCAAGAATTCCCCAATTTTAAAATGAAAACAGCAAACTATGGAAACACTCAGCCATTCGGGCAGATTCTGTGGAAAGGGAAACTGTTAATTTCCAGTTTAAGACCTTTCATCCAAACTGGAAACTAGGGAAACCATTTCTCTCCCCACAAATACTTCCTGACCTGTATTTCCAGCATTTTGTTTCAGATTTCCAGCAACTGCTGTTTTTCATTTTCATTCACTAATTTTATACACCATTTCTCTTTACGATAAAGACCAATGTTCCTTCTTTTTCCTGTATGAAGACATTTTTTCACTGCAACATTTGAAAGCAAACACCCACAATACTGGTCTGTTATTGAGGAACAAACATGGGCCAGGACTTTAGATAATAGTCCACTTGGATGTTACATCTGAGAGAGGAGTTAGACTAAATGTGATTCCGATAAGCCAGCCTCTCTGATAATGCCGAACTGGTGGGTCAAACTGAGTCCGTAGTTTGTATCTCCGGATGTTGTATTCCATATCCTTTACTTTACTTTAGAGTTACAGCATGGGATCAGGCCCTTCAGCCCACCGGGCCCATGCCGACCCACGATCACCCTGTACTAGCACTCTCCTACACACTAGGGACAAATTACAATTTTACTGAAGCCAATTAACCTACAAACCTGTACATGGTTGGAGTGTGAGAAGAAGCTGGAGCACCCTAAGGAAAACTCACGTGGTCACAGGGAGAATGTACAAACACTGTACAGACAGCACCACTGGTCAGGATCGAACCCGGGTATCTGGAGCTGTAAGGCAGCAATTCTACAGCTCGATCCCTTAAACTGTAGAGAGTAGCACAGGTTAAACATCCAAAGGTTAGGCAGGTAAGCACAAAATATAACTAAAGTGTTTGTGCTTTCAACTATTGCACATTTGAACTCGTGTTGAATTTATTGTCATATGCCCAAGTACGGTGAAATACAGGTACAATGAGCATCTTGCTTTTAGCAACATTGCGTTTAAATAGACAGAGGCACACAAAAACACGACTTTTACAAAGCAGTGAAAAGAAAATACTGTGTAAAAAACAAGACATTGTGCAAAAATACACAAGTAGAAATGTCAATGGTAGTTAAAGAGGCGGTGTCCAGTTTTCTGTTGATAAGGTAGGATAAAAGTATTTCTGTCCCTGAACCTGGTGATGCCGAGCTTCATGTTGATGTACCTCTTGCAGCAAGAAGGTATGTGTCGGATTGTGCAGGACACCATAATATTGGTGCCCGACTCATTGAGTTACTCCAGCATTGTGTGTCGATCTTCACCATTATATTATCCAGGGCACGATTAATAATTATTTTACAGATATGCCATAGACCTTTTTCAGTCCCTTTTGGAGAGCCGATGGTGGCTTGGTTTGTCATCTCCCGGTAATGCGGCACGCAATCTTTCAGTACTGCAGGGGCGTTTAAAAGCCTAGGATTCGCGCTCATTTCCCAGGAGTGCAACTCGAACCCATCATCCTGTGACTCAGGGTGTGAGTGCTACCCACTGGCGATAATCCACTCTGTGTGTCACACGTTACAAAGCTCCCGGTCTCGTGAAACAGGCTCACTGCGAGTCCAGCCGCAGGAGGTTTTTGTGTTGGAACCTTTGGAGTGTTTTCTTAAGGTTTGCTGCTTTTGTACACAGCTAGGGCCAACCTCCTTCACGTCATGTGGCGTCGCTCGTTAGCCGAGGCAACCCCTGGGCTTTGAGAAGTATCCAATTACAGGAACGAACAAATCTACCACAGATAGAGACAAGAAGCTGGCGTAACTCAGTGGGACAGGCGGCATCTCTGGAGACGTGTTAAAGGAACTGCAGATGCTGGAGAATCGAGGGTACACAAAAGGCTGGAGAAACTCAGCGGGTGCAGCAGCATCTAAGGAGCGAAGGAGATAGGCGACGTTTCGGGTCGAGACCCTTCTTCAGACTGGTCAGGGATCAGGGAAACAAGAGATATAGACGGTGATGTGGAGAGATAAAGAACAATTAATGAAAGATATGCAAAAAAGTATCGATGATAAAAAGGGAACAAGCCATTGTAAGCTGTTAGGAGTGTGAAAATGAGAAGCTAGTGCGACTAGGGTGGGGGAGAGATAGAGAGGGCTGAGGGAGAGGTGGGAAGGGGAGGAGACAGCAAGGGTTAACAGAATTAAGAAAATTCAATGTTCAAGCCCAGAGGATGCAGACTCCCCAAGCGGAATATGAGGTGCTGTTCCTCCAACTTGAAGTGCTGAGCGACCGGGAGGTCGGGTTGATTAATGCGGACCGAGCGGAGTTGTTCGGCAAAACGATCGCCAAGCCTCCGCTTGGTCTCACTGATATAGATCATCTGGCATCTGGAGCAGTGGATGCAGTAGATGAGGTTGGAGGAGGTGCAGGTGAACCTCTGTCGGACCTGGAAGGACTGCTTGGGTCCCTGAAAGGAGTGGAGGGGAGAGGTGAAGGGACAAGTGAAGCATTTCTTGCGGTTGCAAGGGAAAGTGCCCGGGGAAGGGGTAGAGCGGGAGGGAAGGGAAGAATTGACAAGGGAGTTGGGGAGGGAGCGGTCTTTGCGGAAGGCAGACGGGGGGGATTTGGGAAGATGTGGCGAGTGGAGGGGTCACGTTGGAGGTGGCGAAACTGGCGGAGGACTATGTGTTGTATTTGCCGGCTGGTAGGGTGAAAGGTGAGGACCAGGGGGACTCTGCCCTGTTTGCGAGTGGGGGAATGGGGAGAGAGGGCAGTGTTGCGGGGTATGGAGGAGACCCTGGTGCGAGCCTCATCTATAGTGGGGGAGGGGAATCCCCGTTCTCTGAAGAGTGGGGACATTTGTGATGACCTGGTGTGGAACACCTCATCCTGGGAGCAGATGTGGCGTAGACGGAGGAATTGGGAATAGGGGATGTAGTCCTTACAGGAAACAGGGTGGGAGGAAGAGTAGTCCAGGTAGCTGTGGGAGTCAGTTGGTTTGTAGTGGATGTCGGTCAGGAGTGTATCACCTGCAATAGAGATGGCGAGGTCAAGGAATGGTAGGGAAATGTCGGAAATGGTCCAAGTGTATTTGAGTGCCGGATGGAAGTTGGTGGTGAAATGGATGAAGTCAGTCAGTTGTGTGTGGGTGCGGGAGGTGATATCAAAGCAGTCGTCAATGTAACGGAGGTAGAGGTCAGGGATTGGGCCCTGGAACGCCGAGAACAAGGATTGTTCGACGTACCCGACAAAGAGGCAAGCGTAGCTGGGGCCCATGCGTGTGCCCATAGCTACGCCTTGTGTTTGGAGGAAATAGGAGGAGTCAAAAGAGAAGTTATTGAGGGTAAGGACCAACTCCGCTAGGCGGAGGAGGGTGTCAGTGGACGGGTATGGGTTGCTCCTCTGGTCGAGGAAGAACCGGAGGCATTGAGACCGTCCTGGTGGGGGATGGAGGTGTAGCATGAGAATCTCTGGAGACGTTTCGGGTCGAGACCCTTCTTCAGACCCGATGACACCAACTTCTCGACCGGAAACGTCACTCATTCTTTCTCTCCGGAGATGCTGCCTGTCCCGCTGAGTTACTCCAGCTTTTTGTGTCTATCTTCGGTTTAAACCAGCAACTGCAGTTCCTTCCTACACAAATCTACCACAGACTTCAACTCTTGCAGCACCGGGACATGAACTGTGACGGGACAGCCTTTGTTTGAGAAGCGAGTTCCGTCTTTTAATACGTAATAACAAGGAACTGCAGATGCTGGTTTATCAATTCATACGTTCCAGGAGCAGAATTCGGCCATTTGGCCCATCAAAAAAAGCTGGGGAAAGGCTCCCAACCCGAAAACGTCACGCATCTATTTTCTCCACCGATGCTGCTTGCCTGACCTGCTGAGTTACTCCAGCGTTTTGTCATAGAGTCATAAAGTGATACAGTGTAGAAACAGGCCCTTCGGCCCAACTTGCCCACACCGGTGTCCACCTTTAGTCTGTTAATAGTTTGTCTCCTTTTTGCAGTTCGCAGTGACCCTCTGCCCACGCCCCGTCATCTGCCTCGTTGATGCGGTGCTTCAACCCCGCATTGCTATTTTTAAGAAGTAAAATCATCACAATTCACCGGCGCTGCCCCTGAGCAAGTCGACCAACATTCCTTCCCCGAACCCCCCCCCCCCCCCCCCCCCCCCCGCACCGCTCAGTGAGTTCAGATATAGAACAGTACAGAACAGTACTGAAGAAGGGTCTCGACCCGAAACGTCACCCGTTCCTTCTCTCTGGACTTGCTGCCTGTTCCGCTGAGTTACTCCAGCTTTTTGTGTCTAACTTCGATTTAAACCAGCATCTGCAGTTCCTTCCTACATATGGGAGAGTACGGCACAGGAATAGGCCCTTCGATCCACGGTGTCTGGCTGTGCTGCACTGTCTGCACGTGCAGTAATGCCAATTTAATTTCATCCCCCAGCTCATGATCCATATCCCTCCACTCCCACATATCGATGTGAAATCGTATTTCTTTGCATTGCGTTTGGAGTGACTCACATTAGAAGTAGATTTTGCCCGATATTAGTTTTGTAGTTATGCGTTGTAAGAATTCTTCTTGATAGATTTTCTGTAAAGAGCATGTGCGGGTGTGTGTAAAGATGACTGGACTCAACAGTCTTGTTGGCCTGTGGCAGTATGACGTGCTCTGGTCTCCATGTGTCTCTGTTTGTCTGTGTGTGTGTGTGTGTGTGTGTGTGTGTGTGTGTGTTAGTGTCTAAGTATGTATCTGTCTGTCTGTGTGCAGTTGTGTGTGTCTGTATGCGTACATGCAGTTTGTATGTCATGTGTGTCCATGTGTGTGATCTGCTTGTGCTCTGTATGTGTGCAAGTGCGCGTGTGTTTGTGTCGATGTGTGTGATGGTGTGTGCATATACACGTACCTTTGAATGTGCGCGTGTGTGTGTCTGTGTGTGCCTTTGTGTGTACATTCTGTGTTTGTGTCTGCAGATCTATGTGTGTGTCTGTGCGTGCGCATACATGTGCCATTGTGTGAATGCGGCTGTGTGTGTGAGGAAGAAAACGTTGATTTCCCTTTGGAAAGCAACCTTCCCCCAATCACCCATCTGTTAAGTTGGCTGTTGCTTACTTCACATCACCAGCAGGTGTATTTTAAACAAATTTACACATAATGGAGGGAGAGCTTGGAATGTAGAAGATGAAACAGCATCCCGTCACTGAAGTGTACCTCGATATTAAAATTGTTTTTAAATCCCTCTCCCTGTAGAAACTCTTCCAGCCCTATAACCCTCACTGATGTCCTCCATCCCTATAATTCTGGCCTCAGTAATGTGTTACTTTAATAGTTCAAGGGACAGCACCATGGCACAGCTAGTAGAGCCACTAAGGGATCGATCCTGGCTTCTAATGGTGTCAGCGTGGAGTTTGCACGTTCTCCCTGGGGCTGCGTGGGTTTCCCTCGGGTGCTTTGAACCGTCCCCACCCCACATCCCAAATACACGGGGATCAGTAGGTTGAATGACCACGATGATCTCCCCTTAGTGAGTAGTAAGAATCTAGAGGGAATTGAGGAGAATGTGGACCGTACAATAGATTTTAGAGAAAACTTGAGGGAAGTAGAGAGCTTGGTGAGCTGGTATAGACTTGTTGGGTTGGGCTCCTGTGTTGTATTGGCAGCCTTTAGTTTAGTGCAGGAAAGAGGCCCTGCGGTCCCACCAGGTCAGTGCCGACCAGCGATCCCCGCACATTAACACCATCCCAAACACACTAGGGACAATTTACAATTTTACCGAGCCAATTAACATACAATGCTGTACGTCTTTGGAGTGTGGGAGGAAACCGGAGCTCCCGGAGAAATCCCACGCAGGTCACGGGGAGAACCTACAAACTCCGTACAGGCAGCACCCATAGTCAGGATCGAACCCGGGTTTCTGGCGCTGTAAGGCAGCAACTCTACCAAGGCGCCACCGAGCCTCTGGAGATCCAAGATCTGGAATCTTCTTCCTAAACTCTTCAGATTCTTGGTTTCTTCTGTATGTCTCCTTCAACGTCATGTTTTTGACCAATTGTTTTGGTCACCTGCCTTGTTACCTTATCATGGGTCAACATGACATTGTTTATTGGATGAAGCTGCCCAAAAGCAACCATTCCAGTGCTTTACAGATGGAGTGCCAATGGGAATTATTATTATTATGCTTTTCTCTCTCTGTTCCTGCTAATCTTTTTTTTTTTGCCTAAGATATACAAGAGCACCCGACAGTCAGCTGGGGCTTGAAAATATGTAAACATACTGTAAAATTAGTGAATGCAATAAAATAGCATCAATCAGCACACCCCTGTTGCATGTTTCAATAATGATTCAAGCCCAGAGTCAAGTCAAGAGTTTAATTGTAATTGTTATTTTCAGTCTAACCTGCTTTTGATGTCATTTATGACAATACCCAAGAGATTAAATCACCATGTGAAGAATTTTTAATTGTCATAGGCACCAGAAATGGAACAATGAAATTCTTACTTGCTGCAGAGAACTCTAAGGTTCTCAAACACAACAACCAAAAATACAATAAATAACAATACAAGAAATGATCAGTTATGCTGGGTAACCAGACCATAGTAGTGCAAGACAAAGTACATAGCGCAACGTTAAACAAGGTCCATAATAGGACACAAAGTGCTGGAGTAATTCAACAGGTCAGGCAGCATCTCTGGAGGACATGGATAGGTGATGTTTTGGGTCAAGACCCTTCTTCTGGGTCCGAGGTGACCTGAAATGTCACCTATTCATGTTCTCCAGAGATGTTGCCTGACCTTGCCTGAGTTACACAAAAGGACACAAGTGTCAGAATATTAACCAGCATCTCCCATTCCTTGTTTCTGCAAGGTTCATAGTCGTTTGGCACTGAAGTAGGGTTGTGGTTAGGATTGTGCAGTGTGGTTCAAGAGCATGCTAGTTGATGGGAAGATACTGTTCTTGAACTTAGAGGTAACAGTTCTCAAGCACCTGCACCTTTATCCCTAGCGTAGCAACGAGTTGAGAGGGTGGCACATTAATGATATTCCTATAGATCCCTTCCATAGTGGGGAGGTCAGTACCCATAATAAACCGAGCAATGTCCACTACTTTTTGCAAGCTCCTATTTAAAGCACTGTAGTGTAATGTAACTACAGCTTCAGGTTGTAGGGTATTTCATTCAGAAACAGGATGAGGAGACATTTCTTCACCTAGAAAGAGCTGGGCCGATGGAACTCTTTCCCACATTGAATTTCCCATCATGTAACCAGCCTCCCCACCCACTAATCTACTCCTCCATTTACACTTCATGACTATGGGTGCTTGTCTATACAGTGTTTGTACGTTCACCCCGTGACCTGTGTGGGTTTTCTCCGGGATCTCCGGTTTCCTCCCACACTCTAAAGACATTGAGGTTCATAGGTTAATTGGCTTGGTTAATTGTAATTTGTTCCTAATGTGGGTGGGATGGTGTTAATGGGCGGGTGTCGCTGGTCAATGCAGACCACGTAGGCTGAAAGGGCCTGTTTCTGTGAAAATATTTGGAAACGAAACATAACTCAATAAATGTAATTTTTTTTTAAAAGCAGGTATAAAAAGCAGATCCCTGCATCAATGAAAAATATACCTACTTGAAAAAAAAAACATTTATCGAGTTATCTGCTTAGTTTAGTTTCAAAATATTTGGATACTTTCAAGAGAGAGCTAGACAGGGCTCAAATAATAATATGATAATAACTTTATTACGGACTCAAGGTCCAGACAAGGGGCAACATTACATTAAAAAATGCATTGCATATCAAATATCATAAATATATATAAAATCATGGTAAATCACATAAAAACATCATAATTTATATATTTAAAAAAAACCTCACAATACTTTAGTTAAAAATCCAGAGTAAAAAATGATCAATGTCGTACAACGAGACAACGATACCAGTGTCTCCACAACTGGGATTCGTAGCATGTACTGCTAACCCTTATGTTTGTCAAGGCCACAATAAGCACATTTTTAGAGTCATTTATCCTGCAAATTAATTTATACATGTGGTGTCTTGGGATAGCTTCTAAAGTACTGACTCCTGCAGCCACAAACATATTACTGACACTACACCATCTTGGTTGCCTTAGCAGTGTTCTCATGGCATCGTTATATGCCACCTTTAGTCTCTGCATACTTGTCTTTAAATAGTTCGACCACAGGTGCGCAGTGTAGAGGGGTGTGCAGTATGCTCTAAATAGCGACAT
Source organism: Okamejei kenojei (assembly GCA_035221665.1). Classification (NCBI taxonomy): domain Eukaryota; kingdom Metazoa; phylum Chordata; class Chondrichthyes; order Rajiformes; family Rajidae; genus Okamejei; species Okamejei kenojei. The sequence goes on from CM069138.1 coordinate 27,259,512, forward strand.
CTTCACCACATCTGCATTGTTGTCAGACAATTTAAAATCAGGATATTTTAGGCTTTTATCCTCTTTGGTTCTACAGACCATAACAGCACTCTTACTAGCATTATATTTAATGTCATGTTCCAAACCATACACGGACCATGCAGTAAGGAGCTGCTGGAGACCAGCGCTAGATGGACTAAAGACCACAAGATCATCTGCATACATAATATGGTTCACTAAAATATTACCAATCACGCACCCAGTGTTACAGGCTTTCAATTGTTTAGACAGATCATCAATATATAGATTAAAAAGGACTGGGGATAAAATTCCCCCTTGTCTAACACCATTGCTAACTCCAAATGGGGCTGAGACCCTATTGCCCCATTTTATTTGCATAGTCTGGTGGGCATACCAGTAGGCCAGTATTCTAACAATGTATTTAGGCACCCCTCTTTGACGCATTTTACCAAACAGCTTTCTGTGATTAACACGGTCAAAGGCTTTGGAAGCATCAATAAAGCACATAAGGATTGAAGAGTTTTTGCCTCTATATTTGTTTACAATCTCCTTTAGGGCATATATGCATAAGTCAGTGCCATGTTTAGCTTTAAAGCCAAGCTGGTTATCTGTGGAGTTAACAAACTCATGTATTCTATCCAGCAGAACTCTTTCTAAGACTTTTGACAATATGCTGGCTAAAGCTATGGGCCTGTAATTATTTAGACTGCCTACTTTACCCGCTTTGTCCTTAATAACCGGCACTAACAGGACAGACAACATTGAGTCTGGTAACATGCCATGAATCATAAAGCCAGTAAAACAAATAGCTAGGAGAGGAGCTATCCTCATACTCGCATACTTAAGATGTTCAGCAGAGATATGATCCAAGCCACTTGCTTTGTTGTTGGACAGCTTGTTCATGGCATGATACACCTCATGTGACATAATCACCATCGAGTCATTACTCTCAATATTGTCCACCCTATACAAGTCACCTTGGACACAGTTGAATAAAGTGCTATAATGTTGTCGCCATAACTCCGCGATATTAGCCGTTCCGGAGATTCCATCTACAGTACAGGGTAGAGATGTTTTGCAACTGCTAAGAGCTCTCACTTCCTTCCAAAAATCTGTAACATTGTTACTTAGCAGCTTCTTAGCCATGGAATCAGCCCTCATAGCTTGCTCATTTTTACAGATGAAGTGAACAGCATACTTATACCTTGCATTAGTGAGCTTCTTGTGCTCAAACACAGGCCCCTGTCTGGGTCTACCTGCCATAGCCCATGCTTTGGTGGCTTCACGGGCTTCAGTATGATACTCAGCTACATACTTATTCCAGCCAGGTCTGATGTTATGTGTCTTATTTTATTATGCTTGCAGTAGGGCTTACTGCCTACATAAAAGGCACTTATTATATCATTATACACGGATAATGAATATTAAAGATAGCGGAGTCATGGGATATGGGGAGAAGGCAGGAACGGGGTACTGATTGTGGATGATCAACCACGATCACATTGAATGGCGGTGCTGGCTCGAAGGGATGAATGGCCTACTCCTGCACCTATTGTCTAATTAACCTACAAACCTGTATGTCTTTAGAGTGATGGAGGAAACCCGAGATCCCGGCAAAACCCCAGGGGAAAGGGAGATGGGTGAATGCAGGAACAATGTCGAGGTGGTTGATCACTCATGATCCTGTTGAGTGCTGAGGAGGTTTGAAGAAGCAAATGGCCTCTTCCTTCTCCCATGTCTCCCATTTTCAATGTAATTAGGGCTGTCAAGTGATCAAAAAAATAATCACAATTAGTCTTGTGGATTATTAGAAGACATTGTGATTTCATTGTGGTATTAATCAGATATCAGTATTCAACATGCAAAGAGAAAATTCTCTTCGAGAAGATGGGCAGCGGGTGAGTGGAGGGAGGCAGAGTGGATATAGAGAGGGGGAGTGGGGATGGGGGAGATCTGGGTGGGTAGGAATAAGGGGGGGGAGATGTAGAGAGAGAGAGTGGGGGCATAAGGGGGAGTAAGAATATGGGGGGAGGGGGATATAGGTGCGAGGGAGGCAGAGAGAATAGCAATGGAAGGGGAAAGATACGAAGACTGGGTTCACTGTTTAAAAAAGATGAAGAGAGGACTTTCTCTAAGAACCACCTTCATTAAAGGGTGGTGGAAGAGTTTTTGAATATTTTTTGTAGCAGAGGCAGATGGATTCTTGATAAGCAGAAGATGGAAAGGTTACTGGATGGCGGTGGGTTTGCAGAGTTAAGGTTAAGAAATGATTTCATTGATAACAGTGCAGTGAATAGAGCTGCTGCCTCACAGCATAGGAGTCCTGACTTCAATCCTGACCACGGCTGCTGTTCGTGCGCAGTTTGCATGTTCTACCTGTGTCCTCGTGTCCTCCAGTTTCCTCCTACATCCCAAAAAGATACGTGGGTCAGCAGGATAATTAGCTGTTGTAAATTGCCACAAGTGTGTAGGTGAGGGATAGAATCTGAGAGGGGTTGTCGGGAATGCGGGAAGAATAAAAATTGAATCTAGGATCAGTGTAGATAAGTGGTTGAAGGTGGACACGGACCCCGTGGGCTGAAGAGTCCGTCTCCAAGCTGTGTCACACCATGGCTGCATGAATAGCAGGGCATAATCCAGGGGCTGAGCGGCCTACTCTTGCTCCTAATTTATATGATAAAAAATATTGAATTAAAAAATCCTTACGGTGCAGTGGTGAGATTTGAACCTGCGACCTCTTGATTGCCACCCTGTCATCACCACTTTATCCGCAGAGCTTTCATTAAACACCTGCAAGTGTGGTGTCGTATGGGAAATGCCACCTGGGTTGATAATAACCGGTTTGACCTCAAAAGGTGCTGTTTTCCAGATGACATCAGGGATTGTTATGTAAGGATTCCCCGCCCTGGTGGAAAGGTTAACATTTACCTTGACTGGATGCCACACACCCTGACCCTGTTTTATCACAGTCACACCTCGCTCTGCATCACCCCCGCTACCTGTTCTGAGGCACGGAGTAGATTAAGTCTTTGTGTTAAAGAATTCAAAGATCGTGGCTGTGGTGAGTATTGTAGATTTTTTTTTTTAACTTGCAGTTTGAGACTTCTATTCCTTCTATTGGGTTCGTGGGAGGTGGAGGGGAGGATGGTCCTCAAACTGCAGAGCATCTTGGACAATACAGCTCACCCCCTCCATGACACACTGGTCAAGCTGAGGAGTACCTTCAGCAACAGATCAGTTCCACCAAGATGTGATACAGAACACCACAGGAGATTCTTCTTCCCTGTGGCTATCAAATTGTACAACTCCGCCCCCTTCTGTCGATTGTAGACTGAGACTGACTCCCCCCCCCCAAACCCCCTCCACCCAATCTTTGCATATCCCCAATTCTTTTCACTCGTCACTTTAATTTCATGTATTTTGTGTTTTAATGACTTGGCAGATCAATTTCCCTCCTGGGATAAATAAAGTTCTATTGTATCGTATCTATTGGACTCAGACACATGTGCATGGTCTAAAGTGAAAGTTGGAAACAACAACTGAAAATGCTGAAAATACTCTGCAGGTCAGGCAGCATCTGTGGAAAGAGAAACAGACTTAATGTTCAAAGTTAAAACCGTTCATCAGAATTGGGGTGGAGATAACAAGCTGGTTTTATGCTGGTGAGTGGGTGTGGTGGAGAAACAAATAGGACAGAGGGAGTATCATATGGTCGTAGTGGGCTGAATGGCCTCTTCCTGTGCTATATAACTCCGATAGGTTGCAGCCAGGGTTGATATTGGGATAAGTTGTAGGTAGAATTGTCCAGTCGATAGTTTATTGATGGATGCAAGAGAGAGCATAAAATATGGAACACTAAAGCTAGGAGGGTAGTTAGCCCGTTGTTTCTTAATGCTCTTGAGGCAAGTGTTGCTATGCTAAAGGCATTATGGAAATAAATTGTTGTAAGTGAAAACTTTTCTTCTTGGGCAAGGCTCCTCAATTTACAGGGAATATATTGTGTTAAAAAGGCCTTGGACAGCACAATCGTGTTGCTAGGAGAGTTATTGCCTCGCAGCTCCTGAGGCCTAGGTTTAATCCTGATCTCTGTGTTGACTGTGTGGGGTTTGCACATACTTCCTTTGACCACATGGACCTCCTTGAGGTGCTCCAGTTTCCCCTTACATCCCAAAGACGGAGGTTGGTAGGTTAATTGTGTAGGTGAGTGGAAGTAGAATCTGGGGGGAGCTGATGGGAATGCGGGGACAATAACAAAAAATGTTAATATGTAAGCATAGGATTAATTCAAGTGGGTGGTTGATGATCAGCACAGACCAAGTGGGCCGAAAAGCCTGTTCCTGAGCCACACAGTCATAGAGTGGCTCTATGACTGAGCCACTCTGTCCAATTGTTCCCTGCAATCCACTGCCCATCCCTCATCATCTCATCCAAACCCTACCTCAGAATCATATAGTACAACACGGAAACAGGCCCTTCTGCCTTGCCGATCTAGAGTCCCCATCTAAGCTAGTACCATTTACCCACTTTTGGGCTCCATCCTTCTAAACCCTTCATATCCACATACCAGTTCAAATATTTTTTAAATGTTATTATATCTGCCTCAACCACCTTTTCTGACAGCTGTTCTAGATAGGTACCACCCTCTGTATGAAAAAGTTGTCCCTCAGGTCCCTGTTAAATCTTTCCCCTATCACCTCAGGCGTGTGCCCTCTAGTGGACACAAAATGCTGGAGTAACTCAGTGGGACAAGCAGCATCTCTGGAGAGAAGGAATGGGTGATGTTTCGTGTCGAGACTCTTCTTCTTCAGAAGGGGTTGGGTGGCATTCGACCCACTGGGGTTAAGCATACTTCCAACAGAACAATGCCATCAGTCCCATCCTTCTTATCTTTCTTTTCCTGTACTCCTGAAACTTATTCTCTGTCACCTGCCCAGCAACTTTCCATTTGATTCTTTGACTCCTAACATAAGAAGTGATTTAGAGCAGCCGGTTAAGCTCCCGAGTGGCATGTCTCCAGGATGTGGGAGGAAACTGGAGCACTCAGAGGAAACCCACCCAGAGTTGACCCAGGGCGAATGCCAAACACCGCACAGACAGCACCGGAGGTCAAGATCGAATCTTGGTCTCTGCATTTAGAGCAGGAAAGCCAAGGAGTCTATTTGCCTATTTCAGTAACCACACTGTCTTTCTTCTACCTCATCCCCCTCAACTCTTAATAACCATTGTGGTTTTTCCCCTTGGGTGCCCTCTTCTGTTCATCTAGAGCACTTGAAGAAGACAGCATAGTCATCCTTCAAGAGGTGTAAATTCAGAATCAATCAATGAAGCGGTAGTTTGTGATCAAGTAGTTAGTTAAAGATCACTGTCCACAGCAAGTCTGCTCTGACCAGCAATCACCCTTGCACTGGTTCTATCCTATGCATTAAGGACAATTTAACAGAAGCCAATCAACCTACAAACCTGCACGTCTTTGGAATTTGGGTGGAACCCGGAGCACCCGGTGAAAACCCACATGGTCACATGGAGAAAATATGAACTCCTTACAGCCAGCGCCCGTAGTCCGGATCGAGCCCAAGTCTCTGGCGCTGTAAGGCAGCAACTATATTGCTGCACTACTGTGCTCACTCAGTCATGAACAAACTCTGTTGACTTGTCCACTGAGGTAATATTTTGGGGCCCATCATATCGTTGGAAGAGTGCAATGAGTGAAATGTGCTTCAGGGGACCGTAACTTTATTACCGTCCCTCGGGAGGGGTTTTTGATTTTGTCTGATAGGATTATTGACGTAGATGAATTATTTTGAATGATCGACAAGCCATGCTAACAAATTATTCAGGATGATAAAGATGTAGCATGAAATGAAAAGCAAAGAATTGCGGATACTGGAACACTGAAACAACAGTCTGGAGGTCAGGTAGTATCTGTGGACAGAGAAACAGTTAATGTTTCTGGTTGAAGGCCTTCAACCTGGAATGTTAACTCGTCTCTTTCCATAGATGCTGCTTGACCTGCTGACTGGTGCCAGCATTTTCTTGTTTGTGACTGTTGTAATGTTGGAAATTATGCAGAAACATCACACCAAAAATTACTCAATGACATGACTTCCAAAGCCATCTGTGGCAATTTCATAGATTCACCACACTTTAACTATTGAAATTCCTCCTCAGGTCCTGGACTCTCCCACTAGTGGAAATATCCTCTCCACATCCACTCTATCCAGGCCTTTCACTATTCAGTAAGCTTCAATGAGGTCCCCCCTCATCCTTCTACACTCCAACGAGTGCGGGCTCAGAGCTCATATGATAAACGCTTATCATATTTTAACCCAATTATTTCATGGATCATTCTCGTGAATCTCATCTGGACCTTCTCCAATGCCAGCACATCCTTCCTCAGATGGGCATTTGTGCAGCGGTAGTCTTGCTTCCTTACAGCACCAGAGATCCGGGTTTGATCCTGACTATGGCTGCTGTTTTGTACCCAGTCTGTCCATTCTCCCTATGACCTGCATCGGTTTTCCCCGGGAGCTCTGGTTTCCTTACATACACCAAAGGCAGTCAGGTTTGTAGGCAAATTGGCTTGGTAAAATTGGAAATTGTCCCTAGTGTGTGTAGGATAGTGTTAGTGTGCAGGGTTCACTGGTCGGCATGGACTTGGTGGACCGAAGGGCCTGCTTCCAAAATGTATCTCTAAATTAAACTAAAGATACGGGGTCTAAAACTGCTCACAATTCAACATCTTACCCTGAAAAACTACAGTGCAGCACTCCCTCAATACTGCACTGGGAGCATCAACTTAGATTGCGTGCATAAGATTATGTTGAGGAACATCTACCCATGACCATCTGTATTAGAAGCAAGAACAGGCCCCAGGGCTGGACTATACATAATGATGTTAATCAGAGATTTTGGTTGCACATTACAACTCACAATAACGATGGAAATTTTCTTACTTTTAAATGCTTTTTTAAATGTAAGCAGAACTGGGCTACAAACAACATTAACCTAGTTAATTTTATCTTTGGGCCGCCGTAGAACATTTCACACTTGTGCGATGCTCTGTGAATGAAGTAATGCACAGATGCAACACAGCAGGAAACATTAGTGGAATTAGAAATAATTGTCAGTCATTAACAGGATGTAAACTAAATTTGCAATAAATCAAACACTCTTACGGCATTGTACTGGGTTAGCGATGATGTTAATCAGAGGTGCCCATTGTGCATAGCAAGTTATGACTAGTTACATTAACATTAACAGGGCCCAAGTGGTTATAACCAGAAAGATTGTAACTCTGTTGTTAGTCCCAGTTAGAATGCCACTTTGGGAGGCACAGCTGGTAGAGCTGCTGCTTCACAGTGCTCATTTGATCATGACTCGGGTGTTGTCTGTGTGGAGTTTACACGCTCACTGGCTGACTGTAGCTTTCCCCCAGATGCTCCAGTTTCTACCCACGTCCTGAAAACATGCTGGTTGATAAATTAATTTGGCTACTGTGAATTACAGTTAATGAGTAGATGGGTGGTAGACTCTTGGAATGTGGGGAAATTAAAATGGGATCAATATAGAACACGAAGCAAACTGTTGGAGTAACTCAGCGGGTCAGACAGCATCTCTGGAGAAAAATAATTGGTGATGGTTTGGGTCAATACCCTTATTCAGACTGAGAGTTAGGGGAATGGATGCTTGGTAATTAGCACAGACTGAGTGGGCCGAATGGCTTACTTTCATGCTCCATAAATCTATTACTTTGCAAAGGATATAGTCTCTGGCGCAGCTGTGAGACCGACTAAATGATACCAGGATAGACACTAAATGCTGGAGTAACACAGTGGGACAGGTGGTATCTCTGGATTTAAGGAATGGGTGACGTTTCGGGTTGAGACCCTTCTTCAGACTTGTGAGATACCCTTTATGCTCACAATTAATACTCAAAGACTAAATCCTGGAAGCAAGAGATTTCTTTATTTTACGAGTCTGCAGACCGGGTGCCTCTCCAACTCGAGACACACCGAAGCCAGAGAGATCATCCCCCTTTATACACAAAATCTTACATTCAATCTCCCCTCCGGACCTCTCTCCAATCAGAGTCGGAGGTACACAATCTGTACGTTCCTCCCACCGTACATCCCCTCGCACCTCCCATATCATACATTGCATGTTCAAACATGTTCATGGTAATGAGCAATTTCTTGACCATGGGTGTGTTGTAATATTCATTTATTCTATTAAGCATGCTCAATTGCTCATGACCTGGCCCAGTTTTATTCACCTCCTAGTGAACCCTCTCAGTTTTCCTATATCAGTACTAAAGCTAAGCTATAGTGACAAGGGTCCCATCCATCACTCCTTTCCACTGATAGGGATCTCTCTGCATCACTCCCCTCTCTAGCTATACAATGCATCTCTTCTTACTCAAAGACTCAAGGATGGGTCTGGCAACCTTCAGACACTGCTGTGTCAGAATCCTCTCTCCAGCCCCTCTCTGTTTGAATTCTCTTTAAAACTCCTTTCTTTAATAGGGTTTAATCACTTTATCCCTCACATGACTGATAGTCAGAGGAGAGGGAGACACATAGATAAGGAAGGGTAAGGGTAAAAATGAGACATCAAAAGCTCAATGAAAATGTAGAATAGTTCATAGTTCACTGGAAGAAGCTGACAACGAAGTAAACGGATAAAAAAATTAACTGGGGACATTTGGACTGGTTGGATAACTAGGAAGGGGGACGGATGGAGGGAAAGCAAGGGTTACTTGAAGTTAGAGAAGTCAATATTCATACCGCTGGGGTGTAAGCTGCTCAAGCGAAATATGAGGTGCTGTTCCTCCAATTTGCACTGGGCCTCATTCGTTATACCAGGAATGGGAAATCAACTGTGTTCAGAAATGGGAGGCTGTTCTCCTTGGAGCAGAGGCTAAGGGGAGATCTAGCAAAGATGCTCAAAATAAAGATTAGTTTTTATTCGGTATGGACCAACATATGATTTTGATGAAAGTTCAGTCACTGAAAGTGAGAGATGAGAAAATGTGTTTTTAGTACATTACGTTGTTGGGATCTGGAATCACTGATTCATAGGATGATTAAACATTTACAATACTGGAGGCAACTTGGCTGTTTGTGGTTAAAAAGAGCCACTCAGTCTCATTCCTCCTTCAGGCATAATCTGTACACCTGGTGGACATGGTTCTCCAAGAACTGTTCCCTCATCTCCTTTCTAATATTTAAAGTTGCTTTAAATCAATCCCCCCTGGTGTATGGTCCCTTATCAAGCAGAAATAGGCTCCATATACCCTTGAAGTCCCCCTCACTATTTTATGCACTTCATTTACATCTCCTCTTCATGTCCAATGTTCTAAAGAAACTATTTCACTTTATCCAATTTTTCCTCATGTCTACAGCTTTCCAGCCTTCGCTACATCTTCAAAAATCTCCTCTCTCTCCAGCATGATCAACGGCTCTCCTGTTAAGTGGTGGCTATCAGTGAAATAGTAGTTTTGGAATCCTCGTTACCACAGAAATAATTTTTAATGATCCAAATAATTTATTAAATCTAAATTCCCCACAGCTGCCCCACTGAGAATTGAACTCTAGTTGTCAGTCCAGGCCTCTGGTTAACTCGTCTTGTAACTTAACCACAGTGCCATGTTCTACGTGCTATGCTAATGATGGAAAGTAGTCAGCTTAATAATGGGACAAGCTGCCTGCAGAAGAAGATTCATCAGAAATTTTTAAAATAGAAATGAAAGAAATATGAAGGCAAAGTATTTGTAAGGCTGTGGGAAAGAACAGTCAGGTTGGTTAGCCCACTGTGATTAATTGATAGGCTTCCTTTTTAACCATTTGGCTCGTTGAATAACCATGTATGAACATTAGATATCAGAGCTATTGATCATATATACAAAATGCCTCAAAAGTTACAAAACATACTTGGCTAATAAAGTATTATTGTTTTGTATTGTATTGTATATAAAAAATGACAGAAAATGGGCAGACTAGTCTCCCCTTCCCCATTTCTCAGGGAGCAACGTCGGATGTTCTCCTTCCCTGATTACCTGGTCTATAGCAGCCCCAAGATAAAGTCCCTGCAGAATGTTGCCCAGACCCTCTCCCTTTCGATTGTTTACCTGGTTTCCATAAGATTTCTTATTGAATAAATCCAACAAAGACATATCTGAGAATATCTGGCAACCGGGTGGTGGTAGGAAGGGTGACATCAGTGGGACATTATTTAAGGAACATCTGAACAAAGGAGAGAGAAGTATAAGGAGGGAATTCCAGAGTTGAAGACCTTGTCATCTGAAGAAATGGTGGTCAGTGGTGGGGACAGTGAATTTGAGGATGTGCTTCAGTTCAGAACTGAAGGGGTTCTGAGATCTGGGAAGGAAAGCAGCCAATCTTATAGAGATGTACAAAATCATGAGACAAATAGATCGGATAAACGCAGATAGTCTCTTGCCAGAGTAGGGGGATCGAGAAGTCCACAGGACACTGGTTTAAGGTGGGGGGGGAGGTTTTAACAGGAAACTGAACAGTAACAAAGGATGATGGGTGTATGGAATGAGCTGCTGGAGGATATGGTTGAGGCAACATTTAACAAACATTTAGACAGGTACTGTACATGGATAGGACAGGTCTGGAGGGCAATGAGCCAAACACAGGCAGATGGGACTAATGTAAATGGGACATGTTGGCCGGTGTGAGCAAGTTGGGCAGAAGGGCCTGTTTCCAAGTTGTAAGACTCTATGACTAATAGATTGGAGCAAGAGTCTAAAGAGTTTTACAGTCAATTAAATCAAGTAATCAGATTAATATAGGAAACCCTGAACCAGCTGACTAGTCGAGAGGAGTTTGTGATCAGATATTATGATTAAGTTCGTGATCACATGGAAAATGGGTCTATTTGAGTGTCTCAGGGCTGATGTGATCCCCTCTGGAATTCTGTAGTAAGAACATGGAAACTGCTGCACTTAGAAAGGGGCAGCTGTTTTCAGGGAGAATATAAAATTGTGAAACAAATGGATAACCGAACTATGATTAATTAATGCATCATTGTGTGTGAAGTGTGCACTAGATGTTCTAGATGCACTAGATCCTATTCTAGATTTCTCTATAGAGGTGCAGCACAAAAATAGCCCATTAAGTTTCGCACCGCCCATAAATCACTCCTTTGACCCATTCTTCACTAATCTCACTCCTCACGTGCTCTTCAATACCCCCTACATTATACCAATCACTTTCACTTGAGGAACAATTTACAACAGCCAATTAACGTCTGTATTTTGTGAGAGGTATCTGGAGCACCTGGAAGAAGCCCACGTGCTCACAAGGAGAATGCGGCAGAGGTTAGGATTGAATCTGGGTCCCTGGTACCACAGGGTAGAAGCTCTACCAGCGTTGCCAATGCACCACCCTGGCACACCTATTGATAGTTGCGAGCAAGATCAGTTTTCATTCTTCACTTTGTGTAGCCTCACTGTCTCCTCATAAGACAAACATCTCATTCTGGAGTCAATAGTGTCATACAACATGGAAGCAGGCCATTCGGCCCAACTCGTGCATGCCCGACCTGGTCGCCATATGCTCACTTTTTCTCTCATTGTTTCCTATTCTTGGACCTATCCAAATGTATTTTAAATGCTGGCGCACAAAATGGTGGAGTAACTTAGCGGGTCAGGCAGCATCTCTGGAGAGAAGGAATGGGTGACGTTTCGGGTCGAGACCCTTCTTCAGACCCGAAATGTCACCCATTCCTTCTCTCCAGAGATGATGCCTGACCCGCTGAGTTACTCCAGCATTTTGTGTCTACCTTTGAGTTAAACCAGCATCTGCAGTTCTTCCTATACGCCTTTTAAATGCTGTTATTCTACCTGCCACAATCGGTTCCTTGGGTAGCTTGTTCTATATATGTAACATCCTCTGTGTAAAAAGGTTGCCATCTCAGCTTGCTATTAAATCTGTCCCCTCACTTTAAACATGTGTCCATTAACTGGTAAACTTTCTCAAAGGTGTCTCCATGGCCAGAATATCATTTCTTAAATTTGTGCACGGTATTTATTCCAAGGGTGCTTAAAGACATTATCATTGATATTCAAAGACTGTATCAAACAAATGCAATTCTTGAATTTCTCATATTACAATTCTGCCAATTAATAATTCAGTAAACATTAATAATTGATTTGCATTTCAGTGAGACTTGTATTTATATTTCATTTTTCATACAATCCAAATTACTTTATAGCCAACGCAGTACTTTTGATTTGTAGTCACTGTTATGGTATAGGAAGCATCCAATTTGACCGCAGGACACTCCCTCAAACAACAACAGGATGCAGATTAAATTTTTTACAGTTGTAATGTTGGTTGAGGAATATGTATTTGGCCAGGACATCAGGATGTCTCCTCTAATCTTCAAGATAGTGCTATGGGGTTGTAATCGGAAAAGACTGTGTAAATTAAGTTAGATTCACCACTGCCAAAAAGGCAGGGGTCACGAGGTTAGGAGGTCTGTAGGTGGTTGGGAAGGCCCTGGCCGATTAAGGAGTGTTGAGGACACGATGAGCATGGGAGTTCATTCAGCCCATTGTCAAGTCCGCCATTCAATCATGGCTGATCTATCATTCCCTCTGAAACACTATTCTCCTGGCTTCTCCCCATTAGTCCCGACACCCAAACTAATCAGGAATCTATCAATCTCTGCCTTAAAAATATACATTGACTTGGTGCCCACAGCCTTCTTTGGCAATGATTTCTGCAGATTCGCCACCCTCCCACTAAAGAAATCCCATGTCGTCTCCTTTCTAAACGTACGTACTTTTATTCTAAGGCTATGCCCTCTGGTCCTAGACTCTCCCACTAGTGAGTGGGGATTAGATTTCCACATTGCCATAGGCATCAGTGAGCCACCGCAAGAGTCAGAGCATCCAGGCAGGTCCCACTGCTGGGTATGGCAAAGACAACCTGTCCAATCTTCCCTGCTGTATTCCAGTGGGAGAGCAAGAGACATAGCATAGATAATAGGTGCAGGAGTAGGCCATTCGGCCCTACGAGCCTGCACCACCATTCAATATGATCATGGCTGATCATCCAACTCAGTATTCCGTACCTGCATTCTCTCCATACCCCCTGATCCCTTTAGCCACAAGGGCCACATCTAACTCCGTCTTAAATATAGCCAATGAACTGGCTCAACTACCTTCTGTGGAAGAGAATTCCAGAGATTCACCACTCTGTGTGAAAAATGTTTTTCTCATCTCGGTCCTAAAAGATTTCCCCCTTCTCCTTAAACTGTGACCCCTTGTCCTGGACTTCCCCAACATCAGAAACAATCTTCCTGCATCTAGCCTGTCCAACCCCTTAAGAATTTTGTAAGTTTCTGTAAGATCCCCCCTCAATCTTCTAAATTCTAGCGAGTACAAGCTGAGTCTATCCAGTCTTTCTTCATATGAAAGTCCTGACATTCCAGGAATCAGTCTGGTGAACCGTCTCTGTGGCAAGGATGTCTTTCCTCAGATTTGGAGACCAAAACTGTACGCAATACTCTAGGTGTGGTCTCACCAAGACCCTGTACAACTGCAGTAGAACCTCCCTGCTCGTATACTAAAATCCTTTTGCTATGATTGCTAACATCCCATAGCGCTATACAGCATGGGAACAGGCCCTTCCGTCCAACTCAACTATGCTGACTACCTGAGCCTGACCCACTGGCTTGAATGAGCTTGTGAATCTTTGGCATGATGACCATTGAAAATATCTTTGAATATTTTTAAGAAGCAGTCGATCGATTCTTGATAAGCAGTTGGATGTGAGGTTACCAGGGGGTAGGTAGAAATGTGAAGCTCAGCTTACAATCAGATCACATCAGATGATCAAATCAAATCAGATGATCTTATTAAATGGCAATGCAAATTTGAGGGGCTAAGATGCTTCTAATTCACACATCAATTTATGTGCAAGGGCAACCTCGCTGATGTTTTGTTTGATTCTCAACAATCGTAATACATTATCACATTACTCTTTGTGGGAGCTTGCTGTGCAAATTAAAAGCTACCACATCTCCGGTATATGCATGGCCATGCCCCAGAGATTTACGTTAGCTTTCAAGGACTTGAGGGTGTCTTGTGACAGTGCAAACTCCTTCACTGACACAAGTTTCCACTTTCTTTTTAATTGGAAATAATTTGACGTCTTGTGTTGATAAGTGAATGCAGCATTCAAGCGTGTTAATCTGCTGCCCTGAAGGGTTTCTTCTTTATCTTTGACCTGAGCTAAATGCTTTCCTTGTTGCACAGTTCCTCAATTTTCAATGAACGCCTGTTAAGAACTTCATTTGTTGTTGGATCCCTTGAACGTTCCGTTCAATGTCTGGTGATTTTCCCTCACCTGCTCGGTGAGATAAAATAGGATTTGCCAAGGTTTTAAAGCCAGTGTTTAATCAGATAAAGTACAGCTCCACAAAGTCAGGAGCAGAGTTTGACCATTCAACCCCTCAAAGGCTGCTGTACTTGAGTTATGGAGATTGGAGAAGAATATTTAGTAAAGAAAGAGAAATAAAGGTGGAGATAGATTTATATTTCTGGCTAGATATAGAGATTCAAATAGGCGACCGATAAAAATTGCATTTAGTAATTAATGTTTTTGGAGAAGACAGAAGCAAATGAACTGGGAGAGGTAAGGCGGAGTAATGTGTTAAGCAGAATGGGCAGAGTTCTGACCTCAGATTGCAGGAGGTGAGGTCTATCTTGGGCGGTTCTCTCACGCCCTAGTTTCTGCAGTTAATTTAATGATAAGGAGAGGTAAACATAGGCAGAAATGACTGAACAAACAAAGGCTTGAAATTGTAATGAACAGAAGGGATGGCCAAGCTGAAGTCATAAATCACGCAAGATTAAATGGAATTTACTGTCCCTAGGGGAGAGAGAGAGAGACTTTGAATTTGATTATTAGGGAAGTGACTACATTTAAAAATAGTTCATTGGCTGTAAAGTTCTTTAGTATGTACTGCACACCTGAGCAATGATTGTTAAAATGTATTCAAGGTCCGGGTATCACTGGCAAAGCCTGCATTTAAAACCCATCTCTAAGAAGATGGTGATGATCTGCCTTCCTGGATGGGTTCAGTCCTTTTGCTGTTGTTGGGGAGAGAGTTTCAATACTTGGGACAAGTGATGATAAAGGCACAGCAAATGTAATTCCAACAATTCCGGGATGGTGTTAACTTGGAGGGGAACTTGCAGCTTGTTGAGTTTCCTGCACCTGTGACTCTTGTTTTACTTGGTGTTCATTGTAAGTTTGGGAGGTACAGTCACGGTAGCTTGGGTAAGAAACAGCAGTGTGTTTTGTGGATGGGGCGCAATGCAGCCACAGTGTGCTGGTGGTGGAGGGAGTGGATGTTTGGGTGTCACTTAGACGGGCTGGATTGTGCTGAGTTTATAGGCAGCCATTGGAGTTTCACTCATCCCGGCAAGTGGAAACTGTCTCATTACTCTCCTACCTTGTACCTTACAGATGGCAGGAAGGCTTTTGAATGCTGAGACAAACACTGCAGGATACAGTCCCAAATCTGCTCCTTAGCCACAGTATTTGTGAGGCTGGTCCAGAGAGGTTTTGGCTGAATAATGTCCCCAGGGTGTTGATGCTGGGGTATTCGGCAATGGCACAGTCACTGAATATCAAGGGTAGTAGGTCATAAATTATATAAGGGTAGTAGATCATAAATTATATAAATCCAAGTTTATCTTCCTAGTTATATGCTCCTCCACCACTACAATCATCAAGATCTCTACTACAAATCTGACCTTGTAAACTAATAGTATTGAAACAAACCCTTCAGCCCAAAATGTCCATGCTATCTTGTTCCCATCTATACTAGCCACATTTACCAGCACTAGACCCATAGCCTTTTATGCCAGGACAATTGGGATGGACAATCAATTTCAACCATTTTGTCAAAATCAGGGCGTACTGTTATAGTCTGGCTGTAGCCCGGAGGGGGCGGTTTGTTATTTCCATTGGAATCAAAGCAATAGTTTTATCCTCCATCCCACTCTCACTCAGCATTTCTGCCAATAGCCTCCTGCACGGATACAATGAATCGCAACAAAATCTCAAGGGCCAATATCTCATCATGGGGTAGGGGAGTTCCGTAGCTGGGGGACGTGGACGGCTTCAGGCGGGAAGTGTCCTACAGCCAGGGGAGGGGGACGGCTTCAGGCGGGGCATGTCAGGGGCTGGTGAGGGTGTGTGAGGGAGGGGTTGTGAGGGTGTGGGGGAGGAGGGTGTGAGAGGGGTTGGGGGGTGTGTGGGCATACCGGTTCCCAGCCCTGGCTCCGGACTCACTCAGCCACTCCCGTCCCCAGCGCCTGTCTCACTCACAGCCCCCGCCCCAGCCCGCAGAACACAGCACACTCCGCTGCTTCAGCTTTATTCTCAGCAGCTTCTGGACGTGCTCACGGACTCAGCCTGGCCTCCAGGGCTTTATTCTCCAGCGGGTGCCAGAAGGGGCGTTACCTTCATGGTGAATGACAGGCAAGAAGACCAATCTGCTGATCTCATGATTTTTTAAACCTTCATAACTTTTGTAATCGGAACAAAACTTTGTGGCTTGGAGTAGAGGAGAATGGTGAGTAAAGTTGCGAGTAATCCTAGCAATATAGGGTAGCGCTTTTGCGCAGGAACCGCAGAAAGTAACGCAGACCTGAAGTGGTCAAGATGAGAGTTTTAGTAATAGCATAGATAACACAAATAACCTTAATTTTCTTCTGCATGCCATGGTAACTCATTTGGTCTCACCATATCACAGATAGTCATTTTGTTCTCTTCATCCACACCACCCCCACTTTCTGCAAATAAAAACAAAGGATCTAAAACATTAACTCGGTTTCTCTCTCCACAGATGCTGCCTAACCTGCTGTGTGTGCCCAGCATTTTCCATTTTTTATTATTTTCCCAATCTTCTTCTTCCGTATGGAACACACAGCCTAAAGTTGTAAATCAAGGGTAGACATCCAGGCCAGGACAGCATCAGTTACTGGGAGGATGGTGCTGATGCCCCTAGGGAAAGGCCTCAGTGGGCAGTCATTCACGATGTGTGGGATGGTCTGGTCTGGATGTCCTCAGTCGCAAGCAGGGCTGTCTGTCAATCCCCACTTATGCAGGTGATGGGCTGCTCTTGCATGGAGGGTGCGGATTCTACGCAGGGTTAGCCATTGCTTGCGATGGTGGTCGAAACCCAGTGGTTTCACTGTGGAGTCTGTGATGACCTCTCCGTTGTTGGTGTTGGCATCTTTCCAGGCTCTGCGCCACTCATGGAGTCAAAATCTTCCAGGGATTTAACGGAAGACCAGAAGGGTTTGTGGGACTTCAGGCGCATGTCGGGCAGATTGTTCAAGTCAGCGTGGATGGAAGGTCATTTTTCCAATAGTTATCATTCATCAAGAATGTTGATGTTCGTGTGTCTAAATGTGTTCATTCAACTGAAGTTGACAACAATTGTGAAACATTATCTTATCGACTCTGTATTTAATCCTTTACAGATAACTGGTGCCTCGACAAAGGATTGTTGGGATTACTTTACCCATGTGAAACTTGAAGTATAAATAGGTAATGGATTGCAAAATATTTCCTTGTGAATTTTGATCTTGTCAATTTCGGAATGTTAAAGGGAACAATAACTTTTTCATTCTCTGTGGGAATTGTGATTTGATAGTTTAAAAACCTACATTTTCCTATTCCTAGGATGCCACGCATGCCCAAAGCTCACTCAGCTGTTTTCCACCATTGTAGTGAAACATTTATATATCATGCAACTGCTAATTGGCTTCTGTAAATTGTCCCAGTGCGTAGGATAGAACTAGTGTACGGGTGATCGCTGGACGGCGTGGACTTGGTGGGTTGAAGGGCTGTTTCCACCCTGTATCAATCAGGGCATTGAATCACATAAATCAATTGAACCCAATTGAAGCATTGAACCCAATAAATCAGAGCATTGAATATAGGAGTAGGGATGTTAAAATTGTACAAGGCATTGGTAAGACCAATTCTGGACTATGGTGTACAATTTTGGTCGCCTAATTATAGGAAGGATGTCAACAAAATAGAGAGAGTACAGAGGAGATTTACTAGAATGTTGCCAGGGTTCCAGCAACTATGTTACAGAGAAAGGTTGAATAAGTTAGGTCTTTATTCTTTGGAGCGCAGAAGGTTAAGGGGGGACTTGATTGAGGTCTTTAAAATGATGAAAGGGATTGACAGAGTTGACGTGGATAAGCTTTTCCCATTGAGGGTAGGGAAGATTCAAACAAGAGGGCATGACATGAGAATTAAGGGACAGAAGTTTAGGGGTAACGTGAGGGGGAACTTCTTTACTCAGAGGGTGGTGGCTGTGTGGAATGAGCTTCCAGCAGAAGTGGTGGAGGCAGGATCGATTTTAACATTTAAAAGTAAAGTGGATAGGTATATGGACGTGAAGGGAATGGAGGGGTATGGTCTGAGTGCAGGTAGATGGGACTAGGGGAAAACAAATGGTCGGCACGGACTGGAAGCACCGAGAGGGCCTGTTTCCGTGCTGTAATTGTTATTATATATGGTTATCTCTAAACTAAACTACTGGAATCCTGAGCAACTCATGAAAGTGCTGGAGGAACTCAGCGGGCCAGGCAGCATCTCTGGTGTGAGTAGGTACGACCATACCAGCTACACCACTGCACACATCGCAGAGTATACCTCAGGATACACAATTTTGGAGGAGATAATTCCACATGGTATTGAAGGAAGGTGCGGAAAGGAGACCTGCAAAATGGATATCAGTTCAGTTAATGGCTGTCAACACGAAATTAATGGCCTTGGTTTATTATTGTGGCAAATATCGAGATAGAGTGCAATACTTTGATATAATACTTTAATACTTTAATACCTTGATAGAGTGCAATACTTTGTTCACGCTATCAAGGCATTTCATATCATACTCGTGTCCAATCAAACCATTCACAAGTACCAAAAGTAGTGTAAAGAGAAAATAAACAAAGTGCGGTATGTAGCGATACAACTACAGGAAAAAGTGCAGATAAAAGGGGTGCAAGATCCGCAACAAGGTAGATTAGCAGATTGGGGTCACATCCGTAGCTTGTGAGAGGTCAATTCAATAGTAAGGAAGAAGCTCTTGTTGAATGTGGTGTTATGTGCCTTCAATTTTTTGTATCTTCTGCCCAATGGGAGGGGGGGGGGGGGGGGGGGGGGAAAGAAAATGGCCTTTGAGAATGAGAGGGGAAAAGAGAGTCAGTGATCCTTGATTAGGTTGGTTGTTTTCATGGGGCAGTGTGGTGTAAATTGAGCCTAAGATGGAAGAGCAAATCCCTTGGATTAATGAGCCAAGGTCGATTTGCAACTGCAGTCTACTCTAGATTGTCTTCGATCACACATGAAGCACTGTGAGCTGAGGAGATGCCTGCCAGCGGAGTAGTTTGTTAGATGGTGAGCTCCTTCCTCATTTTATGAAGTGTCTTAAGTCAAGTGTGTTAGGAATGGGATTGGAATTTAGGAATTTTAGGAATCTATTCCTAATAGGAATCTATTTTAGTATAGGAATCTAGTTTAGGAATCCATGTCGTTTCCAGTTGCACACTATCCCCATGGATGCGTCTAATCCAACATTGTTCCATTGTAAAAATATAGCTTAATGATGGGTTTTCCTGAAAAGTGTCAAATTCTGAAAATTTGCTATTGTGCATTTGTCTGCACACCTGTATTCCTTCTTTACACAAAATGCTGGAGTAACTCAACGAGACAAGGAATGGGTGACGTTTCAGGTCTGAAGAAGGGTCTCCACCCAAAACGTCGCCTATTCCTTCTCTCCAAAGATGCCGCCTGTCGCGCTGAGTTACTCCAGCATTTTGTGTCTACCTTAGATTTAAACCAGAATCTGCAGTTTTTTTCCCTACACATTCCTTCTTTACACCTTGTGTTTGTTCATCTTTGCAGGAATCAATTTAAATAATACAACTCTCGAGAAATCTGAAGGAAGACGAAGTCGAACGTGGTACTCATTACCCGGACTAGTGTGGGCAGAAGAAACTGTACTACCATTTACCGAATCATCTTGCATTCCATGGCGCAATGATGTTGCGGGATCGGAGGAAAGAAGAGGCAGGGCTGGCACCGACCTGCTCCGAATGAAGGAATGTAATTCTATAATGGGAAGGACGGAACAGCGGAGAGTGACAATCATTCCCCAGACTCACTGCAGCTACAGTCAGAGAAATAGTCTGCCCTCGCCCGCCTTGGCTTTTCGGTTACACAGTGAACTTTGCGTGGTAGAGGGGCGTCGTGATCCGAGAGCAGTTTAATGCTGGGCACGGTTCCCTGGCAGCAGAGACCCAACTAGAACGAGTGCCCGGGCCAGCAGATGGCAGAGGGAGGGCTGCCTTAGGCCGGGCTTCGTGTCACCGCGGACTACCGGCGATCTGGCACTCGCAGCCACTCTTACCACGATGGAGACAAAGCGCAGTACGCTGGCCTCAACCCGGACTGCACAGGAGGCCGGCGGCTCAGCACAGGGGAGCAGAGAGTGGACGCCCCTTCCACGAGGGCAGCCCAACGCCTTCGCCGAGAAGCCGGCCCCCGGGCGGACCATAGAGGCCGTGCAGCCCTACTACCGCGCCGCCCCCATCGAGGCTCCCCCACCCCCTCCTCCTCCTGCCCACCACCCGCACCTTCTCCCCGGCCCCTACCACTACCCGCAGTCCCCGTTCCCAGCCTTCCCCAGCAGGTCTGGGACCACCCCGTCCTACGTTCCCGAGGGCAGGTCCTGGCAGTCGGAGAGCGCCAGGGCCCCGGAGTCCTACCAGTCCCGGCTGCCCCAACACCACCAGCAGCAGCAGCAGCAGCATCAACCCGCTGGTAAGAAGGCGCCGGGCTTCAGGCACTACCCGCCGGGCCCAAGGGAGGAGGCGCTGGTGAAGGAGCGCAAGGTGAGGAAGCCGGGCCGGCACATCTGCCACTACTGCGGCCGGGCCTGTGCGAAGCCCAGCGTGCTGAAGAAGCACATTCGCTCGCACACGGGCGAGCGGCCTTACCCCTGCATCCCCTGTGGCTTCTCCTTCAAGACCAAGAGCAACCTGTACAAGCACCGCAAGTCGCACGCCCACGCCATCAAGGCCGGCCTTGTGCTCCCGGCGGCGGAGCAGGGGTGCGAGGGAGGGTGGATGGGGACCGCCGCCCCAGAACTGCCCTCCGAGGGAGACGAGAGCACGGACACGGACGAGGAGGTGCGGCTGAGAGGCAGGCCGTCGCCCCGGGGGGAGGCGGAGGCGGGCAGGGAAGGAGAAGGTGAAGCCTATCTCCCCCCGTCCTCTGGGGGCTCGCTGGACGCCCCAGGAGAGGAGCCGTCTCACACCCACCCCCACATGAAGGTGCCGATCCTCATCGTTCCCAGGGCCTCGGTGGGGGTGACGTCCTCGCAGACCGAAGCCCCGGTCTTCATCAAAGCCGAACCGTGCCGGAGCCCCGGCCTGGCCCAGAGTTACGGCGGGCAGCACGCCATCAAGCAGAAGCTGGCGCTCAGGCTGAGTGAGAAGCGGGGGCAGGACAGCGAGCAGTCCCTCAATCTGCTCAGCCCTCACAGCAAGGGCAGCACAGACTCGGGCTACTTCTCCCGCTCGGAAAGTGCCGAGCAGCAGGCCAGCCCTCCCAACACCAACGCCAAGTCCTACGCCGAGATCATCTTCGGGAAGTTCGCCCGGCGGGCGCCCCGGACCGTGGTGGCCAACGTGGCCGCCCAGGAGGCGCAGCTGGCGTGCCTGAGGGAGAAGGCCGAGGCGCTGCCCCGTTCTGGCTCCAAGCTGGACATCGAGAAGCTCCTGGAGGAGCACCTCATTCAGGTGATGACACACGGCGAGGCGCTGATGGAGCCGGGCCAGGTGAAAGCTCGGAGGTTCTTCCTGCCCGGAGAGGACAGCGCTGAGATGCCGCTGTACCCAGACATCAAGGCCGAAGTCTATCGCCTCGCATCCCAGGTTGACAAGGAGCTGCTGGGTCTTCCCGCCGACGCGGCTGAGAGCTCGCCGCTCATCCGGAGTAATTCCATGCCCATCACCCCGGGCAGCGGGCTGGGCGTCCCGCAGGTGCTGCGGGGCAGCCACTCTTTCGACGAGCGGATGGCCTGCCCCGACGATGTCTTCCACTCCGGCTCTGCCACATTGCCCCAGCAGCGCTGCCTGCTGAAGAGGCAGACGGCCATCGAGCTGCTCCACGGCCCCGACGCCCACTCGCCGGCGGACGACCCCGAAGCGGCCCACGGCCTCCAGAGAGTCGGCGTGGTCCCCAAGGTGGAGGAAGGGGAGCCCATCGAGGGAGGGCAGAGGGGCCAAGGCACCGCCTTCGAGTGCGAGGCCTGCGGCGTCAAGTACCAGATCTGGGATAACTTCGAGGCCCACCGCAAGTTCTACTGCTCGCCCGCCCACGGGCCCAGGGCGACGGCCTCGGCCGCCCACCGACCGCCGGGCGAGAGCGGCGCCGAGTACGGGGCTCTCCCCCACGCCCCGCTCCACAAGCCCGCCCACGGCCCGGACAACCTGCCCTTCCGCAAGCGGAGGAAAGAGAAGAGCGTGGGCGACGAGGACGAACTGGCGGGAGACTACGGGAGTCCTTACAGCGGCTCCAGCACCTCGCCCGTCTCGCTGTGCGACTCCAGAGCCGAGTCCTTGGACCAGGAGCCGCTGGCCAGGGCCGCCGTGGCCGGACCTCCGAAAGTCGCCGAGGAGCGGGGGGAGGAGGAGGGCGCGGCCGTGTCCGAGCCCTGGCCCGCCTCGCCGCAGGCCTCCCGCAGGCCGGGCGGCAACGAGATCTCCGTGATCCAGCACACCAACTCCCTGAGCAGGCCCAGCTCCTTCGAGCGGACAGAGTCGATGGAGGTGACGCCCGCCGACCCATCCCTCACCGATCCCCAGCCCGAGTCGGCCCCCTCCGGCCTGGCCGCCTCCCCTCAGCCCAAGCTGGTGCGCCAACGTAACATCCAAGTGCCGGAGATCCGTGTGACCGAAGAGCCGGACAAGCCCGAGAAGGAGCAGGAGCCTCCGGCAAAGGAGCCGGAGAAGATAACGGAGGAGTTTCAGTGGCCGCAGAGGAGCGAGACCCTGTCCCAGCTCCCCGCCGAGAAGCTGCCGCCCAAGAAGAAGAGGCTGCGCCTGGCCGACCTGGAGTACTCGTCCGGGGATTCGAGCTTCGAGTCGGGGACCTTGAGCCGCAGCCCCAGCCAAGAGAGCAACTGGTCGCACAGCTCCAGCCTCTCCCTGTCCTTGGACCGGGACGAAGGAGCCAAGGCTCCGGCCCCGGCAGAGTACCTGACCGTGCCGTACGGCGCCAGCGGACCGCAGCAGAAGGAGATGAGGCGCTCCGCCTCGGAGCAGACGCCGTGCCAGCCCAGCGTGGAGATGGCGGAGGCCCGCAGCAAGTCCTTCGACTACGGGAGCCTGTCGGCCGGGCCCGGCTTGCTGGTACTGCCGCTGCAAGCCTCGTCGCCCGTGGCCATGGAGAGGAGAAAGTGCTTCTTGGTTCGCCAGGCCACCCTCAGCCAGTACTCGGACAGCTCCCAAGCCGAGCCGTGCCCAGAGCCCGGGGAATCCATTCAGCTCAACCAGTCCTACCCGCTGCAGGCGCCGTGGCTCCGCTCCCCGTCGCCCGGCATCGAGGCCAGCCCGCAGCCCCCAGCCCTCCCCCTCTTCCCGGGGTCGGCCAGACTCCCGGGGCCGGCTGGTGGGCCCGAACCGCCGTCTCTCAACCCCTACGGCCCCTGGCGGGCCTTGCCGTCGGATGCCGAGGGCTGGCCGGACGAAGGAAGGCTCCGCTCCCGCCAGGAGAGCCAACACGTCCCGTCTCCCCGAGCCTCCCCCCAGCACTCCCCCAGCCGCCAGGGGAGTCCCGCCGTCGCCGCCGCCGCCCCCACCGCCCTGGCTCAAGGTCCTCCCTCGCTGTTGGTGCCGGTCAGGATCCAGGCGCACGTCCCGAGTTACGGCAGCGTTACCTACACCAGCGTCTCCCACGCCGCCGCTTCATGCCGTGCCTCCGGCGCCTTGGTTCTCCCGGCCAGAGGTGGAGCCGGGGTGGGGCGGGAGCTGTCCCGCTTGCTGGCGGCCCAGCGCGGTTCGCTGCTTCTGCCGCCCTGGAAGCTCCCCCTCCCGCCGGGCCGGGCCGAGGCGCCCCCGCTAGCCCTCGGCTTGTCCGAGGGTCCCTCCTCCTCCTCCTCCTCCTCCTCCTCCGCGGCGGCTGGCGGCAGCAAGCGGGTGTTGTCGCCGGCCAGCAGCCTGGAGCTGGTGCTGGAGAGCCAGCGGCAGAAGCGGGTGAAGGAGGAGAAGATCTGCGGGCAGATGATGGAGAAGTTGAGCCTCCGGGAGTCAACCAAGCCGGCCAAGCCGCAGCTGGTGCGGCAGCGCTGCACCACCGAGCTGAGGGACAACCGTGCACCCCCCTCCCCTCAGGACCACTGGCCCCGCCACCACAGACACTCCCACCCCGACGAGCAGTGCAGCGACGTGGAGAGCGGGGGCGGGGAGAGCCCGCTGCCCACCGACCCTTCCCCCGACCCCCCTGCTCACCGCTTCCCCATCAGCATGGTGGTCCAGGTGCCCTCGGGTTCCGGGCCGCCGGTGGGGGGGACCCTCCTGTTGGCCGACGCCACCGAGCTCCAGCAGTTCCTGCAGTTCCCCAGCCTCCGCAGCAACGTGACAGTGAGCTGGTGCTTCCTCAACTACACCAAGCCCAGCCCTGCCCGGCAGACGGCCCCCACCTCCTCCATCTACGCCGCCTGGTGTGTCAGCTCCTACAACCCCAACCCGCCCGGCACTCCCACCAAGGTGGCCTTGGCCCTTCTACGGTCCAGGCAGAAGACGTGCCGAGAGATCTACATCACCTCTGCTGTCGGCTGGCCCAGCGCCGGCAAACTGGTGGCTTCCAGCGGGTGGAAACAACGGTTAGCCCAGGTAAACGCCAAGCACCCTCCTTTCACCAGCACAGAGGGGTTGGGGTCATGCGTATGTCCTGTTCTGGGAGAGCTGCGGTCTCACTCATCCCAATTTTTCCCTTCACTTTCACTTTTCCTCCCAGCAACCTTGTTGTCCTGCCTCTAACCTATATATTAAGGGTAATTTCCAGTAGCCAATTAATCTATCAACCTAAAAGTCTTTGGGATATGGGAAGAAACATGAACAGCTGGGGGAAAACCTTTGCGGTCATAGGTAGTATGTGTAAACTCCACACAGACTGCATCAAAGATCAGAAGCAAACTACATTAATAGATAGAACAGCACAGGAACAGGCCCTTAAGCCAACAATGTATGTGCTGAGCATGATGTCAAGTTAAACTAATCTCTGACTGCACGCGATCCATATTCCTCCATTCCTTGCAAAACCCTGCCTCTCAATGCCACTATCATATCTGTTTCCACCAGCACCCTTGACAGTGCTTTTTCGGCACCCACCACTCTGTAAAAAAAAAACCTGCTCTGCAGATCTCCTTTAAATGTTCCCCCTTTCTCTCATATCGTGGGGATAGGTGACAGTGAGATGAGGACAATTTTAACGTGGGGAATTGCCAAAGTCTTATTATATTGCCTGAAAGACCAGTGAAAGCAGATTCATAGAAGAATATTCCAAGGGAATTGGATAATTTCATTCTAGTATGTTTACCAGGGCTGAAACTGAAGGTGACGGAGGTGGTAGGAAAAGTAATGGTGAGTTTGATGAGAGAGCAAGCACAGGCAGAAAGGGCAGATTGGCCTCTTGCATTGAGAGGTTATCTGGCTGCAGAATTCATCCCACACTCTGATCCTGACTAATCATAGAGAAAGGGGGGCCCATCGACCCAGGAAAAATTAAAATCTGAACTCAGCTGAGAGAGAAAGAAATAACAAAGTACCATCTGTCTTCCGCAGATTAAATGGTACGAATCTTCCCAGCAAGAGAGTGACAGAACTGGAAGAAAAACAACAGGAAGTATGGAAAAGGAGAGGGAGAAGATGGATACATGTGTCACAAAAGACCATGGAACCAAAATGATTGAGCCCACAAGGATTAAAATCTTCGATGGAGGGTAAGCCTTCCCAAGGCAACTAATGTCTTGGATGTGAAAATATTTACAACTTGTAAGCTTTTTTATTAAATTGTGCACCGTCTTCTCAGATTCAATGTTTCTGTCACAAACTGCAGCTTTAGTGTGAATTGAGGCTCTATTGCAATCAGCTCCTGATAAATGCATAACAAAATTCCCTCATGCCTCCTCTGCCCCAGCACCATTATAGAAAACAATGCCCCATCTTCTGGT
The DNA here is from genome assembly GCA_035221665.1 of Okamejei kenojei. Classification (NCBI taxonomy): domain Eukaryota; kingdom Metazoa; phylum Chordata; class Chondrichthyes; order Rajiformes; family Rajidae; genus Okamejei; species Okamejei kenojei. The sequence continues at coordinate 27,285,822 of CM069138.1, forward strand.
GTTTACACCTGTTGATGAAGAGCAATGTTCCCAAGTTGTCAAGCCAAGGTTCAATAACGAGTAGAGTAGGCTGGGACTCTATTCCTTGGAGCGCAGGAGGATGAGGGGTGATCTTATAGTGGTGTATAAAATCACGAGAGGAATAGATTGGGTAGATGCACAGAGCCCCTTGCCCAGAGTAGGTGAATCGAGGACGTAGGTTTAAGGTGAAGGGGAAAAGCTTAAATGGGAATCTAATTGTTTCACACAAAGGGTGGTGGTATGGAACAAGCTGCCAGAAGGGGTAGTTGAGGCAGGAACTATCCCAGTTTTTAAGAAACAGTGAGGCAGGTACATTGATAGGACAGGTTTGGAGGAATATGGGCCAAACACAGGCAGGTCGGACTAGTGTAGCTGGAACATGTTGGCCGGTGTGGGCAAGTTGGGCCGAAGGGCCTATTTCCATGCTGTATCACTATGACTCTAACTCTGCTGTGTTGCTTCAGCAGACAGTAGGAGCCATGGGAACTGCTCGGGCTGAGAATTCCTGGGTGAACAGACCGGGAACAAGACAGGGTTACATTGAAGATTGTGATGGGGTTCAGGGGTCAATGTCAGGGTGAGAGAATTATCAGGGATCAATGTCACGGTGAGGGGGTCAAAGGTCAGTGGCAACCTTTGGAGTGTGACGGGGTCAGGGCTCAGTATCACATTCTGCACAGTGTCATGGGTCTGTCCCAGTGCGAGTATGTTTAGGGGTCAGTGTCATGGTGCAGATGTGTTATTGATAAAGAATCGGTGTCACATGAAAACACATGATGGAATTGGGTTTGGTGTTGCAGTGAGGAGTGTGTGAGGGGACAGGGGTAGGTGTGTGGGGTACATCATGGGTCAGTGTCACAGTGTGGGGTGGGAGAGGAGTGATGTGTGGTGTGTGTGAGGGGTCAGCGTGGGGTGTGCGAGGGGTCAGTGTCACAGTTGGGGATGTGTCCAGGGTCTGGAGTCTCTGTCACGTTGGAGGGTGTGACATGGTCAGGGGGTCAGTCACAATGTGCGGTGTGTCAGTACTTAGTGTCACAGTCTGTAGTGTGTCAGGTGTTAATGCCACACTGGGTATGATTTGCTTTCTCGCATTTTCACACTATGTTCCTGTATCGGAGGGGTTAACGAGAAGCTCTCCTTTATCCCATCAGTGTAAACTTTGTGAAGTCTGTACATTGCTGTCTATTGATCTCCCTCAGCTGATATGGCAGATTGTGTGCCCTCTCCAGAGGCTGCAGTGACAGGATAGCAGGCATTGTTGATTGTCTGGGTGCAGGGTTTTGACTGGGGGCGAGCAGTTAAATCATGTACGCAGTCGTGAAGTCATTGGGCTTTCAGTTGACATACGTGAAATGTTAGGTCATGATAATTTGCCTGCCCACATGTGTTGCTATAATTAGCTTTCCTTTCACTGTGTGGCAGACTCATCATTTCCTTCACGTGGTGTGATTGGGGCTCACTGCATTTCTCAGCTCCAGAGCTCCAATCTTACAATTCAAACATATTTACACATACCTTTACACATACTCACACCCATACACATAATTGCACATGCTCACACACACGCACATGCTCACACACACGCACACACTCACACACACGCAAATGCTCACATGCACATGCTCGCAGATACATATGCACATGTATACAAACACATACGCATATATACACACACAGAAATGCACATATGTATATGCATGCACATATGCATACACATGCACACAAAACATAGGCAAAAACACATGCGCACACACTCGTGCAAACACAAACACAAATATGCAAACACTGGTGTGATCACACTATCAAACACTAACACACATGCACAGACTTACAGAGCCTTACATACCAGTGCATGTGCACAGAGACATGTAGATACACACAGATGTACAAAGGCATACAGACTCAAAATAGTATGTATGCTTGCGCACAAGATCTTCTGGCGCCCACAGATTCTCAGTTATCTCAGTCACATTTTATGACATGAAATGATGATTTAACTGAATAACCAAGTGAAGGTTAAACAATACACTGTGATTTACTAGTGAACACAGAGTAGTTTCACTATGACTAACGACCAATCTGTAAATGACTTCAGCAGAGACTTTGCACCAAGCAAGTTAAATCCTGCACCCTGATGTGACTCTGTGACTCCTGCACATCCCGTGAAGTCTGCACACTGTTCCGTGAGATGTAATAGTGGTTTATAAAACTTTAAGAGTCTGAGGTCAAGTAAATAGGAAAGATCTACTTCCTAGCATAGAAGCGAAAAAAACCCAACATGGGGTTGAGATGTAAGTTAAGAGATTGAAGGGAAAGAAGAGGAGAGGAAGCTTTCACCATCCAATGAGGATCTGGAGCTCACTTCCTGGAAAGTAGACAAGACAGAAATACTGGCCACACTTACACAATTCAAGGGTGTGGACTCGAGGGGTTACGGAATAAGTGCTGGATGGAGGGGTTAAGCTGGGTGGTACATTCAAACAGCACAGAGACAATGGGCTGTATATACCCTACATCATAAAAGTTCTCTGACTCCATGAAATGCAACTGCAGGACTTCTCCAAACTTTGGAACTTCTTGGAGGATTTCCTGACGGAACTTCTTCTCCTTCTTCTCCTTCTTCTCCTTCTCCTTCTCCTCCTCCTTCTCCTTCTTCTCCTTCTCCTTCTCCTTCTCCTTCTTCTCCTTCTCCTTCTCCTTCTCCTTCTCCTTCTCCTTCTCCTTCTCCTTCTCCTCCTCCTCCTCCTCCTCCTCCTCCTCCTCCTCCTCCTCCCCCTCCCCCTCCCCCTCCCCCTCCCCCCCCCCTCCCCCTCCCCCCCCTCCTCCTCCTCCTCCTTTACCTCCCTCCTCCCTCCTCCCTCCTTCCTTCTCTCTCCTCCTTCCTCCTTCCTTCGCTCTCCTCCTTCCTCCTTCCTTCACTCTCCTCCTTCCTTCTCTCTCCTCCTTCTTTTTTCCCATTTGCTCATATTGGTCTTGCTTCGGCCCATCTCTGTACGAAGCCTATTGAGGGACTTCCAGGTCTTCTACTGAGGGACTTCCAGGTCTTCCAGTCACACGTGTGACCAGGTGGTAGCTGTTCCTTGGTTGGGATTGGCATCTTTACATGGTGGTGGTTTTCACTGTGTTCCTTTTCCCATAAGGCTAGTCTGGTTGCTTGAGGAGACTGACAGTGGCTGGACTGTGTGAAGGAAGCTCTTCCTCCACCTCAGCCGTTTTGGGGCTGGGTGATGGGAGTGACAGGAATGGGACCAAAGAGACAGTAGAAGCAGGAATCTGAGCAAACAACAAACTGCTGAAAGAGCTCAGCGGATCAGGTAGCATCTATGGAGGGTATCGAACAGACAACATTTCGGGTTGGGATTAAAAAGGTTCCCGACCTAAAATGTTGTCTGTCCATTTACCTCCACGGATGCTGCCTAACCTGCTGAGTAGCCTCAATGACTTTTTTTTAACATAAGGACAATTCAGCCACTTAAACATTCCAGCTTTTAGTAAGTCCTTCCGTGATCTCCTGAAGGGCATCCACCTGTTTCAGTTCCATTTTAATATATTACTTTCCCTGGGAGAATAATTGCCTAAATTTCCCCTTCCTGCAGAAATAAACTCTACCTGCCAACACTCCTCAACACCTCAAGACTGACTGCTGATATTATTTTACACCTTCAGAATATTATTCTCTTGAAGTAAATTATTGTCATCTTAAAAGTCAAAGATACAGCATGTAGAGCGGCAGCATCGGAGCTCCAGAGACCCGGGATCGACCCTGTCCTCCAGTGGGGTCTAAAAGGTGTTTGGATGTTCTCCCTGTGACCCAGTAGTTTTCCACCGGGAGCTCAGGTTCCCTCCCACATTGCAAAGATGTGCTGGGTGTTTGGTTGTAAAGTGCCTCTGATGTGTAGGTAAGTGGTAGAATCTGACGGGAGATATTGTGCTTGTGAGTGAGAATAGGTGAAGTGGGAGAATGGGGTGGGTGGGATTGCTTTGAGATCCAGCACATGGACCCAATAGCGTCAGAGGAACTATGTACAGTTACATTTCTAAAGTTAAAACTTCACACTGCATTTCAATGGCATATTAGAGAATACCCAGCAGGTCAGGCAGCATCTCTAGAGAAAAGGAATATGTGACGTTTCGGGTCGAGATCCTTCTTCAAACTCTTGATCCGAAACATCACAATTTCCTTTTCTCCGAAGATGCTGCTTGACCCGTTGAGTTTCTCCAGCATTTTGTGTCTATCTTCAGTGTAAACCAGCATCTGCAATTCCTTCCTACACATTGGAAAAACATGATGGGAGACTGGGCCAGTGGTTAAATGTTTTATCAGAAAGGTGCGTAATTTTAAATGGGAACAGGAGTGAGAGGTGGAGGGGTTTATGGAGGGACTTGGGCTGATATTCAGGGATATGCGGAGTACCTAGCAAATTCCTTGTATGTGTACATACTTGGCCAATAAACTTATTCATTAATTCATTCAGCACTGGAAGACCTCAGGGATCTTAAGAGGGGGGAGACCATATAGGAATCTGATAACACTGAGAATTGTGAACAGTACTCATTGCTGAGCAAGAGTAGGCTAGATGAGTATGCAATATCAGCTGCCCTGCTCAAGGTTGCAATGAGTAGAATTTGCCACCCGTGGCATAAAAACCTACTTAACTTGCCCCACACCTGGGCTCACTGTGAATATAGCTAAGGCTATTCTTCTAGATTCCCGAGCAATGAACCCATTAGTGTTTAACTGTCCCACTCCACACTTGACATTGGTTGTGAAGCATGAGCATTTCTTGCCTGCTCTTGTCTGGTCACAAGGTGGACAAACATTTTTCTTACTTGATTGATTGATTCTTGCCAATCACTCAATCATATTTTCTCCCCCACAGCTATCGACAATATTTTTCTAACCATTAACAAAGGCGAAGAATTCAAATGATTCTCCAAAATGGTGGCAGGAAATGGCTTTTCAAATCTGTGCGCCATGGACTGGATAGTGTGGGCAGCAAGGGACTAATTGCTCTGGGTAATGAATGACTGTGCTGTATATGTGTAACAGCTAGCAGTCGTAGCTGAGTAAAGAATGGTACTGGTTGCGATGTATTGATCTGGTTACCATGGGTATTTGATGGCATTGGTTGCTATGGCCTGTGGCAGAGATTGATTGCTGTAGTACTGTTTGCTATGGGCAGTGAAGGGGACTAGTTGCAATGTGTGTTGAATGGCATTGGTTACTGTGGGTATTGAATTAAAATGGTTGCAATAGGTACTAAGTGGCATTGATTGCTGGGGGTACTGAATAGCATTGGTTACTATGGGTACTGAATGGCACTGGTTGCTATGGGTCGCAAATGATAGTGATTCCATTGGTACTGAATGGCACTGGTTGCTATGGGTACTGAATGAAAATGGTTGCTAGGGGCAGTGAAGAGAACTGGTTTCTATGAGCCGTGAAGAAGATGGGTTGCTATGGGCATGGAGTGGCATTGGTTGCTATGGCTTGTGAAGGGTACATAGCTTAGGGTACAGAATGCTTGCAATGTGCAATGGCTGGCAGTGGAGACTATGGGTATTGAAGGGTACTGGTTGCTATAGGTAACAAATAGTTTTGGTTACTGTGGGTACTGAACATTGCCAAGGGCTCACATATTATTGACAATTAAATTGAAATGGAAATGATGAGTATCTGTTTTCATTTGCCAAGAAAGGACAGGAACTTAGCCAATCTGTTTCATTCCCACTTGGGGCTAATCTTTGTGGTTGCAGTTTCTGGGAAGGAGAGTCATCCTGAAACCCATGCAGTGCTGGAGAAATGTTTTCCTGTGTACAAACCTAAAGATTCCCTGATCAGATTCAGATTCACATTTATTGTCACATGCACCAATTAAGATACAGTGATATGGAGACAGGGGTCAGGGGTGTTCCTCACCTCCTAAAGTCCACCATTAACTCCTTAGTCTTGTTCGTGTTGAGCTGCAGGTTATTCAGGCCACCCCACTCAACAAAGTCGTTGACTACACCTCTGTAATCAGCATCACCCCTCTCACTGATCCGAGGGAGGATTATGAGCTTGGGCTTTAGCCTCGAGGGAGACAGGATGGAATCAAGCGTCCTCAATGAGGATATTCGGCCGTCATGCCTCTGTCAGCTTTTTGAAATGGCACTCAACTAGTTATATCCTCTCCCTGCAGCACTGCAAGTCAGTCTCCTTCAAGCATTTATCTGGTTCCCTTCATTTAAACTACAATCATCCTCCCTTGGGAACAAGGAGAATCAGTAGGGCTACTTGCCCCTTCAGGGAATGATTTGTTACTCATTTAGACTGAACCTCGAACCCCAGTTCGAAGGATGACAAGTACAGACTTGTGAAGGGGAACAAGGTCAGTGCCCATCCAACCTCTGGGGCCAGTTGAGAGCCAAAGATAAGATGATGGTGAACCCTCCACCTGCACACTGTTTCTCCCCATTGGAGTGAGCCTCTCAAGAAGAATGAATCAAATGTACCTTCCCAATGTCAATAAAGTTCTATTCAATGAGCTGATCCTAATCCAAAATACAATAACTCCAAAGGGATCTTTTATTCATTATTAGAGTCATAGAGTAAAACTAAATGATATGATATGATAGAACTTTATTTATCCCAGGAGGGACATTGATCTGCCAAATCATAAAACAAAAAAGATATGAAATTAAAATGACGAGTGGAAAGGATTTGGGATGTGCAAAGATTGGGGAGGGGGAGTTAGTCTATCCCATGACAGAAAGGGGATGTGTTGTGCAGTTTGATAGCCACAGGGAAGAAGGGTCACCTGTGGCGTTCTGTATTACATCTTGGTGAAACCTGTCTGTTGCTGAAGGTACTCCTCAGGTTGACCAGTGTGTCATGGAACGGGTAAGCTCTATTGTCCAAGAAGCTCCGCAGTGTGAGGAACATCCTACCCTCCACCTCCCATGAATCCAACTGCTCCCACAGGACGGAGCCAGTCTTCTTGATGAGTTTGTTATTGGCGTCCGCGGCCTTCACCCTGTTGCCTCAGCACACGACAGCGAAGAAGATGCCACCGATTGGTGGAACATCTGCAGCATCTTACTGCAGGTATTGACGGAGCGGAGCCTTCTCAAAAAGTACAGCCGGCTCTGTCCCTTCTTATACAGGGCCTCATCATTCCTGGAACAGTCCAGTTTACTGTCCAGGTACACTCCAAGGTATTTGTACTCCCTGGTAAACTGCACATCCACACCATTGATGGAGCAGGGGTCAGGGGTGTTCCTCTCCTCCTAAAGTCCACCACTAACTCCTTAGTCTTGTCAGTGTTGAGCTGCAGGTTATTCAGCCCACACCACTCAACAAAGTTGTTGACTACACCTCTGTATTCAGCTTCCCTCCTCTCACTGATGCAGCCCACGATTGCTCACTACCATGTCCGAGACACAGTTCTGTAGCCTTACACATTGTGGTCGTCCAGTCAGGTAGTTGGTGATCCAGGACACCAATGGAGCGTTCACCCGCAACTTCGTTTTTTTGTTCCCGAGCAGTGCAGGCCGGATGGTGTTGAAAGCACTGGAGAAGTTAAAAAACATGACTATCACAGTGCTTCCCGGCTAATTCAGGTGAGCATAGGAACGATGGAGCAGGTGGATGATGGCATCCTCAACCCCCATCTTTGGTAAACAAACTGCAGGGGGTCCTGGCCGGGTTTCACCAGGGGTCGCAGGTGAGTGAGCACCAACCTCTCCAGGGACTTCATGATGTGAGAAGTCAGCGCCACCGGTCTGTAGTCATTGGAGGAGCTGGGGCGCATCCTCTTCGGTACAGGAATCAGGCAGGATGTCTTCAACATCACCGGAACCCTCCTGGCTCAGCCTCGGGTTGAAGATCTGAAACAGCCCTGAAACAAGCCCTTCAGCCACTGCATCCTCGCCAACCAAGATAGCTATCAAAGCTACTACTATTTGTCTGCATTTGTTCCATATCTCACCCATGCCCTTTGGTTTTAGATGCTCCTACTCTGGGGAAGTAATCTACCCAATCTATGCCTCTCATAATGTTATACATTTCCATATGGTCACTTCTAGACTTCCTTCACTCCATGGAAAACTGGTTACCATTTAGTACCCATCTAGCAAACCAATTTATTTTTATAACTCAAGCCCTCCAATCTAGGCAACATCTTTACAAATCTTTTCTGTACCTTCTCAAGTTAATTATATCCTTCCTGTAGCATGGTGACCAGAACTACATACAATACTCCATTTGTCCTAAACAACAATACTTTGAACTGTTACATAACTTCCCAACTCCTATACATAATGCCACAGCTAATGAAGGCACCCATACCATATGCATTCATTATCCATGTGGTCATTCTCAGAGAACTATGTACTTGTACCATTAGGTCACACTGTTCATTAATGCTCCCTCGGGGCCTGCCATTCATTGCATGTGGCTTGCCCTGGTTTAACTTCCCAAAATGCTTACTTTTATACTTTTCTGAGAAATACTATTTGCCATTCTTTTGCCCACTTTCCCAGTTGATTTAGATTTATTGCCCTTGAGTAGGTGCTGGCGAGCTGCTTCTTGAATTGCTGCAGTCCTGCTGGTGGTTGCTCCCATAGTGGTGTTGGCAAGCAGTATTCCATGATAGAACCAGCACTGATGAAGCATGAAAGTCTGGATGTTGTGTGAATTGGATGTGGAACCTGCTGGTGATGGGATTTCTGAGCACCTGCCAACTTTATCCCTTGTGGTAGAGGCCGCTGGGATTTGGAGGTGCTGTCGGAGAGGAACAGCAGTGCATTTTCAGGTGGTTCACACCTCCTTGCTGGAGGTGAACCTGGACTGATAGATCCCCATGGTGACGTGAATCACAGTTACAAGACTTCTTGACATTGCATGTATAATAAATAGTAGACTGTTTTTGTGGCTGTACAACATTTGCAATGTCATTTCCACATGCAAAACATTTTGTCTTTGTAGCTACAAATCCAACGAAGATTATGTTTATGTGAGGGGGCGAGGAAGAGGGAAATATATCTGCGAGGAATGTGGAATCCGGTGTAAGAAACCAAGCATGCTGAAGAAGCATATTCGCACACACACAGATCTCCGACCGTTCATGTGCAAGTTCTGTAACTTTGCTTTCAAAACTAAAGGTAAGCTTTGCATGCGGAGTGTGTAAAGATATTGTTCGATGGTTGAGTATTGTGTACAGACAAAGAAATAAAAGGCTGAAAGAAAGGCTAGCCTTTCTAAAACCTCTTACCTGCCTTTCAGCATATTCCAAGTGGTTGGAGTATTTCTTGAAGTGAATTCACTGCCATGGGAAATGATGCAATGTGCATACAGCAAGCTCCCACAAACTGCAGTCTCACGATAATAGAAAAATATATTTCAATGAAGTTTGAGCTCGGAGAAATTGCCTGCTTATCTTCAATGTATTCGCCACCTGATATGTACTAAGATCAGAAAAAAACTGCAAGTGCTCAGCTGACTGGAGGCATCTGTTGGGGGAGAAGCAGATGGAACGTATAGCAACAAGGAACAGTGGATGCTGGTTTACACAAAAGGGCACAAAAGGAGTAAATCAGTGGGTCAGGCAGCTGGTTTACACAAAAGGGCACAAAAGGAGTAAATCAGTGGGTCAGGCAACATCTCTGGAGAACATAAATAGGTGACGTTTCGTGTCTGGACCCTTTGTCAGACCATGTTTGATGGTCATTTGTCCGAAGTGAATCCTGATGGGAAATCATTGTAGCCTGTGTTTCTCTCTCCATAGATGCAGCTTGACCTGCTGGGTATATCCAGCATTTTCTCATTTTATTTCGGATTTCCACCTTTTAGGCCACGGTATCAATATAATTCACTTGAGAGACCAAACTGTGGTGTGTTTAGTTTAATTTAGTGTAGTTTAGAGATATAGTGCGGAAACAGGCCCTTCGGCCCACCGAGTCCGTGCCGACCGGGGATCCCCGTACACTAGAATTATGCTAGATACTAGGGACATTTTTACAATTTTTACCAAAGCCAATTAACATATAAACCTGTACATCTTTGGAATGTGAGAGGAAACCGGAGCACCCAGAGCAAACACACACGGTCGAGGGGAGAACGTACAAACTCTACAGACAGTCCCCCGTAGTCAGAAACACCGTTCTCTGGCACTGTAAGGCAGCAAATCTGCCACTGTGCCGCCCTTTGGTTTTGGACTAGAGTATTCCCATTAAATGGTTGGGATATCTTTGGCCAGGCCAATGGAGTCAGCCCATCTCTTAGACACAAAAGCAATTCCCATCAGTCCCAGTCCTCAAGGGAAAATATTTCACCATTATAGATGGCAATAATAGTCGTGAATCACTGGAATTCTGTACCCCAGAGACCTTTGGAAGCTTATTCCAGGCTGATACAGACTGGGTCAGTCAGGAGTCAACAATTAAAGGCAGAAACGTAGAGCTCTGGCCAGGTTAAGGTCCACCGTTTTGGATGGACCATATAGATCATTCCTGCTCCTATATACAAGCAGCTCTTGGGTAGATGTTCTGGTCAATTTTCTCAGTCAGTAAAATGCAAAAATCAATAAATAGGAAGCACAAATGTACATATGTCAGACTTTGAATTTAATAATCTTAAGGGAGCTCACTCATTTCTTTGTGTGTCCATAAGTAGCGTGTTCTGAACCCTGGAATGGCCAGTGTCGAATGCAACACCGAGAGAGTGCCACAGTGCCTTCCTTCTGAGCCAATTCCATCCTCGCTGATTTAGATGAATGTTAATAATCATAGAAACATAGAAACATAGAAATTAGGTGCAGGAGTAGGCCATTCAGCCCTTCGAGCCTACACCGCCATTCAATATGATCATGATCATCATTCCCCGTACCTATGATACCCAGCCACAAGGGCCACATCCAACTCACTCTTAAATATAGCCAATGAACTGGCCTCAACTACCCTCTGTGGCAGAGAGTTCCAGAGACTCACCACTCTCTGTGTGAAAAAAAGTCTTTCTCATCAAGGATTCCCCTTATCCTTAAGCTGTGACCCCTTGTCCTGGACTTCCCCAACATCGGGAACAATCTTCCTGCATCTAGCCTGTCCAACCCCTTAAGAATTTTGTAAGTTTCTATAAGATCCCCTCTCAATCTCCTAAATTCCAGAGAGTATAAACCGAGTCTATCCAGTCTTTCTTCATAAGACAGTCCTGACATCCCAGGAATCAGTCTGGTGAACCTTCTCTGCACTCCTCTATGGCAATAATGTCCTTCCTCAGATTTGGAGACCAAAACTGTACGCAATACTCCAGGTGTGGTCTCACCAAGACCCTGTACAACTGAAGTAGAACCTCCTGCTCTGTACTCAAATCCTTTTGCTATGAAAGCTAACATACCATTCGCTTTTTTCACTGCCTGCTGCACCTGCATGCCTACTTTCAATGACTGGTGTACCATGACACCCAGGTCTCGCTGCATCTCCCCTTTTCCTAATCGGCCACCATTTAAATAATAGTCTGCTTTCCTGTTTTTGCCACCAAAGTGGATAACCTCACATTTATCCACATTATACTGCATCTGCCAAATATTTGCCCACTCACCCAGCCTATCCAAGTCACCTTGCAGTCTCCTAGCATCCTCCTCACAGCGAACACTGCCCCCCAGCTTAGTGTCATCCGCAAACTTGGAGATATTGCCTTCAATTCCCTCATCCAGATCATTAATATATATTGTAAATAGCTGGGGTCCCAGCACTGAGCCCTGCGGTACCCCACTAGTTACTGCCTGCCATTGTGAAAAGGACCCGTTTACTCCTACTCTTTGCTTCCTGTTTGCCAGCCAGTTCTCTATCCACATCAATACTGAACCCCTAATACCGTATGCTTTAAGTTTGTATACTAATCTCTTATGTGGGACCTTGTCGAAAGCCTTCTGGAAGTCCAGATATACCACATCCACTGGTTCTCCCTTATCCACGCTACTAGTTACATCCTCGAAAAATTCCACAAGATTCGTCAGACATGATTTACCTTTTGTAAATCCATGCTGACTTTGTCCCAATGATTTCACCACTTTCCAATGGGCTGCTATCCCATCTTTAATAACTGACTCTTAGCAGTTTCCCCACTACCGATGTTAGACTAACTGGTCTGTAAAATCAATCTACTCATTTAACCTGGAACATATTACTACATTTTGTTTTTTAACTAACCTCTTTCTCTTCACATATCTATATAAACTTTTGCAGTCAGTTTTTATGTTCCCTGCCAGTTTTCTTTGCCCTTTGTCCTCCTCTGCTGGTCGCTGAATTTCCCCAGTCCAGTCCTCTGCTTTTCTGGCTACTTGCTTTGAATTTCCCTTGTTATCCACGGATGCACTACCTTCACGATGTATTCTTTTGCCAAACTGGGATGAAACAATTTTTGTAGTTCATCCATGCAGTCTTTAAATGTCTTCCATTGTATATCCACCGTCAACCCTTTTAGAATTAATTGCCAGTCAATCTTGGCCAATTCACGTCTCATACCCTCAAAGTTACCTTTCTTTAAGTTCAGAACCATTGTTTCTGAATTAACAATGTCACTCTCCATCCTAATGAAGAACTCAACCATATTATGGTCACTCTTGCCCAAGGGGGCACGTACAACAAGACGGCTAATTACCCATTCCTCATTACTCAAAACCCAGTCTAAAATAGCCTGCTCTCTCGTTGGTTCCTCTACATGTTGATTTAGATAAATGTTAATAATCGAGTTGGACAGTTCAGAAATGAGTGGGAAGCCTTTTTTTTTTTAACAAACACAGTCAAAATTCCTTCACATAATGAGCACTATCAAGAAAGGGGGAAAGGAACAGTTTAACTAGCCTTAAATAGCTATTTGTGGAACTTTGCCTTGTGCCAAATGGATGCAGAGTCTGTCTTGCGTGCCTAGGGAAAATGCAATGACAGCTCCCTCAATGCAATTCATTGTACACGGAGTTTCACTGAAATGTCCGCACAGACAGCTTTATTACAAAAAGGCTTTTCTTAAACAAACAGGCCACAGTATAAACAAAACAAAAAATTGTGGATCAGTTAATTAAACGGGAGTTTACCATAAAAAGAATAATGATTTTGCCATGTTCCTTACTTATGACGGGTAGATAACCCTTTTATCAGCTCGAAATGTACAGCGCTGCAGATATGGCAGGAAGCCGGCAGATTGTTGACCCTCACTGCTCTCACAGACTAATTATCTGAAGGTAGTCACCTCTGTGGTTTTCATTCCTCTGTCTAGGAAACCTGACAAAGCATATGAAGTCAAAGGCTCACACGAAGAAGTGCTTGGAGCTGGGAATTGCAATAAACTGCATGTACAACACCGACACAGAAGAAACAGGCAAGTAACGAGTGGCAACCCATTTCATCATTGCTCCTGACTTGAGGGATCTAGGAATACAAGTACATGATTCCCTGAAAGTGGCGTTACAGGTAGATAGGGTGGTCAAGAAGTCTTTTGGTACATTGTCCTTCATCAGGCAGGATACTGAATATAAAAGTTGGGATGTTATGTTCCAGTTGTGCAAGACGTTGATTAGGCAGCATAAAGAATAATGTGTTCAGTTTTGGTCACCCTGCTGTAGAAATTATGTTGTTAAGCTGCAAAGAGTGCAAAGAAGATTTATGAGGATGTTGAGCTACAGGGAGAGGTTCGGTAGGGTTGGACTTTATTCTATAGAGCGCAGGAGGTTGAGAGATGATCTCATTGTGGTGTATGAGATCATGAGGATAAAAGATAGTGAATACATGGAGCCTTTTTATCCAGAGTAGGGGACTCAAGAACCAGAGGACATAGATTTAAGGTGGGAGGGGCATCTTTTTCACGCAAAGGGTGGTGGCTGTATGGAATGAATTGCCAGAGGTGGTAGTTGAGGCAAGAACAATAACAACATTTAAAATACATTTGCAGAGAGTCTGTATTTTGTGCGGAAATGCGATAAGAATATGGATGAACGGTTTGCCGTTGTGAAAAGTCCGTATTTAACTATGCAAAATGGACCATAGATAATCGTAACAACAAGGTGCAGCGGGCAGGTGGGAGTGGCCGGGATCGGCCCGACTTCCTTGTTTCGTTGCCATGCCACTCGCCAATGGAGGGGTGGTGGCCCAGTGGGGTTGACTTGGGATCTTCTTGCTTGGAAAATGCAGGGATGTTGGGGGGGGGGGGGGGGGTCATGCTGTATCTCTGGGGTTTGTAACAGATTAAATCTATTGGTGTTTTGGGTTTCAAGATCTGGATGATTGTTTTTGTGGGCATTGCTCTGCCGCGGTGCTTGGGTTGGGGCCTCTCTGTCTCTCGTTCTTTCTCTTTCTCTCTCTCGCTCTCTCCTTCCCTCTCTCTCCTCTCTCTCCCTCCATCCCTCGCTCTCTCTCCCTCATTCGCTGTGTCTCTCTGTCTTTCGCTCTCTCCCTCCCTCTCTCTCTCTCGCACGCTTTCTCCCACTCCCCATCTCATCTCTCGCTCTCTCGCACTCTCGCTCCCTCTCTCGGCATTCCCAAATCATTTGGCGTTTTGCGGGGACGGCTGCATCTGTTCCTTCCTGTTGGGGGGGGGTGGGGGGGGGAGCCCTGGCCAGGGGTGGCTCCTGGTCCGTTCCCTCCGTGGGTGCCACCTGGCTTGCTGAGTTCCTCCAGCACTCTGTGTTTTTTGTTTGGCTCTGGAGTTGAAGGTGGACACGGGGGGCTGCGGTGGCTCAGCGGGATGGGTGGCGGCTCTGGGTGAGGGAGTGGATGGCGTTGCGGGGCGAGACGCTTCTTCACACAATCACAAGTACTCTCACCGACGAGACTTTAGTTCAGTCTGAAGAAGGGTTTTCTCTCCAGAGTCGCTGCCTGTCCCGCTGAGTTACTCCAGCTTTATGTCTATCTTCAATTTCAGAGTTAAATTAAAAAACACAGAGTGCTGGAGGAACTCAGCGGGCTAGGCGGCATCTGTGGAGGGAATGGATTAGGAGTTGTTTCGGGCCAGGGTTCTTCTTCAATAGGAAGGAACTGCAGACCAGACATGATATTCTTCCGATTTAAATCGGAATTCTGATTTTTTTTTGTTTTCCTATTTGTCAATATTTTGTGCCCGATTATTTGCTGTCTCTAAGGGGCTTGCGTCCAATCACCGACCAGCTTCCCATAAAATTACTGTCCAATTAACAAATTGGTCTCCTCCCGTCCAATCAGCCGCTGTCTCCAAGAGCATTGTGTCCAATCACATAATGTGCTGGGCGGCCAATCAGATGCAGACTCTGAGGGGTGTTGCGACCGATCACCGACCAGCTTCCCTTACTGAAGCAGATGATGGCTGCAGCCAACACAGAGAGAGAGAGAGAGAGATGCACGAAAGCAGCTATGACATATAATACACAATAAACTGTATTGCAAATACACAATAAACAAGTTATGCATTCTTGCACTCTTACATGGGTATGACCGCACATAAAAAAATAATTGTTTTTCAGCAAATGGCACCGCATAAAAATACTGATTTCCTTGGCAAAATACTGATTTTCAGGTACTAGAGTACTGAAATGCTCTGACAAAACTTGGCAGCTCTACATTTGGACATGTACTTGGTCTGAAACCCAGGACACCAGGCAGTCCAGAACCTGATCAGTACCACAGCAGATGACTGGTGTATGGAACGTTGATCAGTACAGCACAGGACAAAGCCATTCGGCCCACAATGCCTTGCCGAACATGATGCCTGTACGTGATCCATATCCCACTATACCCTGATATCCATGTGCCTATCTAACAGCTTCTTAACCACCATTATCTTGCCCTTCCACTATCTTCCTGGCCGTGCGGTCCAGGCACCCACCACATTCTGCCTCAAAGCTCTGCCCTCTAGTATTTCGCATTTCCACTCTGGGAAATAAATTTCTGACTGCCTAGTTTCTACCATATCTTTCATTTCATTTAAGGTAAAATGTATTTTATATACTTTTTCAGGTCACCCCTCAACCTCTGACAATTTAAATTTGTCCAACCTCTTTTTTAGCTAATACCCTCTAATCCAGGTTCTGGACCAAAACTTCTGTCCACAAATTCCTGTAATAGAATGAGCAGAACGCGAATATAGTATAGCCGCTTCCTGGCCTAGATTATTAAGACATTGCGACAAGGACCTATGGACTTAGACCCTGAGGTACATCAATGCTGATTCGATCATCCCAAAACACCTCACTCTCTCTCTCCTCAGCTCGTCCATTTCTCCAGCCATCTGTAACTGCGACAGGGCGGTTTTATTCGTGGCAGTGAAATGAAAGTTTGGCCAGCAGCAATACAATAAAAAAAAGCATCCCGTAGTCGCCGCTTATGGTATGGCCGGATGTACAGGCCCTCTCGCAGGCGAGGTGGCTTGGAGGTGCCCGAATAGGGAAGGGGTGTCCCCGGAACCCAGGCTCCAGATGGTGTCGAAGACGGGCGGGGGTCGGTGCTTTGCGATCCCTTAACAGATGCCGGGCGGCGGCTTCAGGCTGTAACAGTCTGTGGGCCAGCGATCGGAGCACTCCTTTCTGGCGACCCCGGCAAGGGCTCGCCCGCTCCGCGATGAAAAGTCCACGTTGCGCCTGTTGCTGAAACTCCGGGCCTGACTCCGGGAAAGGCTGCACCAATCCATGATGGTAGGCCGCGAGGGAGACGACATGGAAAATGTCGCCTCTCCGAGGAGGAGGCGACCGAGGGCAGATCCCCCCTTACCGCCCCTCACCACCTCCCACATAAGATACAAGAGACATTAAAACACACATTTACACACACTAAGAAAACAAAAAAGTAGAAATGACAAACATGCTGCTGGCAGGGCAGCCGTCTCGCAGCGCCCCCACCGACCTATTTCTCTTTGAGTCGATGTGGACTTGGTGGGCTGAATGCCTGTTTCCATGCTGTATTACTCCATGATTCTATTCATTTGCAAGTTGTATTTGATATTAAACTCTGCTCCTCTTCCTTTCAGGAATATTGGATGAGACGGAAAAAGATGCCCTGAATGAAGTGCCGGTCCTTCATCAGTTCTCGGATCCCGAGGACACAGATGGAGCCGAGGAAGAGGGAGACGAAGATGAGGACGACGATGATGATGATGATGATGACCGACAAGGAGACAGTACGCCGACCACAAGATCTCGAAGCACCAGCCCCTTAGCCCACATTTCAAAGCCACACTCTGTCACTTTTAGTATTGCCTCAGCCTCTTCGTATGATGTTTCGCATTCAAGCAACCAGTCTTCCCTCATCAGTTACTTAGTGACGGTACCAAGGATTCAAGTGACTCAACTCATCCCGCCCAGCTATACTCACGCAGGGTCTCCATTGACGGATTATCAAAGGCATTTGCACAATAGGTTGATAGAATCAGTGGAATACAAAGATAGACTGGATATACCGGCCACAGCTGGCTTGTGGCCTTCGCAGACTGAAGACGGGTCTTCGAGAGAGGATAGTTCCAGGGAAATGTCCCCCTCTGGAGATACTGGTTCAAGTACTCAACCCTCACCAGCCTACGAGGGATCTCCAGGGAGGGATGCGTCGCCAACTTCTCGCAGGTACCTGTCTCCCAGGCGAGACCTCTCGCCCAGACCCCACCTGTCTCCAAGACGAGAGATATCGCCTTTAAGACACCGGTCGCCAAAGAGGGAAACCCACCTGAGCGATTGGTCTCCAAAAAGAGATGCTTCCCCACACAGACACTTCCTTCCAAGGAGAGAGATTTCCTCAGCAAGGCAGGTCTCCCCTGCTAAAGACCACTCCCCAAGAAGGGAACTATCTCCCAGGAGGGATTACAGAGAAAGGAGGCACGTGCCAATGATAAGAGCAACATTGCCACGGAGAGGTTCATTCCACAGTGAATATGTAATGGGCCAGTATATGCAGCATCCAGAAATGAACCTGGTGAGTGAATCAATGATGGGTATTGCTTGAATAGAAATTCACTTTGTAAGGATGGATGATCTATGGATGATGGAAAGTGCTTCGTGTTTGTAACGTAGTGGAAAAAGCAACTTTCATTTGTTGAAATGTGTAGGAAGGAACTGCAGATGCTGGTGTACATCAAAGTTAGACACAAAATGCAGAACTCAGCGGGACAGGCAGCATCTCTTGAGAGAAGGAATGGGTGACATTTTGGGTCGTGACCCTTCTTCAAACTGAGAGTCAGGGAGAGGGAAACAAAGATATGGAAGGGTAAGGTGTGAAAATGAGAGATCAAAGGGGATGAAGGTTAAGGATAATGTAGAATGGATCATTGTTAGCTGAGGGAAAGGTGACAATGAGACATATAGTCCGTAAAATGTAATCAGGAGGTCAGTTAAACTAGTCGGAGAACAAGGATGGACGAGGGATGGAGAGAGAGGGAAAGCAAGGGTTACTTGAAGCTAGAGAAATCAATATTCATACCGCTGGGTTGTATGATGCCCAAGCAAAATATGAGGTGCTGTTCCTCCAATTTGCGTTGTGCCTCATCTTGACAGTGGAGGAGACCCAGGACAGAAAGGTCAGTATGAAAATGGGAGGGGGAGTTAAAATGTTTTGCAACCAGGAGATCACTTTGGCCTAGGCGGACTGAGCGGAGGTGTTCAGCGGAACGATCGCTGACCCTGCGCCTGGTCTAACAGTTAATTCAAGCACAATTCAGTGGCACAGCTCCAGCAGCCCAGGTTCAATCCTGACGTCTGGCTCTGCCTGTGTGGAGTTTGCATGTCCTCATCGTGACCGCCTGGGTTTCCAATGAGGCCTCTGGTTTCTTCCCACATCCCAAAGACTTGCAAATCGGTAGATTATAGCTGTCCAGCATTGAAGCAGGACCTTTGGCCCATCATGTCCATGCTGACCTTTACACCCATCTACACTAATCCTATTTGCCCAGGTTAGGTCCGTATCTTTCAGTGCCTTGCTATTTAAGTGTCTATATAAATGTATCTTAACCTTAGTGGCTTTATCCGATTCCACCACCTACTCTGGCAGCACTTTCCAAGCATCCTCTGTAAAAATAAATGAAACCATAAACCTATGTCCTCTTGTATTAGATAGCCCGACCATGGGGAAAGAAACTGTGCCTCTCATAATCTTACAGACTACTTCCAGGTCACCCCTTAGTCTCCTTTGCTTCAGCGAAAACAAGCCCAGCCTATCCAATGTCAACCCATAACTAAAGTCCTCCAATCCAGGCAACATCCTGCACTCTCCCCTAAACAACCATCACTTGCCTACAATGTGGACCAGAACTGCCCTCAATACCACAAGGGCAGCCTAACCAAAGTTTTGCAACATAAATCTCGACATTTATATTCCATGTCTTAAACTAAGAAAACAAACATTCTCCTGTTAATTGGCCATTGTAAATTGCTCCTGCTGGGGAGAAGGCAGGAGAATGGGTTAGGAGGGTTCAAGACGTTAGGCCGACAGTATCTTGTTTAGATAAGATAAATAGATAGTAAAAATTTAGGATGCAGAAAAAAGGTTGTTTGGCCCATTGTGTTTGCTGGTCAAACCATTCCAACCCTACCTTCTAAACTTGCAGCTCATGGCTTTTCAAGTACACATTTGTTTAAACACAATGAAAACAATTCATGATTCAATGATTAATACAGGCCTCAAGGACTATCAGGTAAAGGGAGGAGAATGGGGCTGAGGGGGAAAGATAGATCAGCCATGATTGAATGGCGGAGTAGACTTGATGGGCCGAATGGCCAAATTCTACTTTTCCTTTTGACCTTATGACCATATCATGTAGTTTCCAAATATGTACAGTGGCTTGCAAAAGTATTCATACCCCTTGAACTTTTCCACATTTTGTCACGTTAGAACCACAAATGTAAATGTATTTTATTGAGATTTTATGTGATAGACCAACACAAAGTGGCGCATAATTGTGAAGTGGAAGGAAAATGATACATGGTTTTCAATTTTTTTTACAAATAAAAAACGGAAAAGTGTGGCGTGCAAAAGTATTCAGCCCCCTTTACTCTGATACCCCTAAATAAAATCCAGTGCAACCAATTGCCTTCAGAAGTCACCTAATTAGTAAATAGAGTCCACTTGTGTGTAATCTAATATCAGTATAAATATAGCTGTTCTGTGAAAGCCTCAGAGGTTTGTTAGAGAACATTAGTGAACAAACAGCATCATGAAACGCAAGGAACACACCAGACAGGTCAGGGATAAAGGTGTGGAGAAGTTTAAAGCAGGGTTAGGTTATAAAAAAATATCCCAAGCTTTGAATATCTCACGGAGCACTGTTCAATCCATCATCCGAAAATGTAAAGAGTATGGCACAACTGCAAACCTACCAAGACATGGCCGTCCACCTAAACTGACAGGCCAGCAAGGAGAGCATTGATCAGAGAAGCAGCCAAGAGGCCCATGGTAACTCTGGAGGAGCTGCAGAGATCCACAACTCAGGTGGGAGAATCTGTCCACAGGACAACTATTAGTCGTGCACTCCATAAATCGGGCCTTTATGGAAGAGTGGCAAGAAGAAAGCCATTATTGAAACAAAGCCATAAGAAGTCCCGTTTGCAATTTGCCACAAGCCATTTGGGGGACATAGCAAACATGTGGAGGAAGGTGTTCTGGTCTTATGAGACCAAAATTGAAGTTTTTAGCCTAAATGCAAAACGCTATGTGTGGTGGAAAACTAACGCTGCACATCACCCTGAACACACCATCCCCACTGTGAAACATGGTGGTGGCAGCATTATGCTGTGGGGATGCTTTTCTTCAGCAGGGACAGGGAAGCTGGTCAGAGTTGATGGGAAGATGGATGGAGCCACATACAGGGCAATCTTGGAAGAAAACCTGTTAGAGTCTGCAAAAGACTTGAGACTGGGGCAGAGGTTCACCTTCCAGCAGGACAATGACCCTAAACATACAGCCAGAGCTACAATGGAATGGTTTAGATCAAAACATATTCATGTGTTAGAATGGCCCAGTCAAAGTCCAGACCTAAATCCAATTGAGAATCTCTGGCAAGACTTGAAAATTGCTGTTCACAGATGCTCTCCATCCAATCTGACTGAGCTTGAGCTATTTTGCAAAGAAGAATGGGCAAAAATGCCAGTCTCTAGATGTGCAAAGCTTGTAGAGACATACCCCAAAAGACTTGCAGCTGTAATTGCAGTGAAAGGTGGTTCTACAAAGTATTGACTCAGGGGGACTGAATACTTTTGCACGCCACACTTTTCAGTTTTTTATTTGTAATAAAATTTGGAAATCATATATCATTTTCCTTCCACTTCACAATTATGCACCACTTTGTGTTGGTCTATCACATAAAATCCCAATAAAATACATTTACGTTTGTGGTTGTAACGTGACAAAATGTGGAAAAGTTCAAGGGGTATGAAAACTTTTGCAAGCCACTGTGAGTTTTCAGTTTAGTTTAATTTAGTTTAAGGATACAGCACGGAAACAGGCCCTTCAGCTACCGAGTCCACGCTGACCAGTGATCCCCGCACACTAACACTATCCTGCATGCACTAGGGTTAATTTTCAATTATACCAAGCTAATTAACCTACAAACCTGTACGTCTTTGGAGTGTGGGAGGAAACTGGAGATTGCGGAGAAAACCACGCAGGTCACGGGGAGAACGTACAAACTCCGTACAGGCAAGCACCCATAGTCAGGATTGAACCCGCGCCTATGGTTCCTGTAAGGCAGCAACTCTACCGTTGGGCCACTGTGGTGCCCTGATAGAATATAGGATGGGGTCTTGGTGAAGAGAATGGATTACATGGAACATTTCTCACAAATCGGATTTCTCTGATTAGTCTGGACTAACACGGTGGACCAAATAGCTTCCTTAGGGTTCCATGGAAATAAATCCTAAATAGTAGCTTCAGTTAAAATATCGACGGTGCCTTCTGCTACTGTTAAGAGCAATTTTTACCTTTTCCCGGATCTCACTTCCAAATGGCCCTTTTGACAGGAGAGCTGGCTTTCTCAGAATCAGATGGATAGGTTTCCAGCAATAGGCATGTTAGGCACTTTAAGCACTGTGATAGTCAAGAAATGGGTCAGATCACGGTCCTTGTATTTGTCAAAGCATTTACAACACAGAGGCACGTTTGATGGATTGCATCAGTATTTGTACTTCGTTTGTACCTCTTTCTGATCATCAGAATTATCACTTGGCTCAAGACGTTAGGCCGACAGTATCCTGTTTAGACAAGGTAAATAGATAGTAAACATTTTAGGATATAGAAAGAGGTTGTTTGGCCCATTGTGTCTGCTCGTCAAACCATTCCAACCCTACCTTCTAAACGTACAGCTCATAGCTTTTCAAGTACACATCTAAGTCCTGTTTAAACACAATGAAAGCAAATCATGATTCAATGATTAATACAGGCCTCAAGGATTGTCGGGTAAAGGCAGGAGAATGGGGCTGAGGGGGAAAGATAGTTCAGCCATGATTGAATGGCGGAATAGACTCAATGGTCCGAATGGCTTAATTCTGCTCCTATGATTTATGAACTTCTGAAAGCCCCTGCCTCCACTAACCTTACAGCAAGTTTTTTTCTGCATGAAGGTAGATTTCCCCATCTGCCTTTAATCCTCCACCAATTACTTCAAATTCTATATATCGTGTTTTCTGACCCTAGGTTCCTTCTATTCGCCCATTCAATAATGTCTCTCCTTAATCTCCTGCAGTCCAAAGACAGTAGAGCGACTTCATTGATTTTTGACTCGGGGCCACAACACTCTAGTCCCAGCAACATCTTCACAAATATCCTCTGCACCCCACCAGTGGAAGCATATCCTTTCTGTCATGTAGACGAGAAGCCATTCCCATTAGCGAATGAATCAAGAACTGGGGGGGAAATGTGAGGATGAATAATTTAATGAAGTGAGCAGTTGGGATCTGGAGCCCGCTGTCTGTAGAGAAGGTGGAAATAGCATCATCTAGCATCTTCAATTGGAAATGTGTTGGAACTGCAGATGCTGGTTTAAACCGAGGATAGACACAAAAAGCTGGAGTAACTCAGTGGGACAGGCTTCACCTCTGGGGAGAAGGAATGCGTGACGTTTCGGGTCGAGACCCTTCTTTAGACCCGACCCGAAACATCACACATTCCTTCTCTTCAGAGATGCTGCTTGTCCCGCTGAGTTACTCCCGCTTTTTGTGTCTATCTTCAAATGGGAATTGGATAGGCATGGGAGAGAGGATGATTTTCAGGGCTGTGGGGAAAATGGGCTAGGAGACAGCATAGATGGAATGGCTGAATGGCCTCTTTCTGTGCTCTGACAATTTGATTTATCATTGAATTTTGTGAATTATAAACAAAATCCCAGATCTGATGAAGCAGATGGGGAATAATGGACATCGGCATGATAACTTCAGGCAAATGAATTTAGTAGAGTTCCGATAATCCAGTATGTTTAGGATTTGGTGATGCAAGATCAGCAGATTTTCTGGACCATTAGGTGTTATTCTGTTAATACCCCGACACATTTCCAATTCCCTATCTTTTAGGTGTAATGTAATTAGCATGATAATAAATTTCCTAGTGAATGGGTATGTTTTAAGAGAATGCAGAAAGCTGGAACTGGTCTTCTTTAAGAGAGCATGGGAAACGACCCCAGGGAGTGGAAATGGAGCACGGGGCTGGGATCATTTGAAATGGAAATGGAGCACAAGAACTTGGATCAGTGAATGGAAATGGATCATGGGTTCTGGGGCCCAGTGTGTAGAAATAGAGCATAGTGTCTGAGGCCCAATGAATGGACATGGAGCGCAGGGTCTGGGGCCACATTGGGTGGAAATGGAACACAGGGTCTGGGCCCAGTGACTGGAAATGGGGCACAGGATCGGGGAAATGGGGCAGAGCGACTTGGATCATAGCGGGTGGAAATGGTGCACAGAGTCTGAGCCCCAGTGAGTGGGAATGGAGCAGGTGGCTGGGATCACAATGAGTGGATACGGTGCACGGTGTCTGGGGCCCCAGTGGGTGAAAATGGAGCATGAGGTCTGGGATCATACTGAGTGGAAATAGGGAACAGCATCTGGGATCATAGAGGGTGGACTTGGAACACAAGGTCTGGAGCCTTAGCTACTGGAAAGGGAGCGCGATAAACATTACTTAATGAGCTAAATAACCAAGACTTCCAAATGTGTAGGGAGGAACTGCAGATGCTGGTTTCACCTTTTCCCGAGAGATACTGCCTGACCCGCTGGAATCCCTCCAACATTTTGTGTCTATCTTCAAGATTTCCAAGTGGTCACGTAGCAGATTGTTAGGGGTTGAGCGTATCTGAGCTTCTTTTTTTTAATGTTCCATTTTTAATCTTTTCTTCACCTGCAGAGACAATCATGGTTGACCCCGTACGATAGCAGCAGGCCAACACCCTGGCCGTGGTACCCCAGTGAGAATGCCCAAGGAGATCAGAGCCACTCAGTCCTGCCCGAGGCTCAGACTGGTTGTCTCTTCACACACTTGCCTCTGCACTCCCAGCAGCAGGCGAGGGCCCCCTACCAAATGATCCCCATCGGAGGCATCCAAATGGTCCAGTCGGGGCCCCCGGCCTTCCCCGGGAACCTGCCGGCATCACAACTCCCTCTGCGGGGTAGACGGAGAGAGGAGAGCATCATTGACGAAGCCACCCACTGCGTCATAGAGAGCATCAAGGAGATGGACATCTTCTCCAAGGCAGAGGAGGTGTCCGTGCCTTCCCCTATGGCCGTCTCGCCACCGAGGCACAACTTCCTCGAGGGATCCGGGTCGTCCCCCCGGCCGAGGGAGAGGGAGCGCGGCGCAATGGGCGACGAGGCGTGCGAGGACCATACCCTCCAGAGCCGAGGGGACGCATCCAGGGAGTTTGCTTCCCGTTCCCGGGCGGACGAGGCGGCGAAGGCCTTTGAGCGGCTCTGCCAGCCAGAGAAAGGTGCGCTCCATCCGCCGGGCGCGGAGCACTTCAGCGGAGCGCGCCCCGCCCGCGCCGATGGCGGGACCTCCTTCCCTCGCCAGCACGCCGGTGAAGAGGGACCTGCGGACGAAAGGCCCGGAAACAGTGATGGGTCACGATGACCCAGAGCACCGGGCGTACTGCATGAACCATTGTCAGTGTGGAGATGATCTGAAGGTCAGCATTGAGGCTGTGAGGCCAGGGACTGGGGTGATGGTCACACCAGCTGTCCCTCACTTCGTCCACGACTGGATCCAACGTACACAAATATATGGAGATATTTTCTATTTGTTTCTTTAAAAAAAAACCCTGACCAAAATTAACTTGCAGGCTTACCTTTATCGTCCTGTTACGTACTTTTCTTCAATGTCGCAGATATTTTGTGCCTTTTATTTCTGCTTGTACTTTTCCTGTATGCAAAATGACAGAAAGGGAGAATTTGTACATATTTTAAACATAGTGTACCTGCTTAAGAATTGTACTGTTTTTCTCTTTAGAGCACTTGGTGGGGTTTGGGGTGGATGGGGTTTTGTCTTAAATGATGTGAATGATTTATTTGAAATGGTTTTTTTTCTGGGTTGGAGGTGAATGGGCTGGAATATCGTTACACATGTGAGGTTGCACTAAAAATGTATTTTTATACAATTGAAACTACTCTTGTGTACAGCAAATGATTCTGTGATACTAATATTTATTATTTTTGTTTTATAAATTGCAAATGTATTTTCCTCCCCCCCTGCCCCTTTCGGTGTAGGCACCTCTTACATGAAGCATGGGATTTGTACGCTGTAAATATTTTGCTGCTGAGATCTTAAAATGTGAGCACTACCATCAAATCAGTGCCCCGATCACTTGACAGTCTAAATCATTGCAAAAAGTTGTCCGAAACACCCTTCCAATTTCCTTTAAAATATTGAGACCTGGTGAGATAATGGGAGGAAAAAAACTCTCTTCAAAACTGAATCTGATCCTTGTTGAAGATGTGAAGCAGATGAATTCAGTAGCACCTGGACACAATTACGTTCAATGTTCTCATCCCTCTCCCTCCCCCTCTCCCCCTCTCCCCCTCTCTCCCTCTCCCTCCCCCCCTCTCCCTACCCACCTCTCCTTCTCCCCCTCTCTTATCTGTCTCTGTCCAGATCTCTGTTTCTCTCTCCCATCTCCCTCTCGAGAGGATGTAGGTGATCTTCTGTTGCTGGCTGCCTGGCCAAGATAGGATGAACAACGCCTTTTCCTCTCCATCCCCACTTATCCTCAAATAACTGCTGGAAAGGCAGTTAATAAACTGCCAAGTGCCTGGCCTGTAATGAAAGCAACCACCGATTCCAATCCCAAGCAGCAAACCTTGGGGATATATCGCCGCTCCTTCATCATCTCTGGGCCTAAATCCTGGAGCAAAATATTATGTTCCAAGTCACATTCCATCCTGACTTTGATATTTCGTAGTGACTTGGAAAAAACATTCATTGTTACAGTTTAAATCCAGGAACTTTCTCCCCAACAGCATTGTGGAAGTACCTTTACCAGAAGGACCACAATGGCTCAAGAGAGCAGCTCACATCCGCCTTCCCAAGGGCAGTTAGGGATGGGCAGAAAATGCTGGTCTTGATGAATAGATCCTTAAAAATGAATAAATAAGGACATAAAAGCCCTGATCCCATCTACTGTCAGATCTCCCTCCTGGTTTACCTGCCTTGCACAGTTACAAGTAAATCTTTTTTTTTAACAATGTTACTTGGAACATGTCAAGATGATTAAATGTGTTCCTTTTACAATGATTAGTGTTCCCAGGGCATAATTTAGTTGTTAAAGTCGGGGTAAAGATGGTGATGCCTACTATTTTTTTTATATATTGCGAGAAAATGACGTACAGTGATTATGCACTTAAAAAATATTGAAAACTGATGACTGCATATGATGTAATCATTTGAATTAAATTTTTAATCCAGACTGTTGCTGTATTCATTATAAATGATGAGATTATCAGTGATTTTTAAATATAGTACTGTTTAGCATTAATTAAATTGTATCTGGGCTGTGTGCATCATTTTAGAGCTTTAAATACAATGGTTTAAGACAAAAAAAATCACTTTAAAAGATATTTTAAACTTATAAGTGAATATGTTTTTTTGTGTATGTGCTTGGTATATTAGCAAAGACAGAAAAGAATACATTCCAAACATTTGTACATATTGTATATTTTAAGTGAGATATCTGTGCAATTTCTGTGTAATTACTTATAAACTGACACTGTCGTCACATTTTGTGTAATTACACTTTACTGTACAGTAGAGACTTTAACAACAAGCTTGATTAAAAGCACAGAACTGTCATTTAAAAGAAATATATAAGGGGTTGTGAGGGGGGGGTTGGGGTGGGGGGGGTGGGGCGAGAACCCTTTTGGAAAATGTGTGTATTTGGCATTCAGTGGAAATAAAATATGCAGTGGTAACATGTTTTCTGTCTGGTTAAATTTGGCCTTTGATCGAAAGAAGAGTCCCGACCCAAATCGTCACCTATCCATGTTCCCCAGAAATGCTGCCTGCCCCGCTGAGTTTATCTGGCACTCTGTGTCTCTTTTTTGTAAACCTGTATCTGCTGTTCTTTGTTTCTATATTTGTTTTTTTTTTCAGCAGCAAAGTGATGAGGGCTGGAAGAAGAGGAAAAATATTTGCATATTATTGATCTGCCTTCAGAATATATGGAACAAAGTGTAATCTAGAGGATAGGATCAGCGATCCGATCTTCCTGTGGTATCCATTCATGGCACAGAATGTGTTAAAGAGTCATACGCCTTGGAACATGCCCTTCGGCCCTCCTCATCCGTGCTGACTAGATGCCCATTTATGCTAGTCCCATTTGCTGTAATTTGACCCACATCTCTTCAAATCTTTCCTATCCACTTACCTGAGCCTTTCATTGTACCTAATGTTTTTCACTGTAACTTGGTACACGTGACAATAAACTAAACTGAACTTTTACATGACTCATCAATTCTATGTCAACTCCCAGCAGAGCAACCTCACCAGTCTCATCACCTCCCACCCATCTAATTCCCGATGACTGCAAGCTATTCTCTTTCAAGTACAGCTTTAAGGGGGATTGCTGGTAGAGCTGCTGCATCACACCTCCAATGAATCGGGTTCAATCCCGATCTCGGCTGCTGTCAGTATGGAATTTGCACGTTCTCCATGGGACCATGTGGGGTTCTCTGGGTGCTTCGGTTCCCTCCCACATCACACAGATTGACAAATTGGTAGATTCATTTGCTGTGTGTAGGTGAATGGTAAAATAGGTGGGGGGGGAGGGGAATTCAAAGTCGAGGTCAGTTTATTGTCACATGTAATTAAGGTACAGTGAAATTTGAGTTCCCAATTGATAGAATCAATTGAATGAAGTAGAATTTGAATAGGTTCAGTGAAAATAGATGCTTGAATGTCAGTGTCGATTCACTGGGCCAGTTTTCTGTGCTCTATGACTCAATGACTACCCATCCAGTTCCCTTTGAAAGGCCCTAAATGGCTCCGCTTCCACCATTCCACAGGCTGAGCTCCACATCACCATTACTCTCTAATTTCTACTACAAATCCACTGACTGCCATGGCTATCTGGACTACACTTCTTCCCACCATGCTTCCTGTAAGGACTCTATCCCCTACTCCCAATTCCTCCATCTAAGCCGTATCTGCACCCAGGATGAGGTGTTCCAAACCAGGGCATCGGAGATGTCCTCATTCTTTGGGGAACGGGGGTTCCCCTCATCGACTATAGATGAGGCTCTCACCAGGGTCTCTTCCACATCCCGTAGCTCCGCTCTCACACCCATCCACCACTTGTAACAAGGACAGAGTCACCCTTGTACTCACCTTCCACCCTACCAGCCATCACAACAGATAATCCTCCAACATTTTAGCCACATCTAACGGGATCCCACAACTGTCCACATCTTCCCATCTCCCCTTTCGGCTTTCCGCAGAGACTGCTCCCTCCATAACTCCCTGGTCAATTTGTCCCTTTCCACCCAAACCACCCCCTCCGGGGTGGAAGATTGCAACCTTCAGGTGGTCCGCCCTGTTTCGACAAATGCAATCAACATGGCGTGCACAATCAAATAA
This sequence comes from Okamejei kenojei, assembly GCA_035221665.1. NCBI lineage: Eukaryota > Metazoa > Chordata > Chondrichthyes > Rajiformes > Rajidae > Okamejei > Okamejei kenojei. The sequence goes on from CM069138.1 coordinate 27,314,871, forward strand.
GATCAAATAGAACAAGCTGTCCTACAACTTTAGGCTGTGCACGCCATTCGCAAGAAGAAGACCACCCCCTCCCCTGGTACTTTCCCTTGCAACCGCATGAAATGCTACACTTGTAGCTTTACCTCCCCCCTTGACTCCATCCAAGGACCCAAGCAGTCTTTTTCTGCAGAGGTTCACCTGCACCTCCTCCAACCTCATCTATTGCATCCGCTGTTATAGGTGTGAACTGCTCTACATCAGTGAGACCAAGCGCAGGCTTGCCGATCGCTTCGCTCAACACTTCCGCTCAGTCTTTTTTTAAATTTCAAAATAGACTTTATTCAAGTAATAAATATATAGAATATATGAACCGTGCGGAAAATGTATCCAACATTTTCGGAGGCTATACAAATTGTTCAATACAGTTTATACATTTTTCAAATTCCACAAATCTGTCGTCCCCCCCCCCCCCCCCCCATGCCACTCATGTGGCCCACTGGCGTGGGATACCTTCCCTTATTTTGAGGGGCTTCTCCGCCATACCGTGCCCCCCATGTCCAGCAGCGGTTGGTCATTAACCAACCTGATCTCCCGGTGGCTCAGCACTTCAACTGCCCCTCCCATTCCGAATCCGACCTTTCTGTCCTGGGCCTCCTCCATGGCCAGAGTGAGTCCCACTGCAAATTGGACAAGCAGCACCTCATATTTTGCTTGGGTTGTTTACACCCCAGTGGTATGAACATTGACCTCCGATTTCAGGTAGTCCTTGCTTTCTCCCATTCCCTCCCCCTCCCCTTCCCAGCTCTCCCACAGTCCACTGTCTCTGCCTCTTCTTTTCTTCTTCCTGCCCCCCACCCCAGTCTGAAGAAGGGTCTCGACCCGAAACATCACCTATTCTTTCGCGCCATAGATGCTGCCTCACCTACTGAGTTTCTCCAGCAATGTTGTCTGCACTCTATTTCTTGTGTTCTTTGGTACAGCTCTGGAATTTAAATTGCTTAAGAAATCTGTAATAAAATTATAAAAAACAGTACTACCAGATTGCTATAAAGAAACATCTGGTTCAATAATGTATTTTTGGAAAATAAATCTGTACACATTCTGGCCTTTATATGATTTGATAGGAATCTGGTTGTCGGTTGCTACACTATGTTATGGCCCATCAAGCCACTCTCTATGATAATACTATTTTCCTGCATTTGATGCATATCCCTTGATTCCTATCCATGTACTTATCCAAATGTTTTTTTAATGCTACGATTGTACCCGCCTCTACAACCTCCTCTGGCAGATCTTTCCATAATAGGCATCACCTTAAGTGTGAAAAATATTCCCTTCAGTTCTCATTTAAATATTACCCTTATCATCTTAAACCTATGTCCCCTGATTTTAGACTTCCCTGCCCTGGGAAAAAGGGGGTAACTAACAATGCCTCTCGAAATTTGAGATATGTCAGTAAGGTCACTCTTCAGCCTTCTGTGCTCCAGTGGAAACAATCCTTACACTACAGCCCTCCATTCCAGGCAACATCCTGGCGAATCACTGCTGCACTCTCTCACACTGCTACATTATTTCAATTGTGCGGTGACCAGAACTGCGCACAATATTCCTATTGTGGCCTAAATAACGTCTCATAAAGATGCAACATGATGCCTCACCTCTCATACTCAATACCTCGCTAATGAAGGCACAAAAAAACGAAGAGAGATGTAAACTTGCACACCAACCTCCCTCTGTACATCAACGCTTGTACAGTCCCTGCAGTCCACTGTATAATTGCCGCCAGTATGAGATACCATCTGCCACTGTCATGCCTAACTTTCCAGATAATCTATGTCCCTCTGTGTCCTTAGGCAACCATCCTCACTATCTAACACCACCAATCTCCATGCCTTCAGCAGATGACAGACATTGCCATCCCAGTTATTTGCCTTTATGACAAACAATAAAGACCCACCACCAATCCATGAGATGCTCCAAAGACATTTGGGTTGGCCACCATAAATTACCACCAATGTGTAGAAACAATCTGGGAGGAGTTGATGGGAATATGAAAGATTAAAACATTGGATTTGTTAAGGATTTATGCAAATGGGTGCATGATTGTTGTGGACTAGATGGGCTGAAGGGCTTATTCCCATGCTGCATGATCATAATGCAAATGTAAACCAAATTCTGAGTAGCAATAATCAGTATAAGGACAGGGGCAGACACATTGCTGATGACTCTTAATAGGGAGAAAGCATGATGAGGTGTGCTTCGGAGGAAGGAATGAGGGCATGGAACAGTATGGCATTGGGTCAGACCATTCAGCCTATAATGTCTGTTCTGAACACGATGCCAAGTTAAACTGAACTCCTCTGTCTATATATCCCTCCATTCCGTGCATATCCATGTGCCTATTCAAAAGTTTCGTAATCGTCACTACTTCTTAAATTCCACATGCTGTTTTAACATTCAGTTTCCTTCTTCTGAACATCCTTTTAAAATTGGGTCATTTAGTTTATATTGAGTGTCCTGACAGACCTGATAGAAGTATATAAAACGATGCATCTGTTTCCACCAGCACGCCGAGCAGTGCCATCCAGGCACCTACCCTGTAAAAAAACTGGCTTATCTCTTTTAAACTTTTCCCCTCTGGCGTTCAAGTTATGCCCTCCAGTCTTTGACATTTACACCCTGTGAAATAGGTTCCGACTATCCACCCTATCTGTCCCTCTGATCATTTTGCATACATCTATCGGATCTCTCAACATGGTCAAAATAAAGTAAATTGTCCAGCTTTAAAGGATGTTCGCAAGCAGGGAACTGGATGTTAAAACAGTATGTGGAATCCTATAATTGGGAAGATAATTCACACCAAACGTGTTTACAGACAAGGTCATAAGTTCTAGGGGCAGAATATGGCCATTCGGCCCACAAAGTCGATTCCGCGCAACCATCTATCTCTCCTTCTCAACCCCATTCTCCTGCTTTTGCCCCATAACTCCTAACACCCTTACTAATCAAAAATCTGTTAATCGCCATCTTCAAAATATGCATTGACTTGGCCTCTAGAGCCGTTTGTTGCATTGAATTCCACAGATTCATTACCTTCCGACTAAAGAAATTATTTCTCATCTCCTTTCTAAAGATACATCCTTTTATTCTGAGAGTCCTAGACTCTCCCACTCGTGGAAACATCCTTTGCGCATTCACTTTATCCAGGCCTTGCACTATTCGATTAGGCTGAATCTCTGCATATTTTCTTGATGAGGAATCCTCGAGGTGAAATCAGGTCAAATGTTTGGTTAGCTGGAGTATTGTGTCCAGTTTTAGGCACCTAATTTTCGCAGCATGCCTACAACTTGTAAAGGGTGTGGGGAGATTTTACTTCAGAGTCACGTGAGTGACCACGTGAAGAAGGCCGTCAGTCCGCTTGCGCGTCATTACGTCTGAACCATGCGCCAACGACCGACTGGCAGGCGCGTCGCGTCCTTCCAGCGGTACGTTTTAAAAACCCAGGTAAGTGTCTTCTAAAACTGTGGTCGTTTTGGCGGGTTCGTATTTCTTGTCTCTCTAGCGAGAAGAACCTACCATGTCGAAGGTGACGAGACGGTCTGCGGGGAAGCCGGCTACAGAAGACCGTGGAGCTGCGGGTAGCGAGCGACTGTCCAAATCACCTTCCAGGCCGCTGGCGGTGGAACCAGCGGCAGCAGGCTTGGTGCTTCAGGAGAGCACCGTGGTAGGCCCACCGAGGCGCAAGGCCACTCACAAGTCTGCCAGGCCCGTAGACTCAGACGAGTCCGGGCCGGAGGGGTCCCCTCCTACACTGGGAAGCGTCTGCGGGTGCCTTTCCCAGATGGAGCACCTATTGGAGAGGTGACTTCAGACCGATCTGCTCCAGAGGAGGGAGCAGTGTCAGCCCGGGTCTCCACGGGAGCCCGCGCTAGCAGCACCGTACACAGGGCTGCGAAGTGTCTCCCTCTCTGGAGAGGGGAGTACACAGAGTCAGTATTATCCTGACTCAGAGCAGGGAGGCACATCAGGTGAACACTCCCGGGGGCATGGGGCTGAAGTGCCTTTACTGGCTTCCAAATTCACCATTCCCACACCAACAGGAGCACCCCTGGATGAAGAGATGGCCACCACCATAAATTACCTGCCGTAGCATCAGCTCAAAGATCAGCTATGGAGGAGACCTCCAGCAGATACCATACACCTGCCAACTGTGCCTCCCTCAGTGTGCCGGCCGTCAGCCTTGCCATCTGGGGCCATATTGCAGGGGTAAGAGCCCAGGAGGTCAAACTCCAAAACATTTTAAAATAGGGGTGAGCCCGGGGGCTCATTACACCGGGCTCATCCCTATGCCACCTTCAACACCAGGCAAAACCAGCCTAGGGCTCTGGGACAGGAGGAAGACTCGAGCTGGAAGCACCTAAGGTCTTTTTTAGGGGTAGGCCCCAGCCGGCCCACGGCTCAGCACCCGCCATCGGCCCTCCTACCCAAGGCACGAGGACGGAAACCAGGACCACACCGACAGTAACGTCCAAGGTAGGAGAATCTAGTTCCTTGTGGAACACCTTACACATCACTCACTCACAAGTTCGGGGAGATTGCGACATTTTTTGAATGAATGGAACTGGATCACAGCACAGTATAAGGTTTGAAAATTGAGTTCCTTCTTGATTCATCACCACCCACACAAAATTTAACAAACCGCACATATGTGTTCTCACAACAGGAAAGATTTGAGGTACATGCTGAAATTCAGGCTTTACATACAAAAGGGGCGATTCAGAGGTCGCACCAGGAATCACACAAATTTGTATCCAACATATTCACCAAGCGGAAAAGGGATGAGGATGTCGTATCATCCTGGACTTGACAGAACTCAATTCCCATGTGCAGTATAAACATTTTAAAATGGATAACTTTGGCACAGCCATCCAACTGGTTTCCAAAGGATGTTATATGGCATGCATAGATCTAAAAGATGCATATTACTCAGTATCCATTCACAGGAGCACAGGAGATATTTGAAATTTAACTGATTGGGGCACTCTGGCAATTCAAAGCATTGCCTAATGGGCTGAGTTCAGCTCCCAGACTATTTACAAAATTATTAAAACCAGTTCTGGGGCTACTATGAGCTCAGAATCACATGGTGATGGCTTCTTTGGATGACGTGCTAATTATTGGGGACACCAAGGAATTAGCTGAATCATCTGTTTCAGCTACCAAACTCATGTTTGAGAGGTTGCGTTTTCTAATCCATCCAGTTAAGTCAAAATTGGCACCAATCAGGGTAATTGATTACCTGGGGTTCACAATTAACTCAATTCAAATATCGGTGACACTGCCAGGTGGCAAGCAATCAGAGTTAATGGAAGCCTGCAATAAGCTAATTGCTAAACAGCAGCCAACAATCAGACAAGTAGCAAGTGTAATTGGCAAGCTTGTGGCAGCCTTTCCAGCTGTATGCTATGGACCTTTGCACTATCAAAATTTACAACGTGCAAAGGAATGGGCTCTCATGCAGGCCAATTCGGCAGACCCATGCAATTACCACCGGAGGCCATTGCAGAATTACACTGGTGGGCTACGAATATACATCATTGCTCCAAGAAAATTCTAATTGATACTCCATCGGTAATATTACAAATGATGCAAGTGGCCTGGGCTGGGGAGCAACAGATACCATCTCCAGTTGCGGGGGTAGATGGAATGTGCAGGAGTCCTTAATTCTACAGCAACATGGCATTAACTACTTAGAGTTGTTGGGAGCACTTTATGGACTAAAGGCTTATTGCAGCAAAATGCATCATGTGCATGTCCAACTACAGAGTGACAACACCACGGCAGTAGCCTATGTCGCTCACATGGGTGGAATAAAGTCTGAATCTTGTGACAAATTGGCAAACCTTCTTTGGCATTGGTGTATTGCAAGGAACATTTGGGTCACGGCAATTTACCTACCAGGTAGATACAACATGGTGGCGGACACTAGATCACGGAAATTCAATTATAACACAGAATGGATGTTGAATCATGGGTACACAAAATGCTGGAGAAACTCAGCGGGTGCAGCAGCATCTATGGGGAGAAGGAGATAGGAAACGTTTTGGTCCGAAACCCTTCTTCAGACATGTTGTGTTTACTGACATTGTTGCCCGATATGGCATGCCGGATATTGACTTGTTTGCATCCAGATTGAATCACCAGTTACCCAAATATGTGTCATGGGAGCCAGACCCAGGTGCGGTGACAGTCGATGCATTCACACTGCATTGGGGAGGAATGTTCTTGTATGCTTTCCCTCACTTTTGCCTCATCAGCTGATGCTTGGTAAAAATAAAGCAAGACAATGCCACAGGCATTTTGGTAGTGCCAGAATGGCCTACGCAATCTTGGTTCCCACTAGTCCTGGGAATAATGACACAGCCTTTCATGGCTGTCCCCAAAAGCAGGGAACTGCTGGTACACCCAGTAATGGGGGGCCACCACCCACTACATGACCAAATCAATTTATTGGTTTGCAGATTCTGAGGAGACCATACCTGGGGCTCAGACTGGCTGACCGAACAGTGGATGTCATTACAGCGGCCTGGAGGGACAGTACACAAAGGCAGTACATCTCTCACATCAAGAAGTGGAAAATGTACTGTCATCCCCTCCAACATATCATATGACACAGTGTGCATCGCGGATGTACTGGAGTTCCTGTCAACTTTATATTATGAGCATAAATTAGGCTACAGTGCCATCAACAGTGCCAGGAGTGCACTATCCTCATATTTAGTGCTGGGAATGGGGCCCCACCCGGTGGGAACACATCCCCTTATTACCAGGTTCATGAAGGGAATATACAACACAATACCCCCCAGGCCACGGTATACGGACACAAGGGATGTTAGCGTGGTGCTAACACTACTTTGCCAGCGGGCCCCAGCCACCTCCTTATCCTCAAGGTGGTCAGGCTGATGGCGCTGGTATCGGCGCAATGAGTCTAGATGTTGCACAAGCTACGACTGGACAACATGACCTCCAATGTTCACACCATAACCTTCGTCATCAATTACTTAATAAAACAGAGCAGGCCGGGGGTACCAGGGCCCAAGCTTGGGTTCCAAGCATACCCCGAGGATCCACGACTATGTGTAGTATCGCACTTGCACCAGTACATTAAAGTCACCAGGAGCCTCAGAGGCTCTGAGTTAGCTGTCCTAATCAGCACATAGAAACCACACCAGAGGGTATCAGCACAAACCATCTCCAGATGGTTATAGGAGGTACTGGCAGGTGCAGGAGTGAATACTGACACTTTCAAATCTCATTCTACCAGGGCTGCATCAACGTCAGCAGCAAGGGCTATGAACGTGTCCCTCGACCACAGGATAGGCCAGTGAACGGATGTTCCACAGGTTTTATAATAAACCCATCGCCGGACCGGGGGTATTTGCACGTACCATTTTAGATTCTGTTTCATCGTTTACCCCCCAGGTTGGGCGGGGACACTATTATTTTGTTTTTCACATTAAAGCATCAGTATTGTTACCTAACTACGTTATGTCTGAATGCATTAATTTTTTCTCACTCATCCATGGTCAATCCATTCAGTGTGTGACGCCTGGACTTGAATCGGGGTGAAATCACAGAGCTTTGAAATCTTCACGTAGTCACTCACATGACTCCAAAGTAAAATAGTAAGATTAAACGAAAACTTACCAGTTTGAAATTTGATCTTGATTTCATGAGAAGTTACGATGAGCGATTACGTGCCCATCGCTCCCAACCCTCATATTATCAGGTCATCTGCCGGTTCTAGTTCTCCAAATCTTACTATCTACAGGTCAACCTCTCTTGTCTGTGATTTCACACCGCTGCTTTGAAGATTGACGCACAAGCGGACTGACGGCCTTCTTCACGTAATCGCTCATCGTAACCTTATAAAATCAAGATCAAACTTCAAACTGGTAAGTTCTCGTTTAATCTTACAATTAATCGCAATAGTCTCAGGGGTGTTGAAGGCAGTAGAAACTTTGATTGGTCCCTTCAGAGTAGAGATGTTCATAGAACATAGGATCAGGCACTTCAGCCCACAATGTCCACTCCAAACATTATGCCAGGTTCAAATAATCTCCTCTACCTGCATGTAATCCACATCCCACCAGTCCCTGCATATCCACATGCCTAACCTAAAGCCTCTTAAATGCCACTATCATATTTAACTCTACCACCACCCCTAGCATTGCATTCCAGATACCTACCACAATCTTGCAAAAACCTTGGCCTGCATATTTCCTTTAAACTTTGCCCCTCTCACCTTAAAGCTATGCTCTCTGGTCCTTGATATTTCATAAGCTCATAAATTCATGAGCACAATTAGGCTTTTTGGCCCATCAAGAATTAGGCCTCTCAGCCCACCATGGCTGAATTTTCCTGCCTTCTCCACATAACCCCTGACACCCATACTAATCAATCCCATAATTGAAATCAATCCTCTCATAATTTTATATATTTATCAATTCTCCCCTCAACCTCTGACATTCCACATGTTCGAAGCTTGTTTTGATTAAGCAAATTATGAGAAAACTGTTTGCAGAAGGAAGAGGGTCGGGAACTGAAGCAGAGGAAGCTTTTAATGATTCTAAAGGAAAATGGAAGCAGATTAAGTGGTGGCATTCAAAAGAGAAATGGGTAAAAATGGATAAAAATAGCATAGAAAGAGTCCATCTGTCACGGGAAGGGGTTGATGTCTACAAACATCATGCTGGTTCAAATATAATGGGCCGAGTGGCCAACATATTCCCATAGAATTTACAATTTCCTGCAACTATTCTTCCTAGATTTTTCAATTAAAAACAAAACGATAATGTAATAATCCTATGTTGTAAGACCTACACAGGGTTGCACTTGCTAAAATGGAGTTGGATGCACCTGTATCTGCATCTTGAGTGCAAATTTCTATCTTTGACTATTTAATCCATGGAGGAAGCCCCTCTGGACACAGATGAGGTAGCACTATGACAATCAACCTCTCTCACTCTGATACCAAGAACCCCAAATCCACTCCTTCGATTCCTGACCATCCCACTACTGAAGTTGCTCAGTACTTAACCCAGCAATTTCAAACATCTTTTGTCTGTAATGACTAACCAAAGCATCTGTTTATGGTACATATATGAAATGTGCTGCCAGAGGAAGTGTTTGAGGCAGGTAAAATAATAATAGAATATTGACTGGCCTTGAGGGGATACGACATATATTGCCTGAACATATTGCCCAGTCGAAGACGAGGGCAATATGGATCTAGTGAGGGCAATATATGTCGTATAAAGAGGGCAGTCAATATTGTTATTATTACCCATTATCAGACATCTAGAGGAAAATCTGAACATCTCATATGATATGAATGTATCTATACATTTTGCAATAATTGCAAGTAAATAAGGGTACTAAAAGAATGTAACATTTATGTTTCACATGTGACAATGTGAAAACTTTTAATCGCGAACCTCTTCTCGCAACCGGCTGCCATTTTTTTTTTTTAAGATAAATTTTAAATTTCGCACGCAGCGTGTTGCGTCACGCAGCGTCACGTTGCCGTCACGCAGCGTCACGTTGCCAAGTTCCCGGATGTGAGACCCTATATTCCCCGCGGTTTAAACAGGTAAAGTCCATAGGCGTTCGCTATATAAGAAAATATTCCCCTGTTAGCGCTGCTGGCAGTAAAAAGGAAGGGAAATACAAAAAAGCATACCTCAGATGGATGATATGGGTAAAATAATAACATTTAACCAGTTAGATGGATAGGAAAAGTTTAGAGTGAAAAGGGACTAAAGAGCTGGAGTGACTCAGCATGTCAGGCAGCATCTCTGGCGAACATGGTTAGGTGATGTTTCCGGTCGAGACCCACCTTCTTCTTCAGAGACGTATTTCGGGTCAATAACTTCTTCATACTCTGAAGAAAAAGTAGGGTCTCGACCCAAAACATCACATATCCATGTGCTCCATAGATGCTGCCTGACCCGTTGAGTTACTCCAACATTTGTGTCCTTTTGTGTTCAAACCACCATCAGCTCTTCTTTGTTTTCACATGGTTTAGAGTGACATGGGCCAGAGAAGATGGGCATCTCGGTCAATGGATGGGTTGAACACAGGATCTATTTCTGTACTGTATGACGCAATGACTTTACCATTCTCAGGAGGATTCAAAGACCCAAATCTCCACTAATGCGGCATCTGATTGCTTGGCAGTCGTGACCATTCTGCATCTGGCTCGCTCATTAGCGGCGGATATCAGTCAGGGGGTCCAGACTAAAACAGGGTGTACAGCTGGAGCCAGGAGTGCACAATACCAAACTCTAGGAATGCAGCTAGACTCAGATTTGGTGTCCAAAACAACATGTGTCAGGAAGACAGGCAAAGTAGTGTCCTGGAGATGGGGCCCAGAGTGCTTGTACATTTCGCATTCCCTTCAAGCACAGTTGGATCATTGGAAAAAGTATTACACCTCAGTGCAACATTACAAAAGTGAAATAAACGCATGTTTGGTTATTAATAGTAGTAACATCCAACAGTTCGGATAATCTGCTCGTCTGGCACCACTGAGGTCCCATGGGTGCTGGCTTATTGTAGTGTCACTGGATATCCCTGCGAGACGAATGACGCAATGGAACGGGCTACGCGTTAGAAAAAAGAGCAGCCCTGCATGCCTGTAACGTCATTCATTAGCTAATCCGCCTCAGGGGCATTTTCCAGCACCATCTCCGCATCCCTCGATTCCCTGCCTAACGAGTGAACAATAAGTCAATGTGTGGCAGCACCAAAGGGATGGCGTAAATAAGTGATTTCAGGAGAGCCACACTCCTGCCTCAATGTGATCATGGCTGATCATCTACAATCAGTACCCCCGTTCCTGCCTTCTCCCCATAATCCCCTGACTCCGCTATCTTCAAGAGCCATATCTAGCTCTCTCTTGAAAGTATCCAGAGAACCGGCCTCCACCGCCCTCTGAGGCAGAGAATTCCGCAGATTCACAACTCTCTGTGTGAAAAAGTGTTTCCTCATCTCTGTTCTAAAGACCTTACCCCTTATTCTTAAGCTGTTGCCGCTGGTTCTGGACTCCCCCAACATCGAGAACATGCTTCCTGCCTCTAGCGTGTCCAGACCCTTAATAATATTAAATGTTTCAATAACATTCCCTCTCATCCTTCTAAATTCCAGAGTATACGGGGGGGGGGTGGGTGGGTGGTGTGTGTGGTGTGTGTGTGTGTGTGTGGGTGTGTGTGTGTGTGTGTGTGTGTGTGTGTGTGCGTGTGTGTGTGTGTGTGAGTGGGCAGGGGGACTTGTGGGGGGGAGGGGTATGTTGGTGGGGGGAGGCGGGGGAAGAGTGGTGTGTGGGCTGGGGGGCAGGGGGGGGGGAGTGTGCTCGGCCAAAAGACGGGGAAGAGCCATGGGGAGAGGGGCATCACGGGGGGAGGTGGGTGGAGCCAGTGAGGGGGAGCAGAGGGGTAGTGGCTGGAATTGGCAGTGCGATGGGGACTCACAGCAGTCGCTGGTCATTCTCCTCCGGGATCAGAGTCTCCGCTTTCCGTTTGGTGACATCTCCATCTCTGGGCTGTGTCTCCGACTGGGCAGGGCTGGGTATCCGACTCTGGGCTGGGTCCCCGACGCTGGGCTGGGCTGGGTTGGGTCTCCGATGCTGGGCTGCCTGGGGCGGGGCTGGCTGCTTGGGGTAGGACTGCTTGGGGTAGGACTGCTTGGGGCTGGGCTGCTTGGGGCTGGGCTGCTTGGGGCTGGGCTGCTTGGGGCCGGGCTCTGGTTTTCTGCCACGGTCGTAGGCACAGAACTCTTCCAGTCTCAGTTTACTTCTGCTCATTTGCATGGAGAGAGGCTGGGACCACTGTAGAGTGACGGAGTCTGCAACCAATTTCTCCAGAGACGGAGACAAATCGCTCACATTAGGGGCTGGTTGGAGGAACAGCATCTCATATTTCGCTTGGGCATCTTACAACCCAGCGGTTTGAATATTGACTTCTCTAACTTCAAGTAACCCTTGCTTTCCCTCTCTCTCGATCCCTTCCTCTTCCCATTTCTCCAACCAGTCTGACTGACCCTGATTACATTTTATCTCTGTTTGCTTTGTTGTCACCTTCTCCTAGCTAACAATGATCTATTCTACATGTTGCTTGATCTCCATCCCTTGATGTCTCATTCTCACACCTTACCCTTCCTTATCTCTGAATCTTCCCCTTCCCCTGACTCTCAGTCTGAAAAAGGGTCTCAACTGAAATGTCACCCATTCCTTTTCTCCAGAGATGCTGCCTGCCTGCTGAATTACTCCAGCATTTTGCGTGCATCTACAGTTTAACCAGCATCCGCAGTTCCTTCCTACACAAAAACTGAGTATCCGCGGTTTAGCTCTCCCTCATGCAGCCAACAGAACCATCGACCAAAGTGGAATTTTAGGTTCTTTACTTGAGATTTGAACCCACAAACTGATGATAATATAACTTCACCTCCCAATTACAAGAATAATCCGGGGAATTAGTAGGTTAACCTATGATGAGCACTGTCGGCATCTGTGCTCGTTGGAGTTTTGAAGAATGAGGGGGGACCTTATTGAAACATACAGAATAGTGAAAGGTTTGGATAGAGTGGATGTGGAGAGGATGTTTCCACTTATGTTTCTAGGACTAGAGGTCATAGCCTCAAAATTAAAGGACGTTCTTTTAGGAAGTAAATGAGGAGAAATGTATTTATTCAGAGGAAGGTGAATTTGTGGAAGTCTTTGCCACAGTAGGTTGTGGAGGTCGCCAGTGGATATTTTTAAGGCAGAGTTAGATAGCTTTTTGATTAGTACATGAGTCATAAATTATGGGGAGGCAGCTGAATGGGGTTAGGAGGGAGAGATAGATCAGCCTTGATTGAATGGCGGAGTAGACTTGATGTGCCGAATGACCTAATTCTACTCCTATCACATGACCTTATGACCTTAGTAGGGCTGGTAATTCAAGTTTTCCTTGATCAACAAGCTCTGTCCCCTCAGGTGGATACAGAATCTTACAACTAGATAGGAAGCCATTCTCCATTCATGTCCAGCTTGGCGTTTTGTAAGACCAACCAATCAAATGTGTACTAGGGCACTATTTCAAGGGAATCTTAACTGGAAGCACTCATCAAAATTAATGCCAACATTTCCAATTAAGTCAGACTTCAGAATTGCACATACTTGCACATGCACACAGAGGTGAAAAATAAATCTAGTTTTAAATTCACTGTGATCCTGTGATTCACATGGATTAGATTATCATCTCCTGGCCAAATTGTGTAGGCCATGGGCCGGATGGCTGTTAGAAAACAGATCTGATTTTTAGTGGAATTGGTGGAATTGAAACCCAGACAATTCCATAAGTGAGATAATGCCTGGTCAATAACATGGGAAGTGGCATTATAATTTGACGCCATTGTGTTGAAAAAACACCTCAATGCCTTGTCACTGGTGCAAACCGAGCTTCAAACTGTAGAATTAAAGTCGTAGAACCAGGCCCTTTGTGGAGCACCCAGCACCCCTCACATTACACTAATCCCCAATTTTATAACTTCTCCTCAAAATCCTGTCAACTTCCTCCAGATTCTGTGCTGGCTTGAAGGGCCAAATGGCCTACTCCTGCATATGTTACTTATTGTCTATTCAAGGGATATGGGGATAAGGCAGGAACGGGGTACTGATTGTGGATGATCAGCCATGATCACATTGAATGGTGGTGCTGGCTTGAAGGGCCGAATGGTCTACTCCTGCACATATTGTCTATTCGACCTCTCAAGTGCACACCAAGGGCAACTTCGAATGGCCAATTAACCTGCCAACTGAGTTCCTGGTTATCCTCGCCTTCCCATTCTTTATTTTAAAGACCCAGATTGTGCAATGCAGATTTATTTGCCTGCATTGTCCTTTTGACTCAGCAGAACTAAAAATTACTCTCCTTAAAACTCTACACTTTTGTAGCTCCCTTGGCTAACAGGTGGGACAGTGAATTGGAATATTCCTTCAAAGAGAAGGCATAGGTACAATGGGCCAATTGGTCTCCTGCTCCACTACAAGTCTTTCCAAAGCTATATCTTAGCTAATATTGCATCTGTGATAGACACAAAAAGATGGAGTAACTCAGTGGGTCGGACACCATCTCTGGAGAGAAGAAATAGATGACCTTTCGGGTCGAGACCCTTCTTCAGACTGAGAGTCCGGGGAAAGCGAAACGAGAGATATAGACGGTGATATACAGTAACGAGATACAGAACAAATGAATGAAAGATATACAAAATAGTAACGATGATAAAGGAAACAGGCCATTGTTATCTGCTGGGCTAGGTGAAAATGAGTGATAGACAATAAAACTCAGCAGGATGACATTGAAACTAGTACAATGACTAGGGTGGGGGAGGGATGGAGAGAGAGTAGATGCAAAGGTTACTTGAAGTTAGAGAAATCAATATTAATTCCACTGGGTTGTAAGCTGCATAAGCAAAATTTGAGGTACTGTTCCTCCAATTTGCGTTTGGCCTCACTCTGACAATGGAGGAGGCCCAGGACAGAAAGGTCAGTATGGGAATGGGAAGGAGAGTTAAAGTGTTTAGCAACCGGGAGATCATGTAGGCCCAGGCCGACTGAGCTTAGGCATTCAGCGAAATGATCTCCCAGTCTATGTTCAGTCTCGCCGATGTATAAAAGTCCGCATCTGGAACAATGGATACAGTAGATGAGGTTGTAGGAAGTGCAAGTGAACCTCTGCCTTACCTGAAAGGACTGTCTGGGACCCTGGACAGAGTCGAGGGAGGAGATATAGAGACAGGTGTTGCATCTTCTGCGGTTGCAGGGGAAGGTACCTGGAGAGGGGGTGGTTTGGTTGGGAAGGGATGAGGTAACCAGGGAGTTGCAGAGGGCACAGTCTCTGCAGAAAGCGGAAAGTGGTGGAGATGGGAAGAGGAGACTAGTGGTGGCATCCCGGTGGAGCTGGCGAAAATGTCCGAGGATTATGTGTTGAGTCCTTCCAGGTCAGAGACAAATTCCAATGTCCGTAATGGGGAAGAGAGGAATCGGACTGTTTAGGAATAAAGCATTTCTCATTTTATAATGCAATGCAGAACAACGGGACAACCAGTGGAGCCATATCGTCGAGGGAATATATTTTATACATAATATTTACAATACATACAACCATTCATTGTACCTTCAATTCAATTATCTTACATGCATCAATGACAATCATATTTTCTTCTCGATTTGATATGACCTACCCCACAAATGTTTCAGGACTCATTCAGCGAGCTTCTAATTTCTAATTCAAATGCCTCAAATTTTTCCTTGAACACAGCTGAATAGTGTGTGAACAATGGCTTCACACATGTGCGAGTACACAAACAACATTGACTCTAAGCCACACAAGGAGATATTAAAGCAGATATAATTAATAAAGGGAGTCACGTGGTACCAGCAGTTACTGTGAATGGCTCCACAGTTATTACTGCTAATCATGGTGAATTCAATTACTCCAGATGGTATGCTGGAAGCAGATCTCCTGTCTCTAGATTTATACATTCTCAGGATGTCTTTGGCAATGCTGCCATTTATTTTCCAACCCTAATTGCCTTCAGACTCATGAAGCGGTTAAGCCTCGTCCCTCTTTGTGGGTCTGGTGTTGCACACAGGGCAGATTGGGTTGAGATGGTGGATTTTCCTTGCAGAGGACCTTGTTGATCTACAACCTAGTTGTTTCATGTTGACTATTGCCGGAGCTTTTCCTTTGAAACTCCAGGTTTATTTAATTACCCAAGTTTAAGTTCCCCAGCTACTGCAGTGTGTGGTTTAGCATGTGTTCTTAGTCCTGTACTACACTCCCTATACACGCACGGTGTTGGGGCCAAATTTTGGCTCTAACTTCATCTACAATTTTGCAGATGGCACCACTGTGATGGGCACAAGCAATGATACTACTGAACCATCCTGAATGGTTAGCTTCCGTGCATGTGCGCCAACATCAAACCCAAGTCTCTGGCGCTGTAAGGTGGCAACTCTAAAGCTGCACTGCTGTGCCGCCCTTCAGCTGCTTCCATCCTCCACAAAGTCAGGAGTGGGGATGATTGCGCGATGTTCAAGTCTAACATGGGCAGGACCTACAAAGTGAATGGTAGGGCTGTGGGGAGTGTTGTAAAGCAGAGGGATGTAGGAGTGCAGGTGCATAGCTCCCAGAAGGTGGAGTTGCTGGTAGATCAGGTGTTCAAAAAGGCTTTTGGCACATTGGCCTTCATCAGCCAGAGTATTGTTTAGAGGTTGGGAGGTCATGTTGCCACTGTATAAGATGTTGGTGAGGCCATATTTAGAGTATTGTGTTCCATTCTGGGCACCGTGTTATTGGAAAGATGTTGTCAAGCTGGAAAGGGTACAGAGAAGATTTACGAGGATGTTGCCAGGGCTAGAGGGTCTGAGCTACAGTACAGGCAGAGGTTGAGTAGGCTGGGACATGTTGGCCATTGTGGACAAGTTGGGCCAAAGTGTCTGTTTCCCCACTGTATCACTGTATCACTGTATCACACTATGACACTCTGACTCTTTGACTCTTTGACTCTAATTGTGTTCACGACTCCTCAGCAAATGAAGCAGCTCCCACAGCAAGACCTGAACAACATTCAGGCGGAGACTGCTAGGTTGCAAGCAACTTTCATGACACAAAAATGCCAGGTAATGGCCATCTCCAAAACCATAGAATCTACCAATTTCCTATGATTTGTATGGCATTGCTATTATCAAATATCCCCATCCCAATCATAGCATAGAAACATAGAAACATAGAACATTTAAGGTGCAGATGGAATTGCCTCAACTACCCTCTGTGGCTGGGTCTTAAAGGTTTTATCCCCTTATCCTTAAGCTGTGACCCCCTTGTCCTGGACTTCCCCAACCATCGGGAAAATTCCATCCTGCATCCAGCCTGTCCTCCCCTTACTATAAGTCCCCTCTCAATCTCCCCAGAGAGTATAAACCGAGTCCAGTCCTGACAATCCCAGGAATCAGTCATGGCAATAATGTCACATGTACGCTATACTACCTGTTTACACTGAAGTAGAACCTGCTCCTGTACTCAAATCCTTTTGCTATGAAAGCTAATCATACCATTCTCGCCTTTTTTTCACTGGCACCTGCATTACTTTCAATGACTACCATGAGCATCTCCCCTTTTCCTACTCGGCCACCATTTAAATAATAGAGCTCTGCCACCCCACTCACCCAGCCTATCCAAGTCACCTTGCAGTCAGCGAACACTGCCCCCCAGCTTAGTGTCATCCGCAACTTGGAGATATTGCCGCCTTCTAGATGCTGGGTCCCAACTGAGCCCTGCGGTACCCCACTAGTTACTGTGATTTACACTCTACTCTTTGCAGCCTGTTCTAGTTTCTCTATCCACCTCAATACGAACCCCTAATACCGTATGCAATCCCCCACTCCAACATTAATACGACCATTGACCTGACATTCAACTGGACCAGAATAATGTCAGAGGATGGGTATTATGCAACAAGTGATGCACATTCTGACTTCCCAGAATATTTCCACCATCTCCAAAATGCAAATCAGAAGTCCTAGTGTCATAGAATTGTACAGCAATTCTATGCAGTACAATTCCCTTCAGCCATCAGCCATTGATCTAATGCTGACCATCATGCCACCTGTATTTACCCCACTTTCCCGCATCAATTCCATATACCTCTATGTCCTTATTCAAGTACCAATGCCTCTTAAATATCATTACTGTTCCTGCCTCCACCATCTCCTCTGGCAGCTCATTCCTTCCTCTTCTTCTTTTTTTATGTGGCGTGCACAGCCTAAAGTTGTTGGACAACTTGTTCTATTTAATCTTCCGTTTGTGCACGTCGAGTTGACTGCATTAGTCGAAACAGGGCGGGCCACGTGAAGGTTGCAATCTTCCACCCCGTAGCTCATTCCAAATAACAACTACTCTTTGTGTGAAACGAATTACCGCTCAAATCCCCTTTAAACCTCCTCACACTCGCCTTATGTTTTAGACACAGCTACATGAGAAACAGACTGGCTATCTATCCCATTTGTGTTTCTCATACTTTTATAAACCTCTATCATGTTAACTCTGTCTCTTGTGATGGAATATTCTCCACTTGCGAGCTACCCGATTAGTACACCATCCACCACACCAAACAGTCATTCCCTCTACCATTGGCATCTTCCAGAGGGCCACTGTGGCAGATGCCTTCCGTAGGGACACGGAGAAGCCGAGGCTGGAATCTCGTAGGTCGGAGCCTCGCGTGCTGGAGCCTCGTGGGTCGAGGTGGAGCCTTGCGAGTCGACGAAGCCTGCGGTCGACGGAGTCTGGGTCTGCGGAGCCCGCGGCTGGGACCCAGGTCGGTGCCTCGGAGGCTTCTGGAGAGGACCCAACAGCGATAGAGGAGAGGTCGACCAACGGGTGAAGATGGACATGTGGACGTGAGGATGCTGCTGCTGGGGGAAGGAACAAAGGAGGACCCGTTGTGGGGTGACTGCCATGAGGAGCGAGTGGACGGGAGAGAGAACAAAGGGGGACCAGCGTCGAGAGTACTTTGTAACTTTGTAGGCACCCTTTATGGGCGACTATTTGCATACCTTGGGTATGCAAGCAAAGAATCTCTTTGTGACTTGTCACATGTGACAATAAAATATTCATTCATTGGCGCACATTGGCCGCAGTGGGTACCATTCACAAAATACAATGTGGGTATCTGCCCTGGATAGTCCAGCAGCATCCCACAAACTAATTATCTCCACCACCAGGAAAGGCAGGGGCAGTGAGTGAATGGGACTCCCCTCCAAGTCTAAACTTGGTGTGAGTTGGAAATATATTGCCGTTCCTTTGTCAGGCCTAAATCCCAGAACTACATTCCCAAGAGCTCGGTGTGAACATCCTCATCCAAAGGACAGCAGTGGTTCAAGAAGATGGCTCAACAACATCT
The DNA here is from genome assembly GCA_035221665.1 of Okamejei kenojei. Taxonomy (NCBI): domain Eukaryota; kingdom Metazoa; phylum Chordata; class Chondrichthyes; order Rajiformes; family Rajidae; genus Okamejei; species Okamejei kenojei. Next base: position 27,333,852 of record CM069138.1, read on the forward strand.
TCTCAAGTGCTTTTCAGGATGGGCATTAAATGCTAGCCTTATCGACGACTTCCAAAGAAAAGATGACACACACATGGCGGCTATCGTGCACTGATGGTGGGGGGGAAGGGGATGCCTAGAAGAAGGAGGGGTGGGTTGCCAGTGGAGTGTGGTATTAGCCTTAGCGAGTGCTGGCTGCTGAATAACTGAATGTTCTGCTGTCTAATCTTGGACGTTTCTACTGCCGAGAGCAGAAGAAAGTATCATCCAGGTTTCCGAGCGCGTGCTGACTGAGGATGTAAGACCTGCAAGTGATTAGGCTGCATCTCATGCCAAAGACATTTACAACAAGTCTGTTTCTACAATCAGCAACATATGTGCATCGACGTCATGGAAACAAAGAGAGTTTAAACTGAAAAAATAAATAATCCTCGCCTTAATAAAAAAAAACAAAGAAATGTAGAATCAATTCCTCATCCCGATTCCAGACAATGTAAGTTTTCTCCGATGAGACACCATTAAGCAACGTTCTGCGTGACGCCAACCTGCTCTTCATTAAGGCTGTGGCATTGAATGTTTTAAAACAATCGCCTCTCACGATTATTGCATGGAATTTAAAAACAAGAAAATAAAACTTTAATGTCTGCTGCATTTAATGGACATTCTGGGCTAATTATTCCTACCCTTGAGGCATAAATTACTTCAGAGTGTTTTTACAAGAACTTGGGAAGGAATTCAGTGGAAAAATCATAAAGCAGATCAGATGACTGGGCCTGCGAGTGAATCCAAAGTCAGTTTGCTCGAATGGCGAGAGTTTCCACGTCTTGTTTGACTTTGAAAAAGTTCCAACTGGTACTCAAACCCCCACCCCCACACCACATGATTAACCTTTATGAGGACAATGTTCTATAGATGCCACAAGCATGACCCCTGTGGCCCTTAGACCACCCTCCATATCTCACCATGGGCAGCTATTTGACCAGGGAGGGCTTCACGTCCCTTCCCAATCACAGAGCATGAGTTATGGTATATAGCACAGCATAGAAATAATGCCATTCAGCCCATTGCAACTAGGCTGACCTTCTTGCCTATCTACACTAAACCCTCTTGCCTGCATTAATTCCATATCCCTCTATGTCCTTCTCATTCACCTATCTACCCAGACAAGCGTTGTTACTTTTCCTGCCTCCACCTCTTTCTCTGGCAGCTCATTCCAGATGTCAATACTGACCTGGCAGCAACAGTGGGGAGGTTGGTGCAGCGGCCGATGATTATGCTGACCGACGGACGAGGACGGACCACGTGGAAGTGAGGACGCCGCTGCTGAGGGAAGGAACAAAGGAGGACCCGGCGTGGGGGGAACCGCTGTGAGGGAGGGGAAAGAGCAACGGGGACCCGGCGTGGGGGGGCCGCCGTGAAGTGGGGCGGGAGGAACAATGCACAATGAAGGATCTGGCGTGGAGGGGAATGCCACAAGGGAGGGGGGAAGAACATAGGGGAGAACTGGCACAGGTGGGGGATTTGTGATTTTGTAAGTGCCCTTTAGGGGCGACTATTTGCATTACAAAGTAATTATTGTATTGTATTGTAATGCCAATTACCTTGGCAAGAAATGCAAACAATGAATTTCCCTGTGACTTGGCACATGTGACAATAAAGTATTCAATTCAATTCAACTGCTCTTTGTATGAACAATTTATCCCTCAGATTGTCTTTAAACCAGTTTTTAATCAACCCTAGTATGGGAAACAGACTCCGGATATCTACTATATCACTCATCTATATAACTAAAAGTCTCATCTTGACCACTTCCTGTCTGCGCTGTATATTGATTTTAGAAAAAACGCTACCCTATATCACTATGATTTTTGGTCATCTTACTCACAGTCCTCCTCCGCTGAGGCAGCCCAGAGGAATTTTCCGATTGCTGAAAAATAAAGATGTTATGCGTGTTTAAAAAATCATGAGACCAGCTGATTGGTCCTCTCGCCTGTCAATCACCACGATGAAGGTAATGCCCCTTCTAGGGGGAGGGCCAGACTATAAATCCCCAAATGCCTGGATGTGAGTCAGTTATTCTGAAAGATCACGAGGGAGAGGCCACAACTCTGATTCTGCTGTGAATCTACTAAACTGGGAGTCTACCCTTTATGTGCTTATGTGCTTTATTTGGTTAACCCTTTATGTGCTTGCAATAAATGATTTGTTAGCCAGTAATGTGCTTGCAATGAATGATGATTTGTTAACCCTTAATGTGCTTGCAATAAATGATTTGTTAGCCAGCAATGTGCTTGCAATGAATGATGATTTGTTAACCCTTATTGTGCTTGCAATAAACCATTTGTTAGCCAGCGATGTACTTGCAATGAATGGTGATTTGTTAACCCTTAATGTGCTTGCAATAAATGATTTGTTAGCCCTAAATGAAATGAAATTAGTTGTTTGGCCTGCCCTGTGCTTGAAATTGAAATGGAAATTGAAATGAAATAAAATGAGTTGTTTGGCCTGCCCTGTGCTTTTGCTTTTGCTTTGGCTTTGCTTTGCTTGATCTCGCCTGAAATGAAAGCAAATGGATTGTATTGTTGACTGACCCCACCTGCCCTGTGCATTTGATTTCCCTTTGCTTTGATTGAGCTCACCTGAAATGAAAACAAATGGGTTGTATTGTTGGCTGGCCCCGCCTGCCCTGTGCTTGACTTGAAATGGATACACTTGACATGAAATGGATTGTTGGCCCTGCACTCACTGTGCTTGACTTGACTTGACCCACAACACCCATGCTAGCGCTCCAGAACCCCCACTGGCCACCAATATTGGAATTGGTGGAGAAGTGGAATATTGCGTTGGGGAACCAGCCCTCCCGTGTGAACCTGGGACCCAATGGGTTCCTCTTAGTCTAGTAATTTTATATATCTCTATCATGCCAGCTCTCAGATTTCTTTGTTCCAGGAGCCAGCATCACCAATTAACTCAAGCCCACCATTCCCATCATCATCCTGGCAAATCTATTCTGTTGCCTCTAACTTAATCACAACTTTCCTGTGTTGTGGCAACCAGAACTGCACACAATACTGCAAGTGTGGCCTAACCCACGTTTGTCCCCAGTCAGAAAGAAATGCAAAGAAGTAGTTTCCTTTACAGGTACTTTACAGCAACACCAGACAGCAATGAGTACATTATTAAATGCTGAGGGAGAAAAATAGAAGAGATTCACCAGGATTGAATTGCCACAGGTGGCTGTGGAGGCCAAGTCTTTGTGTATTTTTAAGGCAGATATTGATCGATTCCTGATAAGTAAGGATGTTGGGGTTATGGGGAGAAGGCAGGAGAATGGGGCTGAGAAGGAAAGATAGATCAGCCATGACTGAATGACGATGTAGACTCGATGTGCCGAATGACCTACTTCTGCTCCTATGACTTATGAACATACGGAACGGATGGCTGGCTTATTCTCCCTGCAATTTGGAGGCTGAGAGTTGATCTTATAAATGTTTATAAAATCATGGGCTGAAGAGCCTGTTTAGGAACAGGAATAGAAGTACTTCATTGTGACATGTGACTTGGCACAGTGAGATTCTTTGCTTGAATACCCAATGTATACAAATAGCAGCCACCTACGGGCACTGACAAAGTTACAAAGCACGCCGGCTCCCCCGTTTGTGCCCCACCCACCCCACGGCTCCCCCACGCCGGGTCCCCATTGTCCATTGTTCTCCCCCCACCTCCCTCACAGCTGCCCCCCACACCGGGTCCTCCATTGTCCTTCCCCTCCCCCCTCATGGTGGTCCTCCATGCTCTCATCCCCCGTCAACCACGGGTCAACGCGTGAGGTATCGCCGTTGCCGCGAGGCTTCATCACCGTCAAGGCCCCATCGTTGCTGAATCTGCAAAAAACAACTATATTCTTCACACTGTACCTTTCCCTTCAGTCTACCTATTGCAAACCAAAAAGAGCTGGAGGAATATTTGCACTTGTTTGATCATTATAAAATATAATAGTGCTTTTATAATTCCTTGAATAATTTGCATCCGAGTATTTCTCTTCCCCAAAGGGCCTCAAGCTTCAAGCAACTAGAAGCCACACCACAAAAACAGGAAGGTACTAGCTCTATTAGTCCCAGTTCCTCTAAGTTGACACCATTTGGAGAGTAGTTAATTTGTAAATGAAAGTTCTTTCAGTTTTTTCCTATGTTCCCCAAAAGTTGCCAGAGCCCTAAACCCAGTTTAATGGAAGCACAGAGCAGGTGATGATGGGATTATGAAAGGAAGATTGGTTCTCTTATGAGTTGGTATATGGAACGAGTTGCCAGGGGCAACAGAGACTGGATTCATTGTGACATTTAAAAGTCACTTGCACAGGTACATGGAATCATAAAGTTAAAGTCATAGAGCACAGAAACAGGCCCTATAGCCCACCTTGGCCAAAGTCGATCAAGATGCATATCTTGTTTGGTCTCATTGGCCAGTGTTTGACCACTAAACTTTTCCTCTCTATGTATCTGTTCAAATACCTTTTAAATGTTGTTGAATGGACAGGAAAGGTTTGGAGGGATGTGGACCTGACTTAGACAAGTCATACTAGCTTAGTTAGGCAACTTCATTGGCATGGATGTGTTGGACTGAAGGGGCTGTTCCCGTGTAATGACTATTGTATATAACCTCAGAATGCCCGAAAAGGAATCTGTAGCCAATTAATATAATGCAGGAACAGCAAGAGCAATTTCACGCAACAAACTTGCACAGACAACAATGAAATAAAGGTAGTTTGTGTAGTTGAGCGTAATTATTCATCAGGACCCCAGGGTTAACTCGCCCTGCTTCTCTTCAAATGGTGTTCATCAGATCTTGTGTCGTCCACTTGAGAGAGCTAATGGTTTAACATTTCATATGGATGTTGAAGTGGGTTCTATCTACATCCCCTGAGCTTGACAGATGAGCGCATTTGGGTTAAGTGAAAGCGAAGGGTGGAAGAGAGGTAATGCTCTGTGGGGAAGATTGTCTTAATATTATTCAGCTAGTTAAAAGCAGTCTGGAGGAACCGCAGCAAATCAGCTGGCTAAAGATGAATACCATTGGAGATAGGCACAATTCAGAGATGTTAAAGAACAAAAAGAAAACACGTAATACTCACACCCTGTTCATTTTCTCTTCACCCCTCAGGCAGAAGATACAAAAAGCTTGAAAGCACATATCACCAGATTGAAAAACATCTTCATTCCTGCTGTTAACAGACTTTCGAACAGACTTCTCATATGATAGAATTGAATTTCATGATCTTCCAATCTACCTCATTGAGACCCTGGCACTTTTTTTCTGTATTTTCTCTATACTGTAGCACTATATTCTGCGCACTGTTTATTTTCTCTTTTGCCCAGTTCCTGATGTACTGCTTGAAGTATTCATATGTAATACGATATGCTCAGAAAACAGCAAAACAATTATTTTTCTTTGTATCTTGGCACAATTCTATTCCTACCTCAACAATGGAACACTATGGACCATCTCTTGCACTACCATGGACTTATTTTTGAATTATGTTTTGCACCAATGTGCTTCTATTTCTTTTTTACTGTCTTGCAACATTATATGTCCAACTAGACCAAGTGGGACCCATTGGGTCCCTGTCACAAGGGAGGCCTGGTCCCCCAAAGCAACCCGTTCTCCAACGCAATATTACACCACAAACCCATAGCCCCCACGGGAGGCGTGGTTCCCCCAAGTTAACCCGTTCTGGAACGTAATATTCCAGAACTCCCTTGCCTCCCTCAGCAGTGGACTTTTAATCCAATTACACTTCCCCTGCCTGCCGCAGAAGTTCCAATTGCAATACCAATTCTCCCTCCCCCACTTGTTGAAGCACTTGCTGTGATATCCCATTGTGGTGAGAAGTTCAGAGTGTTCCTGGATTGTAATTTTGTGTGTTGGAAGCTGGCAGGAAGGATTTTAACAGTAAAAAATCTTGTTAAAGTTGGCATTTGTAAAGCTTTAATCATCAATAACTTGTGAAATATAACATCATCACTGGAAGCTCCCGGCAAATGGCTCTCTGTGAGAAGATGCGGTTACCATTGGCAACATTCCATTGTGAAGTAATTCTGGCACTCGGGAGCTTGAGAGCCCATTGTGATTGGTGAACTGTGAGTGGCATTGTGACATCATCACTGGAAGCTGCTGGAAAAAGGCTCTCTGTGAGAAGCAGGTTTTGGCTTTTTTTTTAAACTTTAATCATGAATAATGTGAAATATAGGATGAAATCCTAAATGAACCTGAGTATGGAGTGGAGGGGGAAAGGGTGAGTTAGAATATGTAAACATTTAAGCGCTAGCGCATAGCGTTTTGAGGAAGATACAAAACACACATGCACACACGCACACACGCACACACACACACACACACACACACACACACACACACACACACACACACCACACACACACACACACACACACGCACACACACACACACACACACACACACACACACACACACACACACACACACACACAATGGGACTTTTAGTATATAGATTTATGTATAATTTATTTTGTAATGTGTTTGTGTCTATCTGTCTGTGATGTTGCTGCAAGCAACATTTACATTACCTGTACCTCACCCTACTTGTACATATAACAATAAACTCGACTCAACTTGAAATGAGAATAATACTAAACCAAACCAATCAGTTTTGAAAGGTAGCTTGATGGACTGCCATGGTATTGAAACAAAAGCTGCTGGATAAAATCGGTGGTTCAATCAGCCTCGGTGAGAGGAAAGGAACTGTCAATATTTAGGGTTGAAATCTTCCATTATACTTAAGCACTTTTCCCTTTGTTTTTCAGAATGGATCTGGAGAACAAGTTTAGACAGATCCAATGAAATTTCCATTCCCTACAGAAAAAAATATTAAGGATAATGCATAAATTGCACATAACAGTATGTTAGATCACCTGAACAGTCATTTTTGTGGGATGTCCGGACCCACAAGGTTTGCACAGTTATAATCCCCTTACCCACAAAAAATTGATGCAATAGCATCCGTCCAGATGAGATTAAGTCCAGACTAATTCCAGACTTGAGAGTTGACCGATCAAGAGAGGCCTGCCAATTTGTATTGTTTGGAGCTGAGAAGAAAGATGGGGACCTGATTCTAACCTATAAGGTCCTAAGGTGCTTGTTGGGGTAGATGCTGAGATGTTCTCAATGTTGGGAGAGTCATGAACAAGAGGACGCAATTGCAGGAAATACGTAGAAATTCCTTGTCAGAGGGTGGTGAATCTCTGGAATTATCTGCCTCTGAAGATGCTGGTGGACAGATCATTTGATATTTAAAGGTGAGACAGGTAAAAAAAGAAGAGAGTTCGAGAAATTGAGGATTATGGGAATCTAGCACAAAAGAAGAGTCCTTTTCTGTAGCAGTTCCCCGGGGCAGCTCAGCCATGGACATATTGAATGGTGGGGCAGGGTTGTAGGGCCGACTGGGGAAATCTGCACCTACGCTCTTCACTCCTGTGGTTTTCCTTCACTCCGTGACACCCTAAGCTGCTGCTAAAAATGCAAATGCATGCAGAGATTACGAGTTCAAATGCAACAGCAAGTGAGGCAACCATGCAGCAGCAGCAAAATCTACAAATCTCAGGTGGTGTTTTGTGCAAGGATCAGTGCAAAACAACAGGGCACTACTTTGTGCAGACATTTGCACAATTATGTTAATTCTCGTGGTGATCTGAGAGAGACTGTACACTCATAGGATTTTTTAAATCTATTCATTTTTCTAGCAAGACAACAAGTTAGTCAACTACCCTAATTGCCTGTCAATTGAATAGGTTACCAGGCTGATGTCAACCCCATGAGTCTCTGGAAAAGAGGTCCAGGAGTAGGCCACTCAAGCCCTCAAATGTGTCCACCATTCAATACGATCATGGCTGATCTGCCCCAGGTCTTATCTTTTCTTCTGTGCCAGACTACTCTCACACTAAACCTATGCCCTCTAGAGTCATAGTCATAGGGTCATACGGCATGGAAATGCGCCCTTTGGCCCAATTTGCCCACGCCGACCAACATGCTCCATCTACACTAGTCTCACCTGACTGCGTTTAGCCCATTAAACCTACCCTATCCATGTACCTGTCTCAGTGTTTCTTAAAGGTTGCGAAAGTACCTGCTGCAAGAGTCGTCAGGTTTTTGAGCCATTTCACAGTCCCAACTGATGATGAAGGCCCATTGTAACTGTTGCCCCCATTCAGTTGTCTGTCAAACCATCGTCCCTCTAGTTTTAGACTTTGCTACAATGGAAGGATGACTGTGACAATCCACCTTATCCACAGCACTGAAGATTTAAGGTCACCCCTCAACCTTCTATTGTCCAGGGAAATAAGTACCAGCCTATCCAGCCATTCTTTAGATCCCAAGCCCTCCAGTCTCATTTATATCCTCGGGAGTCTTTTCTGTACCCTTTTCAGCTTAATGACATCTATATAACTAAAAGTCTCATCTTGACCACTTCTTGTCTGCGCTGTATATTGATTTTAGAAAAAATGCTACCATATATCACTATGTGTTTCGGACATCTTACTCACAGTTCTCGTCCGCTGAGGTAGCCCCGAGGATTTTTCCGATCAATGAAAAATAAAAAAGTTATGAGTGATTTAAAAATCTTGAGATCAGCTGATTGGTCCTCTCGCCTGTCAGTCACCACAATGAAGGTAACGCCATGAAGGTAACGCCCTCCGGGGAGGGCAGGACTATAAAACCCCAGATGCCTGGACTTGAGTCAGTCACTCTGGAAGATTGCGAGGGAGAGGCCACGACTGTGATTCTAAGCTGTGATCAACTGAACTGTGAGTCTGCAGTGTACTTGCAATAAATGATTTGTTAACCCTTAATGACAATGCAATGAGTTGTTTGGCAATTTGGTGGCCTGCACTCTGCTTGAAATGCTATGAAATTGAATTTGGTGGCCTGCACTCTGCTTGAAATGGAATTTCAAGGAATAGCCATGAGTGAACTGCCAGCCCACCAGCCCTGAGTGACTGACCTGCCAACCCACCTGCCCTGAATAACTGAGCTGCCAGTCCACCAGCTCTGAGTCACTGAGCTGCCAGTCCACCAGCTCTGAGTCATTGAGCTGCCAGCCCGCCAGCCCTGAGTAACTGAGCTGCCAGCCCACCAGCCCTGAGTAACTGAGCTGCCAGCCCACCAGCCCTGAGTGACTGAGTTGCCAGCCCACCAGGCCTGAGTGACTGAGCTGCCAGCCCAAGAATCCATTTGGCCCACAATGTCCATACTAGCCCTCTGGAAACCAGTCCTTTCGGCCCACAACACCCATACTAGCGCTCCAGAAAGCCCCTCACCCGCTGGCCACCAGTATTGTAATTGGTGTTGAAGGAATATTGCGTTGGGGGACCAGCCCTCCTGTGTGAACATGGGATCCAACGGGTCCCACTTAGTCTAGTCCTTCCTATAACTGCATAATTAGAACTGCACACAATACTACAAATGTGGCCTAAGCAAGGTTTTATGAAGCTGTAGGGTGACTTACCAGTTTTATTTCACATCATCCTAAACAATGAAGGCAAGTGTGCAGTATGCTTCTTTACCACCCTATCTATTTCTGTTGCCACCTTCAGGGAGCTATGGACTTGCACCCCGGGAACTAATGTAGAAACAAGGAATTGCAGATGCTGAATAATACACAACAGGACACAAAGTGGTTCCTCAGACCCTGAAGAAGGTACTTGACCCGAAACATCACCTATCCATGTTGTCCAGAGATGCTGCCTGATGTGCTGAGTTACTCCAACACATTGTAGTCTTTTGTGCCCCAGCAGCCCTCTGTACATCTGTGGTCCTGTATCCCGGCATTTACTGTATACTTTCCACTTGCATTCGATCTCTCAACGTGCAACACCTCACGCTTATTTGGATTCAGCTCTGTCTACTATTGCTCCATCCATATCTCCAACTGATCTATGTCCTGTTGTTATTAAGATGTTACTAAGATGTTCTAAGACATTGTTCTGCAATCCATTTTCCTAATCACCAGAGTGGCTCCCCAGAAGGAGATACGCACCTGAAGATAAATAACTGCTCATGTTGAATCATATTCTGAAAGGAAGGTGGATTTGTGTTAGCAACATTTGATATTCACCAGGCAACTAATAGAATACAAAACAAAAGCTTCATGATCCAATGATGCATTCTCCCCTTTCCATGGTGCTTCATACAGAGCAAATATTGTTAACGTGTAGAAACATTCAAGTGATTATGCTATTCTCTGTTGTTTCTGTGACGTGCCATGAGCCACGAGAAGTGTACAGGGCACCATCTGCAGCTCAGACATCAGTAATGCAACAAGGAATTTCACCAGAACCACAAGCCCAACACTTGGCCTGTCCCACTTAGGCGATTTTTCAGGCGACTGTCAAGTTGCCGGCAGTCGCCTGAAAAATAGGCAGCTGGAATGGCGACTGTCAGAGTGGAACACGCACGCGCGCGCACACACACACACACACACACACACACACACACACACACACACACACACACACACACACACACACACACACACACACACACACACACACACACACACCGCTTCCTTCACCAGCCCGTTATGCAGGCGGGGACAGGGCAGGCAGGGGGAGCGCTGTCTGAGTGAAATTCACACGGTGCAAAGCCAAGGTGATACAGACACACACCGCGAAGAACAGGAAGGTTGGCGCTGTAATTTAGACGGCTAAAGCACAGTGTGTGGTAAGTACTTTTACAAGAGGAGGGGGGGGGGGGGGGGGGGGGGGAGAGGGGGGGGGGGGGGGGGGGAGAAGGTGCAGAATGGGGGAGAAGTGGGGAGATGGAGTGGAGACAACTTTTAAGAAGCCAGACAACTTTTAATAAGCCAGAGGTACACAGCTGTGAAGTTCGGCGGGCATTTAACGGTACTGGTCTGTTCTCCTTGGTTCTGAAAACTCATGCTTACATTTTTTTTCCCCGCAATGAGCCAATGAAAATACCCGGTCAGCAAAGGCGATCAACTAAAACTACCTATGACTACCTCGACTACCTATGACTACATGGCGACCCCACTGCAACTGCACCTACGACTACAAACATATCGATTTTCTCCATGGCGACTTATCTTTGGTCGCAGAAAATGTTTCAACATGTTGAAAAATTTGTGGCGACCATACTGAGGCCGCGACTAGTTCCCAGAATGTGGGAACTCCACACGACCATGAAGGAGACTCATCAGAGACCACCAGCGAACATGTGGCGACCATGTGGCAATCATGTGGCGAGCGCAAAGTATAAAATATGTGGCGAGCGCAAAGTAAGGACAAAGCGGGTAAAGTAGGCAGTCTAAATAATTACAGGCCCATAGCTTTAGCCAGCATATTGTCAAAAGTCTTGGAAAGAGTTCTGCTCGATAGAATACATGAGTTTGTTAACTCCACAGATAACCAGTTTGGCTTTAAAACTAAACATGGCACTGATTTATGCATATATGCCCTAAAGGAGATTGTAAACAAATATAGAGGCAATAACTCTTCAATCCTTATGTGCTTTATTGATGCTTCCAAAGCCTTTGACCGTGTTAATCACAGAAAGCTGTTTGGTAAAATGCGTCAAAGAGGGGTGCCCAAATACATTGTGAGAATACTGGCCTACTGGTATGCCCACCAGACTATGCAAATAAAATGGGGCAATAGGGTCTCAGCCCCATTTGGGGTTAGCAATGGTGTTAGACAAGGGGGAATTTTGTCCCCAGTCTTTTTTAATCTATATATTGATGATCTGTCTAAACAATTGAAAGCCTGTAAAACTGGGTGCGTGATTGGTAATATTTTAGTGAATCATATTATGTATGCAGATGATCTTGTGGTCTTTAGTCCATCTAACGCTGGTCTCCAGCAGCTCCTTACTACATGTTCTGTGTATGGTGTGGAACATGACATTAAATATAATGCTAGTAAGAGTGCTGTTATGGTCTGTAGAACCAAAGAGGATAAAAGCCTAAAATATCCTGATTTTAAATTGTCTGACAACAATCTTAGTGTCTGTAATAAGATAAAATATCTAGGGCATATTATTACAGAACAAATGACAGATGATGAGGATATTTATAGGCAACGACGCATGCTGTATATACAGGCGAATATCCTCTTGTGTAAATTTGGTGCGTGTGCAGATGTGGTGAAGATGTCGCTATTTAGAGCATACTGCACACCCCTCTACACTGCGCACCTGTGGTCGAACTATTTAAAGACAAGTATGCAGCGACTAAAGGTGGCATATAACGATGCCATGAGAACACTGCTAAGGCAACCAAGATGGTGTATTGCCAATAATATGTTTGTGGTTGCAGGAGTCAGTACATTAGAAGCTATCCTAAGACACCACATGTATAAATTCATTTGCAGGATAAATGACTCTAAAAATGTGCTTATTGTGGCCTTGACAAACATAAGGGTTAGCACTACACGCTACGAATCCCAGCTGTGGAGACACGTGTATCGTTGTCTCGTTGTACGACATTGATCATTTTTTACTCTGGATTTTTAACTTAAGTATTGTGGTTTGTTTTAAAAAATATATAAATTATGATTTTTTTATGTGATTTACCATGATTTTATACATATTTATGATATTTGATATGCAATGCATTTTTAATGTAATGTTGCCCCTTGTCTGGATCTTGAGTCCGTAATAAAGTTATTATTATTATTATTATTATTATTATTATTATTATTATTATTATTATTATTATTATTATTATATCCTGCACTCGCCTAAAAAGTCACCTAAGTGGGACAGGCCCTTAACATTACCGGTCGGTTATCCTTGGTTCTGAAAACTACTGCTTAAGTTTATTTTCCTAATGAGCCAATGAAATTCACCGGTCAGCACCAACTACAACCTACGAGACCTTCGACCTCCTGGCAACCCACTAGGACCCCCTGGCGACCCACCTACGGCACGAGAATTCTCGCTACTCTCCACAGCGGCTTCATAATGAGGCCACGACTAGTTCCCAGAATGCGGGAACTCCTCACGACCATGAAGGCGACTCCCCAGCAACTACCCACAAACATGTGGCGAATATGTGGCGAATGCAGAGTCTCCTGCAGTCATCTAAAAAGTTGCCTAAGTGGGACAGGCCCTTTAATCCCACAGCACACAACATCCACTCCTTGTCCACTACTCCAGTCCTCTCCCCACCAACTCTAGTCCACGCTTCCCACCAGCTCCTATCCACACACCATCAATTCCAGTCCACACACCCTTAGCTCCAGTCCACTCTCCACCATCACCAGTCCACTTTCCATCACTCCAGTCCACACATCCTTAACTCCCATCTACTCTCCATCAATCTTAGTCTGCGCACTGTTTACTCTACTCCTCACACCATCAACTCCAGTCCATACACCACTAGATCTAGTCCACATACATCAGCTTCATGCAACTCTTCATCAACTCCAGGTCACTCTCCACCAACTTCAGTCTTCGCAGAGTTTGCTCTACTACATGCCCTCAACTCTAGTCCATCTAACATCAGATCTAGTCTGCATTCCATCAGCTTCATACAATACTTCATCAACTCCAGTCCACTCTCCATTAATTGAGGAGGCCCTTGCAGATATGCTTGCTTCATCTTTAGCCAGAAGGCAGGAAGGTTGCAACGGCAGAAAGGACAGGCCAGCTCGCCTGATATCAGTCATGAGTAAGTTAATGCAAAGGGGTTTAGTGGGATGGGATTTACCAGCATTTGATAGAAAATGACTCATTAGGGATGGCCAGCATTGGATTTGGCGTGGGAAATCATGTCTCATGAGTCATGAATCTGTTAGTTTTTTTAAGAGGTCACCAAGAAGACTAATGAGGGCAGGATGGTGGAGATTGTCTATTTGGACTGTTGCAAGGCTTTTCACCAGACCCACATGGCAAGCTGCTATGGAAGGCTAGATCATATCGGATCAGGGAGAGTTTGCCAATTAAATGCATAATTGGCTTAATGATAGGAAGCATAGAATGATAGTTGCAGGTTGTTTTCAGACTGGAGACCTGTGATAAATTGGGTGCCTCGGGGATCGGTTCTGTGCCCATTGCTATTTGTCATCTATGTGAACAATTTGGATGACAATGTACAAGGCATGATTAGTAAGTTTCTAGATGATGCTTAAATAGTGAAGAAGGTTATCAAAAATTACAGCATTATTTTGATCGGCTGGTCAAATGGGCCAAAGAACGGGAAATGGACTTTAATTCGGATAAGTGTAAGGTTTGCATGTTGGGAAGTCTATTGGGAAGAGAGGACGTTCATAATGAATGTGTGATCCTGAAGAGTATGCTGTAGAAATTAGGGTCTAGGAGTGCGTGCAACTTTCCCTAAAAGTGTAGTTAAGGTAGAGAAGGTGTGAAGAAAGTATTTGGCATGCGGGTTTACATCAGTCAGGATATGGTGTATGGGAGTTGGGATGTTATGTTATACAACATATTGGCAAGCCTGCACTTCAAATATTGTGTTTAGATTTGGTTACTCTACTATTGGAAATATATCATTAATGGAAAGACTGCAAAGATAATTAACAAAAATGTTGCCAGATCTCAAGGGCCTGAGTTACAGTGAGATGTTGGGCAGGTTAGGACATTAAATTTTAAAGCACAGGAGGATGAAGGGTGATATTGTAGAGATATAATATAATATCATGAGGAGCATAGATATGGTCCGTATTTGTGTAATATCATGTGTAGAATAGCTATGGGTTAGTGAATATAGTCCTTTCCTCGGGGAAGGCGAATCAGAAACTAGAGGGCAAAGATTTCAGGTGAGAGGGGAAGGATTTATTAAGAACGTGAGTGGCTGTTTTTTTTCATCTAGATGATGGTGCATTTATAGAATGAGTTGTCAGAGAAAGTGATTGCAGCAGATACAATAAAGATACATTTAAGAGTTGGATAGGAACACGGATAAGAAAGGATAGGATGAATGTAAGCTTAATGTGTGAAGGAAATGATCAGACTCTCACATAGTGATTAGAATCCATAGTCTTTTATTAGAAACTCTGCGGAGGAAACACAAGGTGCTTTTGTCTCCTTCCATTCAGCTAGTCTAACTGAAGGAAGAGAGAGAGCTAGCTCACTAATAAGCCTGTGTGCGGACCAGTAGTATGAGTGACATAAGGAATGTGCAGCAAGCATAATCTGTGTGGTAACATATATATAGTATCGACACACAAATCTACATCCTCCCTCTGGAAGAATTAAATGCAAATGCAAAACTACTGAGTACTACAAAGAATTAAATGCAAATGTATACTGCTGATAATATAAAGCACACATAGCATGTGGCAGTAAACCGGAGGAAGTTCAAACATAGCCCGGGTACTTTACGGTGGGCTTACAAACACGACCAGCACACGTACGGTACAGTCCTGCATCTCCTCCCATCACTAGGGACACGCTCGGTGGTGAAATAGGTGTTGGAGATTGAAACGGCACTCCCACGAACGAAACAGGAGATTTTGGCACAGGTGGAGGTGGCGTGGCCATCGGCAAAGTAACCAGATCAGAAACAGGTTGTGGTGCTGGAGCAGTCGAGCCAATGCCACCAGATGTGGATGGAAGTACACTTGTGCGGTCAGGATAGTACGGAGGTGGCGCTGGCACATTCACAGGCAGGGTATGTTGCCTATTACATCTGTAAG
This sequence comes from Okamejei kenojei, assembly GCA_035221665.1. Lineage (NCBI taxonomy): Eukaryota > Metazoa > Chordata > Chondrichthyes > Rajiformes > Rajidae > Okamejei > Okamejei kenojei. The sequence goes on from CM069138.1 coordinate 27,349,532, forward strand.
TGCCGCCATCGGCATTGACCAAGTATGAACATGGCTCGAAGGCAGTTCCAGAAATTAGACTGATGAGGTCGTGACCTTTGTCGCTTTGCAGACGCACCACTTGTCCCTCGGCTAGGAAGTGGTCTGCTCGTTTTGTCTTACCACCCTTTCTGAATGTCGCGCTTTTGGGGTCTGGACTGGACTTTTGATGGTGGGAACACACGCGGTACCAATGCCTGTTTCGCCACAGGCAGTGTGGCTCGGGTCTGCCTTGACATCAGACGCTGAGCGGGTGAACCCAATATTGGGTCACGCGAGATGTTGCGCAGGTTAAGTAGGTCCAGGTACACATTTGATTGTGCTCTGTGGGGCCGTTCCATTAATTGTTTGACACTCCTGACGGCACGTTCAGCTAGTCCATTCGACTGAGAGTACTCAGGGCTGCTGGTGATGTGACGAAAACCCCAGCACGTAGCAAAGTCTTTGAAGTACTGGCTGGTAAATTGACTGCCATCATCAGATAGTAGTTGACATGGAGCTCCGAGGTCGGAGAAATGGCATTCCAGCTTCTGAGCTACCCCAAGAGAAGTGGGGCTACTAAGAAGATCGATGTCAAATCGAGTCGACATGAACCAGTTATTGTTTGCCATGCGACTCAAATAATTCAGTTGCCACTGTGGACCACGGGAGGGCAGGGATCGGGTGTGAGAGAAGTGGTTGCTTTTGTTGATGTGATGCCAAACTGTTGCACACTGCATAGGATTCCACTTTCTCGTGAATGTAATCGGTCATGCCAGGCCAGTAAAACATGTTTGCTGGCGCCTGGGTGTCCCGCATGGACAGCATCAAAATACTTGCTTTGTAGAGAGGCAGGAACTACAGCTTTGTGGCCCTTTACGATAATGCCATTTTGTGGTACTAGTTCATCATGAACGGCAAAGAAGGGCCGAACTGGAAGTGGTAGATGTATTGCTTGTCAGGCCAACCGCACCTAATGACAGAAGAGAGCGATCGTAAGGTATCGTCAGCAGCAATGTGGGCTACCAGGTCCTCCAAGCATGACGAGGAAAAAAAGGAAACAGTCACAACCACAAAACCGACATCTGGTGTGGATGAACCCTCGCAGGTCTTTCGAGGAGCATGCGAGAGGGTGTCAGCCAGGTGTATGTCCTTGCCACGTTTGTCATACTTCTGAAGCTGTAGCAACATCCGTCGAAGGCGTCCTGGAGAGGCGTGTATTCGTTTGTTCAAAATGCTGATTAGGGGTTGATGGTCAGTTTCAATCATGACCGTTTGTCCAAAGATAAAGTCATTAAATTTCTTGCATGCGAAAACGACCGCTAGCAGCTCCTTTTCAATCTGGGCATAGCGTTGTTTCATGTCTGTCATGGTGCGTGAAGCATAGGCACCAGGCCTGTTGCTGTTCCCATCATCTTGGAGGCAAGCTGCTCATAAATCATGTTGTGAGGCATCACAAGTCAGTGTGACCGGTAATATAGCATTAAAGTCCCACTTCTGACACCATGTATGAAATTATCACCTCACAAAAATCCCACTTCTGACACCATGTAGGAAATGATCAGACTCACACATAGTGATTAGAATCCATAGTCTTTTATTAGCAACTCTGCGGAGGAGACACAAGGTGCTTCCATCATCATGCATTCAGCTAGTCTAACTGGAGAGAGAGAGAGAGCTCACTAATAAGCCAGTGGGAGGATCGGTAGTATGAGTGACATAAGGAATGTGCAGCAAGCATAATCTGAGTGGTAACATATATATAGTATCGACGCACTAATCTACAATGTGGGAAAATGGGACTAGCTTAGTTGGGTATTTGGCCGGCATGGATGAGTTGGGCTAAAGGGCTAGTTCCCTTGCTATATTACTCAATTACCTTATAGTTCTAACTCCAGTCCACACACTCCTCCAGCTTCGGTCCACACACTCCATCACCCCATCAATTCCAGTCCATTCACTCCACCAGCTCTGGTCCATGCTGCATTACCTCCAGTCCATACAAATCCACTCCAGACACAACAGACCATTAACATTAGAATCCAACAAAAATACAAAATTGTCTAGGATAAATTCCATCTGACATTCCTTAACCCACCTGCCCTTCGATAGTTTAATTTAGAGTTATAGCATCGAAACAGGCCCTTCGACACACCGACCAGCGATCCCAGCACATTAACACAATCCTAAACGCACAAGGGACAATTTACACTTACACCAAGCCAATGTATCTTCAAACCTGTACGTCTTTGGAGTGTGGGAGGAAACCAAAGATCTCGGAGAAAACCCACACGGTGAAGGGGAGAATGCAAAAAACTGCATACAGACACCATCTGTAGTTGAGATCGAACCTGGGTCTCTGGCGCTGCAAGCACTATAAGGCAGCAACTTTTCCGCTGCGCCACCGTGCCGCCCTTCAGATTTCCAACATTTTCCCATTTGTGATTTTCAAATATTGTTTAGTGTAGTATAGAGATACAGCGTGGAAACAGGCCTTTTGTCCCACCGAGTCTATACCAACCAACAATCACCCTTACTCTAGTTCTATCCTACACACTTACATAGGCCAATCAACCTACAAATCTGCACGTCTTTGGAGTGTGGGAGGAAACGGGAGCAACCGAAGAAAACCCATGTGGTCACGGGGAGAATATGCAAACTCTGTACAGACAGTACCCAAGGTCAGGATTGAACCTGGGTCTCTGGCGCTGTGAGGCGGCAACTCTACCCCTGCACCTCTGTGCCACATTGTAAGTTTGTAGATTTTACTAAAATAGTGAAGAAGATTATCAAAAATTACAGTGATACCTTGATCAGCAGGACGTGTATTTTCAGACTCAGATTAGTTCATTATCATTTATTCACCACCACATTGATCATATTGATTCACATCAGTGTGAAGGGACCAGGTTAAGTGATTGGTGATATGGATGCCTGGAAACATGAAGTTGTCAACAATCTCTGCACCTGCTCTGTTGATGAGGACGGAATGGTGTTCCATTCGCTCAATTCCTTAGGTCAACAACCAACTCTTTGTCTTGCTGACATTGACAACCTAGTCTGACAACATGACACTAGGTGCCCGATCACTTCCCTATACTCTGCCAGATCATTGCTGTTGATCCAATAATGGTATCTAGGAAACTTAAAGATCAAGTTGGTGTCATATACATCCACACAGGAAGAAGAACAGGACTGAGCACACAACGCAGTGATGAGGGTCAGGGTGGAGGAAATTGTATGATCAATTACCACTGACTAAGAACTGCTGGTCAGGAAGTCCAGAAACCAGTTTCAGGTGATCCCAATGTCAAGATCCAGGACTTTAGGAATTAGTGTATTTGGAATTATCATGTTGAATGCTGAACTATCAGCAATGAATAGCATCCTGACATAGGTGCTCTTATTGTCAAGGTAATCCAGAGCTGAGAGTAATGCAAGAGAGATGACATCTGTATCTGATATCAAAAGCAGTATTTTTTGCAACTCCACCGATCTAATCTCTTTGGTCCATTTTTCGGACAACGCCCAAACTGCCTCAGAAGTCGGAATTATTTCCTTTAAGCAAATGATTCACTCTTTTCACAACAATGTTTCATTCTCACACTGCTATTAACAGGCAGACACTCCACTTCAGTCTGCAGTAAATAATGACGCTCCCGACTCACACCATCAGTTCACACACAGCCATAATCAGCAGGCTGCACTCCTCGTAAGCAAATTCCACCCTTCATTTACATCTGGCTGAATTAATCCATCAGACTGACAAGTCTAATTGTTTTATTTATTGCATTTATCTCATGGTTTATTTAATGCTTTATTCATGGAAGAGCAATTGCATTACAACACTAAAATAATGAAGATTCAATGAATCAAATAAATTAAAGTAAAACTCTCATCATCTTTATATCCTTTATACCCTCATTATACATCCTGTATCTGTACACTGTGGATGGCTGGATTGTAATCATGTATAGTTTATTTGCTTCTTCTTCTTGCGAATGAAACATAAACCAAAGGAATAGTTAGATCTCAAGCCGGGTGTTGAGCAGCCAGGTTGTTGTCTCTGCGTCAATGTCTGCCAGGCCCTGAGCTCCATTTGGTGGGTGGTAGAGCGGGCACCCAGAGGTGACACGATTGGCTGTCTGTTCTGCATTCACAGGCTGGGCTCTGGCGGAGTCCCCATCTCCACATGCTGGCAATGAAACGCCCAACTCCAGTACGAAGTCTGTTGAGCTTCACCCATGCTCCTCTGGGGGAGGTCAGACCCTGGACAGCTTTTATCTGGTGAAGAGATGTAGCTGTGTAATAGTAAGATTAAACGAGAACTCACCTGTTCGAAGTTTGATCGTTATTTTACGAGGAGTTACGATGAGGGATTACGTGAAGAGCCCGCCTCACGCTGGTAACGGCATACTTCAAAGCAGCGGCATGAAAAACACAGAACACCAAAGCCGGAGTAACATAGTAAGGCTCATAAAAAGACTTAGAACTACCATTTGATCATTTATTTTATGAGGGTGGGAGTGGAGGGCACGTAATCCCTCATCGTAACTCCTCGTAAAATAACGATCAAACTTCGAACAGGTGAGTTCTCGTTTAATCTTACTATTTTACTTCGGAGTCACGTGAGTGACTACGTGAAGATTTTTAAAGCTTTCTGTGTTTTTTATGTCGTAGAATTAATCCGTACGACAGTCCGGCTAAGTAAACACATACATGAGAAAGCAGACAAATGTTAGATCTTTTCACAATTAACTTTTTTAATGGTTGAAAGACCATATAATACCCTCCTTATATTTGAGGGAAAATGATTACAAGTGACAAAAGATATCAGTGACTACACAACTGATTATAGCAATTAATAGCAATTAATAGCAAACAAAGCAGGTGATTATAGTGCTCCCAACACCGCGTGTCCAAAGCTTGTCATAGTGTGAACAGGTTTGTTGTAGAACTTTGAAAAAGTTTCTTCTTTACTCCACCCTGCGATTTTTAAAATATGCTCGAGAGGTACGTCCCGCCCCTTCGCCGCGGACGTAGCTGCCGCCCTGGTGGAGTGAGATTTGAAGACATCAGTGTCTACTCCCGCTAAAACCAACACCTGTTTCAACCATTTTGAGATAGTTTGAACTGAAGCTTTTGTGTGTGGCTTTTTGTGCGTAAGCAGTAATGTCTTTTCGTTTCCTCGAAAAGTGTCCGTAACTTTAATATATTGGTTCAAATGTCTAACCACACACAAAGCAGGCTCAATATGAAAAGCTTGAAAGGTTACCTTTGTTCCAGATCTCCCTGGTCTACTTTGTTTGATCAGATCGTAAACATAGAAGACAACGTTATCTGTAGTCACATGCATACAGTCTAAACGCAACATTTGTAAAGTTTGCACTCTTTGAGCTGAGACCAGTGACATTAACATGACCAATTTCAATGTTAACCTATCCAATGGCAACCCTTCAATTGGAGTCCATTCTCTAAGTAGAGCAAGTACAATGCTCACATCCCAAATTTCTGTATATCTAGGTTTTGGCGGATTCATGTGAAAAATTCCTTTCATGAATCGTGATATCAATGGATGCGACCCAATTGATTTCTCATCAGTCATAAGTCCTAAATAGGACGACAAGGCACTGCGTGCAGTGTTAATGGCACTGTAACTTAAATGTTGCCCAAAGTGCAAATTGGCAAGGAATTCCAAAACATGAGTAACATTCACAGAATCATCAGAAATATTTGACTGTGTGCAAAATTCTTCCCATTTCTTAATATGTGTCATATATTGTTTTTGTGTGCTATCTCGCCATGATGCGCCAATAACTGCCAAAGTTTGGTCCGACAATCCCAGTTCCTGTAGTGGTTCTGGTCAAAACCTGCAGATTAACAAATTCATATATGCATATAATGGGTAACCTTCATTTGTTACTGGATTAGTCAAGATATCACTACAGTTAGGAATCTGCATATACGGTTCTTTAATCATATTCAGCATAACTGGGAACCAAGGTTGAGTTGGCCAATTTGGCACTACCAACAATCCGGAAGCTGAATCTTGCTCTATTTTCTTCAAGCATCTCTGAATCAGAGCAAATGGTGGAAAAGCATAAAAGAACATCTTTCCCCAGTGTAATGAAAACGCATCTACTGCAACTGCGTCCGGATCGTGTTCCCAAGACACATAATGAGGCAATTGATGATTAAGCCTGGATGCAAACAAATCAATTTCTGGCAACCCAAATCGGCTAACAATATTCTTAAATATTGCTGGCTTAAGCATCCATTCCGTATTATCTTTAAAAAATCCTGGACCTTTCATCTGCTACCACATTGTCCTTACCTGGAATATAGCTTGCTGAAATCCATATCTGCCGACCAATACACCATTGCCATATCTCATTGACCAGACAATCACATGATACTGATCTAACTCCCCCCATGTGATTAATGTAAACCACAGCCGTTTTATTGTCTAACTGTATTAACACATGCAGACCTTGTTTAGCACAACAATATGCTTTAAGCCCAAAAGGCCCCCAATAATTCCAAATAGTTAATACCATACTCTTGGAGAAACACTTGTTCTTCAGTTTTCCATCTACCTCCACAACTGGAGGATAAATCTGTGGCCCCCCATCCGAGAGCACTAGCATCTGTTTGTAAAACCATTTCAGGCTGTTTAATCATGATATTCTTAGCAGCTTGTGGGACATTTTCAACCCACCATTGCAATTCCAATACTGCTTTCCTTGTTAATTGCATAGGCCTGTCAAAGTGACCTGCCTTATCTTTAAGAGCCCTTACTTTGTCCCTTTGAAGATTTTGATAATGTAATGGCCCAAATTCCACTGCCGGAAAATGCTGCCACCAGTGTACCAATGACTTTTGCCACTTCTCGGATGGAGGATAAGGTTTGTGAATGAGGTAATTACACATTTGCGAAATATCATTTGCCTTCTTTGCTGGCAAAGTAACTAACATAGTCACTGAGTTAATTACAAACCCCAGAAAATTAATTGATTGAACTGGCTGCAGCTGGGACTTAATTGGATGAATTAAGAATCCAAGCTCTTTAAACAAAGCTTTAGTAACTGAAATTGAGTGCTCAGCTGACTCTTGACTATCGTTAATAATCAGAATATCATCCAGATAAGCCATTACAATGTGTTTCTGTGCTCTTAATTGGGCTAAAACTGGTTTCAACAGTTTTGTAAAGAGTCTAGGAGCCGAACTCAATCCATTTGGTAAAGCTTTGAACTGCCATAATTGCCCCTGCCAATAAAACTTTAAGTATCTCCGAAAAAGATGATGAATTGCTACAGAATAATAGGCGTCTTTCAAATCAATCTTAGCCATATAACAAACCTGCTGAAATCAGATATTTTGCAGTACTGAATGTCTCCATCTTAAAATGTTTGTATTCTACAAACTTATTTAGATCTGTAAGGTCTAGAATAATTCTACAACCACCATCTTTCTTATCTCTGCGAAATATATTAGAGACAAATTGATGCTTATGTTCACAAGTTTTTTCAATTACCCCTTTTCCGGATAATTTGTCAATTTCCACATTAATCTCCATTCTTTCTTCTGCAGAAAACACATAAGCATAAGCAGGTTTATTCTGTACAGGAGGATTGACCCCCTTCTTTAAAAATAATAATAGCTCCCGAAACTGCTTGTAATATAAATCGATCAGAAGTAATATTAAGCCAGGCATTATAAAACTTTTGCAATCTCCCTCCAACTGGAGATTCATCCACAGTTTCCTTAAGGATAGAAGTCTTTAGTACCTCTCCATAAGAGCGTGATGGTCTCCTCTTTCCCGAATGCAGGGAAGCACTGGCCTGCGCAGCACGATAATATTTTCGTGACAAATTTCTGCCTCTATAACGAAAATCAAAACCCCTTCGGGCCGAAAACCCTCTTCTTTGTCCAAAGACAAAAGGCTTAATAGTGCTAAAATATTTAGCTTCTTCATCCAACTGTTTCAGCTGTTTCGGCAGATTTTCTCCAAACAAATACCCAGGAGCTTGAACTCCACTTTCTTGACACAGGCTTGCAAATCTAGGGTGAAATATGGGCCGAATCGCCATTTTTTCTCATGCAATTGATCTCATAAAACGAATTGCACAATAAGCCCAAAGTATCTTTTTGAATCTTTTCCATTTCCAGATTCTCCATTTGCCTGCCAAATGCCGTAATGGCAGCAGAAAATAATTTTAGCACCTTTTGAAATTTCACTTCTTGGGCTCTCATACTTGGAGTCATAGACGCCCATACCATCGGATTCACCGTAGGCACTTCCAATGAGGCACAATTGCCTGGTGCTTTATATAATTCTGATAATTCATTCATCACAGTATTATGAAGCTGGTGAGATACCATATAATTTATATTGGCAGCTAGGCTTTCTTCCATAGCCTCACCACTTCCTTCGGGTATAGCAAAAACTTGTGCTATCCCAGGCACATCAAGCCTTTTCTTTTTACTTTGTGGCGTGCTTTCAAAAGCCATTTCAACTTCAGCAGGGTCTGCCTTCTGCAGCCCTAATTCCATCGGGATATCATCCCATGAGACTTCTTCCAGCCCAAATCGTGGGTCTGGAGTATCATATTCCCAACTTGGCCCACAGCCATATTCATCATATTCAAACCCCTCAGGGATTTTTTGGGATTCATGTGGGTACTGTGACCCTTGTCTCATAATAGTTTGGAGAACTTTCTCCATATGCTCCATTTTTAGCCACATAGTTTTATTGTCTGGAGGTCCTTTCAGAATCAGAATCATCAGAAACCACGGGCCTCACAGCTTTCTTTTTGCTTTTCTTAGGAGCATTTTCCTCCGTGGTTATAATTTCCGGAGAATCTGGAAATTCTATATCGGGTAAATCAGTGGCCAGCGGTATCGGAACCGGGTCCACTCTAGCTTCGCGTCCCGTATATTTACTTTCACCCCGGGAGGCTCTCTTCACCCGCGAAACCTTCTTTCCCGATTTCTCCATTTTTGTTAAAATTATCTGTGCTCAATCAGCACGCTAACGTCTAATTTTTTACTTTTACTTTCGATGCTGGAGCCACCCAGCGTAACTTGAAAACCGCCCCGATGTAACTTCACTTACCTGCGGGCCGTTCCGACCGCTGCGAGGAGCTGCTCCTTACCGCAGCTCCTCCTTTCGCCGTCAGCGTTGACGTCATGCCGTTACCAGCGTGAGGCGGGCTCTTCACGTAGTCACTCACGTGACTCCAAAGTAAAATGGAGATGAGATTGCCTTCCACTCCTGTGACCACTTGGTGACTATCCCGTGTGCTTTTGTCTCAGTTGGCTGGATGGATGCTAGGAGTTGTTTTCAATGTGGAGCAAAGGGGTGACAGGACTTCAGTCGGGGTGGCCTCTGCTCTCTGCTGATAGCCTGATGGAGGAGGTGATCAGGGTCCATGGCATGATGAGATAGTGCCAGAGTTGCTGCTTGCTTTCGGATTCCTGCAGGTGGAATACCAGCAAGTATAGGGAGCTGCTCGACTGGAGTGGGTTGAAGGCACCCAGTGATGATTCGCAAGGTGTTGTTCAGGCTCGTACTCCATATGGGTGCGCAGTACTCAACTGGGGCATACACAAGAGCGAAGGCAGAGGTGTGAGGAGTTGATGGACTGGCTCCCCTACTTGTTCCTGTCAGGCGTCGGATGATGCCGCTACGTGCCATGACCTTGTTGCGGACACCAGCCGGGTGTTGACAAAATGTAACTTGTCCAGCTTTACGCCGAGGTAAGTGGGTGTTTGTTGGAAGCCCAAGCGCCTGTTGTTAACGAAAACAGCTAGCTCTCGCTTAGCTTCCTTGTTGTTTAGGTGGAATGCTGTTGACACTGTTTTGCCTCCGCTCAGCTTTAGATGCCACTGATGTAGGTATACTGCCAAAGTCCACATGTCTTGACTCAAGGAGCTTTCGATTGTGCTTTTTGCTGACTGGATAGCACGCAACAAAATGCATTCATGGTACCTCAGTACATGTAATAAAACCTCAGTACAGTACAGTAATAAAAAATTAAGGTAAACTAAACTAAATCTTATATCTAAATATTTGGAAAATTGGATGCGTAGGAAGGAACTGTTTACACCAAATATAGACACAAAATGCTGGAGTAACTCAGCAGGCTAGGCAGCATCTCCGGAGAAAAAGAATAGGTGACGTTTCAGGTCGAGACCTTTCTTCAGATACATTGGATGGTTTGGCATCTGACTCATGCATTCCTGTCAGTTCACCAAGGCCCCAGTTCCTATGCTGGTGTAGAGATGGTGTAGAGATGGTGTCGGTGATTCTGGTGAAACAACTCATGAGGTTCCTATTTCCTGCGCTCCCTTCAAACTCACCAGCCCCATTTGCCATGCTCCTTTTAAATTTATCAGGACCCTGCTTCCTGCATTTTTTTTAAACTCATCTGGTTCACTGAAAAAATTATTATAATAATGCATAATGTCGAGAAAAGTGTTTTAAATCTGTGTTGGTGTATCACTAGAAATAACTTCCGATTGTCCATAAAATAGTAAGATTAAACGAGAACTTACCAGTTTGAAGTTTTATCTTTATTTTATGAGGAGTTACGATGAGCGATTACGTGAAGAAGGCCATTAGCCCGCATGCGCATCAATCTTCAAAGCAGTGTGAAATCACAGATAACCGTTGTTGAACTAACATAGTAAGGTTAACGATGACTAGAACTACCAGATGATCTTTATGATACGAGGGTTGGGAGCGGAGGGCACGTAATCGCTCATCGCAACTCGTCATAATATAAAGATCAAACTTCAAACTGGTAAGTTCTCGTTTAATCTTGCTATTTTACTTTGGAGTCACGTGAGTGACTACGTGAAGATTTTGAAGCTCTGTGATTTCATGCTGTGGAAAAACGAGTCCACACAAGCACGACGGCATCAGTTGACCACAGATAAGGGAAACATTCATAATGCATACAGACATGACATAGATTTAAAACATGCTGATGCTGATAAATAAACAAATAATAACAGTAACCCCTTTCATCCGAGGGAAAACTATAAAATAGAATCTAAAATAGAAATACCCCTGGTCTGGCAATGGGTTAAAATAAAATGTTGGATACCTCGTTCGTTAGACCATCCTGCAGTTGACAGGATGTGGTCCAGAGGACCGTACATAACCCTTGCTGCTGATGTTGTAGCAGCCCTGGTGGAGTAAGATTAGAAATCAGTATCTACTCCTGTATAAGCCAAAACCTTGTATAACCACCTGGAGATGATCTGAACTGACACCTTCTTCTTATGAGGATTTTTTTTGTAACTAACAAACATAGCTAGTATCAGAGCCTCTAAGGCTCTAGATGACCTTGACGTAATGTTGTAAATGTGTGACCACACGTAACCGAGGGTGCATGGGGTATGTAAACATGAATTATTATATAGCAGGTGTAACCATCCTGTCCTGTCACAATTTATGTAATGACTGGACCCGTGCGCTGAGGGCAGCGCCAGGGAATTAATTACCTATGAGAGCCGAACAAAAGATAGAGACATAGCTGGAGCCCCATGGTGAATAAATGTTAACACAATGTCAATATCCCATACTTCCGTATACTTGGGTCTGGGAGAACTTGTGTTAATGATATCCTTAATAACTGGTCATCAGAGGGTGAGACCCGAGAGAGCAGGTCCCACTTGCTGCAGCAACTATGATGAGAAGCACGTTGAGCACAGTTAATGGGACTGTAACAGTTTATTATCAAAGACCCATAGAAAATGAACTCTAAGACATCAGTGTCCATGCCGTATTATATGTAACATAACATCTAACAGAAAATGCTTCCCATCTCCTGAAGCGGCAAAGTACTGCTTTTTTGGTGCTATTCCTGCACACTGCAGTGAGCACATACATGGATCAGTCTGACAGCCCGAGCCGCAGGAGCGGTCTTCTCAGATTCTGTAAAGCAATTAATAATTATAATGATTAATCATGTAGAGGCTGGTTCTCCGAATCCCAGGCTGAACCAGCAAAGTTTTATGTTTAGAACCCCATATGTTCTATTATTATTCCCAACATTTGTGGGAAACCATGTAGGCCTGTCAAACAGTATGAGAACCCTGAAGCGGGATCTTGCTGAATTATTGCAAGACCTGACTGATGAGGCAAAAAATGGAGAAACCACATAAAAGAACATTCCTCCCCCGTGTAGCGAGAATGTATCTCTCGCCACTGTTATGCCACATCTTTTTACAAACTGGTGAATGAGCCTGCATGCAAACATATCGATATTGGGTGCCATTGAGCCATAGATCCTAAAATACTTTGTGATCCAACATCCATACTGTAGAAACATAGAAACATAGAAATTAGGTGCAGGAGTAGGCCATTCAGCCCTTCGAGCCTGCACCGCCATTCAATATGATCATGGCTGATCATCCAACTCAGTATCCAACTCACAATACTGTGTTGTCATTGATTTTGCAGGATGATACACAAGCGCCAAAAAGGGTTGGGTAAATTATGACAGGATACTTTGACTTTATAACATCCATGTGACTAACATATGCCACCACCACAGTGTATCAACTTGGAACCGAGCATGCAAATTTTGCATACTCGCACAATAACCCTTTAACCCATAGTATGCACCAAGTGTCTATAGGTAGTTGATACCAATAACTGAAGAATTGGTGATTCATGCAAATCCCATCCACCTTCGTCACTAGAGATGGCATTCGTAATTTTCCATCTTTGAGCACCAGCATCTGTTAGTAATATAACTGAAGATTATTTGACCAAAAACTACTGGAGCAATGCTGAATATAGTTCAACCACCATTGTGACTTTGGTAGCTTCAGCGCTAATAGCATAGGTCTGTTAACAATGACCTGTATGGCACTTGAGAGATTACTACTTACACGTTGAAAGTTCTGATAATGCAAGGCCCAATTGCACGGCTGAAACACAGCTGCTATATTGCCAATTACACTTGATGAATAGAAGGCTGCTTGATAACAAGGTTGTTACAGTCTTCTATTGAAAGCAATCTGTTGCCCCAGGGCGGAGTCACAGATAAATTCATTGTTAAAGGTAAATCCGATAAACAATAACTTCCAGTTGGTATTAACTTAAATTTGACTGGCTGGCTGAGGAACCTCAATACCTCAAATATAGTTGCAGCTGAAACAGTTGATTTAAGCAAAAACACAGCTTTAGAAATATCCTCCAGATCAATTTCAAATGTCTCCGGTGATCCCTGTGAATGGGACCTGAATAGTATGCATCTATGAGATCGATGCATGCCATAAAGATCCTAAGGAATCAGTAGTTAGACAGTAGAGAAATTCCATATACTGAAAAGCTATGTTGCACATGGGAGTTAAATCAATTATGAACCGGCATCCTCCATCTTTCACAATGAACAGGCCACGCCTGCCATAATTCCATGCCTGCCTTGAATGACAACTCTGGCCATACTACTGGCCTGCCTTAAAATTGCTCCGGCCATAATTCTGAGCCTGCCTCGAAAGACATCTGTGGCCATATTACCGAGCTTGTCGCGGAAGGCAATCCTGGCCGTAATCCTGAGCATGCCTCGAAAGACAATTCTGGCCATATTTCCGAGCTATCTCGAAGGCAATCTTGGCAGTAACACTGAGCCTGCCTCAAAAGACAACTCTGCCCCATTTCCAAGCCATGCTTGGCACCCTTGTGTAATAATAACCCATCACATGTTATCATTTTCATTTGTACAAAAACAAGTGTTCACTGCTGGCACTTGTAGCGTGAGGGAAATCGCTCCCCTTCCGGGTTTTCTGCCTCTTCCCTTGCGAGTATATCCTCGCACTTCCCTCCACCGAGACGGAGACTCGTAGACAGCCCTGACACAGGTGCTGCCGCAGGCCCCTGAGGATACCTGCGCTGACATGGCCCTTCGGACCTATATCAGGATATGGGACTGGGCCAGACTGAAACTGACCCCGGACGCTCCCTTCCTCAGAGAGGGAGACATTGTGCAGCCCTGAGACAGGTGCCGCTGCCACCGGGTTCTCCATCATACCCGGGCTCAGATAGCTCTCTTCACGAGCATATCCCTTTGGAGCAACCTCTCCATCAGGTGCTCCTGGTGGGTTTTAGGCATTCGCAGACGCTACCCATAGAAGGAGGGGGAAACCTCCTGGCCCGACTCGACCGAGACCCAAGGCCTGACCAGCTTCCTCGTGGTTTAACCCCTTTCCTGGGGGATCCATAGCAGTCTGTGAGTTGCTGACCCCATAGTGAGTGACTGGGTATGGAGACCGGTTTACTGCCAGTTTTCCTCTTATTTGGGGAGACCTTAGTGATCTGGGAGCTGCTGACCCCATTGTCAGCGACTGGGGTAGCGAGACCGGCTTACTGCCAGTCTAACCCGTATTTCTGGGGGGACCATTGCGGTGATGGGAGCTGCGGACCCAATAGTGAGTGACTGGGGTAGCAAGACCGGCTAACTGCCAGTCTAACCCCTTTTTCTGGGGGACCATTGCGGTCTGGGAGCCCATACTGGGAGAAACCCCCACTCGCACTCCTGTCCTGGGTGTCGCTGACCTCCTTGTCAGCGACTTGGGAGCGAACCCGACGGCCGCCGGCTACCCGCTCTTCCGCGGTCCGGACTGGAATCTCCCCACAGCCCATAACCGGTTTCCCGCAGCCCATCCAACTTTCCCCCGAATCCAGCAGGCAAACCCTATGAGGAGCTCCCTGCAATACAACAAACAACCCTAGAAATAAGTTTAAACTACCTTCCAGGTTTAAACTAACTGCTGGAAGGAGCAGAGCGCATGCCAGTCAGCCTTTGCGCATGCGCTAGACGTGACTCCGAAGTAAAATCAGCCCAGTCCCACTAGAGTCCCAGTGGTGGAACTGAACTGGAATATTGTAGTTTTACTGCATTGGACGGGAGTAGGTTGGAGCAGACTCGACAAGGAAGGATAAATAAAAAGAAAATATTTCACTGACGGAGTGTTATATATTTAAACAATATCCCGTGAAATATGCGTTACTATCAATTCGTATTCAGATACAGTAGTTACTTGCAATTATGAAATAAGTGAACTGGTTTTAAATTAAGAAGCAAAATATTCTTGGTTAATGATTTTATTTTTCATGTCCATTAAAAAATATCTTCAAAATGTTCAATGTCAATATTCAATGTGGAAGGATGCTTCAAACGGCCAGGGGAAGTGTTCAGGACATTCGGTGGGGAAGTAAGATTAACTTTCACCTACATCATGCACTTGCTGGAATATGTCACCACCTCACATGTTGTCAACACCTTCCATCAAAGCGCCGGTATTATCTTCATGGCCAACAGACTGCAGGCATTTCGACCAAACATTTTACAAAAGTATTATCTGCCAAGATTCGGGTAAGGAAGGTTATAAAGAGAGAAGGATAGAGACAAAGATTATCACATTACTGAAACTAATTTTTTTTTTAAATGTTCCAATCAATGCCTTAATCACCTTAGGTATGTTGGTTTTCCCAGCCTTTGACCGTGGAAAATCGTGAATGTAAGAGAACCGATGCATCTTCTCCTCACTATTTCATCCATTTAACCTTGAGTCTGGTGAATGCCATTCTAGGGCAATGTCTCTCTCCAGAAGTGTGCTCAGATGGTGACAGAGAGGAATGGTGACAGAGAGAGAGAGATGGTGGGGAGGGAAGGGAGAGAGAGAGAGAGAGAGAGAGAGAGAGAGAGAGAGAGAGAAAGGAGAGAAGAAATAGAGAGATAGATAGGCAGAGCGAGGCAAAGTCATAGAGAGGGAAGGTAGACGGAGAGAGGGGAAGAGGGAGTGAGCGGGAGCAGGAGCGGGAGTGGGAGAAGGAGAGGGAGAGAGAGAGAGAGAGAGAGAGAGGGAGAGAGAGAGAGAGAGACGGAGACGGAGACAGGAAGTAAATATGAAGTTACAATCTGTGTTATGGTATGTGTCTGGAAGAGTCGGAAAGTTGCCATTACAAAGATTTTTAGGGACAAATGTACTCTCATTTGAAAAAGCACAGACTTGTTAGGAAGAGCCCACTGGTTCTACTTCCTTTCTTCTTCTCCCCCCCCCCCCCCCCCCTCCCCCCACCCACATCAGTCTGAAGAAGGGTCTTGGCCCGAAACGTTGCCTATTTCCTTCGCTCCATAGATGTTGCCTCACCCGCTGAGTTTCTCCAGCATTTTTGTCTACCTTAGGAAGATTCAAAGTCCTTCCAAGGCTCTGCCTCACAAATTTGATTGAGTTTAATTTTGGCACGAGTTAAAGAGGTGACAAAGATGACTGATGAGGTAGGCAGTGTATGTTGTCTATATAGCGTCTGCGCCGACCTGCGAGCACTTTCCTACACACTAGGGACAATTTTGAATCTTGAACCTGCACGTCTTTGAGTGTGGGAGGAAACCGGAGCACCCGGGGGTAGCCTTTATGGTCACAGGGAGAACATGAAAACTCCATACAGACAACATCCATAGTTAGGATTGAACCCTGGTATCTGGCGCTGTATGGCAGCAACTCTACCACTGCGCCATCATGCAGTCCTCTCTTGTTGTGAAATACAATGTAAATGATCTGGATGTAGATGTAGTGGGCTGATTAATAAGTTTGCAGATGACGCATCAATTCATCGAGTTGGGGATAGTGACAAAAGTTGTTCAAGGAAATGGTAGGATAGAGATCTGTTGGAAATTTAGGCAGAGAATTGGCAGATCAAATGTAAGAGGAATCTATACAATAAATGGCAGAAAGGAGCATTGTTGTCAAGAGGGATCTAGGGATACATATACATATCTCTCAGAAAGCGGCAACACAAGCGGATTGGGTGGTAAAGAAGAATGCTTGCCTTCATTAGTCAGGTCATTGACTAATGAGTACAAAAATTGGCAAGTCATGTTGCAGCTGTATCAAACTTAGGCGAGGCAACAGTTGGAGTATTGTGTGCAGATATGATTGTGCTGGAAGGATGTGGAGGATTTTGGGAGGGTGTAATAGAAGTTCACCAGGATGTTGCCTGGCTTAGGGAGTATTCACCACAAGGACAAACTGGATTGTTTTCTCTGGAGCTTCGGAGGCTGAGGGGTGACCTGATAGAAGTTTATAAAATTATGAGAGGCATAGTTAAATTAGATAGTCAGAGTCTTTTTTCCCAGGGTGGAAATACTAGACACTTGGGGGCATAGTTTTAAACTGAGAGGGAGAAACCGAAAGGAATTTACCAGGCAACCTTTTTAGGTGCCTAAATCGTGTTGCTAAGGGAGGTGATGGAAGAAGATATGATAGTGTTATTCGAGAGGCATTTAGACAGGTACACGAATATGCAGGGAACCAAGCCATACAGACTATTTGTTTAATTTGAATTAAGTGCCACACAGATATAGTGCACTGAAGAGCTGTTTCTGTGCTGTTCTGGTCTATGTTCTAGTTTAGTTTAGTTTCGTTTATAGATACCAGGCCCTCCGAGGTCACACGGAGTCCATGCCGACCAGCGATCCCCGCACAGTAACACTTATCCTACACACATTAGAGACAAATTACGTTTATACCAAACTAATTAACCTACAAACCTGTAGGTCTTCTACTTCCCACGTCATCTTCGCTTCATTCCCCCAAGCTGGGGATAATTTACAATGGGCAAGTAACCTAACAGCAAGTGGGAGGAAGCTGGTGCACCCTGATGAGGCCCGTATGGTCACAGGGAGAACCTGTAAACTCCACACAGACAGAACCGGAGGTCAGAAACTTCTTCTTCTTCGTGGTACGGCGTGCACAGCCTAAAGTTGTAGGACAACTTGTTCTATTTGATCTTATTTGATTGCATTCTTCGAAACACAGCGGACTACGTGAAGGTTGCAATCTTCGTGACCCCGAGGTCAGAAACAAACCGGGGTCACTGGGGCTGTAAGGCGGCAGCTGTACCAGCTGTACCGCACTGTTCCTCTTTAAGTGACTGGGGACATTAATACACGTCACATAACACATTCCATTTTAAAGGCTCCCTGTGCATCTCTGGTCTACAAATTAAAATCGGCTCCATCTGACAATGGGCATTAAAGATCCCATGACCACTAATTTGAAAGGAGCTGTGCAGATATCCTCAATGAGCTCACCAACACATATCCCCAACCCAAATTGCAAAAACAGATGTTACATTCATTATCACATTGTTGCTCACAGGATCTTAGCTGCGAGAAGATGAGCTGCCACATATCCCACATTATAAGAGCGACTACACTTCAAATGTGTTGTGATGTTCTTGGGCCTTTAAAGGTGCTATCTTAAGTGTAATCCTACATTATATATATTCTGTATATGTCTCAATGAATTCTCTTGATCCTACTGTAGCTTCTTGTACCTTGTATCTGACCCATGCCTCCCTATTTTCCAAAATAGACCCGAACCCACAACATCTGGATCACCTACCAATCTCTGTGTAAAAAAATTCCACCTTTCAAATTTCCTCTAATTCCTCATCTGACAGCTATGCTCGTTAGTATTTGACAATTCCACCCTGGGAAAAAACTTCTGATTATCTACCCTGTCAATGCCACTCCTAACTTTATCTTCTTACTAGACTTAGTGGGGCCCGATTGGTCCCAGTCACATAGAGGCCTGGTCCCAAAGCACATCCCATTCCCCAATGCAATATTCCACCACTCACCCATAGCCCCTAACTGCACAGGTGCAGCTCATTTCTCCTCATCCCCCAACACTCCCTCCCCTCCTCTTCAAGTGTGGGAGGGGAGGGGGGGGGAGGAAGTGGGGTGTGTGGCGGGGGGGTGTGGGTGGGAGGGGAGGAAGGGTGCGTGTGGATGGGGAGGTGTAGGAGGGGGGAGAGGGTGGTGTGGGGGGGGGTTGGGGGAGGAAGGGTTGTGGGGGCGGTGGGTTGTGGGGTTGGGGTTGTGAGGGCGGGGAGTGTTGTGGGAGGGGTTGTTGTGGGGGTCTTTGTGGGGGTGGGTTGTGGGGTTAGGTGTTGTGGGGGAGGGGGGTGTTGTGAGGGAGGGGGGAGTGTGGAGGAGAGGGCTGTTGTGGGGGAGGGGGGTTGTGGGGGACAGAGGGTTGAGGGTTGTGGGGGAGGGGGTTGTGGGGGAGGGGGGTTGTGGGGGAGGGGGGGTTGTGTGGGCGGGGGGGTTGTGTGGATGGGGGGTGTGGGCAGGGGGTGTGTGTGGGCAGGGGTGTGTATAGGCGGGGGGGTTTGTGTGGGTGGCGGGGATTTTGCGCAAATAGAAAGACTGCCAAACCGGAAGATAACAAGATCTGAGTTTTACTTATGTGCAGACAGACAGACAGACAGACAGACAGACAGACAGACAGACAGACAGACAGACAGACAGACAGACAGACAGACAGACATATCAGGCCTCCACTCGGCCTCTGACACTCTGGAGAAAACATTCCAAGTTTGTCCAATCATTCCTTATGCCAATGCTTTTTAATCCAGGCAATATCCTAGGGAGAAGCAAAACAGTGCAGATGCTGAAATCTTGAGCAAATAATGCTGGAGATATTCTGCGGGTCAGGCATCATCTGTGGAGGGAAATGGATAATGTTTCATGTGTAGGAAGAGATGGGAGATTGCAACCTTCATGTGGTCCACCCTGTTTCAACGAATGCAATCAACCCGGCGTGCAATATCAAATAAGATCAAATAGAAGACGTTATCCTACAACAGAAGAAGAAGAAGAAAAAGAAATGTAGGAAGGAACTGCAGATGCTGATTTAAACCAAAGATAGGCACAACAAGCTGTAGTAACGGGCAGCATCTCTGGAAAGAAGGAATGGGTGACATAGAAAGGTCTCGACCCAAAACATCACCCATTCCAGAGATGCTGCCTGTCCCGCTGAGATAACATTTCATGTTGAGATCCACCTCTTCTTCATCCTCCCCAAAGCCTCCACATCCTTCCTCGAACAGGCCAACCAGAACTGCAGACAATACTCCAAATGTTACCTATTTATTGTATAACACTGCAACAGACATCCTGACTCTTATGGTCTGATTGATGAAGGCAAGAATGCAGTACTACCCTATCCACTTGTGTTGCTACTTTCTGGGAGCTACTGATGTGCATCCCGAGTTTCCACTGTAAATCAATGTTCATAGAAGTTCTGCCATTCTACTGTATACTTCCCTCAAACATTTGACCTCTTAAAGTATAACATCTCACACTTGTCCAGATTAAACTCCATCTGCCATTCCTCCATCCTCATTTCCAACTAAACTATATCCTGCTGTATCCTTTGACAACCATCCTCATTATCCTCAACTTGGCTGATTTTCATATCACAAATTTAATCTGAGCAGACCACCAACACTTTCATCCACAGCGTTTATACATGGACCAGCGACATTGTTTCATAGAAAAATACAGCAGGGAAACAGGCCTTTATGTTCTACCTTTTACGTGCTGACCATGATGTCTGCCTACACTAATCCCACTTGCTCACATCAAGCCTTTATATCTCCATGCCTTTCCTAACCACTCTTCAAAAAGCATTTAAAATGTTGTAATTGTCATCTACCCCCACTTCCTCCTTTGACAGCTCATTCACCTAATTACTAAAAACGTGTCCATCAGATCTTCTTTAAATGTCACCCCCAGTTGCCAGAGAGGGTAGTTAGGCAGCTACTATAACAACATCTAAAATACCTTTGGACATGTACACGGATAGGAAAGGTTTAGAGGGATATGGGCCAAACACAGGCAGCTGGGACTAGTGTAGATAGGGCATGTTAGTCAGCATGGGCAAATTGGGCCAAAGGGCCTGTTTCCATGCTGTATGACTCAATGACTATATACATTTGCACACCAATCTCTCTCTGTGTATAAGTTCTCCAGAGGTTCCTGGCATTTATTCCATGTGTTCAATCGGAATTTGACTTGAGGGGTAATCTCGATCAACAACAACTAGACAAGCAACACCTGGACAAGCAACACTTGGACAAGCAAACATCTGGACAAGCAACATCTGGACAAGCAACACCTGGAAAAACAACCCCTGGACAAGCAACACCTGGATAAATACAGCTAGGCACACAATTACTGAACCAAACTGAACCTCCAGGAAGGAGCAAGCCCTGGAGGTGCCCACAGTGATTACATTGGCTGCACTGCCACCTGGTGTCCTGTCTGAACTTTACATTTATCTGGACATTTTGTCTTGAATGTTTCTTGAGTGCTTTGAGCAGTAATTATTACCCCTCATCCGAAGATCAAAAATGATTGCAAATACTGAAATGTTGTAATAAAGACAGAAAATGTCAGCAATTCAGGCAGCAACAGTGGAGAGACAGTTAACATTCAGGGTAGAATAGTGCTGAATCTTCAATAATTCAAGAAAATAGTGAATTTCACCACTGACATCTGACTTCACTAAGAGGCGGCTCTTACAAATCGAGACTCGAGTCATACAGCATAACAGCAGGCCCTTTGACCCACCATGTCCATAGTAACCATTAGGTACCCATTTATACAAATCTATTTAATAGCATTAGCCTCTAACCTTCTCGAGGTGGTTTTATGAGCATGCCGGGGTGTCTTTGTGGATCTTTATTGTTAGAGGGGAGAGAGGTGCAATGGCGACAGATTATAGAATAGTAGACTTATATAGCACAGAAACAAGTTTATGCTAACCAAGTTGCCTTCATGAGCCCATCGCATTTCCCTGGAAATGGCCCATGTTCCTTTAAAACTTTGCTATCTATGAATCTGGTTAAATGTCTTAGCATTATAATTATACTCACTTGAATTACTTCCTCTGGCAGGTCATTCCACATCGCTGTGTGAAAAAATTGCAGCTCCGGTCTCCTTTAAATTTTTCCTCTTTCACCTTAAACCTTGCCCTCTAGTTTTAGACTCCCTAAAAAGACTGTGACCATCCACCTTATCAATGTCGCTGATGTTATAACGTCAGCCCTCAGCATCCTTTGCTCCAAGAAAAATTGCTGCCCCCTCCCAGGCATTATATATATTCATCAAAAACTAGATGGTGGAAACAAGGAACTACAGATGCTGGTTTACCAAGGAAAGACTCAAAATGCTGCAGCATCCCGGGAGTACAAGGATAGGTGAGGTTCTGGGCCGAGACTCTTCTTCAAAACTAGACATTCCCATGCAACAGTAAGCAAGCTTTTCAAGGAAGGAATTTGTGCCTGTAGTCAGAGGAAGTGAACAAGATTCTAAATAAGTACCTCACATCAGTATTCAACAAGGAGAAGAATTGTGAGACCAGGGAGGGCTTTTGTTGATATTCTAGGGCAAGCTGAGATGAAGAAGGTTGAGGAGTCGTGGCAGTGGAAGACGATTAATGAGCACGGTGGCGCGGCGGAAGAGTTGCTGTTGGTAGAGAGCCTGTTTCTACACTGTATCTCTAAACTAAACTAAACTAAGTCTCCACGGCTTGCGAATCTATCTGAGGTTACAGAAAGTGGCAAGAGAGGAGATTACTGGGGCTTTGAGAGAGATCTTTGCGTTCTCTTTAGCCAAAGGCAAAGGCTTACTAGACAGGAGAAAATCCAAAGTTATTCCTCTCTTTAAGAAGGGCACTGGAAACAAACTAGTAATTATACGCTGGTGAGCAGTGTTAGAGAAATTATTGGAGAAGATTCACAGGGATAGGATTTATTCACATATGGAAAAGCTTGGACTCATTACGGATTGTCAGCAAGACCGAGTGAGGGGCATGTCATGCCTTACAAACTTGCTTGAGCTTTTTGAGGAGGTGGTGAAGATGATGGATGAGGGTAAGGCAGTGTATATCGTCTGCATGGCCTTTGGTAAAGCAGTCCCTCGGGGTAGGCTTATCCAGAAGATTAAGACACATGGGACCCACGAGACTTGGCAGAATGGAATCAAAATTAGCATTCATTTTTTTTGCGGGGGGAAGGGGTTGCTATTCTAGCAAGAGATCTGATACCAGTGATGTTGTGCAGAAAATGAGAAGGGGTGAGAGTTGGATAATAATGTGTTGAATTTAGTGGCTGGTGGGGTGAAAGGTAAGGACTGGTGGAGCTCTAACCTTGTTCCGTCATCTGGTGAGAGAGGGAGCGAGATCAAAAATGCAGGATGCAGAAGACACATGGTTGAGGGATCCATCAGGGTAGAACAGCAGGGGAGAAAACACGTTTACTGAAGAAAGAGAAAAGATGTGCGGAGACAAAGATAGATTGGTAACGAAGGTATCCTTTGATGATCAGGGAATTAAGTGTAAACATTGGGAATTTATGTTGAAGCTTAATTAAATTTTTCTTAGTCAACCTTTGGAGTGTTGCATGCACTTCTAGTCACCCCATTATAGGAGGGATATGGAGGCTTTGGTGGGGGTGCAGAGGAGATTCACCTTGGGTTCAGAGGAGTTGCCTGGATTAAAAATATTAACTATAAGCAGAAGGTCGACACTTGGATTGTTTTCTCTGGTGTATCGAAGGTTGAAGGAAAACATGATGTAAGTATATAAAATGGGAGAGGCATATATGGAATAGATAGAGTCATTTTCCCAGGGTGGAAATGTCAAACATAAGAAGTCATAGCTTTAAGATGAGAGGGGGAAGTTTAAAGGTGATTTTTATTCAGAGAGTGGTAGGTGCCTGGGACATTGTCAGGGTGGTGGTGGAAGCACATATGATAGTGGCATTTAATATGCATTTAGATATGTACGTGTACAGGCAGGTAATGCTATAATGCTAAACTCTACACTCTGGTTTATATCTCTTTGCATTACCGTGTTGTACTTGTGTATGGTTTGACCGTACTCATGCATAGTATGATTTAAAATAAAAGACACAGAGTGCTGGAGTAACCCAGTGGTCTGGCATCATCTCTGGACAACATGGATAGGTAACGTTTCAGGTCAGTAGCCTTCTTCAGATTGATTATGGTGGGATGGGGGAAATAATGCTGGAGGAGGGGAGGGGCAGGATAAAACCTGGCAAGTAGTAGGTCGATACAGGCGAGGTGAGGGGAGGGGGGGGGGGGGGAGGGTTGATAGGAAGATGGTTGGATAAAGACCAGAGGTGAAAAGACAGAAGGTGAGAGACAAAAGGATTGAAGAGTTGCAAATTGTGATGCTAGAGGAAGGAATGTAGGGGGAAGGGGAAGGGGAAGGGAATTGAAGTGGAGAAATAGCTGGTCATAGGGGAGAGAGGAGAAAAAAAAAGAATGGGGGTGGGGGGGGAGAGAACAAAGAAGTAGGCGTTTTGGTATTTATCTAAAAAGGAGAATTCAATATTCATACTGTTGGGTTGTAAGCTACCAAAGCTGAGTATGAATTACCATTTCATCAATTTGTGTGTGGTTTCACTGGTAATGGAGGAGGCCCAGGACAAAATGTCAATGTGAATGGGATGAATAGTTTAAATGGTTAGCAACCAGGTGATCCTGTAGGCCTTGACGGACGGACACAAGTATTTGATGAAACGGTCGCTGTGTCTATGCTTGGTCTCGCTAATGTACAGTATAGTACTATTTGACTGAATAGCAATGCAAACAATTTTTTTTCACTGTATCTCAATACCTGTGACAATAACAAACAAATAGCAATATAAACCTTATCGACCGTCTTCAGGGAGATGTGTTTAGTTAGATTGGATCACAGTCAGCACAGGCATTGTGGGCTGAAGTGCCTCTTTCTGTGCTCATAATATTCTATGTTCTATTGACAGCAATGCCTTCATCAGACAAGATCCTGAACGGTTGTTTCACAGAAGTGACCAGAATTAAATTTAAAACTCCAGGTGAATAGAGATGAATAGGAAGATTAAATGAGAACTTACCAGTTTGAAGTTTGATCTTTATTTTATGTGAAGTTGCGATGAGGGATTATGTGAAGAAACTCGCCAGCCCACATGTGCGTCAACCTTCAAAGCAGCAGTGTGAAATCACAGAAAACAGTTGCTGACCTGATTATAGGAAGATTCGAGAACTAGAACTACCACATGATCTTTATGAGAAGAGGGTTGGGAGTAGAGGGCATGTAATCCCTCATCGCAACTTCTCATAAAATAAAGATCAAACTTCAAACTGGTACGTTCTCGTTTAATCTTCCTATTTTACTTCAAAGTCACGCGAGTGACTACGTGAAGACTTTTAAGCTCTGTGATTTCATGCCGCGAACACGAGTCCATGCAACACACTGCATTAGTGGACCAGAAATGATCGAAAAGATAATGCATTCAGACATGACATAGATTTAAAACATGTTGATGCTTTTAATAAACAAATGATAATAATAATAGTGATCCCTTACATCCAGGAAAGCAAATTATTGAACAGAACTTAAAATTGAGTTGGCAAACGAACCCGGCCTGGCAATTGGTTTATTATAAAAGGTTTGGAAAGTCCGCTCCTTCGACTATCCTGCAGTCACTAGGATGTGGTCCAGCGGAACCTCCATGAACCTTGCTGCTGAAGTTGTTGCAGCCCTGGCGGAGTGAGATATAAAACATCAGTCCATTCCTGCACAAGCCAATACATGTCTTAACCACCTGGAGATGGTCTGCACTGACATCCTCTTGTGTGTTTTTTTGTGACTAATAAACATTGCCAGTTCAGTGCCTCTCAGGTTCTTTGTAGCCTTAACATATTATTGAATATGTGTGACCACACACAATCACAAGGTATGGTCCATAGGGTATGCCAAGAATTCCAGCTTTAGGCCTAACACCTCTGGTCTGCTTTGTTTAATTAGCTCATGTACATAAAACATTATTTTGTTGGTAGATATAACAATTCTGTCCAGCCGCAGCTTGACCAAAGATAGGGATGTAGCTGGAGCCCACCGGCGAAGCAGTGTTAACACAATGTTAACATCCCATACCTCCATGTACCTGGGCCTGGGAGGATTTGTGTTAAAGATACCCATCATAAATCTGGATATCAGCGGGTGAGAACCGACAGAATGGTGTCCTGATCCCAGCAACAAGTATGATGGCAAGGCACTTTTGGCACATTTACTTGCACTATAACTTAATCTTTCGTCAAAGAACTGTTTTGAGAGAAACTCCAAGACATCAGTTATCCGCGCCTTATCATAAGTTATGTTGGAATTAAAACAAAACACTTCCCAACTCTTGATGTAAGAGATGTACTGCTTCTTGGTGCTATCTCGCCAAGCTGCAGTGATCATGTCCACGGTTCGGTCTGACAATCCGAGCCCCAGGAAAGGTCTCTAAATCAATAATTGATTCTATCATGCAGAGGGTGGCCTTCCCAAGTCACGGGATGAACCAGCAAATTTTTGTGTTAAGAAATAACCATATAAGGTTCTATTATCAGCGGGAACCATGACTGCGTAGGCCAGTCAGGCACTACCAAAATGCCTGAAGCGGAATCTTGCTGGATTTTTTGCAACCACCGACTGATGAGGCAAAATGGAGGAAATGCATAAAAGAACATTCCTCCCCAGTGTAGCGAGAATGCATCTATTGCCACTGCCCCTGGGTCTGGCTCCCATGCAACGTACTTTGGTAACTGGTGATTGAGCCTAGATGCAAACAAATCGATATCCGGTGTTCCATACCAAGCAACAATGTCGTTAAATACTTTATGATCCAACATCCATTCTGTGTTTTCATTGAATTTGCATGACCTGGCGTCCGCAAACATGTTAAACCTACCTGGCAAGTAGGTAGCTGAAATCCAAATGCTTTTTTTGATACACCCATGCCAAATGAGGTGAGCTAAATTATCACAGGATACTGACTTGATTCCACCCATGTGATTAATATATGCCACCGCTGTAGTGTTGTCAATCTGTAGTTGTACATGCAGATTATGCATATTACCACAATAAGCTTTTAACCCATAGAATGCCCCCAGCATCTCCAGGTCGTTGATACCATGTAACTGAAGAATTGATAACTCATGCACATCCCATCTGCCACCGCAACTAGAGATGGTATTAGTAGTTCCCCATACTTGGTCATCCACCATTGTAATTCTGATATAGCTTCAGCTGGTAATAGCATAGGTCTGTTAAAATGACCTAAATTGTATTTGAGTGCTTGCTCCTTTGCACGTTGTAAATTATGATAATGCAAAGGCCCAAATTGTGCAGCTGGAAAAACAGCCACTAATTTGCCAATTACACTAGCCACCTGTCGAATAGATGGCTGCTCCATTACAATAAGGTTGTTACAGGCTTCTATTAATTCTAATCTCTTGCCCCAGGGCAGAGTCACATACATATTAATAGAGTTAATGGTAAATCCCAAATAGTTAATAACTCTAGTTGGTATCAACTGGGATTTAACTGGATGGGTGAGAAACCCCAATTTCTTAAATATGTGTTTTGTTGCTGAAAACAGCTAATTTAGCCAATTTCAGCGTTTTTCCAACGATCACAATATCATCCAGATAGGTCATAACAATGTGTTTTTGAGCTCTAAGCAGCCCAAGCACCAGTTTTAATAATTTGATAAATAACCTGGGGGCTGAAGTTAACCCATTAGACAACGCTTTAAACTGCCACAGTTGCCCCGTCCAGCTAAATTTCAAATATCTCTGGTGATCCCTGTGAATGGGCACCGAATACTAAGCATCTTTAAGATCGATGAATGCCATAAAACATTCTTAGGAAATCAGTTGTTTGGCAGTAACAAAGTTTTCCATTTTAAAATGTCTATACTGCACATAAAAGTTAAGTTGTGTTAAATCAAGGATGATCCGACATCCTCCATCTTTCTTTTGTCCAGAGAATATATTGGAGATGAATTGGTGATGTTCATGACTTGACTTCTCGATTACCCTTTTTGTGTATCATGTGTGAATTTCAGCTTGTATATCCAAACCTTCTTGTTTGGAATTAACAAATGCCCGGCTTGATGTATGTTGTGTGGGTGGCAATGAGTTGGGAAGAAATTCAATTTGGAACACTTGTATACTGTGCAGTGTAAACGGATCTGATGTTATCCATCGCCATTCGTGCAAAAACAAGTGTAACCTACCACCAACTTGTAACTGGTCCGCACACCCCATGTTCCGGAAAGAACCAGACCCACCTACCTCCATGGTTACCGGTGATCTTATAGTAGGCCCAAAGACCCCCGATGTGGGTTCTATTTCCGTCCTCGAGGTTTGGAGGGTAGGAGTGCTGAGGTGCGTGCATTGCGCATTTTCCATGAGGGCCGGCTTGGGCCTTAGCCTAACAAAGACCTCTGCCCAGAGAAATAAGCTTTCGAGCTGCCTCCAGCTTCAGCGAACTGCTTACTGCTGATGGAGTCGTTGTAGATTAGGGTGTTGTCGCCGAAACGGTGAAGCTTTGCTCGTCTTTGGTGCCTTGATTAGCCCGACAGCTTTTGCTTCCTCATCCAGGTCTTTTACTTGTATGGGTAGATCTTCCCCGAACAGAAGATTCAGCGGCTGGACATTGCTGGCCTTACATAAGCCTGCAAATTTGGGATTGAAGGCAGGTCTGATGGCGTTCTTCCGAAAGCAGTTCATTTTGAAGTGTGCATTGCACATCAACACCAGGGCATCCTGCTGGACGTTCGATAAGGGCTCGCCATCCACAGATCTGGCAAATGCCGTGATGCCTGAAGCCAGTAATTTTACAATTCTTTGGAGTTTCATTTCCTGGGCTTTGATGCCCCCTCCAATGTATCCCCAGATAAAGCTGATCAATGCCGGCACTATCAGGGATGCACAATTTACAGGTGTATGGTATTTTGCAGCCATTTCAATCATCACCTGTTCCTGTAATTGATGCGACGTGAGATAGTTGATGCTGGAAGCCAGCTCTTCTTG
Source organism: Okamejei kenojei (assembly GCA_035221665.1). Classification (NCBI taxonomy): domain Eukaryota; kingdom Metazoa; phylum Chordata; class Chondrichthyes; order Rajiformes; family Rajidae; genus Okamejei; species Okamejei kenojei. The sequence goes on from CM069138.1 coordinate 27,378,274, forward strand.
CAGCGGCTCCCCTGTTTGCGAGGGTATCGCAAACCTTGATGCCATGGCAGGCAATTCTTGAACCTCATGCATGTCATGCATACGGACATACCTATGAATTCGGAGTCAGTCATACACTGACCCTGTACACTCCCCTCCTCAGTAAGAGACATAAAGCAGCCCTGGACCAGGCACTGCGGCAGGCATGAAAGGAGACCTGCGCTGATATGTCTCCGTATCACGGAGCATATCATAATGGAGCATCCTTTCCATAAGGTGCTCCATCCGGGATAAATGCCCGAAGACGCGGTCCATGTTTGAGAGAGGAGAATCCTCCTGGCCTGACTCGTCTAAGTACACAGGCCTCTCAGACTTCCTTTTGGCTTTGCCCCCTTTTGGGGTTGCGAAAGTGCTTTGGGCAAGCACCAAGTCTGAAGTTGCTGACCGCATTGTCAGAGACTCGGACGGCGAAACCGACGGTCGCCGGCTACCCGCATTCCCGTGGTCCTCCATAGCCAGTTTCCCCACGGCCGGTCTGGGTTTCGCCCTGGATTTTTCCATTATTCGTTCAGCAATTGGAACTCTGTAACGAGAAATTTTCACCAAAAAACGACCTCAGAATAAGTTTGAAATTTACCTGCAGGGTTTTAAACTTACCGCTGGAGGAGCGATGCTCCTCCCAGCCAGTCGTGCACCATGCGTTAGACGTATTGACGTTCATGCGGGCTGGCAGGCTTCTTCACGTAGTCACTCACATGACTTCGAAGTAAAATAGCTGTTTAAGAAAGAACTGCAAATGCTGGAAAAATCGAAGGTAGAAATGCTGGAGAAACTCAGTGGCTGAGGCAGCATCTATGAAGCGAAGGAATAGGCGACGTTTCGGGTCAAGATCCTTCTTCAGACTGATGTCGGGGGGGAGGCGGGAAAAAGAAAGGAAGAGGCGGAGACAGTAGGCTGTGGGAGAGCTGGGAAGGGGAGGGGAAGGAGGGAGAAAGCAGGGACTACCTGCAATTGGAGGTCAATATTCATACCGCTGGGGTGTAAACTACCCAAGCAAAATATGAGGTGCTGCTCCTCCAATTTGCGGTGGGACTCACACTGGCCATGGAGGAGGTCCAGGACAGAAAGTTGGATTTGGAATGGGAGGGGGAGTTGCTGAGCCACTGGGAGATTAGGTTGGTTATTGCGAACTGAGCGGAGTTGTTGGGCAAAGCGATCGCCAAGCCTGCGCTTGGTCTCACTGATGTAGAGCAGTTTACACCTGGAACAGCGGATGCAATAGATGAGGTTGGAGGAGGTGCAGGTGAACCTCTGCCTCACCTGGAAAGACTGCTTGGGTCCTTGGATGGAGCGAGGGGGGAGGTAAAGCAACAAGTGTAGCATTTCCTCCGGTTGCAAGGGAAAGTGCCAGGGGAGGGGGTGGTTTGAGTGGGAATGGATGAATTGACCAGAGAGTTACGGAGGGAATGGTCTCTCCAGAAAGCATAAAGGGGAGGAGATGAGAAGATGTGGCCAGTGGTGGGATCCCTTTGGAGGTGGCGAAAATGTCGGAGGATTATGTGTTGTAATTGGTTTAGTTTAGAGGTTAGTTCAGAGATACAGTGGGGATAAGAGGCCCTTTGGCCCACTGAGTCTGCGCCGACCTGCGATCCCCATACTAGCACTATCCTACATACTAGGAACAATTTACAATTTTACCAAAGCCAATTAACCTACTAACCTGTACAGCTTTGGAATGTGCGAGAAACTAAAGCAGTCACAGGGAGAACGTATTAACTCCATACCGACAGCACCCGTAGTCAGGATGCAACTTGCGTCTCTGGTGCTGAAAGGCAGCAACTGTACTGTTGTACCACTATGCTGCTCTAATTGATGTTAGAGCCATTGATTTTATTGTTTGATTTATATTATTGACCTAAATATGAGGGTGTAAGCCCCAATATCGAAGTGTGTGTATGATACAAAACTCAGCATTGTTATGAACAGTAGAGAGGATGGCGATAAACTGTAGCCAGATATAAGCAGGCTGGTGAAGTGGGCAGTGGTATGGCCAATGCAGTTTAATGCAGAGAAATGTGTGATCATGTAGTGTGGTAGAAAGAAGAGAAAGACAATATAGAATGAAGCAATATAATTAGCTGGCCAGGGTAGACTGGAAAGGGATCCTAGCAGGAATGACGGTGGAACAGCAATGGCAGGAATTTTTGTGCATAATCCGGAAGACACAGGATCATTTCTTTTCCAAAAAGGAAGAAAGATTCTAAGGGGGGTAGGAGAAGAGAAGATAGGGATAGAACAAAACTAAAAGAAAAGATGTATAACACAGCAAAGTGTAGCCGGAAGCCAGAGGATTGGGAAACTTTCATAGGGCAACAGAAGGAAACAAAACGGGCAATACGGGCTGAAAAGATGAAGTATGAGGGGAAGCTGGCCAGGAATATAAAGAAGAACAGAAAAGCTTCTTTAGATATGTTAAGGGAAAAAGAATAGCAAAGTCAAATGTGGATCCCTTGAAAGCAGACACGGGTGAAATGATTATGGGGAACAAGGAAATGGCAGAAGAGTTGAACAGGTGCTTCAGATCAGTCTTCACTAAGGAAGACACAAAAAATCTCCCAGATGTACTGGAGGACAGAGGATCTAAGGGGGTAGAGGAACTGAAATAAATTTTCATTAGGCGAGAAATAGTATTGGGTAGGCTTATGGGACTGAAGGATGATAAATCCCCTGGGCCTGATGGTCTGCATCCCAGGGTCCTCAGGGAGGTGGCCCTAGAAATAGTGGACGCATTGGTGATCATTTTCCAATGTTCAATAGATTCAGGATCAGTTCCTGTGGATTGCAGGATAGCTAATGTTATCCCACTTTTCAAGAAAGGAGCGAGGGAGAAAATGGGGAATTACAGACAAGTTAGCCTGACTTTGGTGGTGGAAAATTATTAAAGAGGTAATAATGGGGCATTTGGATAGGAGTAGAAGGATTAGTCCAAGTCAGCATGGATTTATGAAAGGGAAATCATGCTTGACTAATCTTCTGGAATTTTTTGAGGATGTGACAAGTAAAATCGGTGAAGGGGTGCCAGTGGATGTAGTGTATCTAGACGTTCTGAAAGCCTTTGTTGGGAGACTGGTGACTAAAATTAGAGCACATGGTATTGGGGATAAGGTGTTGACGTGGATAGAAAATTGGTTGGCAGACAGGAAGCAAAGAGTAGGAGTGAACGGGTCCTTTTCAGAATGGCAGGCAGTGGTGAGTGGAGTGCCCAATATATATGTTTACCATATATATTAATGATTTGGAAGAGGGAATTAGGAGCAACACTAGCAAGTTTGCGGATGACACAAAGCTGGGAGGCAGTGTGAACTGTGAAGAGGATGTTAGGAAGTTGCAGGGTGACCTGGACAGGTTGAGTGAGTGGGCAGATGCGTGGCAGATGCAGTATAATATAGATTAATGTGAGGTTAACCACTTTGGCGGCAAAAACAAGGGGGCAGATTATTATCTCAATGGGATTAGGTTAGGTAAGGGGGAGGTACAACGAGACCTGGGTATCCTTGTACACCAGTCACTGAAAGTTGGCGTGCAGGTACAGCAGGCAGTGAAGAAAGCTAATGGAATGTTGGCCTTCATAACAAGAGGATTTCAGTATTGGAGGAAAGAAATTTGTGGAATTCCCTGCCACAGAGGGCAGTGGAGGCCAAATCACTGAATGGATTTACGAGAGGGTTAGATATAGCTCTCAGGGCTAGTGGAATCAAGGGATATGGGGAGAAGGCAGGCACGGGTTATTGATTGGGGACGATCAGCCATGATCACATTGAATGGCGGTGCTGGCTCAAAGGGCCGAATGGCCTCCTCCTGCACCTATTTTCCATGTTTCTAATTCTAAGAACAAGAGCAAAGAGAACTGGGAGATTGTTACACAATTGATTGAAAGTGGTACAGCAAGTTAAGAAACTGGTTATTAATGCATACACAGTTCGGGGCTTTATTAATAGCCCTTGGGCTACGGCCAAGAAAGTTCACCCACACTTCTATTTATTGTGAAGTCGAAACAAGTTTGTCATGTGTCCAAAGACTCTTGCCAACTTCGAGAGATGCAATGCAGAAAACATCCCATTGGGATGCATCACTTCTTGGTTTAGCCACAGCTCTGCCCACGTCCACAAGAAATTGCAGAAGGCTGGGGAGTAGTAACATAGAAACACAGAAAAAAGGTGCAGGAGTAGGCCATTCAGCTCTTCGCGCCAGCACTGCCATTCAATATGATCATGGCTGATCATCCAAAATCAGTACCCCTAAATCAGTGATTGGAGGGATTGGAGGCTGCATGTTCGGAGGTGTGAGGTTGGAGTGGGGGAGTGGAGGTCAAGATGGTCGGTGTGATGGTAGCAGTTGGAGATGAAGGGGAGAAGGTCTGCAGGGGGTGTCCAAGAGGAACAGGGGTGTTGAAGGCAGGAGAAGGGGTCATCCGTAGGGGTGAGGTGGGGCAAGGACTTTTTACTAAGGCAGAAATGAAGAGCTTGGCATCATGGTGGGCTTGGAATATGTTGAGGAGTAGGCCCAGGGGTACATAGGTCAAGGAAAGAATGTTGAGTGTCAGTGAGTGGGAGGTCAAGGAGAGAATAGTGAAGAACAGGACAAGGTTTGGGGCTAAGGATAGATATGGGATTATAATTGAGCAGAGTGGGAAAGGGCAGCCAAAGGAATTCAAAGGAGAGTGTGGGTTGGCTCTGGAATGCTCAGTGTCAGAGGAAGCGGGATCCAGCAGTGCTGGTGTCGGCTGTCTGAAGAAAGGTCCTGACCTGAAGGATTATCTGCAACATAGTGATGGAGTTTCCATTTCTCATCCATCTCTCCAGCAGATGGCAGCAAGATCACACTCCGAATGAAGAAGAAAGGAAGCAGTAGCTACCCATGTTCAAGAAGTTACAAAGTGCTGGAGTAGCTCAGCTGGTCGGGCAGCATCTCAGGAGAATATGGTAGGCAACGCTTCGGGTCCAAAATGTTACCTATCCACGTTCACCAGAGATGCTGCCTGACCCGCAGAGCTACTCCAGCTTTTTTTTTTAGCTTAGTTTAGTTTAGAGATACAGCACGGAAATAGCCCTTCAGCTCACCGAGTCTGCACCAACCTGTGATCCCCGCACAATTACACTATCCTACACACACTGGGGACAATTTACACTTATACCATGTCAATTAACCTGCAAACCTGTACGTCTTTGGAGCGTGGGAGGAAACTGAAGATCTTGGAGAAAACCCACGTGGTCATGAGGAGAACGTACAAACTCCATATAGACAGCACCCATAATCAGAATCGACCCCAGATCTCTGTAAGTGCTGTAAGGAAGCAACTCTACTACTGCGCTACCATGCTGCCCTCTGTCTTCTTTTGTAAACCTACAAGTTCATGGAAGCATTCCCTGAAGACAACTCATTTACTACTGCCTGTTCAATGGTTCACTGGGCTGCACTCATTGCTCTAGATCATGGTCCAAGTCAGATTCCCTCTCCTAGGCTCATTATCTGTGCTGACATATGGAGGGAATGTTGTGTTGTTTTATTGATTAGGTGTTGAAAAACGCCCTCTCTTGTCCTCCAGATGCAGACAAGGACCAAGCGTTCCCTTTTGAAGTGCAGGGGTGTTTTTCCCACTCCCCTGAATTTATTGATCTATGGTTCTCTGAAGAAGGGTCCTGATCCAAAGGATCTCTCATCGACTCCCTCCCCCCCTGCTGAGTTCCTCCAGAGCTTTGTGTTTTGTTCAAGACTCAAGCATCTGCAGTTCTCTGTGTCTCCACAAAATGGAGTATCTGGCCGTAATCAGAAGACAGGGCCCAGCCTGCTACCACATTAAAACCGTGGCTTAATTGACTATTAAAGTACTTGTAAATGTCCTGCAGGACTAAAATTCAGAAAGAAATCCAAGAAAACACAAGAGGTTGCAGATGCTGGAATCTGGAGCAAAAAACAAACTGCTGGGGGAACTCAGCAGGTTGAGCAGCATCCGTGGAGATAGAGGGATGTTTTTTTGGTTGGGACGTGAAGTGTCAATGCTAATCATCTCTCTCCCTCCACAGATACTGCTCAACATACTGAATTTCTTCCAGCCGGTTGTTTTCTACTGTAGAATTCAAACTTTATCCCTTGACTACGTTCTCACCCATTCTGGGATGGTACTGTCTTTATGAAGAAAGACTGGATGACTATACTCTTGGAAGTCTTATGAAGAAAGAATGGATAGACTCGGTTTACAAAGGAGATTGAGGAGGGGATCTTATAGAAACTTACAAAATTCTTAAGATTGCAGGAAGAGATATAATCCAGACAAGGGGTCACAGCTGGATAAGGGAAATCCTTTCATTCCTTTAAGACGAGATTGCAGGACCTGGGTGTCAGGTACACCAGATTGAAAGTAAGCATTGCAGGTGCAGCAGGCAGTGAAAAAAGTGGTATGTTAGCTTTCATGCAAAAGGATTTGAGTACAGCAGGGGAGGTTCTACTTCAGTTGTACAGGGTCTTGGTGAGACCACACCTGGAGTAATTGCGTACAGTTTTGGTCTCCAAATCTGAGGCAAGGACATTATTGCCATTGCAGAGAAGGTTCACAGACTGATTCCTGGGATGTCAGGACTGTCTTATGAAGAAAGACTGGATAGACTCCCTGTTTATTTACTCTCTGGAATCTTATAGAACTTTGTTCCGACCTCACAGCTTAAGGATAAGGTTTTTACAGAGCGTGGTTGTGGCTAAGGGGATCAGAGGGTAGGTTACTCCTGCAATGTTTTCTATGTTTCTTTCTGGATTTGGGATGTGGGACAACGCAGATCAGATTATATTCTCTGGACATTGTAAATTGTAGGAAAGACCTGTTAGAAGTTTATTAAAAGTTGAAGGTATTAATAGGGTAGGCATTCAGAATCTTTTTCCTGCGTTGGAAAAGTTAAATACTAGAGGCCATAGCTTTAAGGTCAGAGCGCAAAGGTTTAATGGAGAGGTGTGGGGCAGTTTCTTTTGCACTGAAAGTGTTGGGTATCTGGTGGGGGTGGTGGCGGAAGCAGATATGATAGTGGCATTTAAGAGGCATTGAGATGGGCATCTGGACATGCATGGAATTGAGGAATATAGATCACGTGCATGCAGAAACATAGAAACAAAGAAAGTAGGTGTAGGAGTAGGCCATGCAGCCCTTCGAGCCAGCACTACCATTCAATAGGGTGGTTGCACATAAGGTTATCAGGTCAAAGGGCGTGATGCACTGAGTAGCTCAATCCTTTTGGAAGCTTCCGGCATACACTAGTAACTCACGCAACACATACACTCATACCTGTTAAACACCGCCAAAACGGTCAATTATTGCGCTGTAAAAAATTGTGGAAATACGGGCAACCGTGAGTGAAAACACCAAAATCACTGCTACTCATTGACTTGCGAAGGAGCAGTTTGCCGGCCGATATTGGGCAAGTCCCGGCCCATGACAGCCTGGGGCTGGAGGGTGACTGAGCGCTCTGAACCAAATGCTCTAGTATCTTTGCTCTGAACCCGAGCACCAAGGTGTAAGTGGCCGAAGGAGATCATCCCTCGGGACAGCCTCCACTCTCCCCCCGGGGTCAGCGCTGTCCGACCACGGCCGCCCTCCGCCCCGTCTACCCCTGTGCGGCTGCACTGTTACTGCACTGTGGGCTGTGGGTTGGCAACGCCCACACACGGGGCCGGGTGGAGCGAGGCAGCGGCTCCGGGCAGCGGACACACGGGGACGAAAACCCGGCAAAGTCCCCGTCAGCTGCAGCAGAGTTGGGGACAGTCTGGTCCCTCTGCTCATCCAGAGTCACTGACCGTGCTGCATCGGCATCGGCACCCCGACCCCCCCACCGGCACCCCGACTCAGTACCCCATTCCTGCTTTTTCCCCTTATCCCTTGATTCAGTTAGCCCCTTTTGAAAACAAAGAATTAACGAAGAGAACATCTATTTTGGCATCAAATTCAGCAGAGAAATTTTGGGCTGAAGGGCCTGTTTCCATGCTGTATTATTCTATGTTCCATATATGAAAATTCCCATCAGCTCTTCATAGAATCTACCATTCACCTACAAATACTTGGGATAATTTACAATGGCAAATTAACCTACTAACCCGCTGTTCTTTGTGTCATTAAAGTCATAGCGTTACACATATGGAAATAAGTCATTCAGCCTGACTCGTCCATGCCAACCAAGTTGTCCTCCCCAAGCTCATCCCATTTGCCTGTGTTTGGCCCATGTACCTCAAAACCTTTCCTGTCCATGTACCTGCCCAAATGTCTTTTAAACATTGTAATTGTACCTGCCTCTGCCATCTCCTCTAGCAGCTTCTTCCATATACTCAGCCTTTCAGTTATAAAAAGTTACCCCTCAGGTCTCCTTTACATTTTTGCCCTCTCACCTTAAACCCATTTCCCCTAGTTTTAGACACTTCGACCCTGGGGAAAGTACTCTGATTATCTACCTTATCTATGCCCCTCATGATTTTATGTGCTTCTATAAAGCCACCTCTCAGCCTCTTTCCTTCCAGTGAAAACAATCCCTGTCTGTACACTTTCATAATAGCACAAACCCTCCAGCCCTGGTAAAATCATTATGAATATTTTTGGCACTCTCTCTAGCTTAGTGGCATCCTCCCAGGTGATGAAGAGAACTGCATTCAATACTCTCCATGCTGTCTTACCGATGTTATTGTAACATGACGTTCAATACCTGTACTCATTGCCCTGACTGAGGAAGGAAAGTATGCCAATTGCTTTCTTCATCACCCTGTCTACCTGCGTTCCCACTTTCAGAGAACTATGTACTTGTATCCCTGGGTCTCTCCATTCTGGAACCCTCCTCAGCGCCCTGGTCATTTACTGCGTGTCAGCGATCTGACCTGGTTTAGATTTCCCAAAATGCATCACCTCACACCTATCTGAATTAAATTCTTGCTGACATTAATTGGCCCATTTTTCCATTTTATTTTTGTGGTGTGGACGGAGACCTTAATACCAAGTTTTCACAGAGAGAACGTGCAATGAGCAGCACCCAAGGTCAGGATTGAACCGCTAGGTTGCTAGTGCTGTGAAGCAGCAGCAGTACTGGCTGTGCCACTGAACTGTTCTTGTTCCCCCCTGTGGTGCTAGAGTCCTTCAAGAACTCTTGTCCTACCTAATGGATGGGAAGAAGGGGCACAGCCTCGGTGGGTATTTGCCCATTCCACTGACAGTTTGAAAACAGGTATTATTGGAAATACCCAGCAAGTCAGGCAGCGTGGAGAGAGAAGCAATCAACATGTCCATCGGAGAATGCCACCATTTGAATGGATTGGTCAGCCTCAAGGTGGCTCTGTGGGTAGGTTTCTCCCATAAACGAGTTCAGTATCTCGATAAACACAAGGAATCATGGGATTTGTCAAAGGTCATTCAGGATTAAAAAAAGCGAACGCAACGCTGTATAAACTGCGAGTACATTTTCGGTCTGAGTTTTCGCCTTCTTTGAATGTTATATTGGTTATGGCTGACCCAAATTACAACGATATGATATTGGAAGCATTTTTTAGTGGGTAGGGGGTTGAAAAAGACGGGATGAAAAGACAAACTCGCTGCTCTTGCTTACGCTGCATCGTACATGAAGAAGCCCGTGCTACCGACTGTCGGTGAAGAAAAACGTCGTCATGGTGATCAATACTAGGAACTCTTGAAATGTGGAGAAAAAATTCTTCCCAATCCCATGAGTGAACTGAAAGATGGGTGGTTTGGAGAATCGGAAGGACTAAACTGCTGGCCTTCCACATCCATCGTCGAGCTGTCAAATCATCTTGCCAGTTATGATGAGGCTAACCAGCCATCTCCTTCACTGAAGGCTCGCCTGCTTAGTGACTGCAAAGAAGGCAAGGCCTCTAGCTATTTCATTCTCCCCCTCCTCCAAAACAAAAACAATAGAAAATGGCTGTGATTCATCGTCACAATCTCATTCACTCACCGAAGCATAAATCAATAAAACCACCAAAATCATCGTATTGTACAAATGAACCATAAATACACCTAGTTAATAGTTTTGAAAGCAGTGTTTTCCTACCTCGAAGAAGCAAAACTGGAAAATAAGTATGAAATGCAGGTCTGTACACACACAGTAGTTCAGCTGGCGAGAATGTTTATCCCGAATGACCCATGATCTGGGCATGTGCAGTTTGTATTACTGAACTTGCTTATTGTGTGGTTCAGCAGTTCCAGAAACTGAACACAGGAAGCCACCCTGAGCAGATTGGACCTCTCGGTGATGAAATGTTGTTCAGATTAAATTTTCTGTGTTTCTTGGACTTTGTCCTAGTATTCATAGGAAAAGGATTTGAGTATTGGAGCAGGGAGGTTCTACTTCAGTTGTACAGGGTCTTGGTGAGACCACACCTGGAGGATTGCGTACAGTTTTCGTCTCCAAATCTGAGGAAGGACATTATTGCCATAGAGGGAGTGCAGAGAAGGTTCACCAAACTGATTCCTGGGATGTCAGGACTGTCTTATGAAGAAAGACTGGATAGACTCTGTTTATACTCTCTAGAATTTAGGAGATTGAGAGGGGATCTTATAGAAACTTACAAAATTCTTAAGGGGTTGGACAGGCTAGATGCAGGAAGATTGTTCCTGATGTTGGGGAAGTCCAGGACAAGGGGTCACAGCTTAAGGATCAGGGGGAAATCCTTTAAGAAAGGATGAGAAAGACTTTTTTCACACAAAAAGTGGTGAGTCTCTGGAGGGTAGTTGAGGCCAGTTCATTGGCTATATTTAAGAGAGAGTTAGATGTGGCCCTTGTGACTAAGGGGATCAGAGGGTATGGAGAGAAGGCAGGTACGGGATACTGAGTTGGATGATCAGCCATGATCATATTGAATGATCGAAGGGCCGAATGGCCTACTCCTGCACCTAATTTCTATGTTTCTATGTTTTTATATTTGTCTTTCTGGACAAAGGATTTCTAGATGAAGGGTAGCTCGGTGGCGCAGCGGTGGAGTTAGAGCGCCAGAGACCCGTTAGAGCGCCAGAGATCCGGGTTCAATCCTGACCAGGGGTGCTGTCTGTATGAAGTTTGTATGTTCTCCCTGTGACCGCAAGAGTTTTCGCCGAGATTTTCGGTTTCCTCCCCTACATACAGGTTTGTAAGTTTATTGGCTTGGTATGAATGTAAAATTGTCCCTGGTGTGTAGGATGGAGCTAGGGTACAGGGTGATTGCTGGTCAGTGCAGACTTGGCGGGCCGAAGGGTCTGTTTCTGCACTCTATCTCTAAACTAAACTAAATAATTCTGTCCCTCCCACTGGTCCTCTTCTCCACTGGCACAAACTTGCCATTCTTCCCACACCCACGCCAAAGTTGATCACTATTCATGAAGATTAAGGGGTCTCTGGAGACTTCCTCAGGAACTTGGTGTCTCTGCGTCCAGCCTCAGGAGTTGTGCACACACCAGTTGTGGTTTGCAAGTTTGCAGGTTGAGAGTTGCCAAGTTTGCTCATGACCCCAGCCTTACTCCACCGAAGGCAATGCTTTGCTTTCAGCCTCTGTTGAGCATTAAGCCCTGTCTTTAAGCCTGTTCTCAATTAGTGTTCACGTGCTACTGGATACGTCGGGACATAAATAACACTACATCCTTGCTCCTTGCAAGAATAATTCTTTTTCACTTTGGCACTATAACTAGTGTTGGATTGGGAAGTGTTACTAATTCGTAGCTAAAAACAAACTTCCGAAGGAACTCTGCTGCCTGACCTGCTGAATTCCTCCAGCAATTTGTTTTTTGATTCGGATTCCAACACCTGCAGTCTCTTGTGTACCTCTTTAATAGTCCATGGTTTCTTGGAAATGTCCTGAAAACAGCAACACAGGTGGTGAAGTTGGCATATGTCTTGCTTTTCTGCGCAGTTCAGGGCATGAAACAAAACAGTTTGGATATTATGTTGCATCTATACAAAGCACCCTTTGGACCATAGGTGGAGTAGTGTATGCAGTTCTAGCGTCCACAATGTAGAAGAATGTTATTAGACTGGAGATAATGCGGAGCAGATTGACTAGGATATTGGTCAGAGGGCTAGTTTGGCACGATGGCGCAGCGGTCAAGTTGTTGCTTTACAGTGCCTACAGTGCCAGAGACCCAGGTTCTCCCCGTGACCACATGGGTTTCCTCCGAGATCTTCGGTTTCCTCCCACACTCCAACGACTCCAAAGTACAGGTTCGTAGTTTAATCGATTGGTATTAATGTAAAATTGCCCCTAGTGTGCGTAGGCGGGTGTTAATGTGCGGGTGCCGCTGGTCAGTGCGGACTCGGTGGGGCGGTTTCCTCACTGTATCTCTAAACGAAACTAAACTGAACCTAACTAGATTTTATTGAGCGTGTAGATTGGATAGGTTTAGCTTGTTCTTCCTGGAATGAAGGAGTTGCTGGTGGGGGTCCATGGGGGGCTGGAGGAACATTGGCCAACTAGTTTCACTGTCAACCTGCTTAGTTTCACTGTTCGGCTTCTTCGGCACTCGGCAGCTTTGACCGCCCCGGGCCGCGGAGTTGAACCGGCCCGCTCGTGGAGCGCGGTTCACCCGCGGGACTTATTTACATCACCCAGTGTGGTCACAACATCGGAGGCCCGGGTCGCCTCAGCGCAGAGGAAGAGGAAGAGGAAGAAGGGAAGAGACAAAGACAAGATTTTTGCCTTCCACCACAGTGAGGGGGTGTCTGGTGAACTCACTGTGATGGATGTTAAATATGTGTTTATTGTGTGTTTTTGTTATTTACTATATGTATGACTGCAGGCAACGAAATTTCGTTCAGACCGCAAGGTCTGAATGACAATAAAGTTTTCCAAGTTCCAAGTTTGTATCCACTTGTTATCATCTTCTCCACGTCCAACAATGGACCTTTGTGGATCCACCTTTCCTTGATCATCTGGCTGAATTTGATTTGTTCATTGCATACCTTTCATTCATTTGTTCTTTGTACCTTTTCATACCTCTAGTTTCCCTCTCCCCTGACTCTCACTTCTGAAGAAGGGTCGCAGCCCGAAACGTCACCTATTCCTTTTCTCCCAGGATGCTGCCTGACCCACTGAGTTACACCAGCATTTCGCATCGATCTGAGGGGTGACTTGGCGGGTGTATATCATTATGAGAGACAGCGATAGGGTAGATTGTCTTTTGGTTTTGCCGTGGCATGTGTATCAAAATCAAGAGGGCATTGTTTTTGGGTGAGGGTTTTAAAAGTATTCTGAGGGGCATTTTTTTTTTAATACTGCTTGGTTAATAAAGTGTCAGAGGTTATGGGGAGAAGGCAGGAGAATGGGGTTAGGAGGGAAAGATAGATTTGCCATGGTTGAATGATGGAGTAGACTTGCTGGGCCAAATGGCCTAATTCTACTCCTATCACTTATGACCTTATGACTTCTGACATCTGGAACTCTAGGTTATGAGCTGCTTCAGAGTGCTTTAGAGTCATAGAGTAATACAGTGTGGAATCAGGCCCTTCAGCCCAACTTGCCCACACTTGCAACATGACCCAGCTACACTAGTCCCACCTGCCTGTGTTTGGTCCATATCCCTCCAAACTTGTCCTATCCATGTACCTGTCTAACTGTTTCTTAAATGTTGGGATGGTCCCAGCCTCAACTACCTCCTCTGGCAGCTTGTTCCATGCACCCACCACCCTTTATGGAAAGGAAGGTGTGTGCAGGGGCATAGGAGCTGGGCAGATTAGAAGGAGTGTGGGTGTAGCGTTACTGAAATTGTAGAATTCAGTGTTAATGCCATTGGGTTGGCAGCTTCCCATACAGAATATGAGGTGCTGTTCTTCCAGTTTGCGTGTGGCCCTACTCTGGCAGTGGAGAAGGCAGACAGCTCCAGCTGGCCTTGGTGAGCAGAGCACAAATATTCAGCAAAGCAGTCAGCTAGACTACACTTGATGTCACCAATATCGAGGAGAAGTAGTTATGGGTGGGGAAAGATGGGTCATAACATCCCCTCCCCACTCCCTTCTGCTTTCTGCAGAAACCACTCACTCCGTGACACGTTAGTTCGTTCATCACCGCCCACCTACCCCCTCTCCATGGTAGGGTCAACCTGAATCACTGGCCAACCTGAGGAGTACCTTCAGCAACAGACTGGTTCAACCAAGACGCAGTACAGAATCCCACATGAGATCCTTCTTCCCTATGGCTATCAAACTATACAACTCCTCCCCCTTCTGTTGTGAGGTAGACTGACTCCCCTCGCCACATCTCCTCCTCCCTAATCTTTGCACATCCCCAATCCTTTCCACTCGTCATTTTAATTTCATGTTTCATGTATCTTGTGTTTTATGGCTGTTGGCAGATCAATTTCCTATCTGGGATAAATAAAGTTCTATTATATCGTATTGGGCTTATATACAGGATATTCAGGCTAGATGCAGGAAAAACGTTCCCCATGTTGGGGGAGTCAAGAACCAGGGGTCACAGTTTAAGAATGGGTGGGCCATTTAGGACTGAGATGAAAAAAAACGTGTTCACCCAGAGTTGTGCATCTGTGGAATTCTCTGCTGCTGAAAGCAGTGGAAGCCAATTCACTAGATGTTTTCAAGAGAGATTTAGATATAGCTCTTATGGCTAACGGAATCAAGGGATATGGGGAGAAAGTAAGAACGAGGTACTGATTTTGGATGATCAGCCATGATTATATTGAATGGTGGTGCTGGCTCATAGGGCCGAATGGTGTACTCCTGCACCTATTTTCTATGTATCGTATCCTATGGCTTATCCCTCCTCAGGCACCTTCCCTTGCAACTGCAGGGGGTGCAAAACCTGTTCCAATGCCTCCTCCCTCACTCACCTCCATTCAGGGTCTGCTAAAACCGTTCCAGGTGAGATAAAGGAGGTCACATCGAGAGCACTGACTGCATCAGGGATCAGTGCTTGAACCTCTGTATTTGTAATATATATAAATGAATTGGATGAAAAATTTGGTGGATTGATAGTTTAGTTTTAGTTTATTGTCACGTGTACCGACAATACATGTGTTCACTAGTGAGCGGAAAGACAATGCATGATTATAATAGAGCCACCCACATAATAAAGTGAATAACGCAAATAATATTTAGTGCAAGATAAAGTCCAGTATAGTCTGATTAAAGATGGTCCAAGGGTCACGAATGACGTAGAGAGTACCTCATGACTGCTCTCTAGTTGTAGGTAGGATGGTTTAGTTGCCAGATAATAGTTGGAAGAAGCTGTCCCTGAATCTGGAGGTTGTTTAAGAAGGAACTGCAGATGCTGGAAAATCGAAGGTAGACAAAAATGCTGGAGAAACTCAGCGGGTGAGGCAGCATCTATGGAGTGAAGGAAATAGACAATGTTTCGGGTCGAGATCCACCCGAAACGTTGCCTATTTCCTTCGCTCCATAGATGCTGAATCTGGAGGTGTGTGTTTTCGCACTTCTATACTTTTTGCATGATGGGAGAGGGGAGAGGATGGAGTGGCCAGGGTGCAACTCATCCTTGATTATGCTGCTGGCCTTGCCGAGGCAGCGTGAGGTGTAAATGGAGTCAACGGAAGGGAGGTTGGTTGGCGTGATGGTCTGAGCTGCATTCACAATTCTCAGCAATTTCTTGCGGTCTTGGATGGAGCAGTTCCCAAACCATGATGCATCCTGATAAAATTCTTCCTACGGTGCATCTGTAGACATTGATGAGAGTTGATGGGAACATGCCAAACTTTCTAAGCCTTCTAATGAAGTAGAGGCATTGGTGCACTTTCATGGCAAAAGCTTCTTGCACTAATTAAGTTACAAACACTAATGGGGAAGTTGAAGTCACTCTTCACAACAACTATGTTGCTTTTACATCCTTCCATAATCTGTCTACATATCCGTCCCTCTATCTTTTTGCAAGCTATTGTGAGGCCTGTATTAATCCCATCAGAGTGACTGCACCTTTCTTGTTTTTGAGCTCTACTCATATTGCCTCGGTAGATGAACCTTCCAGTATGTGCTTTTTGAGTTCAGCTGCGACATTCTTCCCGAATGGTAATGCAACTCCTCCACCTCTTTTACTCCCCTCTCTATTTCAGTTGAAATCTCGAAACCCTGGAATATTAAATTGCATTTCCTCTCACAACTCTCACAATTCCTGCCCTCTCACAACCAGTTCTCTGTGATGGCCACAACATATCTATGCACTGATCCGGGCTCTTCGTTGATGTGCTTTACTCAAACTACTCTCTGTATTGAAATAAACACACATCAGGCCATCAGTCTCAGCATATTCATTAACCTGCCTCTCCTTCCCTATTCTTTCCGTTCAGAATTATAACTTCCACATTCCCATCAATCCCACCCAACCCTTGCCCCTCCAAATTAAACCCTTTAGAGTTAACCTCCTTGCGAGGATATTAGTTCCCCTCCAGTTCAGGTACAACTCATCCCTCTTCACCCCTCTTGTACGGGTCTCGCCCTTCTTGAAAGAGGGTCCAATGAACCAAGTATCTGAAGCCCACCCTACTGTCCCAGCTCCTTTGCCTTGCATTGAACTGCGCTGTCTTTCTATTTCTTGCCTCACTCACTCATCACACAGCACAGTGGCATAGTGATAGAGTTGCTGCCTTACAACATCAGAGACCCAGGTTTGACCCTGACTATGTTGAGTCTGTGCAGAATTTGTACCTACTCCCTGTGACCGCATGGGTTTCCCCCGGGTACTCTGGATTCCTCCCACATTCCAAAGGCGTGCAGTCTAATTGTAGGTTAATTGACCTCTGTAAATTGCCCCTAGTGTGTCGCAAGCGAAAATGGGATAACATAGAACTCGTGTACAGACGATCGCTGGTCAGCACAGACTCAGTGGGTCAAAGAGCCTGTTTCCATGCTGCATCGATAAATTACACAAAACTAAACTAAACACAGGTAGTAGTTAGTTTAATGTACCACCCATGTTCAAGGCAGAGGTTGAAACTAAGTGAAGCCTTTGGGAATCAGTAAATGTTAAACTCTGCCACAGTTTTTAGTGTCCTGCTGTTAAACCTAAGATCCAGCAGCAATCCTCAGAATGCACACCCAATATTTAATAATGCTAATGGGCTCAAGTTTCACATGCTCAAATATCTCCCTAATTTCATTCAAACCATGACTGTTTATTTTTAATAAAGGAATTGGGGGAAGTTTATTTGTTTTGTGTTCCTCGATGCCAAGTAAAATGAATGTCTTGGATGCTAGATTAGCTGTGCTGAATGAAAGCAAAGAGATCAGGAAGCAAACAGCAGCCGTGGCTTCCCCTGGAGGGCAGGGTGTTTCCACTGCTGAGACTGTGTACATCCAACGTTGATGCTCCTTATGAGGTTCAAGAAGACTGGGGTAGACACACAATGCTGGAGTAAGTCAGCGGGACAGGCAGCATCTCCGGAGAGAAGGAATGGATGACGTTTCAGGTCGAGACCCTTCTTCAGATTGATGTCAGGGGAGAGGGTGGTACAGAGAGAAAATGTAGTCAAAGACAGTAAGACTGGTGGGAGAACTGGAAAGGGGGAGAAAGGGATGGAGAGAGGGTGAAAGCAAAAGCTGCTTGAAGTTAGAAAAGTCAATGTTCATACCGCTGGGGTGTAAGCTACCCAAGCGAAATATGAAGTGCTGTTCCTCCAATTTGCACTGAGCCTCACTCTGACAATGGAGGAGGTCAAGACCGAAAGGTCAGATTGGGAATGGGAAGGGGAGTTAAAGTGCTGAGCAACCGGGAGATCAGGTAGGTTTTGGCGGACTGAGCAGAGTTGTTCAGCGAAACGATCGCCAATATGCAGGGGTATTGGGGTGAGGTGGATGGGATGGAGGGAGAGGGGAGGGTGGCTGAGGCAGTCAGGAGGAGAGGAAACAAGGAGCAAAGGGATAAAGAACAAAGAGATTGCCTTCACAATCAACTAAAACAAATGGGCAGTAGAGTTGCTGCCTTACAGGGCCAGAAACCCGGGTTCGAGCCTGACTTTGGGTGCTGTCTGTACGGTGTTTGTATGTTCTCCCCGTGACCTCGTGGGTTTTCCCCGTGTGCTCTGGTTTCTTCCCACTTTCCAAAGATGTACAGGTTTGTAGGTTAATTGGCTTTGGTATAGATTGACCCTACTTTGTAGGATAGTTCTAATGTACAGGGATCGCTGGTCGGCACCAACTCGTTGGGCCAAAGGGCTTGTTTCCACGCTGTGTCTCTAAACTAAACTAAACTAATAAAAACTAGAACTGGGTCCTAAATATGTTGTTTTTCCAAAATCTGATGGATGGGCCCACAATCGCATGCTTGTGAGGAAATGATGGATGTTGACTTTTTTTTGGATAAAAATTGAGGTAAATGATCTGTAGCCTGGGAGGCAAGGTCAAAACTGCAGAAGAGATGCAGTAGGTCGAGTCGCATCTATGGAGGTGCAGGGATTGTCAATGTTCCTTTATCAGGACTGTGTGAAGGGGAAATAGTTAGTATGAAGGGAGGTGTGTGAAGCAGGAGATGGGAAACATTAGGCAGATCCTGGTGAGCAGGTTTTAACATAGAATGTACACCACAGAAAAGGAACAGAAACAATGTCTGTGTCAAACACGTGAAACCAATCCCTTCTGCCTGCACGTGATACATTCCCTGCATATCCATGTGTCTATTTGGGTTGCACAGACATGGAAGGAGCTACCAGAGGAAGCTGTAGTGATGAGTATGGTTACAATGAAAGGCATTTAGACAGGGACATGAATGGAATAAATTTAGAGTGATACGTGCTAAGTGAAGGTAAATAGGACTATCTCAGATAGGCATCTTGCTTTGCATGGATGAGTTGAATATGGCCTGTATCCATGCTGTATAATGCTTTGCTTGAGAAAGTACATAATTTAACTGAAAGTTAGCTAACTGGGCAGTACAGTGTTGCCTCAGTACTCAACTGTAATGTGAGTTTAGACTTACTCTAGATCAAGTCTTTGGTCACGGACTTGAATCCATGGGCTTTTAACCTACTCTCTGAGCAAGGTATTTTATCTAATCTCCCATTTCATGAGTTTACTGATCATCTGATAATGCTGTCGTTCCCTCGATCAATGGAAGAAATCCACTGTCACTCCATGGGGTGACATTCGATTAAAAAACACATGAACTGTTCCTGCAAACTGCTGAATAATAGTCACAGAAAACAATTGTTCATAAAACTATCAGAAGATTTATGATTTATGATTTATGACAGAAGGAAGCTATTCGGCCCATTGTGTCCATGCTAGCTGACCTGATTGCACTTCCAGAACCTGGTCCATGACCCTGTTCCAGAAGAGAGGTTAAGCAGATTCTGGAGCAGACATGCAGCAGGAACAGTTTAATGCAGACTAGTTTGAGGTAACACCTTGGTAGAGTGAAGTAGAACAGATTCACCTAGTACACATAAAGTGGAAAAACAATGACGGTGTCAAAACATAGTTCCTGCAAACTGCTGAATCACAGAAAACAATGATTCACAGAATTACCAGAAGAGTTATGACACAGAAGTAGGCCATTCAGCCCATTGTGTCTGTGCTAGCTGAAAGAACAATCAAACCTGATTCCACATCCAATACCTGGTCCATGACCCTTTACTCTTTAGGCTTTAGACATACAGTGCGGAAACAGACCCTTTGGCCCACTAAGTCAACACCAACCTGCTATCACCACATACAGTACACTAACACTACCCTGCACACTAGGGACAATTTACAATTTTACTTAAGCCAATTAACCTACAAACCTGGATGTGTTTAGAGTGGGGGAAGAAACCGAAGCACCCACAGAAAACCCCATGATCACATGGAGAACGTACAAACTCCGTAGAGACAGCACCTGTAGTCAGGATTGAACTGCCGCTCAAAGGCAGCATCTCTACCCCCGCTGTGCCACTTTGTCACCCTCAGTCACAAATGGAACCCTGTCAGTCACAACTGTTCAGTACACTTCTACATACTGTTTAAATGTGATGAAAGTTAATTTCTGTTTCCAGCATCCAGTTGGCCAGTGAGTTCCTGATTGCCGCCACATTCTGAGTAATAATCTCTTACCTCATCTCGTCTTAAGCCTTCGTGGTGGAAGATTGCAACCTTTACGTGGTCCGCCCTGTTTTGACGAATGCAATCAACCTGGTGTGCATAATCAAATAAGATGAAACAGAACAAGTTATCCTACAACTTTAGGCTGAACACGCCATATGCATGAAGAAGAAGTCTTAAGCCTTTCATTGATGACCTCTATCTCCCTGGTTTTTGGCTACTCTACTGAGAGAAATCAATCCTTCATATCTATCTATGCCTCCCAGAATTTTATATGTATTAGTCCTTCATATCTATCTATGCCTCTCAGAATTTTATAAGTATCTCCCACAGCCTCCCCGATTCCAATTTTGCTTCACTGCTACCATTTTCCAAACCTGCAAATTGTAAACTGTGGTTTGCGAATGTCCTCTCGACTGGGGTGGAAGATTGCAACCTTCACGTGGTCCGCCCTGTTTCGACGAATGCAATAATCCGGCGTGCACAATCAAATAAGATCAAATAGAACAAGTTGTCCTACAACTTTAGGCTGTGCGCGCCATACGCAAGAAGAAGTCCTCTACCCTCTCTTCAGTGCGATTTTAGCTCTTCTGTCATGAAATCTGATTCCAGGTACAGTAAAACGTTGATAATCCAGCACGCACGGGATCTTGGTGCAGCTGGACTAACTGTTTTTTGGGTGATTGCTTGTTATATCAAAAAAACAGCACTAAAACATGGTGAATCCTGTACACTGTCTCCATGCATTATTCCTTTATGCATGTACTTAACTAAGATTGTGCATAATGTAGAAACAAAGGACAGTAGATGCTGGTTTGTACCAAAGATAAACGCAAAGTGCTGGAGTTACTCAGCAGGTCAGGCAGCATCTCTGGTAAAAAAAGACGGGTGACGTTTCGGTCCAGGGCCCTTCTTCAGACTATTCTGAAGGGTCTCGACCCGAAACGTCGCCTATCTCCTTCGCTCCTTAGATGCTGCTGCACCCGCTGAGTTTCTCCAGCTTTTTGTGTACCCTCGATTCTCCAGCATCTGCAGTTTCTTCTTTAAAAATTTCATTATACTTCTTCAGAGTCTAAAGAAGGGTCCTATGCGAAACATCACCCATCCCTTTTCCTGCTAAATGACTCCAGGAATTTGTGTCTGTCAAAATTGTGCTTATGTATAATAGTAAGATTAAACGAGAACTCACCTGTTCGAAGTTTGATCGTTATTTTACGAGGAGTTACGATGAGGGATTACGTAAGAACCCGCCTCACGCTGGTAAACGGCATACTTCAAAGCAACGGCATGAAAAACACAGAACACCAAAGCCGGAGTAACATAGTAAGGCTCATAAAAAGACTTAGAACCACCATTTGATCATTTATTTTACGAGGGTGGGAGTGGAGGGCACGTAATCCCTCAACGTAACTCCTCGTAAAATAACGATCAAACTTCGAACAGGTGAGTTCTCGTTTAATCTTACTATTTTACTTCGGAGTCACGTGAGTGACTACGTGAAGAGTTTTAAAGCTTTCTGTGTTTTTTATGTCGTAGAATTAATCCGTACGACAATCCGGCTAAGTAAACACATACATGAGAAAGCACACACAAATGTTAGATCTTTTCACAATCAAGTTTTTTAATGGCTGAAAGACCATATAATACCCTCCTTATATTTGAGGGAAAAAATGATTACAAGTGACAAAAAATATCAGTGACTACACAACTGATTATAGCAATTAATAGCAAACAAAGCAGGTGATTATAGTGCTCCCAACACCGCGTGTCCAAAGCTTGTCATAGTGTGAACAGGTTTGTTGTAGAACTTTGAAAAAGTTTCTTCTTTACTCCACCCTGCGATTTTTAAAAATATGCTCAAGAGGTACGTCCCCGCCCCTTCATCGCGGACGTAGCTGCCGCCCTGGTGGAGTGAGATTTGAAGACATCAGTGTCTATTCCCGCTAAAACCAACACCTGTTTAAACCATTTTGAGATAGTTTGAACTGAAGCTTTTTGTGTGTGGCTTTTTGTGCGTAAGCAGCAATGTCTTTTTCGTTTCCTCGAAAAGTGTCCGTCACTTTAATACATTGTTTCAAATGTCTAACCACACACAAAACAAGCTCAATATGAAAAGCTTGAAAAGTTACCTTTGTTCCAGATCTCCCTGGTCTACTTTGTTTGATCAGATCGTAAACATAGAATACAACGTTATCTGTAGTCACATGCATACAGTCTAAACGCAACATTTGTAAAGTTTGCACTCTTTGGGCTGAGACCAGTGACATTAACATGACCAATTTCAATGTTAACCTATCCAATGACAACCCTTCAATTGGCGTCCATTCTCTAAGTAGAGCAAGTACTATGCTCACCATCCCAAATCTCTGTATATCTAGGTTTTGGCGGATTCATGTGAAAAATTCCTTTCATGAATCGTGATATTAATGGATGCGACCCAATTGATTTCTCACCATCATAAGTCCTAAATAGGACGACAAGACACTGCGTGCAGTGTTAATGGCACTGTAACTTAAATGTTGACCAAAGCGCAAATTGGCAAGGAATTCCAAAACATGAGTAACATTCACATAATCATCAGAAATATTTTGACTGTGTGCAAAATTCTTCCTATTTCTTAATATGTGTCATATATTGTTTCTGTGTGCTATCTCGCCATGATGTGCCAATAACTGTCAAGTTTGGTCCGACAATCCCAGTTCCTGTAGTGGTCTGGTCAAAACCTGCAGATTAACAAATTCATATATGCATATAATGGGTAATCTTCATTTGGTTACTGGATTAGTCAAGATATCACTACAGTTAAGAATCTGCATATACGGTTCTTTAATCATATTCAGCATAACTGGGAACCAAGGTTGAGTTGGCCAATTTGGTACTACCAACAATCCGGAAGCTGAATCTTGCTCTATTTTCTTCAAGCATCTCTGATCAGAGCAAATGGTGGAAAAGCATAAAAGAACATTTTTCCCCAGTGTAATAAAAATGCATCTACTGCAACTGCGTCCGATCGTGTTCCCAAGACACATAATGAGGCAATGATGATTAAGCCTAGATGCAAACAAATCAATTTCTGGCAACCCAAATCGTCGAACAATATTCTTAAATATTGGTGGCTTAAACATCCATTTCGTATTATCTTTAAAAATCCTGGACCTTTCATCTGCTACCACATTGTCTTTACCTGAAGTATAGCTTACTGCAATCCATATCTGCCGACCAATACACCATTGCCATATCTCATTGACCAGACAATCACATGATACTGATCCAACTCTCCCCATGTGATTAATGTAAACCACAGCTGTTTTATTGTGTAATTGTATTAACACATGCAGACCTTGTTTAGCACAACAATATGCTTTAAAGCCCATAAAAGGCCCCCAATAACTCCCAATAGTTAATACCATACTCTTGGAGAAACACTTGTTCTTCAGTTTTCCATCTACCTCCACAACTGGAGGATAAATCTGTGGCCCCCATCCGAGAGCACTAGCATCTGTATGTAAACCATTTCAGCTGTTTAATCATAATATTTATTAGCAGCTTGTGGGACATTTTCCTTTTTTAACCCACCATTGTAAATTCCAATACAGCTTCTTTTGTTAATTACATAGGCCTGTCAAATGGCCTGCCTTCTCTTTGAGAGCTTGTATCTTGTACCTCGAAGATATCAATAAATATAATGAACCAAATTCTAGTGCAGGAAATGCTGCTAGCAGTTCATCAATGTTTGACACCATTTCTCGGATGGAAGGATAAGGTTTTGAATGAGATAATGACAAGTTACCAAAATATCATCGACTTTATCTGTTGGTAAAGGTATTAACATAGTCACTGAGTTAATTACAAACCCCAAAAGTAAATTGTTTGTGCTGGCTGCAGCTGGGCTTAATTAGATGAATTAAGAACCTTAGCTTCCACAAAGCTTTAGTAACTGAAAACTGAGTCCTCAGCTGACTCCTGATAATCACTAATGACCAGAATGTCATTGAGATAAGCCATAATGATGTGCATTTTGTGCTCTAATTGGGCTAAACTGGTTTCAACAGTTTCGTAAAGAGTAAAAAAGCTGAACTCAGTCCATTTGGCAAAGCTTAACTGCCATAATTGTCACAACCAATTAAAATTTAAGTATCACCGAGACCTGATGCATAGGTACAGAATAATAGGCGTCTTTTCATCAATCTTAGCCATATAACAACCTGCTGAATTAAATATTTTGCAGTATTCAATGTCTCCATTTGAACATGTTTGTATTCTACAAACTTATTTAGACCTGTAAGGTCCAGAATACTTCTGCAACCATCATCCTGTAATGCCTTCTAACATTAAAGACAAATTTATGCTCGTGTTCAAAAACCTTTTCCATTACCTCTTTTCCAGATAATTAGGCAATGGTGAACATAAATCTCTGCTTTTCCAATTGCAGAAAAACACGAAAACATAAGCAGTTTATTCTGTACAGGAGGGATTAACCTCTTTTTTTAAAAGTAATAGTAGCTAATGAAACTGCTCGTAATATACTGATCAAAATAATAGTAAGCCAGTCTTAATAAACTTTTTGTAATCTCCCTCTAACTGGAGATTAATCCGCAGTTTCTTAAGCAGGGAACAAGTCTTTAATTCCTCTGCATATGAGCGTGGTGTTCTCCTTATCCCCTGAATTCGGGTAAGTATTTGGTTGTGCAATACAATAAAACTTCCTTGACATATTTCTGCCTATATTTCCATATCAAATCCCTTTCTGGCGAAAATACCTTTTCGTCCAAAGACGAAGGTTTCATGCAGCTAAAAATTTAGCTTTTCATCCAATTTCAATAAGTTAGGCAGATTACTCCAAACAGATAACCAAGAGCTTAAACACCACTTGCTTGACACAGGTATGCAACCTTGGGTGAAAAAATGGCCCAAATAGCCATTTATATTATATAAAATTTCATAGAAAGAATTGCACAATAGCGTCTTTATTATGTTTTCCTTTCATTTGCCCAAAAGCCATAATAGCAGCAGAATAATTTGTGAGGATTTTTAAACCTCACTATTTGACGCTCTCATATTTGGAGTCATGGATGCCCATATTAACGATAAACCGTAGCTCTTCCAATGAGGCACAATTCCTGTGCTGTGCAATTTTAATATTTTCAATCATCACAGAATCATGAAGTTGTGAGATACCATATATATATGTTGGCAGCTAGGATTTCTTCCATAGCCTCACCACTTCCTTCATATAATAAGCAAAACCTTTTGCTATTCCATGCATCTTTGGCCTCTTTTCATATTTTTCATTTTATTTTTATTTTTATTTTGTGGTGTGCTTTCAAAAATGCAAATCACCATCAACAGGGTCTGCCTTCTGCAGCCCTAAATCAATTGGGATTTCATCCCATGAGACTTCTTCCGGCCCAAATCCTGGGTCCGGAGTTCCAACTTCCAATTAGGCCCATGGCCATAATTCAGAATAATTAAACCCCTCAGGGCTAACCTTAGGAACCTTCAGGGTACTATGACCCAGTCTCATAATAATTGGAGAACTTTCTCCATATGCTCCATAATCATTCCACATAGTTTACTTATGTGGAGGACTTTTCAATGTCAGAGTCATCAGAACCACGGACCTCTCAGATTTTTATTTTATTTTATTTTCCATTTTTACATATTCGGGAGCATTTCTCTCCGTGGTTATCATTTTGTAAACTAATTCGCTAACGGTATATCTGCGGCCACCGGTATCGGAACCGGCTCCGCACTAGCTTTCCCGTATATTTATTTTTCACCCCAAGAAGCATTTAACCCGCGAATATAAATTTACTTCATCATTTGTGCTTATCCAGCACTAATATGACTCTGACCTGTTTTAACAAATTTCCTATACTGCTGGACCTACCCAGCGCCCGCTAAAAAACCCCCAACTTTACTGTTCTTACCTGCGGGCCGTTCCGACCGCTGCGAGGAGCTGCTCCTTACTGCAGCTCCACCTTCTGGCCGTCAGCGTCGACGTCATGCCGTTACCAGCGTGAGGCGGGTTCTTCACGTAGTCACTCACGTGACTCCGAAGTATAATGATATTTTTACTGCATGCATAAAACAAATTTTACTGTACCCCGGTAAATGTGACAATAAACCATCAATACCCCAACCCATCTTTAATTCACTTTCTCTTAAACATTCCAAGTAGAATAAGTCAAGAGTCAAGAGTTTTTTATTGTCATATGTCCCGGACGGGGCAATGAAATTCTTACTTGCTGCAGCACAACAGAATATGTGAATATGTAAACATTGTATATAACAGGGAAAAAAAAGAAAAAGGTCAATAAATAACAAATATAGTGCAAATAACAAATAATAATAGTCTTTTGCAGTTCAGAGCTCATAGCTTATTAGTTGTGTATAATAGCCTGATGGCTGTGAGAAGAAGCTGTTCCTGAACCTGGACGTTACAGTCTTCAGGTTCCTGTACCTTCTTCCTGATGGCAGTGGTGAGATAAGTGTGCGGCCAGGATGGTGTGGGTCCTTGATGATTTTGGCTGCCTTTTTGAGGCAGCGACTACGGTAGATCCCTTCGACAGTGGTGAGGTCAAAGTCGGTGATGGACTGGGCAGTGGTCACAATTTTTTGTAGTCTTTTTTGCTCCTGGACATTCAAGTTGCCAATGATGCAACCAGTCCATGATGCAACCAGTCAGATACTCTCTACCGTGCACATGTGGAAGTTTAGGAGAATTCTCTTCGACATGCCGAATCTCCTAATCTTCTCAGGAAGTAGAGTCGCTGATGTTCTCAGGAAATAGAGTCACTAACTATTCAGGGCCCCAGTGGGTGGGAAGCGAGCATAGGTATCAGATTCCCAGGGACTAAGACAGAAATCGGAAGGAATTGGTGTGGTGAATGGTAGGGAGCACAACGAACATGACTTGGTAGCCTAGATGTTAAACCACTAGAATTCCATAGTGGATTATCAGAAGGTAGATAAAATATTCAGCGGGTCAGGCAGCATCTATGGAGAGAAGGAATAGGCGACGTTTCATGTCGAAACCCTTCTTCAGACTGATGTCGGTGGGGGGGGGGGGGGGGGGGGCTGGAAAAAGAAAGGAAGATGCAGAGACAGGAGGCTTGTGGAAGAGCTGGGAAGGGGGAGGGGAAGGAGGGAGAAAGCAAGGACTACCTGAAATTGGAGGTCAATGTTCATACCACTGGGGTTCCACCAATTTGCGCTGAGCCTCACTTTGGCAATGGAGGAGGCCCAGGAGAGAAAGGTCAGATTCGGAATGGGAGGGGGAGTTGAAGTGCTGAGCCAGCGGGAGATCAGGTTGGTTAGTGCGAACTGAGCGGAGATGTTGGGCGAAGCGATCGCCAAGTCTGCTCTTGTTCTCGCCGATGTAGAGAAGTTGACACCTGGAGCAGTGGATGCAATACATGAGGTTGGAGGAGGTGCAGGTGAACCTCTGCCTCACCTGGAACGACTACTTGGGTCCTGGGATAGAGTCAAGGGGAGGAAGGTAAAGCAACAAGTGTAGCATTTCCTGCGGTTGCAAGGGACGAATTGACCAAGAAGTTACGGAGGGAATGGTCTCTGCGGAAAGCAGAAAGGGGAGGAAGGTGTGGCCAGTGGTGGGATCCCATTGTAGGTGGCGAAAATGTTGGAGAATTATATGTTGTATGGCTGATGGGGTGGACAAGGGGGACTCTGTCCTTGTTACGAGTAGGGGGATGGGGAGTGAGAGCGGAATTGCGGGGTATAGAGGAGACCCTAGTGAGAGCCTCATCTATAGTCGAAGAGGGGAATGAGGACATCTCCAATGCACGAGCCTGGAACACCTCATCCTGGGTGCAGATGCGGCGTAGACGGAGGAATTGGGAATACAGGAAAGCAGGGCGGGCAGAAGTGTAGTCCAGAAAGCCATGGGAGTCAGTGGGTTTGTAGTAGATGCCAGTCAGTAATCTGTTACCTGCGATGGAGATGGTGAGGTCTAGGAATGGTAGGAATGGTCCAGGTGAATTTAAGTGCCGGATGGAAATTAGTGGTGAAATGGATGAAATCAGTGAGTTTATCTGAGTCTCACTGTGCTGAGGATGGTGAATCTGTGGAATTCTTTGCCACAGAAGGCTGTGGAGGCCAAGTCAGTGGATGTATTTAAGGCAGAGATAGATAGATTCCTGATTAGTATGGGTGCCAGAGGTTATGGGAAGAAGGCAGGAGAATGGGGTTAAGAGTGAGGTCTAGGTCAGCCATGATTGAATGGCAGAGTAGACTTGATGGGCCGAATGGCCTAATTCTGTTCTTATCACTTATGATATGATCTATGATCTTATGAGTAATAGAAAGGATTCTAACACCACTGGGAATGACCTGCCCAGATTCTCCACCAGATGGAGAAAAGTGATGAGAAGATCATTCTCCAGATAGCCAAGAGGTTAGAGGGAAATGAAATAAAGGTGTTCAAAATCATGAGTCAATCAAGAGAAACTGCTTCCACTTTCAGGGTAGCAGTAGCCTGAGGACTCAGATTCCGGCAATAGAATCCGTGGGGAAAAGAGATAATTATTTTTGCACAGTTGCAATTTGGACGGCTTTGAATGATCTGTTCTGTGGTTACTTCCAAAAGTCATTAACATTTTAATTGGAGAACATTGCAGAACCAGGGGATTGACTAGAGAGTTGCACTATAAAGGTACAGCACTGACACAATGGCTGAATGGCCTCTTGCAAAGCTAAATGTTGGACTTAGTTTGGAAATGTGAACCACAGGCTGTGATTTATTCTGCTGTTGCAAAGAAACACTCTAACCGATGCGATGGATGCTGTGAAGATTGTGAAGATGAGATGATTGGGGGGGGGGGGGGGGGGGGGGGGGGGGGGGGGGGGGGGGGGGGGGGGGGGGGGGGGGGGGGGGGGGGGGGGGGGCAACATTTGCTGTGTTTGGGGAATGAAAGTTTGGAAATTATCCTTTTGTACAGTTGGTGATAGAGTTAGGAGAAGCATTTAAGAAAGAACTGCAGATGCTGAAAAAAATCAAAGGTAGACAAAAATGCTGGAGAAACTCAGCGGGTGAGACAGCATCTGTAGAGCGAAGGAATAGGTGAAGTTTCGTGTTGGACTGAAGAAGGGTCTCAACCCGAAACATCACCTATTCCTTCACTCCATAGATGCTGCCTCACCACTGAGTTAGGAGAAGCTGTCAGCAAAGAGAACATTACACTAAGGGTAGTGGAGATCATCCCTTGCAAACCCTGAGAGCAGGGATCAATAGTTAGTTTCAGAATTGAGATGGTGAGACAAGATATACTTCCTAGACAAGATAAATCAAGGCATATCAACAGAATCTGGTCAATATCAGCCATCGTAGATTGGTAGGATAGAACAAAAGAGCTGAAAGAGCAAGTCCACTGCTAAATTCATGCTACAAGATACAAGAGATACAAGATACAAGATACATTCTTTTGTCACATGTTCAAGTTCAAGTTTATTCATGGGTAACCCCTTGAGATGAACAGTCATCTCGTTTTCGAGGGGGTCCAACATAGACCATACAGCACAAGACATAACATACATAGAGGCTCTTATTGACACACCTACCCACACACCAATCCCAAAACCCCTCCATCCCCACTTGTTATAGTTTATGACAATTGTTAATTGACTTTACATATCCAATAATAATGTTATGTGTTACAGCATAATGTTGATGCATAATACCATATACCACCCATCAAACATCGTATGTTAGGTGGTACGTTGGACCTCCTCTTTTTCGAGGGGGTCCCACATTATTACATGATATATTTCATAGTATTGTGACATAATATTGTTACACTATACAATACAATAATACATAAGTGTAATGGCAATGCATATACAATAGCCATGCCAAATGATCACACACAGAGCAAGCTAGATAAAGGAGCTCGAAGACTCTAATACTAGAAACAGGTACATGATTTTATAAGGAAGGCTAAAAGTGTTTTTTTTTAATAGACGAAATGAGCTAATAGTTCTTATGGTACTAGGCAGAGTATTCCAGTCAGAAGGAGCTTTGAATTTAAATGCACGTCTCCCAATTTCTTTGTTAGTTCTTGGAATAAAAAAAAGGGTTGCTGAATATGTCTTAGTGAATATGAGGGTGTGTATAGTAATAGGTCTTGTTTTAAGTAAGAAGGGTAATTAAAATGGATGCATTTAAAGATGAACTGGAACCAGTGGTAGCATCTTCGAGCGTGAGGGGATAACCAGTTTAGAGTTTCGTACATAGAACAGTGGTGAGTTAGATATGGACACCTTAAAATAAATCTGCATTGAGGGGTTGAAGATGTGTATCAAATGTATTCTGATAGACAATATCAGCATAATCCAATATTTGTAATAGTAGTTGAGAGACAATTCTTTTTCTCATCTGAAAGGTAAAACAATTTATATGGCGGTAAAGAATAGCTAGATTACAGCTATGTTTTTTAGTAATCGTCTCACTATGCTGCGTAAATGAAAGCGTTGGATCGAGCCAGACACCAAGATATTTGAAATTCAATACTTGTTCTAATGGTGATCCTTCATTAAATGATATAGTCAGATCTATAGAATTACCAAGGCCTTGTCTGGTACCAAATAACATACTGCATGATTTATTTTTATTTTTAATTAATTTGTTAAATAATAGCCATTTCTGAACAGAAGTAAGATCTGATTGAAGGGATCTTTCAATTTCAGACTTGTTAGTACTAGATGTATATAACACTGCATCATCAGCATATAGTTGTGTTTGACAGTCAGAACAAATATTAGGGAGGTCGTTTATGAAAATAGAGAAAAGGAGTGGTCCCAAAGACGAACCTTGCGGGACCCCCTTCTCAAGAATTAAGGAATTGGATTGACTTCCATTAAAGGTAACACATTGGCGTCTGTTAAGAAGGTATGAGTTAAACCACATTAGATTGTTTTGAGAAAGACCAATTGAGTAAAGTTTATCAAGCAGTAGATAGTGGTCAACAACATCAAAGGCCTTGGTTAAATCAAGAAAGATGGCACCAGTGAGTTTACCATCCTCGGAAGCAGTGAACACATCGTTGGTGAGTTTTAACAGAGCTGTAGTTGTGGAGTGATTAGGTCTGAACCCAGACCGGCATGGAGATAGAATGTTGAAAGTTGAGACATAATGTGATAGCTGGTTGAACACTAGTTTCTCAAGGATTTCAGCCACCGAGTTGATAATTGAGATGGGGCGGTAATTGTTAATATCGTGTGGGTCGCCTCCCTTATGCAGTGGAGTAACATTGGCACACTTCCATGCGGAAGGGAGGGTACAAGTTGAGAAGGACAAATTAAACAGGTTGCATAATGGGTACATAATATTAACTCCTAACTTAATGAATTTAGTCTCAATATCAGTTGGTCCAGATCCACAATCATCCATTAGTTCATTAATAGCATGTTGAACGTCAACAGGTTTTATTTTTTGAAAAGAAAAAGAGCTTCTACGTGTAGAAGTAGTTGGAAAGTCACATATAATAGATGAGTCAAATACAGTAGAGCTACATACAGTAGAGAAGTGATGGTTGAAAGCATTGGATATAACAGCAGGGTCCTGAACGATGTCTTTGTTGACCCGAATCTGAGTGCTGATATTTTGATTTGATTTATTAAAAACATTATTTAGTCTTTTCCAGAATTTTTTTGGGTTATGCATGTCTTCAGAAAGATGTTTTTTAAAATAACTTGATTTAGCATTACGTGTTCATTACAAATTGTTATATGGTTATATGGTTATATGGTTCTTGTCGTACACTGATTCCTTAAGGACCTATATTTTTCCCAATCAGCAGGGTCCTTTGTTTCCCTGAAAGTCTTCCAAACTTTATCCCGCTCATTAAAAAGGTTGATCAAATTAGCACTAATCCATGGTAAATGTTTTCCCTTGACTTTTATTTCTCTCCAGGGGGCATGCTTATCGATAACTCTTGTGACTTCAGTGTATAAATAGTTCCAGGCATCCTCAACAGTTGGTATAAGTTGAAACCTGTCCCAGTTTATTGCAATCAGGTCATGCATATAATTATCATAATTAACTTTTCTACATTGTCTGACACAAATAAGTTTAGGAGGGAGATGGGAGGATTTAATCTTCCACACACAGAAAATAGCAGAATGATCGCTAAAGCAATCTGACAAAACACCAGATGTTAAAATTTGGTCAGGATGGGTAACAAGAATCCAATCTAGTAGTGATGTAGAATTGCCATGAACTCTGGTAGGTTCGTTGATTAACTGGGTCAGGTTTACACTTTTAAGCAAGTTTTTGTCGTTAGAAGAGGAGCTAGCGAGCCAGTTTTTATTGAAGTCACCAAGAAGCACTAATCATATGGGTGTTCAATAGAGGTGAGAGTGGAAATTAGGGGCTTTGTTGAGTCATGATGAACAGGGGGGGATCGATAGATAGTGCCGATAATTAGATGTTTATTCTCATGAAGTTTTAGCCTAATGAAGAGGCTTTCAAAGAGAGATGAGGTTACTTTAGGGATGGCAAATTCAGATATAAAGCGAGTTGACACGTAACAAGCCACAGCTCTCGTAGGCCTATCTGCTCTATATAATGCAAAATTATCAATATGAATATCATTGTCACAAATTTCACTATGTAACCATGTTTCTGAAAATGTTATTATGTCAGGTTTATTCTGTACAATCCAAACTCTAATTAAATCAATCTTTGGAAGAAGACTCCTAATGTTCAAATGGATGATTTTTAGGCCTTTAGCTGTATCAATTATGGATCAATTGGGTGTAGATAATGTTGGGGGAGTGGGGCAGGGAAATAGCATGAGAAATGGGACAAGAGAGCCACATGCACAGATTGACAAAAACACACACATATAGAAGACAGGACAGACAAAGCGCACAAGATCAGGCTGCGTCATTGAGAGGGAGAGAGAGAAAAATAAAAAAAAAAGCAAGCATACACACTTCAGTCTGCATAGCTCGTATTTATGCAAATAGATCAAAGTATGAAGTCCTGGACCATTTATTTTTAAATTAATTGGGCATGATAAAGCCCAAAATAGCAACATATTATCGCATATGGTTAATAAAAAACAAAAATAAACAATAAAACATCTAGATTAAACTTCATATGCCTTTAATTGTCAATTTATCAAATTTCAATATTCAAATCATTGGTAATTGATTATAATCAATTGTTTATAGGAGCCAATCCTTTACCATTCAAACAACATTTTACATTTCGTATAGAAAAGGAAAAAGAAAACTCAACTCTTAATGTTACGACGTTTTACGTCAATAGCGACCTTTTTTACGGCAGATAGTAGTAAAGCAGACATCATTTTATCAAAGTCAAAATTGAATAAAAAAATATAGCAAAAATAATAAAATGATAGAAAAAATACTAAATAGCTAAACACAGAGTTCATCGGCAGACAACATTATTGTGCTATCGCTATCGCTATCACCAGCCACTGGCCACCAATATTAGGCTGTTATATCAGAGTCCATGGAGGAGTTAATGGAGGAGAGCCCACCAAAAAATGTCTCAACTTCATCAGGAGTGCAAAAGAAATGTGTCTTGCCAGCGTGGATAACTCTCAGTGTGCAGGGAAAGATCAATGCGTATTTGATGTCACGGTCGCGTAGCAGCATCATACTCCCGGCGTCTCTTGACAAGACCAGCGCTGAAGTCCGGGTAGATATGAATCCGAGCTCCGTTGTACTCAAGGGGCACATGTTTCTCCCGGGAGAGCTTCATTATCCTCAGCTTATCCTGGAAATAGTGGAACTTCACCAGGATCGGCCTCGGACCCTTGGCTCTAGAGTTATCCTTGCGACCGGTATGGTGACAGCGCTCAATCACAAGAGGAGTGGGGAAATTCCCTTCACCGAGGAGCTGCGGTATCAGACGGCCCATGAATCTGGTGATATCTTTGGACTCGACCCTCTCGGGGATACGAAATGTAAGTTGGAATGTCTGCTTCTGTTCTCAGCGTCATCTGCCCAAATTTTCAGATCAGCGTTTTCTTTTTCAAGTGATTTTACACGTCCAACCAGGTCTATTATATTATCCTCGTTGCAGCTAACTCTTTGCTCAAGCACCGTTAGTTGCTCTCTACGCGTTTGAAGTGAGCCTTCAATGTTAATCAGACTTGCTCCAATTGGATCAATTTTGTTGTCCATATGTAATATCATGTTGAGCTGCATTTGCTGCATGTTATCCAAGACACTTTGGAGGGCAATTGGCTCGCCCATTTGTAAGGCCAGTAGTCTTTTCCACTCAACGGAATAGTAGAAGGTAGAAGGTAGAAGGTAAGAGGTAGAAAGTAGTCCAGTAATTAGTTATTTTTTAGTGCTAAAGTTGTTTTACCTTGCTTTTTAGATTCACCAAATGTTAGTCATTGACACCAGGAGAGTTAGAGTAGAAAAAGTATCTCAGAACACCATCAGTAGACATATAGTTGAGCCAGCAGACTGGAGCTTGTTACAAACACCCTCACAGCAACGGCAGCCATCTTCTGTTTGAGTGGCACAGTGAATTGTGATCACCATACAGCCATACAATAAAATAAAGAACTCACGATAGAGTTCAACATAAAACATCCCCACACAGCAGAATCAAACATTTCCCATTGTGAGGAAAGGCACCAAAGTCAGTCATCTTCCTCTGATGTACCCCAGTGGTCGGGGCTTCCGGAGCCCTCCGCAGTCGCTACTATGGGCAGCCCGCCGCTCATGCCCGCTCGCCGGGAAGTTGGAACTCCGACGTCGCAACGGGAGGCCAACCTCAGCGGCTTGGACCTCCAAATCAGCAAATCGGCCGCTTCCCACCGGAGTCCGCAGCTACCGACGTTCCCAGGCCACGCTGGGCGGAGATTCAACGCTGGCGGCCCTTGGCAAAGGGCCCCAGGGACTCCGCAATGTCGGTCAGCGTTGCCCGCGCTGGGAGCTCCGCGAACCACAGCCCCGCGATGTTGGAGCAGCGGGCCCAACGCTCCGGAGCTCCAAACGGCGATCCAGGTAGGCATCGCCCTCTCCGTGGTGAATCCAGCACCGCGCCGTCACTGCCAAAGCTCTGGTCCGGTCCCCGGTCTCCGATAGGAAAGGCCGCTCCAATCCAGTGGTAGGCCGTGAGGAGGGGGGCGAGGACGCGACGGGGAGATATTCGCATCCTGGCCAGGAAGCGACTGGGAAGCGGTTTCCCCCATACCCTACCCCCCTCCCCCACATAGAATCCCCAAAACAAAACTGTTTAGACAAACTAAAATTTTAAAAAGATGGGGAAAAACGGACAGACTGTAGGCAGACGTGCCTTCAATGTGGCGCCCCTAGTGTCAGCGGGACCTCTTCAGGAAGCTTAAAGATATTTTCAATATTCAGTAAGACTTCAATAATAATTCAACACTGGTCACAAAATTTGCAATTAGTGGAATAGTGGACAGTGTGAACGACTATCTACATTGAGAAAAGGATCTGGATGAACTTGGGAAGTGGGCCAAGAAATGGCAGATGGAATTTAACTTTCCATGAATTTTGTGTTGGCAACAGTTTGTTCCTTAAAGAATGTATTCTTAGAGATATAAAGAATGTTTGATTGAACTTTTCTGAAGAGGTCCCAGAGAGGATAGACGATGGCAAGGTGATGAAACCATGTCTATATAGACTTTAGAAAGAGCTTTGACAAAGTCTGCATGTTAGGCTGGTCTGGAAGGTTAGATCACATGGGCTCCAGTGTGAGCTAACCAACTGGATTCAAAATTGGCTTGTTTAGGAAGGAAATACAGATGCAGGTTTACATCAAGGATAGACACAAATTGCTGGAGGAACTCAGCAGGTCTGACTGGATTTAAGAGAGAGTTGGATAGAGCTCTAGGGACTAGTGCAGTCAAGGGATATGGGTAGAAGGCAGGCACGGGTTATTGATAGCGGACGATCAGCCATGATCATATTGAATGGCGGTGCTGGCTCGAAGGGCCGAATGGCCTCCTCCTGCATCTATTTTCTATGTTTCTATGTTTCTATGACAGTATCTCTGGAGAAAGATAGGTGGCGTGTAGGGTCGAAAGCCTTCTTCAGACTTTTGGAGTGAGGGGGGTAACTTTTTCAATGTAGGCATACCTTAAGGAGACTTAAGGAACAGACAAAATGCGTAGGAAGGAACTGCAGATGCTGGTTTAGACTGAAGATAGACCCCATATGCTGTAGGAACTCAGCGGGTCAGGTAGCATCTCTGGAGAAAAGGAATCGGTGAATTGTCTTGATGGAAGGAGACAGAGGGTGGGAGTGGGGGATTGTTTCTCTGATTGGTGTCCTGGAGGGATCATTGGAGATCCACTTTTGTTTGTCATTGATATTAACAATTTAGATGATAATGCAGTTGACGTGATTGGTACATTTGCAGAGGATCCCTCTCTCCTTCCTTCTGATCCACCTCCAGAACTCCCATTTATATTCCCTTTCTCTTATCTACCAGTACCCATTTTTGTTGCCCTTATTCACCTACTACCAGCACATTTCACATCACCCTCCCCTTCATAAATTCCAATGTTAGGTTCCAACAATAAGTTTATCTAAGATTGCAACAGGATGTAGATCAACTGGAGAAGTGGGCCAAGAAATGGCAAATGGAATTTAATTCTGATAAGTACAAAGTGTTGCATTTTGGAAAGTTAAAACAGGCCAGGGCAGAGTAAATGGTATTGCCCTGGAGAGCATTGGAGACCTTGGGGTGCAGTCATATAGATCCCTAAAAATTGGCAACACAAGTAGATGGGATGATGAAGAAGGTTTTTGCCACACTTGTTTTCATCAGTCAGGGCACTGAGTATAGGAATTGGGACATCTTGTTACGACTGTAAAAGTAATTGGTGAGACCGCACTTGGAGCATTGTGAACAGTTCTAGTGTCTCAGCTATAGGAAGGATGAGATTAAGGTGGAAAAGTGCAGAGAAGATTTGTGAGAATGTTGCTGGGACTGAAGGGCTTGAGTTATAATGTGAGCTCCAGTTGTTTTTGCTGGAGCTTGAGAGGTAACCTTACAGAAGTGTGTAAAATCATGAGGGGCATAGATACGGTGCAGTCATATTTTCCCCAGAGTAGAGGAATCTAAAACTAGAGGGCATAAGGTTTGAGAGGAAATATTTAAGAGACATAAAGGGAAACCTTTTCATGCAGAGGGTGGTGGGTATATTCAATGAGCTACCAGAAGAAGTGGAAGAAGTGGGTACAGTCACAATGTCACAAAGGCATTTAGACAGGTACATAGATTAAAAAAAGTTTTAGAGGGTATGGCCAAATACAGCAAATAAGACAATTTCAGATAGACTTAAAATTTGGAATGGATAACATGGGTTGAATGGTCTCTGTTTGTGTGTTGTGTAACTCAATGACTCTGTGACTCCATTACATGGGTGGCTTTTGTGTCTCCACCTCTCATCCCCCAGGCTCTGTCACCACCTTCACCCTCGCCTCCCCCCACCTGGTTCAATCTGCCCCTTTTTCTTCTTGTTTGATTCCATCAATTGGAAGGATCTGAGGAAGGGTCCCGACGCGAAACATGACCCATTCATATTCTCCAGGGATGTTGCCTGACCCACTGAGTTAATCCAGCACTGCCTTTTTTTACACCTGTCGATTACCCTGCCTCCCAGCTTGGACCCCATCCCCAGCCCATCACCTGGCTCCTTCTGCCTATTATCTCTCACCCCTCCTCAGTCCATCTATCATCTACTGGCTCCTCTCTGACCTCTCCTTCTCTCTTCTTATGCCGGCTATCTTCCCTGTCCACCCTTAATCACGATGAGTCTCAGCCTGAAATGTTGACAACTCCCCCCTGCCCCAAACCTCCCTCCCCCATTCCAGATGCAGCTTGACCTAATGAGTTCCCCCAGCAGTTTGGTTTTTGCTTACACTTCTGCAGTCTCAGAGTCACAGAGTTATAGAATCCTTCAGTATGGAAACAGGCCCTTCAGCCCATCCTGTCCATGACAACCAGGATAGAAACTGGGTCACCCCCATTTCCCTACAATTCACTCACATACGTCTAAACCTTTCCTACCTACATGCTACAAACTAAATATTGTAATTGTACCTGCCTCAACCATTTCTTCTGGCTGCTCGCACCATTTACTCACCACTCTCTATGTGAAGAAATTGCCACTCTGCTCTCTTTACATCTCTTCACCATTTCTATGACTCTCATGATGTGTTCCTCTGTAGGTCAACCCTCAGTCTCCCATGCTCCAGTGCAGAAAAGTACCATTATATTGCCTTTTGTTATAACAAGCTTGAGTCCTGGTATCATTCTGGTGATTTTTTTTCCTACACCTTTTCTAGCTCAATGGCATCCATGTCTAGAACTGCACACAGTACTCCAAATGCAATCTCACCAACCTCTTATACTGCTGTGGCATGACATCCCAATTATTGTACTCAGTACCCTTTCTGATGGGCAGGTAAGCCAAATGCCTTCTAAAGCACACCATCTACCTGGTCACTTGTATCCCGAGATGTCTCTGCTCAACAACACCCTCCGGGACCCTACCATTTACTGTGGAAGTCTTCTCCTGGTTTGACTTAACAAAACACATCACCTCACACTTGTGAGAGTTAAATCCTCTCTGCCATTCTTAGCCAATGTCCCTAGTTGGTACAGATCTTTTTCATGTGTTCATATGTTTATGTTAATAAGTTCGTAACTTATAGGAGCAGAATTAGGGCATTCAGCCCATCATGGCTGATTTATATTTCCCTCTCAACCCCATTCTCCTGCATTCTCCTCATAATCCTTGACACCCATACTAATTAAGAATCAGTCAACCTCCACTTTAGAAATATCCACTTTGGCCTCTACAGCCATCAGTGGCAGATTTACAGATACATCATCCTTTGACTGGAAATTCTTCCTCATCTTCTGTCAAAAGTACGTCCTTTTATTCTGATGTTATGGCCTCTGGTCCTAGACTCTCCCACTAGTGGAAACATCCTCTCCACATCCACTCTATCCTGGCCTGTTTCTCTTAAAAAAAAAAAAAATATTATTTTATTTCTGTAACTTAGATAGCCATCCTCACTATATCACCAAATTTCGGTTGCATCTACAAATATAATGCCCACATTAATAGTAAGATTATACGAGAACTTACCAGTTTGAAGTTTGATCCTTATTTTATGAGTTACAATGAGGGATTTCGTGAAGACCCCGCCAGCACGCATGCGCGACATTGTTCAAAGCAGCGGTGTGAAATCACAGATGGTAGAGTTGACTGAAGATAGTAAGATAAACGAACTAACATACCAGTTGACCTTATAATAGAGGGTTGGGAGCAGAGGGCACGAAATCCCTCATCGTAACTCCTCATAAAATAAGGATCAAACTTCAAACTGGTAAGTTCTCATTTAATCTTACTATTTTACTTCGGAGTCACGTGAGTGACTTTGTGAAGACTTCAAAGCTCTGTGATTTCATGCCCTGGAAAACGAGTCCATGCTCACACACTGCCATAATACCCAATGGAGGAAGTATGTAAGCGTATTTCAGACTTGAAAACAGTGCTGAAAAACAATAATGTATTTATTTAACAAATAATAATAACCTCTAACTTCGGGGAAAATTATAATACAGAACTTAAAATTGTGTCTGCAAATATCTCAGGCATGGCCATGGGTTTATTCTAAAACCGCTGGAAAGTTGTTTCAGTGCAAGGATGTGGTCCATAGGAACTTTCATCATCCTCGCCACTGATGTAGCCGGAGCCCTGGTAGAATGAGATTTTAAAATATCAGTGTCCACCCCTGCTGCACCTAACACCACCCTGAGCCATCTTGAGATGGTCTATACGGTTACTCTGTGATGAGGGCATTTAAAACTTATCAATAGAGCAATTTCCGTACCCCTGAGACTCTTGGTGACCTCCAGGTAATGTCGAAGGTGGGTCACTATGCAAAGGCGTCTATCTACCGGATAAGCCAGGAACTCCAATTTGAGGCCAGATGACCCAGGCCTGTTCTGTTTGAGTAACTCATGAATGTAAAAGGTTACCTTATTTGGAGATGTTACCATGGCATCAAGTTTTAGTTTGTGCAGAGTCTGGACCCACTGCGCCGTTACAAGTGCCATAAGCATCACTATCTTATACGTGACCTTGGTTAGTGAGAGGGACGTGGCTGGTGCCCAATCTCTGAGCAGGGTCAGGACAAGCCCAATATCCCAGGTCTGAGAATATCGGGGCCTGGGAGGATTAGAGTTAAAGATACCCCTCATAAGTTCCGACACCAGAGGGTGAGATCCTACTCCACGGTGTTTTAACCCCTGTCCCAGATATGAATATAAGGCATTCCTGGCACAGTTGATGGCACTATAACTCAAGCCTTCATCGAAATGTAGACTTGCCAGGAACTCCAGTACATCCTTGATAGTGGCTGTGTTGTATGTAGTGCCTGTCCTGGTACAAAATAGCTCCCATTTTTTGACATAGGTGAGGTACTGTTTCCTGGTGGACTCTCTGCATGATGCCACGATGATATTCATGACAGCCCGAATTCCAGGAGAGATCTTTTCAAATCCTGCAAACCAATAGGTTCATATGGTCATGGCACGGATGACTCTTCCCTGTCACAGGATGTACCAGCAAACACGGGCGTTTGAGATCGGAAAACATGGTTCTGAGACCATGTCAAGTACCACAGGGAACCATGGCTGAGTAGGCTAATCGGGTACTATCAGAATACCTGATGCGGTCTTGTTGAACTTTCTGCAATACCCGACTGATGAAGCAGAAAGGGGGAAATGCATAGAAGAACAAATCCCCCCAGTGTAGTGAGAAAGCGTCCATCGCTACTGCCCCAGGGTCTGGTTCCCATACAACATATGTTGGTATCTGATGATTAAGTCTGGATGCAAAAAGGTCGATATCTGGCGTTCCATACCGAGCTACAATGTCAGTAAATACCTGGTGGTCCAACATCCATTCAGTGCTGTCATTGAATATGCGTGACCTAATGTCCGGCACTATATTGAGCTTACCCGGAAGGTAAGTAGCTGATATCCAAATGTTTCTTTCTATGCACCAGTGCCAGATTGAATTGACCAATTCATCACAAGATATCGACTTGATACCACCCATATGATTAATGTATGCCACCAAGGTGGTGTTGTCAATTTGTAGGCGAACATGCAGATGGTGCATATCTGAACAGTAAGCCCGAAGTCCGTGAAATGCTCCCAACATCTCTAGATGATTAATACCCAGTGTCTGAAGTAAGGTTAACTCCTGTGTATTCCATCTACCACCACAACTGGAGGTGGTATCGGTTGCTCCCCAGCCGTGAGCGCTGGCGCCAGTTTGTAACACAACCGAAGGGTTTGTGACTGTGATGGGATTAGAGCAATGTTGAATATTGCTAATCCACCATCGCAATTCCAACTTTGCTTTGGCCGGTAACTGCATTGGCCTGTCAAAATGGCCAGCGTGAAGTTTGAGTGCTGCAATTTTGGCCCTTTGTAGATTTTGGGAATGTAAAGGTCCATATTGTGTGGCTGGAAAGGCAGCCACGAGCTTCCCAATTACTCTGGCTGCCTGCCGAATGGATGGTTTACTGACGCAAACAAGGCTGTTACATGCCTCTATTAAGTCTGTCGTTTTGCCCCTTGGCAAGGTGACAGACATATGAACAGAGTCAATTGTGAACCCCAAATAATCCATTGTCATAGAAGGCATTAACTTGGATTTGTCTGGATGGATGATAAACCCCAATTTTTATAAATAGGAGCTTGGTGGCTGAGACAGCCAATTTAGCAAATTCCAAGGTTTTCCCCACAATTAGGATGTCATCGAGATATGCCATGACAATATGTTTTTGTTTCCGAAGAAATGCCAATGCTGGTTTCGATATTTTAGTGAACAGTCTGGGGGCTGATGTCAATCCATTAGGCAGCGCTTTATACTGCCAGAGCAGCTCCATCCTGATAAATTTCAAATGTCTGCGGTGATCTTTATGAATAGGTACTGAGAAGTATGCATCTTTTAGGTCGATGCAAGCCATGAAGTACCCTTTGGAAACTAGTTGTTTAGCAGTAACAAATGTTTCCATTTTGAAGTGGGTGTATTGCACAAAAGTATCCAGTTGCGTCAAATCAATGATAATGCGGCATCCGCCATCTTTTGTGTTTTTGGTGAAGATGTTTGATACAAACTCAAGAGGTTCATGTTTGGTTTTCTCTATCACTCCCTTAGTATATGATCTAAACAGTTCTGCATGACCTTCCACTTTCTCTTTTTGTGAAAGCACAAACTTTCGGCTAGGTACATGTTGAACCGGAAGGAGGAGTTTGTCAACAAATTCAATTTTGTATCCCTGAATACTGTGCAGTATGAAACGATCAGAAGTTATAGAACGCCATGCATCCCCAAGCAAGTGTAACCTGCCCCAAACTTGTGAAGTAGTTACATATGCTATGTTCCAAGGGCAACCAGACCCACCTACCTCCCTGGTTACTGGTGGTGTTGGGTTGGTTTCCTCCATCCTTGCTTCCTGGGAGGTGGAGGCGCTGTGGTGTGGGGTAGGCGCATCTTCCAGGAAGGCCACTCTAGGACATGGCCTAAAAAAGACCTTTGTGAGGGATGTGCGGCCTTCGAGCTTTCACCAGTTGTTTTTTCGCTGTGATAGCGGGCCCTGCTGGTGGATGCGTAGGGGTGCTGCCGCCGAGTGTATGAGGACCTGGTAGCGATCGGCACCTTAATCATACCGACGGCTTTTGCCTCTTCATCAAGATCTTTGACCTGTTTGGGCAGGTTGCCCCTGAACAGCAGAGTAGGCGGCTGTGCGCTGCTGGTTCTACACAACCCCGCGAACTTCGGGTTCAGTGTAGGTCGGATGGCACTCTTCCTGAAGCAACTGATCTCAAATTGGACATTGCAGAAGAGTGCCAGAACATCCTGTTGCTCCTCCGACATATCTTTTCCGTCTACTGACCTGGCAAAAGCTGTAATACCCGAGGCCAGTAGTTTGAGGATTTTTTGCATTTTGACCTCTTGGCTCCTGATGCCAGGGCTGATATTTCCCCAGATGGGGTTATTTACCGCAGGCACATTGAGAGAGATACAGTTCTCTGGAGCAAGGTACTTGGCCGTAGTGTCGTTCATGACTTGTTCTTGCAGCTGATGAGTCGTTAGATAATTTATACTAGCTGCCAGCTGTTGCTGCAACGGCAGTCCCTTCTGTGAGGGTGTCGCAAACTTGGATACCATCCCAAGTAGCTCCTCTTCTTACACCCCTAGCACG
This sequence comes from Okamejei kenojei, assembly GCA_035221665.1. Classification (NCBI taxonomy): domain Eukaryota; kingdom Metazoa; phylum Chordata; class Chondrichthyes; order Rajiformes; family Rajidae; genus Okamejei; species Okamejei kenojei. The sequence goes on from CM069138.1 coordinate 27,421,569, forward strand.
TCAGATTCTTCTGCCAACTCCCCCTCTTCAGAGTCAGCCCAGACCTGACTCCTTATGCTCCCCTGCGAAGAGGGTGAGACATATGGCAGCCCTGTAAAAGGTGCTGCCGTGGGTCTCCTAGCAGACCCACAGTGACCAGACTCCTACTGGAGTAGGTCACGTTAGAGCAACTGCTCCACCATCCGCTCCATGTGGGATAATCGACCACCGTCGCTACCCGCGAACGGCGAGTCTTCGAGCCCAGACCCAGCCGAGTCAACGGGATAGCCCGACCTCCGGGTGGCTTTGCTGCCAGTCCGAGGTGTTCCTGCAGGCTGTAGCGGTGTCAAGTCGGGGGCTGCCGTTTGTACAACGGGCAGCTCTGGAGTAGTCGGACGCTGTTTACTGCCCGCGCTCCCGCGGTCCTACGCAATCAGTTTCGAAGGGGCCCGTTTGGACTTCATTCGGGATTTGTCCATGGTGGGGTACACTGTAAAAGAAACAAGAACAGAGTGCCCAAAAAACCATCTCTGGTTAGTGGATACTTACATGTGGGTTTGTTCTAAACTCGCCGGTGGAGGAGCGACCCTCCTCCCCGCCTGTCGCTTCGCAATGCGTTCGACGATATGTCGCGCATGCGTGCTGGCGGGGTCTTCATGAAGTCACTCACGTGACTCCGAAGTAAAATTAGATTGTCATCCAAATCATTGATCTAGATGAGAAACAAAAGTGGACCCCACACAGTTTCTTGTCGCACAGCATTGGTCACAGCCCTCCAATTAGCAAAATAACTCTCTACCAGAGTTGGCTAGTTCACACTGGATCTCACGTGATGAAACTTTCCAGATTATCCTACCATGTGGATCCTTGTCAAAGCCCATTTTAAAGTCAATACAGACACAGGAGCCGTTGGAAGAGGAGGAGGGGGAGGAGCGACACCCGACCGGTAAGCTATAAAATCTAGCGCGGGGCTTGTTTTTTCAGAGGCCCACAGTAGCCGTTGGAAGAGAAGGAGGGGGAGGAGCGACACCCGACCGGTAAGCTATAAAATCTAGCGCGGGGCTTGTTTTTTCAGAGGCCCACAGGAGCCGTTGGAAGAGAAGGAGGGGGAGGAGCGACACCCGACCGGTAAGCTATAAAATCTAGCGTGGGGCTTGTTTTTTCAGAGGCTTACCAAATCCATAACATTCCATTTGGAGAAGTGGGTTTTTTTTGAGGAAGCCGCTGATTGGTGGGAAGTGGACTAGGGAAAGCAGCTGATTGGTGGGAAGTGGACTAGGGAATAGCAGCTGATTTACAGTCAGATCCCAGCAGTTTGTAGTGATTTTATATTGTGTTGCTATTGTATCCTGTGTAGGGGGGGCAGTATGAAGGCCAGGGCAGTGTACTGTTCTGGATGTCAGATGTGGGAGGTCAGGGAATCTGATAGCCCTCCAGACGTACACACTGCGCCAGGTGTGTCGAGATGGGGCTCCTAAAGGATCGTGTTAGGAACCTGGAGCAGCAGCTCGACGACCTCCGTCTGGTCAGGGAGAGTGAGGAGGTAATAGAGAGGAGCTACAGGGAGGCAGTCACTCCCAGACCACAGGAGGCAGACAAGTGGGTCACGGTTAGGAAGGGCAAGGGGCAGAGGCAGGGGCTAGAGAGTACCCCTGTGACCGTACAACTGCAAAATAGGTACTCGGGTTTGAGTACGATTGGAGGGGACAGCCTAGCTGGGGGCAACAACAGCGGCCGGGCCTCCGGCACAGAGACCGTCCCTGATGCTCAGAAGGGTAGCAAAAAGAGGAGGGCAATTGTAATAGGGGACTCTATAGTTAGGGGGTCGGATAGGCGATTCTGTGGACGCTGTCGGGAGACCCGGATGGTAGTTTGCCTCCCTGGTGCCAGGGTCTCGCATGTGTCAGAACGTGTCCAAAAGATTCTGATAAGGGAGGGAGAGGAGCCTGATGTTGTGGTACACATAGGTACCAATGACATAGGCAGAAAAAGTGACGAGGTCCTGAAGGGAGAATTTAGGGAGTTGGGGGGAAAGTTAAAGAGAAGAACCAAAAGGGTAATGATTTCAGGATTACTGCCTGTGCCGCGTGACAGTGAGAGTAGGAATGAAATGAGGTGGAGGCTAAATGCGTGGCTGAGGGACTGGTGCAGTGGGCAGCAATTCAAGTTTCTTGATCACTGGGACCTCTTTTGGGGAAGGCATGATCTGTACGCAGAGGACGGGTTGCACTTGAACCCGAAGGGGACCAATATCCTGGCAGGGAGATTTACAAAGGCTACTGGGGAGACTTTAAACTAGAAAGGCTGGGGGGAGGGACTCGGGTAGAGGGAGCTAGGGGACAGGGTGTGGGGCAAGAGGCAGAGAAGGGAAGCACTCGGACCCAAAATGTAGGCGAGAAAGATGAAAAAGATAATAGACAGAGAATAAAGGATGGTGGGTTTATAAAATGTGCATATTTTAATGCTAGGAGCATTGTAAGTAAGGTGGATGAACTTAGAGCCTGGATTGACACCTGGAAATATGATGTTGTGGCAATCAGTGAAACATGGTTGCAAGAGGGCTGTAATTGGAAACTAAATATTCCAGGATTTTGTTGCTGATAGAATTGGAGGGACCAGAGGTGGAGGTGTTGCATTGCTTGTCAGAGAGGATATTACAGCTGTGCTTTGGCAGGATAGATTAGAGGGCTCGTCTAGGGAGGCTATTTGGGTGGAACTGAGAAGTGGGAACGGTGTAGCAACACTTTTAGGGGTGTACTATAGACCGCCAAATGGGGAGCGAGAATTGGAAGAGCAAATATGTAAGGAGATAGCAGATATTAGTAGTAAGCACAAGGTAGTGATTGTGGGAGATTTCAATTTCCCAAAAATAGACTGGGAAACACTTTCTGTAAATGGGCTGGATGGTTTGGAGTTTGTAAAATGTGTGCAGGATAGTTTTTTGCAGCAGTACATAGAGGTACCGACCAGAGAAGGGGCAGTGCTGGACCTCCTGTTAGGAAATGAGGCAGGACAGGTGACGGAGGTATGCGTTGGTAGCACTTCGGGACCAGTGATCACAATACCATTAGTTTCAATATAATTATGGAGCGAGTCAGAACAGGACCTAGAGTGGAGATTTTTGAATGGAGAAAGGCTAACTTTGAGGGAATGCGTGAGGATTTTAAAGGAGTGAATTGGGACACTTTGTTTCATGGGAAGGATGTAGAAGAGAAATGGAGGACATTTAAAGGGGAAATTGTAAGAGTACAGAATCTTTATGTCCCTGTTAGGTTGAAAGGAAATAGTAAAAATTGGAAAGAGCCATGGTTTTCAAGGGAAATTAGACACTTGTTTCGAAAAAAAAAAGAGATATCTACAAGAATTATAGGAGGCATGGAGTAAATGAGGTGCTAGAGGAGTATAAAGAATGTAAAAAGAATCTTAAGAAAGAAATTAGGAAGGCTAAAAGAAGATATGAGGTTGCTTTGGCAAGAAAGGTGAAAGTAAATCCAAAGGGTTTCTACAGTATATTAATAGCAAAAGGATAACGAAGGATAAAATTGGACCATTAGAGACCCAGAATGGACAGCTATCTGCAGAGCCAAAAGAGATGGGGGAGATATTGAACAATTTCTTTTCTTCGGTATTCACCAAGGAGAAGGATATTGAACTCTGTGAGGTAAGGAAAAAAAGTAGAGTAGCTATGGAAAACTATGAGATTCAAAGAGGAGGAAGTACTGACACTTTTGAAAAATATAAAGGTGGATAAGTCTCCAGGTCCTGACAGGATTTTCCCTAGGACATTGAGGGAAGTTAGTGTAGAAATAGCAGGAGCTATGACAGAAATATTTCAGATGTCATTAGAAACGGGAATAGTGCCGGAGGATTGGCGTACTGCGCATGTTGTTCCATTGTTTAAAAAGGGTTCAAAGAATAAACCTAGCAATTATAGACCTATTAGTTTGACGTCAGTGGTGGGCAAATTAATGGAAAGGATACTTAGAGATAATATATATAAGCATCTGGATAAACAGGGTCTGATCAGGAACAGTCAACATGGATTTGTGCCTGGAAGGTCATGTTTGACAAACCTTCTTGAATTTTTTGAAGCGGTAACTAGGGAAATTGATGAGGGTAAAGCAGTGGATGTTGTCTATATGGATTTCAGTAAGGCCTTTGACAAGGTTCCCCATGGAAGGTTGGTTCAGAAGGTTCAATCTTTGGGTGTTAATGGCGGAGTAGCAAGATGGATTCAACAGTGGCTGAATGGGAGATGTCAGAGAGTAATGGTGGATGGCTGTTTGTCAGGTTGGAAGCCGGTGACCAGTGGGGTGCCTCAGGGATCTGTGTTGGGTCCACTGTTGTTTGTCATGTACATCAATGATCTGGATGATGGGGTGGAAAATTGGATAAGTAAGTATGCAGATGATACTAAGATAGGTGGTATTGTGGATAATGAAGTAGATTCTCAAAGTCTACAGAGAGATTTGGGCCATTTGGAAAAGTGGGCTGAAAGATGGCAGATGGAGTTTAATGCTGATAAGTGTGAAGTGCTACATCTTGGCAGGACAAATCAAAATAGGACGTACATGGTAAATGGTAGGGAATTGAGGAATGCTGTGGAACAGAGGGATCTAGGAATAACTGTGCATATTTCCCTGAAGGTGGAATCGCATGTAGATAGGGTGGTAAAGAAAGCCTTTGGTGTGCTGGCCTTTATAAATCAGAGCATTGAATATAGGAGTAGGGAAGTAATGTTAAAATTGTACAAGGCATTGGTAAGACCAATTCTGGAGTATGGTGTACAATTTTGGTCGCCTAGTTATAGGAAGGATGTCAACAAAATAGAGAGAGTACAGAGGAGATTTACTAGAATGATGCCAGGGTTCCAGCAACTATGTTACAGAGAAAGGTTGAACAAGTTAGGTCTTTATTCTTTGGAGCGCAGAAGGTTAAGGGGTGACTTGATTGAGGTCTTTAAAATGATGAAAGGGATAGACAGAGTTGACGTGGATAAGCTTTTCCCATTGAGGGTAGGGAAGATTCAAACAAGAGGGCATGACATGAGAATTAAGGGACAGAAGTTTAGGGGTAACGTGAGGGGGAACTTCTTTACTCAGAGGGTGGTGGCTGTGTGGAATGAGCTTCCAGCAGAGGTGGTGGAGGCAGGATCGATTTTAACATTTAAAAGTAAAGTGGATAGGTATATGGACGTGAAGGGAATGGAGGGGTCTGAGTGCAGGTAGATGGGACTAGGGGAAAACAAATGGTCGGCACGGACTGGAAGGGCCGAGAGGGCCTGTCTCCGTGCTGTAATTGTTATATGGTTATATATGGTTATATGTTTAACATCCACAGCCCTACCCTCATCAATCCTCGGTACACAAAAGGCTGGAGAAACTCAGCGGGTGCAGCAGCATCTAAGGAGCGAAGGAGATAGGGAACGTTGTGGGCCAAAACCCTTCTTCAAACTGATAGGAGGTGTGGGGGGGTGGGGAGAAGAAAGGAAAAAGGAGGAGGAGGAACCTGAGGGCTGAGGGAGAGGTGGGAAGGGGAGGAGACAGCAAGGTTTAACAGAATTGAGAAAATTCAATGTTCAAGCCCAGAGGATGCAGACTCCCCAAGCGGAATATGAGGTGCTGTTCCTCCAACTTGCGGTGTTGCTCACTCTGGCCGTGGAGGAGGCCCAGGACAGAGAGGTCGGATACAGAATGGGAGGGGGAGTTGAAGTGCTGAGCCACCGGGAGGTCGGGTTGGTTATTGCGGACCGAGCGGAGGTGTTCGGCGAAACGAACACCAAGCCTCCGCTTGGTCTCACCGATATAGATCATCTGGCATCTGGAGCAGCGGATGCAGTAGATGATGTTGGAGGAGGTGCAGGTGAACCTCTGTTGGACCTGGAAAGACTGCTTGGGTCCATGAAAGGAGTGGAGGGGGGAGGTAAAGGGATAAGTGTAGCATCTCATGGTTGCAAGGGAAAGTGCCCAGGGAAGGGGTAGAGCGGGAGGGAAGGGAAGAATTGACAAGGGAGTTGCGGAGGGAGCGGTCTTTGTGGAAGGCAGACAGGGGGGGAGATGGGAAGATGTGGCGAGTGGAGGGGTCACGTTGGAGGTGGCAAAACTGGCGGAGGACTATGTGTTGTATGTGCCGGCTGGTGGGGTGAAAGGTGAGGACCAGGGGGACTCTGCCCTTGTTGCGAGTGGGGGAATGGGGAGGGCAGTGTTGCGGAGGTATGGAGGAGACCCTGGTGCGAGCCTCATCTATAGTGGGGGAGGGGAATCCCCGTTCTCTGAAGAATGAGGCCATTTGTGATGACCTGGTGTGGAACACCTCATCCTGGGAGCAGATGCGGCGTTGACGGAGGAATTGGGAATAGGGGATGGAGTCCTTACAGGAAGCAGGGTGGGAGGAAGAGTAGTCCAGGTAGCTGTGGGAGTCAGTTGGTTTGTAGTGGATATTGGTCAGGAGTGTATCATCTGCAATAGAGATGGTGAGGTCAAGGAATGGTAGGGAAGTGTCGGAATTGGTCCAAGTGTATTTGAGTGCCGGATGGAAGTTGGTGGTGAAATGGATGAAGTCAGTCAGTTGTGTGTGGGTGCAGGAGGTGACACCAAAGCAGTCATCGATGTAACGGAGGTAGAGGTCGGGGATGGGGCCCTGGTACGCTGAGAACAAGGATTGTTCGACGTTCCCGACAAAGAGGCAGGCGTAGCTGGGGCCCATGCATGTGCCCATAGCTACGCCTTGTGTTTGGAGGAAATTGGAGGAGTCAAAAGAGAAGTTATTGAGCGTAAGTCCAAACTCCGCTAGGCGGAGGAGGGTGTCAGTGGACGGGTATGGGTTGCTCCTCAGGCGAGGAAGAATTGGAGGGCTTTGAGACCATCCTGGTGGGGGATGGAGGTTAGAGTGACTGGAAGTTCATGGTGAAGATGAGAGGATGGGGGCCTGGAGAATGGAATGTGCGGAGCCGACGGAGAGTGTCTGAGGTGTCTTGAACATAGGTGGGGAGGGATTTAACCAAGGGGGGTAGGATGGAGTCAAGGTATGTGGAAATGTGTTCAGTGGGGCATGAACAGGCAGAGACAATGGGTCTGCCAGGGCAGTCGGGTTTGTGGATTTTGGGGAGAAGGTAAAATCGGGCCGTGCGGGGCTGGGAATCGATGAGATTGGAGGCTCGGTGGGGTAGGGAGCCGGAGTTGATGAAGTGCTCGTGATGGTGGTGTGGTGCTCGTCAGTGGAGTCATGGTCCAGGGGTAAGTAGGAGGAGGTGTCCGAGAGTTGGCACGTGGCCTCAGCTTTGTAGAGATCGACGCGCCAGACTACCACGGAACCTCCCTTGTCGGCGGGTTTGATAACCCAGTCTGGGTTGTTACGGAGTGAGTCGATGGCAGTAGGTTCGGGGGGGGGGGGAGAGATTGGAGTGAGACAGGGGAGTGGAGAAGTCGAGGCGGTTGATGTCCCGACGGCAGTTCTGGATGAAGAGTTCTAAAGCCGGAGGGCCACGAGGGGGGGGCCACGAGGAGGGGGTTCGTTGGAGACAGGAAAAGGGATCATTAGTGGGGGGCGAGGACTTCTTCCCGTGGAAGAACGCTGTGAGGCGGAGGCAACAGTAGATGAGCTCCGAGTCGTGGTGGGCGCGGTACTCAGTGAGGTGGGGACTGAGGGGGACAAAGGTAAGGCCTCTGCTGAGGACCGACCTTTCGGTGTCGGAGAGGGGGAGGTCCGGGGGGATGGTGAACACGCGGCAAGGATTGGGGTTGTGGCCGGTGGAAGGCAGGTGAGTGGACTGAGGACGAAGCGTTATGTGGTGGGGGGGTGCAGGGTGGGTGGGGAAGGTATCGGGGCTGTGGTGTGGGTGGGGGAAGAGCAGGGGTTACATAGTGGGGGGGGATTGGGAAGACCCAGTGGAATAGCCACTAAGGTTAACAGGGTCGGGGAGACAGGCACTAGGACCCAGTGCCGTCAAAACCCGAGTGGTGGGAGTTAGCAACGTGGAGGCATCAGGCCCACTGCAGAGTCCAGTTTGCAGGTGAGGCGACGGCTGTGGGCTGCTGGAGGGCGGTGGAGTGTAGTGGGTCGGCGGACCCGAAGGTAGGAGTCCGCGGGCAATAGAGTCGGGGTCGGCGGGCGATGCGTGGGTGGTCCCGGTGGGCTGGTGGTCGGCGTAGTTCGGTCCGCCCGGTGAGGCGACGAGATGAGTGTGCTGCGGTGCGGCGGCCATGTTCGGGAAGCCCCGGACCGGCGGCGGTATCGGGTAGGCCCAGTCCGGCGGTGGTGTCGGGTAGGCCCGGTCTGACGGCGGTGTCGGGTAGGTCCGGTCCGGCGGCGATGCAATGTGAGGCGGGTGCAGCTGTGATCTTCGGCGGGCCCAGTACAAAGGCGATGCTGGATGGGCCCGATGTGGCGATGCGGTGGTCCCGGGGGGCGGCGAGGTCGCGTTGTGCTGATGACAGGCGGTGGAATCGGGAGGGGGAGATAAACAGAGTTACCGGGCAGGCAGCTAGGCTGGGCGTCCTCCGCTCGGTCCACAATAACGTTTTTTTTTTAATTTCAAAATATACTTTATTCAAATGATAAATATATACAATACATGAACCTTGCGGAAAATCCATCCGACATTTTCGGAGGCTGTACAAATTGGTGAATACAGTTTAGACATTTCTTTTCCCCAAATTTCCACAATTCAGTCCCCCACTCGTGGCACAATGGCGTGGGATACCTTCCCTTATATTGAGGGGCGTCTCCACCATACCGTGCCCCCCATGTCCAGCAGCGGAAGGGCGTTAGACTGTGGCCCTCCCCCACCGAGCCTTGGCGTTGGCTGCACCGAGCTTCAGTGCGTCCCTCAGCACGTACCCCTGCAGTCTGCAGCGGGCCAGTCGGCAACATTCCCTGACGGACATCTCGCTCTGCTGGGTGATGAACAATGCTCGGGCAGACCAAAGGGCGTCTTTTACCGAGTTGATGACCCTCCAGTAGCACTCGATGTCAGCCTCTGAATGTGTCCCTGGGAACAGTCCGTAAATCACCGAGTCCTCTGTGACGGAGCTGTTCGGGATAAAGCGTACCAGGGACCCTTGCATTTTTCTCCAGATTCTTTTAGCAAAACCACACTCTGTAAAGAGGTGGGCAGCCGTCTCCTCTCCATAGCAGCCGTCCCCGAGGGCAGCGTGCGCTGGCAGTGAAGTTCCGACGGTGCAGGAAGGATCTGACTGGGAGGGCTCCCCTCACCGCCAGCCAAGCCAGGTCTTGGTGCTTGTTGGTGAGTTCTGGCGATGAGGCATTTTGCCAGACAAGCTGGGCAGTCTGCTCAGGGAACCACGCCACCGGGTCCATAGAGTCCTATCCCTGCAGTGCCTGCAGGACATTCTGTGCTGACCACTGCCCGATGGACATGTGGTCAAAGGTGTTGGTCCGGAAGAACTCTATCACAGACGACAGATGGGGCGGCAATGTCCAGCTGACTGGCACATTGCGTGGCACCTGCACCAGGCCCATCCTTCACAACACCGGGGACAGGTAGAACCTCAGCAGGTAGTGACACTTGGTGCCCACGTGCCTTGGCTCTACACCCGGCCTGATGCAGCCACACACGAAGGTGGCCATCAGAATGAGGGCGACGCTGGGCACGCTTTTACCCCCGTTGTCTGCTGACTTGTACATTGTGGCTCGTCGCACCCGGTCCCGACCTCCCGGTGGCTCAGCACTTCAACTCCCCATCCCATTCCGTATCCGACCTCTCTGTCCTGGGCCTCCTCCACGGCCAGAGTGAGCAACACTGCAAGTTGGAGGAACAGCACCTCATATTCCGCTTGGGGAGTCTGCATCCTCTGGGCTTGAACACTCAATTTTCCAGCATCTGCTGTTCCTTCTTTAACACCTCATCGATCCTCTTTTGATGACCTTAAATTAAATATAATTTTGATGATAAAATTAAATTGGGCTCCTGTGTCTCTGAGATATTTTCTATAAGAGACCAACTTTTGCCATAATGGAATTCAAGGGAAGTTAAGACTGCGACACTATATTTCCCAGGAAGATGGAAAATGAAAAGGGGGAAAAATAATGGTAGCAATGTCATTTAAAAAATATTATTATTTGCTATAGAAAGTGGCTGGTGCATTTTATTAGCATTGGCTACGTACCATAGCAATAAAACTACTGCAGACAGCTGGGCAAAGAAATGACTCCGATTCTGCATGTTGCAGTTCCCAAACATCTGCTTTTCATGCTGGGGCTGTTAGCTCAGGTGCTTGGAATGCAGCGGACTGAGTCTATAGAATTAACTCGCAAGTTAATCAGCCGCACCACTCCCGACACTTCACATCCATTAGCACAAGGACTTCCAAACTTACACTATCTCTGGATATCTCTGGAAATCACAATTTTCTAATTGAACAGTCAAGGTTCGTCCAACTTTGGTCTATATTCACGTCGCAGGTTACCTTCCTTGAAGAATACTAGTGAACCTGGTTAAGATTGTCAGGCAGCTATGTTGTTGCAGTCAATTAGGCGAGCTTTAATTTCGAGTTCATAATAAGTTCATAAGTTCGAGGAGCAGAATAAGGCCATTCGGTCCATCATGTCTACTCCGCCATTCAATCATGACTGATCTATCTTTCTCACTTAACCCCATTCTCCTGCCTTTGCCCCAAAACCCTAAAACCCTGACATTGTTATTAATCAAGAATCTGTCAATCTCCACCTTAAAAATATCCATTGCCTTGGCTTCCACAGCTGTCTGTGGCAATGAATTTCACAGATTCACCACCCTCTAACTGATACATTCCTTCTCATCTCCTTTCTACTTAAGGTTCCGTCTTCACTAAGGAAGACATAAATAATCTGCCGGAAATAGCAGGGGACCGTGGGTCAAAGGAGGAATTGAGTGAAATCCAGGTCAGTCGGGAAGTGGTGTTGGGTAAATTGAATAGATTAAAGGCCGATAAATCCCCAGGGCCAGATAGGCTGCATCCCAGAGTACTTAAGGAAGTAGCTCAGGAAATAGTGGATGCATTAGTGATAATCTTTCAAAACTCTTTAGATTCTGGAGTAGTTCCTGAGGATTGGCGGGTAGCAAATGTAACTCCTCTTTTTAAGAAGGGAGGGAGAGAGAAAACGGGGAATTACAGACCAGTTAGTCTAACATCGGTAGTGGGGAAACTGCTAGAGTCAGTTATTAAAGATGGGATAGCAGCACATTTGGAAAGTGGTGAAATCATTGGACAAAGTCAGCATGGATTTGCGAAAGGTAAATCATGTCTGACGAATCTTGTGGAATTTTTCGAGGATGTAACTAGTAGCGTGGATAAGGGAGAACCAGTGGATGTGGTATATCTGGACTTCCAGAAGGCTTTCGACAAGGTCCCACATAAGAGATTAGTATACAAACTTATAGCATACGGTATTAGGGGTTCAGTATTGATGTGGATAGAGAACTGGCTGGCAAACAGGAAGCAAAGAGTAGGAGTAAACGGGTCCTTTTCACAATGGCAGGCAGTGACTAGTGGGGTACCGCAGGGCTCAGTGCTGGGACCCCAGCTTTTTACAATATATATTAATGATCTGGATGAGGGAATTGAAGGCAATATCTCCAAGTTTGTGGATGACACTAAGCTGGGGAGCAGTGTTAGCTGTGAGGAGGATGCTAGGAGACTGCAAGGTGACTTGGATAGGCTGGGTGAGTGGGCAAATGTTTGGCAGATGCAGTATAATGTGGATAAATAGGAGGTTATCCACTTTGGTGGCAAAAACAGGAAAGCAGACTATTATTTAAATGGTGGCCGATTAGGAAAAGGGGAGATGCAGCGAGACCTGGGTGTCATGGTACACCAGTCATTGAAAGTAGGCATGCAGGTGCAGCAGGCAGTGAAAAAAGCGAATGGTATGTTAGCTTTCATAGCAAAAGGATTTGAGTACAGGAGCAGGGAGGTTCTACTTCAGTTGTACAGGGTCTTGGCGAGACCACACCTGGAGTATTGCGTACAGTTTTGGTCTCCAAATCTGAGGAAGGACATTATTGCCATAGAAGGAGTGCAGAGAAGGTTCACCAGACTGATTCCTGGGATGTCAGGACTGTCTTATGAAGAAAGACTGGATAGACTCGGTTTATACTCTCTGGAATTTAGGAGATTGAGAGGGGATCTTATAGAAACTTACAAAATTCTTAAGGGGTTGGACAGGCTAGATGCAGGAAGATTGTTCCCGATGTTGGGGAAGTCCAGGACAAGGGGTCACAGCTTAAGGATAAGGGGGAAATCCTTTAAGACCGAGATGAGAAAGACTTTTTTCACACAGAGAGTGGTGAGTCTCTGGAACTCTCTGCCACAGAGGGTAGTTGAGGCCAGTTCATTGGCTATATTTAAGAGTGAGTTGGATGTGGCCCTTGTGGCTAAGGGGATCAGAGGGTATGGAGAGAAGGCAGGTACAGGATACTGAGTTGGATGATCAGCCATGATCATATTGAATGGCGGTGCAGGCTCGAAGGGCTGAATGGCCTACTCCTGCACCTAATTTCTATGTTTCTATGTTTCTAAAGGTATGTCCTATTATTCTGTGGCTATGGCCTCTGGTCCTAGACTCTCCCACATGGAAACATTCTCTCTACATTCACTCTAATCAGGTCTAGCCAGATTAATTAAATACTTAAATTCGAAATTCTCCACGGCCATGGTGGGAATTGAATATATGTCTCTGATGCTACACAATTCTGGCATCAAATCTCGTAGAGTAACCACTAAGTTACCGGACCCCACACCCATAAAGGAATTTCCCTCAAGCCATCTGTCTCTGGCTATTGCCACGTGGACGGAGGAATGGTTGATGGAATTTAATACAGAAGTGTGAGGTGTTGCATTTTGGGATGTCAAACAAGGGCAGGACCTACACAGTAAATGGTAGACCTCTGGGTAGTGTTGTAGAGCAGAGATATCTAGTACAGATGCATGGTTCCTTGAAGGTCAAAGGTTCAAAGGTTCTTTATTAGTCACATACACCAATTGGTGTCGTGAAATGTGTATTGCCATTGCCATTGCAGCACATTAAAAAAGAATACAAACATAATAATAATAAAGAAACGTAAACATAAAAAACATCCCCCTACAATGGTTCCCACTGTGAGGGAAGGCACAAAGTCGAGTCCCCATCCCCATGTCCACCCATAGTTGGGCCTGTTTTGGCCTCCGCAGTCGCCTTTACGGAGGCCCGATGTTCCAGGCCCTTCTCGCCGGACGATGGTGCTCTGGCATTGGGAGAATCCTCACAGCGGCATGGGAAACCTGGAACGGCCGCTTCCTTACCGGAGATCGCGGCTTCCGAAGCCAACAGCCCTGGATGGAGCTCCATCACAGGCGATCTCGGCGAGCGATCCCAGGCTCAGCGCCGACGGCCGCAGCTGGCCGCTCCACAGACCCGCAGCTCCGCAATGTTTTTTATCGGCGGACTCAGCATTCCGGAGTTCCAGCGCGGTGACCCGGGCAAGGCATCGCCCGCTCCGCGATAGCACTCCTGTGCTGTGCCTTCACCGAAGCCAAGGTTCCGGCCAGACCCCTCAGAAAATGCCGCTCCAGGCCCGCTGGTAGGCCGCGATGTCGGGTCGAAGGTGCTGCCCGGAGAAAAGCCGCCTCTCCGACTAGGTAGGGACCCTGAAAAGCAGTTTCGCCCTTCCCCACCTCCACCCCCAACATAAAAAAAAACTAGAGCTCCAGAAACAAAACACTTTAACTCACTAAAAATAAAAAAAAAGAGGTGAAAAAACAGACAGCTGCAGGCTGGACAGCTATACCCATACAGGACGGCGCCCCCTATCAGGTCAGGTCACAAGCAGATAAGTTGGTCAAAAAGGCTTTTGGCACTTTGGCCTTCATCAGTCAGAGTATTGAGTATAAAAGTTGGGAGGTCATTGTGCAGTTGTATAAGATGTTAGTGAGACCGCATTTGGAATATTGTGTTCAGATCTGGGAACCATGTTATTGGAAAGATATTGTCAAGCTTGAAAGGGTTCAGAAAAGGTTTATGAGGATGTGGCCGGACTAGAAGGTGTGAGCTGTAGGGAGAGGTTGAGTAGGCTGGGTCTCAATTCCATGGAGTGCAGGAGGATGAGGGGTGATCTTATAGAGGTGTACAAAATCATGAGAGGAATAGATCGGGTAGATGCACAGAGTCTCTTGCCCAGAGTAGGGGAATCGAGGACCAGAGGACATACTGTAGGTTCAAGGTGAAGGCGAAGAGATTTAATAGCAATCCGAGGGGTAACATTTTCACACAAAGGGTGGTGGGTGTATGGAACAAGCTGCCAGAGGAGGTAGTTGAGGCAGTGACTATCCAATCATTTAAGAAACAGTTAGACAGGTACATGGAAAGGACAGGTTTGGAGGGATATGGACCAAGCGCAGTCAAGTGGGACCAGTGTAGCTGGGATATTGATGGCCGGTGTGGGCAAGTTGGGCCGAAGGGCCTGTTTCCACACTGCATCACTCTATGACTCTGTGACTTCTAAAAGAGTACTGGGTTAACCTTCAAGGGCAATTGGGAATAGGCAATAAATGTTGACCCATATAACCATATAACAATTACAGCACGGAAACAGGCCCTCTCGGCCCTTCCAGTCCGTGCCGACCATTTGTTTTCCCCTAGTCCCATCTACCTGCACTCAGACCATACCCCTCCATTCCCTTCACGTCCATATACCTATCCACTTTACTCTTAAATGTTAAAATCGATCCTGCCTCCACCACTTCTGCTGGAAGCTGATTCCACACAGCCACCACCCTCTGAGTAAAGAAGTTCCCCCTCACGTTACCCCGAAACCTCTGTCCCTTAATTCTCATGTCATGCCCTCTTGTTTGAATCTTCCCTACCCTCAATGGGAAAAACATATCCACATCAACTCTGTCTATCCCTTTCATCATTTTAAAGACCTCAATCAAGTCCCCCCTTAACCTTCTGCGCTCCAAAGAATAATGCGCTCCAAAGACCCTGCCAATGACACTCTCAAAATGAAAAAATACGATCCTTCCCTACATTACATCCATCTCCAAGCAAACAGAAAAAGAAGCTTAACACAATATAGAATCAGAAACAGGTCTTTGGCCTGCCGCTCGTGAAAATCCCAGTTAATCCTGTACCTTATCCATCTCCCCAGCTGATTCCCTCCCTGATTCCTTCAGTAACCTAATACCCCCTTGAAGAGACCCAACGAGCACCCACAGTCCTCAGGGATATACAAGCGTGGTGATCCACTGAGTGAAGGCATGCAACAGTCCATGTCGCGAGGCTCTGTCATCAGTTCCACGCCCATCTAAAGACACAACCCTTTGGACATTACCTTGTCCATAAGATTCTTCAAGGTGTTTCACTGAGATTACTTCTCATTCTTCTAAACACCAATGAGAGTAGAACCATCTAACTAGGCAACTCCACTGGCTTAATAATAGTCTCACTCACATTATTCCCACGTAATTCCCTTTATAATATACACGGTGGATGGCTCGATTGTAATCATGTATTGTTTCCACTGACTGGTGAGCATGCAAAAAAAGCTTTTCACTGTACACGTGATAATAAACTAAACTCAAACTTGCACGCAAATAATGGCTCCATCTTGTGTATCTATACTGCATGACGCCAAACCTAGCCAAATTGTACACAGTTGCAGAGGGTTCATCACAATCACAAAATTGCCCCAACACGATGCCCCCATGAAAAACTACTGGAGGAGTGACTATCATTGTAATGGGAAGCATGAGCCACATGCAAACTGGAGGAACAGTGCCTCATATTGCACTTTGGTAGCCCACAACTCAATGGTATGAACATTGAATTCTACAATTTTAGGTGACTACAAACCACCCCTTTTCCCCGAACTCCTCCCCTTTCTCCCCTTCCCCTCCTCTCCCCTGTGATCCACCTGGACTGGCACCTGTTCTTCCCTCCCTCTCCTCTTCCATCTACATTCCTTCCTATAGCTTCACAATTCACAACTCTTCAACCCTTCTGACTCGCATCTTCTGGCTTTCCATCTTTGGCCTTTGTCCAACATCTGCCTGTCAATTCCCCTCCCCCTCCCACTTGTATCATAGAAAGTATGTGCAGGAGTAGGCCATTCGGCCCTTCGAGCCTGCACCGCCATTCAATGTGATCATGGATGATCATCCAACTCAGTATCACGCACCTGCCTTCTCTCCATACCCCCTGATTCCTTTAGCCACAAGGGCCACATCTAACTCCCTCTTAAATATAGCCAATGAACTGGCCTCAACTACCTTCTGTGGCAGAGAATTCCAGAGACTCACCACTCTCTGTGTGAAAAATGTTTTTCTCATCTCGGTCCTAAAGAAATTCCCCCTTATCCTTAGACTGTGACCCCTTATTCTGGACTTCCCCAACATCGAGAACAATCTTCCTGCATCTAGCCTGTCCAACCCCTTAAGAAAGTTGTAAGTTTCTATAAGATCCCCCTCAGTCTTCTAGATTCTAGCAAGTACAAGTCGAGTCTATCCAGTCTTTCCTCATGAAAGTCCTGACATCCCAGGAATCAGTCTGGTGAACCTTCTCTGTACCCCCTCTGGGGCAGGTATCAACCCATTACCTGCCACATATTATCCTATCCCTCTTCCCTTCCAGCTTTCTTCCCCCACTCCTACAAATAGTATGAAGAAGGTCCTGTTCATGTTCTCCAGAGATGCTGCTTGACCCGCTAAGTGACTCTAGCACTGTGCCTTTTTTATGAACCAGCATCTGCAGTTCCTTATTTCCTCATTCCCTCAGTACTGCCCCTCCTACAATACAGCACTCCCTTGGTACTTTAGACTTTAGAAATACAGTGCGGAAACAGCGATCACCCCATACACTAGCACTTTGCTATACTCTAGGAACACTTAAAATTTTTACCGAAGCCAATTAACTTACAACCCTGTACTTCTTTGCAGTGTGGGAGGAAACCGGAGCACCCGGAGAAAACCCACGCAGTCACAGAGAGAATGTACAAACTCCATACAGATGGCACCCATAGTCAGTATCAAACCCGGGTCTCTGGTGCTGTAAGGCAGCAACTCTACCGTTGTGCCACTCCAACCGTACAACTCTCTTTCAATTCTGCCCCTTCCACAGTAGTGCCCTGGGGTGTGTCCTGCACAGTTCTGAGGACCTCCCTGGACCACCAGTCTTTGCTGCCGGAGGTAGGACTGGAATCCCATGCTCCGTCTCAATTACTCTGCTCGGAATCTAACACCCCCCTCCACTGACCCCACCTCTCCACTGAGCTTTAAACCTTTGCTCTTCACACCAGCATTTGGGAAATATTTCAAGAGGGGTTCTATAAAACAATTTTTTTAATGGGTACTGGTATTTCAATATTTCCTTTGAATGCAAGCCAGTACTTTGTACTCTCCTTAGAATACACTGTAAAGTGTATTCTAAGGAGACGTGTAAAGGAAATCCTTAAGGCTAATGCTTTACATTCACACGAACCCTGTCTCCCAAGGGCATTGCTTTGTTGAGAAGTAAACAGTATAGCTGGTATATGCAATAGCCATCCGACTGGTTTACCTCTGACACTTCGGTGTTTAGTTAATAGTATAGGCCCTGTCACATTTAATTTAGTTGGAGATGAACCCATCATTTCTATTGCCCTCTGTAACCTCACAAATCTACATTTTCCATTCAAACACAGCACGAGTGCTTTGCAGAGCACATGTCTTCAGACTGCAGCACTGACTCTGCTTTCTGTTTCCTGCTATTTTAATTATCGGTCCAACTGTGGTGGGGCGGCTCAGTGGTGGGACGGCGCAGCCTTGGAAGCAGCGGCTCGCCTGCAGTCCGTCTGTTTTTCTTTTTTTTTGTTTTCTTGTTTTGTTTTAGCATGTAAATATTGAGTTATTATGTAGTGTATGTGTGTGGGAGGGGTGGGAGAAATGTTTTAGTCTCTTCCTTTGGGGGGGGGGACGCGACTTTTCTTGTCGTATCCCCCGTCTCTGTCTCCGTCTGCGTTGAGGCCTAATGGCGGAGCTGACAGCCTCCAACTGCGACCGACCTCGAGGCTCCAGAGACAGAGCCAGCCAGGACTTACCAGCGCGGGGCTGGCCGACTTCGGGGCTGTGGCGGGTTCAGGCATTCCGGCGGCCCGACTCGGAGCTGTGGCGGCTTTCCGGTGGCGGGTGGCGGCGGCAGCGACTTCGGAGGCCCGCTGCCTCCGTTTAAGTGTTTATTGTGTGTTTTGTTATTTACTATATGTATGACTGCAGGCAAGGAAATTTCTTTCAGACCGAAAGGTCTGAATGACAATAAAGTTTCCATCCATCCATCCATTGAACTACCTCTCTGACCTCTCTGTTGTGCAGCCTCCTCTACTGCCATAGTGAGGCCCAATGCAAACTAAAAGAACAACATGGATAGAGGATGTTTCCACTAGTGGGAGAGTCTAGGACTGGAGGTCATAGCCTCAGAATTAAAGGACTTTTTTTTAGGAAGGAGGTAGCAACATAGAAACATAGAAAACATAGTCAATAGTCAGAATAGGTGCTAGAGTAGGCCATTCAGCCCTTTCAGTCAGCACCACCATTCAATATGCCCATGGCTGATCATCTTCAATCAGTACCCCGTTCCTGCTTTTTCCCTATATCCCTTGATTTCTTTAGCCCTAAGAGCTAAATCTAACTCTCTCCTGAAAACATCCAGTGAATTGGCTTCCACTGCCTTCTGTGGCAGAGAATTCCATAGATTCACAACTCTGAGTGACAATGTTTTCCTCATCTCAGTTCTAAATGGCCTACCTTTCATTCTCAAACTGCGACCCCTGGTCTGGATTCCCCCAAAATTGGGGATATTTTTCCTGCATCTAGCCTGTCCAATCCATTAAGAATTTTATATGATTCTATAAGATCCCCTCTCATCCTAAATTCCAGTGATTGCAAGCCCAGTTGACCCATTCAGTCATCATAAGTCAATCCTGCCATCCTGGGAATTAACCTCGTGAACCTATGCTGCACTCCCTCAATAGCAATAATGTCCCTCCTCAAATTAGGAGACCAAAATTGCACACAATACTCCAGGTGCAGTCTCACCAGGGTCCTGTACAACTGGACCTCTTTGCTCCTAAATTCAAATCCTCTTGCAATGAAGGCCAACACGCCATTAGCTTTCTTCACTGCCTGCTGTACCTGCATGCTTACTTTCCGGTGAGACAGAATTTCATTCGTCAAATGGTGGTGCATCTGTGGAATTCTTTGCACAGAAGGCTGTGACGACAAAGTCAGTGGATGTATTGAATGCAGAGATAGATGGATTATTGATTAGTACGGGTGTTAGAGGTTATGGGGTGAAGGCAGGAGAATGGGGTTAGGAGGGAGAGATGGATCAGCCATGATTGAATGGCAGAATATTGATGGGTCGAATGGCTGAATTCTGCTCCTATCACTTATGAGCTTATGAACATCTTGTCTCCCATCCAGGCACTTTGCAAGCCCCTGGAATGCACACTGTAGTCTCCAACTTAAGGTAATCTGCTCCCGAATATTTCCTTTATTCTTTTGTCCTTTCTCACCCCGTAACTTTATGCCAACTCCCTAGTGGTCAATTTAGTCAACCTATCTCCATATAATCTTTTATCTTACACTTCACTCCACTCCTGCCTCCCTCAACTTCAACTATACTTTGAAAACTGTAAACCCTCCACTCTGCTCTGCAGAAGATCTCTGGTCCAAAACAATGACCAGTTTCCCTTTCCACAGATGCTGCTTGAATGACTGAGATCTTCCAAGAGAGTCAAGACTCAAGAGTGATTTATTGTTATATATCCCGAAACGGAACAATGAAAATCTTACCTGCAGCAGCACAACAGGCATATAAATATAGCACTCTGTAAAGCACCTTAATAATCAACAAAACAAAAGTTCAGTTTATAAAAATCAAACAATAATAGTACAATGACAAAAACAATGCCCCACAAGTCTTTGTAGTTCAGAGCTTAGTTGGAGGTTGTGGTGTTTAATAGTAAGATTAAACGAGAACTCACCAAGTTTGAAGGTTGATTTGTATTTTACGAGGAGTCGCGGTGAGGGATTTCGTGAAGACCCCGCCAGCACGCATGCGCAGCATCCTTCAAAGCAGCGGTGCGGAATCACAGAACGCACCATGACTAAAAATAGTAAGATGAAGAACGTAGAACTTCCGAGTTGACCTTATGATAGAGGGTGGGAGCGGGGGGCACGAAGCCCTCACCGCGACTCGTAAAATACAGATCAACCTTCAAACTTGGTAAGTTCTCGTTTAATCTTACTATTTTACTTCGGAGTCACGTGAGTGACTTTGTGAAGATTTCAAAGCTCTGTGATTTCACGCCCTGGACAGCGTCCATGCTTATCACACTGCCGCAAGTCTGATGGAGGAAGGCTGTTAATGCAGTTCAGTCGAAACTGGCTGAAAAAGTAATACAATTTATTAATCAAATAAAACAAACAAATAACCCCTAATTCGGGGACAGACATTCACTGAGCGGTTCCCAGCACAGCTTCTGCGAATGTCGCAGGGGCGACCAGTGGCTTATTGTAGAACCGTTGAAATGTTTCTTCACTGGCCCAGCCCGCGGTGGCGAGGATGTGGTCCATGGGCACCTCCATGGCCCTCGCCGCTGATGTGGATGCAGCCCTAGTGGAATGAGATTTAAAAATGTTAGTAGCAACTCCTGCTGCATCCAGCACCACCCTGAGCCACCTGGCGATAGTCTGTACAGTCACCCGATGATGCGGAGGTTTGTGGCTGATGAGGAGCCCCTGTTCCTTCATCCTGATGGCTCCTGTAATCCCGATATAGTGGTGGAGATGGGTGACTATGCAGAGAGTGGCATCTACAGGGTATGCCCGAAACTCTAACTGCAGCCCATGAGCCCCTGGCCCGTGCTGCTTCAATAAATCTTGGACAAAGAAATTTATTTGACCAGGGGTGGCCACCATGCTGTCCAGTCGCAGTTTTTGTAACGTCTGGACTCGTTGGACTGTAGTCAGTGCCATCAGCATTACCACCTTGAGGGTGAGCTGTTTCAGTGATAGCTCATTCATTGGAGCCCAGCTCCTCAGTAGGGTCAGCACGATCCCCACATCCCACGTGAAAGTATATCTGGGTCGCGGAGGGTTGATGTTGAACACTCCCCTCATGAGTTTAGACACCAGGTGGTTGGAGCCTATACCTATATCCAGGTATGAGGACAGCACACTCCTGGCGCTGTTGATGGCACTGTAGCTAAGGCCAGCATCGAAATGGAGGCCAGCTAGGAATTCCAGGACATCAGGTATAGTTGCTGTGTTGGAAGTCTTGTTGGTATGAGCACAGAATGCCTCCCACTTCCTGATCTGCGTGAGGTACTGCTTCCGAGTTGATTCTCGGCATGATGCTGAGATGAGTTCCATGGCTCGTGGTGAGATGCCCGCCTTGATGAGTGGTCTTTTTAGAACCTGCAGGCCAACATGTTTAGGTGACCATGGCATGGATGACTATCCCCCGTAATGGGGTGAGTAATCAATTTGGGGTGTTTCCCAATCGAAATCCATGGTTGTTTCAAAATTTTAACGACCATCGGGTACCATGGCTGTGTAGGCCAGTCGGGAATGATCAATATGCCAGTTGCAGAGTCCAGTTTAATTTTCTGCAATACCCGACTGATGAGGCAAAATGGGGGAAATGCGGAGCAAAACTATTTCCCCCAATGGATAGAAAACGCATCCATTGCTATTGCCCCAGGGTCTGGTTCCCAAGACACATACGTTGGTATCTGATGGTTCAACCTGGATGCAAAAAGGTCAATATCTGGTGTCCCATAGTGAGCTATAATGTCTCCAAAAATTTGGGGGTTCAACATCCACTCGATGTTATTGAATACTCTTGACCTGGTGTCCGCCACTGTATTAAGCTTCCCTGGCAAATAGGTCGCTGTAATCCAAATATTCCTTTCAATGCACCAGTGCCAAATTGTGTTTTCCAATTCATCACAAGATAGCGACCTGATACCACCCATATGATTGATGTAAGCCACCACTGTAGTGTTATCTATTTGGAGGCGGACATGTAAATCCCATGAGTTAGTACAGTAAGCCCGCAGTCCATGAAGTGCCCCCAGCATTTCTATATAATTTATCCCGTGTGACTCAAGGAAGGTAGACTCACGAGAGTTCCATCTGCCACCACAACTGGACATCGTATCAGTTGCTCCCCAGCCTTGTGCGCTTGCGTCAGTTTGTAGCACGACATCTGGGTTGCTTACTATGATGGGTCTACGACACTCACTAATATTGTCAACCCACCAATGTAGCTCGGTTCTAGCCTTTGGTGGTAACCGGATTGGCCGATCAAAGTGCCCAGCATTTGCTTTTAATTCTGTGATCTTTGTTCTTTGTAAATTTCGGTAGTGTAGTGGTCCGAATTGTACAGCTGGGAATGTAGCTACCAATTTCCCTATTACTTTTGCTGTTTGCCGAATGGTCGGTACCCTGGCGGAAGCAAGACTGTGGCACTCTTCTTTTATAGCAGTAGCTTTATTGGTTGGGATGGTAATCATCATTAAGTTGGTGTCTAGGGTGAACCCCAAATAATCCATAACCCGTACCGGGTGCAATTTTGACTTGTCTGGATGGATTACAAATCCCAGCTTCTCGAAGAGAGCCTTAGTTGCAGCCACTGCCCGTGTAGCCAATTGGAGGGTCTGACCCACTATAAGGATATCATCCAAATAGCCATAACCATATAATTTTGTTGTCGGAGAAGAGCCAATATAGGTTTTACTAATTTTGTAAACAGCCTAGGGGCTGTGGTGATGCCTTGTATTCCCATAATTGATCCTTCCAGACAAACTTTAGAAATTTCCTGTGAGCTTCAGAGATGGGCACCGTATAGTATGCATCTTTTAAATCGATGCATGCCATAAAGTACCCTGGGTAAAGCATCTGCTTGGCTGTTTCAAAAGTATCCATTTTGAAGTGGGTATATTGTACAAAAGTGTTCAGCTCAGTTAGGTCTATTATAATCCGACATCCCCCATCTTTTTTAATTCTGGTGAAAATGTTGGACACAAACTCAATGGGTTCATGCGTTGTCTTGCCAATTACCCCTTTTGCTGCTAGCCGTATAATTTCAGCATGTCCTGCCTCCACCTCTTTTTGGGATAGTGTAAATTTCCTATGAGGCGAATGCTGGGTAGGGGGATTTATACCACCAATAAATTCTATAACATAGCCTTGAACACTTTGTAAAATAAACTCATCTGTGGTGACAGTGTTCCATATTTCCAAAAAAGCCCGCAATCGCCCACCAATTTGTGCAGGAGGGGATGCTACGGCGTGAGAGGAACCAGGCCCCCTTACCTCCATGGTTAACGACGGTTCCTCACGTATGGCGTTTTGGGTGGACGTTGTGGAGGTTGACGGGATGGCGGCCACATCTTCCATGCAGGCCACTGTTGGCCTTGTCCTAAAAAAGGTCGTTGTGTTTGGGGAAGTGGAGGTGGATAGGTCCTTTGTGTCCTGTCCGGCAGCCGCGGTTTCCAGTTTGTGTGTGGCTGTTGCCGGTGGTATGGGTGAAGTCTAGCCGTAGGAGGTTTCATGAGGCCAGCTGTTTTGGCCTCCTTCACTTGTTTGGGCAGGTCTCCAAACAATTCATGAGGTGTGGAGCGGTTGATGTATGGCACAACCCCGCGAATTTGGGGTTGAGTGTGGGCTTAATGCTCTTACGCAGGCAGTTGATCTCATACTGGGCGTTGCATAGGAGTGCCAGGGCATCTTGTTGTTCACTCGAACATTATCCCCGTCAAGGGTCCTAACAAACGCCGTTATGCCCGTGGAGAGGACCTTTAGGATACGCTGGAAGCGGACATCCTGCCCTGGTGGCCGTACTCAAGTGTCCCCAGATCTGGGCGTTAACCAAGGGCACACTGAGGTTGATGCAGTTCTCGGGCGGTTTTATTTTCTCCATAGTATCATTGAGTACCTAACTCTGGAGTTGGTGAGTAGTCAGGTAATCAATGGTGCCCGCCAGTTTGTGGTGCAGGGGTTCCCCTGTTTGTGTAGTTGCAGCAAACTTGCCCACTACGTCCAGCATATCCTCCTCATGCTCTGGCTCAGCGGTCACTGGCTGTCCCGGGTCGTCTTCAAACACAGCGGCTGGGCAACTGCTAGCACTTCTGGCTGGTGACGACGAGATACTGAGAGGACTCCTTGCACGGCTTGTGGATGCCCTTGAGTCCCGTTCTTCCGGGTCCCGGTCCTGTTGGAGGAGTTGCTCCACTAAGAGCTCCAACCGCTCTATGCGACCGTCCCTGCTATGTGCAGCGGACAAGCCGACTTCCCAGGCCCTGCAAAATCACTGGGGCTTCCACCATCGGACCACACCTCCGTAAGGTGCTGTCTAGGGTCCAATGGCAGGTCGTCATGGCCTACCGCCCGAGTAGGCTCATACGACTCCCGCACGGACTCTCCGCTAGTCTGTCTTCTTCCAGACTGTGGCAGCCCACCTGTCTGATACAAAGGCAGGTGAGTTGGATCGGCGCCGGCCCCCGGAACCTGGCTCCCCGGAGTCCGTGCAGGCTTACCTCCACAATCGCCCAATTTTTGGCGTGGAGGCGCATGGTCAGCCGCTCCCAGAGCTGAGCTGACCGACCGTCTACTGCTGCCACCTCCGCCCTTGACCGCAGCCTGACGGGGTGTTTTGTCGGCGGCACCTGTGCTCGACGCAGCAGTAGATCTGCCAGACTGCTCTACGGCAGATCTCCCTGGCAGTGGTACATGGTGGAGCACAGCTGTAGGCCTCCCCTGTAGTGCAGCTGTCCCCCGGCCCAGCCCCCTCGGGTCTACTGGAACTCAGGGTGAAGTCGCTGGTGATGAGCGAGGCCCCTTTGCACGTACCTGTTTCCCCCCTCTTTTCTTGGGGGAAGGGGGCTCGAAATCTGGATCAGTTGCATCCAGCTCTGGGGCGGTAAACCACTCAGGTGATGAGTCGGGCACTAAAGTAGCGGGAGCGCCCGATTTCCGCATTCTTGCCCCCACACGTCCTGAAGCTGCCGGTGGTGCTTGCAGCTCCGGGGACAAAGGCCGTTGGCTGGTCGATGCAGCTCGGCTCCTCGACAGCGTCGCCTTCCTCTTGCCCTTGTCCATCCTGTGGAGTGAAGGTAAGTACTTACCTGCTGGCCCTTATGAAGGAGCTGGAGGAGAGAGCTATGCAATGCGCGCGAGATATGCTGCGACAAGTAAAATAGCCTGATGTTTGTGTGGGAAGAAGCTGCGAACTTCAGCTTTCAGGCTCCTCCTCCTGTACCTTATTCTGAGGCAGGCATCAGGGGTGGTGTGGGACTCTAACGATGTTGGCTGCCTTTTTGAGGCAGCGACTCCTGTATTTCCCTTCCTTGGTGGGATTCTTCAGTATTTTGTTTTGTTTCAGCTATAAAGCCTGGCAACAGCCCTTGTGAACAGGCGGTGTGCGACCAACTCCTTGCCTCCGAGAGCAAGCAACCCCCCTCCCCCACAAGGGCAACAACCTTTGTCCGAGAAGGACAGAAAACACCTAAACATCCTTCCACAAGATCAGAAGAAGGAAACCTATGCAGGGCCCGTGACTGGAGGATGCTGGCGGACATCGGCCGACAACTAATCTTTCCACCTGAAATTGCTTCAACCAACCTCAGGCCAGACTTGGTGTTCTGGTCCCCTTCACAGAAGACTGCTTACATCATAGAGCTCACAGTTCCATGGGAGAACTCTGTTGAGGAGGCCTATGAGCGTAAGAAGCTGCGCTACGCAGAGCTTGCAGCAGAGGCAACGCAGCGTGCCTGGAACACCAAAGTCTATCCAGGTGAAGTGGGATGCAGAGGATTTGTTGCGCCATCTACCATCAGACTGCTGAAGGAGCTTGGAATCACGGTCAGGCTCTGCGGAAGACCATAAGATCACTCTCAGACGCCTGAAAGAGGCAGCTGTTGGATTTGGCTCAAGCGGAAAGACCCATGCTGGGCCCCAAGTACGTCATGGTGAATCTTTGGGGCAGTTTGACTTGAGGGCTGATCATCCTGCAGCGGGCCGCCCTTGTGGAGGGTGTATAGTGATAAAAGGCCGAAACACCCAGTTATGCAAGGGTACACTACTGATGATGTATCCTGTGCCCAACTGTCCTGAAGGTTACCCAGGCCAAGATATACCTATACGTATCCCCCCCGATGTTGAGCGTCTACCACTCTCAGCAATCAATGAACGTCGTGAAATACTCCCCACCTACTGGCACAAGGGACTTCTTAACATCTTGTCCTGTGTACTTGATTCTGAAAATCTGGACTTATCCAGTGACTGCTGTGAAAGGACAGCTGACAACATGGGAAAGTCCATGTGACAGCTTGGAGAGACAGCTGACAGGAGGGAACAGACCCCACTGGGGCCGTCATGGGCTAGCTACCCATGACAGCAGTCCCCAACGCTGTTTCAGCTAGTTGGAGACACCCGATAAATGCTACAAAAAGTAAATTAAAGGAAATAACCCTAGAGCCTGCGAGAGCGGGGGCGCAAGATGGCTCACCGATTGATAACACGGTTACAGACCCAGGAACGGAAACGACCACGGACAAGGAGAGCATGGCACATGAGACATCCACAACAGCTGCAGGACACAAACTTCAGGTGTGCATCTGTAGTTGGGAGAAAAGAACATCAATGATGGGTTGAAGATCCACCAAGGAGGAAAAAGTGCTTGAGAGAGCAGAGACATGGGCCTCGCATTGACCAGTACCTCTTACGAAGCAACCAGTCAAATCAGTCGAATGAAGCACAGCGACGGGACACAAACCAAAGTTCGCAGAGCATCAGCACCCATGTCACTGAAGAGGGTGATACAAGCACAGAAATGCCGGTGGAGGAGCCCACGCAACAACTACAAAGACCTCCATTGGAGGGAAAGGTCAAAGGGCACAAACCTGGAGTGAAATGGCCCAAAGCTGTTGAAAAGAAAGAGTGGGAGACAGTCAACCTTATACATATCTTGGAGCAACAAGTGGGCACAGCAGTGGAAAAGCTTGAAAGGATGGGCAACACAGTCTACAGCTATGGAGAAGAACGGTTTGGGGTGAGTAAAGGGAGAGGTGGAAAGAAATTACCAACACCAATCAAGTCCAGGAGGCAGCAGGAGATCGAGAGGCTAATCAGAGAGGGAAGACAGTTGAAAAAGCAATGGAAAAAAGCAACTGACGCAGAGAGAGAAGGTCTCATGCTACTCCAAGAGGACATCAAGAGCCGATTGGCAACCTTGAGAAAAGCAGAGAACATGAGGAAACTTCGCAAGAAGAAAGAAAACACAAGAACACGGTTCTACAAAGACCCTTTCAAGTTCATCAAAGACCTCTTCACAAAGGAAAAAACTGGAACTTTGAAAACATCAAAACAAGAATTGGAGGAACACCTGGAAAAGGCCCACCAAGACACGAAAAGGCATGAGCAGTTAGTCATCCCACATGACATCCCGCCTATTCAACCACCTGAATTCAACCTGGACACCAGCCCTCCGAAATGGAAAGAGGTAGAGAACACTGTTCGGCGAGCAAGAACAGCATCAGCTCCGGGGCCAAACGGAGTACCATACAAGCTCTACAAGAACGCACCGGATGTGTTACGCTTTCTATGGAAGCACGTGAGGGTGGTGTGGAAGAAGCAAACAATACCTAAGGCGTGGCGAAGGGCCGGCGGCGTACTAATACCTAAAGACAAGGATGCATCAGACATCAGCCAATTCCGGCCAATATGTCTCCTCAACGTCGAGGGAAAAATCTTTTTCAGCATTGTATCACAAAGGCTATCCACCTATCTGGTAACAAACAAGTACATTGATACATCTGTACAGAAAGCAGGAATTCCAGGATTTTCGGGCTGCTTGGAGCACCTGGCACCAGATCCAAGCAGCTAAGAAGGACAAGAGAGACCTACATGTGATCTTCCTCGATCTGGCCTTTGGTTCAGTTCCACATGAACTCCTGTGGGAATCTTTTGCCTTTTTCCATGTACCAGAGCTCATCACCACACTGGTCAAGAACTATTTCCAAGACCTGCAGCTGTGCTTCACAACAGCTGAATTCAGTACAACATGGCAGGGCTTGGAAGTAGGCATCATGGCAGGCTGCACAGTCTCACCCTTGGCCTTTACAATGGCCATGGAAGTCATCATCAGGGCCTCAAAATGGGTGGTGGGCGGTGAACGAACCAGTGCTGGGCTCTGTCTGCCACCCATCAGGGCATACATGGACGACATGACAACAATAACCACTACTGCAGCATGCACCAAGCGGCTACTTGGAAAGCTGCAGGAGAACATCAAGTGGGCCCGAATGAAAATCAAACCAAGTAAATCTCGAAGCATCTCCATAGTTAAGGGGGTGCTTAGAGACACAAGGTTCTGCATCGGTGATGACCCAATACCAACAGTGTCTGAGCAGCCAGTAAAAAGCCTGGGCAGAAGGTACAACGCAAGTCTGAAGGACAAAGAGCAGGTGCAACAACTAAGGCAAGAAATTGTCAACGGCCTGGAGAACATCAATCTGACCCTACTGCCTGGGAAACTGAAGCTCTGGTGCCTACAGTTTGGACTCCTTCCTCAGACAATGTGGCCAGTGACCGTTTATGAAGCCCCAATAACAACTGTGGAGAAGATGGAGCGAACCATAACTTCATACTCGAAGAAATGGCTCGGTCTCCCACGATGTCTAACTAACATCGGCCTCTATGGCAAAGGGGTCCTGGAACTACCTCTCACTAGTCTAACAGAGGAATACAAGTGTTCCAAAGTAAGACTCCAGATGACACTGAGGGACTCTAGAGACAAGACCATCAGTGCTGTTGCGCCGCCCCTAGTAACTGGCCGGGAGTGGACACCATCTGATGCAGTACAGCAAGCTTCATCAGCCCTGAGGCACAAAGACGTTGTGGGGCAAGTTCAGCAGGGAAGAGGAGGCTTTGGACTTACGACAAGTCAACCAACTTGGCAAAAGACCACAACATCAGAGCAGAGGACATTGGTGGTTGAGGAGGTGCGGCGACAGGAGGAGGCCGCAAGAAGTGCAAAGGCAGTCTCTCTTGCCAAAAATGGGGAATGGATGCAGTGGGAAGGTGTGGAGCGGAGAAAGATCAGCTGGAAAGAACTTCCGGAGCTTGGAATCCACGGTCAGGCTCTGCGGAAGACCATAAGATCACTCTCAGATGCGGCTGAAAGAAGCAGCCATTGGATTTGGCTCAAGCAGAAAGACCCATGCTGGGCCCCAAGTACGTCATGGTGAATCTTTGGGGCAGTTTGACACGGGACACGCGCTGATCATCCTGCAGCGGGCCGCCCTTGTGGAGGGTGTATAGTGTTAAAAGGCCGAAACACCCAGTGATGCAAGGGTACACTACTGATGATGTGTCCTGTGCCCAACTGTCCTGAAGGTTACCCAGGCCAAGATATACGTATACGTATCCCCCCCCCCTCCCGGCCCCCCGATGTTGAGCGTCGACCACTCTCAGCAATCAATGAATGTCGTGAAATGCTCCCCACCTACTGGCACAAGGGACTTCTTAACATCTTGTCCTGTATACTTGATTCTTTGCTTCTGCAGTTTTATTTGGTTTCCCATTTTTCCATTTGTTCACAACTGTTGGCATCACTTTAACATTACTGGGCAATATGAAGGCAAACTTTACTTTAGACATACTTCAGTGATATAGCATGGAAAGAGGCCCTTTGGCCCATGTCCACTCCGACAATCATTCACCCCATACACTGGCACTATCCTACATATGTGCGACAATTTACAATTTCCAGAGCCAACTAACCAACAAAACTGTATGTCTTTGGAATGTAGGAGGAAACTGGAGATATCCACATTAAACCCACGCAGTCATAGGGAGAATGTACAAACTCTGTACAGACAGCACCCGTAGACGGGATTTAAACCAGGGCTCTGATGCTGTAAGGCAGCAAGTCTACCTCTGAGCCACTGAAGCACATTTTACTTCGGAGTCACATGAGTGACTATGTGAATAGAAGCCCGTACAGCCGTTGGTGCGTCATGACGTCAGACGCTGGTGCAGTCGGCCGGTTGGAGCAGCAGCGCTCCTCCGAGCGGTAAGTTTAAACGGGTTACACGAAAAGCTGGAGAATTCAGCGGGTGCAGCAGCATCTAAGGAGCGAAGGAGATGGGCGACGTTTCGGGTCGAGACCCTTCTTCAGACTTCACCCTCGATTCTCCAGCATCTGCAGTTCTTCGTTAACAAGTTTAAACGGAGGTAAGGTTTTAAAAAATTTTTACCACAGGTCATTTTCTGCGACGGTTGGGAGTTTTGGTAGATATGTTGCCGAAAGTGAAGAAGGTGTCGGCGAGGCGCTCCGGGGGTAGAAAGGAGAGTGACCAGGAGAGTGTTGAGGATGGAGGCCCGTCTGGTACACCTGGTCCGGTGCTGGCTACACAGCCAGTGGTTGCGGACCCACTGCCGGGGGGCAGTGGAGGCTTGCCAGTAGGGCGGAAGGCCACTGGCAAGTCTCTGTGGCCCGTAGATGAGTCGGGCCTGGAGGTTATACCCTCCATAGGAGAGTCCGTTTGCTCACGGCTCTCCCACGTCGAGATTTTATTACAAACAATGCTCGGACAGGGACCAGCTCCGTGAGGAGGAGTGGTGCCCAAGCCAGGCTGATGGAGAGCTTGTGCTAGCAGCACCTGTTTCAGGGCTGCAGAACTATCCTGCCTGTGAGGAGGATGTTCTATCAGTGCAGTTTGCTGATAATGATTCTATGCTGGCGGAGAGCAGTAAAGGTATTCGGTTGGAGATAATCCCGAACATTGCTGGGAGGTTTGCTGAGCGTAGAGAGGCAGGAAAGGCGATTGATGTAGAATTGGCCGAAGCAATTCAGTATATGCTCTCCCACCAGTTACAGGAGTTAGCTATGGATGAAGTAGCAAAAAACTATAAAGCTCCTGTTAATTGTGATCTCCTGAAGGTACCGGTGGTTAATCACCAAATTTGGTCACAGATGGGTATGCCTGCTAGGGCCCAGGAGATGAAGTTTAAAAAAAGTGCTTAAACTGTTGTCAGCAGGTATTACAGCTGTGGTGAAAGTTATTGATACAAGCAATATGGTTGAAGCACACCAGGATGAACTGGGATTCCTTTGTAATGCATTTTGAAATTAATAATATCGGGAGGGCCGCTATTAGGCCAGTGCTAATCCGAATTTGGCGAGTTTGTGCAAACCGACCAGTGTACCACCACGAAATCTGTTGTTTGGTGGTAACCTTGCAAAAAGGGTCAAAGACTGTCATGAGGTTGTTAAAACCATGGCCCTCATTAAGCCAGCTGGCAAGCAAGGCAAAAAAGGTTCTCTACAAGAAGTTGAGGACAACAAGGTCCGCAAGGAAAGATGCAGGAAAGGAATATAACATTGACAGACGATGAATTAACTGATGTTCCTGTTCAAATTGGGGAAGGTTAAAATTGTTTCTCAAACAATGGCAGCAGTTGACATCAGATTTGTTCATACTTAGTGTATTGAAGGGGTGAAAAATTGAATTTTACTCTAAGGATAGTCTACCTAATCAACATTTTCCTAGTCGTAAACTTATTTTTTCTCAGATGAGGAAAATGTGATTCAGATGAGGGATGTAGAATTATTCTGGATTTATCGAATTTGAACAAATTTGTTTGTTATAGGTATTTCAAAATGGAGACCTTTACCACGGGCAAACATCTAGTGTCCAAAGGGTATTATATGGCAACCATTGATTTAAAGAATGCGTATTACGCAGTGTCTATTCATGGTGATGATAGAAGATATTTGAAATTTATTTGGATGACTGAGCTGTGGCAATTCAGGGCATTGCCGAATGGATTAACTTCAGCTCCTAGATTATTTACTAAATTGGTAAAACCTGTGCTAGCATTACTTAGAGCTCAGGGGCATGTGGTAATGGTCTATTTAGATGATATTCTGATTGTTGGAAAGACTCATGCTGAAACTCAATCATCAGTTTCAGTTGTTAAAATCACTTTTGAACAAATGGGATTTGTTATTCACCCAGATAAATCTAAATTATCACCAGTCCAAATTGTTGATTATCTGGAATTTACCATTAATTCCAATCACATGTTGGTAACTTTGCCCAGGGATAAATTGAATCAGTTAATTGAGGACTGTGTTAATCTCGTTGGAGAACAACGGCCTTCGATTAGACAAGTAGCCAGTTTAATTGGGAAGTTGTTGCAGCCTTTCCAGCTGTGCAGTATGGTCCTCTGCATTATCAACAATTACAACGATCAAAGGAACAGGCACTGAGAATACAAAGGGGCCATTTTTGATAGGCCTATGCAGTTGTCAGCTGGGGCGATTGCTGACATACAATGGTGGATAGTACATGTTTCAAAAAGTTTAAGGAAGGTTTTGGTGGAATCACTGTCACTGATATTACAGACTGATGTAAGTGCACTGGGTTGGGGTGCAACAGATATGTCTTCTAGTTGTGGAGGCAGATGGAATGTGGATGAGACATCGCTTCCTCAATTAAGAGGGATTAATTATTTAGAGTTGTTGGGCACCTGGTATGGGCTCAAAGCTTATTGTTCTACAAGGAGGGATCTGCATGTGCAGGTCAGATTGACAACACCACAGCAGTGGCATATGTAAACCACATGGGTGGAGTTAAGTCACAGTCTTGTGATAGACTGGCTAACCAGATTTGGAGCTGGTGTATTGACCAAAATATCTGGCTTTCAGCACTTTATTTGCCAGGAAGAGGTCACATCAGTTTAATGACAACATTGAATGGATGTTAAATCAGGATGTATTTAACCAAATGATTGATCAGTATGGATTACCAGATATTGACTTGTTTGCATTTCGATTAAATCATCAGTTACCTAGATGGGGAGGAATGTTTGTGTATGTATTTCCTCCATTCTGTCTCATCAGCAGATGTTTGCAAAAGATCAAGGAGGACTCCGCTTCAGGGGTATTGGTAGTGCCAGATTGGCCTACACAAGCATGGTTCCCGTTGTATTACAAATGGCTAGGGAGCCTTACATGCTTATGCCCAAGAATAAAAATCTACTGGTAAATCCAATCACTGGGGATCAACATCCTTTATATGATCGTATTGATCTGTTAATTTGCAGATTTTAAGGAGGCCATACCTGGGGAGAGGACTGTCTCATCGGACTGTGGATGTTCTCACGTCGGCCTGCAGGGATAGTACACAGTAGCAATATATCACCTATATAAGGAAGTGGGAGCAATTCTGCCTACAGCAGAATATTGTATATCACACTGCAGGGATCACGGACGTATTGGAGTTTTGTCAACTCTTTATTTTGACCAAAAAATTAAGTTACAGTGCGATTAATTCAGCCAGAAGTTCTCTGTCTTCTTACTTACCTATGAATGCAGAATTGCATACAGTAGGGACACATTCGTTAGTTCATGATTCATGAAGGGAGTTTTCAATTCTAATCCTCCTAAACTCAGGTATGCCGGTATTTGAAATGTGAGTGAGGTTTTTATGGTTCTTCGCCAGTGGGCTTCGGTTACAAGCCTATCAGTAGCCAAATTATCTATGAAGGTAGTCATGCTTATGGCGTTGGTTTCAGCTCAACGTGTACAAATGTTGCAAAAGCTACGGCTAGATAGAATGCATGTGTCGGCTGATGCCATTATATTATATGTCTATGATTTGCTTAAACATAATAGAAGAGGCATGACAGGATGTAAGATTGTGTTTTCAGCATACCCCACAGATGATCCCTTGTGTGTAGTCTCACGTTTATCTCGTTACATTGAGATTACTAAACCTCTGAGAGGAACAGAATTGGCTTTGTTTATTAGTCACAAAAAACCACACAGTAAGGTGTCGGTGCAAACGATTTCAAGGTGGCTAAAGCAGGTCCTGGCAAGTGCTGGAATTGATACTGATAAATTCAAATCTCATTCCACCAGGGCGGCATCAACTTCCGCGGCAAGGGCAATGGACGTGCCAATAGACCATATCCTCGCGGCCGCAGGATGGTCCAGTGAGCTAACTTTTCAGAGGTTTATCACAAGCCGATTTCAAGGCTCGGGGTGTTTGCTGATTCTGGTTTCAGTACTGTTACACTTTTCCCCTGAGTTAGAGGGGTTTGTTATGATTTGTTTGTAAATAAACTGTTATTTCATTTAACAAATGTATTACTGATGCATGATTGATTGTTAACGACTTTTGAGTCAATCCAGGCAGAGTGAACGTCGGATTTGGGTCTGCGGCGTGAATTCACAGTGCTTTGAAGTCTTCACGTAGTCACTCACGTGACTCCGAAGTAAAATAGTAAGATTAAACGAGAACTTACCAGTTTCAAGTTTGATCTTTATTTTATGAGGAGTCGAGTTGAGGGACTACGTGCCCTCCACTCCCACCCTCATAGATCTCATCTGGTAGTTCTAGTTTTATCATCTTACCATTATACTTCAGTCATTGTTAGCTGTGAATTCATTCCGCTGCTTTGAAGATTGACGCACCAACGGCTGTACGGGCTTCTATTAATGTAGTCCCTCAACTCGACTCCTCATAAAATAAAGATCAAACTTCAAACTGGTAAGTTCTCATTTAATCTTACTATTTCTGTGGTTCAGGAGTCACAGATACATCAGACTGATTAAAGGTAGCAGATTTCCTCTAAAGTGAACTCGATGGGTTTTTATGAAAGTTCAGGAGTTTGATAGACATACTGTAATTGCTAATGTCAACATTTTGCCTCGGGTCGGTTTAATTAATTGAATTTAAATTCCCAGTTAATATGATGAGAGTTTAAACTTACAATACTAATACATTAATCCTTCCCTCTGAATTCTTCATCTGATAATATAATCATTACTTTGCCATGTCATCACTCCTGAAGTGTTTTAAAATTAATGAAATATACAAAAAAAGCAGCAAGGATTTTGTTTTTAAGGAATTCACAAAGGATGACAAACGATTGGTTAGGAAGGGGAAATAAAGAGAGTTTGAAAGAACGTTTGCAGAGGACAAAAAAATAAAGGCTACAAAAAGGGATGGCTTAGTGGCTCAGCTTGTGGAGCTGCTTAACAACTCCAATGACCTGAATTCAATACTGACTGTATGGTGCTTGCACATTCTCCCTGAAATTGTGTGGGTTTCCTCCGGGTGCATTGGTTTCCTCCCACAACCCAAGGACATGAGGTTTGACAGGTTAACTGACTGTAATAAATTGGCTCTTGAGTACAGGTGAGAGGCAGAACCTGGGGGCCGATACAGGGAATGTGGGGAGACAAGGTTACACAGAACATTAAAGGGCCTGTCCCTCTTAGGCATCATTTGCGCGTCATTTACGCAACGTCATTTACGTGTCACGATGCATGGCGCGCGCGTCGTCACGCCCACGTGATATTATCACGTGGGCGTGATGGTATCACGTAGATATCATCATTTCTAGGACTACCTGTCATTGTCCATATTCAGTGATTTTAATGGAATTTACATTAAATTCTACTGCTGACATGATGGGATTTGAACTCGGGTGTCTAGTTTTTTTAATCAATTTTTCTTCACGCAGAGATTTGTATTTATAGAAAGCGAGCTGCCAAAGATGGTAGTGGCTGGTGCAATATGACATTTAAAAGATATTTGAACAGATACGTAGATAGGAAATAATTTGACGGATATGGGCCAAACACAAGCAAATGGGATTAGCTCAGGTGGACATGTAGATCAGAAAAGATTTGTTGAGCTGAAGGACCTATTTCCATGTTATAAATTACCTTAAATCCTCTGGATTACCAAGATCGCTAAGAAAACCCACCCACGGGGAGAGCGTAAAACTCCGTACAGACAGCACCCGTAGTCGGGATCGAACCTGGGTTTCTGGCGCTGCAAGTGCTGTAAGGCAGCAACTGCCTGACGGAGAAGACAAGATAGAGCAGGAACCTCTTGTAAGCAGTGAGAGGATTTGAGATCGAGGATTATAATTGGGTTATCATTATGGTCATACCTACACCTACCCAAGACTCTGAAATACCCTCCCAACTGGTTCTCTTTCCTCTGTCCAAATACTCCTTAAACCCTATCCCTTTGACGAAGTGTTTGGTCACATGCACTGTAAGATGGAGACACAAGAGACTGCAGATATGTACACTGTTGTAAGGATCACCGTACAAAAGAACACAGAGGTGTCTCTGGCGTGTAAAAATGAAAAAGCCACAGGTCTGGACCACTAGTTGAGAGGTAAGATTTTATACATATCCATCGCACCTGTCTGTATTAAATAAAAAATATATCTTTCATGATCTGAACATTTCTGACATGGCCAGAGTTTTTTGTCCATTCAAGAGTCAACCACATTGAATGGTCTGTAGGAAGGAACTGCAGATGCTGGTTTAAACCGAAGATAGACACATAAAGCTGAGGTAACTCGGCAGGTCAGAAAACATTTCTGGAGAAAAGGAAAAGGAATAGGTATTCTTCTCTTCCCCATCTCTCGCCATCCTTTTTTCTACATTCCCTCGTTCATTCCTTCTCTCTTTCTTTCCCCTTCCATCATTCGCCTTGTATCCCTTTCCCCTTCATGGGCCACTCTAGCTTGTTCTACCTATCCCCCACTCCCTTCCTTTCAATTATCCCTCTCTCCTCTTCTCACCTTCCCTCCCTCCGGCGTTATTTAATCATAGAGTTATGCAGCATGGAACCAACCTCTTGTCCATGTTGGCCAATGTGCCTACCTGAGCTAGTCCCATTTGCCTGTGTTTGGCCCATATCCCTCCAAACCTTTCAAATCCACGTACTTGTCCAAATGTACAAGACAAGACAGGCCAGCGGAGCCGGGGTGAGGTCGGAACTCTAGGGGCGGTTACAATCTCGTCGCCCTGTCCCTCCAGTCCAACCCAAGCCCCACTCTCCCTCCTCGCACACTAACCTGGCACTAGCAGGTAGCTGACAGTGTTGACGCTTTCGGTATTCGCTGTGGGTTGAAAAAAAGTTATTCGCAGATAGGGTTACGGCTGAGGGAGGAGCTAGGATCTAGCGAGGGAGAGAGAGAGAGAGAGGGAGAAAGGGGAGGGGGTGGGAGAGAAGGAGCTTCCTGTTTGTGAGAATTGCTTGCGATATATATTTTTTTAAATCACAAAAGTCAACCGCGGTTCATAACCTACAGATGTGGCGGGAGAAGAGAAGAGAGCTTCTGTAGAGAGCAAATCTGTGCAGGGCACCAGTGCTGCCAAGTCTCGACTCGTCCTTCTGACAACTTTTTTTTTTTAAATTCTTGTGGAAATGAATGTCCTCATCTTCTACGTGTTGGCGGCCACCTTGCAGTTGGCTCCGGGAGGTGAGTTGGCCTCGTATTGCCGTCGATATTCGCCGGTCAAGCGCCTTGTCCGTGAGTTTGATGCACTCTTTGTTGCCTCGCCACCCGCAAGCCTTAAATTGCATAAGCGACGCGGTGCGAGAGGGTTTCAACAAACGTGTGTGGTGCTGCACTGTCCGCGGGTCTGTTATTTGGCGAGTGCAATGAGTTAAAAGAGTTAGCAGCATGACATTTAAAAATGACAAATAGTACCCCCTTGAGCACTCGCTGTCACATCTTGCAACTTAATTTTGTCTCTGCATGTCTCTGGGGCCAGGTGTTAGCATTCTTGCGGCGTTAAGAAAACAGCATCTAGATGTTTCAGACATTAATTCTACATCCCCAGCGCCCCTTTTAACTCCGCACCTTTGAAATGCCTGCATTTCTGTGAAATTAGGTTTTATTCGGCTTTCCGCGCACTCCCCTCCCTTTGAAGTCGGCAGGAAAAGGCTGCTTTCCCATGGAAATGAAAGATATCTGAAGCAGCAGGCAGCCCGCGGCTTATCTGCTGTTTGCAGGGCAGGGAAGGAAGGTGGTTTTTTTTCCCAAGGCGTCACGTCGAGGATGAAAAAGTGATCGTGTTTCTACGACAGGTGAGTGCGGAATGTGCTCGACACGGGCTATTGATGTCCTGGGGATGGTTGGCCGGGACATTCCCGAGCCTCTTCGAAGTTCCCTAGGGCTGGCGCTGGGAAAGAGCGCCCGGTCATGGAGTGGCAACCGAGTGTTGTTGGTTGGGGGAACCACGCCAAAAGTGCTTTAACTTGAATAAGACCGCGGTGGGAAGCCCATGAGTCCCTCTGGTTTGTGAATGCCCTCCCAGAACCAAACGACATCAATTTGCTCTGGTCCTTTTTCGCCTCCAGTCCCCCTACTTTCAGTCCGAAGCAGGGTCCCGGCCCAATACGCCACCTATCCCTTTTCTCCAGAGGCGCTGCCCGACACGCTGGTTACTCCAGCACTTTCTCTCTCTCTCTCTCTCTCTCTCTCTCGTCAAACCTCACCCGTTTCCCCTAGTTTATTTCTGTCGTTTGCCCGAACGTTTGGTTCAATGCGAGTTTTGTCTGATAAATTAGAAACATAGAAAATAGGTGCAGGAGCAGGCCATTCGGTCCTTCGAACCGGCACCGCCATTCAATATGATCATGGCTGATCATCCAACTCAGTATCCCGTACCTGCCTTCTCTCCATACCCCCTGATCACTCTAGCCATCTAACTCCCTCTTAAATATAGCCAATGAACTGGCCTCAGCTACCTTCTGTGGCAGAGAATTCCAGAGACTCGCTACTCTCTGCGTGAAAAATGTTTTTTCTCATCTCAGTCCTAAAACCATATAACCATATAACAATTACAGCACGGAAACAGGCCCTCTCGGCCCTTCCAGTCCGTGCCGACCATTTGTTTTCCCCTAGTCCCATCTACCTGCACTCACACCATACCCCTCCATTCCCTTCACATCCATATACCTATCCACTTTAGTCTTAAATGTTAAAATCGATCCTGCCTCCACCACTTCTGCTGGAAGCTCATTCCACACAGCCACCACCCTCTGAGTAAAGAAGTTCCCCCTCACGTTACCCCGAAACTTCTGTCCCTTAATTCTCATGTCATGCCCTCTTGTTTGAATCTTCCCTACCCTCAATGGGAAAAATGTATCCACGTCAACTCTGTCTATCCCTTTCATCATTTTAAAGACCTCAATCAAGTCCCCCCTTAACCTTCTGCGCTCCAAAGAATAAAGATCTAACTTGTTCAACCTTTCTCTGTAACATAGTTGCTGGAACCCTGGAAACATTCTAGTAAATCTCCTCTGTACTCTCTCTATTTTGTTGACATCCTTCCTATAACTAGGCGACCAAAATTGTACACCATACTCCAGAATTGGTCTTACCAATGCCTTGTACAATTTTAACATTACTTCCCTACTCCTATATTCAATGCTCTGATTTATAAAGGCCAGCACACCAAAGGCTGTCTTTACCACCCTATCTACATGCGATTCCACCTTCAGGGAACTATGCACAGTTATTCCTAGATCCCTCTGTTCCACAGCATTCCTCAATTCCCTACCATTTACCATGTACTTCCTATTTTGATTTGTCCTGCCAAGATGTAGCCCTTCACACTTAACAGCATTAAACTCCATCTGCCATCTTTCAGCCCACTTTTCCAAATGGCCCAAATCTCTCTGTAGACTTTGAAAATCTACTTCATTATCCACAACACCACCTATCTTAGTATCATCTGCATACTTACTTATCCAATTTTCCACCCCATCATCCAGATCATTGATGTACATGACAAACAACAGTGGACCCAACACAGATCCCTGAGGCACCCCACTGGTCACCGGCTTCCAACCTGACAAACAGCCATCCACCATTACTCTCTGACATCTCCCATTCAGCCACTGTTGAATCCATCTTGCTACTCCGCCATTAACACCCAAAGATTGAACCTTCTTAACCAACCTTCCATGGGGAACCTTGTCAAAGGCCTTACTGAAATCCATATAGACAACATCCACTGCTTTACCCTCATCAATTTCCCTAGTTACCGCTTCAAAAAATTCAAGAAGGTTTGTCAAACATGACCTTCCAGGCACACGCACACACACACTGACAAAGACTGGCCACTAGGATGTTCTGCTATCATCACTTCTTCAAGCTCAAAGTTGAGCCGCCAGGGAGAAATCTACACTGTCAGCACAGCTTCAGGCAAATGTGAACTGCAGAAAGCAGCCTGTGATCACCACAACTCCTCCTTCGAAGATCACAGGACTAAGCTGTTGAGACAAGCCCGAGATCACCAGCATCTTGCCTTACAGCACCAGAGACCCAGGTTCGATCCCGAATATGGGTGCTTGTCTGTTCGGAGTTTGTACATTCTTCTCGTGACCCGTGTGTGTTTTCCCTGAGATCTATGGTTTCCTCCCACACCAAAGAGGTACAGTTTGCAGGTTAATTGGCTTTGTATGAATGTAAATTGTCCCCAGTGTGTGTAGTATAGTTTTGACGCTGTATCTTTAAACTAAAATGAAAAACTACACTCTTCACTTGTGCCTTCAACCTCCCAAAGTGCAACACATCACTCGATTTAAACTTTGTCCAAGCAGTCGTTCCAGGTACGTCAGAGGTTCCCCCTTATCCTTAAAAGATTTCCCCCTTATCCCTATCCTTATCCTTAGTAAAAGATTTCCCCCTTATCCTTAAACTGTGACCCCTTGTTCTGGACTTCCCCAACATCGGAAACAATCTTCCTGCATCTAGCCTGTCCAACCCATTAAGAATTTTGTAAGTTTCTGTAAGATCCCCCCTCAATCTTCTAAATTCTAGCGAGTACAAGCCGAGTCTATCCAGTCTTTCTTCATATGAGGCGATGTGCAGATAGAGCAACAACAACATAACAACGTGCTGAAAGGACTCAACCCCAGCTAGTTTGTGCTCATATCTCTGGACCAGCTCGTACCTTGCACAGTTACCTTTGCTTATAATAAGGCTTGTCGCCGGATCTCCACTCAGAACATGTCCATCGCCACCCCCCCCCCCCCCCCCCCCCCCCCCCCCCACAGACGCTGCCTGACCCACTCAATCTCTCCAGCAGTTTGTTTTTTAGTTTGCTCGGATTTCCAGCATCTGTAGACTCCTGGGACTGATCCGCCAGCTTCCGTCGGAAGTCTGTAAAGTTGCCTCGTGAATCCCAGAGCACCGTCCTGTTCAGATTATCTTTGCTCTTGGCAATAAACTTGGAAATTGATATCCAAATGTATCAGAACGGGTTTCGGAAACCAGCCCATATCGCGTAAACGCCACGGCAGGGACGTGCATATAGTGTAGCCGCAGAGACATTCATCACGGAAACAGGCCTTTCGGCCCATCGAGTCCATGCTGCCGATCGTCCACTAATTCCATTTTATTCTACCCGCATGTTTACAACCCCCGCCCCCCCCGCATTCTACCACGTACCGACACATTTTACGATTTACAATGCCGATTACTTGCCAACGAACAAATCTCTGGGATGTGTTTTAGGGGGAGAGAGGGAGGTGTGGAGTTGATGGGGGGGGGGGGGGGCGGTATTGGGGAAGAACCAGAGCACCCAGTGGAAGGAACCCCACACAGTCGCAGAAAAAACAACGCGCAAACTCCACAACCGTCGCCGGAGGTCAGGACGGGTATCGAACCCACGGTCACTGGAGCTGTGAGGCAGCGAGTCTACCCGCTGCACCACTCGCAGCGCCCTTAACCCTTGCGTGACCTCTTCGATTGTATAAACTAGGGATTTCTGCAGTGGAGAGGAAAGCAACAAAGTGTGAGATATAGGTTGTGCTCACAATCACTACTCAGAGACTAAATCATGGAAACAAGAAATGCTTTATTTGCGAGTCTGCAGAGTCGGGTGCCTCTCCAAGTTGAGACACACCAAAGTCAGGAAAGTAAAGCCCCTTTATACACACAATTTTACATTTAACCTCCCCTTCTGGCTCTCCCCAATCAGAGCACTGAGGTGCACAGTCTATAGGTACGTCCCCCCCAGTACCTTCCCTATCATACATTGCATGGTCATACATGTGCATGGTAATGAGCAGTTTCTCAAGCAGGGGCTTGTTAGTAATATTCATTTATTTCATTAAGCATGCTCAGTTGTAAATGACCTGGCCTAGTTTGCTCACCTTCAACTGGCCTGTCTCAGTTTTCTTGTATTTGAATTAAAAGCTAGTCTCTACTGACAAGGGTCGCATCCATCACCAGTCTCTACTGATAAGGTCGCATCCATCACTCCCCTTCTACCGCTATACAGTGCCATCAATCCTTATTCAAGGACAGTTCTGGTAACTTCATCCACAGCTGTGTCAGAATCCTCTCCCTGGCCTCTATCGGTTAGAATCCTCTTTACAAGTTAAAATCCTCTCCTGAACCCTTACAATAGTGGGGTTTAATCACTTTATCCCTCACAAAAGTCTGTCTCCCACGTGAATTTGAAGCTCTTCAAAGAGAAGCAGGGTCATACCCCTCTGTGGTCTGGCCAATGCCCATCCCATTATCAGCAATACCAAAACGGATTATCTGAGCATTGTTACTTTGCTGCTCATAGGATCTTGCTGAGCACATTTGGCTGCTCTGTTCCACAACTGCAACTGTGGCCGCATGTCAATGGGTGTGAACAGTTCTGCAACGATCTTTCAAAAAGATAAACGCAAGGGAGAACAGTACAGCCCAGGAAATGAGCCCTTCTATCCTCCTGCCAAACACAATGCCAAATTACACATCTCCTTCATCTGCACATGATCCACATTCCTCCATTCCCTGCTAATCCACACACCTATCTATAAGCCTCTTAAACACCTCTACTTTATCTGTTTCCCCTGCTGAACGGTAGCAGTGCGTTCCAGGTACCCACCTGTCCCCTGTGCTAAAAACCTGCCTGCGCACCTCCTTTTAACTTTCTCTCGCTGATAGTCATAGAATCTTATTGTTTCTTCCCAGCTCTTATCAGGCAACTGAATCAACCTACCACAACTGGAGTGCAGTCCTGAACTACTATCTTGGTGACCCTTGGACTATCTTTGATTGTATTTTACTGGCTATACTGTGCACTAAAGGTTATTCCCTTATCATGTATCTGCACACTCAGTGTAAATGGCTCGATTGGAATCATGTATTGTCTATCCCCTGACTGGTTAGTGCATAAAAAAGCTTTTCACTGTACCTAGGTACACATGACAATAAACTAATATGGTGTGGAAACAGACCTTTTGCCCAGCTTACCCACACCAGGCAACCTGTCCCATCCACACTAGTCCCATCTACCTGCATTTGCCCCATATCCCTCCAAACACATCCTATCCATGTACCTGTCTAAATGTTTCTTAAATGTTTCAATAGTACCAGCCTCAACTACTTCTGGCAGCTCGTTCCATACACCCACCACCCTTTGTGTGAAAAAGTTACCCCTCGGGTTCCTATTAAATCTTTCACCCTCACGTTAAACCTATGCCCGATTCCCGATAAGGGTTCCCGATTCCCTTACTCTAGGCAACCCAATCTATTCCAAAGACTATGCCCTCCAGTCTGACATTTCCACCCTGGCCAAAAAAGTTCTGATTCTCTATTGCCTACGCTATCTATGCCTCTCGTAATTTTATATCCTTCTATCAGGTCACCCCTCAACCTTTGGTGCCCCAGAGAAAACAATCCGAATTTGTCCAACCTATCCGAATATCCAATGCCCTCTAATGATGGCAGCATTCTGGTATACCTAGGCTTGTGGTGGTGGAAGCAGAGGCCCACAGTCACATTCACCTAGAGGCCCCCTCTAAACACACTTAGAGCCCTGCCAACATCTCCAGAGACACCACCCGCACCCACTCAGAGTCTGCTCTCATGCCTACCAAAAGGCCTAGGTCCCAGAGGAATTTTCTGCGGCAGAAGGCAGTAGAGGCCAATTCACTGGATGTTTTCATGAGAGAGTTAGCTCTTAGGCCTAACGGAATAAAGGGTTATGGGGAGAAAACAGGAACGGGGTACTGATTTTGGATGATCAGCCATGATCATATTGAATGGTGGTGCTGGCTCGTAGGGCCGAATGGCCTACTCCTGCACCTATTTTCTATGTTTCTATGTTTCCTTTTCCTCGCCTTAAGGCTCCTCCCATGCCCTGCATAGGTTGCTCCCATGCACTCCAATGGCCCAGCCACACACCGAGAGGCCTTGCCCTTGCCACCAAGGTCCTGCCAACAGACATAAAGCTCCACCCCAGAAGCTCTGCCCATTGTTTGCAGGGGAGCCTCTTAACAGCATACTGATATCAGAGACTCTTTTCCCTTCTCTAAATTTATCACACTGGAAAAATGA
This sequence comes from Okamejei kenojei, assembly GCA_035221665.1. NCBI lineage: Eukaryota > Metazoa > Chordata > Chondrichthyes > Rajiformes > Rajidae > Okamejei > Okamejei kenojei. The sequence goes on from CM069138.1 coordinate 27,465,740, forward strand.
GGGACTGTTTAAAACATGTAATTAAAGTAATATATAGCTAAGTCTAAATTATGTCAATTTGAAATAAGTCGTCATAAAGTAAGCAAATTCAAACTTGTTATCTCCAGGTAAAGTACTGATTCAAGCCCCAACAGATGTGTCAGCTCCGGCTGGCATTAACCTGAGGACCCAGATATGAAGGAGCCCTGTCACTCAGCTCAGTATATAACTTGTGTCACTGGTCTCAATGCGACCTGACCTCCAATATATCCCCTACTTTCTAGGGGACCAGTAGTGGTCGCAGTTGTAGGTGGCACAGTGGCGCAGCGATAGAGTTGCTGTCTTGCAGCACTAGAGACCGGGGTTCGATCCTGACTACGGCAGCTGTCTACATGGACTTTGTACGTTCTCCCCGTGACCGCATGGGTTTTTTTCCGAAATCTTCGGTTTCCTCCCACACTCCAAAGATGTATAGGTTTATTGGGTTAGTTGGGTTGGGTTTGTATACTTGGTATAAGTATAAATTGTCCCTATTAACGTAGTCTTGTGTTAATGTACGGGAATCGCTGGTCGGCGCGGACTCGTGAGTCAAAGGGCCTGTTTCCGCGCTGTATCTCTAAACTAAGTTAAATGCCCTGTGATACTCTTGCTGCATTGGAGTTTTTAAACATTTTACTTATTCACTTTTCACATCTTTGCATCACTGGCACTTGTTAGCATTTATTACTCAACTTAAATTATCCCCTTGGGAATACATTGGGTCTTTGAGATTCAAACATCTGTGGTGAATCTGGAATCAAGTGTAGGCCAGAAAGGGAAAGAAAGGTAAATTATCATTGAACCAGATGGGGTTTTACAGCAATGTAGTGTTTGTTGCACTCCTCATTACAAATACCATAACTCTCAGATTATTAAGTGGAATTAAATAGCACAATGTCCTGTTCAACTCCAGTGGCTGAGTTATAGGGCTTATATAATTAAGTTGGAAGGGTGCAGAAAGGACTCACAAGGATGTTACCAGGTCTGGAGGAGATGATAAAAGAAGTTGGTATATGCTGGGACATTTTACTCTGGGGCATTGGAGATGTGAGGTGATCTTATAGAGGTTTATAAAATGATGTGCATAGATAAGGTTCATGTTGACAGGTTCATGTTGACAGGTTCATTGATATGAAATGTTTAAGAGAGTTTGGGCCAAATGCAGGCAAATGGGATTGGCCAGAGACACTTTGGTCAACACATACAAGTTGGGTTGAAGGACGTGTTCCCATGCTGTATAAGTCAATGACTTTATCATTCTATAACAACTGTGTTGGGATTTGAATTCTAGATTCTGGATTCTCAGGCCAGGCCATTGGACCAGTCATTACCATGTCCCTGGACACAATGAAGGTTTTGTAATGAGCTTGGATTAGTGAAGCTCCACAGACAGCAAATAGCAGTATAACCCGCATATCCCAAATTCCCTTATGACATAGAGGGAGACCATTCGGTCCATTGACCCTATGTCGGCTCATAGCAATTTTTAAATACACACTGGGGGCAATTTGCAGCGGCTGATTAGGCAGCTAACCCATATATTTTTGGGATGTAACACACCTGCAGTTACAGGAAGGTAATGCGAAATCCACACGGATAGCATTGGATGTCATGGATTGGACCCATGTCTCTGAAGTGTGAGGTAGCAGTTCTACCAGTAGAACATGTGAAGCATTAACTAATACATTGGAAGCATGCACAGCCAGCACCAAGGTCTGTCGAATAACTGCAAACCACCTGATTTTTCCTTTTTGTTGCCACAGTGAGTTCCAAGCCACCTGCTGGAGCCTCGGTGGATTCCAAGAGAGCCAGCTATCAGCAGTCGGAGCAGATGCACCTACATTCACGCCGAGAGAAGCGTTGCTCCTGCAGAAATATGCAGGACACAGAGTGCGTCTACTTCTGCCACGTTGGCATCGTCTGGGTCAATACCCCAGGGTAAGTGATCACTGTGGCTGGCAGAGTTCACCACCCTGTATCTTTGAATGGATTCCTGTGTTCATCTGCTGTGGGGACCCCCAGACCAGCGTCCCATCTCTCACCTTCGCTAGTCCAATAGATTGGCGTTTGCCTTTCCTTGTACCTTTTGCTTCCCGGTTTGCATCTACTCTAGGTTAAACAATGCGGCACGGTGGCGGAGCGTTAGAGTTGTTCCCTATAGCAATTAGCAGCGCCTGAGACCTGAGTTTTATCCCGACTACCGGTGCTGTCTGTACAGAGTTTATATGTTCTCCCCGTGACCGCGTGAGTTTTCTAAGAGATCTTCGGTTTTATCCCACACTCCAAAGACATGCAGGTTTGTAGGTACATTGGCTTGGTATAAGTGTAAATTGCCCCTACTGTGTGCAGGATAGTGTTAATGTACAGGGATCGTTGACTCGGTGGGCCTCTTAATGCCTCAGTTTAAAAAACTTTGATCCTTGATTTCAAATCCCACTATGACAGGTCCCCATCCGTCTCTATAATGTCCTCCAGTTCTGTAATCCTGAGAAATCTTTCATTCTGCCTTTAGCTCACACTATTATAGTGTGGTTGCCTAGTATCAATAATAATTTATTGTATTATAGTTAATTGTACATTTATTATTGAGTAAGAATCTCATTGAACCAGTCTCAATGCATGTGACAAATTTAATTTTTTTTTAATTAATATTTTTATTAGAAACAATGCATACTATCTAAGGTACAACAGTTCTTCAAATACAAATTAGACTTATCACAAAAGTTGTACAGATGTTACAGAATAATTTATGTATGCTTCTGTTTTTTTTTAAGTAAAGGGGTGGTAAAAAAGTAAAAGTATAGATCAGTAATCAAAAGATGGTGATTAAATAATAATGATTATATTAAAAAAATAAAAATAAATAAAAATACAAACAAATAAAAAATTATAAAAAATAAAGAAAACAAAAACAAAAAAAACAGTTATTATATAATTAAAAAAAAAAAGAATACATCTTAACAATGAATGGAGCAATTTCACATAACAATATCTATAGAGACGTGTATACAGATCCCAGAGTACATCTTTTCATCTAATCCTACACCAGGGTACTTATTGAGTTATGATGCTGAGCTCAGCTACCCCTTTAAATAATCAATGAATGGAGACCAAAAAAATGGGTTGAACACTCTTGACTTAACTCTTAATCATTCCTGATTTCCATCAGTCCACCTGCCCTAAGCTCTGAAATTCCCCCTCCCTACACCTCTCCATCATTCACTTCTCTCATCCTTTCAAATGCTCCTTAATATTGACCTCTTTGTGCAAGCCCTTGATCATTTGCTCTAATCTCTCTGCCTGTGACTCTGTGTCAGATTCCTTTTGTGTAACGCTTTGGCTTGTTTGTTTTACGAAACCAGGCACCAAATTCAGTTCTGCTGCACTTCAAACAGGAGCATTACTTTTAAGAGTTATGCAAATTATCTGTATGCCAAAGACATTTGACAAAGTTGTATAACTTTACTGGTCAGGTCTCTGCCAGGGCAGTGTCTCCGTTGCTGGCACCATAATTTAGGCTGAATGCCAAGGTCTTGAAGAAAGAGTAGAGAAGATTTACTGGAATGCAAAGCAGGGGTTAGCGTTAGAAGGAGAGGGAATAGTGATGCTCAGACTATTCTTCAAACAGCAGAAAAGGCCCAAACTGGTTTTACAAAGTCACTTTACATTAGGAAAGGGTTTGGGTGCAGTTTCTAGAGTCATAGAACTATACAGCATGGGAACAGGCTTTCCGGCACAACTTGTTCGTGCCGACAAAGAAGTCTAATGGCCAGTCCCACTTGCCTTGCATCTGGCTCAAGTCCCCCAAACCTTTCTATCCAGATACCTGTCCAAGTGTCTTCTAAATGTTATAATTGTAGACACCACTACCACTACCTCTGGTAGATAGTACCATATATTCACTGCCACAGTATTAAAATAATTGCCCCTCGGGTTCCTTATAAATCTTTCTCCTGAAATCTATGCCCTCTATATATTGATTCCCCTGATATAAACATAGAAACATAGAAAATAGGTGCAGGAGTAGGCCATTCGGCCCTTCGAGCCTGCACCGCCATTCAATATGATCATGGCTGATCATCCAACTCAGTATCCTGTACCTGCCTTCTCTCCATACCCCCTGATCCCTCTAGCCACAAGGGCCATATCTAACTCCCTCTTTAATATAGCCAATGAACTGGCCTCAACTACCTTCTATGGCAGAGAATTCCAGTGACTCGCCACTCTCTGTGAGAAAAATGTTTTTCTCATCTTGGTCCTAAAAGATTTTCCCCTTTTCCTTAAACTGTGACCCCTTGTTCTGGACTTCCCCAACATCGTGAACAATCTTCCTGCACTAGCCTGTCCAACCCATTAAAAATTTTGTAAGTTTCTATAAGACCCCCCCCTCAATCTTCTAAATTCTAGCGAGTACAAGCAAAGTCTGTCCAGTCTTTCTTCACATGAAAGTCCCGCCATCCCAGGAATCAGTCTAGTGAACCTTCTCTGAACTCCCTCTATGGCAAGAATGTCTTTCCTCAGATTTGGAGACCAAAACTGTACCCAATACTACAGGTGTGGTCTCACCAAGGCCCTGTACAACTGCAGTAGAACCTCCCTGCTCCTATACTCAAACCCTATTGCTATGAATACTAACATACCATTCGCTTTCTTCACAGCCTGCTGCACCTGCATGCCTCCTTTCAATGATTGGTGTACCATGACACCCAGGTCTCGTTGCATCTCCCCTTTTCCTAATCGGCCACCATTCAGATAATAGTCTACTTTCCTGTTTTTGCCACCAAAGTGGATAACCTCACATTTATCCACATTATACTGCATCTGCCATGCATTTGCCCACTCACCCAGCCTATCCAAATCACCTTGCAGCCTCCTAGCATCCTCCTCACAGCTAACACTGCCACCCTGCTTCACGCCATCCACAAACTTGGAGATGTTGCATTCAATTCCCCCGTCCAAATCATTAATATATATTGTAAATAGCTGGGGTCCCAGCACTGAGCTGTGCGGTACCCCACCTTGTCGAAAGCCTTCTGAAAGTCCAGATATAACACATCCACTGGTTCTCCCTTATCCACTCTACTAGTTACATCCTCAAAAAATTCAATAAGATTCGTCAGACATGATTTACCTTTCGTGATTCCATGCTGACTTTGTCCAATAAGTTCACCTCTTTCCAAATGTGCTGCTATCCCATCTTTAATAATAACTCTAGCAGTTTCCCCACTACTGATGTTAGACTAACTGGTCTGTAATTCCCTGTTTTCTCTCTCCCTCCCTTTTTAAAAAGTGGGGTTACATTAGTTACCCTCCAATCCTCAAGAATTACTCCAGAATCTAAAGAGTTTTGAAAAATTATCACTAATGCATCCACTTTTTCTGGGGCTACTCCCTCAAGTACTCTGGGATGCAGCCTATCTGGCCCTGGGGATTTATTGGTCTTTAATCCATTCAATTTACGTAACACCACTTCCCGGCTAACGTGGATTTCACTCAGTTCCTCCATCTCATTTGACCCCTGGTCCCCTGCTATTTCCGGCAGATTATTTATGTCTTCCTTAGTGAAGACAGAACCAAAGTAGTTATTCAATTGTTCTGCCATGTCCTTGTTCCCTGTGATCATTTCACCTGTTTCTGACTGCAAGGGACCTACATTTGTTTTAACTAATGTGGGAAGTTTAAACTAATGTGGGATTGTTTAAACTGATGTGGGAAGAGACTGAAGCTATTCACCTCATGTTTTTATAAATCTCTGTAAAGTCACCCTTCAGCCTCCTGTACTGCAAGGAAATAAGCTATCCAGTCGCTCCTTATAATTCAACCAACCCTGACCCTGTGACCTCCTCGTAAATCATTTTTGCACCTCTTCCAGTGTAATGACATCTTTCCTATTGCAGTGCGACCCGAACTGTACACAGTACTCCAAAGGTGGCCGTATCTATTGTACAGCTATAGCACATAGAACATAGAACAATTTGTCACAGAAACAGCCCTGACGGCCCACAATTTCTATGCCATTTGCGAAGCTATGTTAAACTACTCTCCCCTGCCTGCATGTGATCTATGTGAGCTTGGAGAGGCACTGTATGCTGAGTGAGTGCAGATGAGTGGTAGAACCTGGGGAAGCCAATGTGAATATGAGAATAAAATAGGATTAAAATGGATTATAGAGAGATATACACAGAAACAGCAATTTGACCCCGACTCTTTGATGAACATCAATCACCCATTTACAGTATATTTTTTGCTCACGCTACATTTTGATATGTTTCTCCCCACCCCCACACACCTCCGCTCCACTCTCCCCTCCACACTACCCCCTGCTCCAGATTCTATCACCCAATTATAAACCTAGGGCAAAGTGTAGTGGTCAACTGTCCAACCGACACGCACGTCTTTGAGATGTGGGAGGAATCCCAAATGGACGCAGGGAGATCTTGCAGACTCCACACAGAACAGGCATGATGGGCAGCATGGACTTTGGTGGGCTGAAGGGCCTTTTTCCATATCGTATGGAAAACAAGGCGGGAAAAACAAGGGGGCAGATTATTATCTCAATGGTGTTTAGTTAGTTAAGCGGTAGGTGCAGTGAGACCTGGGTGTCCTTGTACACCAATCACTGAAAGTTGGCGTGCAGGTACAGCAAGCAGTGAAAATGGAATGGAATAATGGCCTTCATAACAAGAGGATTTCAGTATAGGAGTAAAGAGGTTCTTCTGCAGTTATATAGGGCTCTGGTAAGACCACATCCGGAGTATTGTGTACAGTTTTGGACTCCTAATTTGAGGAAGGGCATCCTTGTGATTGAAGCGTAGGTTCACAAGATTGATCCCTGGGATGGCGGGACTGTCATATGAGGAAAGATTGAAAAGACTAGGCTTTTATTCACTGGAGTTTAGAAGGATGAGGGGGGATCTTGTAGAAACATATAAAATTATAAAAGGACTGGACAAGCTAGATGCAGGAAACATGTTCCTAATGTTGGTTGAGTCCAGAATCAGGGGCCTCAATCTTAGACTAAAGGGGAGGCCATTTAAGACTGAGGTGAGAAAATACTTTTTCACCCAGAGAGCTGTGAATTTGTGGAATTCCCTGCCACAGAGGGCAGTGGAGGCCAAGTCACTGGATGGACTTAGAGTTAGATAGAGCTTTAGGGGCTAGTGTAATCAAGGGATATGGGGTGAAGGCAGGCACGGGTTATTGATTGGGGATGATTAGCCATAATCACAATGAATGGCAGTGCTGGCTCGATGAGCCGAATGGCCTCCACCTGCACCTATTTTCTATGTTTCTATGTTTCTTAAGGGAACATTTGTGTTGTATTGGTGTGTACACCACATGCCCTACTAGTTACAAGTACCTAGTGCAGTTACCTGTGCCTGTTAATGTCCCAGTTGTGAGTCACAGAGTTAAGTTCACACAGAGAAGAAAGGAAGCAGAGGCCGTTTAAAGTGCAGAGGGCTGGGAGGAGGATGCACAACATTGTTTGTGAGTAAGACGGATCATCCCGTTTAGTGCTGCCTATGATGTCGTACTGTCAAATTGAACCCTGCTTTCTTCAAGACATTCCGCACAGTGAGAGTTATAAAACTAATTGCCATGAAATGGTCCATTTAAAGGTCAATTGGGAGACTTCCTCTCTCTCTGCTTTACAGGCTAGCTGAGTCGATGTAGGCTCTTTCTGTTGGCATATGGATTGTGTGTGTGGGTGCATGTGTACCTGGATGTGCGTGTGCATGTGTTTACAGTTTACTGTTTAGTTTTTTGTCACATGTGCAGTCAACAGAAAGACAATACATTATTACATTCGAGCCATCCACAGTGTATAGATACATGATAAGGGAATAAAGTTTAGTGCAAGGTAAAGCCAGCAAAGTCCAGTCAAGATAGTCCGTGGGTTACCAATGAGGTAGATAGCAGTTCAGGACTGCTCCCTGGTTGTGGTAGGATGATTTGTTTGCCTGATAACAGCTGGGAATACCTGAATCTGGAGGGGTGCGTTTTCCCATCTTTTTCCTGGTGGAAGAGGGGAGAAGAGGGAGTGGCCAGGGTGTGGCTCATCCTTGATTATGCTGCTTGATTTTGTTTGCAAGAGTACACAAGCCTATGTATCCAAATATTAGCAGTCATGTGTGCATGCATGTGAGTGTATGAAAGTGTAGTTGTTTCTGTGCGTTCATGCACATGTGTGTCAATGTGTGTGTGCACAGGGATAATGAAGCTGCCAATGGCTCCAACAATGTGAGTCTCACATTCATGATAGTGTCATAGTGAGCTTACTGAATTAGAAAGTGGAGGCATCAATTTCAATTTGCACACTCTGGATTAATGCCCTGAGAACAAAATGACTGTTCAGTGTCCATGTACATTGGAAACCTGATGCCTATAATTGGGTACATGAACCTTTCAGATTATACACAATTTAAAGCTTAAAGATATAGGGTAGAAACAGGGCTTTTGACCCGCTGAGTCGACCATCAATCACCCACACACTAGTTCTGTGTTATCCCAATTTCGTTTCCTACACACTAGGGGCAATTTATAGAAGCCAATTAACCTACAAACCTGCACGTCTTTGGAATGTGGGAGGGAACTGGAGGATCCAGAGAAATCCCATGCGGCCACAGGCAGAATGTGCAAACTCTGTACAGACAGCGCCCGTAATCAAGATTGAACCCATGTCTCTGGCTCTGAGAGGTAGCAGCTCCACTGCTGCACCACTGTGTCACCTATGGAGATAATTTAGCCTGTGCACATCATTGAGAGTAATAAGTCAACATTCATCTAAATGATCTAGCTTCCACAACAATCATCATGTAAGCATTTTTTTTTTAAGGAACAGAGCAGAGTGGATATTTCTAGGACAGTCAATGAGTACACTTCCTTGTGAAAAAGTTTGCCACAACACTACGATTTTGAAGTATTATCTTTGCCAAACCTAATAGAAATTGATCTATCTTAGATGGGGCAGTGAATATATGGAACTATCTACCAGAGTAAGTGGTAGTGGTGGCTACAATTATAACATTTTGACTCTTGGACAGGTACCTGCATAAATAGTTTAAGAAGGAACTGCAGATGCTGGAAAATTGAAGGTAGACAAAAAAAGCTGGAGAAACTCAGCGGGTGAGGCAGCGTCAATGGAGCGAAGGAAATAGGCAATGTTTCGGGTCAAAACCCTTCTTCAGACTGAAGTAAGGTTTCGACCCGAAACGTTTCTCCAGCTTTTTTGTCGACCTGAATCTATAGGTTTTGGGGATATGGGCCAGATGCAGACGAGTAGGACTAGCCATTAAAATTCTTTGTCAGCAAGAACAATTTGTACGGGAAGGCCTGTTTCCATGCTGCATAGTTCTATGACTCTAGAAACTGTACCCAAACCCTTTCCAAATGTAAAGTAACTTTGTAAAACCAGTTGTGGCCTTTTCTGCTTGTTACGACTCCCGAATGCAGGTACTTCAGAGCCGCGTCATAAACCAGGCTTAGGTTCAAGAAAATAGTCTTTTATTTAATTATAACTCAAACCTGATTCAAACAACCCAGTCAAGGACAAGAATAAACTAATAAACAAAGATAACAGTGCTCCAGCCAGCCTCGCAATGGGCCGTCGAACTAGAGTCTCTAACCTGCCTAAATGGAAATAACCCTTAAACAAAATACATGAAAACCCTCAGGTCACCCCTTATCTGTCCCAATTCAATATTAATTTACAAATGTAGGTAATAATACACAAAGTTCTATGTCATGTGGCCAGGCCTCCTGCAGTTCAAACCACCGTCTGTTCACGAGTCAGGGTTGACGAAGAGAGAGAGAGAATTCTGGGAGATTCTGGTATTCTGGAGATTCTGATTGAGGTCTTTAAAATGATGAAAGGGATAGACAGAGTTGACGGTGATATGTTTTTCCCATTGAGGGTAGGGAAGATTCAAACAAGAGGGCATGACATGAGAATTAAGGGACAGAGGTTTCGGGGTAACGTGAGGGGGAACTTCTTTACTCGGAGGGTGGTGGCTGTGTGGAATGAGCTTCCAGCAGAAGTGGTGGAGGCAGGATCGATTTTAACATTTAAGAGTAAAGTGGATAGGTATATGAACGTGAAGGGAATGGAGGGGTATGGTCTGAGTGCAGGTAGATGGGACTAGGGGAAAACAAATGGTCAGCACGGACTGGAAGGGCCGAGAGGGCCTGTTTCCGTGCTGTAATTGTTATATGGTTATATGGTTATTTAAGCTTCCGATGAGTCACCCATCACCTGATACAGCTTGGCTAATCGGGTACAGGATCCCTTAACCCCTTGATTCCTGACTCCCAGCCACGGGGCCTGCACTCAGGCGAGAAACAGAAGAGTTAAATAGCATTCACCAGGGGGGGGGGGGGGGGAGAGTACCTAACACTGCTGTTTGAAGAACATTCTGAGCATCACTATTCCCTCTGCTTCTAACGCTAACCCCTGCTTGCTTTCCAGTAAATCTTCTCCACTCTTTCTTCAAAACCTTGGCATTCAGTCTTAAACTATGGTGCCAGCAACTGAGACTGCTCTGGCAGAGACCTGACCAGTAAAGTTATACAAGTTTGTCAACTTTCCTTGGTATACAGATAATTTGCATAAAATGTACAAGTTATGCTCCTGTTGGAAGGGCAGCAGAATTGAACTGAAGCCTGGTTTTGTAAAACAAACATGCCGAGGTGTTACACAAAAGGAATCTGACACAGTCACAGGCAGAGAGATGAGGGCAAGTGATCAAAGGCTTGTACAAAGAGGTCAATATTTAATGAGCATTTGAAACCTATTTAGGTTTGGCAAGGATAAAGGGCCTGTCCCACTTGGGTGACATTTTCGGCGACAGCCTGAAAGGAGGTTGTCGCGTCGTGGTCGGATCACAACGCGGCGTGACGTGTGGTGACGCATGTAGTGACGCACGGTGATGCGCAGGTGACGCGCGGTGTCTCCCTGTCGTTCCCATGAGGAGCAGGCAGAGCGTTTGGGGTTCGAGTCCAACCCCTAGGGGCCCAGTGTCACATTTAGTTCAGAGATCCAGTGCCCTTCGGCCCACCGAGTCCGCACTGACCAGCGATCCCCCGCACACTATCCCACATATGCCGGGGCAATTTATACTTATCAAGCTTATAAACCTAGAGTTAGAGTTAGGGCTAGGGCTAGGGTTACGGTTAGGATTTCTTCCCGCACTCCAAAGACGCACAGATTTGTATAAATTGTCCCTGTGTACGGGGGATCGCTGGTCGCAGGCTGGGTCCACAAATTGGGGATGTCGGGGAAAGTGGGGGGGGGGGGGGGGGGCGGGGAGGGTTGGAGGGGAGGGGAGGAGGGGAGGGGAGGGGAGGAGGAGAAGGGAGGGGGGGTGGAGAAGGGGGGGAAAGAGTGGAGAGGGAGGGAGAGAGGAATAGGGGGAAGGGAAGAAGGGGGGGAGAGGAGAAGGGTAGGGGGTGGTGGAGAAGGAGGGGTGGGGTGGAAGGGTGGAACGGGGGGTGGAGGGGAGAGAGGAGTTCAGCCCACCCTCTCTGAATCCATCCCTGTGAAATGTTAGAGACGGTGATTGGATCTGGAAGCAGACGAATACATTTGTAAATAAAACTGAACGACTCAGACATCTTTTCATTTACACAATTGATTTTTTGTATTAATTTAAATATATTACTATTTAAAATCCATGCATTGAAGGAAGAATATTTTACAGCCCATCTATGGTCCCTAACCCTAACCCTAGCCGTAACCCTAACCCTAACTGGGCGTCATCCGCAGGACAACGTTTATGTCATACAACTGGCGGTTTTACGCAGTCACCAAAAAAAATCGCAAAGAGGGACAGGCCCTTAAGAATATGCCATGTGTAGGAAGGAACTGCATATGCTGGTTTACACATGCTTGTTTGGGATTTAATCTATAAGTAAGCTTAATAGGGGATATTAAACAGATCCAATCTCACATTAGATCTTTTGTGCAAAGGGGACATCAATTTAAGGTGAGGGGGACAAGATTTAATAGGAAACTGGAGGGGCAACTTTTTCAGTCAGTGGGTGGTGGGCATTTGGAAAGAGCAGCCAGCGGAGGTAGTTGAGTAAGTACTATAATAACATTTAAAAGACATTTAGAGAGTTAGATTTAGTGGGCTAAATGGGCCAAATGCAGCAAATGGATCTTAGATGGGGCATATTGGTTAGCAAGAAAGAGTTTGGCCAAAGCCTGTTTCCATGCTGTTTGACTCTAAGATGCACAAGAGGAAAGCAAAATCAAGATACAATGCAGTGGCATTTTACTGTCATAAAGCAGTAGTGGAGATAAGTTTCAAATTAGAATCTGAAGAACAACATTTCGGAGGGAAAAATAAATGATTATTTTTTGTTTTTTATTGTCACCTGTACCAATCAAATCATACCAGACGTGAACATAACATGTAAATGCAAAAAGAGAAAGGAAATAGGTTGTTAATATGGTGTTGCAACTAATGAGAAAATCCAGATGAAATATGTGCAAGAGCCGCAATGAGGTAGATTGGAAGATCAGGAATACATCTTCAGCATCTGAGAGGTTTGTTTAAGAGACTGATAATAACAGGGAACAAGTTGCTTTTGAATCTCGTGCATCTGGTTTCATGTTTTATAGTTTCCGTTTGATGGGAGAGGGGAAATTAGAGAATGACCGAGATGTGAGCGCTCCTTTATTATTTTGGCTGTTTCCCCAAGGCAACAGAAAGTGCAGATAGTCAGTGAGGAAGGGGAGGCTGGTTTGTATGATGGACTGGGCAGCACCCACAACTCTCTGCAATTTCTTGGGGTCTTCAGGAAGGGCAGTTGCCAACCCAAAGTGGGATACATCCTGTTAGAATGAATTCTTTAAAGATGCTCAAAGATTGAATTCAGTTTCTTAATATGTTGTGAAACCAACCAAGGAACAGAGCATTGTAGATCTGGTAGATAGATTTTAGATCTGGTTATTAGTAATGAAACAGGACTAATTAATAAAAAATTCTGTGGGGAAGAGCGATCATAACATGGTAGAATATCAATTTGCTATGAGACTGAGAAACTTAGGTCTGATTTAATTGCAAAGAACTTGAATTATGATGAAGGCTAGACATCAAAAACATTTCAGCAACCAGTGAAGGATGACAAAAAAGAGAAAGTAAAACTTACTAATGAGAATAAACTGCAAAGAGGTTTATACACAAAAACTAAATGTTAGGAGGGAGTTAGGAGGAGAGTTAAGGAGAAGGACCGCAAAGGTAAATCTCCGGATTACTGCCTGTGCCACGCAACAGTGAGAGTAGGAATGGAGCGAGGTGGAGGATAAATGCATGGCTGAAGGACTGGTGCAGAGGGCAGGGATTCAAGTTTCTGGATCATTGGGACCTCTTTTGGGGAAGGTATGACCTGTACAAAAAGGACGGGTTGCACTTGAACCCGAGGGGGACCAATATCCCAGCGGGGTGATTTGCAAAGGCTACTGGGAAGACTTTAAACTAGAATGGGTGGGGAGAGGGACTCAAATAGAGAAAGTTAGTAGATAGTGTGTGAGGCAGGAGGCAGAGAAGGGAAGTATTCAGACCCAACATGTAGGGGAGAAAGAAGAAAAATATAATAAATAGAGAATAAGAGGTGGTGGGTTTCTTAAATGTATGAGCAGAGAGACAGAGGGGTGTAAAATGAGGGTAGAAGCAATAGGTAGCAAGGTGAAAAAGCAGCAGGCAGACAAATCCAGGTCAAGAATCAAAAAGGGCCACCTTTCAACATAATTGTGCAAGGGGTAAGAATGTTGTAAAAACAAGCCTGAAGGCTTTATGTCTCAATGCGAGGAGCATTCGTAATAAGATGGATGAGCTGAATGTGCAGATAGTTATTAATGAGTATGATATAGTTGGGATCATGGAGACATGGCTCCAGATGACCAAGGCTGGGAGATGAACATCCAGGGATATTCAATATTCAGGAGGGATAGAGAGAAAGGAAAAGGAGGTGGGGTAGCGTTGCTGGTTAGAGAGGAGATTAACACAATAGAAAGGAAGGACATTAGCTTGGAGGGTGTGGAATCAATATGAGTAGAGCTGCGAAACACTAAGGGGCAGAAAACGCTAGTGGGAGTTGTGTTCAGGCCACCTAACAGTAGTAGTGGAGTTGGGGATGGCATCACACAGGAAATCAGAAATGCGTGCAACAAAGGTAAAACGGTTATAATAGGTGACTTTAATCTACATATAGATTGGGGTAATCAAATTGGCAGGGTTGCTGAGGAAGAAGATTTCTTGGAATGTATGCGGGATAGTTTTCTAAACCAACATATAGAGGAACCAACGAGAGAGCAGGCTATTCTAGTCTGGGTATTGAGTAATGAGGAAAGATTAGTTAGCAGCCTTGTTGTACATGGCCCCTTGGGAAAGAATGACCATAATATGGTTGAGTTCTTCATAAGGATGGAGAGTGACATAATTAATTCAGAAACAAGGGTACTGAACTTAAAGAAAGGTAACTTTGAGGGTATGAGACGTGAATTGGCCAAGATGGACTGGCAATTGATTATTGAAGGGTTGACGGTGGATATGCAATGGAAGGCATTTAAAGACTGCATGGATGAACTACAACAATTGTTCATCCCAGTTTGGCAAAAGAATAAATCAGGGAAGGTGGTGCATCCGAGGATAACGAGGGAAATCAGGGATAGTATCAAAACAAACGATGAAGCATACAAATTAGCCAGAAAAAGTAGCCTACCAGAGGACTGGGAGAAATTCAGAGTCCAGCAGAGGAGTACAAAGGGCTTAATTAGGAAAGGGAAAATACATTATGAAAGAAAACTGGCAGGGAACATAAAAACTGACTGCAAAGGTTTTTATAGATATATGAAGAGAAAAAGATTAGTTAAAACAAATGTAGGTCCCTTGCAGTCAGAAACAGGTGAATTGATCATGGGGAACAAAGACATGGCAGACCAATTGAATAACTGCTTTGGTTCTGTCTTCATTAAGGAAGACATAAATAATCTGCCGGAAATAGCAGGGGACCGGGGGTCAAATGAGATGGAGGAACTGAGTGAAATCCAGGTTAGCCGGGAAGTGGTGTTAGGTAAATTGAATGGATTAAAGGCCGATAAATCCCCAGGGTCAGATAGGCTGGATCCCAGAGTACTTAAGAAAGTAGCTCCAGAAATAGCGGATGCATTTTTAATAATTGTGATAATTTTTAATAATAGTGATAATTTTTCAAAATACTTTAGATTCTGGAGTAGTTCCTGAGGATTGGAGGGTAGCTAATGTAACCCCACTTTTTAAAAAGGGAATTACAGACCAGTTAGTCTAACATCGGTAGTGAGGGAACTGCTAGAGTCAATTATTAAAGATGAGATTGCAGCACATTTGGAAAGTGGTGAAATCATTGGACAAAGTCAGCATAGATTTATGAAAGGTAAATCGTGTCAGACGAATCTTATAGAATTTTCCGTGGATGTAAGTAGTAGAGTGGATAAGGGAGAACCAGTGGATGTGTTATATCTGGACTTTCAGAAGGCTTTCGACAAGGTCCCACGTAAGAGATTAGTTTGCAAACTTAAAGCACACGGTATTGAAGGTTCAGTATTGATGTGGATAGAGAACTGGCTGGCAGACAGGAAGCAAAGAGTAGGAGTAAATGGGTCCTTTTCAGGATGGCAGGCAGTGACTAGTGGGGTACCGCAAAGGAACAGTGCTGGGGCCCCAGCTATTTACAATATATATTAATGATTTGGACGAGGGAATTGAATGCAACATCTTCAAGTTTGCAGATGACAAGTAAGCTGGGGGGCAGTGTTAGCTGTGAGGAGGATGCTAGGAGGCTGCAAGGTGACTTGGACAGGTTGGGTGAGTGGGCAAATGCATGGCAGATGCAGTATAATGTGGATAAATGTGAGGTTATCCACTTTGGTGGCAAAAACAGGAAAGTAGACTATTATCTGAATGGTGGCCGATTAGGAAAAGGGGAGATGCAACGAGACCTGGGTGTCATGCTACACCAGTCATTGAAAGTAGGCATGCAGGTGCAGCAGGCTGTGAAGAAAGCGAATGGTATGTTAACAGGATTTGCGTATAGGAGCAGGGAGGTTCTACTGCAGTTGTACAGGGTCTTGGTGAGACCACACCTGGAGTATTGCGTACAGTTTTGGGCTCCTAATGTGAGGAAAGACATTCTTGCCTTAGAGGGACAGAGAAGGTTCACTAGACTGATTCCTGGGATGTCAGGACTTTCATATGAAGAAAGACTGGATAGACGTGGCTCGTACTCGCTAGAATTTAGAAGATTCAGGGGGGATCTTTTAGAAACTTACAAAATTCTTAAGGGGTTGGACAGGCTGGATGCAGGAAGATTATTCCCGAAGTTGGGGAAGTCCAGAACAAGGGGTCACGGTCTAAGGATAAGGGGGAAGTCTTTTAGGACCGAGATGAGAAAAACATTTTTCACACAGAGAGTGGTGAATCTCTGGAATTCTCTGCCACAGAAGGTAATTGAGGCCAGTTCATTGGCTATATTTAAGAGGGGGTTAGATGTGGCCCTTGTGGCTAAGGGGATCAGGGGGTATGGAGAGAAGGCAAGTACGGGATACAGAGTTGGATGATCAGCCATGATCATATTGAATGGCGCTGCAGTCTCGAAGGGCTGAATGGCCTACTCCAGCACCTATTTTCTATGTTTCCATATAATAAAGACAAGTTTTGTCTGAAGAAGGGTCTCGACCTGAAACATAGAAACATATAGAAATTAGGTGCAGGAGCAGGCCATTTGGCCCTTCGAGCCTGCACCGCCATTCAATATGATTATGGCTGATCATCCAACACAGTATCCTGTACCTGCCTTCCCTCCATACCCCCTGATCCCTTCAGCCACAAGGGCCACATCCAACTCCCTCTTAAATATGGCCAACGAACTGGCCTCAACTACCTTCTGTGGCAGAGAATTCCACAGATTCACCACTCTCTGTGTGAAAAACAATTTTCTCATCTCGGTCCTAAAAGGCTTCCCCCTTATCCTTAAACTGTGACCCCTTGTCCTGGACTTCCCCAACATCAGGAACAATCTTCCTGCATCTAGCCTGTCCAACCCCTTAAGAATTTTGTAAGTCTCTATGAAATCACCCCTCAATCTTCTATATTCCAGCGAGTACAAGCCAAGTCTATCCAGTCTTTCCATTCCTTCGTCACCCATTCCTTCTCACCAGAGATGCTGCATCTCCCGCTGAGTTAATTCAGCATTTTGTGTCCACAAGAATCGTAAAGATTGGCCCCTCCGAGATGAAGGAAATAATAATAGGAACCAGAAATGATAAAGACTTTAAACATTTGTTACATATGTTTCACAATGGAAGCCTCTAAAAGCATCCCAATCCAGCAGAAATCACAGATGCAAATGGAAGAAAGATCAAAGAGTGGCAGTGGAGTGTTATTATTCAGATTGGAGGTCTGTGACCAGTGGTGTGCTGCAAGGAATGGTGCAGGTTTATTTTTCATTGTCATTTATATTAAAAATGTAGAAAATAATGTATTGGAATAGTTAGTAAGTTTGCGAATGAATCCACAATTGTTGTATAGTTGACAGTTATTAAGGTTATCTAAGATTAAAACAGGACAAGGAATGGTAGATAGAATTTACCTTGGAGAAGTGCAAGGTGGAGTTTAGTTTAGTTTAGTCTTCTTTAGTTTATTGTCACGTGTGAACATCGTCAGGAAACTTGCAGGCAACAGCTGGGGATCCAATGCACACACCCTCTATACCGCAAGCTTAGCCCTAGTCTACTCGAGTTTTGCTCAACAGCTTGGGCTAATAGCTGCCACACCAGACAAGTTGACACTGTCCTTAACTCTGCAATGCGTCTCATCACAGGGAAGCTTAAGTCAACACCTTTGCAGTGGCTCCCTGTCCTCTCTCATATCGCCCCTCCCAGCATACGCAGGAGAGGATGTTGAAAGATTGGTGCACCATCGATGCTAACCCTGACATTCCCATCCATCCTGACTTGTACAATCTGCCCTGAAGTCCTGCAAACCCTTCTGGTCTTTCGTTAAATCCCTGGAAGACCTTGACTCCAAGACTGAGTGGCGCAGAGCCTGGAAAGATGCCAACACCAACAACGGAGAGGTCATCACAGACTCCATAGAGGAACCACCGGGTTTTGACCTCCATTGCAAGCAATGGCTAACCCTGAACTGAATCCGCACCCTCCATGCAAGAACAGCCCATCACCTGCATAAGTGTGGGATGACAGACAGCCCTGCTTGTGTCTGCAGACATCCAGACCAGACCATCCCACGCATCGTGAATGAGTGCCCACTGAGGCTTTCCCTGGGGGCATGAAAGCCATCCACCCAGTGACTGATGCTGTCCTGGCCTGGATGGCTACCCGTGATCTACAACTTTAGGCTGTGTACGCCATGTGCAAGAAGAAGAAGAAGAAGACGTATACCGAGGTACAATAAAAAGCTTTTGTTGCATGCTAAGCAGTCATCTGAAGAAGGGTCTCAACCCAAAACGTCACCCATTCCTCCTCTCCAGAGATGTTGCCCATCCTGCTGAGTTACTCCAGCTTTTTGTGTCTATCTTCAGTGGAAAGACTAATAGTGGAATGATTAAAATTCGTGGAATGATTGGAAGTGGAATGATTAAAATTGAGCCATCCACAGTGTACAGATATATGATACAGGGAATAATGTTTAGTGCAAGTTAAAGTCCGGTCGAGTCTGATTAAAGATATTCTGAGGGTCTCCAGTGAGGTAGATGATGCCGCTCAGGCCCACTTTCTAGTTTTTGATAAGATGGTCAGTTGCATGATAACAGCTGGGAAGAAACTGTCTCTGAGTCTGGAGGTGTGTGTTTTCACACTTCTGTACCTCTTGCCTGATGGGAGGGAAGTGTTGGGATGTCATGTACAAGTCTTTGATGAGACCACACATGGAGAAGTGTGCAGTTCAGGTCGTCGAACTATAGAACGGATGTCATTAAGCTGGAAAGCATGCAGAAAGGATTCTTAAAATGTTCCCAGGACTGGAGAGCTTGAGTTAAAAGACATTGGACAGACTGATTTTTTTTCCCCCGTGTTGTGGTTTGATCTGGGAGGGGCTTATGAAGGGCGTAGATAAGGTGAACAGTCTAATGGCCCTGTCCCACTGTACAAGTTCATTCAAGAGTTCTCCCGTGTTTGCCCTGATTCGAACTTGGAGATTTACGGTAGTGGCCGCTCGTAGGTACTCGGGGCTCCCGTGGACATTTTTCAACATGTTGAAAAATCTTCACGAGTCTTCCCGAGGTTATCGCGTTTCCCGAGTACCTGCCATCAGCGTTACGAGCCGCTAAGAGACGTCCCGAGCTCCGACGTACCCGCTACGTACATTCTATTTACTTCCATGAGTTTGATTTTTTTTTTAACTTGGGAGAGATCTTGAATAAGCTCGTACAGTGAGGCAGGGTCATTAGTCTTTTTCCAACATAAGTTTAAAACTAGAGCATAATGTGTCTTACAGTGACAGGGAAGATTTAAAACAAACCTGTGGACCAACCTTTCCACACAGAGGCTGGTGGGTTTATGGGATGAGCTGTCAGAGGAAGCTTTGGAGATGTGTAGAATTACAATGTTTTGCACAGGTAAATGGATTGAAAACATTTAGAGCATTATGGACCAAATGCAGGCAAATGGGACCAGTTGATCGGCATGGATGAGGTGGATCAAATGACTGATTTCTGTGCTGTATTACTCTAGCCTCTATCAGGTCACTCTTCTCTCTCATTCACTTTCAACAATATTGACCCATCCAATTTTTTCCTTCTCACTCAAAATCTCCAGTCATGGTGACACCCTTGTGAATCTTTTCAGCATCCTTAACTTTTCTGCATCACATTCTTCCGACATAGGGATATGGATAATTTAAGTTGGCAGTAATTTAAGTTGGCAACATTTGGACAGATGAAGTTTAATGAAGGATATTTACAGGATTCCCACTCTGTTGGGAAGAATAGACTGCAGCATGTTGCTATACAGAGGGATCTGGGTGTCCTCATAACAGAGAAAGTTAGCACATGGAAAGGAAGCAGTTAGAATACAAATTAAATGTTGGTCATACAGCAAAGAGGCTAGAGTTTAAAGGAAAGGAAGTGTGTCATAGTTGAGACAAGATGCAGATGAGGACACACCACATGTATGCATGCACTTATAATCTCGCTTAACGTGCATTGGAGGCTGTTCAAAGGTTAATCCCTGGCTGCCTTATGAAGAATGGTTGAACACGTTGGGCCAATGTGCATCATTTGTGTTTAGGAAACTGACCAGTGATTTTGTTGAAACAAGGTTCTGAGCGACCTAATATTGGAGGAACTTAGCGGGTTGAGCATCATCTGTGGGAGAAGAAAGGATTTGTTGACATTTCGGATTGAACTTTGCAACAGAATATTGACAATGGGACATACAGTCTGAAGAAGGGTCTGTTGTCCCATTCTCCTAACCCTCCCTCATTGTGGACCTTGCACTAATTATTTTTTTTAATCTGTACTTTCTCTATATATGTAACGCTGTAATGATGTAACACTGTATACTGCACTATAGTTACTTTTCTGTTTTCACTACTTGTTGTGCTTGTGTATGGCTTGATTGCACTGATGTACGTTATAGTATGACTTGACTGGATAAGACACAAATAAAGGTTTTCACTGCTTCTCGGTACATATAACAATAATAAACCAATAGCACTATATTGAACCAATCTGTTGAAGATTAATACTGACCCATATTTGTATACAGAAGTGCAGGAGCCATATTTTTACATCACATTAGATCTTACACACTTTCCACAACATTATTTTTCAGAACTGTATTAGATTTCTAAACTCACTTCCATATCCCAAACCATATGCTGGCTGAGTGGTGCATGTGGCCTTTGTACAAGGAATGTAGTGCACCAGTGAACGATGGGTTACAAGTACAAAGTACTAAACTTATCCTGAATAATACAATTCCCTGCTTTTATAATTTATCACATTTATAATTTCTAACACCCTACTTGCATCTGATTGATGTTTCTGGCGTGATGTTTCTGGAACACAGCCAAAGATCATCATCTTCCAGAGAGCTGCAATCTCTGGTTAACCAATAACATGGTCAGCATGGTGGCACAGTGGTAGAGTTGTTGCCTTACAGTGCCAGAGACCTGGGTTCGAATCCTGACGACGGGTGTTTTCTGTTTGGAATTTGTATGATCGCCCTATGATTGCGTAGGTTTTCTCCGAGATCTTTGGTTTCCTCTCACACTCCAAAGATGCACAGGTTTGTAGGTTAATTGCCTTGGTGTAAATGTAAAATTGTCCCTAGTGTGTGGAGGATAGTGTTAATGTGCGTGGATTGCTAGTCGGTGCGGACTCGGTGAGCCGGAGGGCCTGTTTCCGTTGGTGTATCGCTAAACTAAACATCCTGCAGCTGGTTGTGCTTGTTTCCACCAGGGAACAAGCATCTTTAACTCATTGTCTTTGCAGTTCTCATTCACCTGACGATGGCACATTTCGCATATCTTTCTCGCATTTTCTCAGGACCTGTCCGCCTTCAGAATGATCACGTTCACCCACCCACTTCCCTGGAACCTAGTCTCTCTCATGTGTCACAACTACTCTTTTTGCTTCTTCTACCTATACCAGGTGGTATTTTGCTAATGCCAATTAACCTACCAACCAGACGAAACTCGTGCAACTCCTTTGGTGTTAGAAGACTATTTATGTTCACGGTTTCTATTTTGGAATCATACCATAAATCTGCGGCTTCAAGAAGGGTCTTGCAATTAGACAGGTACATGGTTAGGACAGGTTTGGAGGGATGTAGATCAAACGCAGGCAGGTGGGACTAGTCTAGATGGGACATGTTGGTCGGTGTGGGCACGTTGGACTGATGGGCCTGTTTCCACACTGTATCACTCTATGGCTCTATGACCTGAAACGTCACCTATTCCTTTTCTCTAGAGATACTGCCTGACCTGCTGAGTTACTCCAGCATTTTGTGTCTATCTTCGGATGCTTTCTATCTTGGCTTTCTCTACTTCTGCTACTTTGAACACCTTGGATGCAAATACTTGCCATCTTATAGTCGAGCTGATCGCAAGCCTTCAATAGAAGCAGCTCGCTGCAAAATGTCAGATCTGGTCCTGTTGGAATGTGATCGGCTCATCACAGTGCACACCTTTCGAGTTCGTTAAAACTCGTTTAGTAGAATTATGACCACTTTTATTCACCGTTCTCTTGCATCAGTTCCCTGAGGTGTGCTGTATGTTCTGACACATTGAGGAATGAAAGCATTTATGTATTGGACTAGGCGAGGCGTGAATGGCCCGGGGAGATGAAGCATACGGCATGTTTTATTTTTCCACTCCCCAAGACATGTGCTGGCTTAGTGATAGAGTGCAGACTCAGTACACAGAATATAATGCACCAGTGAAGGATGCGGTAGGAGCAAAACATGATATAGTTCTTTTCTCAAATAACACGACTCAATTTTACAACACTATAACATTTAGACAATAGACAAGACAATAGGTGCAGGAATAGGCCATTCAGCACTTTGAGCCAGCACCGCCATTCAATGTGATCATGGCTGATCACCCACAATCAGTACCCTGTTCCTACCTTCTCCCCATATCCCCTGACTCTGTTATCTTTAAGAGCCCTATCTAGCTCTCTCTTGAAAGTATCCAGAGAACCATCCTCCACTGCCCTCTGAGGCAGAGAATTCCAGAGACTCGCAACTCTGTGTGAAAAAGAGTTTCCTCATCTCCGTTCTAAATGCCTTACCCCTTATTCTTAAACTGTGGCCCCTGGTTATGGACTCCCCCAGCATCGGGAACATTGCAATTATATACCATGCAAAATTATGCTGTGAAATCATCTCCAAAGATCGTTCCAACCACAACGGAAAAGATACGACAAGCACAGATTGATAATGTTCTGATGGTCACTAAAACCGAGGACAAAGTATTGCAGAAGGCATACAAGAGATTCATTGGGATTTTGCCTGGGATGGAGTATTTCAGTTAAAAGGACAGACTGGAGAAGCTAGGTCTGTTCTCCCTAGACTGGAGGAGTTTAAGAGTGGACATGTTTGAGATATATAAAATTATGAGGTAAAAAACAGTACATAGTGGAGACAGTAGGAAACGTTTCCTCATGTCAGAGTATGAAAATAAAGGATGTGGATTTAAGGTAAGGGATAAGAGATTTAAAAGAGATCTGAAGTGACCGTCTTCACCCAAAGAGAGTTTAGTTTTAGTTTAGTTTAGAGATACTGCGTGGAAACAGGGGCTTTGGTCCACCGAGTTCGCGCGGACTAATGATCACTGGTTCTAGCCACACTAGTGACAATTTACAAAAGCCAATTAAGTACAAACTCTACAAACCAGCAAATGTTTGGAATGTGGGAGGAAACCGGGAGCACCCAAACAAAACCCACGTGGTCACAGGGAGAACATGCAAACTCCATATAGACAGCACCCGTACGCTGCTAGGCAGCAACTCTGCCACTATGCCACTGAGCACCAGGAATACATTGCTTGAGAAAGTGCTTGAAGCAGGGTCCCTGATAGCATTTAAAAAGTGACAAATGTATCATCTAGGCAAAGAAGGCTATGGACCAAATTTAGACTCTGGGATGGCTTGTTTCTCGGCTATATGAAACTCTTTGAATATGAGGAGAAATGGTCAGTGATTTGGGTTCAGATAAAATTCCGACATATGCGCCACAAAGTTCAGAAGCAACACCTGCACAGAGAGAAATAGCTGATCTTGGGCTGAGCACGCTGCAAGTTGATGCAACTGGAGAAAAAGCGGAAGCAATCCCAAAAGCAAGGAATTCGGTAAACATTGTGGAAAATGGAATGTCTCCTGGCATAGCACATGTAAAATATTTGCTCGATCTTGCAACAGCATTGGCACCATTGTACAGGTTGTGAAAGAAAAACAAAGAATGGAAATGAGGCCGAGAACAACAAACAAGGTTATTTAAGGAAGGTGAATGTCAGAAATTAGTCTTCATCAGTTCACTGTGGTGCCACGCATTTGTTGAACCTTGCGTTTGACTTCGCTTTATAGAATAGGAGCTGCAATGTCATGCATACCTGGGAGAGGTGAGCACCTCCCGTGTTACTAAAAAGGAACTTTGTAAGCGCCCTTTATGGGTGACTATTTGCATACCTTGGCAAGGTATGCAAGCAAATAATTTCACTGTGACTTGACACATGTGACAATAAATTATTATATTCTATTCTATTCTGAATCCTATGGAACTTCTACACATTGTGTACACCTGAGCTTGGGACTTAGATCAGGGATGATCTGACTGCCACCTGGTTGAAGAGAATGGACAAGGTGGGATCATTCTACCTGCCGAGATGTGGAAGAGCTATCTCTCTTCAACCTCCACTTTTAGTTCTCTCTGCTCTTTATAAACCCTCCTCACCTTTAACTCTTCTCCCCCCTGTCTTCAGCACTCCCCATTTGATGAAGTGTGCTCAGACACACCTCTAGCTACCGGCACCCTCCCCTCTGATTCACACACCAGAGTCATGAGCAGAAGGTTTACCTTGGCACTCTGGGTCAACACCAAGGCAGAGCTGATCTGCCAGGAGAGCAGTAGCGAGTCCTACGGCACTACTGAATAATCAGCAGCGAAGATCTGGACAAAGTTGTCCCTCATTCAATGTAATTCGGACAGATCATATGTTCATTGCAGTTAGTAGGCACTTATTGTTCAAAACTATGACTATTCCATCACTTCAACTGTCCTTCAAGCCCCTTGATACATATTACAGTGCCCTCCATAATGTTTGGGACAATGACCCGGCATTTATTTATTTGCCTCTGTACTTCACCATTTGAGAATTATAGTAGCAAAAATCACATTTGGGTAAAGTGCACATTGTCAGATTTTAATAAAGGCCATTTTCATACATTTTAGTTTCACCATGTAGAAATTACAGCAGTGTTTAAACATAGTCACCCCATTTCAGGGCACCATAATGTTTGGGACACAGCAATGTCATGTAAAAGAAAGTAGTCATGTTTAGTATTTTGTTGCATATCCTTTGCATGCAATGACTGCTTGAAGTCTGCGATTCATGGACATCACCAGTTGCTGGGTGTCCTGTCTGGTGATGCTCAATACTTCTTAGCTCTCGCCCATGATTTGCTTAACTGCTGTGTACCAGGGAGCTTATCTTTCTTTAGAAGTGCCGACGTGGAGATAATGTGTGTGCAAATACATGCCTGTGTGCATGCGCGCACATACACTCAGACACTCATGCATACAAGCAAATGTTCTCACCCAGATAATAGTCAGGAGCACACACACTTTGTCATACAAAGTCCCGTGTATATACACTGATCCACACACTCAGATGCAGACACATGAAAGATGTGCATACTCTCCAACACCCACTCAGTAACATGCTGTTTAGATACGTACGCACACATTCTCAATCAATCAATCAATCAACCAACCTTTATTGTCATCTTGCAAAGCAACAGTTGTACAGTGCAAAATGAGAGGACGTTTCCCAGGAAATACCAGAGCATCGCACATAAAGCTTAAACATTTCACACATAAATAAAAACAATAAAAAACAATCCAGTCCGTGATAAAAACAATACGAATATTTAAAAGTGCAGATAAAAAAAACCCAGCAACATTAAAATACAAGTAAAAACAGTCATAAATTGTCCAGGGCAGCTGATTTAAGTGGCCAGTGCCAGAGTTTGTTATTAAATTCTGATGCACACATCTGATGCAAATACGGTTTTGCACACATTGATACACAGACACTCGCATATTCAGGCATGTACACTGTGATGTAAACTCGCAGGCACATAACCAATCAAACACACATTCGCTCAGATACATGCACACATATGTTCAGAAACACATACAGTGCATCAGACAAACACATGCTGACGGATTCAGTCAAACAGATGCACACACAGTCAGACATCCACATACATACACATACACAAGCACACCCATGCACACACTCAGATATACACCTTCAAACTCTGGCACAGTCACATGTAGGGTCACACATATTCACCCTCGTGCACACTATATTCATTGCTTTACTTAGAATGATATTTCAGCTCTTTTTATAATGATACATTCTTATGGTAATATAATTATACCTTCTCAGTAGAGTCTGCAGAAGAACACAGTATCATTACAAAACTGATGTTGTAAAGCATGTTGGTGCAGGACATGGAGCGAGAGTCACAAAGCAGATACTGCAAGTAGCAATAGTTATTTTGTAATTCAAGCTTTCTTGTTTATTAACTCATTCGCTCACTCTCACCCAGATAGACAGACCGACCATCATAACGTTTCCTAATTGTCAAACCTAGCACATTCCTTGGGGAGCTCACAGTGGCGCAGATGGTAGAGCTGCTGTCTCGCAGCTCCAATGATCCAGGTTCGCACCTGACCTTGGATGCTATCTGTGTGGAGTTTTCACGTTCTCCCAGTGATCGCGTGGGTTTCCACTGGGTGCTCTCATATCGTTTTGCGTCTCAAAAATGTGTGGGTTTGGTGTTTGATTGGGCACTATGAATTTTCCCTGATGTGTCGGTGAGAGATAGAGTCAATGGAGATGTGGAGAGTAAATTAACGTTGAATGGCATGGCTCTGAGACATGGCATTGATTTGATGAGCTGAAGTGCCTCCTTCTACATCGTAAGCAAATGTGGAATATTCTTATCTGTGTGTTCTTTGTGGAAAATGCTATTGTATCAAGTAAGGCCTATGGTGGTACGTTCTGGTTAAAAGTAACAATGAGTTAATTCACCAATGTGTTATTTTCTTTTCGGATGAGATTGCAGGACCAATATTGGTTGGGATATCAAGGAGGAATTTGTTACTATTCTTTTCATATTTCATTGCAACATTGAAATATGCCATTCAGCCTATCTATTCCATGTCGACAAAGTCCATCACACAAACCAGCATTGAATGTACTCGTGCATAGTATGATTTCACTGGATAGCACTCAAACAAAGCTTTTTACTATCTTGGAAGAGTAAAAAACAATATCAACCAACCCAAACCAGGAAAAACCCAGAGAGTACCTGAGCTCAGGATTGAACCTGGTGTCTCGGAAGCTCTGAGGTAAATGCTGTACCATCCGAGCTGGCCAGTATTTCTTTTGAGTAATGTTGTGGGACCTTTATTGTAAATCTAGAGGATTTGTGGGGCGTCTATTCTTGTGAAAATGAGTCTTGAATGTATTGTTGGTGGAAACGAGGACTACGGATAATGGATGGGTTTGTATAGAACACAGGACATAGAACAGTACAGAATAGGATTAGGTCTTTCAGCCCACCTTTTCTGCGCTGACTATGATTCCATTCTAACTAATCCCATCCCTCCATTCCATGCCTGTTCATGTACCTGTCTAAATGATTGGTCAACATTGCTATCGTATTTGTTTTCAACACTTTCCCTGACAGTAGGTTTAGGTTAGTTTTTAGTTTGGCGATACAGCTTGAAAACAGGCCCACCGTGTCCATGTCGTCCAGTGATCCTTGCACACTCACACTCCTACACACTCAATAAGGGCCATTTTTTTACAATTAGACCAAGCCAATTAGCATACAAACCTGGAGTGTGGGGGGAAACTGGAGATATTTTGAGTGTGGGAGGAAACTGGAGATCCCGGAATAAATCCATGCAAATCACGGGGAGAACGTATAAACTCTGTACAGACAAGGAATCGTAGTCAGGATCGAACCCGGGTCTGTGGCGTAGTAAGGCAGCAATTCTACCGCTGTGCCACCGTTCCAGATACCACTCTCTGTGTAACAAAAAAAAATTGCTTCTCACATTTCCTTCAAAACAATTTCTTCTTACCTAAAACTTATAGCCTCCAGTATTTCAAAAGGTATTTCCCCTGAATATATACAAATCAGAAATGGGGGAATATGTGCAGAATACTCTGAAATCAGGAACACAGAGAATTTGTCATGATAATGTATTGAGTAGATCTCATGTGGAATTTAATATGTGGGATTGGGGCCCAGAAATTATTGGAGCGAGATAGGTCATAGCATGCCACGTAAGTTTCACTTTCCCAGCAACTCTCAGTTTGCGAATGCCTGCTAACTTTCCAAGTGCAAAAGGTGAAACAATTAAGCCAACAGTTAACCACTTTTTTACGTATGAAGGATGAAGGGGAAATTGGGAATGATCGAGTGATCCTGAAAAACAGAACAAATAATTGGTCTTGGCCCTCCCTCTTAACTCAATCTTCCCTTAACAGCAAAGTGGCACAGCTAGTAGAGCTGCTACCTCACAACACCAGAGTCCCAGGTTCAATCCTGATCTCCAGTGCTGATGGTGTGGAGTTGGCATGTTAACCCAGTGAGTGTGCGCATTTCCTTTTGGATGCATAGGTCTCCTCCCACATCCCAAAGTCGTGGGTTGGTAGGTTAATTGCCCTGTGAAAATTGCCCTGAGTTTGTTGGGTGAGTGGTAGAATAAGGGGAGGGGAGGGGGGGCCCGAGGGTGGTGGGATGGGGGGCAGGGAGTCGATGTGAATGTGGGGAGAATAAAAATAAATTGAGATTAATGAAGGAACAGTGTAACTGTGTGGCCGATGGTCACCAACCGGCAGACAGGGTCTTCTTCTTGCGTATGGCACGCACAGCCTAAAGTTGCAGGACAACTTGTTCTATTTGATCTTATTTGATCGTGCATGTCGGGTTGATTGCATTAGTCGAAAACAGGGCAGACCATGTGAAGGTTGCAATCCGATGAACAGTCTGGTTCTGTGCTGTATGACTCTTTGATCCCACACTGACTGCCTCTGATTACTGTGTGAAATGAAATACTCCCCCCAAAAAATACAAAGTTAGTTCTCCAGTCTAGCACCAGTTTTGTATCCTGCGAAGAATGAGAAATGATAGATAATTCATTTGTAGCATCCCCCTTCACATCTCCTAATAGCCTGGATAATTATCCACTTTCAAAACTGCTGAGTTCCTCAATGCTTTTACTATGTTTATCTTATTCACTATTTTGAGCTAATTTGCCTCGGGCATCATATTCCTCACTTTTGAGAAAATAATTGGAAAGTATTTATAAAAAGTCCTGCCTATCTTTTGCAATTACGAAGCCATGAATCCTCATTGACACCTGGCCACATCCTGATAGTTGTAACATTCACTCTCCATAATAATTTCTTCAACATCTCTGATCTTTTCTCTGAGGTGAATTTAACTTCCCTTGCTGTGATAACTCAATAGAACCTGTCTCAAAGTCTTGCCAGCTGAATACACAGAATTATGACTTGTATAAACAGCCCTCAGGAGAGTTTTTAATCTTTGTATGTCTAGATTACATCTGTCATCACTAAGTGAACAAAGCTATGATATCATTAGACACACTAGAGTGCCCTCCATAATGTTTGGGACAAAAACCCATCATTTATTTATTTGCCTCCGAACTCCACAATCTGAGATTTGTAATAGGAAACTAGAGTAAGTGGGACCTGTTGGGTCCCATGTTCACACGGGAGGGCTGGTACCCCAACGCAATATTCCACCTCTCCACCCTGTGGCCAGTGGGGGGGCGCTAGTATGGGTGTTGTGGAGCTTTCTGGAGCGCTACTATGGGTGTTGTGGGCCGAAGGGACTGGTTTCCAGAGTGCTAGTATGGATATTGTGGGCCAAATTAATTATTGGGCTGGCAGCTCAGTCACTGAGGCCTGGTGGGCTGGCAGCACAGGTCTGGTGAGCTGGCAGCTAAGTCACTCAGGTCTGGTGGGTTTGCAGCTCAGTCACTCAGGCCTGGTGTGCTGGCAGCTCAGTCACTCAGGCCTCATGGGCTAGCAGCACAGTCACTCAGGCAAGGTGGGCTGGGAGCTCAGAAACTTCCCAGAATTCTGCCCAGCACAGGTGAGAGACTCTTTAAGAGAGAAGGGGGAGAGGGTGGAGAATCAATTTTAGACATTTTTCATCTATTTCTGCAGATTACAGCAAAGAAGGAGGAAAGTCTATCCCGGCCTGGATCTCACACAGAGGCAAAGAAGGGAGGGAGAAAAATCCTGGGGTGAGGTTTAATACTTGCAGGGGAATACATACTGATGGGCCAAAGGAACTCCTCCTGGGCTAGTACTGTTCTGAGGTGCCGAAGGGGCTCTTCAAAAAATCGGATTGAAATCTCAGTGAAAGGCACTTTTTCTGGACTTTTCGTGACCTGGCATGGGCCTTTTGGGCCAAAATGGTCCTCCTGGGCTAATACGGGCATTTTGGGCAAAAGGGACTGGTTTCTCGGCTCATAGGGGCCTTGTGGGCCGAAATGAGTGGTTTCAGGCAGGCCAAACAACTCATTTCATTTAATTTCCATTTCAATTTCAAGAACAGGGCTGGCCAAACAACTCATTTCATTTTCATTTAATTTCCATTTCAATTGCAGTTTCAAGCACAGGGCAGGCCAACAACTCATTGCATTTTCATTAAGGGCTAAGCAATAATTTATTGCAAGTACATTGCAGACTCACAATTCAGTTGGTACACAGCTTAGAATCACAGTCGTGGCCTCTCCCTCGCGATCTGCCAGAGTGACTGACTCGCATCCAGGCATCCGGGGTTTTATAGTCCTGCCCCCCTGGAAGGGACATTACCTTCATCACGGTGATTGGCAGGTGAGATGACCAATCAGCCGATCTCAAGATTTTTTAAACACTCATAACATTTTTATTTTTCATCGATCGGAAAAGTCCTCAGAGCTGCCTCAGCGGAGGAGGACTGTGAGTAAGATGGCCCAAAATCATAGCGATATAAGGTAGCATTTTTTTCTAAAATCAATATACAGCGCAGACAGGAAGTGGTCAAGATGAGACTTTTAGTTATATAGAAATCACATGTGGTTAAAGTGCATCGTCATATTTTAATAAAAGCCATTTTAATACATTTTGGTTTCACCATGTGGAAATTACAGCAGTGTTTATACATAGTCCTCCCATTTTACGGCACCATAATGTTTTGGTCATAGCAATGCCATGTATAATGAAAGTAGTCATGTTTAGTATTGTGTTGCATATCCTTTGCATGCAATGACTGCTTGAAGTCCGCGATTCATGGACATCACCAGTTGCTGGGTGTCATGTCTGGTGATGCTCTGCCAGGCCTGTATTGCAGCGATCTTTAGTTTATGCTTGTTTTGGGGGCTAGTCCCCTTCAGTTTTCTCTTCAGCATATAAAAGGCATGCTCAAAAGGGTTCAGATCGGGTGATTGACTTGGCCACTCAAGAAGTGACGATTTTTTAGCTTTGAAAAACCCCTTTGTTGCATTATTTTTGGGATCATTCTCTTGCTGTAGAATGAATCACCGGCCAATGAGTTTTGAGGCATTTGTTTGAACTTGACCAGATAGGATGTGTCTGTACACTTCAGAATTCATTATGCTACTACCATCAGCAGTCATATCATCAATGAAGATAAGTGAGTCAGTACCTTCAGCAGCCATACATGCCCAGGCCATAATACACACACCACCGTGTTTCACACATGAGGTGGTATGCTTTGGATCTTGGGCAGTTCCTTCTCTCCTTAATACTTTGCACTTGCCATCACACTGATATAAGTTAATCTTCATCTCATCTGTCCACAGGACCTTTTTTCCAGAACTGTGGTTGCTCTTTTAAGTACTTCTTAGCAAACTGGAACCCGGCCATCTAATTTATGTGGCTAACCAGTGGTTTGCATCTTGCAGTGTAAACATAGAAACATAGAAAATAGATGCGGGAGGAGGCCATTCGCCCCTTTGAGCCATCACCGCCATTGATTGTGATCATAGCTGATTGTCCCCAATCAATAACCCATGTCTGCCTTCTCTCCATATCCCTTGATTCCACCAACCCCTAGAGCTCTATCTAACTCTCTCTTAAATCTTTCCAGTGATTTGGCCTCCGCTGCCCTCTGTGGCAGGGAATTCCACAAATTCACAACTCTCTGGGTGAAAAAGTTTTTTATCACCTCAGTCTTAAATGGCCTCCCCTTTATTCTAAGACTGTGGCCCCTGGTTCTGGACTCGCCCAACATTGGGAACATTTTTCTTGCATCTAGCTTGTCCAGTCCTTTTATAATTTTATATATTTCTATAAGATATCCCCTCATCCTTCTAAACTCCAGTGACTACAAGCCTAGTCTTTTCAATCTTTCCTCATATGTCAGTCCCGCCATCCCAGGGATCAATCTCGTAAACCTACGCGACACTGCCTCAATCACAAGGATGTCTCTCCTCAAATTAGGAGACCAAAACTGCACACAATACTCCAGATGTGGTCTTACCAGAGCCCTATACAACTGCAGATGAACCTCTCTACTCCTATACTGAAATCCCCTTGTTATGAAGGCCAACATTCCATTAGCTTTCTTCGCTGCCTGCTGAACCTGCACGCCAACTTTCAGTGACCGGTGTACACAGACACCCAGGTCTTGCTGTACCTCCCACTTACCTAACCTAACCCATTGAGATAATAATCTGCCCCCTTGTTTTTGCCACCAAAGGGGATAACCTCACATTTATCTATATTATACTGCATCTGCCAAGCATCTGCCCACACACTCAACCTGTCGAGGTCACCCTGCAACCTCCTAACATCCTCTTCACAGTTCACACTGCCACCCAGCTTCGTGTGTCATCCGCAAACTTGCTAGTGTTGCTCCTAATTCCCTCTTCCAAATCATTAATATATATGGTAAACAGTTCCGGCCCCACCACCGAGCCTTGCGGCATTCCACTCGTCGCTGCCTGCCATTCTGAAAAGGGCCCGTTCACACCTACTCATTGCTTCCTCTCTGCCAACCAAATTTCTATCCACGTCATCACCCTACCCCCAATACCATGTGCTCTAATTTTAGTCACCAGTCTCCCATGCGGAACCTTATGAAAGGCTTTCTGAAAGTCTAGATACACTACGCCCGCTGGCTCCATTTTGCTTGTCACATCACTCAAAAAATTCCAGAAGATTAGTCAAACATGATTTTCCTTTCATAAATCCATGCTGACTTGGACTAATCATTTTACTGCTATCTAAATGCCCCATTATTTCCTCTTTAATGATCGACTCCAGCATCTTTCCCACCACCGAAGTCAGGCTAACTGGTCTCTAATTCCCCATTTTCTCTCTTGCTCCTTTCTTGAAAAGTGGGATAACATTAGCTATTCTCCAATCCACAGGAACACACCCTGAATCTATTGAACATTGGAAAATGATCACCAGTGCATCCACTATTTCTAGAGCCACCTCCCTGAGGACCCTGGGATGCAGATCATGAGGCCCAAGGGATTTATTATCCTTCAGTCCCTTTAGCCTACCCAATACTATTTCTCGCCTAATGATAATTTCTTTCAGTTCCTCTACCCCCTTTGATCCTCTGTACTCCAGTACTTCTGTGAGATTTTTTGTGTCTTCCTTAATGAAGACAGATACAAAGTACCTGTTCAACTCCTCTGCGATTACCTTGTTCCCTATAATAATTTCACCCATGTCTGCCTTCAAGGGTACCACATCTGATTTTGCTATTCTTTTTCCCTTAACATATCTAAATAAGCTTTTAATATCCTTCTTTATATTCCCTGCCAGCTTCCCCTCATCTTTTCAGCCCGCATTGCCCGTTTTGTTTCCTTCTGTTGTCCTATGAATGTTTCACAATCCTCTGGCTTCCGACTACTCTCTGCTGTGTTATACAACTTTTCTTTTAATTTTATTCTATCCCTAACTTCTCTTGTCAGCCACGGTTGCCTTCTACTCACCTTAGAATCTTTCTTCCTTTTTTAAATTAAATGATCCTGCGTCTTCTGGATGATGCCCAGAAAATTCTGCCATTGGTGTTCCACCATCATTCCTGCTAGGATCCCTTTCCAGTGTACCTTGATCAGCTCCCTGATACTTCCGATTTAACGTTCTCCTTCTCAAATTGCAGATTAAAACTAATCATATTATGATCGCTACCTCCAAGCAGTTCCTTTACCTCGAGTTCTCTTATCATATCTGGTTCATTGGACAACACAAAATCCAGAATTGACTTTTCTCTGGTCGGCTCCATTACAAGCTGCTCTAAGAATCCATCTCAGAGGCACTCTACAAACTCTCTTTCTTGGGGTCCTGAACCAACCTGATTTTCCCAGTCAACTTGCATATTGAAATCCTCCATCACCACAGTGGCATTACCTTTGTTACATGCCAGTTTTAACTCCTGCTGCAACTTACACCCTACATCCGGGCTACTATTTGGGGGTCTGTAGATAACACCAATTATTATCTTCTTGCCTCTGCAATTCCTCAACTCAATCCACAGTGACTCTACCTCCTCAGTCCCAATGTCTTCCCTCGCAAGGGACTGAATTCCATCCCTCACCAACAGAGTTACCCCTCCTCCTCTGCCCTCCTGTCTGTCCTTTCTATAGGATGTATAACCCTGAATATTAGGTTCCCTGGCTCGATCCTCCTGCAGCCACGTCTCGGTAATCCGGACAAAGTCATATCTACCAACCACTAACTGAGCCTCAAGCTCATCTAATTTACTTTTTATACTTCGCCAATTCAAATACAATACTTTTAATTACTTACGCATCTCACCTTTCACATCGATCCCTATTACACTTGGCCATACACTCCTATCCCTTTGTGAGCTTTACTACCTTTCCCTTTAACTCCGTCCTTGACTATCCCATTTGACACCACCACCCATGTAGACTCTGTATTTCTGTTCATGAAGTCTACGGCGGACAGTGGTCATTTAGAAATCCACACCTGACTCCTGAAGAATGTTTCTGATCTGTTGGGCAGGTGTTTGGGAGTTTTTCTTTATTATAGAGAGAATTCTTCTGTCATTAGCTGTGGAGGTCTTCTTTGGCCTGCCAGTCCCTTTGAGATTAGTAAGCTCACCAGTGCTCTCTTCTTAATGATGTTCCAAACAGTAGATACATATACTTTCCATCTGAGGGAAGTTCAAAGTTGGACTCTAGCCCCTGAGTTGCTTGACTGCTGTGTACCAGGGAGCTTATCTTTCTTTAGAAATGCAGACGTGGAGATGATGCGTGTGCAAATACATGCCTGTGTGCATGCGCACATGTGCGCACATACACTCAGACACTCACGCATACAAGCAAATGTTCTCACCCAGATAACAGTCAGGAGCACACACACTTTGTCATACAGAGTCCCGTGTATACACACTGATCCACACACTCAGATGCAGACACAGTGGTCATTGACAAATCCACACCTGACTCCTGAAGAGTGCTTCTGATCTGTTGGACAGGTGTATGAGGAGTTTTCTTTATTATAGAGATAATTCTTCTGTCATCAGCTGTGGAGGTCTTCCTTGGCCTGCCAATCCCTTTGTGATTAGTAAGTTCACCAGTGCTCTCTTTCTTAATGATGTTCCAAACAGTTAATTTTGGTAAATCTAAGGTTTGGCTGATGTCTCAAACATGTTTATTCTTGTTTCTCAGTCCCATAATGGCTTCTTTGATTTTCATTGACACAACTTTGGAACTCATATTAATAAACAGCAATAAAAGTTCCCAAAGGTAATGGAAAGACTGGAGGAAAGATTAGGTGCTGAGAGCTCTCTTATACCTGCATTAAGGAGGCATTTAACTACGCCTGAGCAATTACAAACACCTGTGAAACCATGTGTCCCAAAC
This sequence comes from Okamejei kenojei, assembly GCA_035221665.1. Lineage (NCBI taxonomy): Eukaryota > Metazoa > Chordata > Chondrichthyes > Rajiformes > Rajidae > Okamejei > Okamejei kenojei. The sequence goes on from CM069138.1 coordinate 27,501,450, forward strand.
ATTCTGGTGCCCTGAAATAGGGGGGACTAAGTATAAACACAGCTGTAATTTCTACATGGTTTAAACCAAAATGTATAAAAATGGCTTCTATTAAAATCTGACAATGTGCACTTTAACCACATGTGATTTTTTCTATGATAAATCTCAAATTGTGGAGTACAGAGGCAAATAAATAAATGATGGGTCTTTGTTCCCAAACATTATGGAGGGCACTGTATGTGTTGAATTTCATCAGTTGTCTGTCTGAAAGATAAAGAATAATAGGTATATTAATACGAATAATAATCGAAGCAAGATCCATTCTGAAAGAGATTATGACAGTGGAAGCTATTTCTCCTAGCTGGAGAGTTTTAAACGATATGCCTTCCCTGGGTTATGAGCACCTGACTTATGTATACCCTGTCCTTAAGAGAAAGCTTTTAGGAGATTGGCCAGATAGATGGGGATGTGTTTTCTGGCTGCTGTGGAACTGCAGGCATTTTTGTCAGGTGGGTCATTTCCCCATGGCTTCCCAATCCCCACCTCTGAACCAGAGGCTGCAATGGAGCCGAGCAGAGCTGGGAGAACCTGTTCTTCCCACTTCTCGTCCCCCGGGACACAAAGACTAAAGGACTGGAGAGGAGATGGATGGCTTGCCGATGAAGCATGTGAAGAAAGAGGCAGTCGGGCCCGCTGTGAACAAAGGACCCGGTGGGGGAAGGCGGATGGGGAGGGGTGTTGAAAGTCGTTGAGAACAAAGAAGGACCCGGTGGAGGGAACCAATGGAAACAAGGAAGGACCCCACAGAGAGGGCCACTGAGAACAAAGAGGGACCATCAGGACCCTAATGATTACTTCAGTAAATTTGCCGGCTCTGGATATGTGGCGTGTATGGTATGCTAAAACAAAGGATTTCACTGTACCTAGGTACAGGTGACAATATAGTATCATTGAATTGAATCTGCTGGCTCTCCCATCAATGTTTCCACGAGCTTCTCCCACACACTGTTGATGTTCATTTCCAAACTTACGTACAGTTCTCAGGAGCAGAACCCTGCCAGAAACATAGAAATTAGGTGCAGGAGTAGGCCATTCAGCCCTTCGAGCCTGCACCGCCATTCAATATGATCATGGCTGATCATCCAACTCAGTATCCCGTACCTGCCTTCTCTCCATACCCTCTGATCCCCTTAGCCACAAGGGCCACATCCAACTCACTCTTAAATATAGCCAATGAACTGGCCTCAACTACCCTCTGTGGCAGAGAGTTCCAGAGACTCACCACTCTCTGTGTGAAAAAAGTCTTTCTCATCTCGGTCTTAAAGGATTTCCCCCTTATCCTTAAGCTGTGACCCCTTGTCCTGGACTTCCCCAACATCGGGAACAATCTTCCTGCATCTAGCCTGTCCAACCCCTTAAGAATTTTGTAAGTTTCTATAAGATCCCCTCTCAATCTCCTAAATTCCAGAGAGTATAAACCGAGTCTATCCAGTCTTTCTTCATAAGACAGTCCTGACATCCCAGGAATCAGTCTGGTGAACCTTCTCTGCACTCCCTCTATGGCAATAATGTCCTTCTTCAGATTTGGAGACCAAAACTGTACGCAATACTCCAGGTGTGGTCTCACCAAGACCCTGTACAACTGAAGTAGAACCTCCCTGCTCCTGTACTCAAATCCTTTTGCTATGAAAGCTAACATACCATTCGCTTTTTTCACTGCCTGCTGCACCTGCATGCCTACTTTCAATGACTGGTGTACCATGACACCCAGGTCTCGCTGCATCTCCCCTTTTCCTAATCGGGCCACCATTTAAATAATAGTCTGCTTTCCTGTTTTTGCCACCAAAGTGGATAACCTCACATTTATCCACATTATACTGCATCTGCCAAACATTTGCCCACTCACCCAGCCTATCCAAGTCACCTTGCAGTCTCCTAGCATCCTCCTCACAGCGAACACTGCCCCCCAGCTTAGTGTCATCCGCAAACTTGGAGATATTGCCTTCAATTCCCTCATCCAGATCATTAATATATTGTAAACAGCTGGGGTCCCAGCACTGAGCCCTGCGGTACCCCACTAGTTACTGCCTGCCATTGTGAAAAGGACCCGTTTACTCCTACTCTTTGCTTCCTGTTTGCCAGCCAGTTCTCTATCCACATCAATACTGAACCCCTAATACCGTATGCTTTAAGTTTGTATACTAATCTCTTATGTGGGACCTTGTCGAAAGCCTTCTGGAAGTCCAGATATACCACATCCACTGGTTCTCCCTTATCCACGCTACTAGTTACATCCTCGAAAAATTCCACAAGATTCGTCAGACATGATTTACCTTTTGTAAATCCATGCTGACTTTGTCCAATGATTTCACCACTTTCCAAATGTGCTGCTATCCCATCTTTAATAACTGACTCTAGCAGTTTCCCCACTACCGATGTTAGACTAACTGGTCTGTAATTCCCCATTTTCTCTCTCCCTCCCTTCTTAAAAAGAGGGGTTACATTTGCTACCCGCCAATCCTCAGGAACTACTCCAGAATCTAAAGAGTTTTGAAAGATTATCACTAATGCATCCACTATTTCCTGAGCTACTTCCTTAAGTACTCTGGGATGCAGCCTATCTGGCCCTGGGGATTTATCGGCCTTTAATCTATTCAATTTACCCAACACCACTTCCCGACTGACCTGGATTTCACTCAATTCCTCCTTTGACCCACAGTCCCCTGCTATTTCAGGCAGATTATTTATGTCTTCCTTAGTGAAGACGGAACCAAAGTAGTTATTCAATTGGTCCGCCATATCCTTGTTCCCCATGATCCACTCACCTGTTTCTGACTGCAAGGGACCTACATTTGTTTTAACTAACCTCTTTCTCTTCACATATCTATAAAAACTTTTGCAGTCAGTTTTTATGTTCCCTGCCAGTTTTCTTTCATAATCTATTTTTCCTTTCCTAATTAAGCCCTTTGTCCTCCTCTGCTGGTCTCTGAATTTCTCCCAGTCCTCTGGCATGCTGCTTTTTCTGGCTACCTTGTACGCATCATCCTTTGCTTTGATACTATCCCTAATTTCCCTTGTTATCCACGGATGCACTACCTTCCCCGATTTATTCTTTTGCCAAACTGGGATGAACAATTTTTGTAGTTCATCCATGCAGTCTTTAAATGTCTTCCATTGTATATCCACCGTCAACCCTTTTAGAATTAATTGCCAGTCAATCTTGGCCAATTCACATCTCATACCCTCAAAGTTACCTTTCTTTAAGTTCAGAACCATTGTTTCTGAATTAACAATGTCACTCTTCATCCTGATGAAGAACTCAACCATATTATGGTCACTCTTGCCCAAGGGGGCACGTACAACAAGACGGCTAATTACCCCTTCCTCATTACTCAAAACCCAGTCTAAAATAGCCTGCTCTCTCGTTGGTTCCTCTACATGTTGATTTAGATAACTATCCCGCATACATTCCAAAAAGTCCTCTTCCTCAGCACCCCTGCCAATTTGATTAACCCAATCTATATGTAGATTGAAGTCACCCATTATAACTGTTTTGCCTTTGTCGCACGCATTTCTAATTTCCTGTTTGATACCATCCCCAACTTCTCTGCTACTGTTAGGTGGCCTGTACACAACACCCACCAGCGTTTTCTGCCCCTTAGTGTTTTGTAGCTCTACCCATACCGATTCCACATCCTCCAAGCTAATGTCCTTCCTTTCCATTGCGTTAATCTCCTCTCTAACCAGCAACGCTACCCCACCTCCTTTTCCTTTCTCTCTATCCCTCCTGAATATTGAATATCCCTGGATGTTCAGCTCCCAGCCTACGTCACCCTGGAGCCATGTCTCCGTGATCCCAACTATATCATAATCATTAATATCTATCTGCACGTTCAACTCGTCCACCTTATTACGAATACTCCTTGCATTGAGACACAAAGCCTTCAGGCTTGTCTTTACAACGCACTTACCCCTAATACAATTTTGCTGAAAAGTGGCCCTTTTTGATTTTTGCCCTGGTTTTGTCTGCCTGCCACTTTTACTTTTCACCTTGCTACCTAATGCTTCTACCCTCATTTTACACCCTCCTGCCTCTCTGCTCTTGTACCCATCCCCCTGCCACATTAGTTTAAATCCTCCCCGACAGCCCTAGCCAGAACCCTGCCATAACCTGGGGACTTCCTGAAATGGGACTAGTGAGATGAGGAGAAATTTCTTATTGCACAAGCTCTTAAATCTTTGGAGTTCTGTATCTCAGTGAACATATTCAAAGCTGAGATCAAAATTTTAGACACCGCTGGATTCAGAAATGATACGATGCTTTTGGGTATTGCCTTGATGGAAGTGGAGAGGATGTTTAAATTAAAGGTTGCCCATTTAAGACAGGGATGAAGACTTCTGTTTTTGTCTCAGAGGGTTGTAAATCTTTGGAAAAATCTTCCTAAAAGACCAGTGGGAGCAGACACATTGAATATTTTTGATAGCAAGCAAATGGGTGTAAGGTTACTGGGGGATATAGTGCAGGAATGTGGACTTGAGGTGACAGTCAGTTTAGCCATAGAGTTATAGAGCCATACTCCATTGAACCATGCCCTTTGGCCCTACTTGTCCATGCTGACCAAGTTGTCCCCCTTAGCTCAACCCATTTGCCAATGTTTAACCCGTATCCCTCTACACCTTTCCCCATCCATGCTCTATTGAATAGGGAGGCAGGTTCAAAGAGGTGAATTGTCTTCTCATGCTCTTACCTCATACATTCACCAGGTAAGAAAATGGACAAGGCAGAGGATCTGTGTAATCATCAAATAGAGCTAGAGAGTCTGACTGACATGCTTGTGAACTAGGGTCCCGACCTGAAAGGTCACCCATTTCTTCGCTCCAGAGATGCTGCCTGTCCCCCTGAGTTACACCAGCATTTTGTGTCAATTTTCTGATAAAATAAACATTGTTTTCAGACTCAGATTAAAGGGTTTTATAAGGACAGACTCCATGGACCTTCCTTGAGTACTGAAGATTAAGCGGCAATCTAATTGTGTTGAAGATGATTAAAGGGTTTCAAACAAATGTAATCTACTTAAGATTTCAATTAGTTCACACATTCATCTCCAGTGGTCAACGTTCTTAGCAATTTTTAAGCCGTTGATATATTTGCTTTAAAATCAATTAGTAGGGGTTCACTCGGCCGTCAGGATTATGGATGCATTTTAAATATTATGAGAGGTTTCTGAAAGTAAATGGGGAATGCATGTTTTTTGGAATTGTGAGTCAGTAACTAATAGGTATTATTGCAAGATTGTCAAAAGAACAACAGGAATTCTTGATGTTCTGCAGGGAATGGTTCAACGTATTTTCATACAGAAGGATTAGTGCTAGAATGAGTCAACACAGTTCTTGAAAGGAAATTGGATACATTATGGAGTTGGGATGAGGCATCACCTGAAGCATCACCCAGGGTGTATTTGAGAAATTAAATCAGAAATTCCAGGAAATATTCAGTGGGCGATGCGATCTGTGCAGAAAAGAAAGCATCCGTAATATTGCAGTCTGACAACCTTTCTAAAGAACTGACTACATCTGATCAAACTGAAAAGGCTGGTTATCTGAAATTGTGGAATTTTTAATACATTTTTTGACAAGTTAAAAGATGTGATACAGTTCCTCGAGCTTATTCCCATAAGACAGAGGGCTCAGGAGAGAGGTGGATAAATATAATAAAATAAAACCCAATCTGAAGATGGGTCTTGACCCGAAACATCACCCATTCCTTCTCTTCAGTGATGCTGCGAGTCCCGTTGAGTTACTGCAGAAATTTTGTGTCTATCTTTGATTTAAACCAGCATCTGCAGTTCTTTCTGACACATGGATAAATAAAATAACAGCTAACTGCTGCACAACCTGCACTATTTGAGAGTACCCAGGGCAGTACATAAAACTGGTACATGAAATTGCAATGGGTAAAGCATTGGTGCTGCTTTACCCAATTGAACGTTTGTGTCTGAGGGTGTTCCATGAGGCAAAGGAGCAAGCATCACAGCTCCTGCAAATATGTGGGAGATTGCTAAGTGTGGAGGAGTAGGTATTATTTGTGGAAGAGAAAACTAGGGATTTGTCTCCTTTAAAGATGAAAAGGTGAAAATAAGGGAAAGTTGTTTACGGGGAGAATGTTCAAACTCCGTACAGACAGCACCCATAATCGGGAGCAAATATGGGTTTTTGGCCCTACAAGCGCTGTAAGGCATCAACTCTACAACTGCATCACCGTGCCGTCCTTGCACCGTGGTCCTTTCTCAAGAGTGGTATAAATTATGGAGAATTAACTAGAGGCTGATGGGGTGAAAGATGCGGGGAAAGGGAACATTTTCATTTTGAGTGGGAGAAGAGAGGGAGAGGGAAGTGGAAGAGATGCGGTTCAGAACCATGTCAGGTATGATCAATGGTTTAATGGTGCTTTTATTGATGGAAGGGACACCATGGGTACTGGAAAAGGAAGAAATGTCGAAGCCTCTGCCTCACTGCTCCAGTAAGCCCACTTCCATCCTGATCTCTGGTGCTGTCTGTGTGGAGTTTGCATGTTCTCCTTCTGACTGCATATTAGTTTATTATTATTGTTAATTGTACAGAGATACTGTGAAAGACTTTGAAATGCGTGCCATTGAGATGAATCACACCATACATGAGTAGTACAGATCGTGCAAATGAGAACACAAAATAGTGCAGAATATAGTGTTACAGATATAGAGAAAATGCAGATAAGGAAGTGTAAGGGTCACAAGAAGATCCGGTCAAGTATTTGAAAACAGTGGGGAGGAAGGTGTTCTTGAATCTGATGGTACATGCTTTCAAGCTTTTGTAGCTTCTGCCCAAAGGGAAAAGATATAGTTCAGAATGACTGAAATTGTTTGAAAAAAATAATTTATTGAGCAGTTTGAAACAATGTACTGGTATTAATTGGAGCGAAGGAAATAGGCAATGTTTCAGGTCGAAACCCTTCCTCGAAAGAGACCCGAAACGTTGCCCATTTCCTTTGCTCCATAGATGCTGCCTCACCCGCTGAGTTTCTCCAGCATTTTTGTCTACCTTCGATTTTCCAGCATCTGCAGTTCCTTCTTAAACATACTAAAATTAATTTTGTATCTTCTACCTGATGAGAGGAGGGAATGACGGATTGAAAATAGTCCTTGATTATGTTGGCAGCTTTCCTGAGACAGCGTGAAGTGTCTATTGAGTTTATGGGAGGGAGGCTGGCTTGCTTGATTGACTGGGTTATATCCACAACTCTGCAAGTGTAAATTGTTCCTAGTGTGTGTAGGGTAATGTTAATGTGCGGGGATCGCTGGTCGATGCGGTCTCGGTGGGCCGAAGGGCCTGTTTCCATGCTGGGTCTCTAAACTAAACTAAAAAACTAAACTGGGGCCCTCTCTGTGATGTTAAAGATCCCATGGTGCTGCTTTGGAGAGCCTGGGGAGTCATATCTGGAAACTTGAGCACTATTTTCTCCTCATCCAAGACCGAGATACACATTCCCTTTCTAGTGTTTACAGGAGCTTGCTATGCAGCCATTGATCACTTTGTTTCCCATATGACAATAGTGACTGAACTCACTAAAAAAAAAATCATTAGCCATAAAGCGTTTTAAGACATGCTGAAAGGGACTTAAATCTTCCCACTTTAACATTATTAAAAAGAAAATGAAAGACAGATTCCCACCATTGTAACAGGAGAATTTTAAGGGAAAGTAATCCTTCATATTAACATTAAAACAAACATGTGGGGAACAGGTGTATGTTTGAGGACAAGAATGTCTGCTTTTCCCCCTTTTCATTATCAAGAAGTGTGTGGTCTTCACCGTCGAAATAAGTGGGCTTCTGGGAAATCACTGGTGCATTGCAGACACTGCTCCTTTAAGCAGTGCTGATCAACGCTGTGTGCTGTGGTTACATTTGTTTTTCATTTCCTGGTGCTAACAGTGAGCGTTTGAAATGGATTTGTGCTGGGCACCAAATCAGAGCGCGTAATCAGGCCAATCCATCAAAATAACATCACACGTACCACTATACACCCTCCACCTTGTTTTGCAAGGCTCGTAAATGTGCTTGATGCTTGTATAAAATATCCCACAAGATGGAACATTTTGTCGGCCCCCAACACAAAGGGCTGACTGTACTGATCTGGAGCAAATAAATTGCTACGTCCAGGCTAATCTTAGGCTGACCGCAGCTCTTCCGGTCACTGCCTCGTCTGCCAGTACAGGGCACCATCCCGAAACGCCGGTCTATCATCATGCTGCAGAGTCGATTTCAGTTGGCACGTGGGGCAGCACGGTGGTGCAGGGGTAGAGTTGCTGCCTTACAGCGCCAGAGACCCAGGTTCGATCCTGACTACGGGTGCTTGTCTGCACGGAGTTTGTACGTTCTCCACGTGACTGCGTGGGTTTTCTCTGGGTGTGCCAGTTTCCTCCCACATTCCAAAGACGTGCAGGTTTGTTGGTTAATTGGTTTCAGTACAAACTGTAATATGTCCCTAGTGTGTGTGGGATAGTGCCAGTGTACGGGGATCACTAGCACTATCCTACACACAGTAGGGACAATTTATAATTTTTACCGAAGCCAATTAAACTACAAACATATGGACTCAGTGGACCGAAGGGATTATTTCCTTGCTGTACCTCTAAACTAAACTAAATTAAAGTGGTGTGTCTAAAACAAAAACCGCATCTGGTATCGAGTGGACTAATCTTTTTTTTTTTTTTTTTTGGTAAGATATTTTTATTAGAAGTAATTACATATTAAGAAGAAATATAAAATCCAATTAAAGCAAAAGAAAATATTAACGTCACATACATTCTTAATATTTTTAAAGTTAACAATCAATCTTATTTGTACTTCTATAATTTTCTTTTTTATTTTATAGCAGTAGGAAATAAAAAAGGGAAAAAGAAAAGAAAAAAAAAGAGAGATAAACTGATTGAGTGGAATATTAAACAAGATATTGTTCAATGGAGATATATTTATGAACTATTGTCTATAATTCTTCATCCATTCATACATTCAGGCTTCCGTCATGGTTTCGAACCGGACCATCTTGACCCTTTAAATATTCAATAAATGGAGACCATATTCCTCTGAACTGGTCCAGCCTGTCCATCAGGGCAAGCCTTAATCGTTCCAAGTGTAACGTCTCCGACATTTCTGTAATCGAGTGGACTAATCTATGACATTAAGCGATTGTTGGAGTGCATTTGGGAAGTGCAATAGATTTGTGATCGGTCCTCATAGATTTCATAATAACTGAATCACTAGACTGTTATGGCATGGAAGGAGATAGCACATAGTGCAGGAACAGGCTTTTCAACCCACATTGTCCATGCCGGCCATGTTAAACTAATCCCTCTGTCTGCACATGATCCATATCCCTCTGTTCTCTGCGTATCCATGTGCCCATCTAAAACTTACTTAAACACCACTATTATATCTACCTCCATCACCATCTCACGCAGCACATTCCAGGAACCACCATAGGAAAAATCCTGTCCCCACACCACCTTTAAACCTCCCCCTTCTATCATAGAAACATAGAAAAAAGTGCAGGAGGAGGCTATTCGGCCCTTCGAGCCAGCACTGCCGTTCATTGTGATCATGGCTGATCATCCCCTATCAATAACCCGTGCCTACCTTCTCCCCATATCCACTAGCCGCTAGAGCTCTATCATAAATCCATCCAGTGACTTGGCCTTCACTGCCCTCTGCGGCAGGGAATTCCATAAATTCACAACTCTCTGGGTGAAAACGTTCTGCACTTGCCCAACATTGGGAACATTTTTCCTGCATCTAGCTTGTCCAGTCCTTTTATAATTTTATATGTTTCTATAAGATTCCCCCTCATCCTTGTAAACTCCAGTGAATACAAGCCTAGTCTTTTCAATCTTTCCTCATATGACAGTCCCACCATCCCTGGGATCAATCTCGTGAACCTACGCTGCACTGCCCCCATCTTTTGTCTGCCTACCCTATCAATGTCTCTCATAATTTTATAAACTTCTATCAGATCTGCCCCCAACCTCTGAAGTTCCAAAAAAGATTGTCCAAAATCACATTACAGCTAATATTTTAAAGCAGGACTATATGGAGGTTTTTACAAAGTTTATAAAATCATGAGGGGCATAGATAAGGTGAATGGCCACAATATTTTTCCAAGGGCAGTGTACCTGATACCTGCATATTTTTGCACGTTTATACTCCATTCTTTATCTACCCATTTAATTTATCTATATCTATCAGTAGCCTCCATATTTCCTTTTTTTGGTTTATTTTAGTTTACTTTAAGCAGGGGTCAGGAATTTTGTTCTGCATAGTGGCTGGGACGCATGTCTGTGAGTGTATGGCGGGCCACATCTATCATGTGTACAAATGGATCCTGTCCCCATCCCGCCCCGGATGGCAGGCATTAAATCACGTGTTCACAGAAGTTAGACAAAAATGCTGGAGCAACTCAGCGGGTGTGGCAGCCTCATGCAATCCTTGCATGTCTCTCCCGCTGAGTTTCTCCAGCATTTTTGTTTACCTTCGATTTTTCCAGCATCTGCAGTTTTTTCTTAAACGTGTTCAAAGAAGATGCGCGGCTGTGCCTGCGGCTTTGCGCAGGATGCGCTCGGGGCGGGCACTCGGCCGCGCTTGGCGCAGGTGCTCGGCCGCACTCGGGGCAGGCACTCAGCCGGTCAGATGAATACAGGAAACAAAATCTGCCTGCGGGCCGGATGATTTTGGGTTATGGGCCACATTTGGCCCAGGGGCCGTAGGTTGCCGACCCCTGCTTTAGAGTTACATCATGGAAACAGGCCCTTTGTCCCGCCAAGTCTGTGCCAACCAATGATCATCCATACACTAGAAAATTAACAGGTCAATTAACCTAAAACTTTGGAATGTGGGAAGAAACCGGGGCACCTGGAAAAAACCTACATGGTCACAGGGAGTGCATGCAAACTTCGTCCAGACAACACCCGTAGTTTGAATCGAACCCGGGTCTCTGGAGTTGCAAGGCAGCAATTCTACTGCTCGGTCACTGCGGAAAAGTTCAAAACTTCCTGTACGATCTACAGAAAATTTTGCAACCAGAAAATTTTGCAACCGTATCTTTAGTTACCTCATCCAAGTTATTTATATAAAACATTGCAAAACGTTGAATACGGATCTCTGTGACATTTTTGCCAATCAGAAAAAGGCAAATCAATGCCCACTCTGTTTCACTCGCCAGCCAATACACCAGCCACATCAATGTATTAACGCTTACTCTACAAGCTTTTATAGTACTTACTGACATAGTAAAAGGTAGCGCTCAAGAGAGTGATGCAGAACAGAGAGATATGTGAGTACATGTCTGTGGTTCCCTATAAAGTGATAATTCAGATAGCGAAGAAGGGGGTTAGCCCACTTGCCATCATTGGGAAAAGTATTGTGTACAAATGTCAGGACATCATGATACAGCTGTACAAGTTGTTGGAGAGACCACACTTGGAATACTGTGTGCAGTTCTGCATTAGGGGCGCCGCACGATTGGCAGCCCTGCCAACAGTCTGTTTGTTTTTTCGTCTTTTTAAACATCTTTGTGTGTTAAAGGATAGTGTAAATGTTCTCCGGTTTGTTTTGTGTGGGGGGAGGGGTAGGGGTCGGGGGAAACTTTCTTACCTTGCCAGAGATGAGATTAATTTTCGGATCGCATTCTCCAGTCGATCTGCGGCCTACCATCGATGGAGCTGGAGACCTCCTCGGACTTACCTTGAGCACCACCGCGGGGCGTGGACTTTACATCGGGAGCTCGCAGTCTCGGGAGAGACCGTGGATGTCGGGAGCTCCAACATCACAGAAGGTTCGACCGGCCCCGACGCAGGGTTCAATCGCCTGGCGCGGGGGAGCTGACATCCCTCTGATGTAGGAACTGATCGCGTCAACGAGGAGGGCCCGCCGCCGGAGACGGGAGTCAAGATGGCTCGGGGCCCCCGGCCGCGGGAGAGCAAAGGGAAGGGATTGAACTTTTTTTCGCCTTCCATCACAGTGAGGAATGTGGAAGAAACACTGTGATGGATGTTTATGTTAAAATGTGTTTTCTGTGTTCCGTTACTTGTATTTGTATGACTGACTTGGCAAATGAAATTCTTCATATGTTGCAAACATACTTGGCTAATAAAGTATTATTGTGATTGTGATAAAGTATTATTGTGATTGTGATTAATTTGGAAAGCGTTCAGAAAAGATTCTCAAGAATGTCACCCAGACTAGTTTCTCTGTGGAGGTCAAGTCAATGAGTATGTTTAAGGCAGAGATAGATAGATTCTTGATTAGCACGGTTGTCAGCGGTTATGGGGAGAAGACAGAAGAATGGGATTAAGAGGGAAAGATAGATCAGCCATGATTGAATCGCAGTGTAGACATGAAGTGCTCAATGGCCTAATTCTGGTCTTATCACTTATAAACTTGTGAACATACATTTCTTAGAAAAACACAGGAAGCCTGTGGAATAGTAAAACACAGAATTCAGCAGAGGATCAAAGTATTGATAAGGAAAGGATAAGCAGAACAAGAGATTAGTCTCGAAAAGCAGACTGTAAAACATCAATAGATGAGTAGCAGGGAAAGAATGATTAAAGTCAATGTGTGTTCTTTACACTGAGAAAAAATAATCTATATGACAAGAAGGACATGGCAAAGAAATTAAACGTATATTTTACAGCTTCATGGAATAAATAGTGTAGAGCAATGTGAATGAAAAGCTTTAAAAAATAATATTAGAGAAAGGTTAGTAATGGGATAATAATGGGAGCAAAAACCATTGAATCTGTTGAACCAATGAAGATTCGGAAGGAGGAAGCCACGGAAACAAATGGGTTCAGTGGTGTCACCTTTCAGAGTTCCATGGTTTAGAGAGCGCTTCCCACAGTTTGGAAAGTAAAAAATATAACTCCAATATTTAGGAAAGGAGGGAGACGGAAAGCACTGGTCAGGCTGTCTTTACAGTATCACGAGTAGTTTCCATATCTGAGGAAGGATGTGCAGGCGTTAGAGAGGGTCCAGAGGAGGTTTATGAGAATGATCCCAGTAATAATTTGAATAATAAGAGGAATGTTTGCCAGCACTGTGCCTGCGCTCTCTGGAGTTTAGAAGAATGAGGGGGGACCGCATTGAAACTTATCGAATAGTGAAAGGCTTGGATAGAGTGGGGGTGGAGAGGATGTTTTTACTAGTGGGAGAGTCTAGAACCAGAGGCCAGAAGCCAGAGAATAAAAGGACATATCTTTCAAAAGGAAATGAGGAGGAATCTCTTTTGTCAGGGGGTGATGAATCTATGGAAGCTATTGCCTTAGAAGGTTGTGGAGTCCGTCAATGGATATTTTTAAGGCGGAGATTGATAAATTATTTATTAGTACGATTGTCAGGGGTTATGGGGAGAAGGCAGGACAATGGAGTTAGGAGGGAAAGATAGTTCAGCCATGATTGAATGGAGAGGAAGACATTGGGCCGAATGGCCTAATTCTGCTCCTATAATTTATGAATTTATTAAATAATGTATAACTAATCAGTACCCCGAACCTGCTTTCTCCCCATGTCACTTGATTCCGTTAGCCCTAAGAGCTATATCTAACTCTTGAAAACACCCAGTGAATTGGCCTTCACTGCCTTCTGTGGCAGATAATTCACAGCTCCTATCCTCTGCCGGGTAGGAGGGAATGACTAGGGTGCAAGTGGTCTTTGATTATGTTGGCTGCCTCATGGGTCAGCTTGAAATCTAGTCAGAGTCACAAGTTCACAAGTTATAGGGGTAGAATCAGGCCATTCGGCCTATCTAGTCTGCCATTCGATCATGGCTGATCTCTGCCTCCTAATCCCATTTTCTTGCCTTCTCCCCATAACCCTTGACACCCATTCTAATCAAGAATGTGTCTATCTCTGCTTTAAAAATATCCACTGACTTGGCCGCCACAGCTTTCTGTGGCAATGTTCCATAGATTAACTATCCTCTGACTAAAGAAGTTCCTCCTCACCTCCTTTCTAAAAGAGCGCCCCTTATGGTGGGAGTGGGGAGGGTGGGGGGAGGCTGGGTTGTATGAAGCACTGAGCTGTTTCTTGTGGTTTGGGATGAACAGTTGCCAAACCAAGCTGTGATGTTTTTTTCATGATGCATCTATAGAGTCTAGTAAGAGTCAAGAGATTAGTAGGAGATGGAATATGCAAAGGAAAAAAATTGATTTAATCCATTTTGGTAGAAAAATACAAACAGGGAATATTATTTGAGTAATGAGGCATATAAAGTATTGGTGTTTGGAGGACCTTGGTGTATATGTACATGATTCACTTTGGTGAAAAAAAGATGTGTAACTGTGATCCATCTGAAGTATGAGACAGAGTGAGTCCATGCCAATGGACAGAGAGGTCAAGAGCATGTATATGTAGGCATGACGTTAGCCAGTAAGTTAAAGGAAGCAAGATATACTTTAGTTTAGTTTAGTTTAGAGATACAGCGTGGAAACAGGTCCTTTAGCCCACTGGGTCCATGCCGACCAACGATCACCCGTACACCAGTTCTATCCTACATTTTAGTCAACAGAAGCCAATTAAATTACAAACCTTTGGAATGTGAGAGGAAACTGGAGCACCAGGAGAAAACTCATGCAATCACAGGGAGAACATACAAACTCCTCAGAGGGCGGTGGAGGCCGGTTCTCTGGATACTTTCAAGAAAGAGCTAGATAAGGCTCTTAAAGATAGCGGAGTCATGGGATATGGGGAGAAGGCAGGAATGGGGTACTGATTGGGGATGATCAGTCATGATCGCATTGAATGGCGGTGCTGGCTCGAAGGACTGAATGGCCTACTCCTGCACATATTGTCTATTATCCATACAGACAGCACCGGTAGTCAGGATTGAACCCAGTTCTCTGCCGTTGTAAAGCGGCAACTCTACCGTTGCTCCACTGTGATGCCCCAAGCAGATTATCCAACATATTCTCTTGCCCTAAAGAGGATTTCTCCTTTTTTAACTTTGTTCACTCTGGTCCTCCTTCTTCCCTACTAACTTAAAAGAAGTTTGATTTTAACTTATGTGGAAGAAATGTCCAGCTGGCATTTCAGATCATCTATCTGTGTCCCTCTGCCAATCCATTGAGTTATTCCAGCAGTTTGTTTTATCTTCAAGAGGTGTGTCTAGATTTTTAACGTGAGCAGTTTGTTCATTTATTTTACTATCATTGATACCACCTTTTCAATTCTGGTTCATTTCACAAATTTGTGTTTCCCAAATCACAGTTGAACTTGTGTCTCTGGATTCAGTCCTCATGATATTAAATATCCAGTAATTGAATGATTGTGTTATCATACCTTACATGGAGGTGCACTATCAGTTCCTGCTCTGATTAATTGATGAAGATCTTGAAGAGGATATAGGAGCCTGAAAATCGTAACATCCAGGTTCAGGAACATCTTCTTCCCGATAGCCATCAGACTATTAAGCACTACAACCTATAAATAAGCTCGGACTACTTAGAATTGAGCACATTGGTTTTGTCTTTTTTGTTATTGTTTTTATTATTGTTTGTTTTTTATATGTGTGTTCAGTGTATACACCAAACTTTTATTTTGTTTATTATATTGTTCACAGATTACTATGGTTACATATTCTGTTGTGCTGCTGCAAATCAAAATTTCATTGTTCTCTCTGGGATATTTGACAATAAAACACTGACTTTGACTCGTGGCCCTTGACAAAAGGCATGCAAGGTGGAATGGTGTCAGAGGGCAAATCATGCTCCACAGGATAGTTATTGTTACCTTGTGGCCATTGTTTTTTAATGTAATCACTCCGGTTATGTTTCTGGTCAATGGTGGCCTTCAAGATATTGAAAGTGAGGAAATATGTTGCATGCTGGAGAGAAATTGGCCAGGCCAACAAGCAGATAACCGCAATCTTCAAAGAATCATTGAGTCGTACAGCACATGTGCTGAAATGGTTTTATAGCTGGGCTAGTCCCATTTGCTTGCATTTGGCCCATATCCCTTTTAAACAATTCCTACTCATGTCCAAGTGTCTTTTAAACATTGTAATTATAAACATTGGATGACAATGTAGTTAACATTGCCAGTAAATTAGCAGATGGCAGCAAAATTGTTGGTATGGCGGATGGTGAGGAAAGGTACAGAAGTTTACAACAGGATTTAGATCAGTTGGGAAGGTGGGCCAAAGAATGGCAAATGGAATTCTGACAAATGTAATGAGGAAGGGTTAGTTAGCAGTCTTGTTGTGCGGGGCCCCTTGGGCAAGAGTGACCATAATATGGTTGACATAATTAAGTCAGAAACAAGGGTTCTGAACTTAAACAAAGGTAACTTTGAAGGTATGAGAAGTGAATTGGCCAAGATAGCCTGGCAAGTGATTCTTAAAGGGTTGACAGTGGATGTGCAATGGAAGGTATTTAAAGACTGCATGGATGAACTACAACAATTGTTCATCCCAGTTTGGCAAAAGAATAAATCAGGGCAGGTAGTGCATCCATGGATAACAAGGGAAATCAGGGATAGTATAAAAACAAAAGATGAAGCATACAAATTAGCCAGAGGACTGGGAGAAATTCAGAGTTCATTAGAGGAGGACAAAGGGTTTCATTAGGAAAGGGGAAATAGATTATGAAAGAAAACTGGCAGGGAACATAAAAACTGACTGAAAAGTTTTTATAGATATGTGAAGAGAAAGAGATTATTTAAAACAAATGTAGGTCCCTTGCAGTCAGAAACAGGTGAATTGATCATGAAGAACAAGGACATGGCAGACCAATTGAATAACTACTTTGGTTCTGTCTTCACTAAGGAAGACATAAATAATCTGCCGGAAATAGCAGGGGACCGGGGGTCAAATAAGGTGGAGGAACTGAGTGAAATCCAGGTTAGCCGAGAAGTGGTGTTGGGTAATTTGAATGGATTAAAGGCCGATAAATCCCCAGGGCCAGATAGTCTGCATCCCAGAGTACTCAAGGAAATAGCCACAGAAATAGTGGATGCATTAGTGATAATTTTTCAAAACTCCTTAGATTCTGGAGTAGTTCCTGAGGATTGGAGGGTAGCTAATGTAACCCCACTTTTTAAAAAAGGAGGGAGAGAGAAAACAGGGAATTACAGACCAGTTAGTCTAACATCGGTAGTGGGGAAACCTTATCTTATAGAAGAGCCTTATCTAGCTAGAGTCAGTTATTAAAGATGGGATAGCAGTACATTTGGAAAGTGGTGAAATCAGTAGACAAAGTCAGCATGGATTTACGAAATCATGTCTGACGAATCTTATGGAATTTTTCGAGGATGTAACTAGCAGAGTGGATAAGGGAGAACCAGTGGATGTGTTGTATCTAGACTTTCAGCAGGCCTTCGACAAGGTCCCACATAAGAGGTTAGTATACAAACTTAAAGCACATGGTATTGGGGGTTCAGTATTGATGTGGATAGAGAACTGGCTGGCAGACAGGAAGCAAAGGGTAGGAGTAAACGGGTCCTTTTCAGAATGGCAGGCAGTGACTAGTGGGGTACCGCAAGGCTCAGAGCTGGGACTCTAGCTATTTAAAACATATATTAATGATTTGGACGTGGGAATTGAATGCAACATCTCCATGTTTGCGCATGACACTAAGCTGGGGGGTAGTGTTAGGTGTGAGGAGGATGCTAGGAGGCTGCAAGATGACTTGGATAGGCTGGGTGAGTGGGCAAATGCATGGCAGATGCAGTATAATGTGGATAAGTGTGAGGTTATCCACTTTGGTGGCAAAAACAGGAGGGTAGACTATTATCTTAATGGTGGCAAATTAGGAAAAGGGGAGATGCAACAAGACCTGGGTGTCATGGTACACCATTCATTGAAAGTAGGCATGCAGGTGCAGCAGGCAGTGAAGAAAGCAAATGGTATGTTAGCATTCATAGCGAAAGGATTTGAGTATAGGAGCAGGGAGGTTCTACTGCAGTTGTACAGGGTTTTGGTGAGACCACACCTGGAGTATTGCGTACAGTTTTGGTCTCCAAATCTGAAAAAAGACATTCTTGCCAAAGAGGGGGTACAGAGAAGGTTCACCAGATTGATTCCTGGGATGTCAGGACTTTCATATGAGGAAAGACTGGATAGACCTGGCTTGTACTCTGGCTTGAAAGACTGAGGGGGGATCTTATAGAAACTTACAAAATTCCTAAGGGGTTGGATAGGCTAGATGCAGGATGATTGTTCCCGATGTTGGGGAGGTCCAGAACAAGGGGTCACAGTCTAAGGATAAGGGGGAATTCCTTTAGGACCGAGATGAGGAAAACATTTTTCACACAGAGAGTTGAGAGTCTCTGGAATTATCTGCCACAGAAGGTAGTTGAGGCCAGTTCGTTGGCCATATTTAAGAGGGAGTTAGATGTGGCCCTTGTGGCTAAAGGGATCAGGGGGTATGGAGAGCAGGCAGGTACAGGATACTGAGTTAGATGATCAGCCATGATCATATTGAATGGCGGTGCAGGCTTGAAGGGCCGAATGGCCTACTCCTGCACCTATTTTCTATGTTTCAATGTTTCTATATTACAGAATCACCAAACTATTCAGACATTAAATTTCAAACCACCATGTTACAAATAACACCACCTTCTCTGGCAACACCTGAGCGCGGACGTAACCCCAGTGAAGGGGCAAGCATCTGGCTCGGGCAAAGGCCTCTTACGCCTGGCACCTTGACTAGTTGATGGCCAGCTTGGCCAGACCTCAAGAACAGTCTGAAGAAATTCCACATCACATCAAGCAACTGGGAGCACATTGCACTGGATATGTGCTCCTGGAGGAAATCCGTGCAGGAAGGAGCTGCACGTCATGAAACGGAACTACGCCACGTCGCTGAGACAAAGCGACAGCACCGTAAGGAGAGAGAGAAGGGGGCTCGACGACTACCAACCACCGCCAGTCTGCACTGCCCACTTTGCACCAAGGCGTGTGGATCGCTGATCAGCCTCTACAGACATCTGCAGACCCACAAGTAGACGACCGTATGGAGAGGAGAGGACAGTCATACTAATTTTGAGTGACTGCCGATGATGAGAAGTCTCCAAAAGTATTTAGATCAGTTGGGAAGGTGGGCCAAAGAATGGCATATGAAATTCAACTCTGACAAATGTGAGGTGTTACACTTTGATATGCCAATCCAGGACAGGGCTTGCTGGAGAATGTTGCAGAACAGGGAGATCTGGAAGTACAGATACATGGTTCCCTAAAAGTAGCGAATCAGGTGGATAGTATGGTGAGGGAAGCATTTGGCCTCTTTCCCTTCATTGGGAAGAGTATTGAGTACAAAAGTTGGCACATCATGATGCAGTTGTAGAACTTGTTGATGAGACCACACTTGGAATACTGGGTGCAGTTCGTGCCAACCAGCCACAGAAAGGACGTCATTAAGTTTGAAAGAGTGCAGAAGAGATTAATCACAGTGTTACCTGGACCTGCAGGCTTGAAACATAGGGAGTGGCTGGATAGGCGTGGCCTTTATTTTGTTGTACAAAATGAAGGGTGACCTTATTGAGGTGTGCAAGATCATGTGGAGCATGGATAAAGAGGATGCTCACTGTCTCTTTCTAAGGGTAGCGGATTCAAATAGTAGAGAACAGAGGCTTAAGGAGTGGAGAGATGTAAGAGGAACCTCAGGTTGATCTTTTTCACTCGGTAGTCGGTTTCTGGTAAAGTTTGCCAGAGGAGGTGATAGATGCAGATATAAATATGGCTTTTGTTTTTATTTAAATTAATTGATCTATTCAGTTATTTATTTATTTATTTTTGCACTCAACTTTTATTAACAAGACAAAGTACACATGCAAACAAGATATACAAATCACATAAATATGGCTTTAATTTTGGACATTTGGTCATTTGGACATATATGAATAGGAAGAGTTTAGAGGGCTATGGACCAAATGCAGCCAAATGGTACTAGACCAATATGCTACCTTGGTTGGCATGGACAAGGTATCAAAGCGTTTCCATGGTGTATAGCTCTATACGCCATACCTGCCTCTATCACTTCCTCGAGCAGCTTGTTCCATATGCCCACCAAGCTCTGTGCGACAAGGTTTCCCCTATACATTTTCCCCTCTCTCCTTAAAACTATGCCCTTTAGGTTTAAATTTCCCCTAATTAGGGAAAATACTTTATCGATGACCCTCTTGATTATTTCACCCTTCAACTTTTACACTGCAGGGATGAAAGCCCCAGCCTATTCAAACTCTCCTTTTATCTATAGCCTACCACTCTTTTCAATACAATCCAGTGAGAACTGATGTATCCATGGGGCAGCCATTGCTAAGGACAGGGTGGCACAGCATTAGAGTTATTCCTTTTAGTGCCAGAGACCCAGGTTTGATCATGACTATGGGTGCTCTTTGTATGGAGTTTTCCCCGTAGCCTGCATGGGCTTTCTCTGGGATCTCCGGTTTCCTCCCACTCTCCAAAGACGTACAGGTTTATAGGCTAATTGGCTTTGTATAATAGTAAAATTGTCCCTAGTGTGTGTCGGACAATTTTAGCGTGTGGGAATCGCTGGTTGGCGTGGACTCGGTGGGCCGAAGGGCCTGTTTTGTCACTGTACAAAAACAAAACTAAACTGAACTAAACTAAGACACCTCCTCTAGCAGCACAGGAGTATCACAAACTAGTTTAGCTTGAATTCTGTGCAGAATCCACAGTTAACATCAGACATATAGCTTGTTCTCATCCTAGGATGAGAATGTTGTTAATTACCATCATCAATTGGACACTGAATTAACCACAACCTTCTTCTTCACAGCCAAGTTGTTCCTTACGGATTGGGGAATCCGCTGATGCGCCGGAAACGGGAATTAAGTCGATGTTTATGCACCAAGCGCAGCGACAAAGGGTGCCAGAGCTACTGTCGATCCGCAACCAGGAGCTATGGTATGGCTTACCACCGAGAGCAGTCATAGACTAACACAGCATGGACACAGGCACGTCGCTGCAACTCGTCCATGCCATCTAATCTAGCCTGTCTGCATTTGACCCACATCGCTCCAAACAATCCATGTACCATCCAAATGACTTTGAAATGTTCTTGTTTTAACTGCCACAACTACTTCCTCTGGCAGCTCATTCAGTTTCGTTTATTGTCACATGTACCGAGGTGTAGTGAAAAGCTTTTGTTGTGTGCTCAATACACTCATCACCTTCTGTGTAAAAAATCTGACTCTCAGGTTCTTAATAAATACATCCCCTCTCAACTTAAAGCTATGCCCCCTACTTCTTGATTCCCCTTCTCTGAGATAAACGGATGTGTGCATTTACCCTATCTTTGCCCCACTCTGGTCAGCCCCATTACAATGAGGCCTTGCAAAATGCTTTCCCTCAGTTTTCTATTTGATTCTGGTTCTAACCATCAGACAGTGAGTTGTTTGGCAGTAAACCAAATCCCTCGTGTCCCTATTGCATGTTTTGCCTTTTGCATTTGTGCCTCTGTTGATCCTTGAACAATCTACTGATAGAATCAGCTACCCTCAGCTTAACACCACTCAAATAGCCACAGTCTTTGAATTTAATCTTGAAAGCCTGATGTTAACTCCCACCAGAGGTCTTCAAGGCAGTGGCAAGGGGAAATGTCCCTGATTATTACTTGGGAGTGAGTGGATGGGATTGTGGCAGTTATCTCGGTCTAATGAGGCAGCACCTCCCAAGGTTCTATATCTCAGACATGTCTCAGGCACCAGTGATGGCACCTGTTCTCTGCCACATCCTCCTTCCCCTATCCTAGCCTCATCCTTTGGCAGACACACAGCACAACATATTTGGCACTTACTACTAGAGACCAGATGGAGCCTAACAGCAATCCCAACATCCCTACTGGATAAGGAACAAAAGGCCAACTATTTAATCAGCCTTCCCCCTACAGTACAAGATCACGCTACCTCTGACTTCCACTGTCAGCTTTGGTGAAATCATTTTGTTGATCTTTGAACTTAGTCATATAAAGCCTATGGCTCAGTCACTGCCTGTTCAAGCACGGAATGACACACAGGAAATCCAAGAGGCATTCTGATCTAGTCCCAACAGTTATTAGGTCAAGGTTGTGTTGAGTTGTGATTCTACCTATCTCTCATAATTCCATAACCCATAGAGTTAGAGAGTCATTGAAACAGACCCTTCACAAACTGGTCTATGCTGACTGATGTTTATCTACATTAGCCCGCGCTTAACATCTTTCCCTCTAAACATTTCCTGTTCACGTACCTGTCCAAATGTATTTTGAATGTTGTTATTGCACCTGCCTCAACTATTTCTGGCAGCTCGATCCATACTCTCTGAATGAACAAGGTGCCTCTCAACCTTTTATTAAATATTTAATCTCTCATCTTAAAGCGATGCACACTTGATTCTCCTATCCTGGGAAGAAGACTGTGTGCCTTCAACTGATATATTCCCCTCATGATTGTATATACCTTCTTCAGGTCATGCCTCAGTTTCCAATGCTTTGAGGAATAAAGTCCTATCCTGTCCAACCTCTCTCTGTAACTCAGACCATTGATACTGGCACCATTCTCGTAAATCTTCTGCATTCTTTCCAGCCTAACATCATTACATTGTATCTCACCAGATTTTTTAGGTGAAAGGATTTACAGATTTAAACTTGCACCCATTCCTCTACCCATATCACTACCACACCTACCACCCTGGGTGAAGAAGTGCTTGCTGACATCAGCCTGACATCATACCCTATCCCTAATTTTAAGGTTCTGCTCACTTGTTCTGGTTCCCCCCACTAACAGATGACAAACTCAATCTAGCAGGCTAATCAATTGAAGGGCTTCCATGGCATAAGCATTCTGAAGCTGTAACACAACAATTTTGGTCACACATTCACTCAGAAGAAAAAGTTGGGGTAATCACACCATTAATTTAGCATCAATAGACAATAGACAATTGGTGCAGGAGTAGGCCATTCGGCCCTTCGAGCCAGCACCGCCATTCAATGTGATCACGGCTGATCATCCACAATCAGTACCCCCCCTTCCTGACTTCAGCTCCTATCCCCTGACTCCGCTATTAGTCGTTATTAAAAATTTCATTCAATAGAATGAACTTGCACTCTCATCCAATTTTCGACACAATTTCTTATCCCTGATTCCCAAAGTGTCCATGAACCTGCGAACAATCATTAAGTCAATATATGGCTCCCTCAGAGAACCACAATTTCACACTCCTTTGTTCTAAACTCCAGAGGAATCACCTTTTCCATTTGCCTGTCAGCCTACTTCCATATTCTATTTTTTCTCACATAGTCATCAACTTTCCTTTTAAAAGCATTTACCCCAAGCACTTCCAATCTAGGAAGTTCTGCATTCCACCATTCTCTCCCTATTTACCAATGGACATCACCAACCATCTTGTTTTGATTTCTCCCACAAATGAAAAAAAATTCTCTATGTGCACGCCGGTAGGATTGCAAAGCTCCTTCAGATGGTAAGCTGTGATTTATTTAATCCTTCCCGATCATAGGCAACTGCCTGCTCAGTAAATTCCTTTCTTTGCATTGCCTGCACTCCAAGTTGCGTAAATTCTCTGTGCTTTTATATCATGACTGGAAGCCATTTTGTGTGAACTGCTTTACTTGCTGGGCTGCTTGTTGAGTTTACTGAGAAGTAGTAAGAGAAGATGGGTGGGGGTTAAGGTTTTGTAGGTGAAATGAGCCATTTTATCCCAGGTGTGATAGTGACGCATTATTAATAATTTCCCTGGGGCCTACTTGCGAGGTCATTCAGTTCAGGAAGTGTGTAAGTCCCTCTGGAGCTTGCTGTTATAATGTTAAAATAGATGGGATTTTCACATTAACGCTGTGGCATATACCATATTGACAAATACGAAAGGAATGCTACTAATGAAACAAGCCTAAAGGTGTTGCAAGAAATATTCTATAACACACTTTCAAAAAATATTCTGTCACTCTTTCGCCCCACCCCAGTTCCTGCACTTTTGTTTACCAGATTGCTTTAGGTAGAGAAGAAAATTTGTTAAGAAAATTCTGCCAACGGGCACTGGTGTCCCACATATTTTGTGAACCAACAGAATTGTTGCATTAATTGCAAGAACTTTACTGGAGGTGATTCCACCATTCCCTCACTCCCTTCCATAGCTAACATTCACCTGACCCATGCCCCATTGCTGGAGGACATCCCGATTCAAAATCAGTTTGAGGCATGTTATGGATTTGAAACATTCTCAGGCAGCTCATTCCATATAGACACCATCGTCTGTCTGAAAAACTTGCCCATCAGATCCTGTCAGAGAGGGGCAAGTTTTGAAGCGGAATTAAAGGGGCATTTTTTTTAACGCAGCGGTGGTGGATATATGGAATGAGCTGTGAGATGGAATAACCTGAAGTGGCAGGTATAACTACAACATTTAGACAGGTTCAGTCAGAAAAGCTTGAGAGATATGGGCCAAATGCAGGCAAATGGGATGAGCTTAGCAAGGCACCTTGCTCAATATGCATGTTGGACTGAAGGGCCTGTTTCCGTGCTGTATAATTCTGGAACTCCATGCCACTATTCCCTTCGAATCATTCCCCTCTCATCTGAACATTCACCCTCTTGTTCTGGACTCCCTGACACTGGGAAAAAAATATTGTGACTATTCTGTCTATGCCCCTTATAATTTCTTTATAAGTTTCTATTAATTCTTACCTCAACCTTCTTCAGTTCAGGGAAAATAGTCCCAACCTATACCTGTCGGACAGCATGGATGAGTTGGGTCGAAGGGCCTGTTTTCCCGATGCAGAACAATACTCACCAGGGCCCTGTTGTGTCTGTCCTGGCCTGGTTTATCTTCCCAAAATGCATCACTTCACATTTATCTGAGTTACATTCTATCTGCCATTCATTTGCCTACATTCCCAGTTGATCTGGATCTTGTTGCAACCTTAGATAACCTGCGTTTATTCCAAGATAAAATATACAATATACTGTAACTCTTGTATCATGCCCATCTTAAATTCCATTCATCAATATACCCTTGAAATTCTTCTTGTGCATCCTTCAATTGTTCTCATATTTCTGCCTCTGCAGCACTGTCTCAATTCCCTGTTACATGGTATGTCCACCAACAGTGGGGTAAATCATGTGAGATGTTCCAATTCCCTGTCTCTGCAGTCACAGCTCCTGGATCTTATTCCTACTTCAGCATGATGGCTACTTTGCTGCATGGGTGCTTGAGGTGTTTCTGGATGTCTGACCCACCTCTGTCCCCACAGAAAGATGGTCAGGAGCCACTGTGTCCTTGCTGGCTGACCCCAAGCTCTCCTGGTCTTCTCCAGTATATCTAGTGCTGATGGGTCAAGGTGTTGGTGTTGTGCTTCGAGAACTCCTGACTGTCCCCTGGTGTGTAACTGTGTGCGGTGCCTGCACAGATAGTGCCCATCCTCCATTAACCTGCTGCTTCCTTCCTCCAGGTGTGCACGGCCCAGATAACACATTCCTTCATCTTCCTGGATTTAGGTGGGCACTGAGCAGAAGGCTGTTGGCACGGGGCTCAGGTCCCACTTGAATCTTCTCTGTCTCTTGGCTCCTCATTGGACTTGCCCTGACCTAACTCATGTTTTCAATTGGCAGTTATGTTACTGGGATAGTAATCCAGAGATCTGGATTAACAACCATGCGATCTGAGTTGAAATCCCACCACGGCAGCAGTAGAATTTAAATGTGCATACTAATGTGGAGTTTGGAAAGAGAAAACCCCAGCTCATCTTAGGAATGAAGACCACATAAATGACTAGATTTTTTGTAATAATACCTTTTGCTTCTCTCATGATCTTCAGGAGAGAAAATCTACAGCCCTTTCCCAGACTTACCTACTCGTGACCCCAAACCCACTGATACTGTATGATTGACTTTAAATAGCCTAACAAGCAATTCAGTTCAGGGGTATTTAGGATGGGGAAATAAATATTGACCAGTGACTCCCAGATACCAAAACATGAATAACGGGAGAAGTTTGTTGAGATGATATGACCAGAATTTTTTTGAATTAATAATCTTATATTTTTAAATTAAATGTATTCTTCTCTAATTGCCACTGCTTGAAACAACAGCCCAAGTTCAGTGATATTATGATAATTATGTTCATAATGCAAACTTACTGATTTTTGTACAAATTCTTTTTTTTTTCCCTGTTGTGCTTGTTTTACTAAGACATATTTGTAATTGCTACTTGAAATTGTTATTAAAATATCTATGTCTGTAAACAGTTTGTGCTGAGACTATTTGTTTCACTCTGAGGTTATGTATATATAAGCCTGTGCATTTATGATTCTGTGAATGGATGAGGTTTGGTATGTTTGCGCGTAAGGAACTAAGCAAGTCATGAACACTGAAAGTTTGTTAGGCTACGGTTGGAGTATTATCTGCAATTCAAGTCACTGTGCTGCAAGAAGGATGTGACTAAGCTGGAGAGGGTGCAGAGAAGACTCACAAGGATGTCAAAGGGACTGAAGGGCTTGAGGAATAAGGAGAGACTGGATGGTCAAGAAACAAACAATGTTGAGGGGTTGCCTCATGGAGTTTATAAAATCATGAGGATGATTGATAGTGTAGATAGTCACAGTCTTTTCTCTATGGTAGATGAGCTAAAACAAGGGGGGATAGGTTTAGTGGGTAATATTTTAACAGGGACCTGAGGAGTACATTTTTCACACTCAGGTTAGTGGTTATATGAAATGTGCTGCCAAGGAAGTGCTAGAGATGGGTTTCAGATCTTTGCCTCGATCCAATTATAATAAATCACATTCAACACCACAGAATACAGACGTGCTCTTTTATTCCACTATTTTTGTTATCTCCTCCCAACATGTGCCCCCTGACCTTTATTGTTACTTTCGTGACCTTTCCGACTCTATGTAACTAACATGTGATACATTTCAATGCAGCATCAGTTACCATGTTAGTGAGCACCACGACATACCATGGATAGGAAAGGGGGAGAAGGATAGGGGGCAAATGCAGGCAAATGGCAGTAGTGTGGATAGTTATCTTGGTCAGGGTGGATGAGTATGGTAAGTGTAAGGGTTTTCTGCATCGAGCTTTCGCCCGACCTAAGGTCCCTGTGGTTTGCTCTGGTCCCTTGACCAGGCCGCGCACACTGGTTCCCTGTGAGTGGCACGACCCACTCACCCCCTACGGTTCTAGACACTGGACTTAGTTGCAGGAGCGTTGATAGTGTAGAAAGTTCAACCAGACCAGATTTGAAGACCAGGGTTTAAACAGGAAAATAACTTTTATTTAGCGGTTGGGACTATGGTACACGAATACTTTGACACAGTTCTATAAGGCCTATGCATAATTACAGTTCCTGTTTCTGGATCATAGACGCAATAACTACGATACAATACTCGAGTGTGGGATGGGGAACGTACGGCACATCGTAACATTTGCCAACACACCTACACTTACACCCACATTAATATAACCCCCTCCCCCTCCCCTCTACACTAAACTATGTCCAGGATGTGCAGGATCGGGGTACATGCTCACCATGGGGCGATTACTGAGGTCACTGGCTGGTCGTGCTGCTTCCTCCGATTAGGTGGCTGTGGAAGGGTCGTCGGCGGTCGTCTCGGTCTTTTGGGTGGTCCCGGGGGTTCACCTCGCCCAGGGGTCCTACTGCTTTCCTTTTCTTTTCATGTGGCGGGGACTCCAGCCGGTGTGTGTGTCACACTAGACACCGTGTACTTTTTAAGCGCTGTCCTGTGTCCTCTCTCCCCGCAAGTCTCCAGATTCGTTAAGTGACTCCTTCTGTCACTCCCTCGTTTTCTTTTCCCTTTTTAAACCCAGAAATCGTGGCCAGTTATTCTAATCCTGACCCGTCCTATCTCCCGCCAGATCTCGGGATCTCTTTGCTTACAAGATGGGTTTTCGAGCTCTCTCTTTGTTCTGCATTATGTCCGGGAGTACCAGCGATGGCTAGACATTCTGTCAATTTGTTTCTCGATAAGAGGTGATGGGTTTAACTGGTTTTCCCATCACCGGCCAGGTAGGTTTCTATGGGCGGGGGTTACACAAAAAGCTGGAGAAACTCAGCGGGTGCAGCAGCATCTAAGGAGCGAAGGAGATAGGCGACGTTTCGGGTCGAGACCCTTCTTCAGACTGGTCAGGGATCAGGGAAACGAGAGATATAGACGGTGATGTGAGAGATAAAGAACAATGAATGAAAGATATGCAAAAAAGTATCGATGATAAAGGGAACAAGCCATTGTAAGCTGTTTGTGGTGTGAAAATGTTGTGGTGGTGAGACAGGTTTCTATGGGCTATTGTGCTCCCTTAACGAGATTAACTAGTAGGTCAGCTTGGGGCATTGTGATGCCTGCTGATGTCAGCGCCCCAGTGCCTGGACTTTGACCTGGTTTCGGGGGTTTCTGCATGGCCGATATCCATCTATTGTTCAGGCCGTGATTTTGCAGAAACCCAGAGACTGGGCTGTGGGGTTTTGCTTTTGTGGCTGGTCACGAGGTCCCGCGGCCATCTTGGGCCCCACTGATTGTGACATCCCTTGTTAAAACTGATCGCAGCTTTTCTCTCTCTCAGTCCCAGTCCCAGTCCCAGTCCCGTATAAAAAATATGTCCAAAATGCAGCTCTTTGGTTTTGTTGATTGTAGCATGAGGGAAAACAAATCTTATATAAGGCCTGTTTCTGTGTAGTATCACTCTATGAAGTAGCTCTTAACTGGAGAAGTAATGTCAATCTCGATGAGACTCAAAGGAAACTATCCATGGCTGTCTGAAGATTTTATTCTCCCAAAAGTTTTTATTGTTAGTGTTTGTACTTTCATCCTCGCCCTCCTCACTACCAAAGTCCTCAGTCTGTTTGGCCACCCGAGCACCCAATTATTCTTCACAGGGATGTAAACGGGGTCCCAGCCTGTGAATATACTTCCAGGCTTACATTATTCTGCACATAATCTGCAGATATCTAGGTAAAATGATTCAAGAACCAAGCTGAGTATTTTCCAACTTCCTCGTCTGATAAATGAGTCTGTGTTAAATGTTGAACGGCACTTGATGAATAACAAGGGCACAGCATGTCCTCAGTGTAGTCAGATGTTAACATCCATCATCAGAAATACCATTGTTGAATCATCTGAGCTGAATAATGTAATTTTGTTTAGTTTAGGCATCCAGTGCTGAGACAAGCACATTGGCCCAACAACCAGCAATCCCCTATCACTAACACTATCCTACACACTCAAGACACTTTACAATTTTACAAAGCCACTTAGTCTACAAACCTGTATAGCTGTGGAGTGTAGGAAAAAACTGAAGCATCCGGAGAAAACTCATGCAGGTCACAGGGAGAATGTACAAACTCCGTACAGACAGCAATCATAGCCAGGATTGAACCCGGATCTCTGGCGCTGTAAAGCAGTAGCTCTACCTCTGTGCCACCGTGTTGCTCCATGTTTATTGTTATGCGTACTAAGGTACAGTAATAAGCTTTTTGTTGCGTGCTAACGAGTTAGTGGAAAGACTATTCATGATTACAATCGAGTCGTCTACTGTATACAGATACATGATAAAGGGAATAATGTTTAGCGTAAGATAAAGTCCAGTAAAATCAGATTAAGCATAGTCCAAGGGTCTCCAATTCTGTATTTGGCTCCATCTGACATCAACACATTGCAGGCCACAGCAACATCTCACCTGCGGTGCTGAAGATTTGTGTTCCAGGCAAGCTTTGCCACCGACTAAACTGTGCACAGTAACTCCACAAGGGAAATGAGAAAGGCTGCCCTTCACATCACCACAGTGTTTGACGGAATGTCATATGAAGGAGGCCTGGTAAAACTGGTTAATGGGCATTTAAATGGAAACTTTCTCTTTGTCGAAATGTTTACGGGTGATGCACAATACTCAATTTATTTATTGACAGATAATGAAGCATTCCAATAAGGCGTTGTCCACATTCAGTCAGTGCTGAGAAGAAAACAAGTGACATACCTGCCAAATATGTTCCAAGCACTTAGTCTTTGAGTCAGAATGCTATACAGCATGGAAACAGACCATTCAGCCGAACTCATACTTGATGACCCAATTGCTTATCCAAGCCATGTTCCTCCATACTTTTCCTCTTTTAAATGTCCTATTTGTTCCAACCTCTATCCCTCTGGTGGTCCGTTCCATCCGCGACATCCTCCATGGTGAAAAAGTTGCCCCATGAGTCCCCTTTAAGTCTTTCTCCTCTCACGTTGAAGCGATGCCCTATAGTTTTAGACTCCCTTATGATGGGGAGGAAACTGTAGCTATTCATCTTATCTAGTCCCTCATAAATTTATATACTTCAATAAAATTAACTGTCGGCCTCCTATGCTCCAGAGAATAAAGACCCAACTGTCTGTTGTGCAATGCTCTCAAAGGCACTGGATTTTACTATGTAAGTCATGTAAATGTTTGTCTTACCAAAATGCGACACCTTACATTTGCCTGATTTAAACTCCATCTGCTATTTCTCAACACCTGGACCCAGCTGCCAGGTGTTGAGAAATGTTGATCAAGATGCCGTCATAATCTTAGATAACCTCATTTACTGTCCATTAACCACCAACTTTAGTGGCTCCACAAACTTATTAACCATGCAACCTACAGTCACATCCAAATCATGGAGATAACAATTTATATCGAAGTCTCGTGATGAGACTGCGTGAAGAACCCGCCATGCGCGTCAATACGTTGTCGCATGGCGTGGGATTCAGAGGCATTCGAAAATGCTCCGGCAGATAAGGTGTTTTTGTTTGCAGGCTCCACCAATAGATGCAGCGGGCTCAGAGAGGCTGACAGGTGCGACCTGTACAGCTACCGCCGTTGAGGCTCCGGAAGGAAGCAGGCGGCCGGCCTCGGAGTAAACTGGCAGACGCGACCTGCACAGTAAGCTCCGCCAAGGCTCCGAAGAAGCAGCCTGTCCCACCGGGCTCAGAGACGCTGGCAGGCGCGACCTGCACAGAAATGTCCGTTTAAATCTCCGAAAGGGAGTACTTTGGCGGGCGTGGGACCAAAGATGTGGACAGGCACAGCCTGCAAAAGGAACTACGCTGAAGCTCTGTTAAGGAGGTCGACCCGGGCTCAGAGACGCTGGCAGGTAAGGTCTGCTTACTAACCTCCGTGGAAGCTCCAAAATGGAGCAGCCTGGCGACCCAGGCTCAGAAACACTGGCAGCATAGCTTGTCTAATACCTTCAACTGGCTCTGAAAAAGAGCAGGTAGGCAACCCGGGCTCAGAGACGCTGGCAGGGTGACCTGCACAGCAACCGCTGAAAGTTCCAAAATGGAGCAGCTTGGAACGGGGCTCAAAGACGCTGGCAGGGTGGCCTGCACAGCAACCTCTGTGAAAGCTTCCAGAAGGAGCAGCTTGTCCACCCTGGTTCAGGGTAGACCAACTTGAAACTGGCTGTCCAAACGGATCATGTTTGCCAAGAAGCGCTGCCTCAACATCAATGATTGATGTTATCAGGCTGCCCACAAGAATGAAAAAGGTGCATTTCATTGATAAAGGCAGTTAAACTCAGATATTTGAGGATATCTCCTGGTCAGAGGCAGGGAGTTTGAGGATTCCCTCAACACATGCTAAATTCTTTCAGCTCGGCTAAAAAGTGTTGCCAGCACGCTGGAACATCATTTGCCATCCTCTCGGGGATAGGTAAACTAGTAAAGGCCGAACTGGCATGTGTCATTTTTACCGGACTTGCAGGTTCGTGTTGTAAAAAGTTAAAAAAATAAAATGAAAATAAATAATAAAAAGCAAAAGCTCTGTAAGGGAGCAGTTTGGCGACCCAAGTTCAGGGTAGGCCAAGGCCAAAATGGCAAAATGTCCAAAAGGACAATATTGGGCAGGAAGGTACTGCCTCAACATCCATTGAGGATATCAATCTGTAGGCTCTCAATACTGGAAATCCTGATTAAGAGGCTAGTCGAAGGGTATGTGTTGCGCACACTGGCGACTGAGACAGGTAGTTCCAGTCAGAGGTCTGCGGCAGCAATACCTGGTTCAGGGTTGCATAATGATATCTCCCACTCTGAGAAGGAA
Source organism: Okamejei kenojei (assembly GCA_035221665.1). NCBI lineage: Eukaryota > Metazoa > Chordata > Chondrichthyes > Rajiformes > Rajidae > Okamejei > Okamejei kenojei. The sequence continues at coordinate 27,533,531 of CM069138.1, forward strand.
TGTTTTGAGGATTATTTGTAGAGACTCCGACTGTGAGGTTGTTGACAGTGAACTCAAATTCCCACAACAAGTGGATGATATGCTTCAATGAGGCAGTGCACTCCACATACTCAGTATCATTCCCCAGCTGGCCATGATGCCTGAGCCAAGGGGACAGAGCAAAGTCTAGGATCAGTTGACTTTATTGACCATTTTTGGTGGTGTCAGTCTCAGGGGTTGCTGGATCTTGGTGGGGGGGGGGGGGGGGGGGGGGGGGGGGGGGGGGGGGGAGAGGGGGGGTGATAATCACCTTTTGTCTATTATATTATTGGGAGCCTTAGTGATTTATATAGCAAGTGCTTTCTTAGAAACTGTCTTGATCACATCTACAGCCACCATCTGTCTCATCATGGACAGGAAAGCGACAATGAGGTGGAGGCCATTGCGGTATGCAATTATTATTCCATCAATCGCATGAGATGTGCTGACGATATTCAAGTCAGAGATAGGTTGAGATGGTTCAACAACAGGTGGGGACAGATAACCTCCGATCTTTCCATTTTACAAATCATAAACGGTTATAAGATTCAGTTTCTGGCTGATTAATTTCCTCCACGGCAAGAGAAGCCAAGATTTCCGTGGATACGGTCTAAAGAGGAAACAATGGCTATCCAAGTTGAAATAAAGACATTTCACAAAAGGATGAGCAATCTGCCCATGAACAAGAGGGGTATATTTCTAATATCTTCACAAGGTTGAAGAAAAGTGGAGGATGCCAAATCATTCTAGGATTTGGCTAGTCTGAACGTGTGCTTGGTATAACCATTTTAAGATGGATAATTTTCATTCAGGAAAATAGCTGATTACAGAGGATTGCTTTAGGGCCTCAATCGATCTCAGAAGATGCATACTTTTCCATATCAATACTCGAGAATCACAGGATATAGCTGAGTTTTATTTGGCAAGGCCAGTTGTGGAAATGTTAGGCTCTACCTAAGGGGTTAACTTCAGCCCTAGGCTATTTACAAAGATTCTAAAGTCAATGTTGCCCTCCTCAGATCTAAAGGGCATTTTGTCATGGAGATTGTAGAGGAAATGCTTATTGTAGGGAAGAGATCAGGTGTCACAGAGTTAGCTGTTTCAGCAACCAAGGCCCTCCTAGAACATCTAGGGTTTGTTATTCATCCAGGAAAGTCCATACTGGAGCCAGCATTATCTATTACATATTTAGGGTTTGTCATAAACTCTGCAGATATGTCTCGGACCCTACCCACAGATAAGACTCAGGGTATTTAACAGTAGATGCCTCCTAAGATAATTCAAGATGAGGCAACAAATTGGCCTACTCAACCATGGCTTCCATTGTAAATAAGGCCGCTGAAAGAAGCTCCTATATTTGTTTGAAGACACGAGCGGTGGCTAGTTCAACCTATTTCTCATGCACCTATCACTACTGCACGGTTGTATGGAAGGTTTTGTGAAGAGACACATGTGAGCTACTTTTAAACAGAAGTAGCAGAGGTTTGTGGTTTTCTTTCAGTTTGGGTTTAAGAAAAGCGACTATGTTATAGCACAATTAACACTGCTCGTACTGCTTTGTCATTGTATCTAGTGCTATAAGTTGGACAATAAATGATTGGTTCTCACCCACTGTTGACTAAAGTTATGGAAGATGTCTTTTATATAAACATTCTAAAGCCTAGATACAAAGTAGTGTGGAATGTGTAATTAGTATACATTTCTATGCAGATTATCATCAGCTGTATCCCTAACAATGGAGCATTTATTCTTAAGTTTATCATGCTTATGACACTGCTTTCTGCATGAAGAGCACAGTCTTTACACAATCTCCATCTGGATCTCTCGGTCATATCTGACAAGAGGGTAGCATTTTATAAGAATGAACTCATAAAGTGAAACAGGCACGATTGGGTACAAGTTGGAGTTGACACCATACCCATCAGATCGGAGATTGGGGGTGTTGATTATGTAAAAAGGTAAACTGAGGTTACTAAGAACCTATGAGATGAAGGAAAAGTTTCTTCATAGTTATATAATAATTTTACAAGAGATTGTTGGTGCAGACTATTTCAAGATGGATAGAGTGTAAGCAACTGAAAGCAGGAGTGAATACAATCATTTCAAGTCTCACTCTACCAGGGCGTCTGACTCGTCAGCAGCCAATAGAATGGATATTCCCCTTTGATCACTTTCTTGCTACAGCAGGAGGCTCAGATAAGCACACTTTCAGAAGTTATAAAATTTCATTGAACGTGTCTGGACGGTTGCAGATAGAATTCCGAACAGTGTTGCATGAGCTCTTGCCTAACCCAAAGGCAATTAGGACTGTGGTCTAATTAAGTGCAATATACATGTATGTAAAGTTAGCATCATGTTGTTAATGGCCCATATCTTTTCTACCATTTATGTTTTTTCTGTTTAGTGTTTTCACATACAGATTGGTTTACTGCATGAAAACACAGAGCTTCGAAGGCTTCATGCAGTCCCATCATGAGACTTCGATATAAAATAGAGAGATTAAATGAGAACTTACCGTTTGAAGTTTGATCTTTATTTTATGAGAAGTTGGAGTGATAGACTACGTGCCCTCCACTCCCAACCCTGAATATCATAAAGATCATTCGGTAAGTCAAGTGTTATTAATCTTTCTATAGTTTAATTTGGTGCAAGTGGTCTGTGGTCTCATACAGTTGCTTTGAAGATTGACGCGCATGAGGGCTGGTGGGTCCTTCACGTGGTCTCTCACTCTAACCTCTCATAAAATAAAGATCAAACTTCAAACGGTCAGCTCGTTTAATCTCTCTATTAATACTCGCTCCAACAAGAGAACGTCTTACTGCCCTTCTTGGCATTCAGTTGCACTTCCATTACTGAGTTCCCTACCAAGCAATTTGTGACCAATCAGAAAATTCATAGGGCTAGTCACACGGGCGGCACAGTGGCACAGCTAGTGGAGCCTATCCCTTGAAATGCCAGAAACCTGGGTTCAATCCTGAACTCCTGCCTGCATGGAATTAGCACGTTGTTCCATTTGACTGTATGGGTTTGCCCAGATGCTCTGGTTTCCTCCTACTTCCCAAAGCGGTCGGGTTGGTGGGTTAAATGGTTGTTGTCAATTGCCCCTGATCTGTAGGCAAGTAGAAGAATCTAAGAGGAACTCATGATGTTGTTGGGTAAATAAAATGGGATTCATGCAGGATGGGGAATATGGGTGGCTATGAGGGTTTGACAATGGACCTGTTTGCATGCTGTATCTCTCTGTATGGATAGATCAAATTTGGATTGTTTCTCTTGGGCGTCGGAAACTGAGGGAGTAGTTGATAAAAGCAGCCAGTTTGGTGGGACCCGACACTGCAGTGTGCACAAAGGAACTGCAGATGCTAATTTATACTGAAGTTAGACACAAAAATGCTGGAGTAACTCAGCAGGTCAGGCACCATTTCTGGAGAAAAGGAATATGTTGAAAAGGAATATGTTTGGGTCGGAACCTTCCTTCAGACCCACAATGTCAATGATTCCTTTTCTCCAGAGTTACTGCCTGACCCGCTGAGTTACAACACAATATAATACAATACAATAATACTTTATTAGTCTAGTATGTTTTGCAACATAGGAGAAATTTCATTTGCCATGTCAGTCATACAAATAAAAAGCTACAGAACACACAAAATACATTTTAACATAAACATCCATCACAGTGACACCTCCACACTCCTCACTGTGATGGAAGGCGGAAAAGAAAATTCAATCTCTTCCCTTCTTTGTCCTCCCGTGGTCGGGGATCTAGAGCCTTCAGTTGACGGGATGATCTTACTCCCGTTGCTGGCGGCGTTCTGCGTCAGTGTGATCACTCCTGCATCGGGGGGGGGGGGGGGGGGGGGGGGGGTGGAATCTCAGCTCCCCCGCGCCAAGCAACCGGGTCAGGGCTTGTCGAACCTTCTGCGTCGTTGGAGCTCCCGACATCCACGGTCTCTCCCGAAACTGCGAGGCCTGCAAGGGATCGGCACGGATGGTAAGTCCACGCCCCGCGGTGGGGCTCAAAGTCAGTCCCGAGCGAGACCTTCAGCTCCAAGATGTCAGGTGGCAGAGCGACCGGAGATACGACGCGGAAAGTAATCGCATCTCCAGCAGGGTAAGAGATTGAAAAAAAAGTTTCCCCTGACCCCTTCGCCCTCCCCCACATAAAACAAACAGTGAACATTAAAACAAACTTTCAAAGCACACTAAAAATACCAAAAAAAAGGCTAAAAGAAACAACACTGTTGGCGAGGCTGCCAATGGTATGGTGCCTCTGGTGGATGTACTCCAATATTTGGGTCCATCTATAAACCAACATCTGCAGTTCCTTCCTACACTTTTAAACCCCAGACCCCGCTCATCAAACAAAATGATGGGAGTACCTTCAACAGAAAGACTGCACAATTTCAGGAATGGAAACTCCCCACCACCTCAAGGGCAGTTAGGGATGGGTCATAAATACCTGCCTTTACATTGATGGTCTCATATCCTAAAATAATAATTTAAAATAAATTCCATACACCTTGACTTGATCAAGGCTACAACCAACCTAGGGTATCAATTATTCTTTATTGAAACCATGTGGACCCCTCAATTATATTCCAGCTTGTATTCACTTGTAGATATCCAATAATGTATATATAAACCACATGAACCCTTTTATTAAATTCCAGCCTGCAAATTGTTTTTGTATGTCAACTATTTTTTGTTTAAACCAACAAGCATGGTTAATTATAAATGAAAGGTGGCCCATGCAAGATTTGTGTAGCGTTCCTAATGAAAAATTACAAACTAGTCTAATTGAGGTGTTTCAAATATGTGATGGAGATACAAGGAGGCAAATGGTTTATACTGTGCTACTTAGGAGAAAAATCAGCATAAACACAAAATACTGATGAAACATAGCGGGACAGGCAGCATCTCTGGAGAGAAGGAATGGGTGACGTTTCAGGTTGAGACCCATCTTCAGACTGTGCGTCAGAAGAGAGGGGGATACAGGAATAAGGAAGGGTAAGAAACGAGAAAAATAGAAAAATAGGTGCAGGAGTAGGCTATTTGCCCCATCAAGTGATCCCGAGTTTAAAACAAATCAAACTCGAGGTAATCACATAGAAATAACATAGCGGGAACGTCGGAACTCGTAATGCTAACGGCAGGTACTCGGGAAACTTGTTAAAAATCTTTCAACATGATGGAAGATTTCCACGAGTCAAATTTAGTCCCGAGCAAGACGTCCAGCTCCAAGATGTTAGGACGCAGAGCGACCGGAGATATGAGATACACGTAAAAATTTTAAACTTTTAAACTCGTTGTAAGAACGTAATAGCCCGTGAGTTTACCGTAGTGACTCGTGAGTCTACCATGGGCAATCTTTAACTCAGCGGGACAGGCAGCAAGTCTGGAGAGAATGAACGGGTGATGGGATGACGTTTCCAAAATTCTGCTGCGTCTTTGTGTTACTCCAGCACTGTGTATTCACTTTTTGTCAACCAGCATCTGCCCTTTCTTGTGTATGACATTATTTGTATCCGTAGCAGTTGATTGTCGCTCACTTCAGTTTCCCAAGGGTCGGGATGGGTGGTGGGGAGATGTTGCCTAGTGACGATCTAATCTATCCAGCCAGTTACGCTCTCTTTAAGCTTTAATTTCTAAATAACCCACCAATTTCACTTCATTCGCTGTTATATCCGAGAACTGCTCCAGATGAACTCCTGGATTTGATTTTATTTCCTCCCTGGGGTAAAAGAAAAAACAAATGCACCTTTCTTGTGCATGAAAGTATTTGTATCCAAGGCAGTTGATTGTCGCTCCCTTCAGTTTCCCAGGGGGTCGAGACGGGACTGGAGTTGAGAGGAAAAGGTGGGGGGGGGGGGGGGGGAAGGGAGGAAGAACAAATATATGAAACACCAAAAACGGACAGCAGAGATGTCTTTGCGATACCGCTACAATAATCGAACTATTGGTACGCTGCTGTTTCCCTGACTACGTTCATGTGAAACGACTCTTGTACATTTAATATACCGACAATGTCTGGCAGTGAATCTCACTCTCTCAAATCCGTAGAGAGACATGAAAAGCTGGAGTAACTCAGTGGGTCAGACAGCATGTCTGGAGAAATGGACTAGGCTACTTCAGACTGCAGTCTGAAGAAGGGTCTCGACCCGAAATCTCGCCCATTCCTTTTCTCCAGAGATGCTGCCTGTCCCGCTGAGTTACCCCAGCTTTTTGAGCCTATCTTCGGTTCAAACCAGCATATGCAGTTCCTTCCTGCACCTCTCAAATTTGCGCTATTATTCAGTACTCCAATTTTTGTTTTATTTGACTAATTCTGGATAATATTGCCCCGTTCGTTGGTCGTACGCCTCTACCCTACCCCTGGCGCTTTAAGTGCATTTGTTTTTTCTTTTACCCCTGGGAGGAAAAAAATAAATCAAATCCAGGAGTTCATCTGGAGCAGTTCTCAGATATAACAGCGAATGAAGAGAAATTGGCGGGTTCTTTCGAATCAAATACACAGGACAAGATGATAAAAAGTCCCTTGTGCCAATTAAAAGTCCCTTTTAAATCCTTAAAAAGAGTGTAACTGGTTGGATAAATGAGATCGTCACTAGGCAGCATTTCCTCCCATAATTTCTTTGGTTTATTGTAAGTTTTAGGTATTGTTCAGATATGCCCAATATTATTCATTTAGGATCGGGCTCCAGTTGAATATTAACCACTACGGAAATAATTTAAAAAATATCCACACAAAATGTTTTAATTTTTATGCAATTTACAAAGGTATGGGTTAAGTTAGCCTCGGAATATTGACATTTATCGCAGATAGGAGAAATTTTTGGAAAAATTCTATTTAATTTTGTTTTAGAATAATGCAATCTATGTAATATTTTAAATTGTATTAAAGAATGTCTGGCATTTAACAAACATTGATGTATATGTTGTAGACTTTCATCCCAAATACCTTTCGTCATGGGTTGAACTAATTCATTTTCCCATGCTTGTCTATGTAATTCCGTCGACGGATTCTCACTATCTAAAAGAATATTATAAATGTAAGATATTAATTTGACTGTGTTGGGATGTTCATTCAAACATTCATCTAGTATCTCTGGCTCTCTAATTCTATATTCTTGTGCATGTGATTTAACATAAACTTTCAGTTGTAAATATCTAAAAAATTTATTTGAATGTATCCATAATTCTGTTGTACCTCCTGAAACGAGAGGAACACACCTTTTCTATAAAGATGTCCCATCTTTTTAATTCCATAATCTTTCCATTGAGCAAAACATTTATCCAATACTGAAGGCTTAAATGAAGGGTTATTTGCAATATGGAGCAAAAGTGATAAATTATCCAATTTTAATGTCTTTTTTATTTGTTTCCAAATTCGAATACCACTATGTATTATTGTGTTTTCACTATAGATTTTTTTTATTCAATTTTGTAGGAGTTAGCAAAATCGGGCCAATTTCAAATGGCAGACAATCCTCCTTTTCCATCTTTAACCAGTCTAGTTGTTGATCCATATCTTCCAACCAGAAATTAAGTTTTTGACATTGACTGCCCAGAAATAAAATAAGAAACTTGGTAAGACTAATCCTCCATTCGTCTTGGATGTACATAAGTGTTTTTTATTTATTCTGTGATTCTTATAATCCCAAATAAAACTTGTTACAATAGAATCGACTTTTTAAAATATTTTTTTAGGGAGATATATCAGAATTGATTGGAAGAGGTATAGTTGAGGAAGGAAAATCATTTTAATAGCATTAATTTTACCGAACATTGAAATGGGAAGTGATTTCCAATATTGAATATTCTTATGCAATTTATTAAGTAAAGGTATGAAATTTGATTTAAATAAAGAAGTATATTTCTTGGTCTACATTAGCTATTCGATTTGAGTATATAATGTTAAATAATCGTCTCAGATTATAATATGAATAACGTTTTGGAATAAAGCCAGTTTGATCAGGGTGAATTAATTTATGAATCACTAAACTTAATCTATGTGCTAAAATTTTGGTTAATATTTTCTGATCGATATTTAATAGAGCAATTGCTCTGTATGAACCTGGATCTTCAAGGTCCTTTTCCGTGTTTGGTATAAGTATTATTGTTGATTTATTCAAAGTTTCTGGGAGTTTCTGTTGCATGAATGCTTGAGTATATAATGTCTGGAGGCGTGGCGAGATCAAATCATGACATTTTTTATAAAATTCACTATTTAAACCATCTGGGCCAGCGGCCTTTCCATTTTTTAAAGAATGAATAGATTCTTCAATATCTTTTACTGATATTTCGGCCCCTAATAATTCCCTCTCTTTCAAGTCTAAACCAGGAAGGTTACAATTCTGTAAGAATAATTCCATTCCTACAGAACCCCCTGCCGTTTTGGATGAATAAAGTGTTTGATAGTAGTGAGAGAATCTATCATTAATATCATTGGGTAGTGTTAATATTTCTCCCGTATCTGATTTAATTTTATATATTGTTTTTTCCCCTTCCTGTTTCCGGAATTGGCGTGCCAGTAATTTTTGTGGTTTATCACCAAATTCAAAGTGTAACTGTTTAGTCTTTTGATAACATTTTATGATTTGGTCTGAGTATATTTGGTTTAACTTATATTTGAGTGCAGCAATTTTATTATGTATTATTATAGAAGGCGCGATTGCGTTTTCCATATCTAATTGCCTTATTTCCATTTCCAATACCAGTTGGTTGGCACGGTTCTCTTTATTACGAAAGGCTTGTGCGGAGATTAACGCTCCTCATATAAACGCTTTAAATGTTTCCCAAAGAAGGGAGGCAGAAATTTCAGGGCAGTCATTTGTCTCAAAAAACATATTTGTCTGTTTGATAAGATATTCGTAACATGCTTTATAATTTAAAATTTGAGGATTAAGTCTCCATTGTGTCTGCTTGTCAGTCATTCCGCTTAGTTTGATCATAAATGTTAAAGGAGCATGGTCCGAAATTATAATATTATGATATTTCGAATTATGAGTAAATGGGATGAGTTTAGAATCTACTAAAAAGTAGTCTATCCTTGAATAGGTTTTATGTACTGATGAGTAAAATGAGTATTCCCGGATGGGTTTTCAATTCTTCAAACATCCCTGATATTGGTGGTATTAATGTATGAGTTTAACAATTCGCTTGTCATGGATTTTGCTTTTCTTTGTCTTGATGATCTATCGAGATAGGAATCTAGTGTACAAGTTAAATCTGCACCGATTATCAAATTATGTTGTGTGAGCTCCGGGATAGTATTAAGTAGATTCTTAAAAAACATAGGATTATCAAAGTTTGCTCCATAGGTATTGAGAAAAATCACTTTTTTTTAATATAATTCACCCACTAGTATAATATATCTACCATTGATGTCCGCTATAGTTGATATGTGTTTAAAAGGTATACCTTTACGAATTAAAAATGCGACACCTCTGGCCTTATGAGAAAATGAAGAGTGATATGATTCAGTGATCCATTTTGCTTTCAATCTATGTTGTGCGTCGTTTTTAAGGTGGGTCTCTTGAAGAAATGTTATGTCTGCTTTGAGTGATTTTAAGTGTGCTAATACTTTCCCTCTCTTGATTGACTCATTCATTCCCTTAACATTCCAACTACAAAAGGTAATTCCTTGACCCACGTTTTTTCTATTTACGTTTTACATCTTGCGTTTAGGGTGGTCTATAAAAGAGCAGATAGGTCAGCACCGTGGGGCCCGACATTCCACCCGAACACAGGACAGATGAGTTGTAAATCTAATTCCAATAAATCTTCCTCACCGACACCATATAACCATATAACCATATAACCATATAACCATGGACACATCTCCACAAATAATATTTGTAAATTAATTCAAGTTTAAAATAGTAATTAAGTAAAAAATACAAAAAGTAAAAAAGTAGAAAATGAATAAAGTGTGAGAAGAAAAAAGAAACTACATCTAAATTTAGTGTAGTTAGTGCTAGCCACACTAACGTGGCAGACCATTTAAGGACTTCCGTAAATTTTTTTTTTAAATTATTCCTAGCTCCATGCTTAAAAAAAATTTGAATATGAGTAATTTACAGGATTAAATTAAAACTATTTTCGTCCAGAGTATTAGTAATCATATAGTGAGAGACTATTACTCTCTTAGTTAATTATTAATCAAGTGTTAGTCTGATGTAGATAAAGGATGAACATAACAACTTCCAATTAGTAAGATATCTAAATTATACCTTTTTTTTACATTTCATGTTTTTAACTAATTATTCCAATAATAATAACAAGTGTTTTTAATGATTAATAATTGTTAGTAAAAAGTAGTACTAAATATTAGAATAATATGTCCATAACAGGAGGGACTGCACAGTTGTCATTATCAGCTTTCAATAATCCTTGAATAAAACAAATTAAAGTTCCATTTATTCTCAGCACGATGACGGTATTATATGAAAGTTATTCAGTTCACACTCTAACTCACAATCTTCTGGGCATAAGCCAATGCTTTCTTGTGATCAGTAAAAAACTGTTCCTTCTGCAGATAAGTGACTCTCAATCTTGCAGGGTACAGCAATTCATATTTCAAGTTGTCTATCTTCTTTAGAATTTCTCTTGTTACGTTGAATAACGCTCTCTTTCTGACCACCTCTGCAGGGTAATCTCAAAATATGCTTATTGTGTCTCCATCAAACATACGATTTCTTGTGCCAGCAATTTTTTTCATGATATCCTCCAAAACGTGATCGTATTGGACCTACACTATCAGCTGCCTCGGGGGGAGGGGGCGTTCGGGTCCAAGCGACGTCCAAAAACTCTGTGTGCCCGCTCTAATAAGGGCTTTTGGTCTAAATTCAAGACTTTTTTAATAAGTCTGCAGCAAAGTCACGGAGATCTTTATTTCCTTCTTTACCCTCATGAACGCCACGATTCTTAAATTCTGTCTTCTCTGACGGCCCTCCCAAGTCAATACATTTTTCAGTTACTTTATGCAGTAAATCTGATAAACGCTTGTTCTCGGCAAGGAGTGTCTCTGTAGTTTCTTCCAAGTGAGTTATGGCGTCAGCTTTTTTCTCCATTTGTTGCTGCATTGCAGTGAAGGTCAACTCAGTTTATCATTAAAGTTGGTTTCATTTCGACTTAATTTTCTCGTTTACTTCAATGATTTGTAAGTCGAAATTTACTGACATTTCCTCCTTCATATTAGTCAGTTTCGTACGCACAAGATTAGTCATTTGATTTTCACACTCTAAGAAGTCTTCTTTCATCTCTTTTTTAAGACTTTTCAATATTTCTTTAATATTCAATTTGTTTTTAAAACTTATCAGTTCTTAGAAACATAGAAACATAGAAATTAGGTGCAGGAGTAGGCCATTCAGCCCTTCGAGCCTGCACCGCCATTCAATATGATCATGGCTGATCATCCAACTCAGTATCCCGTACCTGCCTTCTCTCCATACCCTCTGATCCCCTTAGCCACAAGGGCCACATCCAACTCACTCTTAAATATAGCCAATGAACTGGCCTCAACTACCCTCTGTGGCAGAGAGTTCCAGAGACTCACCACTCTCTGTGTGAAGAAAGTCTTTCTCATCTCGGTCTTAAAGGATTTCCCCCTTATCCTTAAGCTGTGACCCCTTGTCCTGGACTTCCACAACATCGGGAACAATCTTCCTGCATCTAGCCTGTCCAACCCCTTAAGAATTTTTGTAAGTTTCTATAAGATCCCCTCTTAATCTCCTAAATTCCAGAGAGTATAAACCGAGTCTATCCAGTCTTTCTTCATAAGACAGTCCTGACATCCCAGGAATCAGTCTGGTGAACCTTCTCTGCACTCCCTCTATGGCAATAATGTCCTTCCTCAGATTTTGGAGACCAAAACTGCACGCAATACTCCAGGTGTGGTCTCACCAAGACCCTGTACAACTGAAGTAGAACTTCCCTGCTCCTGTACTCAAATCCTTTTGCTATGAAAGCTAACATACCATTCGCTTTTTTCACTGCCTGCTGCACCTGCATGCCTACTTTCAATGACTGGTGTACCATGACACCAGGTCTCGCTGCATCTCCCCTTTTCTAATCGGCCACCATTTAAATAATAGTCTGCTTTCCTGTTTTTGCCACCAAAGTGGATAACCTCACATTTATCCACATTATACTGCATCTGCCAAAATTTGCCCACTCACCCAGCCTATCCAAGTCACCTTGCAGTCTCCTAGCATCCTCCCTCACAGCGAACACTGCCCCCCAGCTTAGTGTCATCCGCAAACTTGGAGATATTGCCTTCAATTCCCTCATCCAGATCTTAATATATATTGTAAATAGCTGGGGTCCCAGCACTGAGCCCTGCGGTACCCCACTAGTTACTGCCTGCCATTGTGAAAAAGGACCCGTTTACTCCTACTCTTTGCTTCCTGTTTGCCAGCCAGTTCTCTATCCACATCAATACTGAACCCCTAATACCGTATGCTTTAAGTTTGTATACTAATCTCTTATGTGGGACCTTGTCGAAAGCCTTCTGGAAGTCCAGATATACCAATCCACTGGTTCTCCCTTATCCACGCTACTAGTTACATCCTCGAAAAATTCCACAAGATTCGTCAGACATGATTTACCTTTTGTAAATCCATGCTGACTTTGTCCAATGATTTCACCACTTTCCAAATGTGCTGCTATCCCATCTTTAATAACTGACTCTAGCAGTTTCCCACTACCGATGTTAGACTAACTGGTCTGTAATTCCCCGTTTTCTCTCTCCCTCCCTTCTTAAAAAGAGGGGTTACCATTTGCTACCCGCCAATCCTCAGGAACTACTCCAGAATCTAAAGAGTTTTGAAAGATTATCACTAATGCATCCACTATTTCCTGAGCTACTTCCTTAAGTACTCTGGGATGCAGCCTATCTGGCCCTGGGGATTTATCGGCCTTTAATCTATTCAATTTACCCAACACCACTTCCCGACTGACCTGAATTTCACTCAATTCCTCCTTTGACCCACAGTCCCCTGCTATTTCAGGCAGATTATTTATGTCTTCCTTAGTGAAGACGGAACCAAAGTAGTTATTCAATTGGTCCGCCATATCCTTGTTCCCCATGATCAACTCACCCGTTTCTGACTGCAAGGGACCTACATTTGTTTTAACTAACCTCTTTCTCTTCACATATCTATAAAAACTTTTGCAGTCAGTTTTTATGTTCCCTGCCAGTTTTCTTTCATAATCTATTTTTCCTTTCCTAATTAAGCCCTTTGTCCTCCTCTGCTGGTCTCTGAATTTCTCCCAGTCCTCTGGTATGCTGCTTTTTCTGGCTACTTTGTACGCATCATCCTTTGCTTTGATACTATCCCTGATTTCCCTTGTTATCCACGGATGCACTACTTCCCCGATTTATTCTTTTGCCAAACTGGGATGAACAATTTTTGTAGTTCATCCATGCAGTCTTTAAATGTCTTCCATTGTATATCCACCGTCAACCCTTTTAGAATTAATTGCCAGTCAATCTTGGCCAATTCACGTCTCATACCCTCAAAGTTACCTTTCTTTAAGTTCAGAACCATTGTTTCTGAATTAACAATGTCCACTCTCCATCCTAATGGAGAACTCAACCATATTATGGTCACTCTTGCCCAAGGGGGCACGTACAACAAGACGGCTAATTACCCCTTCCTCATTACTCAAAACCCAGTCTAAAATAGCCTGCTCTCTCGTTGGTTCCTCTACATGTTGATTTAGATAACTATCCCGCATACATTCCAAAAAATCCTCTTCCTCAGCACCCCTGCCAATTTGATTAACCCAATCTATATGTAGATTGAAGTCACCCATTATAACTGTTTTGCCTTTGTCGCACGCATTTCTAATTTCCTGTTTGATACCATCCCAAACCTCTCTGCTACTGTTAGGTGGCCTGTACACAACACCCACCAGCGTTTTTCTGCCCCTTAGTGTTTTGTAGCTCTACCCATACCGATTCCACATCCTCCAAGCTAATGTCCTTCCTTTCCATTGCTTTAATCTCCTCTCTAACCAGCAACGCTACTCCACCTCCTTTTCCTTTCTCTCTATCCCTCCTGAATATTGAATATCCTGGATGTTCAGCTCCCAGCCTACGTCACCCTGGAGCCATGTCTCCGTGATCCCAACTATATCATATCATTAATATCTATCTGCACGTTCAACTCGTCCACCTTATTACGAATACTCCTTGCATTGAGACACAAAGCCTTCAGGCTTGTCTTTACAACGCATTTACCCCTTATACAATTTTGCTGAAAAGTGGCCCTTTTTGATTTTAGCCCTGGTTTTGTCTGCCTGCCACTTTTACCTTTCACCTTGCTACCTAATGCTTCTACCCTCATTTTACACCCTCCTGCCTCTCTGCTCTTGTACCCATCCCCCTGCCACATTAGTTTAAATCCTCCCCGACAGCACTAGCAAAAAAACTCCCCCAAGAACATTGGTTCCATTCCATTCCAGGTGCAAACCGTCCTGTTTGTACCGGTCCCACCTCCCCAGAACTGGTCCCAGTGCCCTAAAAATTTGAATCCCTCCCCCTTGCACCACTTTTCAAAGCCACGTATTCATTTGCATTATCCTCCTATTTCTACTCTGACTGGCCCGTGGTACTGGTAGTAATCCGGAGATTACTACCTTTGAGGTCCTACTTTTAAGTTTATCTCCTAGCTCCCTAAATTCACCTTGTAGGACCTCATCCCTTTTTTTACCTATATCGTTGGTGCCAACATGCACCACGACAACTGGCTGTTCACCCTCCCCTCCAGAATGTTCTGCAAGCCGTTCAGTGACATCCCTGACCTTTGCACCAGGAGGCAACATACCATCCTGGAGTCTCGTTTGCGGCCGCAGAAACGCCTATCTATTCCCCTGACAATTGAATCGCTATTACTATTGCCCTTCCCTCTTTTTTCCCCCCTCATGTGCTGCAGAGCCACCCATGGTGCCATGAACCTGGCTGCTGCTGCATTCCCCTGATGAGCCATCTCCCTCAACAGTATCCAAAATGGTATACCTGTTTAGGAGGGAGATGACCGCAGGGGACTCCTGCACTACCTGCCTACTGCTTTGCTGGCTATTGGCCACCCGTTCCCTTCTTGTCCTCCTACCTTTTGCCTGCGGTGTGACCAACTCACTGTACGTGCTATCCACGACTTTCTCCGCATCGTGGATGCTCCAGTATGAATCCAGCCGCAGTTCCAATCGTTCAATGCGATCTGCCAGGAGCTGCAGCTGGACACACTTCCTGCAAAACGTAGTCACCAGGGACACCGACCATCTCCCTGATCTCCCACATGTTGCAGGCTGAACAAACCATGGGGCCAATCTCTACTGCCATACCTTACTCCCAAATTACTAAAAAAAAAAACACAAAAACTTATCCTTTAAACTTTACTACTAAATACTGAATCCCTAACTGATAATAAAACTTATCAGTTCTTCTTTTACACTTGCAATTTCCATTGTAATGCTGTTGCGAAGTTCATCCATTTCACTTTTCTTTATCTTTATCTTCTGGGCCATTGAGACGTTTCTCCTGGGACGACGTTTAAAACTGAGCCCGAGGCTTCAGTCCGGCCTACATCCTCCTTCGTTTGTTTTCTCTTGTAGTTTTTTTAGTCGGTTCCTTTGTGGGGGAGTATGCTACCGACATTATATCTCCAGAGACGCGGTCTGATGACGTCGCGCAAGCTGCCAGAGTGATTTCTGCAGGTCAGTTCTGTATTTAATTCCCATTTGTTTTTGTTTTTTTCGCGTGGAGCTAGCTGGCACTCACCCTACTCCACCATTAGCGCCACCGGAAGTCCTAAAAGATAATATTTAATGGCGCATGTCAATGTATATAATAAAAATGGTTGTTCACAAAGGCTGTTAAGACTGTTAAGAGAGCGTAATAATTCAAGGTGGTTGTAATAATAAAGGGAGAATATAGAGATAATTACCAGGGAGAGAGGATACTAACTTGAGAAGATGCAACTTTGACGCAGCTTTGTCCTGAAGAGATTTTCTTGGAAACCTGTACTTTGGTTGTTGCAATGCTAACAGACGGACATCAACAACAGGGCGGTAATGTGATGCAGTGGTAGATTTGCTGCCTTACAGCGCCAGAGACCCGGATTCGATCCTGACTATGTGTGCTTGTCTGTACGGAGTTTGTACATTATCCCCATGACCTGAGTGGGTTTTCTCCGAGATCTTCGGTTTCCTCCCACACTCCAAAGACATGCAGGTTTGTAGGTTAATTGGCATGGTAAAATTGTAAATTGTCCCTAGTGTGTGTAGGATAGTGTTAATGTGCGGGGGTCACTGGTTGGCACGGACTCAGAGGGCTGAAGGGCCTGTTTCCATGCTGTACCTCTAAACTAAACTAAACTGAGGAAATATGGAGACCA
This sequence comes from Okamejei kenojei, assembly GCA_035221665.1. Lineage (NCBI taxonomy): Eukaryota > Metazoa > Chordata > Chondrichthyes > Rajiformes > Rajidae > Okamejei > Okamejei kenojei. The sequence continues at coordinate 27,549,952 of CM069138.1, forward strand.
TGCCTGAGGGTTAAAGTGGAAAAAGGAAATGAGAAGGAAAATCATCAAGGAGGAATTCATCAAGGACATTCATCAGGGTTTTAATCAAAAAGCAATTGCAACCCTTTATTCAATGGTGGATTTGCAAAGCTTTATGTTCAATAACAGGCAGTCGATATAACATTCAATCTCAAAATGGGAACTTTGATAACAAAGCTAACATTTAATATTTCTATGAAGCAACAAGAGGAATTCAGCGGGTGGGCAGCACTTGCGAAAAATAATACTGGATAGTTGGGATCAAAACCCTGCATCAGGACTGCAGAAACATAGAATCTTCAAAAGTAGGTGCAGGAGGTGGCCATTTGGCCCTTTGAGCCAGCACCGCCATTCAATATGATCATGGCTGATCATCCAAAATCAGTGCCCCGTTCCACCTTTCTCCCCATATCCCTTGATTCTGTTAGCTCTAAGAGCTACGGTATCTAACTCGCTCTTGAAAACATCCAGTGAATTGGCCTCCACTGCATTCTATGGGAGAGAATTCTACAGATTCACAACTCTCCTGGTTAAAAGGTTTTTCCTCATCTCAGTCCTAAATGGCCTTATTCTTAAACTGTGACCCCTGGTTCTGAACTCCCCCAACATCGGGAATATTTTTCCTGCATCTAGCCTGTCCAATCCCTTGAGAATTTTATATGTTTTTATAAGCTCCTCTCTCATCCTTCTAAATTCCAGTGAATATAAGCCCAGTTGATTCATTCTTTAGCCCAGTCAATCCATTCTTTATCCATACTTTCTTTCTTTATCCATTCTTTATCCATCCATACATATCCATTCCATAGTCACAAGTCTTGGTAAGAACATGGTTGAAGAGCAGGAGGGCAGTGGACACTCTTGATGTACAGAGAGATCTTGGGATCTAAGTCCATAATTCTCTGAAAGTGACAACACTAGTAGATAGAGTGGTAAAAGGGCATATGGTATGTGTGCCTTAATTGGTCATGGTTTTATATATAAGAGTCAGAAAGTCATGATGCAGCTTTAAAGGACTTAGGTCGGGCTGCATTTAGAGTATTGCATGTAGTTCTTGTCATTCCATGAAGGAAGTACAGTATGTGGAAGCTATGGAAAGGCTGCAGAGAAAGTTTACCAGGATGACGCCTGAATCAGGGGATATTAGCTGCAGCGTGAGATTGGACAGACTTGGTTTGTAAAATTCCAACGGTTGAGGGAAGACCTGATAGAAATATATGAAATTATGAGAGGCATAGATAGGTTTGACAGTCAAAACCATTTTCCAAGGATGAAAATATCAAATACTAAAGGCCATAGCTTTAAATTGTGAGAGGCAACATTCAAAGGATTTGTGCGGTACAAGTTTTTTGCACTTTTACACTTTTTTTTATGCAGGATGGTGAGTGCCTGAAACACACTGCCAAGGATGATGGTTGAGGCAGATATGATCATGGCATTAAACATTTTTTTGATAGGCACCTGAATATGCAGCAAATGGACAGGGATATAGATGATGAGCAGGCAACAATGATTTAAAGAAGGAACTGCAGATGCTGGAGAATCGAGGGTACACAAAAAGCTGGAGAAACTCAGCGGGTGCAGCAGCATCTAAGGAGCGAAGGAGATAGGCGACGTTTCGGGTCGAGACCCTTCTTCAGACTGGTCAGGGATCAGGGAAACGAGAGATATAGACGGTGGCAACAATGAGTTGGTCTTGGCAATATGTTCAGTACAGATATTGTGGGCTAAAGAGCCTGTTCCTGTGTTGTACTGTTCAATGTTCTATGTTCTACGACACCAGGCACAGGTAGCAGTGAGCTATCAGAGAGAAGTGGAAAACCTTTTCAAAGTCAACACATTTTGAAGAGACTTTGTTGTGGAATAATAATGTGGCGTTTCAACCTGAAATGTTAACCATTATTTCTAAGATGATTTTGACCCACTGAGTTAGTCCAGCAGATTGTTTGTTGCTCTAGATTTCATCATCTGCACTTTCTTATGCCTCCATTTATTATTCCTAGCTGTTCAATTTCCACCAGCTTCTCCTACGACAAGATACTCCTTTGCGAAGCCTTCAATTGCTCTTATGCATTTGGATTCCTTTTTTGAAGATACCCTAACAGGGATACTTTAGCAGGGATGACAGTGGAACAACAATAGCAGGTATTTCTGGGAATAATACAGAAGGTGCAGGATCAGTTCATACCAAAGAGGTAGAAAGATTCCAAGGGGAGTAAGGGTGACCGTGGCGGACAAGGGATGTCAGGGAGTGTATAAAAATAAAAGAGAAGAAGTACAACATAGTAAAGATGAGCAGGAAGCCAGAGGATTGGGTAACATTTAAAGACCCACAGAAGATAACTAAAAAGGCAATACCGGGGGAAAAGATGAGGTACGAAGGTAAGCTAACCAAGAATATAAAGGAGGATAGTAAAAGCTTCTTTAGTTATGTGAAGAGGAAAAAATTAGTTAAGGCCAAAGTTGGACCCTTGAAGACTGAAAAGGATGAATTTATTATGGGGAACAAGGAAATAGCAGATGAGTTAACTAGGTACTTTGGATCCATCTTTACTAAGGAGGACACAAACAATCTTCCTGATGTACTAGTGGCCAGAGGATCTGGGGTGACAGAGAAACTGAAGGAAATCCACATTAGGAAGGAAATGGTGTTCTGATGGGACTGAAGGCTGATAAATCCCCAGGGCCTGATAGTCTGCATCCCAGGGTACTTAAGGAATTGGCTCTTGAAATCATGGATGTATTGGTGATCATTTTCCAATGTTCTATAAATTCAGGATCAGTTCCTGTGGATTGGAGGGTAGCTAATGTTTTTAAGAAAGGCGGGAGAGAGAAAACAGGGAATTATAGACCAGTTAGCCTGATATCGGTGGTGCGGAAGATGTTGGAGTCAATTATAAAAGATGAAATAGCAGCACATTTGGATAGCAGTAACAGGTTCAGTCCGAGTCAGCATTGATTTACGAAGAGGAAATCATGCTTGACAAATCTTCTGGAATTTTTTGAGGATGTAACTAGGAAAATGGACAAGGGAGTGCCAGTGGATGTAGTGCACCTGGAATTTCAGAAATCATTTGATAAGGTCACTCATAGGACATTAGTGGGCAAAATTAGGGCACATGGTATTGGGAGTAGAGTGCTGACATGTATAGAAAATTGGTTGACAGACAAGAAAAAGAGTAGGGTCTAACAGGTCCGTCTCAGAATGTCAGGCAGTGACTAGTGGGGTACCACAAGGCTCGGTGCTGGGACTGCAGCTATTTACAATATATATTAATGATTTAGATGAAAGGATTACAAATAACATTAGCAAATTTGCAGATGACACAAAGCTGGGTGGCAGTGTGAACTGTGAGGAGGATGCTATGAGAATGCAGGGTGACTTGGACAGGTTGGGTGAGTGGGCAGATGCATGGCAGATGCAGTTTAATGTGGATAAATGTGAAGTTATCAGTTTTGTTAACAAAAACAGGAAGGCAGATTATTATCTAATGGTTTCAAGTTGGGAAAAGGGGAAGCACAACGGGAACTGGGGTCCTTGTTCGTCAGTCAATGAAAGTAAGCATGCAGGTATAGCTGGCAGTGAAGAAAGCGAATGGCATGTTGACCTTCATCACAAGGGGAGGTGTATCGGAGCAAAGAGATCCTTCTGCAGTTTTACAGGGCCCTAGTGAGAGCACACCTGGAGTATTGTGTGCAATTTTGGTCTCCAAATTCGAGTAAGGACATTTTTTATATTGAAGGAGTGCAGCATAGGTTCACAAGATTAATTCCCGGGATGGCGGGACTGTCATATGCTGAGAGAATGGAGCGACTGGGTTTGTATACTCTGGAATTTAGAAGGATGAGAGGGTATCTTATTGAAACATATAAGATTTTTATGGGTTTGGACACGCTAGAGGCATGAAACATGTTCCCGATGATGGGGGAGTCCAAAACCAGGGGCCACAGTTTAAGAATAAGGGGTAAGCCATTTAGAACGGAGATGAGGAAACACTTTTCTCAACACAGAAAGTTGTAAGTTTGTGGAATTCTCTGCCTCAGAGGGCAGTGGAGGCCGGCTCTCTGGATACTTTCAAGAAAGAGCTAGATAGGGTTCTTAAAGATAGCGAAGTTAGGGGATGTGGGGAGAAGGCAGGAATGGGGTACTGATTGGAGATGATCAGTTGAGCTGGTCCTCTTTGCCTGCACTTGACCCATATTCCTCTCAACCTTTGCCATCCATAAAGTCTCCCCTTTAAAAAAATCCCCTCTCATCTTAAATCTATGCCCTCTCATTTTAGACTCCCCTACCTGGGAAAAAGACTGTGACTATTCACCTGATCTATGTCCCACATAATTTTGTATACATTTGTTATGTCACCCCTCATCTTCTTATGCTCCACGGCTAAAAACACACTCTACTTCTAACTCAAGGACTCCAATCCTGGTAACATCATCATCGATCTTTTCTGCATCCTTTCCAAATAACCATATAACCATATAACCATATAACAATTACAGCACGGAAACAGGCCCTCTCGGCCCTTCCAATCCGTGCCGACCATTTGTTTTCCCCTAGTCCCATCTACCTGCACTCAGACCATACCCCTCCATTCCATTCACGTCCATATACCTATCCACTTTACTCTTAAATGTTAAAATCGATCCTGCCTCCACCACTTCTGCTGGAAGCTCATTCCACACAGCCACCACCCTCTGAGTAAAGAGGTTCCCCCTCACGTTACCCCGAAACCTCTGTCCCTTAATTCTCATGTCACGCCCTCTTGTTTGAATCTTCCCTACCCTCAATGGGAAAAACGTATCCACGTCAACTCTGTCTATCCCTTTCATCATTTTAAAGACCTCAATCAAGTCCCCCCTTAACCTTCTGCGCTCCAAAGAATAAAGACCTAACTTGTTCAACCTTTCTCTGTAACATAGTTGCTGAATAATATGCTTCCGCTAAAAAACAACCAAGTGCGGTCTCACCAATGTCTTGTACAGCTGTAACATAACATCCCAATGCCTTGTACTCCCTGTGTAGGAAGGAACTGCAGATGCTAGTTTAAACCAAAGATAGACACAAATAGCTGGAGCATCTCTGGAGAGAAGTAATGGGTTACTCCCTGCCCTGAACGATGAAGGAAACCATTCCAAATGCCTTCTTCATCATTCTATCTCGAGACTTTCAGGGATCTATGCATGTACTTGTAGTCCAAGTCTCTCTGTTCTGCAATATCTTCCAGGGTCTTATAATTTATTATGTCCTGGCTTGAAGGGTGGGAGAGCGGGACTGGTTACATTTATTTTACATACTGCCAGTATAGAATGAAATGAACCTCTTCAGTACTGTAAGCATCTGTGCTTTTGTGATGTTAGGCTGGAGTTCAGAAGGAGGTCAGTATTCTTATTAAAATATGTATGATTTGGAGGGGGGTCGACACAGTAAATCCTGAGGCAATACTACATCTTTTGGCAAATCTAGAATTGACGGCTTATTTACAAAATGAGGAACCGCCCATTTTAGATAGAAGCAAAGATGAATTTCTTCCCTTAAAGAGTCATGCATCGTTGGAATTCTCTAGCTTGAATTCCTGGCCCTAATTTATCCTTCATTCAAAATCATGAGAACAGATTATTTGGTTCACCGTAATCTCCCTACTTTGGCAGATTGGGCCTCCGTTTATAAAACTCTCAACCCCCTCTGTTATTTTAACCATGTTCCTAACTTTACTTCCCTTTTACCTTAATAACTAAAAACTAAAATTCCCCAGGTTTCTATCTAATTTCTCAAACTGCCCTGCCACTCTAATGAATTATATACATTTACCCCTGGATCTTCCATTCTTGAATTCCTGTTTGAATTGTGATCCCTAATTTATATTGCCTCTTCTCGTTCACCTACGAAAATATAACATTTCATATTTCTTGCATTAAATAATCATCTGCCACTGATCAGCCCATTATACCAGCTGGTTCTCATCTTCTCTCAAAGTCTATTGCTATCCTTTTCCCATTTCCTGTTGGATCCCCATAATTAGATTTCCCTAAAGTCCAAAAATCGAAGGGTCTCGACCCGAAACGTCGCCTATCTCCTTCGCTCCTTAGATGCTGCTGCACCCGCTGAGTTTCTCCAGCTTTTTGTGTACCCCCACTTCTTTGAATAGGTTTGCTAATTTGGTACCCACATCTCCCTGGCCTTTTTCTGTACCCATGGTTCTATATTAAAAGACAGTGGGATTAAACCTTGTGCACCATGTACTAAGTCTTGCACAACATGTCCAATTTTTTGTTCCATTTGTAGTCGAGGAATGTGATGCGAACCATGTGTTCAGACACAGATGACCAACAGATTTAACACAGAGATACATCTCAGTCCAGCTCAGAGGGGGATTCATAGATTTAGGGAATCAATTTCAGGGTAGCTATGAAGGAGGAATGAGGTTGCCTTGATGATGATCAAGGTATGTTACAACTTAATCCTAGATGCCAGACAGGTGATGGCATTATTGTAAGGAATTGCTCATTTAAGCAATAAAACATATACATGGCTCAACCTTCTCCTCTCATGCCAAATACTTCTGCTGAAATTATTGACAGAAAGAATTTCAACCTTTAGTTTCTATCCAACTTCTGTGTCATAAATTATGCTTGTAATTATAAGGGGTTCTGATGGAACGATTTGATGAAACTCTTTGCACTGACAGGAACTAACCAGAAGTCACAGCTTGACGATAATTGGGAAAATAGAGCGAAGAGAATGTTTTTTGATGCAGTGCGCGCTTACAATCAGAATAACAGGTTCTACAGGAAATTCTGATACAGAAGTAATTTCGAAAGGAAATTGGATAACTGCTTGAAAGCGAAATCTCTTATGAGAAGAAATTCAGGGAATTGTATTAGAAACAAGGTGGATTATATCCAGTGGTTAGCAAAATAAAAGCCACATCTGGCTGCTCTTTTGCACCTGGCAGCTCGTTCCATATACACATTAACCTCTGTGTGTAAAGGCCCCTTGGGTCCCCTTTAAATATTTTCCCTCTTACCTTAAACTATGGGATATCTTCAGCAGCAATGCCATGAGCAATCTTCTACTGGAGTCATAGAGCTATACAGCATAGAAACTGGCCCTTTGGCTCAACTCATCTATGCCTTCCAAGGTGCCTAACCAAGCCAGTCACATTTGCCTGTGACTGGCACGTATCTTTGCAAACTCCTACTATCCATGCCCTTGTCATAGTGTCTTTTACACATTCTAAATGAATCCATCTCTATCATTTCCACTAGTAGCTCATATACACACCACCCTCATATACACACCAACCCTGTGTAAAGGTTGCCTCAGGTTCCCTTTAAATCGTTCTCCTCTTATGTCAACCATAAATTTACTAATCATACCAAACACATCAACGTCTAAATCGTTAATATAGATAACAATAATGGTAGACCAAGCACCGATCCCTGTGCCTCACCAATCTGTAAAACAACCCTCTACCACCACCCTTTGTCAGCTACCTTCAACCTCCAACAGTCATAGCGTTATACAGCATGGAAACAGACCCTTTAGGCCATCTTACCCATGCCGACCAAGATGGCCCATGTAAGCTTCCCCCCATTTGTCGGTGTTTGGCCCATATCTCTCTAAACCTTTCCTATCCATGTACCTTTCCAAGCATCTTTTAAATGCTCTTGTTGCGCTTGTTTCAACTACCTTCTATAACAGTTTGATGCATAAAACCACTACCCTCTGAGTGAAAAAGTTCACCGTCAGCTTCCTATTAAATCTTTCCCCTCTCACAAACCAATGTCCTCTGCTTTTTGATTCCTCCAACCTGGGTAAAAAAACTACATTTACTCTATCTATTCCCCTGATGACTTACACACCCCAATAGGATCACTCCTCAGCTTCCTACCTTGAAAATAATGTCAACCTGCCCAATCTCTTAATAAATAAAATAAACTGAAACTAAACAACTCTCTCTCTCTCTCTCTCTCTCTCTCTCTCTCTCTCTCTCTCTCTCTCTCTCTCTCTCTCTCTCTCTCTCTCTCTTTGTTCTGCTCCTATCACTTATGATCTTATGGTCTAATATGCTAGAGCAGTTAGAGTTCAAGAAGGAGGTGGCAAAGGGACTCTTGCAAAGCATTAAGGTGGATAAATCCCCCGGATGGTGGGATCTATTGCAGACTATTAAGAAAAATGATATTGCAGGGACCTTGCCCAAGACCTTTATAATTTCTCTAGCCGCAAGCGAGGTCCCAGATTGGATTCTTCAGGGTAGCACTCACTCCCATTTGGAAGGGAATGGGCTAATAAGAGACAGTCAGCATGGCTTTGTACACAGCAGGTCATGTCTTACTAACTGGATTGGGTTTTTTGAGGAGGTGATGAAGGTGATCGATGAGGGTAGGGTTATAGACGTTGTGTGTATGGATTTTAGTAAAGCATTTGATAAAGCCGCTCATGGCAGGCTGATCCAGAAGATTACGATGCACAGGATTTATGGTGGCTTGGTCGTATAGATTCAGAACAAACTCACTTACAGAAGACAGTGGGTGTGATGGAAGGGTGTTATTCTGGCTGGAGATCAGTGGAGTTCCACAAGGATCTGTGCTGGAACCTCTGCTGCTTATGACATACAAAATGCCTTGGACGTAAATATAGATAGATTGATTTGCGGACAACACAAAGATTGTTTGAGTTGCGGATAGCGAGAAAGGCTGTCAAAATATACCATGAGACATAGAAGGATGGCAGTGAGGGATCTTGTGGTGCAGGTCTACAGCTCCCTGAAAGTGGCAACGCAAGTGGCTACAGAGGTAAAGAAGGCGTATGGTGTACTCACCTTCATTGGTCTAGGCATTGAATATACAGTAAGAACAGGAAGTCATGATGCAGTTTTATTGCACTTTGGTCAGGCCACATTTGGAGTATAATGTGTAGTTCGGTTTGCCCTTAAGTAAGGATGTAGAAGCTATGGAGATACAGAATAGGATTACCAGGATGCTGCCTGGGTTACGTGGTATTAGCTATAAGGAGAGGTTGGACAAACTTGGATCGCTTTTTTGCTGGAATGCCGAAAGTTGAGGGGAAACTTGATAGAAGTATATAAAATTGTAACATCGATAGGATCGACGCAGAACCTTTTTCCAGAGTGGAAATGTCGAATTCTAGAGTACAAAGCTTTCAGCTCAATGTGGGAAAGTTTAAAGGAGGTGTTGGGGGCATGTTTTTTTTGCACAGAGAGTGTGGGTGAACCGTTGCCTGGCGTGGTGGTGGCAGCAGATACAAAAGTGATGTTTAAAAGGCTTAGAGAGGCACATGTAAAAAATCAGGAAAGGGAGGGATATGGACTCTGTACAGTCATATGAGATTAGTTTATCTTGGCATCATGTTCTGCACAGACATTGTGGGCCATAGGGCCTGCTCCTGTGCTGTACTTTTCTATGTTCTATGATCTTTGCATTAGGACCATATCCCCCTACTTTCATTCCTGTCCAAAAGCCTTTTTAAACAGTGATTGTGTCTGCCCACACTGCCTCCTCTGGCAGTACATTCCAGATAATCACCACCCTCTGTGTGTAAAACTTTACATTTTTAAATATTCCTTTAAATTTTGCTACTCTCATCTTAAATTTGTGCCATCTAGTGTGATACTCTTCTGCCCTGGGAAAAATAGACTGTTTAATCTATCTATGCCCTAAAAATCTGTAAGGTGACTGCTCAGCATCCTAATTTGTAGTGGAAATAAATCAATTTTACCCAATCTCTCTTTATAACTATAACTTTTCATTTCAGACAACATTCTAGTGAATCTCTTCAGTACTCTTTCAATTGTTTCCATATTCTTCCTGTAATGTGGTGACCCAATCTTATCAAAAAGTGGGCAATAGCATAATGGCCTACTCCTGCTTCTAATTTATATGAATACATCTGATAAATGAAAAAGCTGTTTTTAATGAGATTCTTTATGAATTAGTTGGCTGTTGCACTTCTAACACAGTGGATACAACATTTATTAGCTTGGAGATTAATATTTGGAATTGGTATTGCTATTGGCTTTGGTATTGTTTTATTATTCTCATGTACACTAAAATACAATGAAAAATGTTTAGCATGCTAGCCATGTTATACATGAATACAATCACACAATATCTGAACACAGCAGGTATTTGCAGCAGAGAAAATAAACGGAATGCAGAATATAGTGTTACAACTATGAAAAAAAACTGCAGATTAAAACAAAATTGCCATGGCCGCAATGAGGTAGGTTGGAAGATCGGGAATACATTATTTGCAAAAAGGAGGTCTGTTCAGGAGTCTGATATCTGTGGTGAAGAACCTTATCCTGAATCTGGTGTTGTGCGCTTTCCAGCATTTGTATCTTCTCGCCGACATGAGAAGGGAGAAGAGAGAATGACTGGGGTGTGTGTTGTCCCTGTTTATGTTGGCCGCTTTCCCAAGCCAGTGTGAAGTAATGATGGAATCAATGGGGGAGGAGGGGAGGGAGCAGATGCTGGTTTGTGTGATGAACTGGGCCACGTCCATAAATCTCTTGCAATCTGGAGCAGAGCAGCCGACTTACCAAGCAGTGATGCATCCCAAAGGGATGGTTACAATTAGGATTGTGTGTAGTCTTTGAAAGCAGTTTGTAAATACATGGTTATTCCTCTAGCAGGCTGACGTTGCAGTAATCCAGAGCTGATGACTCCATCAGTATTTCACTGGGCAACGGAACTTTGAGGAGCACTTCTTGCACAGTCTTCGACTTGTATTCTAATAATAAAACATTTTCACTGTTCCTGTATTTGTGCATATGACAAGCAATTCGAATTGACTTATTTGGACTTGACAGAGAAGATGTTAAGGTTTTTCTGCTTCAGCTCAGATGCAAAAGAATCCACAGCAAAAAGAACAATTGCTCTTCCCAGAGTCTCGGACATTTATTCCCCGGCCAACACAGCCAGAAATGTATTTCCTGACAATGCTGTTTGTGGAAGCTTTCTGTGCACAGCTGTTTGCGCCAGTTTTCATTGTTTTCAGTGAAGGAACGGCAGAGGATGTCGAGTTTGATGATGGGTCATTGTTGCTTGGCTCATCCCAGGCAAGACATATTTTCATAATGAGAAGACCTAATTCACTCTTTTTTCAGATATATGCTTATTTTGGTCACAAACCCTTCTCCTGAAAGTTTTGACATTACCAGCAAGCAAGGCCATTTAGCCCATTATGATTATGCAAATTATGGAAATGTTGTCCTTTATAATGCTACTTGTTGACAAAGGCTCCAAGTGTTTATCCAGTGTGTTAAGTATTTCTGCATCCTCCATCTTTGTGAGCATCGAGTACCTGACCCTCGTCCCTGTTCCCTGCAACGCCCACTGATCTCGGTCTCACAACTAAAAGTGAATTATTTATTTCCCTTGTCTTCTCCTTGTTTACCAATCTTCACTATCAGTGTAATATTCCTAATACTACATGCTCTAATATTAGTTTCTATATGATTATAGACCACATCAGTGGATTTCTTTTTTCTCCTTGACTACTATGCTAGTTACCAATATTCCAACAGATTTGTCAAACATTATATATTTAAGGCAGAGACAGATAGATTCTTGATTAGTACGGGTGTCAAGGGTTATGGGGAGAAGGCAGTAGTATGTGTTAGGAGGGAGAGATAGATCAGCCATGATTGACTGGCGGAGTAGACTTGATGGGCCTAATTCTTATCACTTATGACTATTTCTTGAGCTCTCTTCCATCATCGTGGTGACTGCACCTTCAAAAGCATCTCACTGACTACAGATGCAGTGAGAACACTGAATGCATCTTGATGTGAAATCTGATCCTGGCAGTAACAGGCCCTATTGCAGTGGCTATTGAAATTTGCCTCCCTTCAGGTAACAGTGGATTGAATCCTCATGCACAGAAGCAGCCATGTCACCTGGTCAGCCTTGACATGTTGAATGATGTGAAGCACATGTGTGCCGTTGTACTTCATGGGTTCACTAAATTATTTTCACCGCATATGGATAATGCTTCCTGACAGCACAGACCATGAGTCTCCCATGACCATTAAATATAAACACTCCCAAATCAATAGGAGATAATTTAATACAAATCAGTTCTCTCCTCTGGGAACATAGAAATTTCACAATTTGACATCTACAGCTGGATTGATTATGTAGGATGTAAGATTAGGATGGAACTTGGGAAGTTTATTTTGTTTCAGTTTTAAGCTTAGCAGTGGGATTAAAACAGAACATTTTGGAAATATAAATGAGCTGGAAATAGTGCTTTTCTAAATTGAATTTGATTATTTAGAATGTTTTATGCCTTTCTGTAACTCTGTCACTATTTTGTAGCTTAGTTTTGGAGGTTACAGAGAAAGTGAGAAGCAAAAGCACATTTGAAAACAAGTATGAAAACTTTCAAGATTGAGGCCTTGTCGGACTAGGAAACAATACAAGCAATGCAGGAGTTGGAGGGTCACTGGTGCTGGATGAGCTAGACTATCTATCAGGCAGTACTTGAACTAACAGTGGCCAAAACTCTGCAGTGACAGTCATAGATGTAGTATAGCTCAGAAAAAGGCCCTTCGGCCCTTCTCTTCCATAACCACCATGCCCACCTGCACTTGTCCTATTAAGCCTCACAGCACTAGAGACACATTTGCACCTGATGACAGGAGCAGTCTGTATGGGGCTTGTACGTTCTCCCTGTGAAGGCTGTCTACAGGTGCTCCGGTTTTCTCTCGCACTCCAAAGACGCATAGGTTTTTTGTAGGTTAATTAGCTCGGTTAAAAACAAATTTAAGTTATCCTATGTGTAGGATAGTGTTAGGGTATGGGGAACGCCGGTCAGCATGGATTCAGAGGGTTGAAGGGCTTCTTTCCATGCTGTATCTCTAAACTAAACAGTTGCCTGTGTTTGCCTCACATCACTCTAACCCTTCTCTATCTATATACCTGTCCAAATGTCTTATAAATTGTTTTTTTTTTGTTCCTTTCTTAATCACTTACTATGGCAGCTTGTTCCATGTACGATTGCCTGTGTGTAAACGTTGCCCTCCATGTTCCCATTAAATCTTTCCTCTCTAACTTTAAACAAATGCCCTCTAACATTTATTCCACAATTCTGAGAAAAAGGCAGTATGCCTATCTGTGCCCCTCATTATTTGATATATCTCCATAAGATCATCTCAGTCTTCAAGGAATAAAGAGCTAGCCTGCCCAACCTCTCCCAATAACTCACCCCTTGAGTCCTGGCATCATCCTTGCAAATTTAAGGCTGAGTCCACAAAATAACAATTCAACTACATTAGCACTTTCTCTTGTTAGTCCTACATATCACCATACATTAGGTAAAATTCTGGAATGTAAATCCAGTCTGCTCAGAGATGCAGTCCCTTGAGTAGTGCATTAAAACTGTTTACTCTCTGAGATGCAACAAGTACTTTCTGTTTCCCTTTCTTAGCCTCTAACTTTATGCATCTATCGATCTGTCTTCTATCTATCTTCTATCCATCTAAACTATAACTAAAACTCTCATCTTGATCACTTCTAGTTTGCTTTATTTTTAATTTGCGCAAAAACGGTACCCTATGTGTCTAGGATTTTTCCGGCATCATAATAACACTCTCAGCGGCTTGGAGTTCCGAATCACTGCTTCCTACCGGAGACCCCAGGAGGGGGGGGCATGGGGAGGAGGGGGACGGGGGAGGGGGAAGAGGGGTGTAAATGGCTGTTTGGGGAGGTTTTTCAGTTGAAGTGAAAATGCACTGCAAATGGCTGTTTGGGGGGTTTTGGGTTGAAGTAGAAATGCACTGCAAATGGCTGTTTGGGGGGTTTTTAGGTTGAAGTTGAAATGCACTGCAAATGGCTGTTGGGTTGATGTAGAAATACACTGCAAATGGCTGTTAGGGGGGGTTTGGGTTGAAGTAGAAATGCACTGCAAATGGCTGTTTCAGCGGTTTGGGTTGAAGTAGAAATGCACTGCAAATGGCTGTTTGGGGGGGTTTGGGTTTGAAGTGAAAATGCACTGCAAATGGCTGTTTCAGGGGGTTTGGGTTGAAGTGAAAATTCACTGCAAATGGCTGTTTCAGGGGTTTGCGTTGAAATGAAAATGCACTGCAAATAGCTGTTTGGGGGGGGGGGTCGGTCGGTTGAAGTAGAAATGCACTGCAAATGGTTGGTTGAGGGGTTTTGGGTTGAAGTGGAAATTCACTGCAAATGGCTGTTTGGGGGGTTTTGAGTGGAAATGCACTGCAAATGGCTGTTTGGCGGGGTTTGGGTTGAAGTAGAAATGCACTGCAAATGGTTGTTTGGGGAGGTTTTGGGTTGAAATGATAATGCACTGCAAATGGCTGTTTGGGTGATTTGGGGTTGAAGTAGAAATGCACTGCAAATGGCTGTTTGGGGGGTTTTGGGTTGAAGTGGAAATGCACTGCAAATGGCTGTTTGGGGGGTTTTGGGTTGAAGTTGAAATGCACTGCAAATGGCTGTTTGGGGGGGGGTTTAGGTTGAAGTTGAAATGTACTGCAAATGGCTGTTTCAGGGGGTTTGGGTTGAAGTAGAAATGCACTGCAAATGGCTGTTTGGGGGGTTTTGGGTTGAAGTGAAAATGCACTGCAAATGGCTGTATGGGGGGGTTTGGGTTGAAGTAGAAATGCACTGCAAATGGCTGTTTGGGGGGGTTTGGGTTGAAGTAGAAATGCACTGCAAATGGCTGTTTGGGGGGTTTTGGGTTGAAGTGAAAATGCACTGCAAATGGCTGTTTCAGGGGATTTGGGTTGAAGTGAAAATTCACTGCAAATGGCTGTATGGGGGGTTTTGGGTTGAAGTAGAAATACACTGCAAATGGCTGTTTCAGGGGGTTTGGGTTGAAATGAAAATGCACTGCAAATAGCTGTTTGGGGGGGTTGGTCGGTTGAAGTAGAAACGCACTGCAAATGGTTGGTTGAGGGGTTTTGGGTTGAAGTGGAAATGCACTGCAAATGGCTGTTTGGCGGGGTTTGGGTTGAAGTAGAAATGCACTGCAAATGGCTGTTTGGTGTTTTTTGTGATTGAAGTGAAAACGCACTGCAAATGGCTGTTTGGGGGGTTGTTTGGGTTGAAGTAGAAATGCACTGCAAATGGCTGTTTGGGGGGTTTTGGGTTGAAATAGAAATGCACTGCAAATGACTGTTTGGGGGGTTTTGGGTTGAAATGAAAATGCACTGCAAATGGCTGTTTGGCTAAACTTGATAACTTCCTGTTTGCACTACATTGATATTAGATAAAATGCTACCACTTACGGTTGTGATTTTTGGCCATCTTACTTAGTCCCCCCTCTGCTCATCAAGTGTGGGGATTATTCCCATCAATGAATAATAAAAGTGTTATTAATGTTTTAAAAAAATTGAGAATCCCTCTCCTGTGAATCAAGCCACACCTTTTCCGGTGGGATGGGGAGGGATTATAAAACTCGGAAGTGTGGGTGTGGCTCAGTTTCTGCATGATGGGGGAGGGACCGGTCATGACTGCTTGAGCTGTGAATCAACTGAACACACTGAATGTCTACTGAACTGTGAGTGTGGTGTTTTGTGTGGTTTTATGGTGGGTTTATGGTGGTTTTATGGTGGTTTTACCCTGCTTGAAATGGTATGAAACTGCATTTGAATGTGGTGGCCTTGCACCCTGCATGAAATGGTATGAAACTGCATTTGAATGTGGTGTTAGTTGCACCCTGCATGAAATAGTATGAAACTGCATTTGAATTGGGTGGTCTTGCACCCTCCTTGAAATGGTATGAAACTGCACTTGAATTTGGTGGCCTTGCACCCTGCTTGAAGTGGTATGAAACTGCACTTGAATTTGGTGGCCTTGCACCCTGCTTGAACTGGTAGGAAACTGAACCTGAATTTGGTGGCCTTGCACCCTGCTTGACGTGGTATGAAACTGCACTTGGATTTTGTGGCCTTGCACCCTGCTCGAAGAGGTAAGAAACTGCACTTGAATTTGGTGGCCTTGCACCCTGCCTGAAATGGTAGGAAAAAGGATTTGAATATGGTGGCCTTCCACTCTGCTTGAAATGGAATTTTAAGGAATAGCCGTGAGTCAACTGCCAGCCCACCAGCCGTGAGTGAGCTGCCAGCACATCATGCTTGAGCGACTGAGCTGCCACCCCAATAATCCATTTGGCCCACAATGTCCATACTAGCCCACTGGAGATCAGTAGTCCCTGCAGCCAACAACACCCATGCCAGCACTCCAGAAAGCCCCCCCCCCCCCCCCCCCCCACTGATGAGGAATATTCCATCGGGGGACCATAGTGTGTGTGTGTATATATATATATCTATATATATATATATATATATATATATATATACACACAAGCCGTGAAGTAAATGGAACAAATGAATGCTGTAACAATTAGCCTTATTGCACATACATATATATCATTATATATATATGTATGTGCAATAAGGCTAATTGTTACAGCATTCATTTGTTCCATTTACTTCACGGCTTTATTTTTTTTGTTAAATATTTTTATTAGAAGTAAGTACATATTAAAAGAAGAATATACTTGTCACATACATTCTTAATATTATTAATATTAACAATTATGTCTTGTTTGTACTTCTATACATTTTTTAGTTTTTAACGCAGATAGGAAAAAATAGAGAGAAATAAAGTAAAAATAGATAATCAAAAAGATGAGTGGAGTGTTAAACAGGTTATCCATCGTTGGAGATATATCCATGATTTGTTATGTATGATTCTTCATCTATTCCTTCATTCAGGCTTCAGTCAGGCTCTCGCACCGAGCCATTTTGACCCTTTAAATATTCAATAAATGAAGACCATATCCCTCTGAAAAGATCCAACTTGTCCAGTAGGACAAGCCTTAATCTTTCCAGATGAAGTGTCTCCGACATTCCTATATTGTTGTGACGGGATGTAGGACCTTTCCAGAATTTCAATATTAATTTTTTCTCAATTATTAAACTGTAATCAATAAAAATTATTTGATTCGTTGTTATTAATTGATCTGTTTCTAATATTCCCAATAGTATCAATTTTGAGTCAGGAATCAGATTATCTTAAATATTTCTGTCCAAAATTTAGTAATTTTTATACAATTTGTAAATGAGTGCGTTAAGTTAGCTTCTAAGTGCTGACATTTATTACATATGGCAGATACATTTGAAAAAATACTATGTAATTTGGATTTTGAAAAATGTAATTTATGTAATATTTTCAATTGTATAAGAGAGTGTCTAGCATTTAACGAACAGTGGTGTATATGTTGTAAACTTTCATCCCATACTTCTGGTCTGATTATTTGACCTAATTCATTTTCCCATGTTTGCCTATATATTTCTGTCATTGGGACATCGTTTTCCAATAAAATGTTATAAATATATGATATCAATTTTTCTGTGTTCAGGTGTTTATTTAGATGTTCATCTAAAATGTTTGTCTTTCTATTTCTTATTTCCTGTGTGTTTGCTTTTACATCATCTTTAATTTGTAAATATCTAAAGTAATCTTTTGAATGTAATCCATAAATTTGTTGTATTTCTTGAAATGAAAGGAAGGAGTTTTCCCTGTAGAGATCGCCCATCTTAATAATTCCATAGTTTTTCCATTGTAAAAAACCTTTGTCCATCATTGAGGGTTTAAATGTAACATTATTTACAATGGTAAGGGCTAGTGGTATACATTCCAATTTTAATGTTTTCTTTATTTGTTTCCAGATACGTATCCCACTTTCTATTATAGGGTTTTCTCTATAGGTTTTCTTACCTAGTTTAATATTGGCGAATAAAATCGAGCTAATTTCAAAAGGCAACAATTTTCTTTTTTCCATTTTTAACCAGATTGGTTGTTTATCTGACTCTACTAACCAAAAACTCATATTTTTAATATTAACTGCCCAGTAATAAAACATAAAGTTTGGCAGTGCTAGACCTCCATTTATTTTTGATTTACATAAATGTTTTTTATTTATTCTATGGCTCTTATAATCCCAGATAAAGTTGGTGACTATAGAATCAACCTTCTTAAAAAAAATTTTAGGAAGATATATAGGAATCAATTGGAAGAGATATAGTAATTGCGGGAGAAAAATCATGTTTATTGCATTAATTCTACCTAGCATTAAAATAGGTAATGTTTTCCAATATAAAATATTCTTATTTAATTTATTCAGTAAGAGTGGAAAATTAGATTTAAATAAAGAATCAAATCTTTTTGTTACATAAATTCCAAGATATTTGATTTTTTCGTTTGCTATCTTAAAAGGAAATTGTTGTAATGTATGTAAGTTATTTACCATTATTGACATAAGTTCACTTTTATTCCATATCCAGGAATACTATATCCTGAAAATTCAGTTATTAAATTTAATAAATTTGGAATACTAATTTCCGGCTTTGTAATATAAAGTAATACATCATCCGCATATAAGGAGATTTTATTTTCAGTATCTCTGGTTTCATACCCATATATTACAGGATGTAATCTCACGTGTTGAGCTAATGGTTCAATTGCAAGTGCAAACAATAGCGGGGATAAGGGACAACCTTGTCTGCAGCCTCGGAATAAATTAAATTTAGTTGATAGCATTTGATTTGTTAGTATTCTGGCTGTTAGATTACTGTATAATAATTTGACCCATGTAATAAACTTCTCTCCCAACTTAAAAGTTTCCATGACCGAAAACAAGTAAGACCATTCCACCTGGTCAAAGGCTTTCTCCGCATCTAACGATATAATTACTAGGTCTTTATTAATACCTCTTTTTGAATATATAATATTGAATAATCGTCTCGGGTTATATGAGGAATACCGTTTTGGTATAAATCCTGTTTGATCCGGGTGAATTAATATATTGATAACTGTGCTTAGTCTTTGTGCTAATATTTTGGTTAGTATCTTTTGATCAGTGTTTAAAAGAGCTATAGCTCTATATGATCCTGGGTCATCCAGATCTTTGTCTATTTTAGGTATAAGTGTTATAATAGATTCATTTAACGTTTCTGGTAGTTTCTGGTGGGTATAGATGTATTCATAGAGTATCTTCAAACGTGGTGCAATCAGATCATAAAATGTTTTATAAAATTCCGAACCAATACCATCTGGTCTCGGTGTTTTACCATTTTTTAATGATCTGATAGATTCTTCGCTTTTACTGATATTTCGGCATTTAGTGATTCTCTATTGTCTGAATCCAACCCTTTTAGATTACTTTTTTTTTTAATGCTTCTCTTCATATACGGTTTTCTGTCGTTTTGGCTGAATATAAATTTTTATAATATTGCAAAAATCTCTCATTAATGTCTTTGGGTTGTACTAATGGTTTGCCATTGTATGATTTAATCCTATGGATTATCTTTTCTCCCTCCATTTTCCATAATTGACGAGCCAATAATTTTTGGGGTTTATCTCCGAATTCAAAATGTAATTGTTTAGTATATTGATAGAGATTTACAACTTGATCTGAGTATATTTTATTTAATTTATATTTCAGTGCAGCGATTTTGTTATGTTTTGTCATGGATGGATTAGCAGCATTCTCTGTGTTTAATTGTTTAATCTCCTTTCCCAATTCCTGTTGTCCCCTCCGATTCTCTTTATTGTAAAATGCTTGAGAAGAAATCATAATTCCACGGGCATATGCTTTAAACGTTTCCCATAATAGGGAAGAAGTTATTTCCAGTTTATCATTTATTTCAAAGAAAATCTTGATATGTTCTATAATATATTCCTGAGTTACTTTGTCTTTTAAAATTTGTGGGTTAAATCTCCATTGACCCTGTTTTTCCGTTTTACCATTTAATTTATTTAAATGTTAAAGGTGCGTGATCTGAGATTGTAATATTATGGTATTTTGAATTGTAAGTGAGATAAGTTTAGAGTCTACCAAAAAATAATCTATTCTTGAATACGTTTTATGTACAGGTGAATAAAATGAATATTCTCGTCCAGTTGGGTTTTCTGCTCTTTAATATTACTAGTATCCATGTAAGCATTTAATGTCACTGGAATGGGATTTGATTTTCCTTTGTCTTGTGGATCTATCTAAATAAGAGTCTAGTGTACAATTTAAATCTCCTCCAATTATTAAGTTATGATGTGCTATTTCCGGGATGGTATTAAATATTTTCTTAAAGAACAAAGGACTATCAAAGTTTGGTCCATAAACATTAACAAAAATCATTTTTTGGGCATTTAATTCTCCTATTACAATAATGTATGTACCTTCACTGTCAGTTATACAGTAGCTTGCAAAAGTATTCATACCCCTTGAAATTTTCCACATTTTGTCATGTTACAACCACAAACGTAAATGTATTTTATTGGGAATTTATGTGATAGACCAACACAAAGTGGTGCATAATTGTGAAGTGGAAGGGAAATGATACATGGTTTTCAAATTTTATTACAAATTAAAAAACTGAATAGTGTGGCATGCAAAAGTATTCAGCCCCCCTGAGTCAATACTTTGTAGAACCACCTTTCACTGCAATTACAGCTGCAAGTCTTTTGGGGTATGTCTCTACCAGCTTTGCACATCTAGCGACTGAAATTTTTGCCCATTCTTCTTTGCAAAATAGCTCAAGCTCAGTCAGATTGGATGGAGAGCGTCTGTGAACAGCAATTTTCAAGTCTTGACAGAGATTCTCAATTGATTTTAGGTCTGGACTTTGACTGGGCCATTCTAAAACATGAATATGTTTTGATCTAAACCATTCCACTGTAGCTCTAGCTGTATGTTCAGGGTCATTGTCCTGCTGGAAGGTGACCTCCGCCCCAGTCTCAAGTGTTTTGCAGACTCTAACAGGTTTTCTTCCAAAATTGCCCTGTATTTGGCTCCATCCATCTTCCCATCAACTCTGACCAGCTTCCCTATCCCTGCTGAAGAAAAGCATCCCCACAGCATGATGCTGCCACTACCATGTTTCATAGTGGGGGTGGTGTGTTCAGGGTGATGTGCAGTGTTAGTTTTCCGCCACACATAGTGCTTTGCATTTAGGCCAAAAACTTCAATTTTGGTCTCATCAGACCAGAGCACCTTCCTCCACATGTTTGCTGTGTCCCCCACATGGCTGTGGCAAACTGCAAACGGAACTTCTTATGGCTTTGTTTCAACAATGGCTTTCTTCTTGCCACTCTTCCATAAAAGCTTCCAATTTGTGGAGCGTACGACTAATAGCTGTCCTGTGGACAGATTCTCCTACCTGAGCTGTGGATCTCTGCAGCTCCTCCAGAGTTGCCATCAGCCTCTTGGCTGCTTCTCTGATCAATGCTCTCCTTGCCCGGCCTGTCAGTTTAGGAGGACGGCCATGTCTTGGTAGGTTTGCAGTTGTGCCATACTCTTTCCATTTTCGGATAATGGATTGAACAGTGCTCCGTGAGATGTTCAAAGCTTGGGATATTTTTTTCTAACCGAACCCTGCTTTAAACTTCTGCATAACTTTATCCCTGACCTATCTGGTGTGTTCCTTGGGCTTCACGATGCCCAAGGAACATTGTTTGTTCACTAACGTTCTCTAACAAACCTCTAAGACCGTCACAGAACATCTGTATTTATACTGAGATTAGATTACACATAAGTGGATTCTATTTACTAATTAGGTAACCTCTGAAAGCAGTTGGTTGCACTGGATTTTATTTAGGGGTATCAGAATAAAGGGGGCTGAATACTTTTGCACGCCACACTTTTCAGTTTTTTTATTTATAAAAAAATTTATAAACCATGTATCATTTTCCTTCCACTTCACAATTATGCGCCACTTTGTGTTGATCTATCACATAAAATCCCAATAAAATACATTTACGTTTGTGGTTGTAACGTGACAAAATGTGGAAAAGTTCAAGGGGTATGAACACTTTTGCAAGCCACTGTAGTTGATGTGTGTTTAAATAAAGTGCCTTTACGAAATAATATTGCTACGCCTCTGGATTTGTGTGTGAAAGAAGGAATGATACGTTTTATCTATCCATTTAGCTTTCAGCCTATGCTCGGCATCTTTTTTTAAGTGTGTTTCTTGGATAGAAATTACATCAGCTTTAAGTGCTTTTAAATGCGCTAGTACTTTACCTCTCTTAATTGGTTCATTAATACCTTTAACGTTCCAGCTACAAAACGTTATTCCTTCATTCCCCGTATTCATTTTAAAATCTTGCATCTTTTGTCTATGGAGGTCTATAATAGAGTCAATGGTTCAGTTCGACAGACCCGACCTTACACCCGAACTTCGAATAGACGAATTTCAAGACCCTTGAATGTCTCTCACGTGTACATCTCCTTTGATCCAATTTATAACTCCATTCAAACTGAAAATAATAATGATAGATTATAATATAAGAGAAAAGAGGATAGATTAAGAAGTTAGTAATGTGCACAAAGAAGGAAAAAACTACATCTAGTATTAGTGTAGTTAGTGCTAGCCATACTAGCATGGCTAACCATCTACCAACTTCCGTAGTTGATGTTACCAACTTAACCAGCTCCCTGGTTTCTTGGAATTTTTATTCCATAACAGTATTTTACCGGGGATATTGGATTTTAAAATATTCGGGTTCCAATAGTCGGGAATGTGAGGATACATGTATTTAAAACTTATTTAAAAATATAATAAAAAACGGAAAAAAAGGAAGAAAGAAAATAAAAATAAACATTAATTTAAAAAAAAAAGTTTCCATGGAGGGTAAATGAAATCAAACTCTATATTTGATGCAATTATAATTACTAATTATCTGATTCTAAATATTCAGTTAAAATTCAAAATATAAGTAAGTATTAGTCATAGTGATAATTATTAACTCTGATTAGTAATGATATACGCTATAGTTTTAGTATTTATTAGTGATTTGTATTAGTAGTGCAGTTATTCTAATTATTAGTATCCATGGGAGAGTTTCTGATCCACATCTTTCCCAGCTTCCTTAGGCACGTCTTTAGTTCCATCCAGTCCTGCAAAGTCAGTTTATTCAATGAGGAAGTTCAGTTTTAAAAATATTATTCAAGCTTCCTCTCGAGCCTTAGTCTTCTGGGCAAAGTCCAGTGTCTCCACAGGGTTGGTGAAAAAGTGTTCATTCTGATTGTAGGTGACTCTTAGGGTAGCTGGATACGTCAGACCATATTTCAAGTTCTTCACTTCCCTCAAGATTCTTTTGGTCTCATTAAACGTTTTTCGTTTCCTGGAGACCTCTGATAGGTAGTCTCGATAGATACTGATCCCGTCTCCTTCAAATGTAAGATTTCTGTTTCTTGCAATTTTTTGCATTATCTCCTCCAGGACATAGTCGTACTGGACTTTTATTATCATTTGTCTTGGGGGAGCACCATGTCTTGTCTGACGTCTCATCACTCTGTGTGCTCGAGCAAGTAAAGGCTTTTGATCCAGAGAAAAAACCTTTTGCAGTAGATTTGCAGTGAATTCTCGGGGATCTTGATCCGCCTCTTTCCCTTCTGGAATACCCGCAATTCTTAGGTTCTGTCTTTGATGACCTTCCAATTCAGTACATTTTTCAGTTATTTTGCCCGGTAGTTCAGTTAGACATTGGTTTTCTCTGATAAGTTTTTCCGTAGTCTGAGCACTTGTTTCGGCTAGTTCTTCAAGGTCCTTTATGACTGTCGTCTGTTGATTCAGTGCTTCCTCGACGGGATTCAGCATTTCTTCAAGATCAGTTGTCACTTTTCTGATTTTAACATTTGTCTCTGCAGCCTGTTCAGTCAGTATTTCTGCAATTTCTTTCTTCAGTTTATCCGATGTATTCGTAGCCGTGGATTTAATTTCAAGCTTTCTCCATCATCTCCTCCTTGATTTTTTTTATTTCTTCCTTAAAATTCACCTTCTTTAATTCTTTGTTCGTTTTTGCAAGTTCACTCTTTAGTTCCAGCTTTATTTCCTCCTTTAAGTCTGCAATTTCACTTGCAATAAAAGTTTTAAGATCTTAACCTTCCGATTTTTTCATTATTTTTTTCGACACATCTTCTTGGAATAGCGTCCTACCTGAGCCCGAGGCTTCAGTCGGGCCTTTTTCTTGTTCCACCGTTTTCTGCCTAGTAACCCGACTTTTCGGTTTATCTGAGGGGGGGGGGGGGGGGGTCTGCGCTGCATAGACATAATAAGTCGCGCGCCTGATGACGTCACTCATGACAGTCGGTACAAAAGCAGCAGGCAACAGGTAGGTCGTTTTCTCCACAATTTTTCAGCGTTTTTTTCAAGGAGCTGGCTGGCGTTGCTCTTTAGCCCTCCATAGCACCACCGGAAGTCTCTTCACGGCTTTAAACTGTAGTGCCTAATAATATCCTGCTCAAATGCAGGCAATCAGCCACCACACTTCAACCACTTATATTTTCATTCAAATAATTTCTATCATTGCAAACAACATATGATCCTTGCTGAACACCACTGATCACAGACCCCTAGCCAGCCAACACCCCTCTACAAATATCCTCTGTCTTCTATGACTCAACACAATTTCCCAAATCACCATGGATCTCATATGACATAAACTTCTGGATCAGCCTACCATGAGGGACATTGTTAAGTATGTACTAATGGCCATGTAGACTACATCCATAGTCCTACCCTCATTAATCACCTTTATCATCTTCTCAAAGAACTTGATGGATTTGCGCATATTCACCCCTACTGAGTGAAGACGTGGACGCACTACAATTCGCCTACTGCTACAATACATCAACAGGGGATGCGATCTCTCTGACTCTCCACTCTGTACTGAACTACTTGGACAATAAAAACACATGCGTCAGGCTCTGGCTCATTGACTATAGCTTGGCATTCAACACCATCATCCATTCCAAACTACTAATCAAACTCAGAGAGATGGGTCTCTGCTCACTCCTATGTAACAGCTTAACTTCCTCATTGGCAAGCTAAAATAAGTGTGAATTGGCAATGCTTCCCCCTCGATAACCATCAAAACAGGACCACCTCAAAGCTGTGTGCTTAGTCCCCTGCTCTACTTTCTCTGCACTCATGATTGTGGAGCCAGGCACAGTTCCAACACATCTGTAAATTTGCCGGCTATATCACTGTTGTTGGACAAGTAGTGGGTAATGATGTGTCAGTTTACAGTGGAGAGATAGAACATCTGATTGAATGGTGCCAGAACAACAATCATACTCCCAACATCAACAAGACCAAGGTGCTGATTGTTTTTCTCAGAGGGGAAAATCAAGGGTTCCACAAAACCATTTCCATTGATAGGATGGCGGAGAGGAGAGTCAGCAGCTTCAAGCTCCTGGGTGTGCATATCTCTGCAGATCTGTCCTGGATCCAGCAAATTGATTCAATCACAGCACAAAAAATCCTCATCATCTCTACTTCCTTAGAAAATTGAGAGGATTTAGCATGTCTTCAAATACTCTATTGAGCTTCTGCAGCTGTACAGTAGAGAGACGTGTTGACTGATGCATCATGACCTGGCATGGAAAGCTCAAACACGCAGGATCAAAGGAGATTATGGAGATTGTAGAAACTTCCCAGTCCGCCACAGGTGCTGACATCCTCAATATCAACATGTAAAGGATGTACAGAACCCGCATTAACAAAAAGGCAGCCGATACCATCAATAACCCATATCACCTTGACCAAGCTCCCATTTCCTCCTTACCATCAGGAAGAAGATACGGGAGCCTAAAAACCATGAATAGCTTCTTCCAGCAACTATTTGGCTCTTGAACACTACACAACATTAAGCTCAATGATAAATTACTAATGTGTCTTTGGTTGCAATATGATCTTCACGTATATTTTGTACTAGTATTACGGTACTTATTTATTGAAATTTGTTTATTACATTTTTCTGTGTGCATTGTGTTTACAGGTCTGTTAAACTGCTGCAAGTAAGAATTTCATTGTTCTGTTGGTTGGTATATATGTCAATGAAATCAGATGCTGCCTGACCTGCTGAGTTATTCCAGCACTTTGTGTCTATTGACAATTGAATACTCTTGACTCACTTGACTCATGACTTTGCAAAATGCGAATCCTATCTCTCAGAACCTTCTCCAATAATTTTCTTTGCATTGATGCAAGGCCCAAGGGCCTATTATTTCTTGGAATATCCTTGTTGCCCTTCTGAAACAAAGAAGCAACATTGGTTATTCTCCAGCCTTCTGGGACCTTAGCCATGGCTAAAGAATATACAGTGGTCTCTGTCAAGGCCTTATTAATCTAATCCCTTACTTGGTTTGCATGGAGAGCATGCAAAAACATTTTTTTTGTTTTGAGAGCATGCTTGTTTTGAGAGCATGCTTGATCGAGAGCATGCTAATGGAATGTTGGCCTTCATAACAAGAGGATTTCAGTATAGGAGTAGAGAGGTTCTTCTGCAGTTGTATAGGGCTCTGGTATGATCACATCTGGAGTATTGAGTACGGTTTTGGTCTCCTAATTTGAGGAAGGACATCCTTGTGATTGAGGCAGTGCAGCGTAGGTTCACGAGATTGATCCCTGGGATGTACGACTGTCATATGAGGAAAGATTGAAAAGACTAGGCTTGTATTCACTGGAGTTTAGAAGGATGAAGAACCAGGGGCCACAGTTTAAGAATAAGGGGTAAGCCATTTAGAACGGAGATGAGGAAACACTTTTCTCAACACAGAAAATTGTAAGTTTGTGGAATTCTCTGCCTCAGAGGGCAGTGGAGGCCGGCTCTCTGGATACTTTCAAGAAAGAGCTAGATAGGGCTCTTAAAGATAGCGAAGTCAGGGGATGTGGGGAGAAGGCAGGAATGGGGTACTGATTGGAGATGATCAGTTGAGCTGGTCCTCTTTGCCTGCACTTGACCCATATTCCTCTCAACCTTTGCCATCCATAAAGTCTCCCCTTTAAAAAATCCGGGTTGTTCGCCCACTCTGTGTTAAACTTTGTTTCATAGCTTCACCCTGGGAGAGAGGAGTCGCTATTGTATATATTTTGTTATTTGTGAATTAAAACATTAACATGTTAATCAGCATCATGAATCAATGTTGTTACTAATTCACTCCTCCTGAGTCAACTGCTTGCAGTGTGAAATGCCTGGATTTGGATCGGCGTGAAATCACAGACCTTTAAAATCTTCACGGAGTCACTCAAGTGACTCCGAAGTAAAATATTAAGATTAAACGAGAACTTACCAGTTTGTAGTTTTGTCTTTATTTTATGAGGAGTTACGATGAGCGATTACGTGCCCACTGCTCCCAACCCTCATATCACGAAGTTCATCTGGTAGTTCTAGAATTATAATCTTACTATAATACTTCAATTGTTGTTCTTCTGTGATTTCACACCGCTGCTTTGAGGATTGACGCGCATGCTAACTGGTGGGGTTCTTCACGTAATCGCTCATCGTAACTTCTCATAAAATAATGATCAAACTTCAAACTGGTAAGTTCTCATTTAATCTTACTATTTCATGCCCCAATTCCTTGTTTAATTTGTTTCCTGCTTCCTTTACAGTTCTGAAACATCTTCAGTTTCCTAAACTTTTACATGCACTTCCTTTCTCCCCCCCCATCCCCCCCCCCCTCCCCCCCCCCCCCTTCTCCCCCCCGTTTGGACTTACAATATGTCTTATCATCCAGGATCCTGAACCTTGTCATCCTTAACTTTTATCCTGACACAAACATGCTGTTCCTGATATCTTATCAGCTGGCCATTAATAGACTGCACATGTCAGATGATGATCAACACTCCCAATCAGCCATTAGCTATCTATTTTGTCCAATTTGTGTCTTCTAATAACCATATAACCATATAACCATATAACAATTACAGCACGGAAACAGGCCCTCTTGGCCCTTCCAGTCCGTGCCGACCATTTGTTTTCCCCTAGTCCCATCTACCTGCACTCAGACCATACCCCTCCATTCCCTTCACGTCCATATACCTATCCACTTTACTCTTAAATGTTAAAATCGATCCTGCCTCCACCACTTCTGCTGGAAGCTCATTCCACACAGCCACCACCCTCTGAGTAAAGAAGTTCCCCTCACGTTACCCCGAAACCTCTGTCCCTTAATTCTCATGTCATGCCCTCTTGTTTGAATCTTCCCTACCCTCAATGGGAAAAACGTATCCACGTCAACTCTGTCTATCCCTTTCATCATTTTAAAGACCTCAATCAAGTCCCCCCTTAACCTTCTGCGCTCCAAAGAATAAAGACCTAACTTGTTCAACCTTTCTCTGTAACATAGTTGCTGGAACCCTGGCAACATTCTAGTAAATCTCCTCTGTACTCTCTCTATTTTGTTGACATCCTTCCTATAACTAGGCGACCAAAATTGTACACCATACTCCAGAATTGGTCTTACCAATGCCTTGTACAATTTTAACATTACTTCCCTACTCCTATATTCAATGCTCTGATTTATAAAGGCCAGCACACCAAAGGCTTTCTTTACCACCCTATCTACATGCGATTCCACCTTCAGGGAACTATGCACAGTTATTCCTAGATCCCTCTGTTCCACAGCATTCCTCAATTCCCTACCATTTACCATGTACGTCCTATTTTGATTTGTCCTGCCAAGATGTAGCACTTCACACTTATCAGCATTAAACTCCATCTGCCATCTTTCAGCCCACTTTTCCAAATGGCCCAAATCTCTCTGTAGACTTTGAAAATCTACTTCATTATCCACAACACCACCTATCTTAGTATCATCTGCATACTTACTTATCCAATTTTCCACCCCATCATCCAGATCATTGATGTACATGACAAACAACAGTGGACCCAACACAGATCCCTGAGGCACCCCACTGGTCACCGGCTTCCAACCTGACAAACAGCCATCCACCATTACTCTCTGACATCTCTCATTCAGCCACTGTTGAATCCATCTTGCTACTCCTCCATTAACACCCAAAGATTGAACCTTCTTAACCAACCTTCCATGGGGAACCTTGTCAAAGGCCTTACTGAAATCCATATAGACAACATCCACTGCTTTACCTCATCAATTTCCCTAGTTACCGCTTCAAAAAATTCAAGAAGGTTTGTCAAACATGACCTTCCAGGCACAAATCCATGTTGACTGTTCCTGATCAGACCCTGTTTAACCAGATGCTTATATATATTATCTCTAAGTATCCTTTCCATTAATTTGCCCACCACTGACGTCAAACTAATAGGTCTATAATTGCTAGGTTTATTCTTTGAACCCTTTTTAAACAATGGAACAACATGCGCAGTACGCCAATCCTCCGGCACTATTCCCGTTTCTAATGACATTTGAAATATTTCTGTCATAGCTCCTGCTATTTCTACACTAACTTCCCTCAATGTCTAGGGAATATCCTGTCAGGACCTGGAGACTTATCCACTTTTATATTTTTCAAAAGTGTCAGTACTTCCTCCTCTTTGAATCTCATAGTTTCCATAGCTACTCTACTTTTTCCCCTTAACTCACCGAGTTCAATATCCTTCTCCTTGGTGAATACCGAAGAAAAAAAAATGTTCAATATCTCCCCCATCTCTTTTGGCTCTGCAGATAGCTGTCCATTCTGGTTCTCTAATGGCCCAATTTTATCCCTCGTTATCCTTTTGCTATTAATATAGCTGTAGAAACCCTTTGGGTTTACTTTCACCTTTCTTGCCAAAGCAACCTCATATCTTCTTTTAGCCTTCCTAATTTCTTTCTTAAGATTCTTTTTACATTCTTTATACTCCTCTAGCACCTCATTTACTCCATGCCTCCTATAATTATTGTAGATATCTCTCTTTTTTTCGAAAACAGGTGTCCAATTTCCCTTGAAAACCATGGCTCTTTCCAATTTTTACTATTTCCTTTCAACCTAACAGGGACATAAAGATTCTGTACTCTTATAATTTCCCCTTTAAATGTCCTCCATTTCTCTTCTACATCCTTCCCATGAAACAAAGTGTCCCAATTCACTCCTTTAAAATCCTTACGCATTCCCTCAAAGTTAGCCTTTCTCCAATCAAAAATCTCCACCCTAGGTCCAGTTCTGACTCTCTCCATAATTATATTGAAACTAATGGTATTGTGATCACTGGTCCCGAAGTGCTCACCAACGCATACCTCCGTCACCTGACCTGCCTCATTTCCTAACAGGAGGTCCAGCACTGCCCTTCTCTGGTCGATACCTCTATGTACTGCTGCAAAAAACTATCCTGCACACATTTTACAAACTCCAAACCATCCAGCCCATTTACAGAATGTGTTTCCCAGTCTATTTTTGGAAAATTGAAATCTCCCACAATCACTACCTTGTGCTTACTACTAATATCTGCTATCTCCTTACATATTTGCTCTTCCAATTCACGCTCCCCATTTGGCGGTCTATAATACACCCCTAAAAGTGTTGCTACACCGTTCCCACTTCTCAGTTCCACCCAAGTAGCCTTCCTAGACGAGCCCTCTAATCTATCCTGCCAAAGCACTGCTGTAATATCTTCTCTGACAAGCAATGCAACACCTCCCCCTCTGGTCCCTCCAATTCTATCACACCTGAAGCAACGAAATCCTGGAATATTTAGTTTCCAATCACAGCCCTCCTGCAACCATGTTTCACTGATTGCCACAACATCATATTTCCAGGTGTCAATCCAGGCTCTAAGTTCGTCCACCTTACTTACAATGCTCCTCGCATTAAAATATACACATTTTAGAAACCCACCATCTCTTATTCTCTGTCTATTATCTTTTTCATCTTTCTCGCCTACATTTTGGATCCGAGTGCTTCCCTTCTCTGCCTCTTGCCCCACACCCTGACTCTTAGCCCCCTCTACCCGAGTCCCTCCCACCAGCCTTTCTAGTTTAAAGTCTCCCCAGTAGCCTTTGCAAATCTCCCTGCCAGGATATTGGTCCCCCTCGGGCTCAAGTGCAACCCGTCCTTTGTGTACAGATCATGCCTTCCCCAAAAGAGGTCCCAGTGATCAAGAAACTTGAATCCCTGCCCACTGCACCAGTCCCTCAGCCACGCATTTATCCTCCACCTCATTTCATTCCTACTCTCACTGTCACACGGCACAGGCAGTAACCCTGAAATCGTTACCCTTTTGGTCCTTCTCCTTAACTTTCCCCCAACTCCCTAAATTCTCCCTTCAGGACCTCATCACTTTTTCTGCCTATGTCATTGGTACCTATGTGTACCACAACATCAGGCTCCTCTCCCTCCCTTATCAGAATCTTTTGTACACGTTCTGACACATGCGAGACCCTGGCACCAGGGAGGCAAACTACCATCCAGGTCTCCCGACTGCGTCTACAGAATCGCCTATCCGACCCCCTAACTATAGAGTCCCCTATTACAATTGCCCTCCTCTTTTTGCTACCCTTCTGAGCATCAGGGCCGGTCTCTGTGCCGGAGGCCCGGCCGCTGTTGGTGCCCCCAGCTAGGCTGTCCCCTCCAATCGTACTCAAACCTGAGTACCTATTTTCCAGTTGTACGGTCACAGGGGTACTCTCTAGCCCCTGCCTCTGCCCCTTGCCCTTCCTAACCGTGACCCACTTGTCTGCCTCCTGTGGTTTGGGAGTGACTACCTCCCTGTAGCTCCTCTCTATGACCTCCTCACTCTCCCTGAGGAGACGGAGGTCATCGAGCTGCTGCTCCAGGTTCCTAACACAGTCCTTTAGGAGCCCCATCTCAACACACCTGGCGCAGATGTGGACGTCTGGAGGGCTATCAGATTCCCTGACCTCCCACATCTGACATCCAGAACAGTACACTGCCCTGGCCTTCATACTCCCCCCCTTACACAGGATACAATATAAAGCAGACTTTAAACTGCTGGGATCTGACTGCCAATCAGCTGCTTACCCTGGTCCACTTCCCACCAATCAGCGGCTTCCTCAAAAAAAAAACACTTCTCCAAATGGAATGTTATGGATTTGGGTAAAAACAAGCCCCGCGCTTGATTTTAAAGCTTACCGGTCGGGTGTCGCTCCTCCCCCTCCTCCTCTTCAACGGCTCCTGTGGGCCTCTGAAAAAACAAGCCCCGCGCTGGATTTTAAACCTTACCAGTCGGGTGTCGCTCCTCCCCCTCCTTCTCTTCCAACGGCTCCTGTGGGCCTCTGAAAAAACAAGCCCCGCGCTTGATTTTAAAGCTTACCGGTCGG
Organism: Okamejei kenojei; assembly: GCA_035221665.1. Lineage (NCBI taxonomy): Eukaryota > Metazoa > Chordata > Chondrichthyes > Rajiformes > Rajidae > Okamejei > Okamejei kenojei. The sequence goes on from CM069138.1 coordinate 27,582,044, forward strand.
GTGTCGCTCCTCCCCCTCCTTCTCTTCCAACGGCTCCTGTGGGCCTCTAATATTGTATTTAGTCTTGCCAAGCTCAGCACTTTCACCCGAGGATCAGTCTTATCCTTGTACATATCTATCTTAAAACTTAGAGACCTATGATTCCCAAATGCTCCCCTGCCAAACCTTTGATGACCTGGCCAGGCTCATTCCCCAGCACAAAGCCTAAAAAAGACCCATCCTCAGATGGACTACATATATGTTTCTGCTCCATCTTAGCCCCTGGTATTAAGAGAGTCCCATTCAATAATTTGGTAATTAAAGTCACCCACAACAACAACCCTATTGGTTTAGACACAAAAAACTGGAGTAACTCAGTGGGTCATACATCATCTCTGGAGAAAGAGAATAGGTGACTTCTGAAGAAGGGTCTTGACCGGAAACGTCACTTATTCCTTTTCTCTAGAGGTGCTGTCTGACCCACTGAGTTACTCCAGATTTTTCTATCTACCTTTGGTTTAAACCAGCATCTGCAGTTCCTTCCTACTCTATTGTTTTATCTCTTTCCATTGTCTGCCTACATGTTTCTTCCCCTCGCTCCCTGAGGCCTATAGCATAACCCTAGCATAGTGATGAACTTTTTTAAATTCCTGAACTCTACCTGTATGGCCTCGCAAATTTTAATTTGCAACCCAAAGAACCAGACGTGAGTGGCAAATAACAGAGATATTATAAGGAAACACTAAGCGGCCTGCAATATCCATCAGAAGTCCAGTTAAATTACTGTACTAACAAGCCACAGACACGAGTTCAAATCCCACCACAGCAGTCAATTAAAGATCAGAGTTTATTTGTTTTTACATGGACCATCTGGTTCATTACATTTATGATGAAATGATAAATGACCATATGATGAAAAATGAATACATAGATAAAAAAAGTAGAATTCAATGGGATGTCGGGATAGTGTTAGCAGGGGGCAAGGGCAGAGGAATGTGACAAATTAGAGTTCTCTTTTAAGTGCACAGATGTAAGTAAGTAAATGGTCTTTGTAGGAGAAAAAATTAAAATCCTTTCTTACAGTAATTTTGATCGGAATTGAACAAGGTTCCAGGACAAGGGGTCACAGCTTAAGGATAAGGGGGAAATCCTTTAAGACCGAGATGAGAAAGACTTTTTTCACACAGAGAGTGGTGAGTCTCTGGAACTCTCTGCCACAGAGGGTAGTTGAGGCCAGTTCATTGGCTATATTTAAGAGTGAGTTGGATGTGGCCCTTGTGGCTAAGGGGATCAGAGGGTATGGAGAGAAGGCAGGTACGGGATACTGAGTTGGATGATCAGCCATGATCATATTGAATGGCGGTGCAGGCTCGAAGGGCTGAATGGCCTACTCCTGCACCTAATTTCTATGTTTCTATGTTTCTAAGGTATCGAAAGGGTGTGCGGATGTGGCAATTGACATCTCTCGTTGACCAGGTGCAGAAGAGGATCATGAGAAACGGCAAAATAAGAATCAGACGCATTACCTCTTGTCTGAGAATGTGTGAGTGTTGAATGGTGAATGTAAACATAACAAAATTAGGACAAAGATAAGGAAGCTTGTTTTCACAGTGGAAAGTTATGGAATCCTGGATTACAATAGTAGATGAAATGTCAAGCTGGGTTGACCATCCGCATCCCCTACCCCTAGTAGCATAGAAATGTTGCAGTAAATGAGGGCTTATGATTGGCTGGGAGAGGGGGCAGTGGCGCGGTCAGCTTGAAAGATGAGATAGAATAATGTCAAGATGCCCTTGTATCATGTTTGACTTGTATTAACCATCTGTTGTTGAATATGAATAACATAAATAAAAAGTTTGTTATGACTAATGAAATAATTGGTACCCATGTAGTAGATAGTTTATTTCCGTGTAGTTGTATCTAACAAAGAAAAGGGTACTGCACTGTATAACTGATTGGTTAATGCTGCTGTGATATCAGAGAACTGGTAAGCAGTTAACCGCCGCAATTTCTCCATGATATCATGCAATAAAGTCTCTTGAAGCAAACCTCGAAATCTCGTTTTTTTCCTTTAATTTCCCTCTGTTAATTTCTTCCACAGTCTTCCATTGAGCTTTATTGTTTTATGTGGGGTTCAGCTACTGCAGGTCACTGAAGTATTTAATGAAAGCAAGTAAAATATATAATGAGGAGAAAAAAAACTATCCTCTTGGCCCCCAAACCAAACAGCACTGGAGTCCAGCACAGCACCGACACAGCCAGGCAATATCCTGGGAAAGTTAAAAAGACCAGAGGACAAAAACAACAGTGAATTCAAGAGAAAGTCTACAGGGTATGCTTCTACAATTCACCAAAACAATCAAGCGATGCTTCAAAAGAGCCCCTGATAGCTCATAATTCTTGCTAATGAACAAGTAATTCTACAGAAATGGAATCGGCATCTTAGAGCATTTTAGATTTCATTTTAATGGACTGTTCTGATCTTTTATTCATTCCACCCTTCTCCAAAGAAAATAAGCCCTGTTTCTTTTGGACTATGGTCAGAATCAAATGCCCTGAAGCTAGCCATTTCCCTGGTCACCTAACACTATACCTTCCTCAAGGATATCTTTCTCCGAGCTCAAGTCAAGACTGGGGTCAGCACCCAAATAGAGCTCTAGTTGAACCTGAGAATAACACTCATTGTTATGCATGATCACTTTTAGATTTCCCTTTCAAAATCGATGCATGTGACTGGCACACTCACATCACGCCAATGTACGACAGATACATTTCACTCTCACAAGTGTGAGCTGTTGCATTTTGGTGAATTAAATCAGGACAGGACTTACACAGTAAATGGTAAAGGGTTGGAGAGCTAACTCCCTCTTAAATATAGCCAATGAACTGGCCTCAACCTCCTTCTTTGGCAGAGAATTCCAGAGACTCACCACTCTCTGTGTGAAAAATGTTTTCCTCATCTTGGTCCTAAAGGAATTCCCCCTTATCCTTAAACTGTGATCCCTTGTTCTGGACCTCCCCAACAACTAGCCTGTCGAACCCTTAAGAATTTTGTAAGTTTCTATAAGATCCCCCCTCAGTCTTCTAAATTCTAGCGAGTACAAGCCGAGTCTATCCAGTCTTTCCTCATATGAAAGTCCTGACATCCCAGGAATCAGTCTGGTGAACCTTCTCTGTACCCCCTCTATGGCAAGAATGTCTTTCCTCAGATTAGGAGACCAAAACTGTACGCAATACTCCAGGTGTGGTCTCACCAAAACCCTGTACAACTGCAGTAGAACCTCCCTGTTCCTATACTCAAATCCTTTTGCTATGCACATCATTTGCAACTGTACAGGTCATTGTGACACCACATTTAGGGTATTGTGTGCAGTTCTGAACACCCAGCTGCAGTGAGATTAGAAGACTTATGCCCTTATATGTTAAGATTGCATGATAAATGAACTGATAATTCTGTCAAAACAAGTTGAGCTCTCAAAATATTTACTTTGAATTTAATCACAAAATTAATGCATTAAATAAAAAAATCAACTTACATAATAACTGGCAGCACAGTTTCATAGCAGTAGAGCTATTGCCTTACAGTGCCCGAGACCTGGATTCGATCCTAACTGTCTGTACGGAGTTTGTACATTCTCCCTGTGACCTGCGTGGGTTTTCTCCGAAATCATTCGGTTTCCTCCCACACTTCAAAAACGTACAGGTTTGTAGGCTTCTTTACATCGGCGAGACCAAGCGCAGGCTGAACACCTCCGCTCAGTCCGCATTAACCAAGCTGATCTCCCAGTGGCGTAGCACTTCAACTCCCCATCCCATTCCCAATCTGATCTATCTGTCCTGGGCCTCCTCCATTGTCAGAGTGAGGTCCAGTGTAAATTGGAGGAATGGCACCTCATATTTCGCTTGGGCAGTTTACACCCCAGTGGTATGAACATTGACTTCTCTAACTTCAGGTAGCCCTTGCTTTCTCTCTCCAGCCCCTCCCCCTTCAGCCCCCAGCTGCTGATTCAGAAACTCCAAGCCGCTGAGAGTGCGCTTCCGTTCCGACATCTGAGTTCTGATCATCCTGGCAAGAGGGCCTGAACATCAGGCCATCCGTGGCGGCGACTGCGGAGGGTTCCAAGGCCCCGACCACGGGTGAACAATGAGGAAGGTGACTGAACTTTATTGCCTTCCCTTGCAGTGGAGCGTTGATTCCGCTGTTTGGCGATGTTTATGTTAAACTCTATCGTGTATTATGTTCTTTTTATTCTTATGGCTGTATGGTAATTCAAATCTGTAGCAATTGTGGTATGTGACAATAAATGCAACTTGACTTGAACATGAACTTCCCTGTTCTCCCACTAGTCTTACTATCTCCACATACATTTTTTCTCTTTCCTGCCCCCTCACATGATATGTCTGAAGAAGGGTGTCGACCCAAAATGTCGCCCATTCTTTCTCTCTATAGATGCTGCCTCACCTGCTGAATTACTCCAGCATTTTGTGTCTACCTTAGATTTTACCAGCATCTGCAGTTCTTTCTTAAACAGGTTTGTAAGCTAATTGGCTCGGTATAAATTGTCCCTAGTGTGTATACAGTAGTGTTAAAGTGCGGGAATTGTTTGTCGGTGCGGACATGGTGTGCCAAAGGGCCTGTTTTCGCGCTATATCTGTAAAGTAAGTTAAACAAAGATTAAAAACAAAATGAAAGCAAAAAATAAAATTCAAATTAAATCGTTGAACACACAAAGTATTAAAATTAGTATTAGATGAAATCATTGAATACAAAATTAAAGCATCAAACACAAATCATAATAGACTTCATTCAAATATTCAATGCAAATTAAGTCAAAGCCTCAAATAGAAATAAAATTAAAACATCCACCACAATTAGTGGCTTCCTATGTGCTGAAATCTTTCAGCCACCATAAAGTATTGAGGTAAACCACATTAATTTGATGTAGTTGGAAAAGTGGGCAGTTCTCACAATCATTATGAGGGATTGCGTAAATTTAAAACTTAATTCTCTTGAGCAATGAAAATCTTTCAGGCTACAGTAATGCGTGGAAGTTTGAATGATTGAAAGCATTTAAAATCTAGTTTTGAATTGGGGGAATAAAGGTACAAACAGCAACTACTACTACTCGTTTAGTCAAAGAAAAGGTAAACATGATATCAATCATAACCTGTCGAATTACATCGGCACAGTTTTAATCTTTCACGGCAACATTTTGGGCATTGGCTGGAGGTGGGGAACCAGCGTTGTAGACTATTGATCCATAGACACGAGTTCAAATACCACAATGGAGTTTGGAGAATTTAACTTCACAATTTTCACGATTTATAGTAGAATTAGGCCATTTGATCGACTACCCTTCACTGCCAAACCTACCTGTACCCAACACCACCCAGTGCCAGTGATAAAAAAAATATCTAACAGAAATTGCTGGACATCTTTTTAAAACTAGAAGGAATGTCTGATATAAAATCGTTCTGGAGGTTTAATCCCCAAATCTTTAACAACTCACAAGGTTATACATATTTAAAAGAGCAGATGATATTCTTCTTTGAGACAAATGATACACCAAATATTTCACCCTCTTTATGGTGGGAAACTTTTAAGGCATTTATTAGAGGAACTATAATTTCATATCAAGCTTTCCAAAATAAAAATAATAACACTGAACAATTGCAGTTAGAACAAGAAATTAGAGAATTAGATTTAGAAAATGCCAAAGAACCAGCCATAGATAAACATAATAAGATAACAATATTAAAATATAAATTAAATACAATTTTATCAGCAAGAATAATAAGATTATTTCAAATTACAAAACAAGAAAATTTCGAATTTGGTGATAAACCACATAATCTCTTAGCACGTCAACTGAAAAAACGGGAAACAGAAAATACAATCACTAAAATTAAATCAGGTAATGGTGAATTACTAACATTACCTAAAGACATTAATAAAAGATTGGCTCAATTTTACCAAAATCTATATACATCTAAATCTTCTGCAAATAATACTAAAATTACAAACTTCTTGGACAATTGTAATCTTCCAAAACTTACTACGGTGGAACAAGAGGAATTAGGAGCTCAGATTACACTTCAGGAAATAGAAGAAACAATAAATTAGTTGAAGAATGGTAAAACGGCAGGACCAGATGGCTTTAGTAATGAATTCTATAAAAGATTCTATGAAATAATTTCTTCACGCTTACAAAATTTATATATATTGAGGGACATTGAGGGAAGTTCGTGTAGAAATAGCAGGAGCTATGACAGAAATATTTCAAATGTCATTAGAAACGGGAATAGTGCCGGAGGATTGGCGTACTGCACATGTTGTTCCATTGTTTAAAAAGGGTTCAAAGAATAAACAGCAATTATAGACCTGTTAGTTTGACGTCAGTGGTGGGTAAATTAATGGAAAGGATACTTAGAGATAATATATATAAGCATCTGGATAAACAGGGTCTGATCAGGAACAGTCAACACAGATTTGTGCCTGGAAGGTCATGTTTGACAAACCTTCTTGAATGTTTTGAAGCGGTTACTAGGGAAATTGATGAGGGTAAAGCAGTGGATGTTGTCTATATGGATTTCAGCAAGGCCTTTGACAAGGTTCCCCATGGAAGGTTGGTTAAGAAGGTTCAATCTTTGGGTGTTAATGGCGGAGTAGCAAGATGGATTCAACAGTGGCTGAAGGGGAGATGTCAGAGAGTAATGGTGGATGGCTGTTTGTCAGGTTGGAAGCCGGTGACCAGTGGGGTGCCTCAGGGATCTGTGTTGGGTCCACTGTTGTTTGTCATGTACATCAATGATCTGGATGATGGGGTGGAAAATTGGATAAGTAAGTATGCAGATGATACTAAGATAGGTGGTGTTGTGGATAATGAAGTAGATTTTCAAAATCTACAGAGAGATTTGGGCCATTTGGAAAAGTGGGCTGAAAGATGGCAGATGGAGTTTAATGCTGATAAGTGTGAAGTGCTACTTGGCAGGACAAATCAAAATAGGACGTACATGGGCGAGGGGAGGGAGAGGGGAAGAGTGGGGGGAGAGGGGTAGCAGGGAGTGGTGCAAGAGCAAGGGGAAGGGGGTGGGGGGGAGATGGGGGTGAAGAGGGGTGGGGGAGAGAGGGGGTGAAGAGGGGTGGGGGAGAGAGGGGGTGGGAGGGGTGAGGAGAGAGGGAGATGGAGAGGGAGGAGGAGAGGGAGGTGGCGGGGAGAGGAGAGGGGGAGGAAGAGGGGAGGGGAGCGGTGGAGAGAAAGTGGAGGGGGAGAGAGAGGAGAGGGAGAGAGTGGAAGGGATGAGAGAGGAGGGGGAGAGAGAGAGAAAGGGGAGGGAGAGAGGTGGGGAGGGGGAGGGAGAGGGGAAGAGTGGGGAGTGAGCGGGAGTGGGGTAGCAGGGAGTGGTGCAAGAATCGGGGGAAGGGATGGGGGGGAGATGGGGGTGAAGAGCGGTGGGGGAGGGGGTGGGAGGGGAGGAGGGAGGGGTGAGGAGAGAGGGAGAGGTGGAGAGAGAGGGGAAGGGGAGGAGGGGTGGGGAGGGGGTGAGAGAGGTTTCGGGAAGGGATGAGAGAGGGCTGGGGGAGGTGGGAGGGAGGAGGGGGAGGAGGCATGAGGGAGGAGGGAGAGGGGGAAGGGGAGAGAGGGGGAAGGGTGTGGAGAGGGGTAGGGAGTGGGATAGGGGAGAGAGAGGGAAGAGTGTGGAGGGAGGGGAGAGTGGTAGGGGGAGGGGAGGGAGAAGAGTGGGGAGGGAGGGGGAAGGGAGGGGGTGGGGAAGGGGTGGGGAAGGGTGGGGGATGGGGGAGAGAAGTAGAAGAGTGGGGAGGGAGGGGGCGAGAGCGGTAGGGGGAGTGGGGAAGTGGGCGAGAGGGAGGGGGTTAGGGGGGAGTGGTAGAAGAGGGAGAGAGGGGTAGGGAAAAAAGGGGTGGGGAGAGAGAAGGGGGGTGGGGGAGAGAGGGATGGGGTGGGATGAGGAGGGGGAGAGGGAGAGGGGTGAGGAGAGGTAGATGGAGAGGGGGAGGAGAGAGGTGTGAGAGAGGGGAGGGAGAGAGAGGTGTGAGAGAGGGGGGAGGGAGGGGAGGGGGGAGATGGGGTAGGGGAGAGAGGGGGAAGAGTGTGGAGGAAGGGTGAAGAGTGGGTGGGGGGAGAGAAGGAATGTGGGTGGGGGAGAGGGATGGGGGTTGTGGGAGAGAGGGATGGGGTGGGAGGCGTAGGGGGAGGGAGGCGGAGGGGGGGGGAGAGGGGTGAGGAGAGGGAGATGGAGAGGGGGAGGAGAGGGGTGGGAGGAGAGAGGGATGGGAAAGGGTGAGAGAGGTGTGGGGGAGGGGGGAGGGAGGGAAGGAGGGAGATGGGTGGGGGAGGGAGGGGGGAAGAGTGTGGAGGAGGGGGAGAGAGGGGAAAGAGTGAGGAGGTAGTGAGGGAGGGGGAGGGGTAGGGACAGTCCATCTATTCCCCACTCCCTATCACCCCCAATCCTCTTTCTCACAAATGATCACGCACTTCAACACAGGCTGCGGTGGGGGGGTGGGGGGGGCTGGGGCAAAGGCAGATGTAAATGAGATCCATTCCGATTGGACATCTGTGAGGGATGGCATTGTGACATCACACAATGGAAGGTGCTGGAACATCAGGCGGGGGAGGGGGGGCTGGGGCTGGTGCTAGGGCAGATGTAAAAGAGATCCGTTCTGATTGGACATCTTTGAGCATTGGGCATTGTGACATCACACGATGGAACGTTCACCAACATTCTATGGGTGAGAGCAGTTTGATTGTTTTAAGATTTTGAAAAATTGGGGGGGTGGGGGGGAAGGATTTTATTAAAAATTGTGTACGTAAAAACGTCTAAACGTAATGAGGAGCACCTTTGTGAATGTACAAGCGTATCGTATGGCGAAATGGAAAAAACGGCGGCGTCTGAGGGTCCGGTTTTGGCGGAGCAGGGAATCAAAGGGCGAAAATCTTATCTGAAAAAAAAAACGGAATGTGACACCAGCCGGCAACCGGACGGCGGTCAGCAGACACACACAGAGTTTTAAAAGTATATAGATAAAGATATAGATAAAGTATATAGATAAAGACACCTGTCCATGTTCACTCGGCAGGTCAGGCAACATCGCTGGAGAACATGGATAGGTGTCATTTCGGGTTAAGATTCTAATTCAATATTTCTTAATTATCTTAATTTTCCAAAAATCCCCATCAGTCTCTGTTGTGGCCTGAATGTACACAGTAATTGTGTCTCCTCAGGCATTGTGAAGTTTCATCATATTTTGTCTGTCCTTAATGTGACTTCTGGGCCACTTTCACCCCTAAAGTGGCATCTGGTGCCCTGCCTTCCCAATTTCTGGAGAGCATACTCGAAAAAAGAAGAGGTTTGCTCTCAGGAACTTCTTCTTCTTGCGTATGGCATGCACAGCTTAAAGTTGTAGGTTATCTTGTTCTATTTGATCTTTTGTGCACGTCGAGTTGATTACATTAGTTGAAACAGGATGGACCAAGTGACAGTTGCAATCTCCCACCCCCCTCTCTGGATGATGGACATGTGAAGTTCAACTCACACATAGAGCATAGGACATAGACTTTAGAGATGCAGCGTGGAAATAGGCCCTTCAGCCCAGCAAGTCCACGTTGACCAGAGATCACCCCATTCACTAGCATGAGACAATTTACAATTTTACTGAAGCCAATGAACCTACAAACCTTTGGAGTGTGGGAGGTAACCAGAGCATCCAGAGAAAATACACGTGGTCACAGGGAGAACGTACAAACTCCATACAGACAGGACCTGTGGTCAGGATCAAACCCAGGTCTCTGATGCTGTAAGGCAGCAGCTCTACGGCTGTGCCACTGTGCCAATCCTAGAACAAGTCTATCAGCCCACATTGTTCTTGCAGACAGGGCCAGCCTTAAGCCAATTGGACCAATTGCTCCCAATTGGGCCCTGCGCCTAAGGGGGCCCCGTGCTAGAGTAATCTACTCTCAGCTCGGGTAGATCTACTCTGGGTGGAGGGGGGAGAGAGGGGTGGAGAGAGAGTAGAGGGGTGGAGGGGGAAGAAAGGGGTAGATGGGGAGGGGGGGTGTGAGGGCGAATGGAGAAGGGGGAGGTGGGCCGTTACCTCACGGTCCCGGGGCAATGCTCCCGCCCCTCCAGTCACCATGCTTCACTCACACAGCCATGGCTCAACCCCTCTCTCTCCCCGGGGAAATGTGGGCCGGGCCGGGGGTTGGAGTAACGTTTACAAACCTCGGCCTCACGTCACACCCGTCCGCCCGGACCCCAGCATCCGCTCCTGCCGCCAGCCCTCTCCTTCCCCCCTCCCTTTTCTCCTTCCCTCCCTCCTTCCTCTCTCTCTTTTCCTTCTCTCCTTCCCTCCCTCCCTTCTTTCTCTACTTCCCTCACTCCCTTCTCTCCTTCCTCCTTCCCTCCCACACACACACATCACGCACAGACATCTAACACACACACACATCCTAAGTTAGGATGGGGTAGAAGCCCACATGGTAGGATGGGGCTGAAGCCCAAAATGTTATGCCTGGACTGGTTTTTCACCAATTGGTTTTCCAGGATCTAGTTAATTAATTTAAAAAACAAATTCATTTCACAGTCACTAAAACAAGTGCTTTTTAAGCGCACATTTTGATTACTTTCCATTCTACCATAGAGATATAAAGTCTATAATAGACTTTATTTATATTTATATGATTCTGCAGACCTTGGCTGGGAACCTGGGGCTCACCTAAATTGTTCCCAATTGAGCCCCGCAACTCCTAAGGCCGGCCCTGCTTGCAGACGATGATGCCAACTTAAACTAATTCTGCCTACACATGGTCCATATCCCTCCATTCCTCGTCTGTTCAAATGCCTCTCAAACATCACAACTGTATCTGTGTCCACCAACTCCTCTGTCAACGCCATCACTCTCTTTGTGAATTCAAACACGGGTTGGTATGTGCCGGGCAAAGAGAGGGGCAGCTATAATACCCCACCATTGCTAAATGATCCATTATGCTGCAAACCTGGACAATCCCAGGCAACACCAATTTTTCTAGCCTATTGTTTTTGATACCGAAGCATCGTAAATGAAGCAAGCAAGCTCCAGTTCTGTCAAAAATTGCTTCATTTAATCAGACATACCAGACTTGTGTTTACAAAAACGTACAAGACGGACATTATTCCAACTGGTATTGTCCAATGAAAAGCAAATGCATCCCATGAGATCGCCACTTACCTTGCCATTCAGACTGTGAAGCTACATGAGGGACAAGTTGTTGATCATTATGGATTCTTAAACAACTTTCAATGAAATGAAGAGGTCAGTTTTCACTTCTTGCTTTTTATATGTGACATTTGTTTCTCATTGTGGCTTAAATGTACACTATCAATTTGGTTTTCACTCCAGTGGATGTGCACTGGCTTGACATCAAATTATTGAATTATTCACAAAGAAGAAAGGCCATTTTGCTGATTAGACATTTGCTGAACAGGCACTTCAGCCCACCAACTGCATTCCAACCATCAACCATCCACTCAGGCATTTTTTCGGGATGCTTCACAGCACGGTTAGAGAACAAGCTCCATCCAAGACCGCACGAAATTGCAGAGATTTGTGGATGCAGCCCAGACCATCACATAAACCAACATCCCTTCCATTAACTCAATTTTCACCTTGCTTCGGCAAGGCCAACAACATAATTTAGGCACCCCGGCCACTCCTTCTTCTCCCCTCCATTGGGTAAAAGGTATAGAAGTATGAAAATGCACACCTCCAGATTCAAGGACAGTTTCTTCTCAGATGTTAGCAGGCAACTGAACCATCCTACCAACAACTAGGGATTAGTCCTGAACTACTATCTACCACATTGGAGACCCTTGGACTACCTTTGATCAGACTTTACTGACTTTATCTTGCACTAAATGTTATTCATGATATATCCAGGTTCATAAGTTCATAAGTGGAAGGAGCATAATTGGACCATTCGGCCTATCAAGTGTACTCTGCCATTCAATCAAGGCTGATGTATCTTTCCCTCTTAACCCAATTCTCCTGCCTTCTCCCCATCACCCCTGACACCTGTACTAATCATATACTAATCATGGTTCTTCATCAGACTTGCATAACCCCAATCCTACCTCGGCAAAAGAAAACTATGGACCAGCTCTTGCATTACCATGGATTTATTTTCTAATTATTTTTGCACCAATGTCTTGTTTTCAGCACAGTTTTTTTAATTTTTACTGTCTTGTAGAATTTGTGTAATTTATGTATAATTTATGTTTTTACATGTTGTCTGTGTTTACATGTCCTAGGTGCTGCTGCAGGCAAAATTTTCATTGTACATGTACTTGGTTAAAAACGGTTTAGCAGATATTACTGAAATGCATGCAAACAGAACAAGCTTAGCTAGGCCCATTGCTATTGGATAATTGTCATTAGTACAGAGGTGCAGTGAAACATTTTGTTTGCCATACATCAATTCATACCATACATGAGTAAAATCAAGCCTTATGCAAGTATAACAGGTAAGGGAAATAGAAAGTGAACTGAGTAAAGAATATTGTGTCTCAGTGTTTTACTGTAACTCTACAGTTAAAGTGTATGGTTTGCAATGAGATAAGTTGGGATATTGGGACAAACTCTAGCTCATGGGAGGACGGTAGTCTGATAACAGTAGCGAAAAAAATTGTTCCTGAATCTGATGGTACATGCTTTCGAGCTTTAATATCTTCTGTCTGATAGGAGAGTAGAGAAGAAGGAATGACCAGGGTGTAAATGGTTTTGATTATGTTCACATTGGTCAGAATAGACTAGTTGGACTGAAGCGCCTACTTCATCGCTGTTTCTATCACTCTATGGTGATAGAGTGCCCAGTGCGTAGAACCCAGTGCACAGAACTTTGCATATAAAACTTTGAGAGAATGTGGGATTGCCCTTTCCCTTGCATCCTCCATCTCCTCTGTGACTAAGAACATGTAATTTACTGCTATGTAGCTGCAATGGAAAGAGTGCTTTTAATGTTTAATGCTTTTTCCTAAAGCTACACAACAAAGCGTCAAATGTGTTTGATTATTGTATGTACCGGCAATAGAACAATTAAATTCTTACTTGCTGCAGCATGGTAATGCGATAGCACACACCTGACTCTCAGTGTAAAGATGAGTTTCGACCCAAAATGTCACCCATTCCCTCACTCCAGAGTTGCTGCCTGTCCCGCTGAGTTACTCCAGCATTTTGAGTCTATCTGGCGCATAAATAAATATATAAATAATCGATAATACATAAAATTAATTTCAGTAATATTAGGTAATCATAGTAAAGCAAAACCAAAGGCCAAGAAGATCATAGTTGCTGAGAACGGTTTAGGTTTATTATTGTCACATGTACCAAGGTACAGTAAAAAGCTTTGTGTTGCGCACGATGCAATCAATTTTGATAATGCTACACATAAATATAATCAAGCCAAACTTAAGTGCAAGATGTAGAGAGAAGTAAGATTTTAAAAAGTAGGGCGATTGTACCGGATGATAATAGACCCTCCTCAGGGACCAACGCACAAACAGCCTTGGGTTGTGGTTAGTGGTTAGCGTTAGGAGATGAACAGAATTACGCAAGATGCCATCAAGAAGCACACAGTTTTAGTGTTTGTTTCTGGTTGAATGCCATCCCCTAATGCAGTCTCAAATGGTCTTTGGGCCAACTTTGCAATCTTTTTTGAAGCATGGCTCTGTTTTGGCAAGTTGAAAATAGAAGCATTCTAATCATAGGCAATTATTTTATTAAGGATGCAGCAGCATTGTGGTTTTGTTACTGGACTAGTAATCTTAGCGAATCTTAACGAAAGATGCTTGAATTCCATCACAGAGCAAAATAAGTTAGTCGAATAAATTCCAAGCTGCATCAATCTCTATCAGAAACCCTTCATGAACAGCTGGAGAACACATCCAAGGACATTTGTTACCTTTTTCTAGTCTAGCCTGTGAATGAGTTGAAACCCACAGCAATGTTATTGACCTCGAACTGCCTTCTGGAATAGGCCAGCTAGTCATTCAATTCTCGGGCAATTAAGGATGGGTGAAATATGTTGGTTTTGGCAGGCACATTCACATTCCATGAATAATAAAAAAAAGACAGATTCTGAAGACATGATGCCTCGGAGCGACTGGGCTATCGGCTGACATGAGGGAGAAATGTCGGGAATCTGCATCAGAAAATGGCAGATGCAAGCAGACAGGCTGTTCTTAAAGGAAGACGTTTCTGAACATGAAATGAGAGGAACGCTGTTGGAATCCTGTCAGCCAGCTAACCAGATATTGTAAAAACACAGTCAAGAGTGTTTTATTGTCATATTGTCAACAGAACAATGACATTCTTATTTGCAGCAGAGCAAGTCAATTAAATAAAAGGAGGCTGAAAACAATCAGGAATCTTGCAATTCCTGGAAGGAGAAAAGGTGGTCCGCTCATCCAAGTACTGGGAAAAGCACCAACCAACATTTTGCAATCAATCACACGGGCTAATATTCCCAGCCAGCAACCTCACTACCAGCTCATGCTCCAAACCGACGGCTGGGACAGTTCACCAAACCAACGATCTGGGACCAATATTCCCCACAAAAGGCCCAGCGGAACATTTTTAACCAATTCCCCTGCCGACATGCCTGACCAGCTTTTCTACACTCTGGAGATTAGGGCTCTCAGATTCTGAGAGCTGTCAAGTTGCTTCTTCTCTCTCTGGAGATTGACAACGAAGGAGATTATTCTGAAGCTGAAAGTCTATGGATTTGCCAACTTGTGAATGCACAACGACTAGGTACATTTGAGACTGAGATTGAGAGGCCTGGGCACATGAGAGGATGTGAGGTTTCGGTGACGAATCTGACCGGGGGTAAATATCAACGTGACCTTGCAGTGTGCAGGGTCAGAATTCAGTAACCCCCATACTCTATTCCTGCCATATTTAGTCCATTCAGTGTCTTCAGAAAATTCTCCTGTTTTCTCATCGAAAGTCAACACCACAGACTAATAATTGAGATCAGAGTGCACAGGCACCACTCTGCCATCCGGCCTTCGCCATGAGCTAGGCCATAACCTCAGTCGCTTCCTGGGCGAAATGCATTGGTATTGGTTGATTATTGTCACAGTCACTGAGATACAGTGAAAAACTTTGTTTTGTCTGCCATCCAAGTAAATTATCAGTGCAAATAAGCAGAGTGAAGAATAGTGTGTAACAGTTGCAGAGAAAGTGCAGACAAAAACAAATGTCGGATACGCAACAGGGTAGATTGGAAGATTGGAAATTCATCCCTGGCATATATGAGAGGTCCGTACTGGAGTCTGGTAGTCAGGTTATGTCATGTTCGTTGTCATGTGAACAAGTACAGTGAGGTATATGTACAGTGAAAATCTGCTTGCAACAGCATTACAGGGTCGAAGACTCAGACAATACCCATAATCATAAATTATACGAGACAATGAAAAAAAAAACTGAGGAAAAAAGAAGACATTAATGCAAAACTAAAACAATTCGAATCCATAGTAGTACCTGTGGTGGTCTGTAGTTTTCCAAGGCTGAGGAGGGATTTGGATATCTTCAGGAAGAAGCTTCCAAATGCAGACATAGAGACCAGTTTATATGGGACATCTTGGTTGACATGGACAGGTTGGCCTGAAGGGTCTGTTTTCATGCTGTATGACTCTATGACTCAAAGCAGTTTTTTAATTTGGTGGTACGTGTTGTCAAGCTTTTGTATCTTCTGCCTGGCAGGAGAGGAGAGAAGAGTAAATGACGAAAGGAAGAGAGAATGGAAACATTCTTGCAGTTATCCACTTTCCAGTATACCATCTAAATATTTTTTTAAATTCTTTATTCATTTATTTCTCAGGATTTTGTGCTTGTTGGCAACTTCAGCATTTAATTCAGCATCAAGAAGCAGCTCAAACGATAATGTGGCATCACTCCTGGATGAGCTGAATGCATTCTACGCTTGCTTCGATAGGGAGAATACTTATGTGTCTCCTTGCGCCCCCATGGTATTGCAAGGCTGATGCTAGAAGATCCTTCAGGAGAGTAAATATCTGGACCTGACGGCGTACATGGTCGTGTTCTCAAAACTTGTGTGGACCAACTGGCTGTAAATACAGGTATCTTCAATCTTTCATTACTGAGGATTGAGGTTCCTACCCGCTTTAAAAGGACATCAATAATTCCGGTGTCCAAGAAAAATAAGGTGACATGCCTCAATGACTACTGACTGGTGGCACTAATGTATGTGGTGATGAAGTGCATCAATTCCTACCTCAGCAAGAACCTGGATCATTTACAGTTTGCCTGTTGCTACAATAGATCAAAGGGGACGCAATCTCGCTGGGGGTGTAATCTCACATGGCAATAGCTGAGGAGAGGCTGAGAGTGAGGTAGGAGTTAGAGAATGGGAACGCCCATGCCTGTAGGAGGCATGATACTGGGGAAACCAGTTTTCACAATGTAGCTAAGGCCTTAGTTCCTAACAAAAAATGGAACGTCATCGTGTGCCAAACCACAGGTGACCTGATTTATTGGAATCAGCAACCCTTACCCATTGCCAGATGTGCAGAAGCTAAGTCAGTATTCCACTGGCAAGGAAAGCAAAGAAGTGTGAGTTAGTCTCCTGCATATCTATGAACTTCTCACATGGAGCTGCTCCAAAAGCTTTTAAGTTTCTGTTCTTGAACCATGGTGGAAGAGGAGCATTTTGGGGGTCTCAGTGACATGATTTTCCTTCCCTTCCCTGCCTGTATGCCTCTTCTATATGTGACTCTAGGCACCCTGTTTACCTCTGCTTCTAACAAACAATGTGTGGCATCTGCAAAATGTACCGTAGAATGTACTCCTAAAACACGTTACCTCCACCACTGCGAAGGATAAAACACAGACGAATATCACCTGCAGGTTCCCCTGCAAAACCTGCCATGTCCTTGCCAGGAAATATATTACCAAACTTTCACCGTCACAAGGTCTCCAACCTAAAATTCCCTCCCCGACATTTGGTACACCTACCCTCAGGTAAAGGCTTAAGAATGTGACTCCCCCTCACCTTCTCAAGATCATAGAACATCGGACATAGAACGGTACAGCACTGAAATGGGCCCTTTGGCCTGCAATTTTTATGCCAAGCAAGATGCCAAATTAATTGATCTCATCTGCCTGTACATGATCCATATCCCTCTATTCCCTGCACTTCCATGTGCCTATCTAAAATCCTTTTGAATGCCACTATCCTATCTGCCTCTGCCATCACATCTAGCAATGTTTTCCAGGCCCCCACCACTCACTGCATAAAAAACATGTCCTGCATACCTCCATTAAACTTCCCCCCTCTCACCTTATAGCTATGCCCTCTAATGTTGGACATTTCCACCCTGGGATAAAGGTTCTGACAGTCTACCCTATATATCCTATATATACCTATATATACCCTGCCCGAATATATCTATTATGGATGGGCAATAAATAATAGCCTTAACATTTATATCTTATAAGAATGTATTTAAAAAAACCTGCTTAATATCAACAAACCTATCTTCTAGGGTCAGGAGGACATCCATGGGAGGTGGTGCAGATGCTGGGAGAAGACATTGAGGGTACCAGGACCCTAAGAAAGTGAGTACTTTTGAATTATTTTATCTTGATTTGACCAGGCTTCTTTGAACTGTCGACCTTTAGAAATATCAGGTTGTTATAAGACAGCCACTATCCCAGCACAACACAACCCATGATGTGAAAGCAGATTCAAATCCTTCTACATTTCTTATATTTCTACCGATTCAAAATGCAATGTTCAGCTCCAAATTAATTCATAATTGCTTCAAGTTCTTAATGATAAATATTAAATTATGGATTCTTCTGAATGAGATATGCAGTTAAAATCAGCTTGGAGTGCTACCTGGTTTTAAACGGCATAAATATTTTTATTCGTTACGCAACATTTATTACCCAGATAAAACTGAAGTAAAGTGATATGGTGGGAAACAATTCACGTCAAGTTTATTGCCATATGGTGAGGTGCGTGTACAAGGAATTTTTTGCTTGGAGCAACATCAGAGGCACAAACTCAGAAAACGTGCAGAATAAAATATATATACATAAATCAGCATAAATTCTACCAGACAGTAAAAAGAAACTACACAAAAAATACATTATTACAAAAGACAATTAGAAAACAAATATATACAATAGGTGATCCAAAATGTTCATTGCTGAAGTAGGATTAGGCCTATGCACTTCAGTAAAAAACTAATAGTTGTGGGTAAATAATTTCCTGAACCCGATGGTGTGGGATTTGAGGCTTCTGTATCCACTGATGGATGGCAGCAGTGAGAAGAGGGCAAGTCCTAGGTGGTGGGCATCCTTACCCACAGATACCATTTTCTTGAGGCAGTGTCTCATATAGATGCTCTTGATGGTGGATAGATCTATGCTCCTCAAGAACCCAGCTGAGTCCAACACTCTCTGCAGCATCTTGCATTCCTCTGTGTTAAACTTGCTGTATACCATATATCAGAACGTATACATTCTACAATACAGATCAGTAGATGTTTGTTAGTGTATCTGGAGTCACTCCCACACCTGCCACCTGTCTTCCAGACATTCCAGACCCTTCTCAATTTGGGTACAGGAAAAATAGATCTTTGTAGGATACCGTCTTGCTTGCAAGTGGATCACCTTAACAATATGTCAGGATGCTATTCAATGACTAGCTCAGCCTTCAGTGCCATAATATGTAGGAAGGAACTGCAGATGCTGGTTTAAACTGTTAATCTTGGCTAAATTGGACCAGCCAGGACTTCAAAATGGGGTTAAGTTTCAGGGTTTGCTGGGAGATTTGGTCAAATTAGAATTGCTCTCTGCAGAGATGGGACAGGCTGCGAGAGGTGCCAGGGAGTCTGGAACTTAGATACATTTGCAAGCAAAGAATGGGAAGCCTTGCAAACCCAGTCAAACTGGTACTAAATGCATAGACGTGATTGGATGGCTGCAAACCAGACATACACCCTGTAAATAGCTTGTAAATAATGTTGCAGAGTCTGACTTTGCTAAGTGTTGATTGGATGGGGTGTTGTGCCTTGTCTGAGCTTTCTGTTAATCAGGATAAATGTTTCCAAGTTGACTTCATCTTGAAGTCCGTTGTAAATACAATGTATTGAACTGTTGTATCATTGGGTTAGGGAAATATCTGTTATGTTTGGGGTTAATCGATATTTGTAATTGGGTGATTAAGAGACAACCCCCGTGTGGGTTCGGCCCTCAAGTTTGCGGGGCATATGGTCACGAGGGTCAGGGTCCATTTTCTGGAAGAGCTCTAAGGACCACGTACCCTTCTGGAGTGCCTCTGTCTGCACGAGGCCTAGAGGGTGTGGAGCTGTTTTGTTCGCGGGTGCAGAAATCGGCGCCACTGTGCGGTTTTCGCATTCATTTTTGGCATCTCGCCAGTCGAAGCGGATCAATCTTTCGTGCGCTTGGGGAAAGTGTCTAAGCGAGATAATTAGAACAGAGTCTAGCAAGCTCGGGGGAGTGATTAGCACGCCTTTAGTTGGAGGCCCATAAAACTAGGCCTGGGTTAGAGGCCTTGGTAGGGTTGGATGTAGGCCCAGTCCTTGGTTAGACGCCTAAATTGGTCATAGTTTGGCAGACTGCAGCTGCCTTTAACAAGAGCCTAGCACACTTCATTTGGGTGAGGGATGGCCCAAGGGTAGGCCTGGTGCCTAAATTTGGAGGGATATTAAAGGCAGGTCTTATCATCAACGGATCGCTGCCGTGAGTGTGAATTGAAAAGCTGTGCTTTCAAAAACTGCATCGATAATTCACAGCGCGAAGCGGCAAGGTGCTGGATCCTCGGTTCTTAGCAGAGAGGTGTGTCTGTGAGTAAGTATCTGAGTCCTGAGTAACGGACGAGGAGCTTCGAAAAAGTACCGAGCTTGGATAAACTGGGTATAGATTGGCTGGAATACTCTAGTTTGTTCAAGAAAATTCAAATTGAGCAATAAGGCGAATAAGAAGGTCAAGAAAATGGCTAGTTGGGAAAAAGGGATCACTAAACTTGGATTAGAACTAAAAGATGGTAAAGTGGATCGACATCCAGGTGGTGATCGGAACAGGAGTGGAGAACAAGGGGAAGGTGGATCACCTGGAAGAAAAGGAGTCCCTGTAAAATTAAAAATGATGGTTGGTGTTGATCTCGAGGGCGAAGAAGATGAGTATTTAGAGGAGTGGACAAATGCTAACGTCAGTGGAAGTTCACAGCTCCCACCATGTTCCTCTTGCGCTTCCCAGGCTTCATTAGCACCGTGTATGACTTGCGTCTGTAATAAATATTTTAGATATGTGGAATCTATAACAACTCCGGCAGATTCTACATCTGAACAGGTTTTGCCACAGCAGATACAGAAGTACCAGGTCGTTCAATCTTATCCACGCCATGGATTCTTAGAACAGCTTGTATTGGAGCCTACCAGGGAGAAGGCAATTCTAGATTTAGTGTTATGTAATGAACCGGATTTGATAAAGGACCTTGAGGTTAATGAGCCATTAGGAGGCAGTGACCATAACATGGTCAAGTTTAATCTACAATTGGAGAGGGAGAAGAGTAGATCGGAGGTGTCAGTGTTGCAGTTGAATAAAGGGGACTATGGGCCATGAGGGAGGAGCTGGCCAAAGTTGACTGGAAACATACACTAGCAGGGATGACAGTGGAACAACAATGGCAGGTGTTTCTAGGAATAATACAGAAGGTGCAGGATCAGTTCATTCCGAGGAGGAAGAAAGATTCCAAGGGGAGAAAGGAATGACCATGGCTGACAAGGGATGTCAGGGACAGTATAAAAATTAAATCGAAGAAGTACAACATAGCAAAGATGAGCGGGAAGCAAGAGGATTGGGTAATGTTTAAAGAACAACAGAAGATAACCAAAAAGACAATACGGGGAGAAGAGATGAGGTACGAACGTATGCTAGCTAAGAATATAAAGCAGGACAGTAAAAGCTTCTTTAGGCATGTGAAGAGGAAAAATGTAGTTAACCCTTGAAGACCAAAAAAGGTGAATTTATTAAGGGGAACAAGGAGATGGCAGATGAGTTGACCAGGTACTATGGATTTGTCTTCACTAAGGAGGACACAAAAAATCTTCCTGATATAGTAGTGGCCAGATGATCTGGGGTGACAGATCAGGCGCATGTGGCAAGGAATAAAATCCATTGCTGATTACCATAAAGTCAACACCCCCCCCCAGACAATGCCTCCCTTCCTGACGAGCTAAACCATTTCTACGCCCGCTTTGACCGGGACAACAAAACTCCAGCCATCAAAGTTGCTCCACCCCCGCATGAACAACACCTCAGTCTCTCCACCTCTGCTGTACAAGATGCACTGAGCAAGGTGAATGAGCACAAAGCTGCCGACCCCAATAGCATCCCCGGGCGGGTGCTCAGGGCATGTGCTGGACAACTATCCCTGGTCCTCACTGACATTTTCAATCTGTCACTGGCCAGGGTATCGTCCCCACTTGCCTCAAGACATCTACCATTGTGCCAGTGCCCAAACAATCAGCGACAGGGAGTCTCAACGATTTCCGGCCAGTGGCACTCACCCCTGTCATAGCCAAGTGCTTCGAGCGGCTGATCTTGGCTCACCTTAAAGCCAGCCTCCCCCCCACATTGGACCCCCATCAGTTTGCCTACCGGACCAACAGGTCTACAGAGGATGCCATATCGGCGGCCCTACACTCTGCCCTGACCCACCTGGACAGTAATAACACCTACATCAGGCTGCTGTTCATTGACTTCAGCTCCGCCTTTAACACTGTCATACCCGCTAGCTTGATCACCAAACTCAGCGGTCTTGGCATCTCCACTTCCCTCTGCAATTGGACACTGGATTTCCTCACTAACAGACCACAGTCTGTTAGGATCAACAACCTCACCTCCTCCACTATAACACTGAACACTGGCGTGCCACAGGGCTGTGTGCTCAGTCCTCTCCTCTACTCTCTCTTCACCTATGACTGCATCCCTAAGTTTAGCTCCAACGCCATCATAAAATGTGCCGATGACACCACGGTGGTAGGACTGATCAGCGACAACGACGAGTCAGCCTACAGGGAGGAGGTCCAGCACCTGACAACCTGGTGTGCCAATAATAACCTCGTCCTCAACTCCCAGAAGATGAAGAAAGTCATTGCCGACTTCAGGAAGAACAGAGGGGGCAGACACACCCCCATCCATATAAACGGGACTGAGGTGGAGCGGGTCTCCAACTACAAATTCCTCGGGGTACACATCTCGGAGGATCTGTCCTGGTCCCTCAACACCTCCAAGCTGATCAAAAAGGCGCGGCAGGCCTTTACTTCCTGAGGAGGCTCAACAAAGCCCACCT
The DNA here is from genome assembly GCA_035221665.1 of Okamejei kenojei. Taxonomy (NCBI): domain Eukaryota; kingdom Metazoa; phylum Chordata; class Chondrichthyes; order Rajiformes; family Rajidae; genus Okamejei; species Okamejei kenojei. The sequence goes on from CM069138.1 coordinate 27,604,426, forward strand.
GTCCCCCCTGATCCTGACCAACTTCTACCGATGCACCATTGAAAGCATCCTGACCACCTGCTTTACGGTATGGTACAGCAGTTGCACCATAGCAGACAGGAAGGCACTACAACGGGTGGTGAAAACCGCCCAGCACATCATCTGTGCCCCGCTCCCTGCCATGGATGCCCTCCACCAAAAACGGTGTCTGAGACGGGTTGGGAAGATCATCAAGGACCCCTCCCACCCTAACCATGGACTGTTTGCCCTCCTACCATCGGGGAGGCGGTACAGGAGCCTCAGGTCCCGCACCAGCAGGATGAGGAGTAGCTTCTACAATAACACCATCGCACTGCTGAACTCGGAGTCCCACCGATAGATTTCCACATCTGTATTTATTTATCTGTATTTACCTATATATTGCTATCACTTCGTACTGTCACTAAACTGCATTTCGTTGTACCCATACTTGTATCTGTGCAATGACATTAAAAGTTACCAGAAGAAAACAACTGCGGAGACAACCCACACACACCGGTAACCATGGAGGTAGGTGGGTCTGGTTGTCTTAAAAAAACATTGCATGTCCGATTCATTAAAGTTGGGGGACGGTTGCACTTGTTTCATCATGTGTGCTGCACCTTTACCTCTGAACTTTTACATACTCGGAAGTATTCAGAATTACAAAATTGAATTTGTATACGAACTACCGTCCCAGTTCAGCATACGCCTAGCAGGAAGTTCATACTTCACAAAAAGAGAGAACAGCAGGCCATGCTGAACTGTTAAGACTAAACACAAAAGGGATTGAGAAAACAATCAGAGAATTTCAAGAGTTCATATCAAATATATTTATAAAAACTAAAAAGATGGTGGTTGCCGTATCATTACAGATTTGACCGAACTAAATACTTCCGTTCAGTATGGCCCATTTCAAAATAGACACGTTTGTCACACACAGGGTCATCGTAAATACCTGATATTTATCTGGATGGGACAGCTATGGCAGTATGCCTTATCCAATGGGTTGTCATCAGCACCCAGGCTATTACAAATTCATTAAAACCAGCTTTAGCATACTTATAAAAACATAACCATATCGTCATGGCTTACCTTGATGATATTTCATTGTAGGTGAAAATTGGAGCTGGCTACATTGGTGGTATCAGCCACAACACAGAGATTTAATGTACATCCAGATAAGTCAAAATTGGAACCCTCCACTACTTGGATTATTTGGGGTTCACTATTGACTCTGTTCATATGTCTATCACCTTGCCACCAAACAAAGTGACAGACTTGATGGGAGTATGCAAAAGCCTCACTGGCATCAGGGAACCATCCATTCGGCAAGGAGTAAGAGTGATTGGGAAATTGGTGGCTGCGTTCCCAGCAGCACAATTGGACCACTCCATTATTAAAACCTGGAAGAGGAAATTTTAGCTCTCAAAAAATCATGCAGGCCATTTCAATAGGCCTATGCAACTACCAGGGAAAGTAAATCAGAATTAAACTGGTGGATAGAAATGTTCAATATTATCCTAACCCCATCACCCCATTCTATATCCCTAGGGTACATTACAGACTGAGCCAGTGCTAAAGGTTGGGGAGCAACTAATACCACAAGTTGTGGTGGCAGATGAGTGCAAAAAATTATTCTGTTTAAAGCACTAGCAATTAATTATCTAGAATGCTGGGAGCATTTCATGGACTCGGGGCCTACTGCTCAGATGAGCACCAGTTGCATGTACGGTACAAATTGATACACAGTGGGGGCCTATATATAATCATATGGGTGAAATAAAGTCGATATCATGTGATGAATTGCCTATTAATTATCTGGCACTGGTGTCTTGGGAGAGAGATTTGGATCTCAACCACTAACCTTCCAGGTAAGCTAAATACAGTGGCAGACACCAGGTCACGTAAATTCACGACAACATTAAATGGATGTTGGATCGGAAAGTGTTTACAGATATTATAGACCGGTATGGACACCAGATATCGACCTTTTTTCCATCCAACTAATTCATCAACTACCAACATATGTTGCTTGGAACCAGACCCAGGGGCAGCAGCGATGGACGATTTCTCGCTGATTGGGGGGGGGGGGGATTTGTTTTGCTATGCATTTTCCCCTTCTGCCTCATCAGGCGAGTCTTACAATAATTAAAACAAGACGCCGCAATGGGTACCATGGGTTCCCACAGTACAAAGTGGTCTCAGAAACCCTGCATCTGGATCAACAACGGCCAAGGAGGTTGGCACACCACCGTGGCGGGAAAGTATCTGTGCCATGACTGTATGAACTTGTCGATTTGCAGTTTCTGAACAGGCCATTTTGGGATACGGACTCTTCGACAGGACGATCAATGCCATCTCAGCTTCGTGCAGGGAGTCCACGAGAAGACAGTACCTGACATATGTCAGAAAATGGGAAGTTGTTCAGCACCAGGACGAACACTAACTTATGACTCAGCCACCAACACTGAAGTGCTGGAGTTCTGGCCACCCTTCATTTCGATGAAGGATTGAGTTACAGTGCCATATTGTGCAAGGAGTGCCCTATCTAATATCTGGGCAGAGGGAGTGATCACCTGGCTATAGGATCACACCCACTAGTACCTAAACGAATGAGGGGTATTTGTACTCTATTCCCCCAGGCCCAGATACACCTATATATGGGAATAGGTAGTACACCATGTTACGAGCGATGGACACCAATATCGGGGCTTCACTCTGGACAAACTAATATTCTAGATGGGAATGGATTATGCACTTGGATCAGCACAACGGGTCCAGTCCTTACACAAGCTAGAATAGGACGTCATGTCTGTCACAAATGGCAGATAACCTGCTACATACAGGGGTACTTAAACAAGACTGAGCCCGTTTTTTTGGACCGCAATATTAGAGAGTTCTGGCCTATACTGCAGATAGAGAGTCCGGGGGGCCCTTCTGCCATAGCAGTGATGACACTCATATTTTCGCTCCAATCTACAGTCACCAAGACACTTATGGGCACGGAGAGAGAGAGCTTCTCTCATTAAGCCATTAAATGCCCTCACCTAAGGTCACAGTGTAACAAACCGCCATATCCAGATGGTTCGGGGTGGTATTACGTGCAGTGTGTGAATACTAATGTTTCAGATCTCACCTCCAACAGGGGCTGGCAATTTCTTATCCGGGACGCTAGGATGATGGGAGTTCCTAATGGACACACAATCCTTGCCACAAGCGGGGTGTGAGCAATGAACGCATTTCAAGCATTATACATAAACCCCGTGCCGCATCCTCTGAGACGTTTATGCAGGAAAAATTAAGTTTTTGTAGTTCTGTCAAAAATAAAATGTAACCCAATGTGGGGCATAATGATTTAGGTCCGAATAATTACCCTTTATTGTTTTTCAGCACTCTAGTGTCGTGTGTAGAAATACGTTCATTCCCTCCTGTCCAGACAGTATGGCAGTGTGCTGAGCAATGGTCTCACGTTCCAGGGCATGAAATCACCGAGCTTGAAATACTGCACGTAGTCACTCATCCGCTAGACTCCGAAGTAAAATAGTAAGATTAATGAGAAACTTAACCAGTTTGAAGTTTGAATCTTTATTTTATGACGGAGTTACGATGAGGGATTAACGTGCCCTACCGCTCCCTGATAAAACCCTCTATTATAAAAGTTCAACTGGTATGGAAGTTCTCTCTTATCTTACTATATAAGTCTACTCTGTATCTGTGAGTTTTTCATCACCCACTTGCTTTGAGAATGTCGCGCATGCGTCCTGGCGGGGTCTTCACGAATATATTCCCTACATCGTATACTCCTCATAAAATAAAGATCAAACGTTCAAACTGTTATGTTCTCTCATTTTAATGCTTACTATGTATAGACCAGTTAGCCTGACATCGGTGTGTTGGGGAAGATTGCTGGAGGTCAATTATAAAAGCTGAGTATAGCCGCACATTTTGGATAGCAGTACACAGATTCGGTCTGAAGTCAGCATGGATTTCTAACAAGGGAATGCATGCTTGACTAATCTTCTGGAGTGTTTTGAAGATGTAACTACTGGAGGAAAATATGGACCATGTAGAAGCCAGTGGATGTATCGTGTACCCTGGGACTATCAGAAAGCATTTGATATAGGTGCCGACATCGGTGATGTAGTGGGCCCTCAAATAATTAGGGCACATGGTTATTGGGGGTAGAGTGCTGACCTGGATAACGAGAACAGTGGTTGGCTTCAGTAAGGAAACAAAGAGTAGGGATAACAGTTCCTTTCAGAATGGCAGCAGCAGTGACTAGTCGGGTATCGCAAGGTCAGTGTGGTGCATGGTACCGAGCTCTATATTTACATAGAAACATAGAAACACATAGAAAGATTAGTGCCAGGATTAGGCCATCTCGGCACCTTTCGAGACCGCCTTCAATATAGATTCATGGCTGATCATCCAATTCAGATCAGTACCTGCGTTCTCTCCATGCCCTCTGATCCTCTTAGCACAAGGGCAAACTCATCACTCCCTGCTCTCTTAAATATAGGCCAAATTGAACGCCACAACTACCCTCTGTGGCTAGAGAGTTCCATTTAGACTCACTTACTCTCTGTGTGAAACAATGTCTTTCTAATTCGGTCTTAAAAGGATTCCCCCTATCACTAAAGCTGTGCGACCCACTTGTCCTGTGAACTTCCCCATCAATCGGGAACTATCTTCCTGCATATGCTGTCCAACCCTAAAGAATTTGTAAGTTTCTAAAAGTCCCCGTCAATGCGTTCCTTTAATTTAAAAATAGAGTATAAATACCGTTGTCATATCCAGGTCTTTTCTTCTAAGACAGTCCTACATACCAGAAATCAGTTCGGGTGAACCTTACTCTGTTCACTCCTCTCTATGGCAAATGTAATCGTCCTTCCTCAAGAAAACTTGTTCGCATACTCCAGGTGTGGTCTCCCAAGACCCCTAGTACAACTGAAGTAGAATTCCCTGCCCTAACTCAAATATCCTTTGCTATGAGTAAAGCTCATATATACACCCGATCTCGCTTTTTTCATCTACCTGCTGGCACCTGCATGCTACTTTCAATGACTGGTGTGTACCATGACCACCCCAGTGTCTCGCTTCAATCTCCCCTATTTTCCTAATCGTCACCATTTAAATATTAGTCCTGCGTTCCTGTTTTTGCCACCATAAGTGTATTAACTCACATTTATCCAATTAATACTGCATCCTCCAAAGAAATACCCACCACGTCCAGCCTAATTCAAGTCACCTTGCTGGCCTCCTAGCATCCTCCTCAACGCTAACCACTGCCCCGGCCAAGTATGTCGATCCGCAAACTTGGAGAATTGCCTTCAAATCACTCATCCAGATCATTAGTATATATTGTAAATTAGCTGGGGTCCCCCAGCACGAGCCTGAGCGGTAACCCCACTATCACTGCCCTCCCATAGTGACAACAGGATCCGTTTTACGCTTCTACCTACTTGCTTCCTGTTTTTTGCCAGCCATTTCTCTATTTCACCATCAATACTGAAACCCCTATGCCCGTAGGAGCTTTAAGTTTGGATACTAATCTCTTCTGTGGACCTTGACGGAAAAGCCTTCTGGAATCCAGATACCACATTCCACTGTGTTCTCTTTCCTTATCCACGCTATTATGTTACATTCTCGAAAAAATTCCACAAGATTCGTCACACACATGGATTTACTTCTCGTACAATCCGCATGCAGATTCTTTTGTCAATTATTTCACACTTTCCAATTGTGCTGCTATCCCAACTTTAATACTGAACCTCTTAGACGTTCCCCACTACGATGGTTCGAGACAAATGGGTCTGTAAATTCCCCGTATCTCTCTTACCCTCTTAAAAAAAAAAGAGGGGGTTACGTTTTGCTCCCGCCCAATCCTCAGGAACTACTCCAGAATCTAAAGAGTTTTGATAGTAGGTATCACTAATGCATCCACGATTATTCCTTGAGCTTCTACTTCCTCCGTAAGTACTCTGGGATGGGCAGTCGCTGGCTGGGGGGTCGCACTGGGGGATTATCGGCCTTTAATCTATTCATTTACCCAACACCACCACTTCCGATAACCTGGATTTCACTCAATTCCTCCTTGACCCACGTCCCTGGCTATTTCCGGCAGATTATTTATGTCTTCCTTATGAAGACGGACACAGTGTTATTCAATTGGTCCGCCATCCTGTTTTCCCATGATCAAATCGCACTGGTTCTTTCTGACTGCACCCCCGGGACTCTACATTTGTTTTGAAAAATATCTCTTTCTCTTCACTATCTTAAAAACTCTTTTTGTGCAGTCAGTTTTTTTGTTCACCTGTCCAGTTTTCTCTCTTTCATAATCTATTTTTTCCTTTCTAATTAAGCCCTTTGTCCACTCCACTTACTTCTCTGAGATTTCTTCGTTCAGCCTCTGAGTATGCTGCTTTTTCTCTGGCTACTTTGTTCGACGCCTCCCGCTTTGCTTTGATTACTATCCCGGTTTCCCTTGTTATCCACGGATGCAATACCTTCTCCCGATTTATTCTTTTTGCTCCAAAATGGGATGAATCATTTTTGTGAGATCATCAGCAGTCTTTAATGTGTTTCCCTTTGTATACCACCGTCATCCCTTTAAGAATTAATTTTTTGCCAGTCAATCTTGGCCCAATCACGTGTTCTCGATACCACAAAGTTACCTTTTCTCTTAGTTCAGAACCATTGTTTTCTGAATAAACAATGTCACTCTCCATCCTAATTGAAGAACTCAACCATAATTTGGTCACTCTTAAGCCCAAGGGGGCACGACATCAGTACAAGACGGCTCTCGAACTTCATCTCCTCATACCTCAAACAAACAGTCTAAAATAGCCAGCCACTCTTCGTTGGTTACCTCTACATGTTGATATTAGATAACAATATCCTTGCATACATTGCAAACAAATCCTCTTCCCCATGACCCCACTCCAATTTGGTCCCAATATCTATATGTAGATTGAAGTTCACCATTAATAACTGGTTATGGCCCTTTGTCCAGTCGCATTTCTAATTTCCGGGGGGGGGGGGTTTGAGTACCCTCCCAATACTTTCACTGCTGCTGTTAGGTGGCGCTTACCACACACCCACCCAAGTTTTTCCTGACCCCTGTGTTTCGTCGCTCTACCCATTACGATTCCACACATCCTCCAAGCTAATTGTCCTTCCTTTCCATTGTGTTATCTTCTCTCCCCCAGCAAACGCTCCCCCACCTCCTTTTCTTTTCCTTCTAGTCCCTCTGATATATTGCAATCCCAGATGTTCTGCTTCAGCCTCCCTGGTTCACCCTGAGCCATTCGCCGTGATCCAACATATCCTCATATATCATTTAATAGTCATCCTGCAAAAACACGTTCACTTCGTCCACCTTAATTAACGGATACTCGTAATGCTTGCAGTGGACACAAGCCTGGGCTTTTTGTCCCTTTACAAACGATCTTTCCCCTTATCAAATACTGCTTCGAAAACGTGCCCTTTTGATTTTATTTTTATGAAGCCCCCCTGCCCTTTTGTTTAACCACTTTACCCCCTCCAATATCTAATACCCCTTGCCCTTTCACTTTCCACTTTTCACCTCAATCCGCTACCTTCCCATTGCTTTACCCTCCTTTACACCCACACCTGGCTCTGTGTGCCTTTTTCCCATCCCCCTGCCCTTAGTTTAAAATCCCCTCGTCAGCAGCACTACAACCTCCCCAAGAACATTGGTTCCATTCCAGGCCCCAGAGTGCAGACCGTCCTGTTTGTACTGTTTGCAATATATACATCAATGGTTTGGCTGAAGGGATTCAAAGTAACATTAACACAATTAGCAGATGAACACAGAAGCTGGGTGGCAGTGTGAACCTTGTGAAGGATGCTAGAGGAATCAGGGTGACTTACGAACAGTTGGGGCGTGGGCAGATGCATGGCTCATGAAGTTAATGCGGATAAATGTGAGGTTATACCACTTTGGGTAGCCAAACCCGAGGGCAATTACAAATCTAAAATGGTGTTGTTGGAAAAGGGAAGACCCTCTTATAATGGGATCTGGGGTCCGTTGTACATCAGTCTATGATGAAGTAAGCATGCAGGTTTTACAGCAGGGCAGTGAGAGAAAGCAAATGGTATGTTTGTGCCATAATAACAAGCGGGAATCGCATTAGGAAGCAAGAGGTTCCTCCTTCCTTCTGCAGTTGAGTACAGCGCCCTCGTAGTGAGACCACACCTGGAGTATTGTGGCAGTAGTTTTGGGTTCCCTAATATGAGGACGGACCTTCTTGCATTGAGGGAGTGCAGCGGTAAGGTTTACAAGATTAATTCCCGGGGGTGGCGAGGACGTACTGCTGAGAGGAGATATGGAGCAGCTGGGCAAGTACACTCTGGAGTTTCGAAGGATGAGAGGGGATCTCATTTGACAACATATATGAAGTTCAGGCTTGGACCACTAGAGGTAAGGGAACACATGTTTTTCCCGATGTTGGGGAGTCCAGCAGGGGGCCACAGTTTAAGGAATAAAGGTGTAAGCCCCCACTTAAGAATGAGAGACGAGAAACACATTTTCTCACAGATGGTGGTGTTGAGTGAGTCTGTGAATTATCTGCCTCAGAGCAGGGTGTGGTGATGAGGCTGGTTATCCTGGCTGCCCTTAAGAGAGGAGTATAATGGGCTCTTAAAAAAATAGCGGTCAATGGGTATGGGGAGCGCAGGAACAGGACAAGTACTGATTGGGGCTTACACCAAAAGCTGGAGAAAACTTGCAGCGGTTATGTGCAGCAGCATCTAAGGGAGCGACGAGGCGAGATAGGCGACGTTTCGGGGTCGCGGACCCTTCTTCCGACTGGTCAGGTATCACGGGAAACGAGAGATATAAGACGGTGATGTGGAGAGATAAGGACGACACTGCGTGTAGAAGATATGCAACAAAAGTATCGGTGCATAAAGGGAAACAAGCCAATTGTAATCGTTCGTGTGGAGTGAAACTGAGAAGCTGGTGCGGACTTCTGGTGTTGGGGGAGGGAGATAGAGGATAGAGGGAATGCCAGGGCCGAAGGGTCCTGAGGGAGAGGTGGGAAAGGGGGGAGGGAGACAGCAAGGTTAAACAGAATTGTGAAAATTCAACATTCAAGCCCAAAGGATGTCAGACTCCCCAAGCGGAAATATGAGGGTGCTTGTTCCTTCCAGCTTGCGGTGTTGCTCACTCTGGCTGGCCAGGAGAGGCCCAGGGCACCGAGAGTCGGATGTGGAATGGGGAGAGGGGGTTGAAGTGCTGAGCCACCGGGAGGTCGGGTTGGTTATTTGCGGACCGAGCGGAGGTGTTCGGCGAAGCGATCGCCAAGCCTCCGCGTGGTCTCATCCTATCACCGATATAGATCATCTGGCATCTGGAAGCAAACGGAATGCTAGATGCAGTTTGGAGGAGGTGCAGGTGAAACCTCGTGTCGGACCTTGGAAGGACAGCTGCTTGGGATCCTGAATAGGAGTGGAGGGTGGAGGTTGAGAGGGGGACAAGTGTTTGCATTTCTTGCGGATTGCAAGGGAATGTGCCCGGGGAAAGGGGGGTTAGTTTTGGAGTGGGAGGAGAGGGAAGACATTGACAAGGGAGTTACGGGAGGGAGCGGTCCTTTGCGGAAGGCACAGGGGGGGAGATGGGAAGATGTGGCGGGTGAGGGGTCACGTTGGAGGTGGCGAAACTGGCGGAGGACTATATGTTGTATTTGCCGGCTGGTGGGGTGAAAGGTGAGGACCAGGGGGACTCTGCCCTGTTTGCGAGTGGGGAATGGGGAGCGAGGGCAGTGTTGCGGGGTATGGAGGAGACCCTGGTGCGAGCCTCATCAAATAGTGGGGGAGGGGAATCCCGTTCTCTGAAGAATGAGGCCATTTGTGATGACCTGGTGTGGAACAACCTCATCCTGGGAGCAGATGCGGCGTAGACGGAGGAATTGGGGAATAGGGGATGGAGTCCTTACAGGAGGCAGGGGTGGGAGGAGGAGTAGTCCAGGTAGCTGTGGGAGTCAGTAGGTTGTAGTGGATGTCGGTCAGGAGTGTATCACCTGCAATAGAGATAGTGAGGTCAAGGAATGGTAGGGAAGTGTCGGAAATGGTCCAAGTGTATTTGAGTGCCGGATGGAAGTTGGTGGTGAAATGAATGAAGTCAGTCAGTTGTGTGTGGGTTGCAGGAGGTGACACCAAAGCAGTCGTCGATGTAAGGAGGTAGAGGTCGGGGATGGGGCCCTGGTATGCCGAGAACAAGGATTGTTCGACATACCAACAAAGAGGCCAAGCGTAGCTGGGGCCCATGCGTGTCCCCATAGCTACGCCTTGTGGTGGAGGAAATGGGAGGAATCAAAAGAGAAGTTATTGAGGGTGAGGACCAACTCTGCTAGGCGGAGGAGGGTGTCAGTGGACGGGTATGGGGTTGCTCCTCTGGTCGAGGAAGAACCGGAGGGCTTTGAGACCGTCCTGGTGGGGGATGGGGTGTAGAGTGACTGGACGTCCATGGTAAAGATGAGAGGATGGGGGCCTGGGGAAATGAATGCACGGAGCCGACGGAGATCGGGGATTGGTACTGATTGGGGATGATCAGCCATGATCACATTGAATGGCGGTGCTGGCTCGAAGGACCAAATGGCCTACTCCTGCACCTATTGTCTATTGTCTATCTCTGACAGATAGTCCAGTCGCTTATGGTGCCCAAAGTAGACCAAAAAGGTTAGTTCCGGTGATTAAAGTAAAGGAAGGTTTGTTAGATGTAGTGCAACCGCCAGAGAATTTCTGTGTGCCACAACCCAGGCAGATCACTCGAGTGGAAAGGAATGACTTATTTGGGCAGTATCGGGAAACCCTTAGTGAACCGGAAGATTTATCGGAGGGTGAGACAGTGATTCTAGATACCGAAATAGACTTTGAAATAACCGATAGCTCATTACTTGGACAGGTATCCTATAGACAGTGACCAGTAAGGGAAGGAATAGGTATGGCAGATTCGGCCAGTGCAGTGGGTGTGAATAATCCCCGCGTCACAGACGCCCATATGCCATGGAAGCCCCATGAGATAATGGCAGTAGTAAACAGAATCCCTGACCGGAAGAAGTCCTCTGCAGCTTTTATAGAGTATTTTCGAACCACCATGCAGATTCACGGGATTTGTGGGAGACCATACAACAGATAATCACCAGCTGAGAATACCGAATTTCTAGTAGTCCTAGGACATCCTACTTATGAAAAATTGGCGGGTGCGATAATGGATGACAGTGCAAGGACAGAGGCTGTTTTAACGGCCCTTGCAAAAACATTTCAGAAACCAGGAAATTTAAGACCAGAAAAAGGGTGAAGGAGCAGACGAATTCCTAGACCGCTTTTCAAAATTATATATAGACCAATCAGGTGATTTAGACTATCAGAATGGAGCAAGTTCCCCTCAATATTGTGTGGTCATGTTGAGTTGTCTCTGCACTAGTATGGCTAATTTAATCAGAGCTAATAACAGGAAATGGGCTGAGAGCCGAGCCAGTCAAATTGCCAGAGCTGTGAGATATTATTGGAAGGAGGGTAGAAACCTGGAGAACTATCCTGTCACCCGGAGGGAAAGTGAACGCACAGCAAAGGAAGAATTACCAACATCTAACTGACCCATGGATTCTCAGAGTGTCAGCAAATTACGGATTGGGAGAAATTAGGGTCCCAGATTACTCAGACTACTATCACCATTATACTTCCAATCTTGAGCCCAGTTCAATGGAACCCAGGGGTAAAATAAGTCCCCCAATGCTGCCTAACCAATGCTACACTGGTGGAGGGATGGGACATTGGAGTAGGGCCCGTCCTACAAAGGAACGGATGAAAAAGAGGGGTCAGAGAAGGGATTTCCAGGATTATGAAGAACTTAGAGATCCTAGAGAATATAGAGACATCGAAATCCAAGAAACTATGGGAGGTACCTTAATTTAAGAGACTATTGGGACCCAAGAAATCAGAGAGAGAAATGGTCTGAGTATCGAGGATCAAGAAGCCACATGCCATTTACTCAAGTTAACCCATTTTCTCAGTCGTGACTCACCTACCCACCCTGGAATTGTGGGCGTGAAGACATGACCCCTACTCTAGATCCCTCTCAAGTAATTTACCAGAATGAGCGGATTAGATATACTATTATAATAAAAACTGGAAATTTTATGGAAGAACATTATAAACCCTCTCATGATTATCCCAGGAAACCCTTTAGAGCAAAGAAGATTGTAAATCAAGGAGTTTGTTTTAACTGTACCCAATCAGATCACTGGAGTAGGAAGTGTCCAGCGAGAAGACAGAACATAGCTGGATTGACGAAAAACCAAGAAGCGATAAAGAAAGTAAGAAAAGGAACATAGCAATGAGTGTGGGAAGAGATAACAACTGAGGAACGGAAAAGGCACTAGGGGGAGAAGAAACAAACTTACAGTACAGGAGGAATGGGAGTGGGGAAAAGAAGATATTGCACTAATGTATCGCTGAGCTTTGTCCCTGCAGTGCGTCAACAAGAGACTGTCTGGGGAGTGAGGTAAAGAAATACACAGATCCCTGAGAAAGGGTGGAAGACAACTGAAGACAACCCACTGACCAAATGGTTCCAGCACAATAACCACAATAACCTGGCCCTCGACACCAGCAAAACCAAGGAACTGATTGTGGACTTTGGAAGGGGAAGGATGGGGACCCACAGTCTCGTTTACATCAATGGGTTGAGAATGGGTTGGAAATGGTCAAGAGCTTCAAATTCCTGGGCGTGTATATCTCTGAAGATCTCTGAAGATCTTTCCTGGTCCGAGAACACTGATGCAATCATAAAGAAAGCACATCAGCGCCTCTACTTCCTGAGAAGATTAGAGAGAGTCGGTATGTCAAGGAGGACTCTCTCTAACTTCTACAGGTGCACAGTGGAGAGCATGCTGACTGGTTGCATTGTGGCTTGGATTGGAAAGTTGAGCGACCTGGAGCGGAAAAGATTACAAAAAGTAGTAAACACTGCCCAGTCCATCATCGGCTCTGACATCCCGTCCATCGAGGGGATCTATCACAGTTGCTGCCTCAAAAAGGCTGGCAGCATCATCCAGGACCCACACCATCCGGGCCATACACTCATCTCCCCACTACCTTCAGGTAGAAGGTACAGGAGCCTGAAGACTGCAACGACCAGGTTCAGGAACAGCTCCTTCCCCACAGCCATCAGGCTATTAAACTTGGCTCGGACAAACCTCTGAACATTAATAGCCAATAATCTGTTTATTTGCACTTTATCAGTTTATTTATTCATGTGTGTATATATTTATACAATGGTATATGGACACACTTATCTGTTCTGTATTCGTGCCTACTATGTTCTGGTGTGCTAAAGCAAAGCAAGAATTTCATTGTGCTATCAGGGACACATGACAATAAAACTATGTTGAACTCTCTCTTGAACTCTTGAACTCTTAATGTAGCTCCTCAGAGAAAAGGTGACCAACAGGAAGAATTGACACTGTCCTGACCCGTTAAGACTCCTGCAATCCCTATTCCCTAGCAACAGACCCCATCATTAGAAAGGAGGATGAAAGGACCAACCATAGTGCCTAACCTCACCTAGCTACTGGAAGGATAAAAGGAAGGAGAATAAAAAAACATTCCAAATCTCTCTAAAAAAGAAAGAACCCTGACAACTTATAATGACTGTTGGGATGGCTTCTCTTGGGAATTGGATTTGAACAACAAGGAATTTCTCTGTGATTCGGGGCAAAATACTCACTTTGTGCCATCATTTAATTAAAAGTAAATTAATTCAAAAAGGACGGGATACAGTCTTAGAATTATTGAAGAATTGACTGTTAATTTAACATTCTTCTTTTGTCTCACCCACAGGAAATAGTCCAAGATAGGACTGGACCATATGGCATTAGGAAGGGTGATATCGGAATTTAAGACACACTCTGGGAACGCAAGGTGGTAGTATAAAATGATGTGGTAGATCGAAAATGTATACGTTCCCCTCGGATGATCAATACTAACCATCTGGAAGAGTCACTTAGGATGACCCCTAGACAACGAGGCCAATAGAATAAAAGCGAGAATCCCTAGACAGAGAACAAAGCCAACATAGTAAAAACTAACACAATAAGAGCTTATAGAATAAAGAACCAATGTAGTGAAAAATTAGCATAATAACTAGTTATCATATTGAATAATACATAAATAAGAGAAAATGGAAGACAGACTTGGTTAATGTAGGGGGAAACCTGGATTGTATTGGGAATAGCAGAGCCGATGTGTATTTGCCTGGTGGATTTGAATCGTTTAACCCGTGATGGCAAAGAGGCTTGTTTTATCAACGTGGAAAGAAATTGTCCCTGAATTTGACATTTTTGTTTGGACTTAGGATGAAATTAATATTAAGAAATTGATTGTTTAAATTTGAACAGCTGGGAATGAAAATGCTGTCATTGTAGCCGATAATACAATTCCCTTCCAGTTCCTGTGGAATTCCCAGATGTTCAAATTTAAACAATTAATTTCTTACTGTTAATTTCATCCCAAGTCCAATCAAAATTGCCAAATTCAGGGACAATTTCTTGTAATGGAGAATATGAAATGAGCATTGAAATTCAAAGTAGTAAATTGAAGGCTGAGACTGAATTTGGTTAAATTGGGACATTTATCATGGTTTGCTTCAAATTAAACTCACGCCTTTAGGGGAATTTGGACTGAACCCAGCTGAAATGTACAGTGGCTTGCAAAAGTTTTCATACCCCTTGAACTTTTCCACATTTTGTCACGTTACAACCACAAACATAAATGTATTTTATTGGGATTTTATGTGATAGACCAACACAAAGTGGTGCATAATTGTGAAGTGGAAGGAAAATGATACATGGTTTCCAAATTTTATTACAAATAAAAAACTGAATAGTGTGGCATGCAAAAGTATTCAGTCCCCCTGAGTCAATACTTTATAGAACCACCTTTCGCTGCAATTACAGCTGCAAGTCTTTTGGGGTATGTCTCTACCAGCATTGCACATCTAGAGATTGAAATTTTTGCCCATTCTTCCTTGCAAAATAGCTGAAGCTCATTCAGATTGGATGAGAGCATCTGTGAACAGCAATTTTCAAGTCTTGCCATAGATTACCAATTGGATTTAGGTCTGGACTTTTCCCATCAGCTCTGACCAGCTTCCCTGTCCCTGCTGAAGGAAAGCATCCCCACAGCATGATGCTGCCACCACCATGTTTCACAGTGGGGATGGTGTGTTCAGAGTGATGTGCAGAGTTAGTTTTCCGCCACATATAACGTTTTGCATTTAGGCCAAAAACCTCAATTTTGGTCTCATCAGACCAGAGCACCTTCCTCCACATGTTTGCTGTGTCCCCCACATGGCTTGTGGCACACTGCAAACGGGACTTCTTATGGCTTTGTTTCAACAATGGCTTTCTTCTTGCCACTCTTCCATAAAGGCCCAATTTGTGGAGTACACGACTAATAGTTGTCCTGTGGACAGATTCTCCCACCTGAGCTGTGGATCTCTGCAGCTCCTCCAGAGTTGCAATGGGCCTCTTGGCTGCTTCTCTGGTCAATGCTCTCCTTGCCCGGCCTGTCGGTTTAGGTAGACAGCCATGTTTTGGTAGGTTTGCAGTTGTGCCATTCTCTTTCCATTTTCAGATGATGGATTGAACAGTGCTCCGTGAGATGTTCAAAGCTTGGGATATTTTTTATAACCTAACCCTGCTTTAAACTTCTCCACAATTTTATCCTTGGTCTGTCTGGTGTGTTCCTTGGGCTTCATGATGCTGTTTGTTCACTAATGTTCTCCAACAAACCTCTGAGGCCTTCACAGAACAACTGTATTGATACTGAGATTAGATTATACACAAGTGGACTCTATTTACTAATTATGTGACTTCTGAAGGCAATTGGTTGCACTGGATTTTACTTAGGGGTATCAGAGTAAAGGGGGCTGAATACTTTTGCATGCCACACTTTTCAGTTTTTTATTTGTAAAAAAATGTGAAAAACATGTATAATTTTCCTTCCACTTCACAATTATGTGCCACTTTGTGTTGGTCTATCGCATAAAATCCCAATAATATACATTTACCTTTTGTGGTTGTAACGTGACAAAATGTGGAAAAGTTCAAGGGGTATGAAAACTTTTGCAAGCCACTGTATATGATTTCTTGTCACCAGATATACATAGTATAACACCATGTGAGGATGAAGAAGGATATTCAGTGTCGATCCTAGAATAATAAAGAGTAGGTTAGGGAACAGATAGGAATACAATATAACAGGATAAATAGATAATAGAATAGGGCTATGTTCAAGTGAAATAGGAATAGCAAATGTGTGGGGAAGCACTAGTGCAGAATGGTAACTTGCTTTGTCCCAAGTTTTTTAGGATTTTGTTTCTAGGACTTAGGTTCGACTGCAGAAGGTGATGGTAGACTGGGCAGGAATACAGATGGAAGGAATTCGACTTGGGAAGTCATGCCCATAAAAACTCAGGATGCTTTACAAGATTCTGAGTAGAAACAACATCATTTTGTGTTACCGATGGATGGAAATGTAAAGCACACATATGTATATCTGGTTAGCTGATTATTGAGCCACTTTGGCTATCATTTATGATGGGTTATCATAATGATAAAAGGAAGGAATGTTTGTTAAATTGGACCAGCCACGTCTTCAAAGTTTCAGGGTTTGTTGGGAGATTTGGACAAATTGGAATTGCTCTCTGCAGAGCTGGGACTGGCTCCGAGAGGTGCCAGGGAGTCTGGAACTTAGATACAATTTGCAAGCAAAGAATGGGAGGCCTTGCAAACCCTGTCAATCTGGTACTAAATACATAGAATGGATTGGATGGCTACAAACCAGAAATACACATTGTAAATAGTTTGTAAATAATGTTGCAGAATCTGACTCTGCTAAGTGTTGATTGGATGGGGTGTTGAGCCTTGTCTGAGATTTCTGTTAATCATGGTAAATGTTTCCAAGTTGACTTCATCTCGAAGTCTGATGTGAACACAATGTATTGAACTGTTGTATCATTGGGTTAGGGAAATGCCTGATATGTATGGGGTTAATCGATATTTGTAATTGGATGATTAAGAGACTACCCCTGTGTGGTTCGGCCCTCGAGTTCGCGGGGCATATAAAAGTCCTTGGTCACGAGGCTCAGGGTCGATCTTCTGGTACAGATTTCTATACAATTATCCTAGATCCTGGACAAGGAACCCACTAGAATACTAAGACTAACTCCCCCTTTTCCCGGATCTTGACTAGTCCTTTTTCCTTGTATCCGGTTAGTTATGTCAATAGAACTAAGACCGTATTCATTATAGAAAGTGCAAAAGATAAACTAATACTTTATTTCCGATCTGGGTCGTCGTCGTTCGCCGTTGATACGTGTCGACGTCTCGGGAATTTAAAAGCTATTAAGTGTTAAATGTTGCTCCTCGCATTTACTTATATCCTATATATTATTGCTGCACTATAAGTAGTAAGATGACGACAGGGCGTAACTGAATTTAATCAAATAATGGTTTTTATTCAATTTGTCAAAAGGTATAATAACTCAAGCATTGGTACAATTCATACGCACATCCTTACTTTACATACAGTACGTGTATATATCAAAAATCTTACCGTTCAGATGTCCGTATGAAGCCTAACAAACAGTGTTTAAAAGCACTGTGAATTTAACACACTTTTTTAGTTAAAAAGATCCCCGACTTTACCGAGCCTCATCCCCTCTAGGAGACTATATCAGAGAGCAGGGTAGCCGTACGGGGTAAATATAAATATAACACTAGGTTGCCTGCATCAGGACTTGCCTTCACTACCTCTCTAGGAGTGTAGCATGGAAGAACTACTCTAGGTAGTTATGTTCCTGAAGACCTCTGTCGAAAGCCGCTGCCGCATTTTTCTTTCTCCCTTCATCTCTCTCTATCTCTCCTTAAGGCTTGAAAAGCACTAGTATTTATACTGCTCAATTAGGATGGCTCCTCGTGACTAGTCCTTAATTTCATTAACTAGCTCAAAATAGCTTCAAAGGTCATGTTTACTTTGTAAAGCAGCTGACTTATTTTCACTAATTAACTGCACGTCTGCTTTGTCAGCTAAATACGTTTGTTTGCGGTTTGCGAGAGGCAATCGGTCAGGAGTCTAACTTTGAGAGAATGAATCACCTCCAAAGTTACAATTCCTTGATTTCCGTCACACCCCTCCTTGGAGTGAACCATTCTCTGCGTTCCGGGGATGTGGACTGCCTAACTTCTTCCTTCTAGTCATACATAATAATCTTATGCTCAAACATATTACAATAAAATTGCTCTAGGCATATCATAGCAAGAAAACATCCTTCGTATATTTTTTAGATTAATATTAATACTATTTCAATACACAACAAACAGTATCTTATTCTAAATTGTCGCATGATTTTGCGGGTGAAAGCAAAAAATTACTTTTAGTCATAATACAATACAAAGTATTACAAAACAGATTACAATAAATTTTCCGTCTTCAGAGAAGAAGCGTTGATTTTTTTTTTTTTTTTCTGAAGATTTGCTTTGGATTCGAGGTTTATTTTCGGCACCTTTTCAGTTGTGTTGATTAATATTCTTGCAATAATTTCTATTTTTCATGTGTCCGTGGGTATAAGGCGAAAATATTGAGAGTCTAGCTACTCAATAGTTTTTATTTCATTTCTGGGTCATCACTGTTGTGTCCGAAAAAACGATACATCAACTCATCGGATGGATGACCCCAGTCAGCATCCTCTCCTTCACTGTCACGCTCGACAGGGATTATGAAAGTTTCTTCCTCGGGATATTCTTCTGAGATCCATAGCTGCCGTGGAGCACTAGGCAAGCACACTATTTCATCAGTCAGTATCTCAGTTGGTCTTCCCTCTACATTTCCCGACACCTGTGGGTCAATTCACTGGGACCCTTAGCTTTAGAGTTTTCCTCTTCGTCGGTGTCGTCGGAGAAGTGGTTCTGGTCCCATCCACTAGGGTTATGGGTATCTGGTTTGCGGTGGTTGTACCATAAGTCATGATCACTAGGATACTCAGACGTTATTTATTTAACCATTTTGGTTTAGTCAGGATCACTAGGATACTCAGACGTTATTTATTTAACCATTTTGGTTTAGTCAGGATCACTAGGATTACGCAAATACTGTCATTCAAAACTGTTACAGCGGAGGATCCACTGGAGGGTGCCTCCAGTGGTTTTGGCCGTATACCTGTTCCCCTCTTTATTCTGGGTTGGGTAGATTCTTGCTAATACTTTATTAGGTAATTCTAATCTCGGTTTGTATATACATTCCCATTTCCCCTTTTCTCGATCTATCATGTTTCCTCCAAAGGCGGGAAAAGTATCCTATTTGGAGAAAACTTTAACGACCGGTCTGTAATTTAGGTAGTTAACAGTGGGTATCGTAGCTGTTCTGGCCAGCTAGGTCCCCATTGTTTTGTTCCTTGGTTCCAGTCATTCCTATGTAAACCTGGGAATCTGACTCTTGGGGGCTGTCGCTGCGGGATGCAGGTGGACTTCCCTCATTAACTGGACCTTGGTGGGACAACCCTGCCGGTCGGTCCTTGATCACTAGATGCGGGAGGTTTTGGTAATATATTTCGAAGGGTGTTCGAATTGGTCCCATTGTCGGGGTTTGGGAATATATGTCAGATATTGCAATATTGCAACTGACGCATTTTCGAGAATGACATAGTTTTTACAATTGGTATTGAAGTCCGGGGTAGTCTTTCGGAAGAGAGAGCTGAAAGGTAAACAAATATACAATCTAATACTATAGCTACAATAGCTAGGGTGCATATAGCCTGTCCTATCCAGGTGTTTTTTCCTTGGACTACCAATCCTGTTGTATAATAATAACAGGATTAAAACTAACCACCATCTATATTTCTGTTTGGTATCGGTCATCCATGGTCTCTGTTCTGTAATAGAAAACAGAACATAAGCATCTACTACTGCTAATATCAATAGTAGGGCTCCTAAGATGTAAATAATGGTGGGTGTAAGTGTAATAAACCAAAAAAAACAGGTATGGCGTCATAGTTAGATGTATAAAGACAAAGAAGATAACTTCCTTGTGTTTCTTTAGAAGGGATGTTCACTCCCCTTCCTGGGGGTCAGTGAATCTGTAATGTCGCAGGTTGATTAGCCCAAATAATAAATGAGCCGTTGAAAAGAAAGTTAAAATTTTAAACTCTGTATATGACTCGTATTTGACATCAGTGGTTGTACTGCTAATTTCGGTGGTGGTTTTGATGTCGGAATCCTCTCCCCCTCCTTGGGCTAACATGCTGCAAATGACTGTTGCAATGCTAATTGGGTATATGAGAGCGATTAGAAAATGTCCCGAGAGGCCACCGTCTGTGTCGTAATTTTAGAGTAAAAGAACTTTAGCATGTATATTAGTTTAATGCCAGGCAGACAATACTGAGGATAAATCCCATGGCCATCATCTTATGGTCATTTCTAACTTTTAGTAACTAGGAATCTTTGGAAAGTTTAAGGGTTTGTGTTTCGTCGTCAGTTTTGGAACGTTTCTCAGGACAAGTTCCTTTTGACCTATGATAAGGAGCGGACGTTTTTTACTTTTGGACAGGCTCCGGTTTCTGAACCATGTGAAAAGCTGAATAATCGTCCTGTTTTTGCATGGAAACCCCTTCACATAGCCTTCCATCAGGGGGCACTCCCTGAAAGAGTTGCGATCCCGTGGGTGTAGATCTGCCTCAAAATATTTTTAAATTGAATAATGGGCATCCTTGGCACAGTGGCCATGTTAACCTCGTTGGTAACGTAAGATGAATAATATTGCTGCCTGATCACACAAGGATTCTTGTGATTTTTATGGAATGGGAGTCTGGCATAACCTCCACTCAGGAGGCAATGACCGGGACACCATTGGTGGCATAGATTACATCGGATGAAAACGTTTCTGAAAGTGAAATCTCCCGCAAGAGGTCAGGCTCAATGATAGGATGACCCCTAATATAGGGGCCTGATCTCATGGATAAATCTGAGGTTTTGGTGAGACTGTTAATGCAGAATAAATGTATATTTTCCATGCTTAAACAACTGGCAGCCCTGATCTGGCAATTAGTTTCCATTTGTTCCTCGTGATCTGGGTGTGCCTGTAAATCTTCCCTTAAATGTTCCAAAATCGCCTCCCGGTATTGGTCCTTTGCCTCGTTAGAACTCATTTGGGTTTCTAGAAGACAAAAAGGTTCGCAAGACGCGGTAGAGGACTAAGCCTACTACGCAGTATATTCCATATTTGGCATACGAGCCAAGACCCCCAAAGGTCGGCGAGGAAGTTCATTACATCACCCATAAGGCTGCCGAGACCTCCTATTAATCCTCCTAGGGCTGCTAATCCTTCTGGCAAAATCCCTTTGAAGTTTCGGCCAGGGCCTCAAAAACATCCTGAATCTGTCTCCCATAACTTGTATCAATATTGCTAACTTTTGATCTCAAGTTCCTAAGTTGGGTACTGATGTCCCAATCTGTATAGGTAACTATCAGCTCATTGTCCTCAAGGTTGACAAGTAATGTCTCCGAGCTTGGAAAGAATGATTTGAAGGTCTGATCTTTACTAGGAACGTGAAAAATCATTTCCCTTTCCTGTGGCTGACCATATATTGTATGTTACAGCAAGTGATTTTATCATGTGCAAAAAGAAGAGACTAAGTATGTGCCCTCACTAATTTTGCAGGAGTCATTGCAGGAGCCAGGCGAAGTTTTGGAAATTACGTATGAACCATTTCCCATAGAGTATAAGGAATCTTTGGGTATATTTATTCTCTCCTCTATAACGGGACAATGATGATTGATACATTCAGTTGTTTCCTCGAAATTTGTAAGGGTCAGTCCTGTCCTATCTTGGCGTGGAATGCCCTGATATACCTGGAGCGTGTTATTCCGCAACAGGCCATATTTATATGGGACTTTGATGAAATTGAATGTGTAAGGTATTTCACTTGGACCTAACTTACTTTCGTTCTCTGTGGTAAACCAAACTTTGGAACCATCGTTATAGGAACAATCCTTGCGAAGGTATTCGGTTAGGTGGTTTTGAGCTGATTGGCAATTTGCAAAGACACTCCACACCAGGATGGGGTGATAGCTGGCTAAGTCATGGAAGGCACTGTTACTAACATCCCTGTAGGGCCAAGTGCAGTCTGCCCTGGTCACAGTTTTGGACGGAATCGTTGTATTAATTTGGGTGATATAACAGTCTCTGTATTTACTCATTTCTTCTTCCTGCCAGATGGAGGGGTCTGTAAATCTGGGGACTGATCTGTAACATGGTTTTGTAAAACTGTTCTAGTTCACTAACCAGGATAAGGCCGTCCCCGGCCCCATTACGATTTAAGTCCATATCATCCAACATGGCCTGGGAATCCAGTACCAGAGTTAGAGGTACCAATATATTCCCTGTGTCTAAACGGAAAGGATATGGCTCTTTAATCCAAATCATCCCGTTTCGGAGTGGTTCTACTTCCACCTTGTCTTGGGGCTTGGCCATGGAGAAGTGGATTAATGCGGTCAGGGCTACCATTTGTCCCTTAGGACCAAAGATTAGGCCTAAACCTCCTATAATTCCCCATTTACTTAGTTCCATTCCTGAAGTAAGGGAGTTATTCTTAACCAAGTCACTTTCCATGAGGTGACATGAGGAGCTAGTTAGGTTAACTAAAAGGATCACTCCTGCGCCGAGGAGGGTGAAAATTATGAAAAAAGAATGCAAACAGAAAATTACATGTAATCCGTCCACAAGCTTTACATCCTTCCTTATATCCTGATCCCTGAGAATCTATAACTAGTTTAACCTCGTCCCCCTTTTTATTTTTCTTTGTTTTAGTGGGTTTGATTTGTTCATGTGTTTTACGGGTTCGCCGGGCCCATAGACCTAGTCTTAGGCCTGGCTCCTTGTACTTCTTGCTGGTTTTTGACTCAGCATTGGCTCTTCCTCCGGGAGCGGTTCCATCTCTAACTGATCTATCCAACTCATTTATAGGAGGAATAAAGTCTTTACTTACGGGTTTACAGTTGTCAACCGATATGATCTGTTGTTTACCTTTCCTAAGGTAGGTTACAGTCCGCTCCCCAACAGCTATTACCTGTTGAGCAGGGCCAAATTTAGGTTTCAGTGATTTACCCTTGGTATAGTTAGTCTTGACTAAGATCCAATCACCTACTTTAGGTAACCATATATTTTTCCCTTCGTCCTGTTTGGCTCTTTTCTGCTTTAAATAAGACCGACTCCGCGTGTCGTAGTTCCCTATATTCCTGCATAAGGGACAAACGTCTTTGCTCGTCTCCTATACTTAGTTTAGTGTTCATTTGTACACTAAACATTAGAAAGTATGGAGTGATATGTCTATTTGGTCCTTCGCTGTCTATGGGGGTGTTGTTGACTGCCATTTGTACAAAGTTAACAGCTCTAACCCATGATCCGCTTCGGGTAGTACACATCTTAGCTATGGCCCTCTTGACGTCCTGATTTTTCCTCTCCACAACTCCCGCTGATTTGGGGTGCAAGGGGCTACTGTATTCGGTCCGTACTCCCTTAAATTTACACCATTCTCTGTAGGCCATGCCTACAAAGGCCGGACCTTGGTCTGAGTGAATGATTAAGGGAGGACCTAGTATTTTTATCGCTTCCTCAAGAGCTTCGATAGCGTCTGAACATGTGCAACTAGCAGTGGGATATAGGCAAGTGTAAGATGTACATTCATCAACACACACAAGTATGTACCTGTTTTTACGGTTAAAGGGAGGATCCCCTCGGGATTCGGGCAACGGACCAATGAAGTCAACTTGCCATTGCTTCATAGGGGCTTCGGGTTTTTCCCCGTACGGTGTATCCAGGTCTAGTTACCCCCCCTCCTTTGTCGTGTTTCATACAGGTTTCACAGTTGGCTTTAAACTTTCGGCATTCAGACAACATAAATGGCCACCAGTATTGAAGCGATAGGTGGGCACAGGTGGTTTTTGCTCCTCCATGTGCTGCACCCAATCCTTGATGTGCTTCTCTGATGTACCGATGCCTGTCTTTTTTAGGGATTATGATTTTCCCTTTTAGGTCTCCTTTTTTCAGGCAGCGGACCGTCCCGTCAGGACTTAATATGTACGAGTAGTATTTGGGATATCCTGGAAGGGTCTTACCAGCCACCAGGTCCATCAACTCTTTATCCGTGTTATCTTTTATTGATTGGCGTGTTATAATATTAACAATTGTGTGTCTAGGCAGATTTGTACCAAGTGCTTGTTTAGCCAGTGAATCGGCCATATTGTTTCCTACGGCATGCTCACCTATTTTTTGGTGAGCAGGTACATGTTTTACAATCAGTCTAGGCATGTTTTCTAGATATGCATTTATCTTTTTCCACCATCCAGCATGCTGGATGGGTTTGCCTCTAGCTGTTTTAAACCCATTATTCGCCCAGTCTTTTAGCAATCCGTTACAGCCACCATGGCAATAGTTGCTGTCGGTACAAATCAAGATTGCTTTACTTCTATCTCCAGGTGCTACAAGCTCTAGAGCGGCAGTCAGGGCCTCCACTTCGGCTAACTGTGCCGTCATACCTGTCCCTAAAAAGACTGATTTCGTGGTGTCTGGGATAAAACCTTCCGGTCCCCAGGTACCCTTAACTATACCAGCTCCTGCTTTCCTGGTTGTAGAACCATCAGGGTTCTTAGTTTCTTGAGATGACCCGTCGCAATATATGACTATGTCTGCTCGATCGGGTTTTTCTCCTTCCTCGGCTAATTCGGGTAAAGCCCAGGTATTCATTTCTTCACTGGGATCTTTTAGCCAGAGGATAGTCGGGTCTGCCCTTATGATGTCCCATCTGTCCCATCGGACGTTGTGGACGCGGCGATCCCTGACAATGCTTTCCCTTGACTCATTTAGTTCCGGGAAATGTGTGAGTACTTTTATAGGAGCCTCGGATTGTACTCTTCTTAAGTGTAAAAGCCCGTGTGTTAAGACAGTCAGGGCTTTGGCAATTTTTGGGAATTTTAATTCTGTAGTGGAGAAGTTCATGGAATAGTATTGGAAGGGGGTAGCTTTCCCTTCATCTTTGCATACCACGGTTCCAGAGGAGTCTGAGAGTATCAAAGTAACCTCTATGGTTGCACCGGGTGTATGTGTGGCTAACCAGGCGCTTTCAACTATTGTTTCAACTAGTTTGTTTAGTGCTTCCTGGTGTTCTGGTTCCCATACAAATCTTTCGTTTGGGGCTACTATCTGTCTGTATAGGGGAGCTGCTAACTCAGCGTATCCTATAATGAAACCTCTAGCGAAATTTAGGGATCCCAGAATGCTTTGCAATTGTTTTACGTTAGTGGGTGATTTGAATTCTGCCAATTTTTCTTTGAACGCGGAAGTCAAGCCACGTCCTTCTTCTGCGATCTCAATCCCCAAGAACTTCACAGTTGTCTTGGATATTGCTGATTTTTTGAGCCCTACTCTGTACCCCAAATTTCGTAAGACTTGGAGTATTTTATGAAGACAATTGAAATGATCATCTAGAGTCGCGTGTGTAGTGAATATATCATCCACATAGCATTCAATTATGTGTTCGTTTCTTAGAAAATCTAAAGTGCGTAGGACTTGGGCCGAAAAAATCTGCGGGGAATTTACAAATCCTTGGGGCAATCTGGTCCAGCAATATTGGACTCCCTGAGGGGAAGTGATTGCTGTATAGTCCCAATCATGCTCGGGAATTGGATGACTCCAAAAGCCATTGGCTAAGTCGAAAGTGGTTTTATATATATGTCTTTGGATCTGCATGGTCTGACTCGCCATGTTAAATAGAGTTCCCGCGAATTTCACGGAGCCTTTATTTAAAGCGCGATAGTCACATACCAAGCGGTATTCGCCCGGTTTACCGGGTTTAGCGACTGCTAAAATTGGTGTATTGACCTTAGAACTCCTTTCCACCAAGACTCCCTGTTCAACTAAATCATTAATGACTTCTTGAATAGCTCGTCTGGCTTCAGGTTTGTTGATTTGATACTGGCTTGGATTGGGGAATTCGTTCATACCGGTGACGGTATCTCCGTCGGGTGTGATCGATCCGCAATGATTTTTGTGCATCTGCCAGACTCCCCAATTACTAAAGACTAAATGTTTTATTCTAGCCCTTATCGTTGGATCTGGTTCTGCTTCCATTTGTAATTCGAGGT
Organism: Okamejei kenojei; assembly: GCA_035221665.1. NCBI lineage: Eukaryota > Metazoa > Chordata > Chondrichthyes > Rajiformes > Rajidae > Okamejei > Okamejei kenojei. The sequence goes on from CM069138.1 coordinate 27,630,648, forward strand.
GTGAATTTCTATCGTCTCGGGGGGTCTTTAATAGCTCGTATTTTTGAATATCTCGCACCCCGATCAAAATTCCAATTTGTAATCGTTTTTGTAAATTATCTATGCCGGCGGCTATGGAGGTGAATTCTCTCCCGTCCGCCATTTTTACTTTAACTTTGTAATTGGTACATTCTTCTATGTGACCGGTGGCACCTTGTATCCAAACCTGCCCTTGAGGGTCGCAGTCTAAACGCTGGGCTATGGCTGTATCTATACAGGTGACATCGGCTCCAGTATCAATCTGTCCTCGGGTCCACCCCTATTGTGGTTTTCTACCTTGTAGGTTCACCTTGCAAAATGGGAACTGTGTGTGTTGGTCCTGCCACTTACTACTGTATTCTTCCCTGGGCTCTTATTCCTCGGGACTGTGGAATGCCCTGTTTATTCCCACATTGTGAGGTTTATTTTGTGTTCCTCTACCTCTCGGTCTATTATCCCTTTGGTAGCTGGTTTCTCCCTCAGCTCGGGCCCTACCTCTACTGAAGTTTGTGCATACCCATCTTGATTTCTAGGTCTTAAAAAATAACCTCTCTGTTGCGGGTAACCGCCTTCGTCCCTTTGATCTCTTTGATTCCTTTGATCACGTCTATCCCTTTGATCATATTCTCTATCCTGTTGCCTACCCTGGTCCTGGCGATAATTTTGATAATCTCTCTGTCGGATCTCCTGGGTGATCCTTGTGCTGCTTCTCTATACTGTGTACGCCCTCTCAGTCGTTCCACTCCCTCTTCCTCCTCTGCCTCGTCCATCCCTTTGAGGAGTGGCTTGGCTGTGGGAGTGGTTGTGTCAGATGATCGGTTTTTTTCCTTTTTTGGAATTACTCCTGCTGATTTACGGGAGATTTCTCCCCCTTGATCAGCCTTTTTCAAAAGCTCGCCTATGCAAACATCTCGGTCAGTGGCACATTCTCCTAAAGCAGTACCGAATATCTCAAAAGGATTGTCTAGGAGTTGGCGGTTTCTCACCCGACCCCATACTCTTTCACTTACTGCCGATCGAGTATGAGATCAAACAAATGTCTTTTACAGCGATCCCAGTCTAACCCCAAGAAAACTGCTACTTGTAAGCATCTGACTAAATTAATGGTGCCTGACAATAGGCTTTTTATTATTGGGAGAGAGGGCTTCTCTTAGTCCTATGCCATAGCAAAGGACGTGAGCTTGTCTAAGCACATCGGTCAAATTACCAGTGTATGCTACATCTAATACCAGACAAGGCGCACCCAGATTTCCAACAGATGCCTTCTATCTTCAGGTGTCAAAGGTCTGGTCATGTTTTCTATTCTATCGAATTTCTGGACTAAATATTAATAGCCGCTCTGTTTTCTTTAGGAAAATCAGGGAAGGTTTCATTAAAACTTTTTACCGTGCACGGGCCATATACAGTCATGACTGGAGCAGGACGTGGTATTCCCTGAGGGTGAGTTCTTTCCCATAAAATACGTGCATGATTATGTTCGGCCAATCTTATGGAAGCATCTAGTCTCATATTTGCTAGTATTTTCCTAAGTTCTGAGGGCCTTAATATCAAAATTTCTCCCGGATCGTCTGGCCAGGCAAATCTGGATAATCCGGGACTTACTATTGTAATATTCACTGGTAAGTCGTTTATGTTGACTACAACTGTACCCACAAGGGTCGGATCTTGGACATTAGACCCTAAATACCAGGGGTCTCCTGCATTAGCGGGTACCTGACAATCATATCGATGTCGGGTTCCTTGGTCCGTTATCTCGACTACAAAGCGGACACCTGGAGCAGGGGCTGCATTCCCATTGTGGCCGGCTAGTTCTGCATGAAAAAATCTCCTCCGTCTGGACTACAAATCTTTGGTTTCCCCATTCGTTTATTTCGATCTGCCTGAGCATGCAGGGCTCGCCATGCAGCAAGGTGAGGGGCTGGACCAGCCATCCTCGGTTAATCTAAAGAGTCTTTTTATCAACTTTTAAACTCTAGACTCAGTACTGATTTCTTCGAGGTCCTTATATTTCTGTTTTACCTATTTTAACGGCTGTGTACCTATTTTCTTACCTACTTATAGGCAGTTTAGGATTTTAGAGAGGCTCTTCAAGTTAACTCCAAAGAGCCCCACGTTGGGCGCCAATTGCTACAGATTTCTATACAATTATCCTAGATCCTGACAAGGAACCCACTAGAATACTAAGACTAACTCCCCCTTTTCCCGGGATCTTGACTAGTCCTTTTTCCTTGTATACCGGTTAGTTATGTCAATAGAACTAAGACGTATTCATTATAGAAAGTGCAAAAGATAAACTAATACCTTAATTCCGATCTGGGTCGTCGGTCGTTCGCCGTTGATACGTGTCGACGTCTCGGGAATTTAAAAGCTATTAAGTGTTAAATGTTGCTCCTCGCATTTACTTATATCCTATATATTATTGCTACACTATAAGTAGTAAGATGACGACAGGGCGTTAACTGAATTTAATCAAATAATGGTTTTTATTCAATTTGTCAAAAGGTATAATAACTCAAGCAGTTGGTACAATTCATACGCACATCCTTACTTTACATACAGTACGTGTATATATCAAAAATCTTACCGTTCAGATGTCCGTATGAAGCTAACAAACAGTGTTTAAAAGCACTGTGAATTTAACACACTTTTTTAGTTAAAAAGATCCCCGACTTTTACCGAGCCTCATCCCCTCTAGGAGACTATATCAGAGAGCAGGGTAGCCGTACGGGGTAAATATAAATATAACACTAGGTTGCCTGCATCAGGACTTGCTTCAATACCTCTCTAGGAGTGTAGCATGGAAGAACTACTCTAGGTAGTTATGTTCCTGAAGACCTCTGTCGAAAGCCGCTGCCGCATTTTTCTTTTCCCTCTCTCCATCTCTCTATCTCTCCCTAAGGCTTGAAAAGCACTAGTATTTATACTGCTCAATTAGGATGGCTCCTCGTGACTAGTCCTTAATTTCATTAACGTAGCTCAAAATAGCTTCAAAGGTCATGTTTACTTTGTAAAGCAGCTGACTTATTTTCACTAATTAACTTATTTTCACTAATTAACTGCACGTCTGCTTTGTCAGCTAAATACGTTTGTTTGCGGTTTGCGAGAGGCAATCGGTCAGGAGGTCTAACTTTGAGAGAATGAATCACCTCCAAAGTTACAATTCCTTGATTTCCGTCACATTCTGGAAGAGCGCTCAGGACCGTGTACACCTTCTGGAGTGCCTCTGTCTGCATGAGGCCTAGAGGGCTCGAACAGATAGACGCAGGGATCGAACCCGCAGTGGGATAGGTACAGTGTGTGATCTGTGGTGCGCTTTTGGTAAAATACAATTTAGTTGATTCAAGAGCTTGATTGTGTTTTTACTGAAACTGGACTGGGGGGAAGCATAGAAACGAGCAATTATCAAAACCAAAGAAAGACACAAAATGCTTGAGTAACTCAGCGGGACAGGCAGCATCTCTGGAGAGAAGCAATGGGTGATATTTCTGGAAGGTTCTGAACCCGAAACGTCATCCATTCTTTCTCTCCAGAGATGCTACTTGTCCCGCTGAGTTACTCCTGCTTTTTGTGCCTATTTTCAGTGCCATAATATTGAATAAGCACATCTTCTCATTTTCAGATTTAGCTTTAGGGTCTCCATTGAGAACTGACATCAATGGAGATGCTGCAGATATGGTCAACTGCTTCAAGTCCCTCGGCATCCACATCACTAGCAACCTAACTTGATCCCTTCACATTGATGTGGTGATCAGGAAATCACATCAGCCTATTTACTTTCTCTTAGCCATCAGAGACGTTTCAACATGTCCATAAGCATTCTCTTGAAGTTCTACAAACACATTGTAGGGAATATTTCAATGAGATCCATCAAGGCCTGCTTTGTCAACTGCTGTGGCATTGTCCACCTGACCCGGCAGAGACTGGTGAACACAACCCAATCTATCACAGCCTCATCACTTCCTTCCATCCTAGTCCATCTTCATGGCGGTTGTGTCAGGAAGGCTGGAAGTATCATTAAGGATGCCTGCCATGCAGGCCATTCTCCGTTGCCGCTTCTACCTTCTGCACGAAGATACAGGAGCTTGAAATCCGCACATCCAGACAAAAACAACTTCCTCACATTTCTGGAGAAAATGAAAAGGTTCAGATGTTTTGGTTGAGATTCTTCTTCAGACTGCGAGTCAGGGGAGAGGAAAACTAGAGATATGAAAAGGTACAGAACAAATCAGAGCTGGCACCGGTGACAGGAATGATGGAGCTAACAATAGTCCATCTATTAGCAGTGGGAGAGGTGATAACGAAGGAATGCAAACAGTGAAAATAGCAGAATGACTAGGATGGGGGAGGGACAGAAAGAAAGGGAATGCAATGCTTACTTGAAATGAGGGAAATTCGTATTCATCCCAGTGAGTTGTAAGCTGCCATCTTGCAGTTCCTCCTGACACATTCTTCCTCACATCCATCAGACCCCTGAACCAACCGGTGCCATAGAAAAGCAAGGTATTATTCCTTAATAACTTCCGTCCAGTGGCTCTGACAACCACCATCATAAAGTGCTTTAAGAGAATGGTGATGGTGCATGTTAACGCCAGCCACCCAGGCAGCCATGATCTACTATAAATTGCCTACTGTCGCAACAGGTCCTCGGCTGATGCCATCTCCCTGGCCCTAAACTCATCTCTGGAACACCTGGACAATATGGATACCAATTTCTGATTCCTATTTATTGGCTATAGCTTTGGCTTTAACACCATAATCCCATTCAATCTCATTTCTGAATTCCTGGAGCTAGGAGTCAGAACGCCCCTCTTCCTTTGGATCCTTGACTTTCTGAGCCACATACCATAATTGGTGAGAATAGCTGACTGCACAGTCTCCACAATATTCATCAACACTGGTGCTCCAAAAGGATCTATTCCCAGCCCCCGCTATACTTCCTGTACACTCTTGACTCCACGGCCAAATTCAGCTCTAACTCCATCTACAGGTTTGATGATGCCACCTCTTTAGTGATCTGGAACTTGAACAATGATGAGATGGTGTACCTGAAGGAGATAGGGATATGGTAACATGCTGGCATGACAACCTCTCCTTCAATGTCAGCAAGATGTAGGAGCTCGTTATTGCCTTGGAAACATGGTGGATCACATGCCCCACCCAGAATCAATGGTGCCAAAGTGGAAATGGTCGAGACCTTCAAGTTTCTGGATGTAAATATTACTAATAATCTGCCCTAGACTCCAATGTTTAGCTACAGCTAAAAACGTATACGCTTTCCCTAAGATGGACACAAAATGCTGGAGTAACTCAGCGGGAAAGACAGTATCTCTGGATAGAAGGAATGGGTGATATTTCTGGTCGAGACCCTTCTTCAGACTTTCTCAACCTGCTCATTCATCCTTCTCCCTGCTCCCTTTCGTCAGAAGATAAAAATGTTTGAATGTTCTCACCATCAGACTCAGGAACAGCTTCTTCCCCTCCATTACCAGACTTCTTTCCGTAAGCTATGGTAAAGTCCTGTTTTTCCAATATATCACATTAAACTTTTCATCTGGAACTGTTACAGTAACTGCAATCTGCTGTATTTCTGCACTCTGGTATTTAGCAATCATATTTTTCTCTTCATGTTTGGCGAGATTTTGAATGTATATTCATTTACTTCAAATATAAATAAACCATATTTGTATAGTTAGCACGCAAACAAAAGCTTTTCAACTGTATCTTGGCACACGTGACAATAATAAAACTCTCTCTCTCAGTTGACAACCCATTGTGCTCAAAGTGCAGTATTTATTTTTGTGTCACAGCCAAACCTTTGAGCTATTGCATTCTGGGAAAAGGGCCTAAATTTGGGGATATGACCTTAAGATTCCCACCATGAATTGAGGGATCTCGTGCAATAGCACATGATTCAACGAAATGCTGTGACTGCTAAACAGTTTTTTGTCCTTTCTGGTTGATCTCTGAATCTAAATCTATTAAATACTCAGATTGTTGTGGTGGCTTTAGGTTACTGTTTGTGGCAGAGGAGGATACAGTACTATCAGGAGGTAGGACAAGCGAAACAGTAGAGGGCTAAACAATCTACTTGCTTGAAGATAACTTTCTGATTATAAGGTTCCACAACACACATGACTATACCTTGAACCAGAGGAGACCGTTCACTTCTTCCCTCTTAGGATGGTTCTTTGAAAGCGAGCACCATTAATTCCACTTCACTGCTCTTTCCCACCAAGCCCGGCAAATATCATACAGCACGGAAACAAAACCTTCTGCCCAATTTGCCCACACTGGCCTGCATGTCACAGCTACACTAGTCCCACCTGCCTACATTTGACGTATCTCTCCAAACCTGTCCTATCCATGTACCTGTCTAACAGTTTCTCATATGTTGGGATAGTCCCTGCCTCAACTACCTCCTCTGGCAGCTCGCTCCAAACACCCACCACCCTTCTCAAGGGTTCATCAACTCCTCACCTTAAATTCAAGGGATTACAGAAGGATTACAGAATGGAAGAAGGCCATTTGCCCCGTTACATCCATATTGGCGCAACACAAGTGCAAGCCTGCCAGCCCCACACCCCTGGCCTTCCCTATATCTCTGCCAATTCCAGACCCTAATGGCTCAAAGTTTTCCTCGCATCAGTTTTATTCAATTTTGCCAAACACCTTCAATCCATCTCTTGAACTCTCTGACAATTGGAACGGTCTCATGTTATCTGCTCTGACTATGCCTATCATGAATTTAAGGACCCTTATCAGAGATCCGCATGAGGTTCTCTGAACAAGCCAGCTTCTATCAAATGAAGCTCATTCCTATTATCCTTCTAACCAGTCACTTCTGCTTTCCTGAATTATAGCAATGAAAACTGAACACAATACCCCGATTGTGACCAGACTAGTGTTTATAAAGGTTCATCATGACTTTCATGTTCTTGACATCGGTGCCTTTTATTTATAAAGCCCAGGATCGCACATAATTTTGAATCTGCTTCCAACACCGTTTCAGGCAAAATAGCCTAGATCGCAACTTAAGATCAAAAAGTCAGAGTTGCTGGAAAAGCCACATCTTTGCGGAGCACCTGGGTTCAGTGTGCAGGGATGACCCTGAGCTTCCTGTTGCCTGCCACTTTAATTCCTCATCCAACACCCACTCTGACCTTCCTGCTTGTGGCCTCCCATTACAATGAGCTGCTATGCAACCTCAAGGAACAACACCTCATCTTCTGTCTGGCCACGCTTCAGGCTTCTGGACTCAATAGCAAATTCACCAACTTTAAGAAACTCACTTTTTAAGAAACTGGCTATTTTCAGAAGATAGACACAAAAAGCTGGATTAAAGGGCCTGTCCCACTTAGGTGATTTTTTCAGTGACTGCAGGCGACTAGGCTGTTTTCACATGGCCGTGGGGTGACGCCTGTATGGTTGCGAGTAGCCTCATAGGTTGTTGCCAGGATGACGCAGGTTGTCGCCAGGTGACGTTGGTTGTTGCCGGGTACTGACTTCGGTGAACTCCATTGTTGTTTACCTACGTCAACCTACGTCAACCGGCAACAGGTACTGGCGACTGAATTAATAATAATAATAAATAATAATACATTTTATTTATAGGGCGCCTTATAAAAAGTGTTTCCTTGTCTCCATTCAATGTGATCATGGTTGATCATTCCCAATCAGTACCCCGTTCCTGCCTACTCCCCATATCCCTGACTCCGCTATTTTTAAGAGCCCTATCTAGCTCTCTCTTGAAAGCATCCAGAGAACCTGCCTCCACTGCCCTCTGAGGCAGAGAATTCGACAGACTCTGTTTCCTTGTCTCCGTTCTAAATGGCTTACTCCTTATTCTTAAACCGTGGCCCTTGGTTCTGAACTCCCCCAACAATGGGAACATGTTTCCTGCCTCTAGCGTGTCCAAACCATAACAATCGTATATGTTTCAATGAGATCCCCTCTCATCATTCTAAAATCCAGAGTGTACAAGCCCAGCTGCTCCATTCTCTCACCATATGACAATCTCGCCATCCCCGGAATTAATCTTGTAAACCTACGCTGCACTCCCTCAATAGCAAGAATGTCCTTCCTCAAATTAGGGAACCAAAACTGCACACAATACTCCAGGTGTGGTCTCACTAGGGCTCTGTATAACTGCAGAAGGACCTCTTTGCTCCTATATTCGATTCCTTGTGTTATAAAGGCCAACATGCCTTTTGCTTTCTTCACTGCCTGCTGTACCTGCATGCTTACTTTCATAGACTGATAAACAAGGACCCCCAGATCCCATTGTACTTCCCCTTTTCCTAACTTGATGCCACTTAGATAGTAATCTGCCTTCCTGTTTTTGTTACCAAAGTGGATAACATCACATTTATCCGCATTAAACTTCATCTGCCATGCACTTGCCCCAACTGTCCAAGGCAACCTGCATTCTCATAGCATCCTCCTCACAGTTCACACTGCCACCCAGCTTTGCAACATCCGCAAACTTGCTAATGTTACTTTGAATCCCTTCATCCAAATCATTGATGTATATTGTAAATAGCTGCGGTCCCAGCACCGAGCCTTGCGGTACCCCACTACTCACTGCCTGCCATTCTGAAAGGGACCCGTTAATCCCTACTATTTGTTTCCTGTCTGCCAACCACTTCTCTATCCATATCAGCTCTGTACCCCCAATACCATGTGCCCTAATTTTGCCCACTAATCTCCAATGTGGGACCTTATCAAATGCTTTCTGAAAGTCCAGGTACACTACATCCACTGGCTCTCCCTTGTTCATTTTCCTAGTTACATCTTCAAAAAATTCCAGAAGATTAGTCAAGCATGATTTCCCCTTCGTAAATCCATGCTGACTCAGACCGATCCTGTTTCAATACTGGCCATTTCATCTTTTATATTTGACTCCAGCATCTTCCCCACCACCGATGTCAGGCTAATTGGTCTATAATTCCCTGTTTTCTCTCTCCTGCCTTTCTTAAGAAGTGGGATAACATTAGCTACCCTCCAATCCACAGGAACTGATCCTGCGTCTATAGAACATTGGAAAATTATCACCAATGCATCCCTCGTACTACCCTCCACTGATGCTGCTTGACCCGCCTAGTTCCTCCAACAGGGAAAATGTTCCTGATGTCGGGCAGTCTAGAACCAGGCGTCACAGTTTAAAAATAAGTGGTAGGCCATTTAGGACTGAGATGACAAAAAACTTTTTCACTTAGAGTTGTGAATCTGTAGAATTCCCTGCCACAGAAGGCAGTGGAGGCCAATTCACTGGATGTTTTCAAGAGTTAGATTTAGTTCTTAGGGCTAAAGAAATCAAGAGATATGGGGAAAAAGGAGGAACAGGGTACTGATTTTGGATGATCAGCCATGATCATATTGAATGGCAGTGCTGGCTCAAAGGGCCGAATGATCTACTCCTGCACCTATTTTCTATGTTTCTAACAGGTTTTGTTTTTTGCTCAACATTCCAGCCTCTGCAGTCTCTTCTTCATCCCACCCCTACCTTAATGTTGATCGCTGGCCATGCTAATCATTCATGTAACTTTATAGAAAAGATGGTCTGGTAATAGCTCACATCGCTTTTGGGATCTTGCTGTTCCTAAAGAAACTGCCACTTTTTAAATTATGCAACGGTAACAACTTTGCTGAGTGTTTCCATCATTTCCATTCATCTTTCAGATTATAACCACTTGTTATGATAGAAAGCAATCCTCTTCTTTTCATGTGGAGGAAAGAACTGCAGATGCTGGTTTAAATCGAAGGTAGACACAAATTGCTGGAGTAATTCAAGCGGAACAGGCGGCATCTCTGGAGAGAAGGAATGGGTGACCCAAAACATCACCCATTCCTTCTCTCCAGAGATGCTGCCTGTCCCACTGAGTTACTCCAGCATTTTGTGTGTACCTCTTCTTTTCACGTTCGAGCATATATCCCACACATCAGTGAGGAATGAGGTTTCAGAATCAAGGCCAGCCCTGAAGCTGAGCACTGAAACCTTGGCCAATACACTCAGACGAACACTGAGCGGGTACTGCTCTGCCAGATGTACTGTCTATTGGATGTGAACATTAAATCACAGTCTGGTTTGGGCTTTCAGATGGATGGATGGATCAGATCCCAATGCACAAATTGCACAGTGAAGTCCTTCTGTGTGTCCTGAAAGCCAACATGAGGAAAAGAGGGTACAGGGGCACCCTGGTTTAGAAGGACCTCACTTACGGAAATCTGAATTTACGCATATTCCCCCATACAATTTAGAAACATTTTTCGTGCGCATAGTAACATGCATATTTTGTTTCATTGTGTTCATTAATTGGAGTGTTAGAGACAGGGAGGTGTTTAAGAAAGAATTGCTGATGCTGGAAAAATCGAAGGTAGATAAAAAATGCTGGAGAATCTCAGCGGGTGAGGCAGCATCTATGGAGCAAAGGAATAGGTGATGTTTCGGGTCGAGAGCCTTCTTTAGACTGATGTGGGGTGGGGGAGGGGCAGGAAGAAGAAAAGAAGAGTACAACTGCAGAAGGACCTCTTTGCTCCTATACTCAACTCCTCTTGTTATGAAGACCAACATGCCATTAGCTTTCCTCACTGCCTGCTATACCTGCATGCTTACTTTCAGTGACTGATGAACAATTACCTCCAGATCTCGTTGTTCTTCCTCTTTTCCCAAATTGACACCATTCAGATATCCTGCCCTCCTGTTCTTGCCACCAAAGTGGAAAATCTCATGTTTATACACATTAAGCTGTATCTGCCATGCATCGATCCACTAACCCAACCTGTCCAGGTCCCCTGATTCATCATAGCATCCTCCTCACAGTTCACACTGCCACCCAGCTTTGTGTCATCTGCAAATTTGCTAATGTTACTTTTAATCACTTCATTTAAAGCATTAATGTATATTGTAAATAGCTATGGTCCCAGCACCAAGCCTTGCATAACCCCACTAGTCACTGCCTGCCATTCTAAAAGGGACCCGTTAATCCCTACTCTTTGCTTCCTGTTTGCCAACCAATTCTCTATCCATATCAGTACCCGACCCCCAATACCATGTGCTCTAATTTTGCCTACTAATCTCCTATGTGGGACATGATCAAAGGCTTTCTGAATATCCAGGTACACTACATCCACTTGGCTAGCTAACCTTCGTATGTCATCTTTTCACCGTGAATTGCCTTTTTAGTTTTCTTCTGTTGCACTAAAAGTTTTCCAATCCTCTGGCTTCCCGCTCATCTTTGCTATGTTATACTTCTTCTCTTTTATTTTTATACTCTCCCTGACTTCCCTTGTCAGCCACAGTCTCCTCTTACTCCCCTTAGAATCTTTCTTTCTCTTTGGAATTAACTGATCCTGCACCTTCTGCATTATTCACAGAAATACCTGCCATTGTTGTTCCACTGTCATCCCTGCTAGGGTATATTTCCAGTCAACTTTGGCCAGCTCCTCCCACATGGCTCCAGAGTCCCCTTTGCACAACTGTAACACTGACACTTCCGATTTTCCCTTCTCCCTCTCAAATTGTAGAATAAAATAGTAAGATTAAACTAGAACTTACCAGTTTGAAGTTTGATCTTTATTTTATGAGGAGTTACGATGAGGGATTACGTGAAGAAGCACCGCCAGGTGCTTGCGCATCATACTTCTAAAGCAGCGGAGTGAAAACACAGAAACTATTGTCGAAGTGATATAATAAGACTCAGAAGACTAGAACTACCAAATGATCTTTGCGATTATGAGGGCCGTGAGCGGAGGGCACGTAATCCATCATCGTAACTCCTCATAAAATAAAGATCAAACTTCAAACTGGTAAGTTATCGTTTAATTTTACTATTTTACTTCGGAGTCACGTGAGTGACTACGTGAAGATTTCAAAGCTCTGTGATTTCATGCCGTAGATCCATTCCATACGACACACAGCTTCAGTTGACACAGTAGTGAATAAATAATGTATTGAACATTGCTTCGAATTATCCAATAATTATTTTAATAATAATAACAAACAAAACAGTAATAACCCGTCTGTCCCAGGGGGAAATTACAAATGAAATTTATAAAGTCAAAGAAAATCAAACCGAACCCATAACAGCATGCCCAAACCCTTGCAATGTCAGAACAGGTTTATCATAACATTTTGAGAAGGTTGCCTGCTTAGACCATCCTGTGGCCCCGAGGATTTGGTCTAGAGGCACCTTCGCTGTGGATGTTGATGCCACCCTGGTGGAGTGAGATTTAAACACATGAGTGTCGACTCCAGCACAATCCAAAACCTGTGTTAACCATCTAGAAATAGTTTGTACTGACATCTTTTTATGAGGTTTATTGTGACTGATGAGCATTGCTGTTTCAGAGCCTCTGAGACTCTTAGTTACCTCGATATATTGACTGAGGTGCTTAACTACATATAACGTTTGGTCAACGGAGTATGCTTTAAAGCTTACTATGGTTCCGACCATTCCAGACCTGCTTTGATTAAATCATACACATAAAACATAATGTTATCTGCATAAGAATACATGCTAGCTAGTCGTAACTTTTGCAATGTTTGCACTCGTTGCGCTGATACTAGCGCCATGAGCATAACACTTTTAGTGTTAACTTCTGAAAAGACTGTGACGTAATTGGAGCCCATTGCCGAAGCAGTGTGAGAACTGTACTGACATCCCAGATTTCTGTATATCTAGGCTTAGGAGGGTTCTTGTTAAAGATTCCTCTCATGATTCGGGACATTAACGGATGAGACCCGATAGATTGTTGTTCTGAAAACTGCCCTAAATATGAGGACAAAGCACTACGAGCACTATTAATGGCACTATAGCTCAAGTGTTCATCAAAATGCAATGTAGCAAGGAACTCCAATACATCCGGTATGCTTGCAGTATGATCAGATATATCTGACTGCAAGCAAAACATGTCCCGTTTCTTAATATGAGACACATATTGTTTTTTAGTGCTATCTCTCCAAGCTGCAGTTATCACATCCATGGTCCTACTCGACAGTCCAAAGCCTTGGAACGGTCTGGTCAGAACCTGCAGATTAACAAATTAATACGATCATGTAACGGATTACTTTCTCCTGTTACTGGATGAACCAACAAATTACTGCAGTTCGGGACAGTCATGAATGGCTGAGTCATCATTCTGAGCACCAATGAAAACCATGGCCGTGTAGGCCAGTCTGGAACAAAATGCCTGAGGCGGAGTCCTGCTCCATTTTGGTGAGACATTGCCTAATGAGGCAGAATGGGGGAAAAGCATAAAATAATGTACGTCCCCAATGTAGCGAGAATGCATCTACCGCTACTGTTCCTGGATCTGGTTCCCACAAAACGTATTTAGGCAACTGGTGATTTAGCCTGGATGCAACAGATCAATATCCGGCAAACCACAGCAACTGACAATCATTTAAAAAACATCAGGATTTAACCCATTCTATGTTGCCATTAATTTTCTGTGACCTGTTGTCTGCCACCACATTATCTCTACCTGGTAGGTAGATAACTGAGACCCAGATGTTTCTGGAAATACACCAGTTCTACATGAGGTTAGCCAGATTATCACATGATACTGACCTTATTCCTCACATGTGATTATTATATGCAACAGCCGTGGTATTGTCAATCTGGAGCTGAACATGTAAATTATTCATTGCTGAACAATAAGCTTTTAATCCATAGAATGCACCCAGCAGTTCCAAGTCATTTATACCATGCCTGTACAGGATTAAATCCTCTTGCACACTCCATCTACCACCACAGCTAGACTCGTGTCCATGGCTCCCCATCCCAGAGCACTCACATCTGTTTGTAAAACCACTGACGGTTGCTGAACCAAAATGTTTTTGGTAGTTTGTACAATATTGATAATCCACCATTGTAATTCAGCAATGGCACTGGCTGGCAACTGCATAGGTCTATCAAAATTACTTGCATGTTCTTTAAGTGCTTGTTCTCTAGCTCGTTGCAGACTTTGATAGTGCAGGGGTCCAAACTCCACTGCAGGGAAAGCCGCCACCAATTTGCCAATAACACTGGTTACTTCCCGGATTGAAAGGGTGTTGTTTTTCAGCGAGACTAGTTCAGACCTCCCTGATTTCCACAGCCTTGGCTGTAGGCAATGTCACTGACATATCAACTGAATGGCAAATCCCAAATAATCCATTTTTTTGGGATGGCTCTAACTTGGATTTTACTTCGGTCACGTGAGTGACTTCGTGAAGACCCCACCAGCACGCATGCGTAACATATCGTCGCTCGCATTTGCTGTCGACAAGCTGGGGGGGAGTGCGCTTTCCCAAGAGCTCCTTCAAAAGGATGCTTAAGGTAAGTAATACTAACCTTGAGCTGGTTTTTGTAGGTAGTTTGTTTTCTATCCACAGCATCGTGAAGGAAGGAAAAGGGAAAGCCAAACTTTCCGAGGGCTGCGGGACCTCAGGAAATCAGCGGCCAACACCCTCGGAGCTGCCCGCAACACCGGCAGCACCCGTATCACGGCCGGGGAAAGAGGTGCGGAAGTTGGGGAAACCCTACGGAGTTAGTAGGGCCCGACTCTCCTCCGCAACAGACTGGACGGAGCCCCGCACAGGAGCAGGGCATTGCAGACCCTGACTTCGTACTACAGTCGCCCAAAGTCAGGGCAGGTAGTAAGCAGGTATAACCTAACGTGCCTCGCACATCGGCACGTTCTACTTCCCCTCTTTTACAGGTCCCAAGAGGGCAGACCCAGGGGAGAGCTGCGTCGAAGTTGAGCCCCGCAGCCGTGGCAGGCATTGACATGCCGCCGGGAAACCTGCCAGATTGCAGGCCGGTGGGAGTTCTGCTGGAGAGTCGGGGTGCCCTGCAGGAGCAGGAGGTACCGGCACACCACCGGGTCAGGCTGCCCGAGAGCAGGCCGGTGGCAGCGGATTTCGGTCGTGCAGCCCCGCTGAGGCGGTAAGCGACGACCATGTGCCGTCACAGACCCATGTGGTCAGAAGTGGCGGTAAGCCCGTGCAGATGTCAGGGAGCCCGGCTGCGGGAGCCGGCACCGACTCATCACCACTGCCTTCCTATCGGGCAGGGGGACCGCTAAAGTCCGAACGACGGCGGACTAGCGGCATGTCCGCACGGGAGTCGTATGGCCCCGCAGGAGCGGCAGCCAACGACTACCTGCCAGCGGACCCTTGTGATCACCTTGACGAGGTGCGGTTCGCTGGTAGAAGCCCCAGTGATTCAGGAGAACCTGGGGAAGTCGACTTGTCGTCCGCACATTGCGGCGGCGGTCGCATGGCCAGGATGGAGCTTATGGTGGATCAACTACTCCAGCGAGACCTGGATCGACATGAGCGTGGGCCCCAGCGGTCTAGGAGCCAGATCATGCGGCCGCCTAGCATTTCTCCTTCATCCCCCGGCAGTGCCAGGAGCCAGCAAATGGCCAACTTTGATGAAGAGGCCGTGGTAGAAGAGCCCACCGCTTCGGGAGAACCAGAAGAAGATCTGCTGGACGTCGTTTCCAAGTTTACTAAGCCTGTGCGCTCAGGGAAACCGCTGCACCCAAAGCTGGCGGCGAGTATCAATTTTCTGGCCACACACCAGCTCCAAGACCAGGTACTCGCAGAGGCCATGGAAAAATACAAGGCGCCAGAGAATTGTGTTACCCTGGACGTTCCAACCATCAACCTACCTATCTGGGGGAATATCAGTCCCAGTATCAGGGCTCAGCTGCTCAAAATTCAAAAAACCCTGAAACTGTTGACGTCGGGCATCACTGCGTTCGCCAGGACCCTCGATGGGGCCAATGTAACTGAAGAACAGCAGGATGCTCTCGCCCTGCTGTGCAATACGCAGTTTGAGATCAACTGCTTTCGGAAAAGCTCCATCCGGCCCACCCTCAACCCAAAATTCACTAGGCTATGTCGTACCTCCACCACACCACCACCACGACAGCTGTTTGGGGAGGAACTGCCCAAGCAGGTCAAAGAACTGGATGATGAGGCCAAAACCGTGGGGCTGATGAAACCACCATCATCAACTAGGACACAGGCATACCGAAGACCCCAACCTTACCCTACCTCCAAGCCTCGGGGTCAGCCAGATAGGGCACCAAGAACTTATCCGCCACCCGCTCCCCAACAGCAGAAGCATTTTTTAGGGCAGGGCCAGCAGAAGCCCGCATGGAAGATGCGGCAACAGCCCTACCCAGCAACACAACGGCCTCCGAAAGCACAACGCACCAGGCCCCACCGATAACCATGGAGGTAAGGGGGTCTGGTTCTTTCAAGAAAGTAGCAATTGTACCTTCACAAGTAGGAGGACGGTTGCGGGCATTTTGGGGTGCATGGGGTGTGATAACTTCAGATCCCTTTATTCTACAAAGTATTCAGGGTTATGAAATAGAGTTTATTAATGGGAAACTTCCCCCTACGCAACATGTACCTCATCGCAAGTTTGCGCTCTTTCAAAAAGAGATAGAGGAAGGACATGTAGAAATCTTAAGGCTGGCAGCCAAAGGGGTGATAGAAAAAACGACACATGAACCTCTTGAGTTTGTGTCCAACATCTTTACCAAAACTAAAAAAGATGGTGGATGTCGGATTATTATAGACCTAACCCTTCTGAATAGTTTTGTACTATATACCCATTTCAAAATGGAGACGTTCCAAACGGCTAAACAGCTGATTTCTCTATGGTACTTTATGGCCTGCATTGATTTAAAAGATGCATACTATACAGTGCCTATTATAGAGCATCACAGAACGTTCTTAAAATTTGTCTGGAGGGGTCAATTATGGCAATATTGACATCTATCCAGACAAATCTAAGTTCACCCCGTCTCAAGTCATGGACTATCTAGGATTCACTATTAACACCAATCAAATGATTGTCACAATCCCAGCTGGCAAAGCAATAGCCATAAAAGAGGCATGTAACAGCCTTGCTTGCGCCAGGGTGCCGACCATCAGACATGCTGCTAAGGTGATTGGAAAACTTGTAGCTACATTTCCAGCTGTGCAATTCGGGCCATTACATTATCAAAATTTGCAAAGAGCAAAAATCTCAGCATTAAAATCAAATGCTGGACACTTTGATAGGCCTATGCAGCTGCCGATCAAGGCTAAAATTGAGCTACCATGGTGGGCTAACAATATTAGTGAGTGTTACAAGCCCATCATTATCTGCAACCCATCAGTCATGTTACAAACTGACGCAAGTGCCCAAGGCTTGGGAGCAACTGACATCCAGTTGTGGTGGCAGATGGGATTCTCACAAGTCCACTCTTCTTCAGTCTTCCGAAAAAAAACCCCAAAAAGGTTGAAACAATGAACCCGCTGTTGGCGAGGCAGCCAACTCACAGGCCACCGGAACCTACCGGAATGTTTACCTCGGAGTTGTTCAGATAAGATGCCTGGCAAGGCCCAGTCTGCTCTTCCAGCTAGATGCAATAGAAGCTATGGGACTGTTTTGAAGGTAAAGGACAACACAGAGATTCAACTGATATAAGAGTCATAGGTATACAGCATAGAAACATGCCTTTTGGCACACCTTGTCCATGTGGACTGAATTGGCATAAAGGCTGGTACCATATACCTGCATTTGGCCCAATGCCCCCGAAACCCTTCCAATCTATATGTCTGTCCAAATGTGTTTTAAAAGTTGGCAATTGTATCCATTTCCTCTGGCAGCTCGTTCCAGACACAAATTATGGTTAATTGGATTATTAAATTTATTTTGGCTTTTTGATAGAAATGTTTGTATGCTATGGTTTTGATCATAAAGTAGACTCGGAACAATCCAAACCCAAATCTGATGTCCATGTTTATAGATCATGGTATTGCAGTTTTTTGTGGGGCCTTGTTTGTGCTAACTTTGTAGCTGCATTTCCACATGAAAAATATTCAAAAAGTACTTCATTGGCTGTCAATTGTTTTGTGAGCATCCTCAAAGACATGTTTAAGTTACTGGGAGACATGAGGAAGGGTTCTGACCCTAAAGGTCATCTATTTCTTTTCTCCAGAGATGCTGCCTGACCCGCTGACCCGCATATTGTGTCTACCTTTGGTATAAACCAGCATCTGCAGTTCCTTCCTGCACACTTGGAGACATGAGAGGTTGAAGATGTTGGAAACTTGAGCTTAAAATAAATCCCTGCAGTAATTCAGCAGGTCAGGCAGCATCTGTGGAAATAAATGGACAGAAAGTGTATCAGGTTGGGACCCTTTTACAGACAGACTAAACCTTCAGATTAAAGGCTACTTGTTTACCTTCGTATGCGGACCAGATGTAAACTTGAAATTGATTGCATCTCTCTATGATGCTGCATGTTATATAGTTATTACAAAGGAGCTTTATTCTTGCAATGCACGACAATATCAGCGTATCATCAGGGATAGCTTAATCTTGTAGTTTATTACAAATGTAGCCTTAAAGTAAACTCAGGAAATGATAGGCAGCTGTTTACTACTGGGCAACTGTAAGCAGAAGAGCAATTGACAGTTTAAATAGTATGTGTTAAATTTATGTTTTTATTGTTCTTTAGCTTGTTTTATGTGGGGGGTGGGGTTGGGGAAAACATTTTCTAATGTCTTACCTCGACGGAGATGCAATTTTTTTCCGTATCGTATCTCAGTCCGCACTGTGGCCTAACATCGAGGAGTTGGTGGCCTTTGCTGCAGACTGACTTTTGAGAGTTCCACAGTGGGTGCCTATGGGACCTCAACATCGCAGAGCCTGCAATCGCTTTGCCAGGGATCGACCTCAGAGCTCCAACCATGGGTGCTTGCAGACTTAATATCACGGAACCCGCGGTCTCTAGTCAGAGACTGACATCGGGTACTGCGGGGGAAATAGAGAGGAAGATTGGAATGTTTTGCCTTTCTTCCTTCACGGTGAGGAATGTGGGGAGTCTGCTGTGGTGGATGCTTGTGTTAACTTTTAGGTATTTATTTGTCTTGTTGCATTTTTTTTGCTTCTGGCTGTATGGTAATTCACATATCACTGTACCCTAATTGGTACATGTGACAATAAAATACCTTTGAAACCTTTGAAACTAAAGAAGGACTAAAGGACAAAAGGAGGACTGATAATGGGGAGGGGGGGAGGTGGAGGTGAAGCGGGAACAGGCCTGAAAGAAGGGAGGAAGAGAGAGTGCAGGAGGGGGATGTGGGGGAATGGGGGACCGCAGTAATTGTGGGGCAGAAGGGAGTGGAGGAGGAATGTAGAAGAGGGTAATCTGAGAGATGGGAGGGGAGGGGCGGGGGAACAATAGCGGGTCAGAGCTTTAGAGTCATACAGCGCCAAAATGGGCCCTACACCCTGAGGGATGTGGTTGATATGGAGAAGGGGGCAGGGAAGAAGTGAAGAATGGATTAGACAAGGGAATAAAGGGATTGAGGGAAGGATTTAAGTTATGTGGAAGAACAGAATGGAGTGCAGGGGGTTTTAGTTTTGTTTAGAGATAGAGCACGGAAACAGTCCCTTCAGACCACAGACTCCGCAACGACCAGCGCTCCCCGCACATTAACACAAGTCTACACACACGAGGGACAATTTACACTTATACCAAGCATACAAACCCAAGCCAATTAACCTACAAACCTATACGTCTTTGGAGTGTGGGAGGAAACTGAAGATCTAGTGGAAAACCCACGGCAGTCGCAGGGAGAATGTAAAAACGTACAGACAGCACCCGTAGTAGGGATCGTAACTGGATCTCTAGTGCTGCAAGCGCTGTAAGGCAGCAACTCTACTGCTGTCCCACGGTGCCGCCCTTGTCAGAAGTGATGAGACAATACTAGAGAATGTAAGAGTCTGTGTGAGAGTAGTGTGAGATTGTGTGTTGAAGGGGATGGAGGAGATGCCAGAAATGCCGACTTGTATTCATATAGCACGGAAACAAGCCATTCTTCCCAAGCCATCCATGCTGACCAAGATGTCCACCCTAGCTAGTCGCCTTTACTCAGATTTGACTCAAATCCCTCTAAACTTTTATTATCCATGTACAGGTCAAAATGTCTTATAAATATTGTCGCAGTACCTGCCTCAACCGTTCATCCATGTATGTACCACGCTCTGTGTGAAAATGTTGCCCCGCAGGTAGGTTCCTATAAAATCTTTCCCCTCTCACCTGCACGAACCAGGAAGGGTTAGTGCTTTATCCCGACAGATTTTCAGGCTCTCTTGTGCTCTCATCCACTTTTACCTAGGGTTCTCGATGAACTGTGTCCCATACCGCTATCTGGTGCAACGGGTTGGAGGTGGAGATACTGAGCTGCAAATGGTCTTCCAGTCACTGTCATCCAACCGGCTTTTTTCAGGAACCAGCGGAGGATTACAGTGCCTCTGCTCCATCGCAGCATTCCATGGAGTTCACAACATATCAAGTGGCTTCCTTAATGGAAAGCAGCAAAGTACTGGAAGGATGCCACAGATTGGGGAAATCTGTGGGGAGAGAGGGGAGAGAGCGGAGAGAGAGAGAGAGAGAGAGAGAGAGAGAGAGAGAGAGAGAGAGAGTGAGTGTGAACAAGCACACAACTGAGCTGGTCTCCTGTGAACATGTTTCAGGCTAACTGCCTGGGGCACCGGAACAAACAGTGCTCTGTGGGGTATTGTGGTTTGAGAAGTTGTGGCTTGTGGACAGAACTATCCATGAGGATGCAGAGAAAGTGGAGAGAGGAGGGACAGGCAGGAGCCAGGCCACACTGAGGAACGCTGAGGCCGAGAATCCTGGACCAACTCTGCATTTCAGATGAAAAATAAGCTTAAAAGTGCCTGGGCCATGGAAGATCAGAGCCCTTTCAGAGCACTTGCATTGGTGGGTAGGATGTCTTCTGCTGATGGCATTCCAAGATGCGCACAGTCATTGAGTTAGACAGCAGGAGAACAGGACGTTTGGTCCACCAATTCAAGGCTGGCCATCTATATTAATCTCATTTATAGAACATAGAACAGTACAACACAAGAACAGGCCCTTCTGCCCACAATATATATGCCCAAAATGATGCCAAAATCTCTATCCATATCACTTCTTCCCTGCGTATCCCTTTGCCAATCCAAAAGTCACTCAAAAGTCACTATTATATCTGCTTCAACCAGACACATGCCGTGAGTAATTACTCAGGGTAAGCAGTCAGTCAGTCGGCTTTAAAAAAAAATCTTAAACCGTGCATGCGCAGATTGTTCTCCTTTCTGTAACAATAAAAAATAAAAGTAAAGAAAATAACAATACAATTTGCCCAAGGCTTCCAAATCTCCTTCATTCTGAATTACTGAATGGGTGGGGGGTGGAGGGGCACGGCAGGTGGATAGATGGTGGCAAAAACCTGCGCACACCGGGCCAAATTGAATCAGTTGTGATTTATTGAATGACAATAATGAATAAATGAATGAATGAATAATTTTACTTCGGAGTCACGTGAGTGATTCCGTGAAGAACCCCGCCGGTTCGCATGCACATCAGCCGCATTGGCACAAGCACCGGACTGGCAGGGCATCGCTCCTGCCGGCGGTAAGTTTAAACCTAGAAGGTAAGTTTATTTTACCTAACAGGATTTCTTGTTCGAGCAGGAGCCTCTCTTCACAGAGAGTCCGACGAGTGAGCCGGCTATGGGCTGTGGGGAAACCCCGGTCCGACCGCAGAAGCGGATAACCGGTAAAAGATCGAGTTTCGCGATAAGCAGCCGCTGACAAGGCAGTCAGTGGCCTCCAGCCTGCAAAGCGAGTGGCAAAGCGAGTAACACCAGAGTCGCTGACAGTGTGGTCAGCGGCTCACAGACACGTTGGTCCCCAGGCATGGAGTAAAATTGGAGGAGGAGAGAACTCGTTCAGCCCTATTGGACTTGGTTGAGTCAGGCTGCAAGGGTTCCTCTCTGATAATAAGGGTATTTTTTGCATGCATGCTGTTGTACTTTTAACCCTTCACAGGTGAAGCTCCACACTACAAAATTAAATTAGTGAGACTACACTGGATCTGTAATAGCATGGGCCTATGGGACAGGTCGCGGCAGCAGCACCTGGGACAGGGCTGCTTCTTGTGTGAAAGCGTCGGCCTACGGGAGAGCCACGCCAGCAGCACCTGGGACAGGGCGGCTTCATGTGTGAAAGTGTCGGCCTATGGGAGAGCCGCGCCAGCAGCACCTGGGACAGGGCTGCTTCATGTGTGTAAGTGCCGGCCTACGGGAGAGCTGCGCCAGCACCGTCAGCGACTCTGGCGTTACTCGCTTTGCCACTCGCTTTGCAGGCTGGAGGCCACTGACTGCCTTGTCAGCGGCTGCTTATCGCGAAACTCAATCTTTTACCTCTATGGGAGGCCGTGCCAGCAGTGCCTGGGACAGGGCTGCTTCATGTCTCCCTCTTGGAGGAGGAGAGCATGCCGGGTCAGTGTCCTGCTGACGCCGAGTCTCAGGGTATGGCCGTGGAGCATACCCCAAGGATTGAAGGGCAGATGTCGGAGGTACCCTTTGCTGACAACAAAGTTGCCATCCCAACAGAATGTTCCATCCTGGTACAGGCCCAATGGGGCCATATCAGTGCAGTTTTCCTGGGGCCTGTGGAAGCGCCTGTTTAGGGCTGCCTATGAATCACCCTCTCTGAGGAGGGGAGTGCAAAAGGTCAGATATAACTGACTCCAGGTTCTAAAGATGCCAATGGAACATACTGGAACACATGTGGGCTGGCAGTGAACAGCGTCAACAAGGGGATATGAGAGCCAGCCGCCAAATCTTCTATTCAGGTAAGGCCTATTCAACAGGGAAAAACCTGGCAGATGGATCAATCCAGGCCAACGGCGGGCAAAGTTCATCGTTTCAGAACGCACCCCAGGCGCTCATCGGCAGTAAGCGGTTCACTAAAGCTGGTGGCAGCATGACAGCTGGGCAGATGTTCCACGCACCCTACCAGCCCTACTCAACAAGGTGGGTCTGGCACTTCAGAAACATGGGTAAGTGGACCACTCACAAGTTGTAATATTTCCACTTGTTTGTACAACACACAAAGGATAAAAGCATCTGCATGGAGGCACAATACTAGCATTCCAAGCAAGTTTTGGGATTATGGCCAGGATTATCTTTTAAGACAGGCTTGGAAATCGGGCCAGAGTTATCGTGCAAAGCACCCATGGAATGATGGAAGGAGTGGCCTGTTCATTATGAAAAATGGAGAGTGTCGGGTAACTCGCATATGAACTTTCCAAATAGGAAAACTTCTTTACTGACTAACAACGGATTCATAAGGGTCTCAAAGATCCATTCTATGCAGTATCCATTACAGAGGTTATCAAAGGCAATGAAACTACTAATAACAGTAAAACATTGCTAAATGGGATAAACTATTTGTTGGTCATTGGGATTTACCTTTAACTATTAATTAGCCTATGACTCAGCCCCATGGCAAGAGATTGGAGTTAATAGCAACCTGTTATAAAACTGACTTCTATTCATCAAGAGTAATTGGCAATATAGTAGCTGTGCATCAGCTGTGCAAGTCAGGGAACTGACATCGTGCAAAGTAGCTACCTCTCAAAGGACAGGTAGATCATTGTTAACAACCTTATGTTATTGTCAGCTGAAGCTACCCAAATCACAATGATGAACAAACAGTATTCAATATTGCTCCAGTAGTTTGGTCAGTCGAATTTCAGTTATTTACAAACTGATGCTAAGAGCTCTAAGGTGGGAAGTTGCAAATATCATCTCTAGTTGGAGGTGCAGGAGATTTGCATGAGTTGCCAATTCTTCAGTTGTTGGTATCAACTAAATATATACCCTGGATGCACCCCATGGGTAAAGAGCTATTGAGCGAATATACATAATCTACATTCTCAACTTCAAGTTGCTACGCTAAGTTGATGGCATATGTTAGTCACATGGCAATCAAGTAAAAGTATCCTGTAATAATTTACCTAATCTCCTTTGCCACTGGTGTACCATCAAGTTCAGATCGATGACAACACCGAATAGGTATTGGATCTCAAAGTAGTATGAAAGTATGGTTCAATGGTACATCGAATATCGACATGTTGGTTTCTTGTTTATTCACTGATTGCAAAAATATGTGGCAGAACAGTGCGGAGAAATACATTCTCGCTACAAAAAGGAGGAATGTTCTTTTATGTCTTCCTCCATTTTGCCTCATTAGTCGGGTCTTGAAACAGTCAGCAAGACCTCGCTTTACGTTTTTGTACTGTCTGACTGGCTAACCTGCCATGTTGCCTGCTTTCGTCAGGCATAATAATACAACCGTATACGGTTATTCTAAAAAACGAAAACTTTGCTGGTTCAAACTGTGGTTCAGGAAACCGGCCTCTGCATAAATAAACAATTATTGACTTACACATTCTGAATGGACTGCCTTACGGCTCAGTTTGTCACATCAATCCATGGATGTGCTCACTGCAGAGTGCAGGGATAGCACCAAAAAAGCAGTACATTTCCTATTGAGGGGATTGGAAGCGGTTTTGTTTAATGTTAATGTTACATTTAATACGGTACAAATTACTGACGTCTTCCAGTTCATTCTTAAATGGTCTTTGACAATAATTCAGTTATAGAGCCATTACAGCTGCAGCAAACGGGAACCACTCTGTCGGGTTCAAATCCGGATATAACCATATAACCATATAACCATATAACAATTACAGCACGGAGACAGGCCCTCTCGGCCCTTCCAGTCCGTGCCGACCATTTGTTTTCCCCTATTCCCATCTACCTGCACTCAGACCGTACCCCTCCATTCCCTTCACGTCCATATACCTATCCATGCATTGTATCAAGTTGTCAAGTTGTAAAAGAGTTGTAAAAAATATCAAGTTGTAAAAGAGATCTTGGCACAAGTTCTCCCACTAGAAGTATATGCAGTTTGGATATTGAAAATGTGTTAACAATACTTCACCAGGGGGTTTCAGATGCATCCTTAGTCATGACACTAGTATCAGCACAATGAGGGCAAACATTGCACACACTGTGGCTAGATAGGATGGAATTGGCTGCAGGTGCCATTGCATTTTACATTCTAATCTACACAAGCAGAGCAGACCAGGGGTGGCAGGATTTAAGATCATATTTCGGATACCCCACGGACTCGCGTCTATGTGGGAGGGCAGGGTTGCTATATTATATCAAGGCCACCAGAATCCTAAGAAGTGTGGAATCAGCATTGTTTATTAAGCGACAAACAACCACACAAGGAAAGGTCGGTTCAGACTATTTCAAGGTGGCTGCAGCAGGTTCTGGTTTATGCAGGTATTAACAGTGACTATTGTATATCTCATTCCACAAGGGCGGCATCAACGTCAGCGGCCAGGGCAACAGACGTTCCCATCGACCATATCCTCGAGACCGCAGTATGGTCAACTGAATTGATTTAAAAAACATTTTTTTTACCATAAGCCGGTTACTGACCCAGGCTATTTGCCCATTCTGTTTTGCGTCCACTTTAGCTTCCCCTGAGATAGAGGGGTTGCTCTTAATTTCTTTATTAACGTAAACCATTAATACATTTGAATCGATGTCATGGTTAATGCGTTGTTGATTATTCACTCATCCTGAGTCAATCGATGCAGTGAGACGCCAGGATTTGAATCTGCGGCATGAAATCACAGGGCTTTGAACCCTTCACGGAATCACTCACGTGACTCCGAAGTAAAATAGTAAGATTAAATGAGAACTTACCAGTTTGATCTTTATTTTATGAGGAGTTACGTTGGTGATTACGTGCCCTCCACCCCCAACCCTCTCTCACAAAGGTCATCTGGTAGTTCTCAAGTTGCTAATCTTACTGTGTTAACTTCGATTTTTGTTATCTGTGATTTCATACCGCTGCTTTGAAGATTGACACGCATGCAAACTGGTGGGGTTCTGCACGTAATCACCAACGTAACGCCTCATAAAATAAAGATCAAACTTCAAACTGGTAAGTTCTCATTTAATCTTACTAGTTTATACTAATACTAATTCAAGGGACCAATTGGGGGGAGAGCTCTTGGGGGGCCACTCCCCACACGCTGTGAATGGAGCACTTCCCCCCCCCCCCCCCCCCCACCCCCGCACCCAGGGAAGTACGGTATTTAAAAACATATAGCACCAAGAAATGTACTTACCACATTATCGGTACACAAACTCCATTCTTCTCTCTTTCCTAAGATACTCTTAAGATAATGGCAATCCATGTTTAAAAAAACCATCAAGAAACATGCGCAGTACTGTAAAGGCATAATTTCAGCTGCTTTCAGCTCTCCCTGTCATTGACGGCTTGAAGCTGTGCCGACGGCATGTCAGCTGCACACACGTTTGCGTGTTCCAAGTACTGCGGATGTTTTATTGTGGCTAATAAATAATGCAGACTCTGTTCCTCGTAGGACTCTGGTGGCCTCAATGCAATGAGACAAATGTGAAACTACACACAGGCGAGCATCTGTGGAGTATGGGGGGGAAAACACAATCTTACATCCTGTCATGCCTATTCTACTATGTTTGAGCAAATCATAGACATAACAAGTAATGGCATCTGCCGATACCTGCATTCTGTCTAGCCGTAGCTTTTGCAATGTTTGCACATGTTGGGCTGATACCAACGCCATAAGCATGACCACCTTCATGGTTAGTTTGGCTAGAGATAGGCTTGCAACAGGAGCCCACTGGCGAAGAAGCATAAGAACTTCACTCATATTCCAAACACAGGCATACCTGGGTTTAGGAGGATTAGAATTGAAAAATCCCTTCATAAATCGAGAAACTAACAGATGTGTCCCTACTGAATGTAACTCTGAACTCATGTGCAAATAAGAAGACAGAGCACTTCAGGCTGTATTGATCACACTATAGCTTAATCTTTGATCAATATAAAGAGTGGACAAGAACTCCAGTACATTTGGGATGCCTGCAGTTTGATATGAGATATTCTGCTGTAGACAGAATACCTCCCACTTTCTTATCGAGGTGATGTACTGCTTCTGAGTACTATTCCTGCAGGCCGACGTGTGAACATCCACGGTACGATCAGACAGTCCTCTCCCCACGGTACGATCAGACAGTCCTCTCCCCTTAAAATCTGCAAACTAACAGATCAATACGATCATGTAAAAGCTGTTGATCGCCAGTTACTGGATTTACCAGTAGATTTTTATGTTTGGGATTAATCATGTGAGGCTGACTAGCCATTTGCAATATGAGAGGGAAGCATGGTTGTGTAGGCCAATCTGGCACTACCAATACTCCTGAAGCGGAGTCCTGCTTGATCTTTTGCAAGCATCGACTGATGAGACAGAATGGAGGAAATGCATAAACAAACATTCCACCACAATGCAGCGAGAATACATCCACCGCTGCTGCACCAGGATCTGGTTCCCATGAAACATATCTGGGCAACTGATGGTTTAGTCTAGATGGAAACAAGTCAATATCTGGCATTCCAAACTGAGCAACCACTTGATTAAATATGTCCTGATTTAACATCCATTGTATGTTATCATTGAATTGGCATAACCTAATGTCAGCTACTGTGTTGAATCTACTTCGTAAATATATTGCTGAAAGCCAGATATTTTGGTCAATGCACCAGCTCCAGATCTGATTAGCCAGTCTATCACATGACTGTGACTTGACTCCACCCATGTGATTAACATATGCCACTGGTGTAGTGTTGTCAATCTGAACCTGCACATGCAAGTCACTCCTGGCAGAGCAATAAGCTTTAAGCCCATACCAGGTTCCCAACAGCTCTAAATAATTGATCCCTCTTAATTGAAGAAGGGATGTCTCATCAGTATTCCATCTGCCTCCACAACTGGAAGACATATCTGTAGCACCCCAACCCAGCGCACTGACATCCGTCTGTAATATTATGGAAGGTGGTTCAACCAAAACCTCCCTAGAGCTTTTTGAAACATTTATGATCCACCATTGATTGTCTGAAATTGCCCCAGCTGACAAATGCATAGGCCTATAAAAATGACTCGCTTGTGTCCTCAGTGCATCATTGATCTTTTGATCATTGTAATTGTGGATAATGCAGAGGTCCAAACTGCACAGCTGGGAAAGCAGCCACCAATTTACCAATTTACCAATTACTGGCTACTTGTCTAATTGAAGGTCGTTGTTCACTAAGGAGATTAACCTCAATTAATCCTCAATTAACTGCTGCCATTTGTCCCTCGGCAAAGTTACTAACATGTGATTTGAATTAATGGTAAAGCCCAAATAATCAATGATTTGAACTGGTGATAATTTGGATTTATCTGGATGAATAACGAACCATAATTGTTCAAAAGTGAGTTTAACAATTGAAACAGATGATTCAGCTACAGCCCATGTCTTCCCAACAATTAAAATATTGTCTAAGTAGGCCATTACAACATGCCCCTGAGCTCGGAGTAATCCTAGAACAGATTTTAACAATTTAGTAAATAATGTAGGAGCTGAAGTTAACCCATTAGGCAATGCTTTGAATTGCCACAACTGACTCATCCAGATAAATTGTAAATACCTCCTATCATCACCATGAATAGACACTGAGTAATATGCATCCTTTAAATCAATGCTGGCCATATAACACGCTTTGGAAACCAAATGCTTAGCCATAGAAAAAGTTTCCATTTTGAAATGCCTACGGCAAACAAAGGAGTTAAAACTTGTCAGGTCCAGAATAATTCTACATCCCCCAGTCTTTTTAGACCTAGGAAAAATACTTGACACAACTGACGGTTTTGACTAACTGACTTCTCAATAACCCCCTTTTTGTGTAATGTGTTAAGTTCTGCTTGTATGACCATATTCTCTTCTTCTGAAAATATATGTTTCCAACTTGGAACATGCTGATTAGGTGGACACACAGTAGAGTAAAATTCAATTTTAACCCCCACTATACTGCTAAGTATAAATGAATCTGATGTTATCACCTGCCATTGTTTGAGAAACAAGTATAATCTTCCCCCAATTTGAACATCTATTTCATTTGATTCATTTCTTTAAGAGGAATTTTTCTCACCTGCATACGTCTTGGCTGCCCTTGTTGCCCCCAGCCCTTTGTAGGGAAAGTCATCCTTCCCCTCACACCTGTGGCAGGCTGCCAGCTCAGAGACAGCGAAGCTGTGTGGCTGGTTCCTTCCCCGGCGTCCGAACTGGTACCCCGCCGGTAAGGAAAACCCCTCTTTCCTTGTTTGCCACCCGGCTTGATGAGGCCCATAGTTCTAGCGTCCTCATGAAGCTCTTTAACTCGCTTAGTGAGATCTCCTCCAAATAAAAGACTGGGCGGTTGTACGCTGGGCAGTTTACACAAAGATGCCAGATTGGGATTAATAACTGGCCGAATAGCACTTCATCTAATATTGTTGATTTCAAAATAAGCACTACACATAAGTCCCAGTGCATCTTTGATGGGCTTCCGACATATGCCCCTTGTCTACTGTAATAGCAAATGCCGTAAGCCCTGCTGAAAGTAATTTCAATACCTTTTGGAATTTTAATTCTTGGGCTCTTGCTGACACCCCCAACTGTGTCCATATGAGATGGTTTACCATAGGTACCCTTAGTAAACCGCAATTGATAGGGGCTTCATACTTTTTAGCTGCCTCATCCATGGCCAATTCTTGCAGCTGGTGAGAGAGCATACAGTGGCTTGCAAAAGTTTTCATACCCCTTGAACTTTTCCACATTTTGTCACGTTACAACCACAAATGTAAATGGATTTTATTGGGATTTTATGTGACAGACCAACACAAAGTGGCGCATAATTGTGAAGTGGAAGGAAAATGATACATGGTTTTCAAATTTTTTTACAAATAAAAAACTGAAAAGTGTGGCGTGCAAAAGTATTCAGCCCCCTTTACTCTGATATCACTAAATAAAATCCAGTGCAACCAATTGCCTTCAGAAGTCACCTAATTAGTAAATAGAGTCCACTTGTGTGTAATCTAATCTCAGTATAAATACAGCTATTCTGTGAAGGCCTCGGAGGTTTGTTAGAGAACATTAGTGAACAAACAGCATCATGAAGCCCAAGGAACACACCAGACAGACCAGGGATAAAGTTGTGGAGAAGTTTAAAGCAGGGTTAGGTTATAAAAAAATATCCCAAGCTTTGAACATCTCACGGAGAACTGTTCAATCCATCATCCGAAAATGGAAAGAGTATGGCACAACTGCAAACCTACCAAGACATGGCCGTCCACCTAAACTGACAGGCCGGGCAAGGAGAGCAGCCAAGAGGCCCATGGTAACTCTGGAGGAGCTGCAGAGATCCACAGCTCAGGTGGGAGAATCTGTCCACAGGACAACTATTAGTTGTGCACTCCACAAATTGGGCCTTTATGGAAGAGCGGCAAGAAGAAAGCCATAGTTAAAACAAAGCCATTAGAAGTCCCGTTTGCAGTTTGCCACAAGCCATGTGGAGGACACAGCAAACATGTGGAGGAAGGTGCTCTGGTCTGATGAGACCAAAATTGAAGTTTTTTGGCCTAAATGCAAAGCATTATGTGTGGCGGAAAACTAACACTGCACATCACCCTGAACACACCACCCCCACTATGAAACATGGTAGTGGCAGCATCATGCTGTGGGGATGCTTTTCTTCAGCAGGGATAGGGAAGCTGGTCAGTTGATGGGAAGATGGATGGAGCCAAATACAGGGCAATTTTGGAAGAAAACCTGTTAGAGTCTGCAAAAGACTTGAGACTGGGGCGGAGGTTCATCTTCCAGCAGGACAATGACCCTGAACATACAGCTAGAGCTACAGTGGAATGGTTTAGATCAAAACATATTCATGTTTTAGAATGGCCCAGTCAAAGTCCAGACCTAAAATCAATTGAGAATCTCTGTCAAGACTTGAAAATTGCTGTTCACAGACGCTCTCCATCCAATCTGACTGAGCTTGAGCTATTTTGCAAAGAAGAATGGGCAAAAATGTCAGTCTCTAGATGTGCAAAGCTGGTAGAGACATACCCCAAAAGACTTGCAGCTGTAATTGCAGCGAAAGGTGGTTCTACAAAGTATTGACTCAGGGGGGCTGAATACTTTTGCACGCCACACTTTTCAGTTTTTTATTTGTAAAAAAAATTGAAAACCATGTATCATTTTCCTCCCACTTCACAATTATGCACCACTTTGTGTTGGTCTATCACATAAAATCCCAATAAAATACATTTACGTTTGTGGTTGTAACGTGACAAAATGTGGAAAAGTTCAAGGGGTATGAATACTTTTGCAAGCCACAGTATATTGGATGGCTGATGCCAATTCATCCCTTATTGGCTCTCCTGCCACTCTCGGCACTGCAAATTTCTCTGCTATATTCGGGATAATTTCAAGTTCCACTCCCTTGTGGCTCTCCTCAGCCACTGACTCGGCGTCAGTAAACTGCACCGGTATACCCTCCTCCTCAAAGGTTGGGTATTCTTGCAGCCCTATTATAGGCGCTGCTAGCACAGGCTCTCCACTAGCCTGGCGTGGGCACCACTCCTCCTCACGGAGTTCGTCCCTGTCGAGCATCTTCCGCAATAAGACCTCGACCTGGGAGAGCCGTGAGCAAACGGTCTCTCCTTTTGAGGATAAAACCTCCAGGCCCGACTCTGGGTCCACGGGCCTATTTGATTTTACAGTAGCCTTACGCCCTACCGGCATGGCTACGCTACTCACAGGCAGCGGGTCCGGTGTCGCTAGCTCCATTGCTGGCGTCGGACTTGGTGTGCTAAGCGGGCCTCCGCTAACAATACTATCCTGGTCATCGACCCTTTTTGCTGCGGATTGCCTCGCCGACACCTTCTTCACTTTCTGTAACATTTTTAACGGTGTATCCACTACCGCTGAAACAGAAAATGAGTGCTAGAAAAGTTTGAAACTTACCTTGTGTTTTAAACTTACAGTATCTTGGAGGAGCTCTGCTGCTCCAACCGGCCGACTGCACCAATGCATCTGACGTAATGATGCACCAACGGCTGTACGGGGTTCTTCACGTAGTCACTCACATGACTCCTAAGTAAAATTATGGCTACTTTAGAGATCAATCTCTTCGATAGGCATAATTCTCCCATGCCTTTACCATTTTATAATTTTAGTCAGGGTAGGCAGTGCCTACCTTCCCTACCCTGACGGCACGTGCATGGCTTCAACCATCACCTTCGGCAGCGGGTTCCAGGCACTTACTACCCTCTGTGGAAAACATTGTCCTACACAACTCCTTTAAATTTTGCCACTCTAATCTTTAAGTTATGCCTTTTAGTGTTTGATTTTTCTATCCTGGGTAAAAGGCTCTGACTGTCTATCCTACCTATGCTTCTCATTATTTTATATACTTTCTATCAGGTCTACCCGCACCCTCCGATGTTCTGGAGTAAAAAAAAATCCAAGTCTGTCCAACCCCTCGCTGTACCTAATTACCTTAATCCAGCTATCATTCTTGTAAACCTACTCTGAACCCTTCCCACAGCCTCCACATCCTTCCAGTAATGGGCTGACCAGAATTGCATGCAATATTCCAAATGCAACCTATTCTAAGCCCTGTAAACCTGTAGCTTGACTTCCTGATCATTATACTCAATGCGCTGATCTATGAACGTAAGCATAACATCTTCATTTCTACTCAATCTACCCAAGTTGACACTTTCAGGAAGTTATGGATTTGGACCCCATGATCACCAGGTACATCAATGTGGGTGAGAGGCAGAATCTGGAAGTAGTTGACGTGAATGAGTGGAAAATAAAAATTGGGATTAATTTACGATTGATGTTAAAAAAAATGGGTGGTTAATAGGACTTGTGGTAAATAGTCTATTTTTGGGCTTATATTTCTCTGACCCTTCCTGGTGAATTGGGCAGTCATGAGCTTCGCTCAGCTCAACAAAAAATAATTATTCAATTTCGTTTGTTTTTTTGATGGAAATTTTTGTACGCTGTGGTTTTGATCATAAAGTAAACTCTGAACAATCCAAACCCAAGTCTGATGTCCACGTTTACAGATCATGGTTTGCCAGTTTTATGTGGGGGCTTGTTTGTGCTAACTTTGTAGCTGTTCCACATGACAAAGTATTCAGAAAGTACTTAATTGGCTGTCAAGTGCTTTGTGAGCAAGTGCTTTGTGAGCATCCTCAAAGATACATTAAAGTTACTGGGAGACATGGGGAAGGGTTCCGACCCAAAATGGCACCTATTCCTTTTCCCCAATGATGCTGCCTGACCCGCTGTTACTCCAGCTCATTGTGTCTACCTTCGGTATAAACCAGCATCTGCAGGTTAATCCTGCTCACTTGGAGACATGAGAGAGTGAAGATGTTGGAAACTTGAGCATCAAATAAATCTCTGCAGTAATTCAGCAGGTCAGGCAGCATCTGTGGAAATAAATAGACAGACAACATGTCGGGTTGGGACCCTTTTACAGACTGACTAGGCCTTCAGATTAGAGGCTACTTGTTTACCTTTGTATGCGACCCAGATGTAAACTTGAAATTGATTGCATCTCTCTATGATACTGCATGCTCTATAATTATTACAAAGGAATGCACGATAATATCAGTGTATCATCAGGGATAGCTTAATCTTGTAGTTTATTACAAATGTAGCCTTAAACTCAGGAAATTATACACAATGATACACAGCTGTTTACTACTGGGCAGGTGTAAGCAGAAGAGCAATTGACAGTTTAAATAGTATGTGTTAAACATATGTTCTTTGGCTTGTTTTATGTGGGGGTGGGAGGTAGGGTGCAACTTTTTCTAATCTCTTACCTCGACAGACATGCGATTTTTTCCATTATCGTCTCTCCGTCTGTACTGCGGCCTAACATCGAGGATTTGCCGGCCTTTGATGGAGACTGACTTTTGAGAGCTCCACCGTGGGTGCCTACTGGACTTTAACAATGCGGAGCCTGCGATCCCTTTGCCAGGGATCAACCGCAGAGCTCCAACTATGGGTGCTTGCGGACTTAACATTACGGAGCCCGTAGTCCCTGGGCAGAGACCGACATCGGAAAATCCAAGCCGCAGGAGTTTTGACCACCTCGACGAAGGAGTCTTGACCGCCGGCTGCGGGAGCTTTGATCGCCCCAATAAATGGTTCATCTGCCCCGACCGCGGGAGAAATAAAGAGGAAGAAGTTTGGACTTTTTGCCTTCCATCACAGTGAAGAATGTGGGGAATCTGCTGTGCTGGATGTTTATGTTGACTTTTATGTATTTGTGTGCCTTGTTGCTTTTTTTTTCGTATGGCTGTATGGTAATTCACATATCACTGTACCCTAATTGGTACGTGACAATAAAATACATTTGAAACTAATGAAGGACTAATGGACAAAAGGAGGATCCAATTTGTGGTCCCAGCCACAAAGACAGATGTGTACAGCAATTTGTTCTTCCCACGCACTGTTAAAGCATGGAATAATCTCCACCAAACCACGGTTGCCCAGCCAGATGCAACTAAATTTAAAGTGGCACTTTCTTCCCAATAACCCTCTCTGGCTAAACCCCTCCCTTCACCACCTCCAGTTTAAATTCCAGTTGGAATATTTTGGAGGACCAAGTAACCAAGAACCAAGAGGACTGATAATGGGTGGGGGGAGATGAAGAGGGAACAATCCTGAAAGAAGGGAGTAAGAGAGTGTGCAGGTGGGGTCGTGGTGGAACGGGGAGGCGCTGCAGTAATTGTGGGGCAGGAGGGAGTTGAGAAGGAAAGTAGAAGATAATAATCTGATTGATGGGTGGGGGGAATAATAGCAGGTCAGAGCCTTACAGTCATACAGCCCCAAAATTGGCCCGACATCCTGAGGGAAGTGGACGGTGTGGAGAAGGGGTAGGGAAGAAATAAAGGATGGATTAGACAAGGGAATAATTCGAATGAGGGAAGGTTTAAGATATGTGGAGGAACAGAATGCAGTGGGGGAGGTTTCGTTTAGTTTTGTTTAGAGATACAGTGCTGAAACAGTCCTTTTGGCCGTTTCTGTACTGACCAGCGATCCCTGCACAGTAACACAATTTACACATACCAAGCATACAAACCCAAGCCAGAGCACTGTACATCTTTGGAGTGTTGGAGGAAACCGAAGATCTAGGAGAAAACCCAAGTGGGAGAATGTAAAAACTCCGTACAGACAGCACCTATCTTCTTTACTACTCAATCTACTTAAGTTGCCACTTTCAGGAAGTTATGGATTTGGACCCCATGATGACCGGATGCATCAATGTGGGTGAGAGGTAGAATCTGGAAGGAATTGATGGGAATGAGGGGAAAATAAAAAATAGGATTAATTTAGGATGAATGTAAAAAAAAGGATGGTTGATAGGACTTGAGGCAAAAGAGACTATTTCTGGGCTTATGTCTCTCTGACCCTTCCTGGTGAACTGGGCAGTCACGAGCTTCAGTCAACACAACCAAAATAAATTCTTCAATTCATTTGGCTTTTTGATAGAATTTGAACATAAAGTAGACTCGGAACAATCCAAACCCAAGTCTGATGTCCACATTTCCAGTTTGTTGTGGGGCCTTGTTTGTGCTAACTTTGTAGCTGTGTTTCTGTTAATCCTGGCTAAATTGGACCAGCCAGGACTTCAAATGAGGTTAAGTTTCAGAGTTTGTTGGGAGATTTGGTCAAATTGGAATTGCTCTCTGAAGAGCTGGGACAGGCTGCAAGAGGTGCCAGGGAGTCTGGAACTTCGATACAATTTGCAAGCAAAGAATGGGAAACCTTGCAAACCCTGTCAATCTGGTACTAAATACATAGAATGGATTGGATGGCTGCAAACCAGACATACACCCTGTAAATAGCTTGCAAATAATCTTGCAGAGTCTGACTATGCTAAGTGTTGATTGGATGGGGTGTTGAGCCTTGTCTGAGATTTCTGTTAATCAGGGTAAATGTTTCCAAGTTGACTTCATCTCGAAGTCCGTTGTGAATACAATATATTGAACTGTTGTATCATTGGGTTAGGGAAATGCCTGTTATGTATGGGGTTAAACGATATTTGGAATTGGGTGATTAAGAGACAACCCCCGTGTGGTTCGGCCCTCGAGTTCGTGGGGCATAGAAAATTCCTTGGTCACGAGACTCAGGGTCGATCTTCTGGAAGAATGCTCAGGACCCGCGTACACCTTCTGGAGTGCCTCTGTCTGCGCAAGGCCTAGAGGGCTTGAACAGATAGACGCAGGAATTAATCCCGCAGTGGGATAGGTACAGTGATGCGCTTTTGGTGAAATAAAATTTAGTTGATTCAAGTGCTTGATTCAGCGTTTTTAATTAAACTAGACTGGGGGGAAGCTTAGAAATGAGCAATTATCATTTCCACATAACAAAGTATTCAGAAAGTACTTAATTGGCTGTCAAGTGCTTTGTGAGCATCCTCAAAGATATATTAAAGGTACTGGGAGACATAAGGGTTCCGACCCAAAACGTCACCTATTCCTTTTCTCCAGAGATGCTGCCTGAACCGCTGAGTTACTCCAGCATATTGTGTCTACCTTTGGTATAAACCAGCATCTGCAGTTCCTTCCTGCACACTTGGAGACCTGAGAGGCTGAAGATGTTGGAAACTTGAGCATCAAATAAATCCCTGCAGTAATTCAGCAGGTCAGGCAGCATCTGTGCAAATAAATGGACAGACAACATTTCGGGTTGGGACCCTTTTACAGACTGACCAAGCCTTCAGATTTGAGGGTACTTGTTTACCTTCATATAAGGACCAGATGTAAGCTTGCAATTGATTGCATCTCTCTGTGATACTGCATGTTATATAATTATTAGAAAGGAGCTTTATTCTTGCAATGCACGGCAATATCAACATATCATCAGGGAGAGCTTAATCTTGTAGTTTATTACAAATGTAGCCTTAAAATAAACTCAGGAAATGATACACAGCTGTTTACTACTGGGCAACTATAAGCAGAAGAGCAATTGACGGTTTAAATAGTTTGTGTTAAATGAATGTTTTTAGTATTCTTTAGCTTGTTTTATGTGGGGGGTTGGGGGAGACGTTTTCTAATCTCTTACCTCGACGGAGATGCAACTTTTTCCCGTATCGTATCTCCGTCCGCACGGCAGCCTAACATCGAGGGGTTGGTGTCCTTTGCTGGAATCTGACTTTTGAGTAGAAGAGGTTAATCAGGGAGATAGGTGAGGAGGGAACAATAGCGGGTCAGAGACTTAGACAACACCAAAATAGGCCCTGCACCATGAGGGAAGTGGATGGTATCGAGAAGGGGGTAGGGAAGAAGTAAAGGATAGATTAGAAAAGGGAATAAAGGGAGTGAGGGAAGGGTTTATGATATGTGGAGGAACAGAATGCAGTGGGGGAGGTTTTGTTTAGTTTTGTTCAGAGATACAGTGTGGAAACAGTCCCTTCGGCCGAGTCCGCACCGACCAGCGATCCCCGCACCTTAACACAATTTACACTTATACCAAGTGTACAAACCTAAGCCAGGGCGCTGTACATCTTTGGAGTTTTGGTGAAAACCGAAGATCTAGGAGAAAATCCATGGCAGACAGTGGGAGAATGTAAAAACTCCGTACAGACAGCACACATCTTCTTTACTACTCAATCTACTTAAGTTGCCACTTTCAGGAAGTTATGGATTTGGACCCCATAATCACTAGGTACATCAATGTGGGTGAGAGAAAGAATCTGGAAGGAGATGATGGGAATGATGGAAAATAAAAAGTGGGATTAATTTAGGATGAATGTAAAACAAAAAGGATGGTGATAGGACTTGTGGTAAAGAGGCTATTTCTGGGCTTATGTCTCTCTGACCCTTCCTGGTGAATTGGGCAGTCATGAGCTTCAGTCAACACAACCAAAATAAATTATTCAATTTCATTTGCCTTTATGATAGAAATGTTTGTATGCTATGGTTTTGATCATGAAGTAAACTCTGAACAATCCAAACCCAGGTTTACTGATGTCCATCATGGTATTCTGGCTTTTTGTGGGGCCTTGTTTGTGCTAACTTTGTAGCTGTGTTTCCACATGACAAAGTATTCAGAAAGTACTTAATTGGCTGTCAAGTGCTTTGTGAGCATCCTCAAAGATACATTAAATTTACTGAGAGATTTGAGGAAGGGTTCCGCCCCAAAACGGCACCTATTCCTTTTCCCCAATGATGCTGCCTGACCCGCTGAGTTACTCCAGCATATTGTGTCTACCTTCGGTATAAACCAGCATCTGCAGTTCCTTCCTGCACACTTGGAGACCTGAGAGGCTGAAGATGTTGGAAACTTGAGCATAAAATAAATCCCTGCAGTAATTCAGCAGGTCAGGCAGCGTCTGTGAAAATAAATAAACAGACAACATTTTGGGTTGGGACCCTTTTACAGACTGACTAAGCCTTCAGATTAGAGGCTACTTGTTTACCATTGTATGTGGACCAGATGTAAGCTTGCAAATTGATTGCATCTCTCTACGATACTGCATGTTATATAGTTATTACAAAGGAGCTTGATTCTTGCAATGTACGGCAATATCAGTGTATCATCAGAGATAGCTTAGTCTTGTAGTTTATTACAAATGTAGCCTTAAAGTAAACTCAGGAAATGATACACAGTGATACACAGCTGTTTACTGCTGGGCAGGTTTAAGCAGAAGAGTATGTTCTTTAGCTTGAAGTCTGAAGAAGGGTCTCGACCCGAAATGTCGCCTATCTCCTTCGCTCCTTAGATGCTGCTGCACCCGCTGAGTTTCTCCAGCTTTTTGTGTAACCCTCGATTCTCCAGCATCTGCAGTTCCTTCTTTAACAACATGTTCTTTAGCTTGTTTTATGTGGGGGTGGGAGGTAGGGTGAAACCTTTTCTAATCTCTTACCACGACAGACATGCGATTTTTTCCATTATCGCATCTCCGTCCGTACAGCGGCCTAACATCGAGGATTTGCCGGCCTTTGATGGAGACTGACTTTTGAGAGCTCCACCGTGGGATAGTTGAAGAGGGAACAATCCTGAAAGAAGGGAGGAAGACAGTGTGCATGTGGGGTAATGGGGGAGGGGTTGCAGTAATTGTGGGGCAGGGGGGAGTTGAGAAGGAAAGTAGAAGATAATAATCTGAGAGATGGGTGGGGGGGAACAATAGCAGGTCAGAGCCTGAGAGTCATATAGCCCCAAAATTGTTTTGAGGGAAGTAGATGGTACGGAGAAGGGGGTAGCGAAGAAGTAAAGGAAGGATTAGACAAGGGAATAAAGGGAGTGAGGAAAGGGTTTAATATATGTGGAGGAACAGAATTCAGTGGGGGAGGTTTCATTTAGTTTTGTTTAGAGATACAGTGCGGAAACTGACCCTTCGGTCGTGTCTGCACCGACCAGCAATCCCCGCACATTAACACAATTTACACATACCAAGCATACAAACCCAAGCCAGAGCACTGTATGTCTTTGGAGTGTTCGAGGAAACCAAAGATCTAGGAGAAAACCCATGGCAGCCACAGGGAGAATGTAAAAACTCCATACAGACAGCACCCATCTTCTTTACCGCTCAATCTATTTAAGTTGCCACTCTCAGCAAGTTATGATTTGGACCCCATGATCACCAGATACATCAATGAGGGTGAGAGGTAGAATCTGGAAGGAGTTGATGGGAATGAGGGGAAAATAAGAAATGGGATTAATTTAAGATGAATATTTAACAAAAAAGGATGGTTGATAGAACTTGTGGCAAAGAGACTATTTCTGGGCTTATGTCTCTCTGACCCTTCCTGGTGAATTGGGCAGTCATGAGCTTCAGTGACCACAACCAAAATAAATTCTTCAATTCATTTGGCTTTTTGATAGAAATGTTTGTATGTGTGAGATACCCTTTATGCTCACAATTAATACTCAAAGACTAAATCTTGGAAGCAAGAGATTTCTTTATTTTACGAGTCTGCAGACCGGGTGCCTCTCCAACTCGAGACACACCGAAGCCAGAGAGATCATCCCCCTTTATACACAGAATCTTACATTCAACCTCCCCTCCGGACCCTTCTCCAATCAGGGTCGGAGGTGCACAATCTGTAGGTACATCCCACCGTACATCCCCTCGCACCTCCCATATCATACATTGCATGTTCAAACATGTTCATGGTAATGAGCAATTTCTTGACCAGAGGTGTGTTGTAATATTCATTTATTCTATTAAGCATGCTCAGTTGCTCATGACCTGGCCCAGTTTTACTCACCTCCTAGTGAACCCTCTCAGTTTTCCTATATCAGTACTAACGCTAAGCTATAGTGACAAGGGTCCCATCTATCACTCCCTTCCACTGATAGGGATCTCTCTACATCACTCCCTTCTACAGCTATACAATGCTATCACTTCTTACTCAAGGACTCAAGGATGGGTCTGGCAACCTTCAGACACTGCTGTGTCAGAATCCTCTCTCCAGCCCCTCTCTGTTTGAATTCTCTTTAAAACTCCTTTCTTTAATAGGGTTTAATCACTTTATCCCTCACATATGCTATGGTTTTGATCATAAAGT
Organism: Okamejei kenojei; assembly: GCA_035221665.1. NCBI lineage: Eukaryota > Metazoa > Chordata > Chondrichthyes > Rajiformes > Rajidae > Okamejei > Okamejei kenojei. The sequence continues at coordinate 27,671,043 of CM069138.1, forward strand.
AAACTCGGAACAATCCAAACCCAAGTCCGATGTCCACATTTACAGATCATGGTTTTCCATTTTTTTGTGGGGCCTTGTTTTTGTTCCCTTTGTTGCTGTATTTCTGTTAATCCTGGCTAAATTGGACCAGCCAGGACTTCAAAATGGGATTAATTTTCAGGGTTTGCTGGGATATTTGGTCAAATTGGAATTGCTCTCTGCAGAGCTGGGACAGGCTGCGAGAGGTGCCAGGGAGTCTGGAACTTAGATAAAATTTGCATGCAGAGATTGGGAACGGGAAACCTTGCAAACCCTGTCAATCTGGTACTGAAAACCAGACATACACCCTGTAAATAGCCTGTAAATAATGTTGCAGAGTCTGACTCTGGGCTTATGTCTCTCTGACCCTTCCTGGTGAACTGGGCAGTCACGAGCTTCAGTCAACACAACCAAAATAAATTCTTCAATTCATTTGGCTTTTTGATAGAATTTGAACATAAAGTAGACTCGGAACAATCCAAACCCAAGTCTGATGTCCACATTTCCAGTTTGTTGTGGGGCCTTGTTTGTGCTAACTTTGTAGCTGTGTTTCTGTTAATCCTGGCTAAATTGGACCAGCCAGGACTTCAAATGAGGTTAAGTTTCAGAGTTTGTTGGGAGATTTGGTCAAATTGGAATTGCTCTCTGAAGAGCTGGGACAGGCTGCAAGAGGTGCCAGGGAGTCTGGAACTTCAATACAATTTGCAAGCAAAGAATGGGAAACCTTGCAAACCCTGTCAATCTGGTACTAAATACATAGAATGGATTGGATGGCTGCAAACCAGACATACACCCTGTAAATAGCTTGCAAATAATCTTGCAGAGTCTGACTATGCTAAGTGTTGATTGGATGGGGTGTTGAGCCTTGTCTGAGATTTCTGTTAATCAGGGTAAATGTTTCCAAGTTGACTTCATCTCGAAGTCCGTTGTGAATACAATATATTGAACTGTTGTATCATTGGGTTAGGGAAATGCCTGTTATGTATGGGGTTAAACGATATTTGGAATTGGGTGATTAAGAGACAACCCCCGTGTGGTTCGGCCCTCGAGTATGCGGGGCATATAAAAGTTCTTGGTCACGAGGCTCTGGGTGGAAGAGCGTACACCTTCTGAAGTGCCTCTGTCTGCGCAACGCCTAGATGGCTTGAACAGATAGTCGCAGGGATCGAACCCGCAGTGGGGATAGGTACAGTGTGTGATCTGAGACGCGCTTTTGGTAAAATACAATTTAGTTGATTCAAGTGCTTGATTCAGTGTTTTTACTGAAACTAGACTGGGGGAATCTTAGAAACGAGCTATTATCATTTCCACATAACAAAGTATTCAGAAAGTATTTAATTGGCTATCAAGTGCTTTGTGAGCATCCTCAAAGATACATTAAAGGTCCTGGGAGACATGGGGAAGGGTTCCGACCCAAAACGGCACCTATTCCTTTTCTCCAGAAATGCTGCCTGAACCGCTGAGTTACTCCAGCATATTGTGTCTACCTTCAGTATAAACCAGCATCTGTAGTTCATTCCTGCACACTTGGAGACCTGAGAGGCTGAAGATGTTGGAAACCTGAGCATCAAATAAATCCCTGCAATAATTCTGCAGGTCAGGCAGCCTCCGTGGAAATAAATAACCATATAACCATATAACCATATAACCATATAACAATTACAGCACGGAAACAGGCACTCTCGGCCCTTCCAGTCCGTGCCGACCAATAGACAGACAACATTTCGGGTTGGGATTTTACAGACTGACCAAGCCTTCAGATTAGAGGGTACTTGTTTACCTTCATATGCTGACCAGATGTAAGCTTGAAATTGATTGCATCATCTTACGATACTGCATGTAATATAGTTATTAGAAAGGAGCTTTATTCTTGCAATGTACGGCAATATCAGTGTATCATCAGGGCTCGATTAATCTTGTAGTTTATTACAAATGTAGCCTTGAAGTACTCAGGAAATGATACACAGCTGTTTACTACTGGGCAACTGTATGCAGAAGAGCAATTGACAGTTTAAATAGTATGTGTTAAATGAATGTTTTTTGTATTCTTTAGCTTGTTTTATGTGGGGGGATGGGGGAGACGTTTTCTAATCTCTTACCTCGACGGAGATGCAACTTTTTCCCGTATCGTATCTCCGTCCGCACGGTGGCCTAACATCGAAGGGTTGGTGTCCTTTGCTGGAATTTGACTTTTGAGGAGAAGAAGGTAATCAGGGAGATGGGTGGGGGGAACAATAGCGGGTCAGAGACTTAAGGGCCTGTCCCACTTGGATGCGATTGCATGCGTTTGGCACGACCAAACGCTAGCGGAGTTCACGCGAAGTTCGCGCTAAGTACACGCTATGTACGCGCTAAGTTCGGGTGTGACGTCATTTGCGTCATACATACCAATCTGCTGGGCAGGAGGTGGGCCGACTGAATTTGGGCATCGCACGGCATTGGGCGGTGACGTCATCACGCAATGCCACGTGCAAGACGCTGCGTACGGCTGCAATGCGCCTGCGTGCCGACAGGCCGTTGGCGCGCAAAAATTTCGGACACTGTCACATTTTCGGAGCCCAGCGCGATGTCGGGACCAGCCCCGCACAACTCCGCGCTTCTAAGTTGGACCGGCCCCGCGCGGCCATACGGTACCCGTACACCTCAAGCGACCACGAGGTCGTGTAATTTGCGAGCCAAGGGAATGGTTTTGATCATAAAGTAAACTCGGAACAAACGTTTTCTAGTCTTTTACCTCGACAGTGAAGCAGTAATTTGGGGGCAGGAGGGTGTGGAGGAGGAAAGTCGAAGAGGGTAATCTGAGAGATGGGTGGAGGGGGATCAATAGCGGGTCGGAGCCTTAGAGTGATATAGCACCAAAATAGGCCCTACAACCTGAGGAAAGTGGATGGTGTGGAGAAGGGGTTATGGAAGAAGTGCAGGAAGGATTAGACAAGGGAATAAAGGGAGTGAGGGAAGGGTTTAAGATATGTGGAGGAACAGAATACAGTGGGGGGTGGTTTTGTTTAGTTTTGTCTAGAGATACTGTGCGTAAACAGTCCCGTCTGCCGCGTCCGCACTGACTAGTGATCCCCGCACATTAACACAATTTACACTTAGACCAAGTATACAAAACAAAGCCAACTAACCTACAAACCTGTACATCTTTGGAGTGTAGGAGAAATGGGAGAAAACCCACATCAGTCACAGGGAGAATGTAAAAACTCCGTACAGACAGCACCCGTAGTAGGGATCGAACCTGGGTCTCTAGTGCGGCAAACGCTGTAAGGCAGCAACTCTACTGCTGTGCCACGGTGCCCCCCTTGTCAGGAGTGATGAGACAATACTAGAGAATGTAAGAGTCTGTGTGAGAGTTGTGTGAGATTGTGTGTTGAAGGGGATGGAGGAGATGCCAGAACTGCCGGGTTGCAGTTATATAGCACGGAAACAGGCCATTCTTCCCAAACCATCCATGCTGACCAAGATGCCAACCCTAGTTAATCACATTTACCCAGATTTGACTCATATCCCTCTAAACTTTTATTTTCCATGTACAGGTCAGAATGTCTTATAAATGTTGTCTTTAGTACCAGCCTCAATCGTTCTTCCATGTATGTACCACGCTCTGTGTGAAAATGTTGCCCCGCAGGTAGGTTCCTATAAAGTCTTCTCCTCTCACCTCAAAGAACCAGGAAGGGTTAGTGCTTTATCATGACAGATTTTCTGGCATCTCGCTCTCTTTTGTTCTCAACCACTTTAACCTAGGGTTCTCGATGAACTGTGTCCCATACCGCTATCTGGTGCAGCGGGCTAGAGGTGGAGATACTGAGCTGCAAATGTCAGTCACTGTCATCCAACCGGCTTTTTTCGGGAGCCAGTGAAGGATTAGAGTGCCTCTGCTCCATCGCAACATTCCAAGTGGCTTCCTTAATGGAAAGCAGCAAAGTATTGGAAGGATGCCACAGATTGGGAAAATCTGTGGGGAGAGAGAGAGAGACAGAGAGACAGAGAGACAGAGAGACAGAGAGAGAGAGAGAGAGTGAGAGTGAGAGTGAGAGTGAGAGTGAGAGTGAGAGAGAGAATTCTGGATCAACTCTGCATTTCTGATGAAAAAGAAGCTTAAAAGGGCCTGGGCCATGGAAGATGTGAGACTGGCATTGGTGAGTAAGATGTCTTCTGCTGGTGGTATTCCAAGATGCACACAGTCATTGAGTCACAGACAGCAGAGAAACAAGACGTTTGGTCCACCAATTCAAGGTTGGCCATCTACATGAATCTCATTTATAGAACATAGAACAGTACAAAACAAGAACAGGTCCTTCTGCCCACAATATACATGATGGCAAAATCTCTACCCATATCACTTCTTCCCTGCGTATCTCTATGCCAATTGAAAAGTCACTCAAACGTCACTAATGTATCTGCTTCAACCATCAACCCCGGCAGCGGGTTCCAGGCACTTACTACCCTCTGTGTAAATGTTTTCCCACACAACTCCTTTAAATTTTGCCACTCTAATCTTTAAGTAATTTATTTTAGTATTTGATTTTGCCATCCCGGGTAAAAGGCACTAACTATCTATCCTACCTATGCTTCTCGTTATTTTATATACTTCCTATCAAGTCTACCCGCAGCCTCCGATTTTCTAGAGGAAACATTCCAAGTCTGTCCAACCTTTCGCTGTACCTAATATCCCTAATCCAGGCATAATTCTTGTAAACCTACTTCGAACACTTCCCAAAGCCTCCACATCCTCCCTGGAATGGGGTGACCAGCATTGCGTGCAATACTTCAAAAGCAAGCTATGTAAACCTGGAGCTGGATTTTATGATTGTTATACTCAATGCCCTGATCTATGAGCACAAGCATACCATCTTATTTTCTACTCATACTTAAGTTGCCACTTTCAGGAAGTTATGGATTTGGACCCCAAGATCCCTCAGTACATCAATGCTGTTCAGGGTCATGCCATTAATTATATATATTTCTCCTTACATTTGACCTGCTGAAGTGCAATACCTCACACTCACTTGGATCAAAATCAATCTGCGATTTCTACGCCCATTTAAATGCTTTTTAAAAGCCTGTAATATGGCTTTTCAGTCCGGCAACACAGAGCTGTATATTGCGGCCAGGTCCGACCTGAAGAGGGGCATCAGCAACGCCAAAGCAGCCTATAAGTGACAGATCGAGAGTCACTTCAACAACTCAGACTCCTGTCGCGTATGGCAAGGTGTACGGCACATCACCAACAACAAAAGCAATACCAGCTCATCCACCAGCAACAGTGCCTCTCTGGCAGAACTGCTCAACCACTTAATTCGCCGCCATGAGATGAGGAGACAGTCATGCCCACTACTCCACATCCAACACCCAACAGCCAGACACTATCATACAGTCTGCTGATGTCACACACACACTCCAGAATGTTAACATACGGAAGGCAGCCAGTCTGGCTGGAGTCCCAGGACGGGTTCTCAGAGACTGTGCTGATGAGTTAACTGTCATATTTACAAAAATCTTCAATCAATCCCTGGCACAATGCATGGTCCCCACATGCCTAAAAACATCGGAAATAGTGCCAGTTCCGAAGCAGACAGCCATAACCTGCCTCAACGACTTCAGGCCGGTTGCACTAACACCAATCATCATGAGTGCCTGGAGAGATTGGTCCTTAAGCACATCAAGGCCGCTCTCCCATCAACCCTGGATCCACACCAGTATGAGTACAGAGCAAACAGATCAACAGATGACGCCATTGCACTGCCCTCCGTACTGTGCTGCTCCTCCTAGAACAACGGGGAGTATACGCACGACAGCTATTTGTAGATTACAGCTCTGCATTCAACACAATCATACCCAGCAGACTGGTCTCCAAGCTGCCTGACCTAGGCTTCGAACACAACATCTGCCTATGGATTAAGGACTTCCTTACGGACTGGCCGCAGTCAGGATGGGACCTCACCACACCCCCACTCTGACACTCAGCACGGGAGCTCCACAAGACTGTGTGCTGAGCCCGCTCCTCTACTCCCTCTATACCGATGACTGCATACCGACCCACAGCACGAACACCATCATTAAATTTGCAGACAACACAACAGTGGCATGGCTGATCACTGAGGGGGGTGAGTCAGCTTACAGGGAGGAGGTACAGAGGTTAATAGGCTGGTGCTCAGAGAACAACTTAGCACTCAATACAAAGAAAACAGAAGAGCTCATCATTGACTTCAGAAAGAAGCAGGGTGACCATCCCCCTCTGCACATAATCGTGGCAGCATCTCTGGAGAGAAGGAATGGGTGACATTTCGGGTCCCTTTCCCTTAACTTTCAGTCTGAAGAAGGGTCTCGACCAGAAACGTCACCCACTCATTCTCTCCAGAGATGCTGCCTGGCCCGCTGAGATACTCCAGCATTTTGTGGTTATCTTTGATCTCCAGAGATGCTGCCTGACTTGCTGAGTTAATCCAGATTTTTGTGTCTATCTATGGTTTAAACCAGCATCTGCAGTTCCTTCCCACGAAAGGTTTAGGGAGATATGAGTGAAATGCAGGCAAATGAAATTAGCTTAGTTTCATTAACTGATTAACTGGAGAAACTCAGTTAACTTAATTAACTGAGTTTCTCCAGTTTTTTGTGTCTATCTTCGGTGTAAACCAAAGATCATAGAGTGGAGCACGATAGTCCACTCCAAAGATCATTGAGAGGGACACCATGACCTAAGATCATAGATTGGAGCAGAGACGGAAGCCGCTTATGGAAATGGCACTGAGGATTACCCATATCGACTATGCCTTTTTCGATGAGTGGACTATCTTGCACCGCTCTGTGATGTTTGGTGGACAAAGTCTCCAGATTCAGGTTCCTGGGCATCCACATCTCAGCGGAACTCAGGTGCTCCCTGTTAAAGAAGGCACAACAATGGCTTTACTTCCTAAGATCACTCAGGAAAGTCAACTTGCCACAACAGCTGCTAGTGTCATTCTACCGTTGCTCCATCGAGAGTGTCCTGACACATGGCATCATGGTGTGGTATGGCAGCAGTTCTGCGGCTGACAAGAAGGCTCTGCAGAGCATCATCAATACAGCCTGGAAGATCACCAACACACATCTGCCTGCCCTTGAAGAGATCTATAGCTCTCGTTGCCTGCGAAAGACATCACACACAAGTACTCATCTCATCCCGCACATCACTTGTTTGCCCCTCAGGAAAGCGTTACAGGTCCATCACATCACACACCACAAGATTAACAAACAGTTTCTACCCCAAGGCCATCACCACTCTAAACTCTGCACTGAACACACATCCCCCATGGCCAATATTTTGTACTGCCACAACAAAATACTGTGGAATATTGCACAATCTGACTTGACAACGTTTTTCTTGCTGTTTTTGTTTCCATTGTAGTTATTGTTTATCTGAAACGTTGGAGCTCCGCTCGGGCAGTGCGCCTAAAATTTTGTTGTATGTATTTACAATAATAAAGTGTATTATTATTATTATTATTATTATTGTATTTCTGCAGTTGATCGATATCTCGTTATACAATACAATACAAACATGACTTCAATGGGTGATTTAATGTTTTGAAAAGTCTCACAAGCTTCAAAAGAAGGGTCACAGAGGTTGGCACCAATTTATAAGAGTGATAATTTATGATTGCGACAAAAACAAAGGGAGGCTGAGAGAGAGGGGGAGAAGGGAGGGAGGGAGAGGGGGGGAGTGAGACAAATGGAGAGAGTGTGGAAGGTGGAGGGGGGAAGGGACAAACTGAGGAGGGAGAGGGAGAGAAAAAGGGAGAAACAAGAGAGAGTAAATGTTTGGAGTTGTACATATTGGAGGTGTAGAGAAACTGAAAGATTAAAGAATATGTATGGAACAATTGTTTTTAGATGGAAACTGGTGGGTGCGTGGAATATGCTCCCAGGGATCAAATGCAAGCATAACTAATTAATTTAAATGGGCATCATGTTCTCCACATATATCGTTTGTCAACGGGCCTGTTCATGTTCTAATATTCTGCTTTATGTACTGTTCTATGTTCTACTATTAGCCCCATTCCCACACTTCAAAATGTTGTAGGATAGCCTGAGATTGTGAGAAATTCACATCTCACAGCACATCTTGCTTGAACTGTCAGGATCACATCCTTTCTAAGAGGTTGGCAAGTGGAAGAACACCACCAAACACATTGTATTAAGATTTGCTCAGGTTAGGTTTGTGGCAGGGAGTTGCTAACACGGCAATGTGAGGTAAGGGAGGTGACTAAATCCCGCTGAATCCATTACACCATCTCCACACAGCTCCTTCTGTTTGAATGCGCAAAACTCTAGTGGAATTTTAACTTTGCAGTTCTTCCCTTGCTCCACCAGAACCCATCTGTTGTCACTTGGGCTAGGTGATCCACACATACACAGGAGAACTAGCAAAACAAATATAACAGAAGGGATTGCGTGCATTGTATATCCCCAGGAATGCTAATGAAACCACAGCAAAGATTGGCATCTTCATTTGAAAACAGTAACATTCAAACTTCATACAAAAACACCACTGTACCCCTCTGCTTGGAGAAACAGAGATTCTAACTGCCAGCAAGTTTCATTTAGTTTAGGTTAGCTTAGCTTAGTTTAGTTTAGTTTAGTTTAATTTAGTTTTTAGTTTAGTTTAAGGGCGGTGGGGGGGCACTGCAAGCCGGCAGTCCTGCCAGCAGCGTGTCAGTTTTTTTCTACTTTTTAATTTTTTTGTATGTGTTTAAATGTATGTTTTTAATGTTTCTCTGTGTTTTGTGCGAGGGGTGGTGTGGGGGGGTAAGGGGGAAACCGCTTCGGTCGCCTCCTCCACGGAGAGGCGACTTTTCCCATGTCGCCTCCCCCGTGTCCTAACATCGAGGATTGATGCGTCCTTTCCCGGAGTCGCGCCAGGGGCTTCAGCAGCGGGCACAGTGTGGACTCTCGTCGCGGAGCGGGCGAGCTCTCGCCGGGGGTCGCCGGAGGGGAGCGCTCCGTTTGCCGGCCCGCGGCAGCCTGAAGCCGGGGTCTGCAGAGCTCCAGCTGTCGCAGCGTCCGCAGCCTGGGATCCCTCGTTGGGGACCCCGGAGGAAAAAAACTCCCACCGCTGGCCCGCGGCCAACTTTTACTGCGGACGTGGCGGGGACTTACCATCAGGAGCGGGGTCCCTCGCCGGGGACCCCTGGAGGGGAGCTCCGACCGCCGGCCCTGCGGTCTGCGATGCTTCTGGCTGCGGCGCGGCGGGAAATTTTAAATCTTCGACCGCCGGCCTGCGGCCTACACCAACCTGAAGCCGAGGTCTCTGGTGGGGAGGCACCGTTTCAGGACTTACCTGGACTTTCACTCATCCGGCTACGGCGGGTTGAGGTCCCGACCACGGAGGAAAATGGAGGAGGACTGGCGAATTTTGTGCCTTCCACCACAGTGATGAATGCTGTGGCGGATGTTTGTGTTAAATTTCTATTGTGTTTTTGTGTGTTCTTTTTCATTGCACCGCTGCTGGCAAATTCATTTCACTTGCACAGCGTAGAAACAGGCCCTTTGGCCCGCCGAGTGTGCATTGACCAGCGATCCCAGCACACTAATATCATCCTACACACATTAGGGACAATTTACATTTTTACCATTTAGTCTAAATACATGTACGTCTTTGGAGTGTGGGAGGAAAGCGGAGTTCCTGGAGAAAACCCACGCATGTCATGGGGAGAACATATAAACTCCGTATAGAAAACACCCATAGTCAAGACCAAACCCAAGTCTCTGGCACTGTGGGGCAACAACTGTAAACCTGCCACCGTGCCAGCCAAAATACCATGCCACTGCAAAATATTTTGAAGGTTGCATCTGCAAGAAAGTTTTGGGATGACAATAACACAACAATAGAGGCGGCCAAAATTTAAGGACCAGTTTCAACCCTACCGATTCCTCAGGTAGGATGTTATAGTAGGTGTTCCCACTTCAAAGTCTTTGACTATATCCTGGGGTAGATTAAGTGTCTCTAAAGTGAGCTATCGGGAGAGGTTGAGAAGGCTGGGTCTCCATTCCTTGGAGCGCTGGAGGATGAGGGGTGATCCTATAGTGTTGTACAAAATTCTGAGAGGAATATATCGGGTAGAGTCTCTTGGCACAGAGTAGGGGAATCGAGGACCTGAGGACATATGTTCGAGGTGAAGGGGAAAAGATTTAATAGGAATCTGAAGGGTAACTTTTCACACAAAGGGTGGTGGGTGTATGGAACAAGCTGCCAGATGAGATGGTTGAGGCTGGGACTATCCCAACATTTAAGAAACAGTTGGACAGGTACATGGATAGGACAGTTTTGGAGGGATATGGACCAAGCACAGGCAGGTGGAACTAGTGTACCTGGGACATGTTGGCGAGTGTGGGCAAGTTGAGCCGAGGGGCCTGTTTCCACGCTGTATCACTCCATGACTCTAAAGGGGCTGTCCCACTTGGATGACCTAATTGTCGAGTTTAGAAAAGTTTAGGAGAGTTTGAATAAATGTCATGTTGAAGACTTCCTTCAACTATGTTGAAGACTAGCTACAACTAGCTACAACAACTTTTGGAACATTTGACACCAAATAGTGTAGAGTGAAGACGACCTCCTTCGACCCTTCGACTATGAAGAAGCTATCTAAGACTACCTTCAACTACCTTTGACTACACTCGATTACCTACGACTAACATGGCAACCTAATACGACCTACTACGACCTACTACGACTAAACATATGAGTAAAAAAAGTATTGATTTTTTTCCATGGCGATCTTATTTTACTCGCGGGCATTTTTCAACATGTTGAAAAATATGCACGACCTAGCTGAGGCCACGAGTACACGGGGACTACTCTCGAGCATGAAGGAGAGTTATAAAGACCTCCCACGACCTCGTGTCGACCATGCTGCGTGTATGAGTCAAGGGCAAACTCGTCAGAACTCGCGCATTTGGTCGCCCAAGTGGGACAGCCCCTTAGGTTATCAGTTACTGTAAATGTATGAGATTGCAGAATATTAACAGGTGCTATTAACAAGCACTGAACGTTATTCCCTTTATCATGTATCAGTGGACGGCTCGATTGCAATCCTGTATAGTCTTTCCGCTGACGGGTTAGCATGCAAAAGAAAACCTTGGGTACATGTGACAATAAAGTAAATTAAACTAAAGCTGAACTAAAAAAGGATGTTGCCAGTCAAAGAAGGCTTGAGGAGGGAATGAGTAGACTTGGGACTGTGTTCCCAGGAGCAACAGCGGCTGAGGACTGTAAATTTCATATCAAGGTGTTGAAAATCATGAGGGGCGTAGTTAAGGTAGAAGGTCACTGTCTTTTTCCCAGGGTAGAGGTTGTTGGAAGAGGTGGTAGAGGTAGGTGCAATTACAATTCTTAAAAAGCTTTTTCACAGGTAGATGGACCAGTTGAATTTAGTGGGATACGAGCCTAAACCAGGCAAACACAAACAGCTTAAACATGCATCTTGGTTACCATGGATGAGTTGAGCCGAAGAGCCTGTTCCCATGTTATACAACTATGTATTCAAGAAAGAGTTAGATATAGCTCATAGGGCTAATGGAATCAAGGGATATGGGGAGAAAGCAGGAACGGGGTATTGATTTTGGATGATCAGCCATGATCATATTGAATGGTGGTGCTGGCTCCTGCACCTCTTATCTATGTTTCAATGACCAACAACAAGGCACATAAAGTCATTATTTAGTCCATTATTCCTATTGATAATTCTTATCCAGTTGGTCTCACTCTACTCACCACCTCCCTTCAAGAGGGTTGTACAGGGGCTTGGTGAGACCACACCTGGAGCATTGTGTTCAGTTTTGGTCTCCTAATGTGAGGAAAGACATTCTTGCCATAGAGGGAAAACAAAGAAGGATCACCAGACTGATTCCTGGGATGGCAGGACTTTCATATGAAGAAAGACTGGATAGACTCGGCTTGTACTCGCTAGAATTTAGAAGATTGAGGGGGAATCTTATAGAAACTTACAAAATTCTTAAGGGGTTGGACAGGCTAGATGCAGGAAGATTGTTCCCGATGTTGGGGAAGTCCAGAACAAGGGGTCACAGTTTAAGGATAAGGGGGAATTAACATGAGAATTGACATGAGAATTAAGGGACAGAAGTTTAGGGGTAAGGTGAGGGGGAACATCTTTACTCAGAGGGTGGTGGCTGTGTGGAATGAGCTTCCAGCAGAAGTGGTGGAGGCAGGATCGATTTTAACATTTAAAAGAAAAGTGGATAGGTATATGGACGTGAAGGGAATGGAGAGGTATGGTCTGAGTGCAGGTAGATGGGACTAGGGGAAAACAAATTGTCGGCACGGACTGGAAGGGCCGAGAGGGCCTGTTTCCGTGCTGTAATTGTTATATGGTTATATGGTTATATGGTTATATGGTTATATGGGAAGTCTTTTAGGATCGAGATGAGAAAATCGTTTTTCACACAGAGAGTGGTGAATCTGTGGAATTCTCTGCCACAGAAGTTAGTTGAGGCCAGTTTGTTGGCCATATTTAAGAGGGAGTTAGATGTGGCCATTGTGGCTGTAGGGATCAGGGGGTATGGAGAGAAGGCAGGTACAGGATACTGAGTTGGATGATCAGCCATGACCATGTTGAATGGCGGTGCATGCTCGAAGGGCCGAATGACCTGCTCCTGCACCTCATTTCTATGTTTCTATGTTTCTATGAAGCGGTGGGTGCTAGATTCAGTTGCTGGACTCTTGGAACGAGGCAGAAGAGCCCTTCGGCAGCTGCACCCACGACTGCGCAGTCCTCTTTAGGATCCACTGTGCTCACCTCACTTGGGGAAAGGGCAAGAAAAGGTGCCCTAAAAATAGCCTGTCTCAAACTTACCGACTGGATTACCGCGTGCAGAGGTATCACCACACGCGGTTAGAAACACAGAAATATGAATATGAACCTTGGAGCATGGAATGTGCGCACATTGATTGATAGTGCAACCGGTAACAGATCAGAGAGGAGAACCACAATCATCGCAAGAGAACTGAAAAGATGCCGGATTTCTGAAACCCGGCGGGCAGACGAAGGACAACTGAAGGCGAAGAAGGATGGCTACACTTTCTTCTGGAAAGGAAAAGCTGCTGATGAGCGCAGGATCCATGGTGTTGGGTTTGCCATCAGGAACCTGCTCCAGCCACCTCTCTGAACTTCCTGTGGGAATCTCATGACCATCCATCTGGTGCTTGCCAACAGCCAGTTGTGAGTGCATATGCCCTACTTTAGACGCTGAAGTGGAAGCAAATGAGACCTTGAGGCAACAGTTGTGAGTGCATATGCTCCCTACTTTAGACGCTGAAGTGGAAGCAAATGAGACCTTCCACACCTGCTTGGATGTGACACTGTCTAAAATCCCCAGGGAGGATAAGATTATTCTCCTAGGAGACTTCAACGCCAGGGACGGCCAGGACCAACACCTCTGGAAGGGTACCATAGGAAAGGAAGGCATCAGGAACATCAACTCCAATGGAGCTCTGCTTCTCAGCAAATGTGCTCAGCATGACCTCATCATCACTAACATCCTCTTTCGCCAGAAAAACAAACGGAAGGCATCTTGGAGACACCCATGCTCCAAACAGTGGCATCTCATTGACTATGTCATTGTACGAGCCAGAGACCGTTGTGACGTGACCATCACAAGGGCCATGATTGATGCAGATGACTGCTGGACAGATCATCGCCTCATCCGCTCCATGATGTCCATCAAACTCAAGAGGAAGAGGAGGATTCAAACTAAACAGATCCGGCCAAGACTGAACCTTGAAAGCCTGGATGAAACTGCAACCCAGCAGCAACTTCAGGCTTCTCTTGGGGAAAGCCTCCAACAGGAATGGTCCAAGCCACAGTGGCTTAAACCCCTTGCGCTCAAAAGACAGACAAGAACAGCTGAAGGACGATGAGTCCATTAACGCCCGAGGGAAAGAACACTTCAAGGAACTCCTCAACCGTGACAGCACAACTGAACCAAACATTACCCACCACATCCCCCAGAGTCCCATCAGAGAAGACATGAAAGAACCTCCCACAATGACAGATGCTCAAGATGCCATGAAGAGCCTTAAGAACAACAAGGCCACCAGTCCAGATGGGATCTCAGCTGAGATCTTAAAGGAAGGTGGACCTGAGCTCCTGTACCACATCCACACCCTACTCCTCAAGGTCTGGGAAAAAGTAGGACTTCCCTCAGAACTCAGGGATGCTCTAATCATGACCATTTTTAAGAAGGGGAACAAGGCAGAATGTGGAAACTACAGGGGCATCTTGCTCCTGTCAACAACAGGGAAATTACTTGCTCGTGTCCTCGCAAACCGACTTCTACCACTGCCTGCAGAGGTTCTCCCAGAATCCCAATGTGGCTTCCACCCATGCAGAGGTACAGCAGACATGATATACACAGCACGCCAACTCCAGGAAAAATGCCGCGAACAAAGGCAGCCTTTGTACATGACCTTCATAGCCCTGACAAAGGCTTTTGACTCGGTAGACCGCCAGGCTCTTTGGAGCATACAATCAAGGTACGATTGTCACGACAAGTACATCAGAATATTGAGGCTTCTACATGATGGCATGTGCTCAGGAACTGCGGCTCTGAGTCTAAGCTCTTCACTGTGGAAATGGGGGTCAAACAGGGATGCTTCATCACACCCCAACTGTTTGTCGACTTCAATGCTGCCATATTTCACCTCATTGGTGAAGAGTTGCCACAGGGGATCCCAATCCTCTGCAGAACTGACAGTGGGCTCTTCAACCTTAATAGGTTGAAGGCCAAGAGCAAAGTCAGTAACACCGCCATCATGGAGCTTCAGTACGCGGTCGACTGCTCCATTGCAGCACACTCTGCAGAAGACCTCCAGGGCATCCTGAATGTCTTTGCCATGGCATACAGAGCCATGAGCCTAGCCTTAAATATTATTATTATTATTAAGCTTTATTTAAATAGGGACAGATACAAAAACATAGATACACTTGAAACAGTCATCTGATGTATGCATCATAGTGTTTTTAGCCAAAGCTAATTCGCAACACTTGTCCCTAGTAGGGCTTTTGGTTTAAAATGATAATACAGATTAACATTGTTAAAAATCGGGAAATGGAAATGGAAATGAGATAAAAAGTGGAAAAGAGCAAAAAGACATACAGAGAGAGCACAGTGTAAAAACTAAATATGAGAACAAGATTGTTGTTGAATTAGCCACAATTTTGTGTTTCTTTTGAATATGACATATGTACGGATACTTTTCAAGTGGTCTGGCAGTGAGTTCCATAATTTTGTCCCTTTTACTGAAAAGGCAGTTTGAGCAAAAGATGTTCTGCAGAAGGGGATACTACAATTGCCTTTTGACGCTGCTCGGGTGGAAGAAGACCCATATCAAGAAGACCCAGGTCCTACATCAACCTCCACCCAACCAGCCGTCTACCCAGCCCACTATAAAAGTGGACAACACTGCTCTTGAAACGTTGACCACTTCCCCTACCTTGGCAGCATTCTTTCCTCAAAAGCTGACATACTCTGAGGTCAACCATCGCCTGAGTTGTGTCAGCAGAACCTACGCCAGACTCAGGAAAAGAGTCTTTGTAGACCGAGACCTAAAGGCTCAAACAAAACTGCTGGTCTACAGATCTGTTGTCCTTTCCACCCTTTTGTATGGAGCCGAGTCATGGACCACCTACAGCAGGCACCTGAGAGGCCTGGAACAATACCATTGAAGATCCTTACAAAAGGTTCTGACGATAAGATTGGAGGACATTTGCACCAACATCAGCGTTCTGGAGGAAGCCAACATGACCAGCATCACCACCACAATAATGCAGCACCAACTTCGATGGACTGGCCGTGTCATCCGCAAGTCCAACACACGTCTCCCTAAACAAATCCTGCACTCTCAATTGAAGGAAGGTCGGTGAGCCCCCGGCGAGCCAAAGAAATGCATCAAGGACAACATCAAGAACAGTCTGAAAAAATTCCACATCAAATTGAGCAACTGGGAGCGCATTGCATTGGACAGGCGCTCCTGGAGGAAATCCGTGCAGGAAGAAGCTCCACGTCACGGAATGGAAGTACACCATGTTGCAGAGACAAAGCGACAGCATCGTTAGGAGGGAGGGAAGGGGGCTCGACGACTGCCTAGCACAGCCCACGTTGCACCAAATTGAATGGATCACGGATCGGCTTCTACAGACATCTGCAGACCCACAAGTAGACGACACTATGGAGAGGAGAGGACGGTCATACTCGTTTCGAGTGACCGCCAATGGTGAGGATGATCGAGGTCGAGGATGATGGTCTACGTTTTGTTGTTTTTATGGACTCTCAGGTGGCTTTGAGGTTTTGTGCTGCTCACAGGACGAAGAAGCCTGGGCGTGTGTTTGTTTAAAGTGTACTTGTACCTCGTCTGCCTGGTCCGTCGTTGAGGTCTTGTAGGTTGGATCATTCTTAGTCTGGACCCTCATCCTCGACCTTACCACCATGGGTGACCCTACCTGAAGCATCACTCTCGGAATCATGGGGGCAGCCAAGCCTCTTCACCACGACAAGGTAAACGATCCGAAGAGGTGATGATGACATGAAGTTATGAGAGACATATATAGGGTAAACAGTCAAAACCTTTTTCCCAGGGTGGAAATGTACAACACAAGAGGGCATAGCTATAAGCTATAAACTTACAAAATTCTTAAGGGGTTGGACAGGCTAGATGCAGGAAGATTGTTCCCAATGTTGGGGAGGTCCAGAACAAGGGGTCACAGTTTAAGGATAAGGGGGAATTCCTTTAGGACCGAGATAAGAAAACATTTTTCACACAGAGAGTGGTGAGTCTCTGGAATTCTCTGCCACAGAAGATAGTTGAGGCCAGTTCATTAGCTATATTTAAGAGGGAGTTAGATGTGGCCCTTGTGGCTAAAGGGATCAGGGGGTATGGAGAGAAGGCAGGTACAGGATACCGTGGTGAATGATCAGCCATGATCATATTGAATGGCGGTGCAGGCTCGACGGGCCAAATGGCCTACTCCTGCACCTATTTTCTATGAGTCTATGATTCTTTGATTCTATGCTAAGGTGAAAAGAGAAATGTTTAATGGAGAGGTGCGGGGCAAGTTTTTTTAACGCAGATGGTGATTGGGGCTTGGGGTGGTGGTGGAGGCAAATACAATAGTGGTGTTTAAGAGGCTTTTGGACAGGCATATGGAAGTGTATGGAATCGAGAGATATGGATCATAAATAGGCAGATCAGTTCAGTTCTGCTCGGCATCATGTTCGGCACAAACATTGTTGGCCGAAGGGCCCACTCCTGTTCTATGTTAACAACAACCTGGCTCTCAACATCAGTAAAACTGAGGAACTGATTGTTAACGAAGAAACCGCAGATGCTGGAGAATCGAGGGTTACACAAAAAGCTGGAGAAACTCAGCGGGTGCAGCAGCATCTAAGGAGCGAAGGAGATAGGCGACGTTTCGGGTCGAGACCCTTCTTCAGACTGGTCAGGGATCAGGGAAACGAGAGATATAGACGGTGATGTGAGAGATAAAGAACAATGAATGAAAGATATGCAAAAAAGTATCGATGATAAAGGAACAAGCCATTGTAAGCTGTTTTGTGGTGTGAAAATGAGAAGCTAGTGCGACTTGGGTGGGGAGGGATAGAGATAGAGGGAATGCCAGGGCCCGAGGGCTGAGGGAGAGGTGGGAGGGGGAGGAGACAGCAGGGGTTAACAGAATTGAGAAAATTCAATGTTCAAGCCCAAAGGATGCAAACTCCCCAAGCGGAATATGAGGTGCTGTTCCTCCAACTTGCGGTGTTGCTCACTCTGGCCATGGAGGAGGCCCAGGACCGAGAGGTCGGATACGGAATGGGAGGGGGAGTTGAAGTGCTGAGCGACCGGGTTGGTTTTTGCGGACCGAGCGGAGGTGTTCGGCGAAACGATCGCCAAGCCTCCGCTTGGTCTCACCGATATAGATCATCTGGCATCTGGAGCAGCGGATGCAGTAGATGAGGTTGGAGGAGGTGCAGGTGAACCTCTGTCGGACGTGGAAGGACTGCTTGGGTCCCTGAAAGGAGTGGAGGGGGGAGGTGAAGGGACAAGTGTTGCATTGCTTGCGGTTGCAAGGGAAAGTGCCCGGGGAAGGAGTAGAGCGGGAGGGGAGGGAAGAATTGACAAGGGAGTCGCGGAGGGAGCGGTCTTTGCGGAAGGCAGACAGGGGGGGAGATGGGAAGATGTGGCGGGTGGAGGGGTCACGTTGGAGGTGGCGAAACTGGCGGAGGACTATCTGTTGTATTTGCCGGCTGGTGGGGTGAAAGGTGAGGACCAGGCGGACTCTGCCCTGTTTGCGAATGGGGGAATGGGGAGAGAGGGCAGTGTTGCGGGGTATGGAGGAGACCCTGGTGCGAGCCTCATCAATAGTGGGGGAGGGGAATCCCCGTTCTCTGAAGAATGAGGGAACTGATTGTTGACTGCATTCAATCACGACTGATCTATCTTTCCCTCTCAGCCCCGGATGTTTTTATTTTATATTTCAGCATCTGGTGTTTCTCCACTTTGTGTTTGTGGAAGCTTCCTTTGTATTCATAGCATGGCATGGAAATAGCATGGAAATATTCGGCCCGAATTGTCCATGCCAAACTGTGGGCACCATTCTGTATTAATCCTAACACCCTGCACTTAGTCTATAGCCTTGTGTACCTAATTAATTCAAATGCCTACCTAGAAACTGCTCAAACACTGTCGGCAAGCCAACTTCATAAGGTCATAAGTAATAGGGGCAGAATTTGGCCATTCGGCCCATCAAGCCTACTCCGCCATTTAATCATGCCTAATCTATCTCTCCCTCCGAACCTCATTCTCCTGCCTTCTCCCCATCACCCCTGACACCTGTACTAATCAAGAATCCATCTTTCTCTGCCTTAAAAATACCCATTGACATTGTTTCTTCCACCTTCTGTGGCAAATAATTCCACAGGTTTACCACCCTCTAACTAAATAAATTCCTCCTCATCTCCTTCCTAAAGGAATGTCCATTAATTCTAAGGATGCGACCTCTAGTCCTAGACTCTCCCACTGGTGGAAACATCTAGCTAACATCAATTTCTACTACTCTGACATTAGCCAAATAATCTAATTGGCTAGAGAGTGCTCCGGGATACTAAAATAGAGAATTAAACGAGAACTTACCGTTTGAGGTTTGATCTTTATTTTATGAGAAGTTGAAGTGAGGGATTACGTGAAGAGCCCGCCAGCCCACATGCGCGTCAATCTTCAGAGCAACTGTATGAAACCAAAGACCACTTGCACGAACTTAAACTATAGAAAGATTAATAACCCTTGACTCAACCCTTGTGAGATTCAGGGTTGAAGTGAGGTCACTTCAACTTCTTTATAAGCATATAACCATATAACGACGCATGCTGTATATACAGGCGAATATCCTCTTGCGTAAATTTGGTGCGTGTGCAGATGTGGTGAAGATGTCGCTATTTAGAGCATACTACACTGCGCACCTGTGGTCGAACTATTTAAAGACAAGTATGCAGAGACTAAAGGTGGAATATAACGATGCCATGAGAACACTGCTAAGGCAACCAAGATGGTGTAGTGCCAGTAATATGTTTGTGGCTGCAGGAGTCAGTACTTTAGAAGCTATCCTAAGACACCACATGTATAAATTCATTTGCAGGATAAATGACTCTAAAAATGTGCTTATTGTGGCCTTGACAAACATAAGGGTTAGCACTACACGCTACAAATCCCAGTTGTGGAGACATTGGTGTAGTTGTCTCGTTGTATGACATTGATCATTTTTTACTCCGGATTTTTAACTTAAGTATTGTGGGTTTTTTAAAAAATATATAAATTATGATGTTTTTATGTGATTTACCATGGGTTTATATATATTTATGATATTTGAGATGCAATGCATTTTTAATGTAATGTTGCCCCTTGTCTGGACCTTGAGTCCGTAATAAAGTTATTATTATTATTATTATTATTATTATTATTATTATTATTATTATTATAAAATAAAGATCAAACCTCAAACGGTAAGTTCTCGTTTACTCTTTCTATTTTATATCAAAGTCACGTGAGTGACTACATGAACCCTTCGAAGCTCTGTGGTTTAATGCAGTATACCAATCTGTGTGTGAAACACTTAAACAGATAAACCATAAATGGTAGAAAAGACATGGTTGTTAACAACATAATGCTAACTTGCGTACATGTCCATTGCCCTTAATCAGACGAATGTCCCAATTGGTTTTGAGTTAGACAATAACTCATGCAACACTGTTCAGAATTCTACCTGCAATCATCCAGGCATATTCAACCACATTTTATAACTTCTGAAAGTGCACTATGTAAGCCTCCTGCTTTTGCAAGAAGATGATCAAATGGGAATATCCATTCTATTGGCTGCTAATGAGCCAGCCCCCTTGAAAGAGTGAGACTTGAAATTATTTGAATTCACACCCGCTATTAGCTGCTTGCACTCTATTCATGTTGAGATAGTCTGCACTAGCAATCTCTTGAGAAAACTATTAAATAACAATGAAGAAACTATCGTTCATCTCATAGGTACTAGCAAGCACAGTGTACCTGTACACATAATAACACCCCCAATCTCCGATCTGGTGGGTATGCTGTCAACTCCAAATTGTACCCAATCATGCCCGTTTTGCTTTATGAGATCATTCCCATAACAAGCTACCCTCATGTCAGTTATGACCCAGAGACCGAGCCGGAGATTGAGTAAAGACTGTGTTCTTTCTGCTGAAATCAGTCGCTAAAAGCATAATCAACTTAAAAGATGCTGCTCCCATTAGGAATACAGTATATGAATATCTGCATAATAATTTACTGATACACATTCCACACTACTCTGAGTCTGGGCTTTAGAGCATTCATATAAAAGACACCTTGCATGACGTTAGTCAATAGTGGGTGAATAACCAATCATTTATTGTCCCACTTATGGCACTAGAGAGAATGACAAAGCAGCACAAGCAGTGTCAATTGTGCTATAACATAATTGCTTCTCTAAGCCCAAACTGAAAGAAATACAAACCTCTGCTACTTCTGTTTAAAAGTAGCTCACGTGTCTTCTTCACAAACTTCCCATACAACCGTGCAGAGCTGGCTGCATGAGTAAATAGGAGCTTCTTTCAGCCGCCTTTCGCAATGGACACCCTGAATGAGTAGGCCAAATTGGCACTATTCAAATTCATGTCGCCTCATCTTTAATATCGTAAGAGGCATCTACTGATAATACTCCTGAGTCTTATCAGCTACAAAAGCATGTTGTCTATAAACTCCATGACACAATGCCCTTTTGATCTGAGTAGGGCAGCATTAAACTTTAGAATCTTGGTAAATAGCCTAGGCCTGAAGACAACCCCTAGGTAGAACCTAAACTTTCCAGCACTGGCTTTGTCATCAAAAACACCAGATATCTCTGTGCCTCTCGTGTATAGATATGGAAAAGTATGCATCTTCAAGATCGATTGAGGCCCTAAATCCTCTGAATCAGCGAAATTGCTGCAAGACAAGTATCCATCTGTGGTTTAACGCAGTTTCCAGTTTAATACTGGTGACCAAACGCATGATCAGACTAGCCAAATCCTAACCTGATTTGACATGCTTCACTTTTCTTCAACCTTGAGAAAATATTAGAAATATACCCCTCTTGTTCTTGGGCAGACTACTCATACTTTGTGAGATGTCTCTGTTTCACTTGGTGGAATGGTCGGCACGGACTGGAAGGGTCGAGAGGGCCTGTTTCCGTGCTGTAATTGGTATATTGGTTATATGGTTACCTCTATTGACCATACGGACGGAAATTTTGGCTTCTCTTGCTACGGAGGATCATTTATTTATTTATTTATTTGTTTGTTTGTTTGTTTGTTTGTTTGTTTGTTTATTTATTTATTTATTTGTTTTTCGCTCATAACATATAATCCATTGTGAGAGGTACAGACAGGGGTTTCTGCGGCAACAGACAGGATTTGAGGATGGTGTGCTGCCTTCCTGGTGCCAGGATCCAGGATGTCATGACAGAGTGCAGAAATTCCTCAAGGGCGAAGGTGAACAGCCGGAAGTGGTGGTGCATGTCGGCACAAACGATGTCGGAAAGAAGGGGATGAATATTCTGCAGCGTGACTTTAGACAGCTCGGAAAAATGCTGAAAAGCAGGACCTCCAGGGTTGTTATCTCCGGTTTGCCTCCAGTTCCTCGTGCTGGCATGAGCAGGAACAGGAAGATACGGGACCTGAATGTGTGGCTAAGGAACTGGTGCAGTGGGCAGGGATTTAGATTCATAGATCACTGGGATCTGTTTTGGAGTAAGGGGGAACTGTACAAAAGGGACGGATTGCATCTTAACTGGTGAGGGACCAGCATTCTGGCAGGCAGGTTTGCCACTGCTACACAGGTGGTTTTAAACTGAATAAGGGGGGTGGGGTGTCAAATGAGATAGTCGACGATGGAGTTAAAGGGAAAGAGAGTAAAGGGATGGTTAATGATCGCAGAATTAACGGGAAAGGAAGCTCACAAAGGGATAGGGGAGTATGGCCAAGTGCAATAGGGATCGATGTGAAAGGTGAGATGCGTAAGGAATTACATTTATTGTATGTGAATGCGCGAAGTATAAGAAGTAAAGTAGATGAGCTTGAGGCTCAGTTAGCAGTTGGTAGATATGACATTGTGGGGATTACTGAGACATGGCTGCAGGAGGATCGGGCCTGGGAACTTAATATTCAGGGTTATACATCCTATAGAAAGGACAGGCAGGTGGGCAGAGGAGGAGGGGTAGCTCTGCTGGTGAGGGATGGAATTCGGTCCCTTGCGAGGGAAGACATACGGACTGATGAGGTAGAGTCACTGTGGATTGAGTTGAGGAATTGCAAAGGTAAGAAGACACTAATTGGTGTTATTTACAGACCCCCAAATAGTAGCCCGGATGTAGGGTGTAAGTTGCAACAGGAGTTAAAACTGGCATGTAACAAAGGTAATGCTACTGTGGTGATGGGGGATTTCAATATGCAGGTAGACTGGGAAAATCAGGTTGGTTCAGGACCCCAAGAAAGAGAGTTTGTAGAATGCCTCCGAGATGGATTCTTAGAGCAGCTTGTAATGGAGCCGACCAGAGAAAAGGCAATTCTGGATTTAGTGTTGTCCAATGAACCAGATATGATAAGAAAACTCGAGGTAAAGGAACCGCTTGGAGGTAGTGATCATAATATGATTAGTTTTAATCTGCAATTTGAGAAGGAGAACGTTAAATCAGAAGTGGCAGTGATGCAGTTGAACAAAGGGGACTATGAAGGCATGAGAGAGGAGCTGGCCAAAGTAGACTGGAAAGGGATCCTAGCAGGAATGACGGTGGAACAGCAATGGCAGGAATTTCTGGGCATAATCCGGAAGACGCAGGATCATTTCATTCCAAAAAGGAAGAAAGATTCTAAGGGGAGCAGGAGGCAACCGTGGCTGACAAGAGGTTAGGGATAGAATAAAACTAAAAGAAAAGATGTATAACACAGCAAAGAGTAGCCGGAAGCCAGAGGATTGGGAAACTTTCATAGGACAACAGAAGGAAACAAAACGGGCAATACGGGCTGAAAAGATGACGTATGAGGGGAAACTGGCCAGGAATATAAAGAAGGACAGTAAAAGCTTCTTCAGATATGTTAAGGGAAAAAGTAGTAGCAAAGTCAAATGTGGGTCCCTTGAAGGCAGACACGGATGAAATAATTATGGGCAACAAGGAAATGGCAGAAGAGTTGAATAGGTACTTCGGATCTGTCTTCACTAAGGAGAACACAAACAATCTCCCAGATGTACTGGAGGACAGAAGATCTAAGAGGGTAGAGGAACTGAAAGAAATTTTCATTAGGCGAGAAATAGTATTGGGTAGGCTAATGGACTGAAGGATGATAAATCCCCTGGGCCTGATGGTCTGCATCCCAGGGTCCTCAGGGTCCTCTAGAAATAGTGGATGCATTGGTGATCATTTTCCAATGTTCAATAGATTCAGGATCAGTTCCTGTGGATTGGAGGATAGCTAATGTTATCCCACTTTTCAAGAAAGGAGCGAGAGAGAAAACGGGGAATTACAGACCAGTTAGCCTGACTTCGGTGGTGGGAAAGATGCTGGAGTCAATTATTAAAGAGGTAATAATGCAGCATTTGGATAGCAGTAAAAGGATTAGTCCAAGTCAACATGGATTTATGAAAGGGAAGTCATGCTTGACTAATCTTCTGGAATTTTTTGAGGATGTGACAAGTAAAATGGATGAAGGGGTGCCAGTGGATGTAGTGTATCAAGACTTTCAGAAAGCCTTTGATAAGGTCCCGCACGGGAGACTGGTGACTAAAATTAGAGCGCATGGTATTGGGGGTAGGGTGTTGACATGGATAGAAAATTGGTTGGCAGACCGGATGCAAAGAGTAGGAGTGAACGGGTCCTTTTCAGAATGGCAGGCAGTGGCGAGTGGAGTGCCACAAGGTTCGGTGTTGGGGCCGCAACTGTTTATCATATATATTAATGATTTGGAAGAGGGAATTAGGAACAACACTAGCAAGTTTGCGGATGACACAAAGCTGGGTGGCAGTGTGAACTGTGACGAGGATGTTAGGAGGTTGCAGTGAGTGTGCAGATGCGTGGCAAATGCAGTATAATATAGATAAATGTGAGGTTATCCACTTTGGTGGCAAAAACAAGGGAGCAGATTATTATCTCAATGGGGTTAGGTTAGGTAAGGGGGAGGTACAGCGAGACCTGGGTGTCCTTGCACACCAGTCATTGAAAGTTGGCGTGCAGGTACAGCAGGCAGTGAAGAAAGCTAATGGAATGTTGGCCTTCATAACAAGAGGATTTCAGTACAGGAGTAAAGAGGTTCTTCTGCAGTTGTATAGGGCTCTGGTGAGACCACATCTGGAGTATTGTGTACAGTTTTGGTCTCCTAATTTGAGGAAGGACATCCTTGTGATTGAGGCAGTGCAGCGTAGGTTCAGAGATTGATCCCTGGGATGGCGGGACTGTCATATGAGCAAAGATTTAAAAGACTAGGCTTGTATTCACTGGAGTTTACAAGGATGAGGTGGGATTTTATAGAAACATATAAAATTATAAAAGGACTAGACAAGCTAGATGCAGGAAAAATGTTCCCAATGTAGTATGAGTCCAGAACCAGGGGCCACAGCCTTAGAATAAAGGGGAGGTCATTTAAGACTGAGGTGATAAAAAACTTTTTTACCCAGAGAGTTGTGAATTTATGGAATTCCCTGCCACAGAGGGCAGTGGAGGCCAAATCACTGGATGGATTTAAGAGAGAGTTGGATAGAGCTCTAGGGGCTAGTGGAGTCAAGGGATATGGGGCGAAGGCAGGCACGGGTTATTGATAGCGGACGATTAGCCATGATCACAATGAATGGCGGTGCTGGCTCGAAGGGCCGAATGGCCTCCTCCTTCACCTATTTTCTATGTTTCTAATCAGTTCCTTATGACTAGAGCTGAAGTGCAACATCCACTTGATGTGGGAATACGAGTTCCCCGTCAACACTTCACCGTCAGAGTTACCACGTATCCTCAGCCTCCTTCCTCAGAGTGGAAAATAGCATAATGCAACCCTGAACCAGGAATTGCTCCGCAAGCCTCTGACTAAAACCACCTGTCTCAGTCGCCAGTGTGTGCTACACACTCTCTTCAACCAGTCAGATAAAAAATGCAACAGGTCAGGTCAGATAAAAAATGCAACATGCCAGACCGGCTTTCTGCTGGTAGCTATCTTTCCCAGAGAGGATGGCAATGATGTTTCCAACGAACTGACAACTCTACTAGCTGAGCTGAAAGAATTAAGCATGTGTTGAGGGAAACCTCAAACTGACTCACTCTACTGAGCAGCCTGATAACCTCAATCACAGATGTTGAGGCAGTGCTTCCCTGGTCAATATGTTCCATATGGCCAGCCAGTTCCAAGTTTGTCGACCCTGAACCAGGGTAGCCAAACTGTTCCTACTTGGAACTTACAGAGATTGCTATGCAAGGCACCCAGCCAATGTTTCTGCATCAACCTGCTCTTCTCCAGAGACAGTGAAAGGTACAAGACAGACCATGCTGCCAGTAAATCCAAACCCAGGGCGACAGACTGCTCCATTTCAGAGTTTTACGGAGGTTAGTAAAGAGACCTTACCTTCCAGCATCTCTGAGCCCAGGCTGACCCCTTTGTTGGAGCTTCAGCGAAGTTCCATTGCAGACCATGTCTGACCACATCTTCAGCCCCATGCTTGCCAAACAGCTCTTTTCCGGAGCTCAAAAGTGACATTATTGTGCAAGATACGCTGCCAGCATTTCTGAGCCCAATGGGACAGACTGCTTCTTCGGCCAACAGCCCCTTTGGAGCCTTGCTGGAGCTTTACTGTGCAGGTCACACTGCCAGTTACTCCCAGCCTGGTTTGACAGGCCGCTCCTTCAGCCCCTTCTGCTCCTTCGGAGCCTTAACGGAGCTCCCTAAACAGGCCGCGCCTGCCATTACTCCGAGCCTGCCTCGACAGGCTGCTCCTGCGGTCCTTATGCCTTTTTTGGAGCATTTGCTGGAGCTGACTGTGCAGATCGCGCTGCAAGTTTCTCCCAGTCTGGATCGACAGGCTGCTCCTTTGGCCAGCTGCTCCTTCGGAACCTCAGCGGGCTCACTGGACAGGTCACGCCTGCCATTACTGCAAGCCTGGTTCAGCAGGCTGCTCTTGCTGGCCAGCTAATGACTCCTGGCTGCTCCTTTCCAGAGCTTCAATGGTGCTTCCTGCCCCTTGTATGCAGGGGTGAAAACACTCTGGAATACTGGAGCTTTACCCACATAGGATGGTACTCCACCCCCGCAGCCACCTTAAATTTCCCCTGCAAGTCCCACATTAGTTCAAGGGATTCAAATTCCTTATCGATATCCACATAGTTGGAGTCACCTATGTAATAATCTTCAACACTCCCCTCTTCTGAGCGGGAAATATTATAATGCAACCCTGAGCCAGGTGTTGCTTCCCTAATTCTGAGCGGGAGATATTATAATGCAACCCTGAGCCAGGTGTTGCTTCCACAGGTATCTGACTGGCACAGCCTGTAAGGAGCACATTTCCTTTTTTTACTTTTAAAAAACCCATTTATATATTTATTTATTTATTTATTCGTTCATTCATTTATTCTCATTAATTTGTTTGTTTGTTTGTCTGTTTATTTATTTATTTATTTTTTACTCACCAGACAAGTAACCCTGCTAGTGACTGCGAGTCCAGCCTTGCTCCCTTCTGGAGACTCAACTGAGTTTCTTAGGGGAGGAATATAACGCAACCCTGAATCAGGTGTTGTTTCCTCAGGCCTCTGGCTGGCTCCCTTTCGGAGCTCCAAAGGAGGTGTCGGAACAGGCCTCGCCCGTCGGATGCTCCGAACAGCCGCCTGCTCCCGTGGAGCCCCAAAACCGGAGGTGACCATACGACCGCAGCTTCAATAACGGTCGTACAGCCATGCCCGTCAACCTTTTGCGTTCGACTACCCTCCATGGCAGTAGCTGTGCGGCTGCTTCTCGAGCAGCTGCACAGGCTGTGGCTGTCAGCTTCTCCAAGCATGCTGCACCTATGTAAACGGAGCATCAGGCCATTCCTGGAGTAAAAAATACCTTACCCGCCGGAGCAGTTTCAAACTGCTCCGAATCCTGCTCCATGTGTCGCCGTATTGACGCGCATGCGGGCTGGCGGGCTTTTCACGTAGTCACTCACGTGACTTTGATATAAAATCATTAATCTCACTATATAAATTCAAAGTATATTCCTTTGAAGAAGGGTGTACACAAAAGGCTGGAGAAACTCAGCGGGTGCAGCAGCATCTAAGGAGCAAAGGTGATAGGCAACGTTTCGGGCCAAAACCCTTCTTCAGACTGATGGGAGGTGGGGGGGGGGCGGGGAGAAGAAAGGAAAAAGGAGGAGGAGGAGCCCGAGGGCTGAGGGAGAGGTGGGAAAGGGAGGAGACAGTAAGGGTTAACAGAATTGAGAAAATTCAATTTCAAGTCCAGAGGATGCAGACTCCCAAAGCGGAATATGAGGTGCTGTTCCTCTAACTTGCGGTGTTGCTTACTCTGGCCGTGGAGGAGGCCCAGTTCTTCCTTTGAAGAACATGGTTCATGATCAAGGTACACAGAACAAAAGCAGAAGGGCTATGTTGCATCTGTATAAATTAAAGATGTTTGTGTGTCATCAAGTGTGGGTGTGAATCCAGGAACAAGATACATTATTCTGGTTATTCATCATTAAATTTCCCTCCAAAAATTTACATTCAAGGTTTCACCAAATCCAATTCATCCAATGGACTTCAGAGGGATGTTATTCATCGAAATATAATCCTGGGAATCAAAACAACATGTCTTCCCTTGGCAACTGTAGGCACGTAATTAAAAGCAGGCATGCACGAGAGGCCTCTGTTGAAATCTTGTCACCTTGTGCTTTCATGACAGAAGTTTTTTTGACCTGCTGGCAATTTTCAGCATGTTCTCCTTTTCAACATCTGGCAGTGTTTTCCTTTCCGACCACGGCTGACAATCTGAATCGATCTCTGATACAAACTTGGAAGCTTCAACGCTTCTCTTTGATGCATCCAATTCCCAAGGAGCACAAGGTCCACCTTCACTCATCATTCAAAACAGAAGGCTTGTCAGCCTTTTGTGCTTAGGCAAAATCCTTAAATTTGGCACTAATTAATCCCCTGTCCTTGGTCCTTCTCTGTAGACTGATAAAATGTTCTGCTCTCAAACTAGATGCATTGTACATTTTCCTCATCATTGTACATTGAAATTATGTTAATCAAGCTCCTTCGGAACATCTTTGATGCTGGTGTAGCAGATTTTCTGGTCTGTCAGATGTTATTCCTCATTAATACCCCAACATTTTCATTTCAGTTTTCACATATTACATGGTGGTATCATAAATGCCACAGTGATTGCAATGAGTTTGAAAGAGAGCGGGATATGTACAAGCACACTGGAGCCACGATCCAGCTTCCAACATACCCACTTTTCTGACCCCTGCTGTTCTGGGCCAAACTCCAGCTCTGGCCGCACACTAGACCCACAGTCACCCCATCCCAGGTCTGGACCCTCAGCTCAAATTCTGGATTAATTAATGAGCTAGATGCCGAACCATCAGGATTCCTCAATAACTAGGTATGGGATTATCGAAGTTTTATTGAATCCAATGATCGCTCTGTTTTTTTTCTAGACATTAGTGCTAACTGGCATGCACTGTACATAGACCCAAACTTTATGCAGCCACACCCTTCTGTCACATAGACCCAAACTTTATGCAGCCACACCCTTCTGTTCTAAACCTTGTTTGCATTTCAACCCATCTTTGCATGTTTATTCATTTGTAAGAATGGGATAACTTTTTGTTATCTGATGTTACCTGTCAAAATTCAATTGAGCTCCAGACAATTCAGCTCATTTCTAAACACCTGTTTTCGCTTTTCTATTATGGTAGCCTTTCTCGTTGTGTGTAGATTGTTAATTAAAAAAAAAAAAATTCAAATTATATTTTAGTTGTAATTGTTGGAATGATAAACGTTTTTCCATTTCATACAAATCTCCCATCGTTTTAATTCCTAATCTTTCCCAATGGATAAACGTTTTATCAATAATGGATGGTTTGAATGAGGGATTATTAGCTATTGGAGAAAGAAGCGATAATTTTCTTAATTTTAAAGTTAGTTTTATTTGTTTCCAAATTCGTATTATACTGTGAATAATTGGATTCTTCTTATATATTATATTGTTCAGTTTCATCGGGGAAAAAGGGATCGCTCCTATATTATAAGGGGAATAATCCTCTTTCTCCTTTCTTATCCAATCTACCTGTTGGGCAGAACTGTCCAACCAATAGATTATATTTTAAATATTCACTGCCCAATAGTAATACAATAAGTTAGGGAGTGTCAGTCCCCCTGATTCTTTAGATTTACACAAGTGTTTTTTTTTTAAATTCTGCGTGATTTATAATCCCATATGAAGTTTATAATATCAGAGTCTAGTTTTTTAAAGAATTTTTTAGGTAAGTATATTGGTATTGATTGAAATAGGTACAATATTTGTGGTAAGAAAATAATTTTTATCGTGTTTATTCTGCCTATTAAGGACATCGGCAGTGTTTTCCAAAATGTAATCAACCCATTTAATTTAGTTAATAAAGGCATATAGTTTGCGTTGAGTAATGATTTATATTTCCTAGTGATTTGGATGCCCAAATACTTAAATATTTCTGTTGCAATTCTAAAGGGGAATTTCAACAAATGTGTCGGCTCTTGAGGTTTTATCGTCATAATTTCGCTTTTGTTCCAATTTATTCTATATCCTGAAAAAGAACCAAATTCCTCTATTAAATTTAGTATATTTGGTATGCTAATTTGCAAATTTGTAATATATAGTAATATGTCGTCTGCATATAATGAAATGTTATTATTTGAGTGTTTGGTATTATATGGACAGGCTATATGCAGGAACATTGTTCCTGATGTTGGGGAGGTCCAGGACAAGGGGTCACAGCTTAAGGATAAGGGGGAAATCCTTTAGGACCGAGATGAGAAGGACTTTTTTCACACAGAGAGTGGTGGGTCTCTGGAACTCTCTGCCACAGAGGGTAGTGGAGGCCAGTTCATTGGCTATATTTAAGAGGGAGTTAGATGTGGCCCTTGTGGCTAGGGGGAGCAGAGGGTATGGAGAGAAGGCAGGTACGGGATACTGAGTTGGATGATCAGCCATGATCATATTGAATGGCGGTGCAGGCTCGAAGGGCCGAATGGCCTACTCCTGCATCTAATTTCTATGTTTCTATGTTTCCATATCCATGAATATTCGGATTACTTCTGATACTTTCTGCTAAAGGCTCTATCACTAGTGCAAATAGCAGGGGCGCACCCCTGCCTATTGCCCCTTGCTAATTGGAATTTCGGGGATAATATATTATTAGTCAGTATTCTAGCCGTCATCTTATCATATAATAATTTTACCCATGAGATAAAGTTATATCCCATGTTAAATTTTTGCAATACTTTGAATAAATATTGTCAATCTACTTGATCGAAAGCTTTTTCTGCATCCATTGAAGTAATTGCTAGTTCTTCGTCAGTATTATGTGAGTACATTATATTAGACAGCCGTCTCAAATTGTTAAATGAGTATCGCTTTGGTACAAACCCTGCTTGGTCCGGATTTATTAGTTTTCTAACATATTTACTCAATCTTCTCGCTAAGGTCTTTGCTAATATTTTTTGATCTGTATTTAGGAGTGCAATAGCTCTATATGAGCCTGGGTCTTCTAGATCTTTATCCTTTTTTGGTATAAGTGTAATAGTTGACAGTTAGTGTTTCTGGTAGTTTATTTTCTTTAAAAGCATATATATATAAATCTTGCAGGCGTGGATAAATTATCTCGTAGAATCTTTTATAGAATTCATTACTAAAGCCATCTGGTCCTGGCGTTTTGCCTTTGTCCAACGAATTTATTGTTTCTTCTATTTCCTGTAGTGTAATCTGAGCTCCTATACAATTTTTAGCGGAGCTGAATGGCGCGAGTTCCACTCACTCCATAGCGCCACCACTATGGAGTGAGTGGAAATTGTATAAAAAACGGGGGTAAAAGGGGTTAACTGAAACTACTCACCAGAGGAGAACGGGTGTGAACGGTTCCGGTAGCGTTAAAAAGGTGCGTGACATCATCAGGCGCGCGACTTTACTAAGAAAATGTCGATGCATCGCTCCCCTCCCCCCCCCCACCAAGTGAAAAAGCTTGTGAAAAAGGAAGTAGGCCTCACTGGAGCCGCGGGCTTGAGTTTGAGTGCCTCCCAGGAAGATATTTTAAAGATGGATGATCTCAAAAAAAATTATTATGGGTGAGCTAAAACAAATGCTTAAGGATATGAAAAAAGAATATAAAGAGGAAATAAAGACTTTAAGAGCTGATATTTTGGTGTATCATGAAACTTTGAAAGAGGAGTTCAAAAAAGCCACTGTAAAGACTATGATGGACGAATGGAAAGATAAAGCGGGTACTGATTTGCAACAACAGTAAAACTGGTGAGATGGAGTTGCTGCTGGATACCAAGTTAGAACCTATTAAAACCTCACTTAACCAACAAAATGACGTAATAAAAGAATTGACTGAATCAGCCGAGAAGCGTCTTGCCGAGAACAAGCGTTTATCAGAATTATTACACAAAATAACTGAGAAATGCATTGACTTGGAGGGATGTCAAAGGCGTCAGAATCTGCGTATTGTTGGATTGAGTGAAGGCCGAGAGGGAAATCAAGACCCTCGAAAATTTGCTGCAAAACTCCTAAACAATATTCTGAACTTGGACCAAGAATCTCTGCTGGGCCGAGCACACAGGGCATTGAGACGTACCCCTAGGAGGGATGCTCCCCCAAGACAGATGATTGTGAAGGTGGCTTACGATCATGTTTTTGAAGATATGATGAAGATAATAATACGTAAGAAAAATCTCAAAAAAGACAACATCAGTATTTTCAGAGATTACCCTGCGGAAGTGGCCAAGAGAAGATCTTTATTTACAGAAACAAGAGGTATCCTGAGGAACATAAAGACTCTGATTTATGGCCTGATGTACCCGGCAACATTAAGAGTAACTTATGATAACAAGGAGCACCACTTCACCAAACATACAGAAGCTCTTGAATTCGCTCGAAACATTCAGAAGAAACTGGAAGAGGAAGAAGTAGATGAAGATGAAGAATACTGAATATTATTGATCACTTACCTGATGATACTGCCCATCCACAGAAAAGGAGGAGGATTCACACTGAAGGAGGATCCGCAGGGAAGGAGGAGGAACAATGGACATGGACTCTATCTGGGGTCAAGGAGGGATGGATGGATTATTAATAAATATAGTTTTGTATTAACTACCCCTTAAAAATGTATGTTAGCTCTCCTAATACAGTGCTATGACACTAACTATATTTGATATTAGTAGTATTATTCATTATTAAGTATATAAGTTTAATACCCCACCCCGACATATATAGCCCTTAAGGCAAAAACGGAGCTGGAACTATTAACATCTTTTTTTTTTCACGGAAGTCCGTAGATTAAGAGATACGCTTGTGTGGCTTACACTAATACTAACTGCACTAATTATAGTTGTAGTCACTTTTTTTTTCTCCTTACACTTTACTAACATCACTTACTTTACTCACATTTTTTATTATTACTTTTATATTATGTATTTTATTTCATATTATATATTATATTGATTTAAGTATGATTGGTATTATATAGTTAGTTTAAAGAGATGTGTGTATAAGACAATGACACAGATATTAAATTTCATCGATCTGAGGTTTGGGTATAGGATTGGGTTAGAGGAGCTGAGACATCTACTCCATTATAAACCACCCTAATAATAACATGTATGACATAAATACTAGGATTGGGGGTGATGGAATCATCTTCTGTAGTTGGAATGTTAAGGGAATTAACAAACCAATTAAAAGAGGTAAGGTTTTAGCTCAATTAAATAGATTGAAATCTGATATTATTTTTCTCCAAGAGACACACCTTAAAAAAAGCGCAGTGTAGATTAACAGCAAAATGGATTTCCAAAGTATATCACTCTTCATTTACACATAAGTCTAGAGGGGTAGCAATAATTATTCGTAAAGGTATACCTTTTAAACAAAGCTCAATAATAGAAGATGTTGAGGATAGATATATAATAATTACAGGTGAATTACATTCTAAAAAAGTAATCCTTATGAATATATATGGTCCTAATTTTGATAACCCATTATTCTTCAAGAAAATATTTAACAATATCCCTATATCCACTCAATATAATCTAATAATTGGAGGTGATTTTAATTGTACCTTAGATAATTATTTAGATAGATCATCAATGAAAAGGAAAACAAGTCAAGTACACTTATAAATTATTTTATTAACACAGCAAATGTTAAGGATATCTGGAGAACAGATAACCCATCTGGTCGAGAATATTCATTTTTTTCCCCTGTATTCGGAACTTATTCAAGGATAGACTATTTTTTAATAGATTCAAAACGAATCCCATTTACGTATGACTCAAAATATCATAATATTATTATCTCGGATCATGCTCCATTAACATTTAAGATAAAATTA
Source organism: Okamejei kenojei (assembly GCA_035221665.1). Lineage (NCBI taxonomy): Eukaryota > Metazoa > Chordata > Chondrichthyes > Rajiformes > Rajidae > Okamejei > Okamejei kenojei. The sequence goes on from CM069138.1 coordinate 27,705,247, forward strand.
AAAGACATAACTATTAAGACCTCTAACTGGAGACTCAACCCCCAAATATTAAACGATAAGGCTTGTTATGATTACTTGGTAAAACAGATTAAATTATTTTTTGAAACTAATGACAAACCTGGAATTTCACCATCACTGCTTTGGGATACATTCAAAGCATTTATGCGTGGTGCGATAATATCAGCACACGCATACTTTAAATAAGGAAAATCGAAAGACTCAACAAAAGTTGGAAAATGAAATAAAACAATTAAATATTGAAAATGCAATATCCCCTTCAAAGGGGCTAAGTAATAAAATTGCATAATTAAAATATAAGCTAAATAAAATATATTCAAATCAGATTATTAAACTTTTTCAACAGACTAAACACGTACACTTTGAATTTTGGGATAAACCACAAAAATTACTGGCACGCCAGCTTAGAAAATTAGATGAGGAGAAAATGATACATAAAATTAGATCTGAACAAGGAGAAATATTGACTTTACCAAAAGATATCAATGATACATTTTTACAATATTATCAAAATCTTTACTCATGTAAACTAGCAGGACAATCAGATGGAATGGAAACATTCCTACAAGAATGTCATATTAATAGTTTGGATCAGGAAGGTAGAGACCTGTTAAATGCTGATATATCAGTAAAAGATATTGAAAAATCAATTGGATCATTAAATAACGGAAAAGCCGCAGGCCCTGATGGCTTAAGTGCTGAATTTTATAAGAAGTTTTATGATCTGGTCTCTCCACGTTTACACATAATATATAAATATGCTTATGAACAAGGAAAGTTACAGAATCATTAAATGAATCTACAATTACACTTATCCCTAAAGCTGATAAAAAATTTGGAAGACCCTGGGTCATACAGAGCAATAGCTCTTTTAAACACTGATCAAAAAATACTAACTAAAATTTTATCTCGGAGGCTAAGTTTAGTGATTAATAACTTAATACATCATGACCCAACAGGTTTTATCCCAAAACGATATTCATCTTATAATCTGAGATGTCTATTCAATATCATATACTCAAAAAGAGTGAGTGATATTGAACTAGCTGTCATATTCTTAGATGCTGAAAAAGCATTTGACCAGGTTGAATGGCCATATTTATTTAAAATAATGCAGAAATTTCAACTGGGGGATAGATTCTCCAAATGGGTAAAAATCATATACTGGAATCCAACTGCAAGAATATTAACAAATCAAATGTTATCAGCAAAATTTAATCTCTTTAGGGATTGTAGACAAGAATGCCCGTTATCACCATTACTATTTTCTCTGGTAATAGAACCATTTGCCGAAATGATTAGATCAGAACCAGAAATATATGGATATAATAACAAAACTACAACGAATAAAATATCTCTACACGCAGATGACATCTTATTTTATAACACAAAACCGGAGATTAGTATTCCCAATCTACTTAAAGTTATAACTAAGTTTGGCACATTTTTTGGGTATAGAATTAACTGGAATAAAAGTCAAATTATGCCTATAACTGGAATAAAATTAAATATAACCTTATAACCATATATCCATATAACAATTACAGCACGGAAACATGCCCTCTCGGCCCTTCCAGTCCGTGCCGACCATTTGTTTTCCCCTAGTCCCATCTACCTGCATTCAGACCATACCCCTCCATTCCCTTCCCGTCCATATACCTATCCACTTTACTATTAAATTGTTTTTATTGCACAATTTCATTTTATTGAACAATTTCTTTTCTTCGGTATTCACCAAGGAGAAGGATATTGAACTCTGTGAGTTAAGGGGAAAAAGTAGAGTAGCTATGGAAACTATGAGATTCAAAGAGGAGGAAGTACTGACACTTTTGAAAAATATAAAAGTGGATAAGTCTCCAGTCCTGACAGGATATTCCCTAGGACACTGAGGGAAGTTAGTGTAGAAATAGCAGGAGCTATGACAGAAATATTTCAAATGTCATTAGAAACGGGAATAGTGCCGGAGGATTGGCGTACTGCGCATGTTGTTCCATTGTTTAAAAAGGGTTCAAAGAATAAACCTAGCAATTATAGACCCATTAGTTTGACATCAGTGGTGGGCAAATTAATGGAAAGGATACTTAGAGATAATATATATAAGCATCTGGATAAACAGGGTCTGATCAGGAACAGTCAACATGGATTTGTGCCTGGAAGGTCATGTTTGACAAACCTTCTTGAATTTTTTGAAGCGGTAACTAGGGAAATTGATGAGGGTAAAGCAGTGGATGTTGTCTATATGGATTTCAGTAAGGCCTTTGACAAGGTTCCCCATGGAAGGTTGGTTAAGAAGGTTCAATCTTTGGGTGTTAATGGCGGAGTAGCAAGATGGATTCAACAGTGGCTGAATGGGAGATGTCAGAGAGTAATGGTTGATTGGTGTTTGTCAGGTCGGAAGCCGGCGACCAGTGGGGTGCCTCAGGGATCTGTGTTGGGTCCACTGTTGTTTGTCATGTACATCAATGATCTGGATGATGGGGTGGAAAATTGGATAAGTAAGTATGCGGATGATACTAAGATAGGTGGTGTTGTGGATAATGAAGTAGATTTTCAAAGTCTACAGAGGGCCATTTGGAAAAGTGGGCTGAAAGATGGCAGATGGAGTTTAATACTGTTAAGTGTGAAGTGCTACATCTTGGCAGGACAAATCAAAATAGGACGTACATGGTAAATGGTAGGGAATTGAGGAATGCTGTGGAACAGAGGGATCTAGGAATAACTGTGCATAGTTCCCTGAAGGTGGAATCGCATGTAGATAGGGTGGTAAAGAAAGCCTTTGGTGTGCTGGCCTTTATAAATCAGAGCATTGAATATAGGAGTAGGGAAGTAATGTTAAAATTGTACAAGGCATTGGTAAGACCAATTCTGGAGTATGGTGTACAATTTTGGTCGCCTAGTTATAGGAAGGATGTCAACAAAATAGAGAGAGTACAGAGGAGATTTACTAGAATGTTGCCAGGGTTCCTGCAACTATGTTACAGAGAAAGATTGAACAAGTTAGATCTTTATTCTTTGGAGCGCAGAAGGTTAAGGGGGGACTTGATTGAGGTCTTTAAAATGATGAAAGGGATAGACAGAGTTGACGTGGATACGTTTTTCCCATTGAGGGTAGGGAAGATTCAAACAAGAGGGCATGACATGAGATTTAAGGGACAGAAGTTTTGGTGTAACGTGAGGGGGAACTTCTTTACTCAGAGGGTGGTGGCTGTGTGGAATGAGCTTCCAGCAGAAGTGGTGGAGGCAGGAACGATCTTAACATTTAAGAGTAAAGTGGATAGGTATATGGACGTGAAGGGAATGGAGGGGAATGTTCTGAGTGCAGGTAGATGGGACTAGGGGAAAACAAATGGTCGGCACGGACTGGAAGGGCCGAGAGGGCCTGTTTCCGTGCTGTAATTGTTATATAGTTATATGGTTATATGGTTAAATGTTAAAATCGATCCTGCCTCCACCACTTCTGCTGGAAGCTCAATCCACACAGCCACCACCCTCTGAGTAAAGAAGTTCCCCCTCACGTTACCCCTAAACATCCGTCCCTTAATTCGCATGTCATGCCCTCTTGTTTGAATCTTCCCTACCCTTAATGGGAAAAGCTTATCCACATCAACTCTGTCTACCCCTTTCATCACTTCAAAGACCTCAATCAAGTCCCCCCTTAACCTTCTATGCTCCAAAGAATAAAGACCTAACTTGTTCAACCTTTCTCTGTAACATAGTTGCTGGATCCCAGGCAACATTCTAGTAAATCTCCTCTGTACTCTCTCTATTTTGTTGACATCCTTCCTATAATTAGGCGACCAAAATTGTACACCATACTCCAGAATTGTTCTCACCAATGCCTTGTACAATTTTAACATTACTTCCCTGCTCCTATATTCAATGCTCTGATTTATAAAGGCCAGCACACCAAAGGCTTCCTTTACCACCCCATCTACATGCAATTCCACCTTCAGGGAACTATGCACAGTTATTCCTAGATCTCTCTGTTCCACAACAATCCTCAATTCCCTACCATTTACCATGTACGTCCTATTTTGATTTGTCCTACCAAGATGTAGCACTTCACACTTATCAGCATTAAACTCCATCTGCCATCTTCCAGCCCACTTTTCCATATGGCCCAAATCTCTCTGTAGACTTTGAAAATCTACTTCATTATCCACAACACCACCTATCTTAGTATCATCTGCATATTTACTTATCCAATTTTCCACCCCATCATCCAGATCATTGATGTACATGACAAACAACAGTGGACCCAACACAGATCCTTGAGGTACCCCACTGGTCACCGGCTTCCAACCTGACAAACAGCCATCCACCATTACTCTCTGACATCTCCCATTCAGCCACTGTTGAATCCATCTTGCTACTCCACCATTAACACCCAAAGATTGAACCTTCTTAACCAACCTTCCATGGGGAACCTTGTCAAAGGCCTTACTGAAATCCATATAGACAACATCCACTGCTTTACCCTCATCAATTTCCATAGTAACCGCTTCAAAAAATTCAAGAAGGTTTGTCAAACATGACCTTCCAGGCACAAATCCATGTTGGCTGTTCCTGATCTTATATATATTATCTCTAAGTATCCTTTCCATTAATTTACCCACCACTGACGTCAAACCAACAGGTCTATAATTGCTAGGTTTATTCTTTGAACTCTTTTTAAACAATGGAACAACATGCGCAGTACGCCAATCCTCCGGCACTATTCCCGTTTCTAATGACATTTGAAATATTTCTGTCATAGCTCCTGCTATTTCTACACTAACCTCCCTCAATGTCCTAGGGAATATCCTATCAGGACCTGGAGATTTATCCACTTTTATATTTTTCAAAAGTGTCAGTACTTCCTCCTCTTTGAATCTCATAGTTTCCATAGCTACTCTACTTTTTTTCCTTACTTCACAGAGTTCAATATCCTTCTCCTTGGTGAATACCGAAGAAAATAAATTGTTCAATATCTTCCCCATCTCTTTTGGCTCTGCAGATAGCTGTCCATTCTGTCTCTCTAATGGTCCAATTTTATCCCTCGTTATCCTTTTGCTATTAATATAGCTGTAGAAACCCTTTGGATTTACTTTCACCTTTCTTGCCAAAGCAACCTCATATCTTCTTTTAGCCTTCCTAATTTCTTTCTTAAGATTCTTTCTTTCTTATACTAGGTCAATTCCCACTTAAAATAGTCACGAACAAATTTAAATATCTAAGAATTAATGTATCTAAATCCTATAACTGTCTATTTAAATATAATTACCCTCAATTGCTAAATAAACTAAAAATATATATTTTATATTGGAAAACACTACCTATTTCAATGATCGTTTGAATAAATGCTATAACAATTATTTTTTCTGCCACAATTGTTATATTTATTTCAAGCCATCCCTTTATATCTCCCTAAAATGTTTTTTTTTTAAATAGATACTTTGGTTAATAGTTTTATTTGGGACTATAAAAATCATCGAATAAGTAAAAAACATCTATGTAAATCTAAAATAAATGGTGGACTAGCACTACCAAGTTTCTTATATTATTTCTGGGCAGTTCAGATTAAGAATATGAATTTTTGGTTGGTAAATTTAGATTATGAGCCAAACTGGCTAAAGATGGAAAAGGAAGACTGTTTGCCTTTTGATGTAGGTTCGATTCTCTTTGCACCAAGGGAAGTACAAAAAAAAACATGTAGTGATAACCCTATAATTCATAGCAATAGACGTATTTGGAAACAAATAGTTAAGACCCTACATATGGATAATTTGTCACTTTGTTTGCCAATTATGAATAATCCTTTGTTTAAGCCCTCTGTATTGGACAAGGGATTTAGACACTGGAATGATTTAGGAATTAAAAGGATAGAACACCTTTACAAGAAAGGAAAATTTCTTTCATTTCAAGTTACAGGATATCTATGGATTGCAGTCAAATAACATATTTAGGTATTTACAAATTAGAAACTATATTAAGTCAAATACGCAAGACTATAAAAATAGAAAACCAGGATTATTAGATGAATTGTTTAATAAACACCCAAATACAGAAAAATTAATAGCATATATATACAATACTATCTTGGATAGGGAAATCCCAATTTCCGAAATATATCGACAAGCATGGGAAAATGAAATAGGTTTATCAAAAACGAAATTAAATAGAATTTATCCTAACATTTCTCCTATTTGTAATAAATGTCAGAACTTGGAAGCAAATTTAACGCATAGTTTTGTAACATGTATAAAACTCAATTATTATTGGACAGAAATCTTTAGAGTTATCTCTGAAGTTCTTAAAATTAAACTGGACCCAGATCCATAAATTAATAATATTAGGAGTTCCGGATTCAAATTTAATATTAACAGTAACCAAAGAAATTTCTTGGATTACTGTTTGATAATAGGGAAAAAATTAATATTGAAATTTTGGAAGGGAACATTATCCCCCACAATTAAAACGTGGACAGTGGAAATGTTGGAGACGTTGCATTTGGAAAGAATTAGATTTGTCCTAATGGACAAATACAAACTCATTGAACAGATGTGGTCTCCAATATACAGAATATTTGAAGGGGTAGCTGTTCTTGGCATCACAACTCAATGGGTACCCGGCGAGATTAGATGAAAATAATTCCTTTTTTTTTGTTGATTTGTATACATGTCTCTATTGATATCTTCATTTGAAATTGTGTTATTCGCTATTAAGTTGTATACTATAATCTTTTTTTTAATATATATAATACTTTGTTTTAATTTAATTTTTATAACAATTTTTTTTTCTCTTTCTTTTCTCTTTCTCTCTATATATAATCAAAATTATTATTTAATCACTATTCTTATTTATTAAAATCTATTCTTTTCTTTTTTCTAAAAAATAGAAGGTTATAAGAATTATTTGTAATATCCGTATACTTATTGAAATAAGTTGGTTGTGTATTTGAATAGTTGTTATACCGTTGTTATGATGGATTACTTCTAATAAAAATATTAGTAATCTGAGCTCCTAATCCCTCTTGTTCCACCATATTTAATTTTGGAAGATTACAATTGTCTAAGAAATTTGTAATTTGAGTATTATTTGCAGAGGTTTTCGATGTATATAAATGTTGATAAAATTGAGCAAATCTTTTATTAATATCTTTTGGTAGTGTTAGTAATTCCCCTTTGTCTGATTTAATTTTAGTTATTGTATTTTCTGTTTCCCGTTTTTTCAGTTGGCGTGCTAAGAGTTTATGTGGTTTATCACCAAATTCGAAATTTTCTTGTTTTTTAGATTGAAATAATCTTATTATTTTGGCCGATAAAATTTTATTTAATTTATATTTTAGTATTGTTATCTTATTATGTTTATCTATAGTTGGTTCTTTCGCATTTTCTAAATCTAATTGTCTAATTTCTTGTTCTAACTGCAATTGTTCAGTGTTATTCTTTTTGTTTTGGAAAGCTTGATATGAGATTATAGTTCCTCTAATAAATGCCTTAAAAGTTTCCCATAATAAGGAGGGTGAAATATCTGGTGTATCATTTGTCTCAAAAAAGAATCCCATCTGCTCTTTTAAATCTGTACATCCTTGTGAGTTGTTTAAGATTTGGGGGTTAAACCTCCAAAACGATTTTTTATCAGGCATTCCATCTAATTTTAAAGAAAAAATTAGCGGGGAATGATCAGAAATAATACTATTATGATATTTAGAATTATATGTATTTGGAATTAGTTTTGTGTCCACTAAGAAGTAATCAATACGTGAATATGTTTTATGTACCGTTGAATAAAATGAATATTCCCTACCTTCTGGGTTAGCGATCCTCCATACATCTGTTATATTGGTATTTTTCATGTATGTATTTAGGAGTTCACTAGTTTTAGATTTGATGTTAATCCTTTTTTGTTTTGCTGATTTATCCAGATATGGATCTAAAACACAATTCAAATCTCCCCCTATTATCACATTTTGATAGTTAAGTTCTGTAATTGTATCCAAAATTTTACTAAAGAATTGTGAGTTGTCAAAATTAGGAGCATAAATATTTATCAAAGTAAGTGGAGTAGAATAAATTTCTCCCGTGACTATGACGTACCTCCCTTCTTTATCTGCTATGGTATTCTTTAATTTAAATGGTATACCTTTACGAATGATAATAGCCGTGCCTCTAGATTTAGAAGTAAATGAAGAGTAGTATGTTTGCCCAATCCAATTTTCCTTCAATCTTATCTGTGTTTGATATTTCAAATGCGTCTCTTGTAAAAAAATGATATCACTGTTTAAAGCTTTTAATTGGGCAAAGATCTTACCCCTTTTAATTGGTTCATTAGCGCCCCTTATATTCCAACTGCAGAACATGATTCCTCCAGTTTTCTTTTGTTTATCGTCTTGCATTATGGATCATGTTAATACCTTTACTTCATATGGTGCAACCAAGAACCTCATAACTAGGTGAAGGATGGTCATCTCCAGCTGTTAAGTTTTGTTGGCATCTCCCCTTCAGAATAGACCTTGAGAAAGACCAGAAAGTGTAGAGTCGTGAAAAGATAATTAACAAACAAAAAGTGATATTATAATATCCAAAAATAAAGATATTATAATTAAAAACAAACCACCAACTAAAATTGGTAGAAAATTTCTTGTTGACTTCCGTAGATGTTTTTATATGTTTCGCTCTGCCCCCTTGACCAATTATTATTAATTGGAAGAGAGAGCGATACAAAGTTCAAAAATATATATATAAAATAAAACGCACTCCAATAGATAGATTAGAAATATATCTTCAAAGAGGAAAAACAAAATAAAAAAGAGTTTCCAAATATATATTTATATATAACAGTAATTACGTTAATTATATATCCATATCTATCGATATGCCTAGATCTATTACAATGAAGTCTCAAACTTTTGTATCAAACAGCAGCAGGTTCCAAGGGGTTAACCAGATTCAGACCCTTAGATAACTTCCAAGTATCTGAGTCTCCTCCCCCCTCTTTGCGCGCAATTTAGACAAAATCTACTATATCCATAAAATTTGTTAGTATGTTATTAGTACTTATCAATCATATTTAACTCATTATTCTTATATTTAGCAAGTAATTAACATCATGAAAAAAAAACATCAGCCATTATTAAGCTATGCCTTAATATTACACAATTTTATTAATTATATTTTATGTTAGTATGAAATTGTGTGTTTCTTAAATCATAAATTTCTATATACAAGTCCACTGATAATATTTTTCCATATTTTCAAGTTATTTTCCCCGCCACAGTTTTTCTTCTTTGTCAATCCTTTGTTGAAATGAAACATAAAATCCGACCTTGAATTAACATTCCAAAGATAAAATGTCTAGACAACGCCTCGAGGAAAGTTCTCCATCTTAACCAGAGCAGTCTTTTTGGTATGTTAAAAAAAAACACAGTTCTTTCTTCATCGTTTCTCCTCTGTGTTATTGTAGGAGACCAACTCCTAATGATCAGTAGACCTCCTTTATGCTATTTTGTGCATATTTAAATGCCTCTTGCACGTTCAACAGAGTTATAAGTAATTCTCAATTTCGTGGGATATACTATCCCATATCTTACTCCCGAGACCTCTTTCAGTAGCCTTCTCGTGTTTGTAAACTTGTCCCTCTTTTCCATGACTTCAACTGGAAAATCACGGAAGAATCTTAGTTTGTCTTCTCCAAACATCAAATTCACTCCATATGGAATCTTTTTCATAATTCTTAACAGGGTTGAAATATAGCCGCATCAGTAGACTTTAACATTGCGTCCAGCTTTTTATTACAGTCCTTATCAACCCGCTTATTTTTTTTGTTTAAATCCTCCTCAACCTCAACCACACGTTTGGTTAAGTCATCAATTTTCCCCATCAGCGTATCATTACCTGATAGCTCAGCTCAAATTCTGGATTAATTAATGAGCCAGATGCCGAACCATCAGGATTTCTCAATAGGTGGGTTACACAAAAAGCTGGAGAAACTCAGCGGGTGCAGCAGCATCTAAGGAGCGAAGGAGATTGGCGACGTTTCGGGTCGAGACCCTTCTTCAGACTGGTCATGGATCAGGGAAACGAGAGATGTATAGACGGTGATGTGGAGAGATAAAGAACAATGAATGAAAGATATGCAAAAAAGTATCGATGATAAAGGGAACAAGCCATTGTAAGCTATTTGTGGTGTGAAAATGAGAAGCTAGTGCGACTAGGGTGGGGGAGGGAGATAGAGATAGAGGGAATGCCAGGGCCCGAGGGCTGAGGGAGAGGTGGGAAGGGGAGGAGACAGCAAGGGTTAACAGAATTGAGAAAATTCAATGTTCAAGCCCAAAGGATGCAGACTCCCCAAGCAGAATATGAGGTGCTGTTCCTCCAACTTGTGGTGTTGCTCACTCTGGCCGTGGAGGAGGCCCAGGACCGAGAGGTCGGATACGGAATGGGAGGGGGAGTTGAAGTGCTGAGCCACCGGGAGGTCGGGTTGGTTTTTGCGGACCGAGCGGAGGTGTTCGGCGAAACGATCGCCAAGCCTCCGCTTGGTCTCACCGATATATTCGGCGAAACGATCGCCAAGCCTCCGCTTGGTCTCACCGATATAGCTTCTCATTTTCACACCACAAACAGCTTACAATGGCTTGTTCCCTTTATCATCGATACTTTTTTGCATATCTTTCATTCATTGTTCTTTATCTCTCCACATCACCGTCTATATATCTCTCGTTTCCCTGATCCCTGACCAGTCTGAAGAAGGGTCTCGACCCGAAACGTCGCCTATCTCCTTCGCTCCTTAGATGCTGCTGCACCCGCTGAGTTTCTGCAGCTTTTTGTGTAACCCTCGATTCTCCAGCATCTGCAGTTCCTTCTTTAACACGGATTTCTCAATAACTAGGTATGGGATTATCGAAGTTTTACTGAATCCAATGATCGCTCTGTTTTTTTTCTAGACGTTAGCGCTAACTGGCGTACACTGTACATAGACCCAAACTTTATGCAGCCACACCCTTCTGTCACAGCTGTTCTAAACCTTGTTTGCATTTCAACCCATCTTTGCATGTTTATTCATTTGTAAGAATGGGATAACTATTTGTTATCTGATGTTACCTGTCAAAATTCAATTGAGCTCCAGACAATTCAGCTCATTTCTAAACACCTGTTTTCGCTTTTTTATTATGGTAGCGTTGTGTGTAGATTGTTAATTTATTTTTTTTTAATTAACTTTAAAATAAGGCTATAACGTAACAAAATGTGGAAAAAGTGAAGGGGTCTGAATACTTTCTGAATGCACTGTGTGTGTGTGTGTGTAATGTATATATAATATACATCTAATGGCAATGTTAACATTTATTTCGAAGGGGCTTGTTTACAAATACAGGGATGTAAGGCTCTATAAGGCGCTGGTCAGAGCGCATTTGGAATATTGTGAGCAATTTTGGGCACCATACCTGTGGAAATATGTGCTGGCTCCAGAAAGGGTCCAGATCTATCTCATTGGAGATTATCGGACTATCCTTAATCGTATTTGGATGTGGAAAGGATGTTTCCACTGGCGGGAGAGCCTGGGACCAGAGGTCATAGCCTCAGAATTAAAAGGCGCTCTTGTAGAAAGGAGGCGAAGAGGAACTTCTTTAGTCAAAGGGTAGTTAATCTGTGGAACTCATTGCCACAGAGGGCTGTGGAGGCCAAGATAGCGGATATTTTTAAGGCAGATAGAAAAATAATTGATTACAATGGGTGTCAAGGGTTATGGAGGAAAAGGCAGAAAAGTGGGATTAGGAGACAGCTATGATTGAATGGCGGAGTAGACTCAATGGGCCGAATGGCCTAATTCTACTCCTATAACACGTGAACTAGTGACCTTACTAGAATTTATCTTGGACAAAACATTATTCCCTATATCTTTACACTGTGGATAGCTCAACTGTAAACATGAATAGTTTTTCCGCTGACTAGTTAGCATGCAACAAAAATTACAAAACGAGAAAGGCCACCTTGGTTTTGTTGGAGGGCTTAACCTTCTTCAGTGACTAATGACTGTACTGTGAAGGCAAGCATTTATTGCCCATCCTCTCCATTGCTGTTCTCCTGGTGTTATATTTCGGCCCATTCTGAGCAGGATTGGCCAGTCTCTTATCCTAAAGGAAAACAATGATGTTTAATGATAACCCTGTAGTTCCATTAGTACTGATACTATTTGGGTTTTTCTGCGATATTTATTGAACTGAATTTGAATTCTACACAATGATATTAGAACTCATGCATCCAAATGATTGATCCAAATGTTCGATTATAGTCATACAGTGTGGAAACACTGCTCAACTTGCCCACCCCGACCAAACTGCCACCATCTACCGAGTCCCACCTGCCTGTGTTTGGCCCACACACTCTAAACCTGTTCTACACATATACTTGTCTAATTGCTTCTTATACGTTGTGATAGTCCCTGCCTCAACTACCTCTTCCAGCAGCTCGTTCCATATACTCACCATTTGTGTGAAAACGTTACCCCTCAGATCCCTCTAAGTTCTTTCCCCTTTTACCTTAACCCTATACCTTCTTGTTCTCGATTCCCCTACTCAAGGAAAGAGCCTTTTCAGGCCTACCTGATCTATTCCTCTCATGATTTTATACACCTCTATAAGATCACCCCTCATCCACCTGCGCTCCAGGGAATAGAGTCCCAATCTGCTCAATCTCTCCCTCTCGCTCAGAATTAGATTTGCTGAACAAAGTGCTGGAGAAACCTGGCGAGTCAGGCAGCATCTGTGGCGGGGGAATGTAGAGACAACATTTTGAAATGGTGAGTGCCTCCAAAAGTTTGTTTATTGCTCTATCAGAGGCATTTTAGCAGACCAAAGGGTTAATCTCTGGAAGCAAATACCAAACAAAACATAAAACTCAAGAGGCTTGCTTCTTTTAGAAATCACAATATGGTTTTCCTTACATTAATCTGTCCAATTCATTTAATGGTACACTAAATCTTGAAGACGCAGTTAAATCTTCAATTTGTAAGTTAAGCCAAATGGCTCTCACTGGTTATTAAAAATATCCTACGAGTTTGTTAGCTTGGGATCAAAGTATGTACCTGGTATACTAGTCTTGCTGCCTTAAAAATGAATTTATTAATATTCCATCAGATTAATCCATTGCCAGTGATAAATAAAACCCCATGTCTGTCTTTGTTTTATGGATGATCTTTCTATCAATCTGGTAATGGTTGGCTGGATTTTATGCTCAGACCATGAATTATTAGCCACTGCCTGACGTCTCACTGATCTGGATTTGGTTATATTCTACTTCAGTTAAGAAGTCCAACCGAGAGACCATATCTGCAGGAAACCTTTTAAAAGGTGGCTGTTGGAAAGAGCGAAAGAGAGGTGGAATCAATCAACCATAGGGCCAGTGAGACATTAAGGTTTTTACAGAATTACACAGAGCATATACGGTTGACAACAACCTGGCTCTCAACATCAGTAAAACTGAGGAACTGATTGTTGACTCTAGAAGAGGAAGGCAGAGGATCCGCAAACCTGTCTTTATCAATGGGTCAGTAGTGGAGAATGTAAACAACTTTTCACGTTTCTTGGCATGCATATCTTTCATGATCTGCCCTGACCCAGCACATTGATCCAATCATAAAGAAAGCTCATCAACGTCTCTACATCCTTGGAAGATTCAGTGTTTTGACAAATACTCTCTTGAACTGCTACAGGTGTAGAGTGAAAAGCATTTTGACTGGTTGCATCATGCCCTGTTTCAGTAACTCGAACGTCCAGGAATACAGGAAATTAAGAAAAGTGGAGAACACAGACCTGACCATCACAGGTACTGACCGCCCCACCATCGTCAGGATCTATAGGAGGTGCTGTCTTAAAGAGGCGGTCCACATTATCAAGGACCCACACCACCTTGGTCATGGACTCATTTCACTCTTGCCCTGGGGAAGATGTATAGGAGTTTTAAAACTGTAAAATCCCGGTTCAGGAACAGCTACATGCCAACAATCATCAGGCTAGTGAACACTAGGAATTTCAACTAAACTCCGAACTATGAACTGCCTTGGTTTCACATGGAACATCGTGGTTTGTTTTTGTTTTCTACTGTATTGAGTATTTTATTTATTGAACTGATTTGTTTGTGTATTGCATTTTCCATTGAGTACTGTGCTTACAAACCTGTTGCATTGCTGCAATTAAGAACTTTCTCTCGGTCCATATGACAATAAATACTCTTGACTCTTGATTCCCCAGATTAATCTATCTTCTCTCCTTCTATCAGAGACATTCGCTTTGTCCATCTCAACAAAGGAACACAAATTTGCTTAACTTATTTAATTCCCTATCTCAGTTCTGATGAAAGGAACGGTACCTGATAATTAGCTCACTTTTTCTCTCTCTCTCTGCAGGTATGGCCTGACCCACTGAATGTTTACAACACTCTCATTCGTTCATGAATTCTAGGAGCAGAATTAGGCCATTCGGCCCATTAAGTATTATGCCATTCAATCATGACTGATCTATCTTTCCCTCTCAACCCCGTTCTCCTGCCTTCCCCCATGAATGCATTAATATGAATGCATCTTCTGGTTTTATTTTATATTTCAGCATCTGGTGTTTCTCCATTTTGTGTTCGTGGGAGCTTCCCTTGTATTCATAGCATGGCATGGAAATATTCGGCCCAACTTGTCCACGCCATAGAGTGGGCACCATTCTGCATTAATCCTAACACCCAGCAAATGGTCTATAGCCTTGTGTACCTTATTAATTCAAATGCCTGCCTAGAAACTCCTCAAACACAGTCAGCGAGCCAACATCATAAGGTCATAAGTGATAGGAGCAGAATTAGCCCCATCGGCCCATCAAGCCTACTCCTCCATCCAATCATGCCTGATCTATCTCTCTCTCCTAACCCTATTCTCCTGCCTTCTCAGGCCCCAGAGTAACAAATACATGTGTGGAGGTGCAAACAGGCCACCTGAGTGATGACGTGGATTTATAGAACTAATCTCAAGAACAAATGTGTAAATAAGCAATTCACAAACTCTTAAAGTGTGCAACATCTTTTAATGATAGCACAGGGTATTACATACATCATCAAGCACTGGCTACATTCTTCTACTGAACTGTACCCAAGGAGGGGAAGGCGTTACGATTGATGTTAACTAGGCGGGGTTAATGGTACTGAGGTAGCTATATTATTGGTTGCATATATAAGCCATCTACATCCTTCCCCTTAGAAAATCAAAACAGATTGATCACAACAACAGAATTAAACAGCAGAATTAAACAAAATCGCCATAACGAACAGGTGGCTTACTAATCCGGCACGAGCGCGTATTCCCCCGAAAGAGCAGAAGAAACAGGAGAACCAGGGAAGGGCGGTGGGGTGGTAGAAGCAGGAGAGTGAGAACTGCGACCGGCAACAGGGGACCCGCGCAGAGGGGAACAGGGCGCTCGATATGGGGATCGAGGCATGCAGGGAACACTAGCTGGGACGGCAGCCGGCTGCTGGTATGAGAGTGGCGGGGCATAGGGCCCCGGGGGCTGCGGCTTCGGCTCATTAACCGCAAGCAAGTGTTGTCGGCTTCTTCGGTAGATAGTTCCCTCATAGTCGACCAGGTGCGAACGAGGTAAGTTGGCCACCCCAACCACGGTGGCCAGACGGGAGTGACCACCGGCGGTCTGCAATCGAACAACCTGTCCAGGCAACAGAGGATCGAGTGGTCTGCACGACCGATCATGGGAACGCCGCTGGCTGTCATGTTTCTCTTGAATGCGCCTCTGCACGGAGGCAGGCTCCAGCACCCGAGGTTGCAGCTGGCGCTGAGCAATCGGGATGGTTGATCTGGTTGTTCTGGACATCAGACGCTGAGCAGGTGACCCCGTCGCCGGATCCCTGGAAACATTTCTGAGGTTCAGGAGATCCAAATACAAATCAGAGTTGGACAGTCTCGCATGTTCCATCAGAAACTTGGCGCTGCGGACGGCCCATTCAGCAAGGCCGTTGCTCTGTGGGTACTCTGGGCTGCTGGTGAAATGCACGAAATTCCACATGTCGGCAAAACATTTGAACTCTCGGCTGGTAAACTGCCTGCCGTTGTCAGTCTGCAGCCGGACAGGGGACCCAAAAGTGGAGAAGTGTTTCCGCAGGTTTCGGATCACCATCTCCGACGTGAGGGATGTCAGTAAATCCACTTCGAACCAGTTTGAGTATGAGTCGACCAGGACAAGGTAGTGGTTACCACGCCACTCGAAGATGTCGGCAGCCAACGAGGACCAGGCCAAGGCAGGGGCAGGCTGTTGCAGCAGGGGCTGTCGGTGCTGGTGTGGAGCAAGACTGTTGCACGTGGAGCAGGCAGAAACTCGGTCTCAGATATATTTGGCCATTCCAGGCCAGTAGAATTGGCACTGAGCGTGGGCGAGTGTTGCATCGGCCCCAGGGTGTCCGCTATGGGCTGCACAATAGTAAAAGTCAAACAGGGAGGACGGGACTACAACTTTATGTCCCTTGACGATAACGTCATTCTAGAGCACCAGTTCGTCGCGGACCAGGAAGAAAGGCTGTGTTTCAGTCGGCGTGCTGGAGCGCTTTGTTGGCCACCCTGATTTAATCACAGAGGCAAGCCGCTGCAAAACTGGGTTGGCAGCGGTGTACTCGGCCAGAAGCTGTAAATGCTTGGTGGGAATAAAGTTAACGCCAGTACGAGCAAGTCCTCTGTTTCGTAGGGGTGGCGAGCACGGTTTGTGAATTGCTTATTTACATGGTGTCAGAAGTGGGATGGGGTGTCCGCAATGTGCATCTCGGTGCCCTTCTTGTAGATGATGTCGAAATCGAAACGCTGGAGCTGCAGCATCATACGCTGCAGCCTGGCAGGGGCAGCGTGAATCGCTTTGTTCAGGATTGTCACCAGTAGCTGGTGGTCTGCTGCCAAACAGGAAGTCTCTGAACCTGGAGCAGGCAAACACCACCGCGAGCAGCTCCTTCATTGACAGTCACAGATACGGTGGGATCAGAACGTTGGCCAGGTGCATGTAGGAGGGTAAACACACTCGAATCCTCAGGGAGAATTAATTGGATCTGCATCATAGGATTCAGCTATGTTGGGCTGTGAGCCATAACAGCCATCAGATTGTCTCAGCATGTTTAGATTAGGTCTGGAAATATGCACCGGTCTCCCACGGGAATGACAGGCCGCAGAGAAATGATTCCGTTTTTTACAAAAGTTACAGGCCTTGCCGTAGGCGGGGCATGTCGACAGTCTGTGGTGCATGTAGTTACAGTTTGGGCACCTTTTTGGGGGCACTTCACCAGGACCTGGGTTGGCACACGGCAGAAAAGCATTGTTTCCCATCCGAGGCTGTGGTCTCCTAAACCCAGCCAGGTTGACAGATTTATTGCCCGAATCCCGGTGGTCATCAGGCAATACAACGACCTCAGACAATCTGCAGGCATGCATGGCTTTTTCTAACGTTAGATCCGAATCCCTTAGAAGCTCACATCGCAGCTTTTGGTCACGCATGCCAGCTACTAAAATGTCTCTAGTGAGCTGGTCTGTCATGTCACCAAAACGGCACCGCTGGGCGAGATAACGCAAATCGGCGATAAAACATTCAACAGGTTCATCCGACAACTGTTTCCTTGAAAAGAACCGTGCCCTCTCTAGAATGCGGTTCGAGGGCAGGTCACAAATTTCCCTGTTCTTACATAGCAGGCAAGCGGGGTCACTATCAGATTCTGCAGGAGTGGTCACCACGTTGTTGTCGTCCAGGACCGCTGGAGCGTAGGTGAAAGTTCTGGCTCTCTTCATGACATCAAGTCTGACAAGGTTGAGTTGGAGGGAGGCTTTAAGGGAGTCAAGATCAGCGCGGTGTGCGAAGTTGACAAAGTGGGTGAAATCAAATTCAAACATGGCCCAGCGCTCAGAGATGTCAGCCTCAAAGACAAGCTGCGCGGGCTTTCTGCAAGAGGACACCATGGTCAGAGAGATTAAGCACAAATCGGCACAATTCAAAAGAAAGAAAGAAAACACGATAGACAGGAGACGCAAGTGTCTTCTAGCTTCGACATCATGTAAATAAGCAATTCACAAACTCTTAAAGTGTGCAACATCTTTTAATGATAGCACAGGGTATTACATACATCATCAAGCACTGGCTACATTCTTCTACCGAACTGTACTCAGGGTGGGGTAGGCGTTATGATTGATGTTAACTAGGCGGGGTAAATGGTACTGAGGTAGCTATATTATTGGTTTCATACATAAGCCATCTACAAAATGTGACTCTACTCTTTCTGAAGTCTTGTCACCTTGTGCTTTCGTGAGAGATGTTTATTTGACCTGCAGGCTATTTTCAGCATGTTCTCCTTTTCAACAGCTGCAGTATTTTATTTTCTGACCACCGCTGTCAATCTGAATCGATCTCTGATGCAAACTCGGAAGCTTCAACGCTTCTCTTTGATGCATCCAATTCCCAAGGAGCACAAGGTCCACCTTCACTCATCATTCAAAACAGAAGGCTTATCAGCCTTTTGTGCTAAGGCCAAATCCTTAAATTTGGCACTAATTATTCCCCTGTCCTTGGTCCTTCTCTGTAGCCTGGTAAAAATGTCTGCTCTTAAACTCGATGAATTGTCCATTTTCCTCACCATTGTACATTGAAATTCCTTTAATCCAGCTCCTTCGGGACATCTTAGATGCTGGTCTAGCATATTTTCTGGTTATCAGATGTTATTCCTTGCTAATACTCAAACATTTTCATTTCAATTTTCACATATTACATGGTGGTAATGTGGTGTTCTGGGCCAACCCCCAGCTATGGCCACACACTAGACCCACAGTCTCCCCATCCCAGGTTGCTCTCCAACCTCTGGCCCCATTTACCCTCTGGACCCGCAGCTCAAATTCTGGATTAATGAATGAGCTAGAATGCCGAACCATCAAGATTCCTCAATAACTAGGTATGGAGTTATCTTATTAAGTTTTACTTAATCCAATGATCGCTCTTTTTGTCTAGTCAATATGCTAACTGGTGAGCACTGTACATGGATACGATCTGACCCAAACTTTATGCAGCCACACCCTTCTGTCACTGCTGTTCTAAACCTTGTTTGTGTTTCCTCCCATCTTTGTATATTTATTCGTTTGTAAGAATGGGATAACTATTTGCTATCTGATGGAAGCCTGTCAAAATTCAATTGACAACACATGAAACCAACAATTTGCATTCTTTCTGCATCCTTAATATAGCTATATGTCCCCAGGTGTTTGTCAGAGTGCTGTCAAAGATGTACAGCTTGCTTGAAAAGAATCTTGAGCAAGGCACTACCTAAATCATGGTACAAACTTCAAATAATTGCCGCTGAGTTCCAGACAAAATACCACACAAGCCATATTTACTTTGATTAATTGGAGTAATTTGCTAAAGTTAGCAGGTATACTTGAGTCTGTAAATAAAACAGCTTAAGGTATATGAACAGTGTATATGTCATTAAAACAAAAATTGTTATGCCTATAAATAATTTCAGTGGAATGCTTCACCCTAACATTTTTTTAAAACCGGTACACATCCCTTGCTGGCTTGTTTACAAATGCAGGGATGTAATGCCGAGACTCTATAAGGCGCTGGTCAGACCGCATTTGGAATATTGTAAGGAAGGATGTGCTGGCTCTGGAGATGGTCCAGATCTATCTCATTGGAAATTCTCGGACTTTCCTTAATCGGACTTGGATGTGGATGTGGATAGGATGTTTCCACTGGTGGGAGAGTCTTAGGACCAGAGGACAGAGCCTCAGAATTAAAGGGTGCTCTTTTAGAAATGAGGCAAAGAGGAACTTCTTCAATCAAAGGGTAGTTAATCTGTGGAACTCATTGCCACAGACGGCTGTGGAGGCCAAGATAGTGGATATTTTTAAGGCAGATAGACAAATTCTTGATTAAAATGGGTGTCAAGGGTTATGGGGAGAAAGGCAGAAATATGGGATTAGGAGACAGTGATCAGCCATGATTGAATGGCGGAGTAGACTCGATGGACCGAATGGCCTAATTCTACTCCTATAACTTGTGAACTTGTGGCCTTAACAGAATTTATCTTAGACTAAACATTATTCCCTTTATCGTATATATTTAACCTGTAGATAACTTAAATGTAATCATGTATAGACTTTCCGCTGACTAGTTGGCATGCAACAAAAGCTACACAATGAGAAAGGCCACCATGGTTTTGTTGGAGGGTTTAACCTTCTTCAGTGACTAATGACTGTACATTTATTGCCCTTCCTCTCCAATGCTGTTCTCCTGGTCCAGTCTGAGCAGGGTCGTCCAGTCTCTTATCCTAAAGGAAAACAATGATGTTTCATTGTAGTTTCATTAGTACTGATACTATTTGGGTTTTTCTGTGATATTTATTGAACTGAATTTGAATTCTACACGATAATATTAGCTCATCCGTCCAAATGATTGATCTAAATGCTAGATTATAGAGTCATAGAAACATAGAAATTAGGTGCAGGAGTTTCAGCCCTTCGAGCCTGCACCGCATTCAATATGATCATGGCTGATCATCCAACTCAGTATCCCGTAATACCCTCTGATCCCTTAGCCACAAGGGCCACATCCAGTCATACAGTGTGGAAACGGGCCCTTCAGCCCACTTGCCCACAACGACCAAACAGCCACCATCTACCGAGCCCCATCTGCCTGTGTTTGGCCCACATCCCTCTAAGCCTGTTCTATACAAACACCCTTCTAATTGCTTCTAATACGTTGTGATAGTCCCTGCCTCAAGTACTTCATCTGGAGGCTCATTCCATATACCCACCACCATTTGTGTGAAAACATTACCCCTCAGATTCCTATTAAACCTTTCCCCTTTTACCTTAAACCTATGCCCTCTTGTTCTCGATTCTCCTACTCAGGGAAAGAGCCTTTTCAGGCTTACACAATCTATTCCTCTCATGATTTTATACACCTCTATAAGATCACCCCTCATCCACCTGCATTCCAGGGAATAGAGTCCCAGTTTGCTCAATCTCTCCCTCCAGCTCAGATTTAGATTTGCTGAACAAAGTGCTGGAGAATCTCGGCGTTCAGGCAGCATCTGTGGCGGGGGAATGTAGAGACAACATTTTGAAATGGTGAGTGCCTCCAACAGTTTGTTTATTGCTCTAACAGAGGCATTTTAGCAGACCAAAGGGTTAATCTCCAGAAGTGAATACCAAACAAAACATAAAACTCAAGAGCCTTGCTTCTTTTAGAAATCACAACATTATTTTCTTTACATTAATCTGTCCAATTCATTTAATGCTGCACTAAATCTGGAAGCGGCAGTTAAATCTTTAGTTTGTAAGTTAAGCCAAATGGCTCTCACTGGTTATTAAAAATATCCTATGAGTTTGTTAGCTTGGGATCAAAGTACGTACCTGGTATACTAGTCTTGCTGCCTTAAAAATGAAGTTATTAATATTCCATCAGATTAATCCATTGCCAGTGATAAATAAAATCCCATGTCTGTCTTTGTTTTTTTGGATGATCTTTCTATCAATCTGGTAATGGTTGGCTGGATCTTGTGGTCAGACCATGAATTATTAGCCACTGCCTGATGTCTCAGTCAGCTGGATTTGGTTATGTTCCACCTCAGTTAGGAAGTCCAACCGAGAGACCATATCTGCAGGACACCTATTAAAAGGCGGCTGTTGGAAAGAGCCAAGGAGAGGTGGAATCAATCAACAATAGGGCCAGTGAGACAAACAAGGGTTTTACAGAATTACGCAGCGCATTTACGGGCTGACTAACTATAACCAGACATTCATACGCCACTTGAACCTCATCACTATTCCTTTCAGCAGAAGTCTCTGTTCACACCTCCTTTGATTACTTAGCCAGCTTCCCCCTAAAGATATCCATACTCCATTCCCAACATTTCCTTGTGGTAGCAAGATTCCCATTCTGCTGTGCTTTAATGGAGCAGGTTTAATCTGCCATTGCGTGATCCATGATTATCCAGTTGCCTTCAGTTTCATTCTTCCTCTGTTGCGATTGCTTTGTCTTTAACCAACCTAATCCCTCTCTGATGTTGAAGGTTTCTTCAAATCATTTTGCAGCCAGTGAAGAGGCCAAGGCTTTCCATCTTATCTGTGTATTCGGAGCATTTTTAATATGTTTTATTTGTCTCCGCTCCAGAATCTCCATATTATTTTTTGTTTAATGACATGCCTAATGGATGTGAAGTTACAGATGTATAAAATGTTTGTTAGACTGCACCTGGAATATTGTGTGCGGTTGTGGTCACCATGCTATAGAAAGCAAACGATTAAGCTAGAGACAGTGCAAAAAAGAGTCACAAAGACATTGCCAGGACTGGTGGGCTTGAGTAATGGGTAGAGACTGCAGAGGTTGGCGCTGTTTTGCCCGACAAAGATTTATAAAACCATAAGGGGAATAGATAAGGTGTATGGTACAGTCTTTTTCCCAGGATAGGTGAGTCTGAACGTAGAGGGCATAGGTTTAAAATGAGAGGGGAAATATTTAAAGAAGAGGCAAGATTTTCACACTGATGTTGTGGGTATATGGAGCCCTGAGAAAATGATAGAGATGGGTACAATTTCAATGTTTAAAAGAGATTCAGATAGGTTCATGGATAGGAAATGGTCAGCAATGGACCAAATGCAGAAAAATGGCAGGGAGGCACCATGATCAGCATGGAAGAGTTGGGCCTAATGGCCAGCTCCCGTGCTGTCCAACATTATGATTCCATGACAGAATTGTAAATGATGGATCAAGATGATGTATCTACTGTATGGACTTCAGCAAAGCATTTGACAAGGTTCCATGTGGTAGGCTGCTCTGGAAGGTTAGATTGCATGGGATCTAAGGAGAGATAGCTGAATGGATAGAAAATTGGCTTTTGGAAGGAAGCAGAGGGTGATGGTGGAAGGTTGCTCCATGGACTGGAGGCCTGTGACTAGTAGTGTGCCTCAGGTTTTCAGTGCTGGGACTTACCATTTGTCATCTATATCAATGATTTGGGTGAGAACATACATTAGCAAGTTTGCAGATGATACAAAAGTGGGTGGTTTTACAGATAGTGAAAATAGTTGTGAAAAATTACAGCAGGATCTTGATCGATTGGCCAGGTAGGCTGAGGAATGGTTGATACAGAGAAATGTGAAGTGTTGTATTTTGGGAAGTCCAACATGGGAAGGACCTACACAGTGAATGGTAGGGCTGTGGAGAGTGTTGTAAAGCAGAGGGATCTAGAGGTACAGGTGCATGGTTCCTTGAGTCACAGGTAGATAAGGTGGTCAAAAAGGCTTTTGGCACTTTGGACTTCATCAGTCAGAGTATTGAGTATAGAAGTTGGGAGGTTATGTTGCAGTTGTATAAGATGTTGGTGAGGCTGCATTTAGAGTTGTGTTCAGTTCTCTGCACCACGTTATAGGAAAGATGTTGTCAAGATGGAAAAGGTGCAGAGAAGATTTACAAGGATGTTGCCAGGGCTAGAGGGTGTCAGCTATAGGGAGAGGTTGAGTAGGCTGGGACTGCAATTGTTGGAGCACAGGAGGATAAGGGGTGATCTTATTGAGGTGTATAAAATCATGAGAGAAAAAGATCGGGTAGATGCAGCGTCTCTTCCCAGAGTAGGTGAATTGAGGACCAAAGGGCATAGGTTTAAGGTGAAGGGGAAAAGATTTAATAGGAATCTGAGGGGTAACTTTTTCAAACCAATGGTGGTGGGTATATGGAACAAGTTGCCTGAGGAGGTGGTTGAGGTGGGACTATCCCAATATTTAAGAAAAAGTTAGATAGGACAGGTTTGGATGGATATGGACCAAATGCGAGCAGGTGTGAATAGTGTAGCTGGGACATGTTGGCCAGTGTGGGCAAGTTGGGCTGAAGGGCCAGTTTCCGCACTGTATCACTCTATGACTAATATCAATGAATTCCTCCCTGTAACTGGTATATCAAGTTCTCTGTGACTCACGGCCAGATTGGCTGTCGGCAAAGACATTTCCTGCCAATAGGGAAATCAATTATTTAAATACAGTAACTCTCAAGTACTGCAGTCCTCACACATAGCCTGCCCTCAACAAAGTGCAGGAGTAGCAATGTAAGATAAAGTGTCATACATTTCTGAGGTTTGCTCAAATAGAAGGAGGCATGGTGGCACTGTCTTAATGTACTGGAATAGCAAACCAAGGTGTAGGCCATCGATCCTGGGACATGAGGTTGAATTACAGCAAAGTAGTTTGGGGAATTTAACTTCAGATCAATCTGGAATTAAGAAGCTAATAACAAAAATCGAGACTGTGAAACTATTGGGTGGTTTCTTGGCCATGTTGCTTTGGTGATGCTTTAACTCCAGCCCCATTAAAGTAATTGGCTCTTCAGGCAGTTAGGGCATTATCAATCGCACCAAAATCCCAGGAACAAATACAAAAACAATTAAATGGCTCTATTTATTTCTAACCTACTCAGCTGCATATTCAGACACTCAAACCATCCTATCATCAAATGTGGTCCTGATCTACCATCTACCTCATTGGAGACTGCTGGACTATCTTTAATCGGCTTTCGCTGGACTTGTACTGTGTTGTTCCCTATACCCTGTATCTGAACACTGTGGATGGCTTAATTGTTAACGTGTATAGTCTTTCCACTGGATAGCACGCAACAAAAATGCTTTTCACTGTACCATGGTATACATGG
Organism: Okamejei kenojei; assembly: GCA_035221665.1. NCBI lineage: Eukaryota > Metazoa > Chordata > Chondrichthyes > Rajiformes > Rajidae > Okamejei > Okamejei kenojei. The sequence continues at coordinate 27,729,947 of CM069138.1, forward strand.
TGCACCTTGGTACGTGACAATAAAGTAAACTAAACTACACTTTTACTCTTCGTTCACTGGCCATCCATCTCCCTTGACATCGATCTGTCCTGAAACCATCTATTGATACCCAACATCCAGTCTTTCGTAGGAATGTAGGGCATAAAAACACAATGGATCTTCACAGGAAGAAATCTGGAAGACACTGAAGTTTGTAAATTACGTCAGATGGCTGTTGCTGATTTATAAAAATATAATTTATTACAAAGAAAAAATGTAAAGAATCCTCCCAGATTGTTAGCTTCATCTCAAAGCAGGGCATCGATATACATGTTTTACTGCCTTAAAAACGAAATGTTACACTATTGTCCTGAAAATAATCGACTGCTTGAGATAAACTGAATAACACGCAGGACAAAGCAGTCTTATCCATTGACACACAGAGCAGCTATTCTGATGGAGAGTGGTTGATGGGTTGCCAATTGGGTAAGCTTCCTTTGATACTTGCCCAGGGCATGCCAACAGTGTTTCCCCAATCCCACCTCTACTGTCAAAAATAACAACACATGATTGAGGATACTATCACTTGGAAACTTCCCTCTATCTTGTTGTCGTGGACTAACATCCGTCCTTCATCGTCACTGTTTCTACATTCTGGAAACCCAGCAGGAGCACCTTCAACAAAAGAGCAGTAATGGTTCATGAAGACAGCTGCCTGTTCAAGGACATTAAGTGCTGGCCTTGCCAGTGATGCCCAGATGAATAAACTGCTCTTTGACTATCTCCCACATTATTGACGGCACCTCTGGACCAATCTATGTGGCACTCTGCTAATCATGTTCTTCCATCCCATAAATGACCCTTTTTTGTTCCAACTCTACTTCAGTCCATAACCACTGTTCACTCCACACCAATACCCCATCACATTATTGTGATCACGTGCCATCTCATATGTTCTAATTTTGTTTTACAACATATAGTGTCTTATCAAAAAGCCATATCTTCCACATCCATTGCTTCTCAAACGGATTGGCAGAAATCCGTTACAGAAGGCATCGCCATTATATTGCTAGCAATCCAAAGTGACTACAAGTTCCAAGTCCGAAAACATACCCCAACTCAAAACATTATCTGTCCATTTCCCTGCACTGACACTGCCTACTCATTGGCTTCCTCCAGCATTTTTGCTCTGTAATCCTAAGTATGCCTATCAATAACTTGGAGACGTGAGTTCAAACATGTGACAGGTGGACAACCGCACAGGAGTGGAAGGGCAATAATAAATGCTGGCCTTCGTCGTGCAGTTATCAGTCCCAGAAGGAATTTAAAACTACTACATCCCCACTCATTCCATTTGTCCATCACTACACTCTTCCATTGCATCCCCTCCCCCATTGTCCCCACCTTCCCAACCCATCTCCCTTGTTTGGGTCCATGCTTCAAAATCCTTTCCTATCACATCTGCAGCACATTGATGCCTCTACCATCAGTTGCCAACCAGATAATTTTGCCTTTCCCACCCCCACCTGACTTCATTTGCCAATCAAAAGACTTGGCTTGTACTCGCTAGAATTTAGAAGACTGAGGGGGGATCTTATAGAAACTTACAAAATTCTTAAGGGGTTGGATAGGCTAGATGCAGGAAGATTGTTCCCGATGTTGGGGAGGTCCAGAACAAGGGGTCACAGTCTAAGGATAAGGGGGAATTCCTTTAGGACCGAGATGAGGAAAACATTTTTCACACAGAGAGTGGTGAGTCTCTGGAATTCTCTGCCACAGAAGGTAGTTGAGGCCAGTTCATTGGCTATATTTAAGAGGAAGTTAGATGTGGCCCTTGTGGCTAAAGGGATCAGGGGGTATGGAGAGAAGGCAGGTACAGGATACTGAGTTGGATGATCAGCCATGATCATATTGAATGGCCTACTCCTGCACCTATTTTCTATGTTTCTATGTAACCCTTCTTCACCTGGATCCAACTATCACTTGTCAGTATCCTATGGCTCCACCTCACCTCTTCATACTGGCTATCCCCTCTCTACTCTTTTAGACCAACTGACCTATCCAAAATGTCAAATGTCCATTTCCCTCCACAAATGCTGCCTGAATATTATATTCTGGGCACCATGTTGTGGGAAAGAGTACAGAGAAGATTTACGAGGATGTTGCCGGGACTCAAGGATCGTATATAGGAGCTATAGGGAGAGGTTGAACGGGCTGGGAGTATTCCTTGGAGTGCAGGAAGATGAGGGGATGAAGTTATAGAGGTGTATAAAATCATGAGAGGAATAGATTGGGTAGATGCACAGAGTCTCTTGCCCAAATTAGGGGAATCGAGAACCAGAGAACCGAGGTTTAAGGTGAAGGGGAAGTAATTTAACGGGAATCTGAGGGTTAACATTTTTACATAAAGGGTGGTGGGTGAATGGAACGAGCTGCCAGAGAAGGGCAGTATGGTGGCATAGCAGTAGAGTTGCTGCCTTACAGTGCTAGGGACATGCTCTGATCCCGACTACAGGTGCTGTCTGCACGTAGTTTATACGTTCTCCCCGTGACCGTGTGCGTTTTCTCCGAGATCTTTGGTTTCCTCCCATGCTCCAAAGACGTACAGGTTTGTAGTTTAATTGGCTTGGTCTAAATGTAAATTGTGCAAGAGAGTGTTAATTCGCAGGGATCGCTGGTTGGCGCAGGATTGGTGGGACGAAGGGCCAGTTTGTACGCTGTACCTCTAAACTAAACTAAACTAAAGAAGGTTATTGAGGCAGAGACTAATGTTTAAGAATGCTTGAGAAACAACGTTTCTTGCAATGTTTAAGAAACAATTAGACATGTACATGGATAGTACAGGTTCAGAGAGATATGAGCCAAATGCAGGCAGGTGGGACTAGTGTAGTGTGGGCAAGTTGGGCAGAAGGGCCTGTTTCCACGCTATGTGACACTCTGACTCTATGAACCACTGAATACCTCCAGTGAATTATTTGTCGCTCCAGATTGTTTATTGCTTCAGGGTCTCAAGGCATCTGGCTTGGACGTATTTCATAACAGGTACAGAGATAGATTTCTTACCTTAAAAGACAAACAAACCTCAGGGATATACAGTAGCTGATTCACCTTTACTTTTATTCAGAATTTAATCAATTACTTGAATTAAAATTTCTTTGTTGCCAAGGTGGGAATTGAACGAATGCATTCAGACCATTATTCCAGATTCTTGGGCATTATTCCAGTAATCATTCCAAACATAAGGAATACAAAGTTCCAAATGAGTTGTGGAACAAAAATACTGGTTCAGAATAATGCGGACTGATACATCATCCATCTGCAGCTTTTCAAGGCCTTTATTAACTGTCTTACTCAGGGACTACAATAGACTGGATGTACCTTTGTCTGCCATTCTTTCTTCATTGATGTGCTGCACTTTGGCTTTGCAATGTAAGGGGCCGCCTGATTCATCTTTCTCATCAGCAGTGCATGCTAACCCACATACAATCTGTTTCCTGTTAATCCGTGGCACTGATCATTCCTTCACAGGTGGCTCGAATGAGGGAGTTCAGCTACTGATACAGTATCTCATCAAAGTCTTTCAAGCATTCACCGTAAACTCTACAGCTGGTATCGGAATGCTCCAATATTAAGAAGGATCAGATCTACTACAAGACGTTCAGGCTGTCGTGTCTCTCCAGCAATGTCTAGTTTAGTTTAGGTTAGAGATACAGCGTGGAAACAGCCGCTTTGGTCCACCGGGTTCACGCCGACACCAATCACCCATACACTGGTTCTACCCTGCAGACTAGGGGCAATTTACAGAAGCCAATTCATCTACAAATCATCCATGTCTTGGGAAGTGGGAGGAAACTGGAGCACCTGGAGATACTGTAACCCACGCAATCACAGGGAAAATGTACAAACTTCATGCACACAGCACCCATAGTCTGGATTGAACCTGGTTCTCTGGTGCTGTAAGAAAGCGACTCTACCGCTGCACTACTGTGCTGCCCTTGTACTTCTGTGAATTATTTTTAACCAGCAGAATCAGGGAATAACCAAAATGCATGGAAAAAGAACATTAAGCCCATTGATTCTGTGATGGCTTAATATTAGTGTAGGCTTTCTAGGCCCATTCGTCCCCTGCTCTCCCTGCTTATCACTCAGTTCCAGTTCTACAGATGGGCAAACCGTCTAATCTGGACAAGCCCCATCCCCGCAGAGCTGCTGTCAGTGTCCCAGTACCATAAAGCACAGAATCAGGCCCTCAGCCCAAAACAATATTAGAATGGTGGCCGAACTCGGAAGATCAAGCAGCATCTGTGGATGCAAATGGTATATGTCAATATTTTGAATCAAGACTCCTCAGCCCACCAAGTCTAAACTGGTCATCAGCTTTTTCCCTTCTGTTATCAAAGTACTAAACAGTCCATCCATAATCTAGGGTGTAGTCCTGATCTTTCAACCTTACAGCGCTTGCAGCGCCCGAGACTTGGGTTTGATCCCGACTGCAGGTGCAGTCTGCACAGAGTTTGTACGTTCTCTCCGTGACCGTGTGGGTTTTCTCTGTGTTCTTCGGTTTCCTCCCGCACTCAATAGACGCCCAGGTTTGTAGTTTAATTGGCTTGGTATAAATGTAAACTGCCCCTAGTGTGTGTAGGAGAGTGTTGATGTGCGCGGATCGCTGGTCGGTGAAGAATCGGTGGGACAAAGAGCCTGTTTCCGTGCCATATCTTCAACCTAAACTAAAGAAGGTAATTGAGGCAGGGACTATTGCAAGTGTTTAAGAAACAATGAAATGGGTACATGGATAGGACTGGTTCAGATAGATTTGAGCCAAATGTAGGCAGGAGGGACTAGTGTAGACAAGGCATGTCGTTCAGTGTGGGCAAGTTGGGCCGAAGGGCCTGTTTCCATGCTATGTGACACTCTGACTCTATGAACCACTGAATACCTCCAGTGGATTGTTTTTTGCTCCAGATTGTTTATTGCTTCAGGGTCTCAAGGCATCTGGCTTGGACTTGTATTTCATAACAGGTACAGAGATAGATTTCTTACCTTAAAAGACAAACAAACCTCAGGGATATACAGTAGCTGATTCACATTTATTCAGAATTTAATCAATTACTTGAATTTAAATTCCTTTGTTGCCAAGGTGGGAATTGAACTAATGCATTCAGACCATTATTCCAGATTCTTGGGCACTATTCCAGCAATCATTCCAAACATAAGGAATACAAAGTTCCAAATGAGTTGTGGTACAAAATATTGATTCAGACTAATGAGGGCTGGTACATCATCCATCTGCAGCTTTTCGAGACCTTTATTAGCTGTCTTACTCAGGCACTACAATTGTCTGCCATTCTTTCTTCATTGATGTGCTGCACTTTGGCTTTGCAGTGTAAGGGGCCGCCTGATTCATGGTCTCATCAGCAGTGCATGCTAACCCACATACAATCTGTTTCCTGTTAATCCGTGGCACTGATCATTCCTTCACAGGTGGCTCGAATGAGGGAGTTCAGCTACTGATGCAGTATCTCATCAAAGTCTTTCAAGCATTCACAGCAAACTCTACAGCTGGTATCGGAATGCTCCAATATTAAGAAGGATCAGATGTATTGCAAGATGTTCAGGCTGTCGTGTCTCTCCAGCAATGTCTAGTTTAGTTTAGGTTAGAGATACAGCGTGGAAACCGCCGCTTTGGTCCACCGAGTTCACGCCGACACCAATCACCCATACACTGGTTCTACCCTGCAGACTAGGGGCAATTTACAGAAGCCAATTCATCTACAAATCTGCATGTTTTTCTGAAGTGGGAGGAAACCGGAGCACCTGGAGATACTGTAACCCACACGATCACTGGGAATACGTACAAACTCCATACAGGCAGCACCCATAGTCTGGATTGAACCTGGTTCTCTGGTGCTGTAAGGAAGCGACTCTACCGCTGAGCTACTGTGCCACCCTTGTACTTCTGTGAATTATTTTTAACCAGCAGAATCATGGAATAACCAAAATGATTAAATCACAGAAAAAGGACATTCAGCCCCATTGATTAATATAAGACTGGGCTTTCTAGTCCCATTCATCTCCTGCTCTCCCCCCTTATCACTCAGTTCCAGTTCTACTGGAGGGCAATCCTTCTAATCTGTCAAGCCCCATCCCCACAGAGCTGGTGTCAGTGTCCCAGAACCACAGAGCACAGAATCAGGCCTTGCAGCCCAAACAAAATTAGAATGCTGGAAGAACTCAGCAGGTCAGACAGCATCTGTGGATGTAAAACGTATATGTTAACATTTCGAATCAAGAATCTTAAGCCCACCAAGTCTAAACTGGTCCTCAGCTTTTTCCCTTCTGTTATCAGACTACTGAACAGCCCTTGCATAAGCTTGGGTGTAGCAATGAGGGTGTACCTCATTGCGATCCTTACACTTTTTATGGAACAGTAATGCTATAACACTGTGCTCTGCACTCTGATATTTTCCTGTTTACACTATCTGAAGAAGGATCCCAACCAGCAACATCACCTATCTATGTTCTCCAGAGACATAGCCTTACTCGTTGAGTTACTCCAGCAGTTTGTTTCTTTTGCTGTACATGTATATTGCTTGATTGTACTCATGTATAGTATGATTTGAATGGATAGCACACAAACAAGGATTTTCATCGTATCTTGGTACATGTGACAATAATAAATCAATCACCACTCTTTCATTCGAAACAGCTGTGACCTACTTCCTAATGGGAGCATGAGAACACCTTCAGCAGAAGGACAGCAGCAGTTCAACAAGGCCCTCACCTCCACTTCCCAAAGGCTACGAGAGAAGGCTATAAATGCTGGCCTTAACATAACATCCAAATCTATAAAGCAAAGAAAAGAAACACAAATCTTCTCCCACTCTTTCCACTCCTAACCCTCTTATTCCATTCACTTTATTAATCCAACTTCAACTCGGAAACATCACTTGGTTGTATATTGACGAAAGTGACTCAGTGGCTATAGCTCCATCTTCAACGCCATAATACTATCCAAACTCATTTCCAAACTCTTGGACTTAAGAGTCAACTCTGCCACTGACTTCCTGACCCATAGACCACAATCCACACTGTGGCCTCACAGTGCCAGAGACACAGTTTTGATCTCGACTAGAGGTACTGTCTACAGAATTTGTACGTTCTCCCTGTGACTGCGAGCGTTTTCTCTGGGTGATCCAGTTTCCTCCCACATCCCAAAGACATACAGGTTTGTAGGTTACTTGTCCCTCTGTAAAATCTCCCTCGTGTGTAGGATAGTGCTAGTGTATGGGGTGATCGATGGGTGGCACACACTTGGTGGGCCAAAGAGCCTGCTTCCACGTTGTAGCTGTAAAAACAAAGTCTGAATCAGTGAGGATCAGCAACAAAACATTTACCACAAAGGTACTCAATATCAGTGCCCCGCAAGAATGCGTTCTCAACCCCTTGCAATGAAAATCTCTAATACTTCCTACACACCCATGACAATGTGGCCAAATTCTGCTGTAACGCCATCAACAAATTTGCAGATGCCACCACTTTAGTTGGCCCGATCTCAAACAATGACGCGACAGAGTACTGGAAGGAGATAGGGAGCTTAATAACATGTTTTTGTTAATAACAGCCTTTCCCTCAATGTCAGCAAGATGAAGGGGCTAGTTATTGAGTTCAGGAAGCAAGATGGAGTACAAGCCCCAAACAGCATCAGTGGTGCTAGAGTGAAGATGGTCAAGTGCCTCAAATTCCCAGGTGTAAATATCACCAACAATCAGTCCTGGGTCAACCATATTGGAGCTATGGCCAAATGACTACTTCCTCAGGAGACCATGAAAATCCGGCTTATCTCCAACAACTCTCACCACTTCTGCAGATGCACTGTAGAAAGTTTCCTATTAGGTTGCATCACAGCTCAGTTTGTCAACTGCTCTGAACAAGACCACAAAAAATTCCAGAAAGTTTCGGATGTAGTCCAGTCCATAACATAAACCAGACACTCCACCTTTGACTCCATCTACACCACACTGCCTCTGGAAGACATCCAAAATCATCAAAGATCTTTTTGACTGCAGTCATTCCCTCCTCTGTCCTCTCACAGGGGGCAGAATATACAAAATCTTGAAAGCACATTCCAACAGTTTAAGTTAGGGGCAACCGATCATCCAATTTATCTTTATTGTGGACAGTGGACCATTTCTCTGCAACTGTAATGCTACAATCATGTTAGACTATATTCTGCACTCTTTAACTTTTCTCTTTGCACTATCTGTTGTACATGTTTGGCCCGATCGTACTCGTGTATTATATGATTTGAATGAATAGCACGCGAACAAGGTTTTTCACTGTATCTTGGTACATGTGAAAATAATACACCAATTCCCACTCTTTCATTCTAAATGGCTGTAACCCACTTCCATAGGAGCATGGGAGCACCTTCAGCAGAAGGAAAGTCGCCATTGAACAAGGCTCTCATCACCACATCACAACGTTGGGGGGGCACGGCCGCGCAGCGGTAGAGTTGCTGCATTCAGCGCTTGCAGCGCCGGAGACCCGGGTTCGATCCTGACTACAGCTGCTGACTGTACGGAGTTTGTACGTTCTCCCTGTGAGGGTTTTCTTCAAGGGTACACAAAATGCTGGAGAAACTCAGCGGGTGCAGCAGCATCTAAGGAGCGAAGGAGATAGGCGACGTTTCGGGTCGAGACCCTTCTTCAGACTGGTCAGGGATCAGGGAAACGAGAGATATAGACAGTGATGTGGAGAGATAGAGAACAATGAATGAAAGATATGCAAAAAAGTATCGATGATAAAGGGAACAAGCCATAAGTTTGTCCCTAGTGTGTATAGGATAGCGTTATTGTGTGGGGATCGCTGTTCGTTGTGAACTCAGTGGGCCGAAGGGCCTGTTTCCATGCTGTATCTCTAAATTACACTAAACTAAACCTTTTCACTGTATCTTGGTCCACACAACAATAATAAACTAATATCAATACCAATAACAGCCATTCCCTAAAAAAGGCCAATTTTGGAGGCATTAGTCAGGAACTTGCAGAGGTCGATTGGGAGAGTCTCTTTGCAGCTAAAGGAAGCAGGAGACTTTCAGAAATGAGATAGCAAGTGTGCAGATACAGCGTGATACTGTAGAAGCAAGGAACTGCAGATACTGGTTTACCAAGGAAAGGCACAAAATACTGGAGTAACTCAACAGATCAGGCAATATCACTGGAGAATGTGGATAGGTGACGATTTGAATCGAGACCCTTCTTCAGACCCGAAACATCACCTATCCATGTTCTCCAGGGATGCTACCTAACCCACTGAGTTACTCCAACATTTTGTATCTTTCAGCAGCATGTTAGGGTGAAGGGCAAGGGTGGCCAGATTGGGGAACCCTGGTTGACAGGACATACTATGGCTCTGGTCAAGAAAAATAAGGAGGCATTCATTAGATTTAGGTAGTCAGGATCACGCAAATGACTCACTCCGCGTGTATAAGATGTGTAGGTGTACCCTTTAAAAAGCTATCACGAGGAACAAACAAGGATATGAATGGAGCTGGCAGGCAAGATAAAGGAAAATCCCAAGAGATTCTGCAGGAATATTAAGTCCTCTAAAAGATCAGCATGGCATATTTGTGTAGTACCAGAAGAGATGGGGCGGAGGAGGGGGATAATAAATGAATACTTCTCATCCATTTTTACTGAGGAGAAGATTGTTGAAGCAAAGACATTGAGACATAAGAAATGTAATATCTTAGATCATATATAAATTACCAAAGAGGAGGTCTTAATGTTTTTAAAGTGCATTAAGGTGGATTAAACCCCCAGAGTCTGACCAAGCTCATTGTTGGACCTTGTTGGAAGCTAGGAAGGAAATTGAGGAAGCCATTGCAGAGATATTTGCTTCATCTTTAGCCCCAGGTGAAGTTTGCAGAAGACCGGAGCATGGCTAATATTATTAGGGAAGGGCAGCTTATGAGCCTGTTGTCAGTGGTGGGCAAGTTGGTGGAAGAAATTCTTAGGGACAAGTATTTGGATAGGCACAGACTGACTATGAATAGTTAGCATGGCTTTATGCATGATAAATCATGTCTCACAAATTCGATTGAAGAGATCACCAAGAATATTGATGAAATCAGGATTATGCCAATATGGATGCTAGCAAGACCTTTGCATAAATTCCACATGGTAGGCTAGTTTGGAAAGTCAGGTCGCATGCAATCCAAAGTGAGCTAGCCAATTGGATACAAAATTGCAGAATGGGTCAAATGGTGCTTTAGAAGTATAGAGAAAAAGGAACTGCAGATGCTGGTTTAAACCGAAGATAGACACAAAAAGTTGGAGTAACTCATCGGGTCAAGCAGCATCTCTAGAGAAAAGGAATAGGTAACATTTTGGGTCAAGACCCTTCTTCAGACTGAGAATCAGGGGAAAGGGAAATGAGAGATATAGATGGCACATAGAACAAATAAATGAATGATATGCAAAAAGATAGATCAGCCATGTTTGAATGGCAGAGTAGACTCGTTGGGCTGAATTGCCTAATTCTGGTCCTATTTCTTAAGGTCTTATGGAGTTGGTCTAGGGTCCACTGTTGTTTGTTATGCACGTTAATAATTTGGATGACAATGTCATTAACATTTGTAGTAAATTTCTGCTGGCAATGAAGGAATCATGCATTGTTTGACACATGTGTAAAAAGGAATTGCAGATGCTGGTTTAAACCGAATATAGACCAAAATGCTGGAGTAACTCAACGGGATAGGCAGCATCTCTGGAGAGAAGGAATGGGTGACGTTTCGGGTCGAGACCTTTGTTCAGACTGGTTAGGGATAAGGGAAACGAGAGATATAGTCAGTGATGTAGAAAGATAAATGACGCTGAATGAAAGATATGCAAAAAAGTAATGATGTTAAAGGAAACAGGCCATTGTACGCTGTTTGTAAGGTGAAAATGAGAAACTACTGTGACTTGGGTGGGGGAGGGATAGAGAGGAAATGCCGGGCTAACTGAAGTGAGAGAAATCAATATTCATACCACTGCCCAAGCGAAATATGAGATGCTGTTCCTCCAATTTACATTTAGCCTCACCCTGACAATGGACGAAACAGAGGACAGAAAGGTCTGTGTAGGAATGGGAAGGAGAATTAAAGTGTCTAGCAACTCGTTGTCTTGGTGGGCCGGATGCCCTAATTCTACTCCTATTCCTTATGACACACACACACACATATGCAGTTAAAATGTCAATGCTCACATTCTGCCATGGATAGGATTTTGGATGGTCATTTTTAAAAGAAGAAATATTTTCATTTCTATAGCACCTCCAACAACCAACCAACCCACCCACTACCCCATTCCCAACCAACCCACCACCATCCCCCTCAATCTCACGCAAAAGAGAGGATCAAAAGGAGAAGGAAAATAAATTAATGGGCAATGGCACTCAATTTATTAATTAACGATGCTCATTTGTCACGGCTCGACAACTCAACAAAGCTAATTACTCTTCAGTGGAGCAACTGGTAAATCTACTCCTGGCAGCTCCAGCATCTCAGGTTCGATTCTAACCTCTGGCGCTGTCCATGTGGTGCTTGCACATTTTTCCGTGTCCACGTGAGTTTCCTCCGGGTGCTCTGTTTTTTCCCATATCCCAAAGAAATGCAGGTTGGTAGGTTTACTTTAGACTTAACAGATACAGCACAGAAACATGCCCTTCAGCCCACCTCGTCAACCAGCGATCACCCCCTACATTAACACTGTGCTACACACGCAGGACAATTTACAATTTTACCAAAACCAATTAACATGTAAACCCATGCTTCTTTGGAGTGCGGGAGGAAACCAGGGCACCTGAAGAAAACCCATGCGGTCATGGTGAGAACCGTCATCAGGATCGAACCCGGGTCTCTGGTGCTGTAAGGAAGCAACGGTACCGCTATGCTACTGTGCCGTACTTGTACCTATAACCAAAATGATTAGGCAACAGCTTTACCATTTATATCATGTAGGTGAATGGTACAATCCAGGGAGTGGACAAGATGGGGATGGGGGTGTGTGGTGGAGTAACTGATCCTTGGTCATCAAAGACTCAGTGGGACTGGTAGAGTTACTTCCTTCATGTTGGACTATGGCTTAAACATTTACTCCCTCCACACCGGCTACAAAATTCCCCTCTGACACCAACAACGTCCCCACCCCTCTCCAAACCCACAATCTCTTTCACCATGGACAGGAACCTTGAAGGCATGCATATACTACTACATGCAGGTTCCCCTACAAATCACCATCATCCCGACTTGGAAATATATCGCCGTTCCTTCATTGTCAGTAGGTCGAGAGTCACCTTCACCGGAAGAACGGCGGTAGTTCAAATAGGTGGTTCAACAATGGCTTCTGAAGGGCAGTTTCCAATGGATAATTAATTGCTCAGTGTCAAGGGTAAAATGATATAAAATTTAAAAAATTGGTTTACCTTGAGGGTTTGGTTGAGAAACAACTGTATGCCAAAGGCTACACATAACCAACCCGACCTCCCGGTGGCTCAGCACCTCAACTCCCCCTCCCATTCAGTATCCAACCTCTCTGGCCTGGGCCTCCTCCACGCCCAGAGTGAGCAACACCGCAAGTTGGAGGAACAGCACCTCATATTTCGCTTGGGGAGTCTGCATCCTCTGGGCTTGAACATTGACTTTTCTCAATTCTGTTAACCCTTGCTGTCTCCTCCCCTTCCCACCTCTCCCTCAGCCCTCGGGCTTCTCCTTTTTCCTTTCTTCTCTCCGCCCCCCCCCCCCCCCCCCCCCCCCCCACCTCCCATCAGTCTGAAGAAGGGTTTCGGCCCGAAACGTTGCCTATCTCCTTCACTCCTTAGATGCTGCTGCACCCGCTGAGTTTCTCCAGCCTTTTGTGTACCCTCGATTTTCCAGCATCTGCAGTTCCTTCTTTAACAACAAACTGTATGCCAAAGTTTAATTTAGTTCAGAGATACAGTTTGGTAAACTGGTCCTTCGGCCCACCAAGTCCACACTGATCTGCGATCCTTGCACGCAAACACAATCCTACACAAACTAGGGACCATTTACAATTTTACCACGCCAAGTAACCTACAAACCTGTAGATCTTTGGAGTGTGGGAGGAAACCTGTGCTCCCGGTGAAAACGCTCACAGGTCACTGGGAGAACGTTCAAACTCCATACAGACAGCACCCGTAGTCAGGATCCAACCCGGGTCTCTGGCGCTGTAAGGCAGCAACTCTACCTCTAGGCCACCCTGCTGCAATTTAAACAATGTGGTACCTCGTAATGTTGCCCATATCCGTGTAAAATAGTGCCCATATCCCTGTAAAATAGTGCCCATATTACTTTAGGTTGATGAGGGAAGAGCTGTAGATGTTGTGCATATGGATTTCAGCAAGGTATCCGACAAGATTCCTCATGGTAGGCTGCTCTGGAAGGTTAGGTCGCATGGGATCCAAGGAGAGCTAGCTGAATGGATAGAAAATTGGCTCTATGGAAGGAAGCAGAGGTTGATGGTAGAAGGTTGCTTCTTGGACTGGAGGCCTGTGACTCGTGGTGTGCCTCGGGGTTCGGTGCTGGGCCCATTGCTGCTTGTCTTCTATGTCAATGATTTTGATGGGAACGTACATGGCAAGATGGACACATTTGCAGATGATTGGTTGGGCAGGAGGGCTGAGGAATGGTTGATGTAATTTAATACAGGGAAATGTGAGGTGTTGCCCAAGTGTCTAACTTATCTTCCTTCCTTTTCTACTGATGAACCAGAATGGAAGTCCAATTATACACCAGGGAACTCTCGTAACTTTACATGAGAAGAATAAGCAAAGCCCAGTTTCCAATAATAGAATATGGGCAGGACCTACACAGTGAATGGTTGGGCCATAGGGAATGTTGTAGAGCAGAGCGATCTAGGACTGCCAGTACATAGTTCATTAAAGGTGCCATGGCAGGTAGATAGGGGTGGTCAAAAAAAAATTGGCACATTGGCCTTCATCAGGCATTGAGCATAGAAATTGGGAGGTTATGTTGCAGTTATATAAGATGTTGCTGAGGCCACATCTAGAGTAATGTGTTTGGTTTTGATCATCACGTTATAGGAAAGGTGTTGTCAAGCTGGAAAGGGCGTAGAGAATATTTACGAGGATGTTGCCAGAACTCGAGGGCCTGAGCAGGTTGAGCAGGCTAGGACTTTATTCCTACATGAGTTGGGCATTTGTAAGCTGGAGACCCGGGTTCGATCCTGACCACGGGTGCTGTTTGTACGGAGTTTGCACGGCCTCCCCATGACCCACGTGGGTTTTCTCCGAGGATCTTCGATTTCCTCCCACACTGGTCATGGCTGGCATACCCCAATTCTTCATGCTTCCCGACAGGTCATGAGATATGATGACAGAGCCACCGCACTTCTAAAACATCTGGACCAGGAAAAATCCATCTTGGCCACCTCGTGAGCCAGTTTGATCACCTTCCTTCGTTGTCCCACCTTCACCTCTCCCACCCGCGAATCCCCCAACCATCCAAATCAGAAGCATCACTTTTGCACAACTAAAGCCTTACTTTATTCACTTTCATAAAACAACAAATGGAATCTGATCCAACGCGGAAAGAAAAACTTTCACTTAGTTACAGATGCATCGACACTTCAAAATGGAAACTGCGACAAGTCAACAAGAGACAAAGACTGTAATAAATAAATATTTACAAGGGTGACTGGATTATCAGCGCAACAGTTTGAGAGAAAGCATGGATGGGGTGGAAATAAATCACATGGAAGACACATCTTAAACAAACATATCTATGCACTGTACTACACAGTAGTAATGCCTGAAAATAAAACATCCAGCTAATACGATGATTGTCAAATTAATATTTGCAACAAGGCTAGTTTGCTAATTCAACAATTATGGTCACTAAATTCATGTCTTCCCAACATTTTATTCTAAATAATCACGTTCACAGCACAGAAAATGTTGTTTTGGAGCGATAGATTGGAATTGGGGAAGGGAAGGGTGACGAACCTTAATTGCTTCTGCAAATTACATTTGGCAGCGATGGTGCATCGTCTGCCTTACCCCCCTTCTCAGAAAGTAGGCGCGCGTATCCGAATAGTCTCAGTGCGTTCGCCTGCGTGTCATAGCAGGTTTATCGGTTAACTGGACCAACTGCTGCGGATAAGCAGGCTGGAAGGTTGCATTTTAATACGCGGTGCCACACTCCGTTGATAAAGCACCCCAAGGCATTCCACAAAATGTCTCCTCGCAAACATTTCCCAATCAGCAGTTTCTCCAGCCGAGAAAGAAAACAAGACCGGGAAGCAACGCTGGGTGTGCTGCAGCCTCCTGTCCCCACAGCTGCAGACAATTGATGACCCTGCCTTTCCAAGGCATGACTGGTTACTACTACCTCATGGATGCAACACATACAACTACGGCTGATAATGCTGCGCCGCACACACATGATGAAAACCGCCACCACCAGCTCTTTTCTGTGCACACTTAAAGCCTGGCATCACTGCGTCTCCTACTCTCCTATTCCACAGTACAACATTCTGGTGATAACCAAGACATTGGGCCCCTAACTCTTCATTCTGGGTCCTCAACACGCTGGGAAATACCTGCAGTGCCAGATATCTCCCAAAGGTGGCACTGGTGGGTGCGCAGGGAGGTGGGAAGGTGCACCACTGCCACCATTAGATGCATGGTGGTATTGCAGACTTTTATTGCAGCAACAAGTACAGGTAACGTTAAACAAGGAACACACAAGCAGACAAATTACAATATTTTTCGGAATAAATACATTTGCAAATATTAGTCACAGATTTAAGGCACTTTTCAGATGAAGAAGTGATCGTGATAACATGACCCTTGGCCTCTGAAATGGTTCCGACAAGAGAAAGGATTGCCAATAATGTGTCAAAGTGCTTCACAGCGAAGGAAGTAATTTTGTTGAGTACTTGCTTTGTTTGCACACAGCAAGCACCCAAAATCAACAGCTTTATAATAACCAGGGATTATTCATTTAATAAGTGTGTGTGAGGGGTCTGGAGCAGCTTTCAGAATCAAACAAACTTGCCCTTCTTCAAAATATTGACCATGGAATCACTTCCGTCATTCTGAGAGAGCAGATAGGGCCTCACATTAATGTCTCATCCCAAAGAGAGCATCTCCAACAGCACTGGCCAACGGCCTCACTAGGACAACACCATGTTGCAGATGGTAGAGCCACTATCTCACCAGTGTAGGATACTGACCTTCAGTGCTTTCTGTTTGGACTTTGCCCATTCTCCCTGTGACCGTGTGGGTTTCACCCAGGAGCTCTTGTTTTGTCCCACGTCCCAATGACCGAGGGGTTGGTGAGTTAATTGCCCGTGGTAAATTGCCCTATATATACGCGAGGGGTAGAATCTGAGGGTAACTGATTGTAATTTGGGGAGAATGGGATTGCTGTAGGATCACTGTAAGTGGGTGCGCAAGTAAGGGGTTTCTAAATAGTAATGAACATCAGGCTACCATGTCCCAGACCGTCGGGAGTCTGAAGAAGGGTCACAACTCAAAATATCATCTGGTCATTACCTCCAGATACTGCTTGACCTACTGGGTTTCCCCTGCACTTTGTGTTTTCCCAATTTATGTAAATGGATTCCTAAGTACCGTCAATGTGTCCCTAGGAAGTGTCATTGGGTTCCTAGGAATTGTCAATGGGGCTTTGGGTAGTGTCACTGGTTGCTCAAGTAGTGCTAGTGAGAGTGGATAAAAGATGACAATCTTCAGAGTTTAGATGATGTCCATTAATGAGCTAATGACTACTCTGGCAGTGTACAATTTCACCTGAAGTCTCTGATTAAACTTCCTCTTTCATTCACTCCCACAACCATTTCCCAAACCATCGCACCCTTCCCCTTGCGGTGAGAGGCCTGCTACCCACTAACAGATTGACCAACGCATCCATGAGAAGCCCCTCAGCTTCCTTCCAGTTCCTTTTCTCAGTTCTTTCTTTCATTTGATGGGACAGCTCAGAACTTTGTGCTGTGGCTGAAGTTTTCGGACATCATTATGTTCTTGTAGAAGTTGTCTGAGTGGGTAGGGTAGTATGATGAGACCTTGTCCAAGCCATTGTGGACTGGAACAATGGGATCCTGGCGGGGGTCCAAGTGGCCAAATTTCGAGGACCTCACAGCTGCAAACAGGCCATCTAGCATGGGAAAGAAACAGAGGCTGTTAACCATGGTATCAGACCGACATTGGTTAAGATTTATAGAGAGACCAAGTCTTGACATCATACAGCTCTGAAATACTCCCTTCAACCTAACTCATCCATGCAGACCAAGCTAATTCATCCATGCTGACTCTAAGCTAATTTCATTTGCCTGCATTTCACCCATATCTCCCTAAACCTTTCATAGGAAGGAACTGTGGATTAACTCAGCAAGTCAGGCAGCATCTCTGGAGATCAAAGATAACCACAAAATGCTGGAGTATCTCAGCGGGACAGGCAGCATCTCCGGATAGAAGGAATGGGTGATGTTTCAGGTCGAGACCCTTCTTCATGTCTGAAGACGAGTCTCAACCCAAAACTTCACCCATTCCTTCCATCCAGAGATGCTGCCTGTCTGGCTGAGTTACTTCAGCATTTGGCGTCTATCTTTGGTGTAAAGCAGCATCTGCAGTTCCTTCCTGCACATCTCTAGAGATCAGTCTGAAGAAGAGTCTCGACCCAAAACGTCATCTATTCCTTTTCTCCAGAGATGATACCTGACTGGCTGAGTTACTCCAGCTTTTTGTGTGTCTACCTCCCTAAACCTTTCTTGTCAATGTAACTATCCAAACAACTTTTAAATTTTGTTACTGTACCTGCTTCAACTATTTCCTCCGGCTGCTCGTATACCCACCAGCCTATGTGTGAAAAAATGCTCCTCAGGTTCCTATTAAATCTTTTCCCTCTCATCTTAAACCCATGCCTTCTAGTTCTTGATTCTCCAAGCCTGGGAACAAGACGGTGTACATTTATCTTATCTATGCCCATCACGCTTTTATACACTCTATAAGATGATCCTCGGTCTCCTGCACTCCAAGGTATGAAATCCTAGCCTGCCCAATCAGCCCTCAAGTCCTGATAACATCCTCATGACTTTTTCTCAGCAGTCTTTCCAGTTTAAAGGACATCTTACAGCAGGGTGACCAAAACCAAACACAATACTGTTATTGGGTAAGTCCACTCAGACATGTGCAAGTCATTTAAAGACCAGTTAATCAGAGCTCAGGACCAGCATGTTCCAGTAAGGACAACGGATATGGTTGGCAAGATAAGCAAACTTTGAATGACCAGAGACGTTGTTAAGTTGTCAAAAAGAAAAAGCATTTGTTTTATTTTAGGAAGATGAAATCAGTCAGGGCCTTTGAGGAATATAAACATTGCAGGAAAGAACTCAAGCAGACAATTAGAAGGGTCCAAATAAGCCCAAAAAATGTAATTGGCAAGTCAGGTTGCAGAAAATCCTAAAGCTTTCACATGTACAAAATTAGAGGGCAACTGGGGAAAAGGGTAACACCACTCAAGGTTACAGGAGGTCATTTCTGCTTGAAGTCAGAGGATGTAGGCAAGTTACTAAATGAGTACTATGCATCTGTATTCACCAAGGAAAGGGACATGAAGAACAGTGAGATCAGTTTGGGATATACTAATATGCTAAGGCAGTTTGCGTTCAAGAAGGGAGTTGGGTCTCCTGATAACTCCCCAGCGTCTGAACTACCCCAGTTTACTGGGAGAGGCCAGAGAGGCGATTGCAGGAGCCTTGGCGGCTGTCTTTGTATCTTCTCTAGCCGCAGGTTGGAGGGCTGGAGAGTAGCCAATGCTGTTATTTTAATTAAGAAGTAGAAATAAACCAAGACATTTCAGGCCAGTGAACCTCATGCATTGTTAGAGAAGCTATTGGAGAAGATTTAATCACATTTGGAAGAGAATTGGACAATTAGGGACAGTCAGTCATGTCTTACTAACTTGATTGAGATTTTTGAGGAAGTAACAATGAGGGTAGGGTGGTGTATATTATCTACATGGATTTTAGTAAGACATTTGATAAAGTCCCTCAATATACAGAAGATTATGATGCACGGGATCCAAAGTGACTTGATTTAGAACTGGCTTGTTCGTAGAAGACAAAATGTACTAACGGAAGAGTGTTATTCTGGCTGGAGATCAGACACCCAAATTGAGGGAGGTGCAGGTCATGAGGAAGGCTCTCATAGTATACGGCAGCATTATCTACAGAAATTAGTGGAGAAAGTGATCAAACTCCATCTGTGGGGTGCTCATTTTAGGTGCTGCACTTTGAGAGATCAAATGCAAGGGGAAAGTTTACAGTTAATGCAATACCCTTGACAGCATTGATGTGAAGTGTTATTTTAGGGTCTGAGTCCATTAGTCCCTGAAAGTAACGACAAGTAGATAAAGTGGTAAATAAGGCATATGATATGCTGCCTATCAGTCAAGGTATTAAGTATGATTCAGGAACACATTCACTCGACACTGATTGTTTCTGAGCACCTTTGAGACTCTTTATCATCTTAACTTTTCAGTATGGAAGCAAAGGATTTTTTTTCTCTAACCCCCTACATTTTACTTCCAAGATTTAAAAAACACATTTTACCTCAGCATTACAAAAGCAATCACATGTTGGAACTACAATGTTCTCCACTTTATTTCCTCCGTAGACCCAAATTAGCCTTTTACAATGCATTTTGGTACTGGTTTGTTTGTGTTATGTGTAACGAGATACAGTCAAAAGCATTGTTTTGTCTGCTGCCTCCGAGTCATCCACTTGTTGGACAACTGGGTCAACTGGGTGGAGACAGGCCAGGGGTGGGGGTGGGGGTGGTAGACATGAATTGCAAGTTACGTGTGCTGGAGGAAAGTAATAGTTATGATGGTCACTTTCCTAAGTAAGGAAAGTGATCATCAGAACCATTCAAGGAAGAGGTGAAGGGGAGGTAGAACAAGGTGAAGGAGGTGATCCAGTGGGTGAAGTGCGTGGGTGTTGGGTCAATGGAGCCAGGAGGGAAAGCAGTTTGAAAGGAGAGTGGAAACAGGGGCCTCGGTGAGCTAAAAGGTAAAGTGAGAAACAGGGTTCTGAGGAGTTTTAAGGGGAGAGAGTTCAAAGGGAGCATAGGAACCAAGTCCCAGGTGAGTTTAAAGGCAAAGTGGGGAGGAAACAGGTCCTGAAGAAATTGAAGGGAGTATGGAAACTAAAGCCATGGTGAATCTGAAGAGAGTGTGGAGAAACAGGGCCCTGTTGAATTATAAAGGAGCAAAGGGAACAACGGCTGCTGAGCCAGATACTGAACCATCAGCATTCCTGAACAATCTGAAATTTTTACTGCACCAGCAAAAAAATAATAGACCCAGGATCAGGTTCCATGAGCCACGTCCAGTGTTCAGAAACAGCACGGCTTACAATTTCCATGTTCCTGCCCGATTCCCATGTGCCCTAATTTCCTACTCCAAAGATTTAGTGATATCATCAGTGATCCAGCATTAACAGGCCAGAGAGCGGAGAATTGTTAACCCTTTTCGGTAAAGAAATTTCTTCTCAGCCCAGTTCTAAGTTGCTGATTCTACATCCAGATACTATTCCATTGAGTTCCGAATTCTGCGGCTGGGGAACCCAGAATCTTTTCAATTCCAAACAGGGATCTATGGAACTGAATATAGGGAGCTTGATGTTATAGGTCATTTTTGGTTGCAAGTGCCCTAGGTATGAACACAATGTACCCACAAATAAGCATTTGGGAGACCAGCGAGGATGGATATACCAGCTGCTGAGGGGATACAGGCATCGTCTGACGGATGGAACTAGATCATTCCCTCATGCATATTCTCCCCACACGAGCCACAAACATCCAGAGCTGGGTTGAGCCGAGCAGAGCTGGGAGCGCTAAGCAGACGTGCTTGCTGAGTTGGACGAGGCCGGCTGGCGGCTGCTCTTCCCGCCTCTGCTCGCTCCCCCGTCACCGCTGTTTTTGAGGTTCTCCCCCACACATTGTCGTAAACAGTCTGAAGAAGGGTTTCGACCCGAAACATTGCCTATTTCCTTCGCTCCATAGATGCTGTCTTACCCGCTGAGTTTCTCCAGCATTTCTGTCTACCGTCGTAAACTAAGGACTGCCTGGAATAGACTTTTGGATAAGGAAATCAAGTGATACGAGAAGCAGAAAGGAAAATGGACAAGCCACGGTGTTTCAATGCTAACGTACCTCATGGGTGCTATATCTGGTACTACTTACTGTTATACAGACAAAAAGTTCCACCCTCTAGGTTGTATTACTCAGAGAGGAGAAGAATGAGAGGGAATCAACAAAGTTCTGACAGGATTTAGTCAGAGGGTGGTGAATTCTTTGCCGCAGAAGGCTGTCGAGGGAAGAAGACTGAAATGCCGGACTTCTAGGGTGGTTATTCACTGGATGAGAGATGAGGGGGGGGGGGGGGGGGTCTTATAGAAACATATACAATTATAAAAGGACTGGACAAGCTAGATGCAGCAAAAATGTTCCCAATGTTGGGTGAGTCCAGAACCAGGGGCCACAGTCTTAGAATAAAAGGGGAGGTCATTTAAGACTGAGGTGAGAAAAAACTTTTTTTACCCAGAGAGTTGTGAATTTATGGAATTCCCTGCCACAGAGGGCAGTGGAGGCCAAATCACTGGATGGATTTAAGAGAGAGTTGGATAGAGCTCTGGGGGCTAGTGGAGTCAAGGGATATGGGGAGAAGACAGGCACGGGTTATTGATAGCGGACGATCAGCCATGATCACAATGAATGGCGGTGCTGGCTCGAAGGGCCGAATGGCCTCCTCCTGCACCTATTTTCTATGTTTCTCTGTTTATCTCTAGATTGCTTCCAGTACCTCGTGCTAGTGAGGACAGGAACTGGGAGATAGAGGGTCGGAATGTGTGGCTGAGGGGCTGGTGAGGGAACAAGGGTTTGGATTTATAGACCACTGGGATCTCTTCTGGGGTAGGGGTGACCTGTACAAAAGGGATGGGTTACACCTTAACTGGAGGGGGACCGACATTCTGGCAGGCAGGTTTGCTAGGGCTACACATGTGGGTTTAAACTAAATAGTGGGGGGGAGGGATTGACAAATTAGGAGTATAAAGATGGATTTGAAGGGGAAGTGGCTACAGGAAAAATTACAAAAGATTCTCGAATAAATGGGAAGGAAAGCTCAAGAAGGGACAACAGAGTAAGGTCGGGCCAATTGCGAATGGTGCGAGGGAGGAAGTGAATACGGAGGTCAAAGTGCTGTATATGAATGCGCAAAGTACAAGGAATAAAGTGGACGAGCTTGAGGCTCAGTAAGAAACGGGCAACTATGATGTTGTAGGAATTACTGAGACATGGCTGCAAGAGGGCCAGGGCTGGGAACTGAATATTCAAGGGTATACCTCCTATCGAAAAGACAAGACAGGTGGGCAGAGGGGGTGGAGTTGCTCTGTTGGTGAAGGAATGAAATTCAGTCCCTTGCAAGGGATGACATTGAAACAGGAGATGTGGAGTCAGTATGGATAGAACTAAGGAATTGTAAGGGTGAAAAGACCCTAATAGGACTAATCTACAGGCCCCCAAACAGTAGCCTGGACATAGGGCACAAGTTGAATCAGGAGTTAAAATTGGCATGTAGCAAAAGTAATGCTGTGGTTGTTCCTGACAGACAGAAAGCAGCATGTGAGGGTGGGAAAGCACATCACGATTCCGCAAAAGCTCAGCATAGGAGCACCGCAAGGCTGTGTACTCTCTCCTCTCCTCTACTCTCTCTACACCAACGACTGCACCTCCACAGACACCTCGGTCAAGCTTCTCAAGTTTACGGACGACACAACCCTGATTGGACTGATCCAGGATGGGGAGGAATCTGCCTACAGACAGGAAGTGTCACAGCTGGCGTCCTGGTGCCGTAGCAACAACCTAGAGCTCAATGCTCTTAAGACAGTGGAATTGATTGTAGACTTAAGGAGAGCTCCCCCTCCCCTCACCCCACTCACCATCAATACAGTCACATCTGTGGAGCCTTATAAGTTCCTGGGAACCATCATCTCCAAGGACCTTAAGTGGGGAGCGACTATCGACTCCACAGTCAAAAAAGCACAACAGAGGATGTACTTCCTGTGGCAGCTGAGGAAGCACAATCTGCCTCAGGCAAAGATGGTCCAATTCTACACGGCCATCATAGAATCTGTTCTCACCTTCTCCATCATGGTCTGGTTTGGCTCAGCCACCAAGCACGACACCTGGAGGCTGCAGCGAATCGTCCGATCAGCAGGGAAGGTTATTGGCTGAAACTTTCCCTCCATTGTTGAACTGTACACTGCAAGGGCCAGGAAGCGAGCGGGCAAGATCATCTCTGACTCCTCTCACCATGGCCACAAACTCTTTGAATCACTTCCCTCTGGAAGGCGACTCCGGACTGTCAAAGCTGCCACAGCCAGATATGAAAACAGTTTTTATCCACGAGTAGTTGCTCTACTCAACAGCCAAAAATCTGTAGCCTCCCTTTCATCTGGTATTTTGTTGGTTCACATGCTTAACCAAAGGTGTTTTATCATTAATGTTTTATCATTATTAATGTTTAGTGTTTTCTGAGTCATTCGTAACTGTCACTGTATGTCATGTTGTTACTTGTGGGTGGAGCACCTAGGCAAATTCCTTGTATGTGAATACTTGGCCAATAAACAAACTTACTTACTGACTGATGGGAGATTTCACATGCAGGTAGACTGGGAAAATCAGGTTGGTACTGGACCACAAGAAAAGGACTTTGTAGAGTGCCTTCGTGATGGATTCTTAGAACAGCTTGCATTGGAGCCTACCAGGGAGAAGGCAAGTATGGATTTAGTGTTATGTAATGAACGAATGAACCTTGATAAAGGACCTCAAGGTTAATGAGCCATTAAGAGGTAGTGACCATAACATGGTAAGGTTTAATCTACAATTGGAGAGGAAGAAGGGTAGATCGGAGCTATCAGTGTTGCAGTTGAATAAAGGGAACTATGCGGCCATGAGGGAGGAGCTGGCCAAAGTTGACTGGAAAGATACACTAGCAGGGATGACAGTGGAACAATAATAGCAGGTATTTCTACAAATAATACAGAAGGTGCAGAATCAGTTCATTCCTAGGAGGAAGAAAGATTCCAAGGGGAGAAAGGGACGACAGGGACAGTATAAAAATTAAAGCAAAGAGGTACAACATAGCAAAGATGAGCGAGATGCAAGAAGATTAGGTAATGCTTAAAGAACAACAAAAGATAACCAAAATGACAATACGGGGAGAAAAGATGAGTACGAAGGTAAGCTAGCCAAGAATATAAAGCAGGATAGTAAAAGCTTCTTTAGGTATGTGAAGAGGGAAAAAAAATAGTTAAGACCAAAGTTGGACCCTTGAAGACCAAAAAAGGTGAATTTATTATGGGGAACAAGGAAATCACAGACGAGTTGAACAGGTACTTTGGATCTGACTTCACTAAGGAGGACACAAACAATCATCCTGATATAGACAATAGGTGCAGGAGTAGGCCATTTGGCCCTTCGAGCCAGCACCGCCATTCAATGTGATCATCCCCAATCAGTACCCTGTTCCTGCCTTCTCCCCATATCCCCTGACTCCGCTATTTTTAAGAGACCTATCTAGCTCTCTCTTGAAAGCATCCAGTAGTGGCCAGAGGATCTGGGGTGACGGAGGAACTGAAGGAAATCCACATTAGGCAGGAAATGGTGTTGGATAGACTGATGGGACTGAAGGCTGTTAAATCCCCAGGGCCTGATGGTCTGCATCCCAGGGTACTAAAGGAAGTGGTGAAATAGTGGATGCATTGGTGATAATTTGCCAATGTTCTATAGACTCAGGATCAGTTCCTGTGGATTGGAGGTTAGCGAATGTTATCCCACTTTTTAAGAAAGGCGGGAAAGAGAAAACAGGGAATTATAGACCAGTTAGCCTGACATCGGTGGTGGGGAAGATGATGGAGTCAATTATAAAAGATGAAATAGCCAAACATTTGGATAGCAGTAACAGGATCGGTCCGAGTCAGCATGGATTTACGAAGGGGAAATGATGCTTGACTAATCTTCTGGAATTTTTTGAAGATGTAACTAGGAAAATGGACAAGGGAGAGCCAGTGGATGTAGTGTACCTGGACTTTCAGAAAACATTTGATAAGGTCCCACATAGGAGATTAGTGGGCAAAATGAGGGCACGTGGTATTGGGGGTAGAGTGCTGACATGGATAGAGAAGTGGTTAGCAGACAGGAAACAAAGAATAGGGATTAACAGATCCCTTTCAGAATGGTAGGCAGTGACTAGTGGGGTACCGCAAGGCTCGGTGCTGCGACCACAGCTATTTACAATATACATCAATGATCTGGATGATGGGATTCAAAGTAACATTAGCAAATTTGCAGATGACACAAAGCTGGGTGGCAATGTGAACTGTGAGGAGGATGCTATGAGAATGCAGGGTGACTTGGACAGGTTGGGGAAGTGGCAGATGCAGTTTAATGCGGATAAATGTGAGGTTATCCACTTTGGTAGCAAAAACAGGAAGGCAAATTACTATCTAAATGGCAACAAGTTGGGAAAAGCGGAAGTACAATGGGATCTGGGGGTCCTTGTTCATCAGTCTATGAAAGTAAGCATGCAGGTACAGCAGGCAGTGAAGAAAGCGAATGGCATGTTGGCCTTTATAACAAGAGGAATCAAATATAGGAGCAAAGAGGTCCTTCTGCAGTTGTACAGAGCCCTAGTGAGACCTCACCTGGAGTATTGTGCACAGTTTTTGTCCCCTAATTTGAGGACGTACATTCTTGCTATTGAGGGAGTGCAGCGTAGGTTTACAAGGTTAATTCCCGGGATGGTGGGACTGTCATATGCTGAGAGAATGGAGCAGCTGGGCTTGTACACTCTGGAGTTTAGAAGGATGGGAGGGGATACCATTGAAACATTTAAGATTGTTAAGGGGTTGGACACGCTAGAGGCAGTAAACATGTTCCCGACGTTGTGGGAGTCCAGAACCATAGGCCACAGTTTAAGAATAAGGAGTAAGCCATTTAGAACGGAGACACGGAAACACTTTTTCTCACAGAGAGTGGTGAGTCTGTGGAATTCTCTGCCTCAGAGGGCGGTGGAGGCAGGTTCTCTGGATGCTTTCAAGAGAGAGCTAGAGAGGGCTCTTAAAAATAGCGGAGTCAGGGGATATGGGGAGAAGGCAGGAACGGGGTACTGATTGGGGATGATCAACCATGATCATATTGAATGGCGGTGCTAGCTCGAAGGGCTGAATGGCCTACTCTTGCACCTATTGTCTATTGAGGCCATCAGTGGATATTTTTAAGGCAGAGATAGATAGATTTTTGATTAGTATAGGTGTCAGAGGTTATGGGGCGAAATGGGGTTAGGAGGGACAGATAGATCAGCAATGATTGAATGGCGGAGTAGGCTTGATGGGCCGAATGTCCCAATTCTACTCCTATCCCTTCTGACCATATGAACACGAGGAGCATCCTTCCCCTGGATAGGGGAGCTAGAATGAGAGGTCACAGTTTCAGACGAAAGCGTAAGACATTTCGGGGAGTGATGGAGTGAAATATCTTCACTCAGAGGCTGATGAACCTTTGGAATTCTCTGCTATAGCAAATTCTGGTGGGGGCTTAGTCCTTGTATGTATTAATACAAATAGAAGGATTTTCGGAATACTCGGGACATTAAGCGCATGGGAAGTTTGCAGGAATGTGGCATTGGGAAAGATGACTAGCCATAATTGTACCAAAGAAACTGGAAATATACCAGCAATACTTTCTGTGCAAATCCTCCAATTTCGCTGGAAGGATAAGCAAATCAGTATCAGTGTGCTCTCCCAGAGAACTGCTCCTGGTTAGAAAAAGGGAACGGCAGATGCTGTTTACAAAGTAGAACAAAATGCTGGAGTAGCTCAGTGGGTTAGGCAGCAACTCTGGAGAACATGGACAGGTGACGTTCAGGTCGGGACCCTTCTTCCTACTGATTGTAGGGGGAGAGGAGGGTTAAGTCTGAAGCAGGGTCCCAACCTGAAACATCGCCTATCCGTGTTCTCTAGAGATGCTGCCTGATTCACTGAGTTATTCTACCACTTTGTGTCTAATGCCCCTGTCCCACTTAGGAAACCTCTGGAGACTTTGCGCCCCACCCAAGGTTTCCGAGCGGTTCCCGGAGGTTTTTGTCAGTCTCCCTAATGGTCGAAACTGACAAAAACCTCCGGGAACCGCACTGAAATCTTGGGTGGAGCACAAAGTCTCCAGAGGTTTCCGAAGTGGGACAGGGGCATGAGTTATATGCAGTCAGGTACATTGGACAGGCATTGTTGTGGACAGACCCAACACAATGCTCCCAAATCAGACCCTATTACAAACTCTGCCATTGGTTTTCAGATGAACAGAGAAAAAGATTCAAGAGAGCATTCAAGGCTTCGTTGAAGTAATGCAACATTCAGCGGAGAAACACTGGGGAAGGTGAGACCTTCAAGTCCATATGCTCTCTGAGAGCACATATTGTAGAAGCAACAGAAGGATAGCAAAATCCCTCCCTCCACAACTACCCACTTGCCTCATTCCGTCAGTCACCGCTTTCCCCCCCCCCCCCCCCCCCCCCCCCCCCCCCCCCCCCCCCCCCCCCCACCCACCCACAGATGCTGAGTTTTTTCACCAGTATTATTCCATCCATGGAGGATTCAACGGGTCCCGCATTGCCCTCATTCGACTCCTCAGAATTCAATAGACTAGAGTGGAAGCGAGTCAAAGAACTATACAACATGCAAACAGCCCCTTCAGCCCCACTAGTCTATGCTGTCCAAGATGCTCCCTCTAAGCTAGTCCCATTTGCCGCACTTGGCCCATATCCCAATAAACCTTTCCTATCTACAGTATGTACCAATTCATGTGTCTTTAAAATGCTATGATAGCACCTGCCTCAACTGGCTTCTTGTTCCATATACCCACCACACTCCGAATGAAAAAAAGTTGCCTCTCAGGTTCCTACTAAACTTGCCTCTCTCACCTTAAGCCTATGACTTATGGTTTTTGATTCCTCTACCTTGGGTAAAAGACTGCGCACACACCAGATTTGTTCTCCTCATGATTTTATATACCTCTATACGATCATCCCTCAGCCTCCAAGGAATAACCTCTTCCTAGAGCTCAGGTCCTAGCAACATCCCTGTAAATCTTCTCCACAATCTTCCCAGCTCAATGATCCTTCCTATAGCAGGATGACCAAAACTGGATACAGTACTCCAAATTCAACCTCACCAACATCGTACAGCTATAACATAATGTTCTAACTTATAAACTCAATACCCTGACTGATGAAGACCAATGTACCAAAGGCCTTCTTGACCACCCTATTTACCTGTGACACCACCTTCAAGAAACTATGTACTCACACTCCTACAATACTCTGCAATATTTGCTCTACAATACTCCCCTGGGCCTTATTATTCACTGTGAAGGTCTTGCCCTGGATTGACTTCCCTGAAATGCAATAGCTTGCACTTATCTGCATTAAACACAATTAGCCATTTTTCTGCCCACTTGCCCAGCGGATCGAGATTCTGCTGCAATTTTCGATAACCATCTTTGCTGTCTACAATACTGGATAGTAGAAGCAAGTTATTGCATGCCATTAGAAGCACGTTATTCTGGTCGCCAAACTATGGGAGTGGTGTGGAGGCTTTGGAGAGAGTGCAGAAGAGGTTCACTAGGATATTACCTGAATTGGAATGTATTTAAATATCAGAAGTTGGACAACCCTGTTTTCTCTAAAGCACTGGAGATTGAGGGGAGTCTTGACAGAAGTATATAATCCCACAATTATGGAAGGCTTAGATTGTGTAGATAGAGTCTTTTACTCAGGATGGAAATATTACATTCTAGAGGGTCTGAGAAAGGGTCTCGACCCGAAACGTCAACTATTCCCTTTCTCCAGAGATGCTGCCTAACCCGCTGAGTCACTCCAGCATTTTTTGTCTAATCCCTAGAGGGCATAGCCTTAATGTGTGAGAGGGAAGAGTTTAAATGAGAAGTGCAAGGCAAGTGTTTCACACAAAGAGTGGTAGGTATCTGGAACACGCAGGTGTGGTGGTGGAAGCAGATACAATTGAGACAGTTAAGAGGCATTTAGATTGCCACATGTACAGGCAAGGGTGAGGGACAATAACCTGAGAATTATGGCATTATATATAAGGATATTTTCTATGATTGAAGTTTTATATTGTCTTGATGCTCACTGAAGAAGCACAAGCCTCTTTGCAAATCTACACAACCCCTAAACCTATCGCGGAACATGGTCCACCTCTTGCACTATCATGGACTTGTTTCTTTTTCCAAATTTTCTTTTTGCCACTAATGTCTGCTTTTTGTGCATGGTCTTTTCCTTTAAAAACATTTCAGTGAAATTTATGTATCATTTATATTCTTGTTTGTTTGTCAGAGTCCATGTGCCTGTGATGTTGCAGCGAGCAAGATTTTCATTGTACCTGTTGCTCACCGTACTTGTGCATATGACAATAAACTCAACTTAACATGACTTGAAATCAGGGGATGGCAACTCTTGTGTCCCGGGTTAAGATAAAATCAAACGTACGGCCGCGGTTCATGCAGTGGCCAACAACACTGGCAAGTTAGGCCTTGAATGGACAAACCCAGTGAAGGTCCAAGAGAAAGGGACAGGGAAGGGTCACAAATGGAGATAAGGGACCCATGTTGTGAGAAGGCCTGAGGCATGCACGGTACCTGATCCCCTCAACCCTCGCTCAACAATCCAACTCAAACATGCACACTGACTAAACAATGGTATTCTAAGCACAGAATGATGTGGAGTAGGAATTAAAAGTGTAACATCTCCGCACCTTCACTTTATGTCAAAAAGAAAATGGCCTCCCAGTACAGGTGTACCTGGTCATGCAAGAGTGCCAACCCTTGGCTAGTGGTGTAAAGGAAAGTAAAGGGAATGCCTTGCAATCACATCACAATGCAGCATGTGCACTGCCTACACCCATGGCGCAGGGGACTGGAGTCCCTTCGACGCATGGTTGCTGCAACTGCTGGCCAATCAGTGGTGGGTTATCCAGCATGCTTTACCTTTTAAGGGGAACTCATCTCTGCGCAGGGACAAGCTCTCAGAAGACATCATCCTGTTCCAAAAACACATCAACATTTGTTATTCAGAATGATGTGACAGTACCCGTGTCCTTTAAAGAAAGACATGCATGTATATAGCACCCTACACCCCACAAATATCTTTGCAGATTAATGGAGGTGGCGTCTCTGTTATATTGCAGGAAGCAGCAGCCTCTTCATGCACAGCAAGCTCCCACGAGCCGCAAGTAAAAATGGCTGAATAAAATTCAAGAGACTCAAGATAGTTTATTGTCATGTGTCCCAGATAGGACAATGAAATCCAGAATCAGAGAGAGATGTAGAACAGAAAAAGGCCTTTCGGCCCTCTGAATTCCAGCTGACTGACATTTTTGTTCTAATCTTACGCTCATCCCTTTTATTCTCCATCAAATCTTGCCATATTGAACTTTATGTCCTGTGATGTGGGAGGAAACCAACACACCCAAAGGGAAAACTCACATGGTCACAGGGAGAACTTTGCCAGAGGTCAGGATCAAACCCGGGTCAACTCTACCAACTGCACCACAATGCCACCATTAATCAGAATGGTCTGCTGAAAATATCCAGTCTTTACTTTATTTGTGGTTATTATCAAAATTATTATTAAAAAGGTATTGAGTAGTGACTTGCATATATTGATCAACTGCAAGTATAGGATTGCACTTGTTCTCAATTGGCCGAAAGTGGTGAATATCACCCGGGGTTCATTACGGGTATAGACCTCCCTACCATTGAAATGATCTACAGGAGGAACTGCCTCAAGATGTCTTATGATATCATCAAAGATCTACACTGGCCTGGCCATACCCTCATTTCACTGCTTTCATTGGAAAGAAAGTACAGGGGCCTGAGAACCATTGCCTCCATGTTCAAGAACAGTTTCTCCCGAGCAACCATCAGGTGCTTAGAACAATCTCTTACTTATTTTCACTGCAACTTACTCATCACACGGGGCTAATTAACATCCCACAATTTTTCCTCATCTCAAGTTTAAAATAGCCAAGCTCTTATCCTCAGCTTGAACCTCTGAATTGTAGACTATCCAACCTGATGAAACAGCCTCTCCATTTCATCACTGTCCAACCCACTAAATTTGCAGCCATGTACAAAATGCACTTCAGAAAGTTGGTTAAGCTGTGCTGCCTTTGTTGGATTGAATGGCCACCTCACCATGTTGAGATGCCTTCGAGGGGAAGCAAGTGAAGCCATTCCCCGTGAAGCTTTGGTCAAGTCAGGTCATCGGGCACAGAGGAAAGAATCACAACATGTTGGTTTTGGTGACCAGTAGTCCAAAATTGGTTTCTTATCTTCTATTGCATAGAATCACGGGAAATCGAGTGGAAATGCGCCAATGGAACTCCACTTTAGGAAGCAGGCTACAAATACCACTGTGCAATTAACATATACAGTCCCAACACTAACCCCAATCACAAATATATTGTTGCATTTCAAAATCGCTGCACATTGGCACAAATAAAATCAGAAAACTTTGGGAAAACTGGATCTGCATTTAATATCCATCCCTAATTCCCCGGATATATTTTAGGGATCGAAGAGCAAACTCAATCTGGAATCATGTATCATATATTTATGGTAGATTTCCTCCTCGACCTGTTGCCCCCTCCTCGCCAACTCCATCTGCATTCACACTGCCTCTGGAAAATGCAGCCAACATAATCAAGGACCATTTTGAACTTGGTCAATCCCTCTTCTCACCACTCCAGTCAGGCCAAAGATGTATAAACTTGAAAACATGTATCACCAGATCAGGAACAGTTTCTTCGCTACTGTTATCAGACTACTGAAAGATCCTCCAATAAGCTAGGAAGTTGATTTCCCAACCCATCTCACTGTGGACTTTGCATTTTTTGGTATCTCCACTTTCTCTGTAATTGTAACATCATAACTTGTAACACTATATTCTGCACTCAAGTGTTTTTCTCTTTGCTCTACCTATAGTACATAAGTATGGCTTGCTTATACACATGTACAGTTTGATCGGACTGGATAGCATGCAAACTATGTTTTTAGCAGTATTCGGTACAATAATAAACCAATATCCATACCAATAATGTTGAAGGAGTATCACCTTTGAAAGGTTCTAAACAGTATCAGCATGACTTCCTACCAGGAATATCATGTCAGTGAAGTTTATTGGACTTCTTCATGGAAGCATCAGCCGGAGTAGAGAGAGGTGAATGAGTTTGCCAAGATTCTAAATAAAAGATGACTTCTCATGAGAAGAGCCCCTGATTTTGGGAGTAATATATTAGAACGGATGGAGGTTCAGCTATCTCACAGGAATAACAAATGATACCAGTGTGTGGATTTTGCACGCTGTCTCTGTGTCCACATAGGTTTCCTCCGGGTCCTTTGGTTTCCTCCCACATCCCAAAGATATGGGTGATGCCTGGTTTATGGACTATTCTAAATTACCCCTTCTCCAGGTGGGACCAACGATCCCCGCACAGGAGTCACAGTTTAAGAATAAGGGGTAGGCCATTTAGGACTGAGACGAGGAAAAACCTCTTCAGCCAGAGAGTTGTGAATCTGTGAAAATCTCTGCCACAGAAGGCACAGGAGGTCAATTCACTGAATATATTCAAGCTCTTAAGGATAACAGAATCAAGGGATATGGGGAGGAAGCAGGAACAGGGTACCGATTCTGGATAGACGAATGGCCTACTCCTGCACCTATTTTCTATGTTTCTATATTTAACACACACTAGGGGCAATTTTACATTTATACCAAGCCAATTAACTGACAAACTTGGATGTCTTTGGAGTCTGGGAGGAAATCGGAGATCCTGGTGAAAACCCACCTACTTCACAGGGAGAATGTACAAGCTCCGTACAGACAAGCAACCATAGTCAGGACCGAACCCGGGTCTCTGGTGCTGTAAGGCAACAACTCTACCACTGTGCCACCTTGCTGCCATTGGGATAAGGATTAGTCTAAAGATTAGGTTGGGATAAGGATTAGTCAATAAAGTCCAGGATTAAACAAAGAGACAAGGAGTTCCTGAGCCTCACCCTTGGTGCTGCTTTTGAAGAGGCTGGAGCCAGACTTGAACTTGCTGGTCCAGCTGGTGGAGTTGGAACCGATGGAGCTGGAGGAAAGGGACTTGCCCAGGTTTTCGGAACTGACTTTCTTTGTGGTGTTTGTGATCGTTCGGCTCCAGTCTGGAAGAAAAAGAGATAATAAAGAAAGGCCGTTAAAAGAAGAACAACATAATACCACATGTCTTTAATTAAATCAGGGCAGCCATATTATTTCCAATATTTCTTCATCACATTGGATGGCGCTCAGCAACCATCTATGCTGGCATATGGAGGAATACCGTTGATTTCCCCCAGTTGTTTTCATGCAGGTTATTCTCTCTCATCCTTCCCATCATCTCCAGTCTCCCTCCTCCCTTCCCCACCACCATACCCACCCCCACTCCACTCCGATTCTCTCATCATTCACAGTCATCAATTAAACCACCTGCAGATATTTGACGTGATAGAAACCGGAGCACCCAAGTGAAACCCACATTGTCACAGGGAGAACATGCAAACTGCACGCAGCACTCGAGTTCAGGATCACACCCTGGTCACTGGAGCAGTGAGACAGTGGCTCTCCCCGCTGCACCACCACGCCTCCCACAAAACAGAGCAAAATAATCAGGAGAAGCGGCCAGTCACTCTCATTCCAAGGCTCAGGGCACCAAGACCACCAGTTCCCTGACTGGGCCAAGCAAGACAGTCTCAGAGCAAGACTGGAAGCAATACCAAAGCCTGTGATGTTTAAGACAGTGCCACACAACACTTTCACACAACATAAATTGCTCCCTCTCTAACTGTTATAGAAACTATTTTACCTCTATATGG
This sequence comes from Okamejei kenojei, assembly GCA_035221665.1. Lineage (NCBI taxonomy): Eukaryota > Metazoa > Chordata > Chondrichthyes > Rajiformes > Rajidae > Okamejei > Okamejei kenojei. The sequence goes on from CM069138.1 coordinate 27,764,000, forward strand.
TGGAACGGACTTGACGACAAACAGACTTAAATTGTTGAAATTCTCAGCTCAGATTCTGTTTTTTTTTTCCTTTCTTTAGTTTAGGGGGTTTTGTTTTTTCCTTTTTTCTTTTTTTTCTTTTTATCTTTGTGTTTTATTTTCTCTACATATATAAGTTTTCTTTTAAACATTTAACTATATTTACATAGAGACCCGGAGGTCTATATTCAATGTGTATTTTGACACTGGACTCATATTTAGGTTATACCTGTTATTAATGTAATCCTGATCCCTATGTATCAATATCGTTGTTATGTTTATCATTATTCTTTTTGCTTTGTTTTGTTTGCTTTGTTTTTGTTTTTTTGCAAAAAGAAACTAATAAAAAGATTTTAAAAGAAAAGAAAGACAGTGCCAAATATTGTCATAGTTATCAAATTGTACAGCACAGAAACAGGCCCCTCACTCCAACCCAGCAATGCCAACCTGGGCTGGTCCTGACTGCCCATATTTGACCATATCCCCCTAAACCTTTCCTTTCTATGAACCAGTTCAAAGATCTTTTAAACTCGAGCATGCTGACCAAGTTATCTACCTCAGCTTGTCCCATTTTTCTGCATTTGGCCCATATCCCTCCAAACCATTCCAATGTTGTGTCCATTTTAAGCAAAATAGCTCTTTTTGGAACATACCTGAATTTTCTGGTAGTCTGAAATCTGCCACAGCAGAGGTATCGTCTCCATTGTTTCTGTACATTTTCCTTCAGAGCGCAGTGGAAGACAAATATGAAGAAGCCTGTGTTCAATAAAATGAGAATCTAGGTTATACCGACATGCAACAAGTATGAATCACAGTGGGCATCTCAGAGCCCTGGAGATAAAGTCCATGTAGGATCCCATTACCAAATGTGGTTCATTAGATAAGTCCATGTAGAGATTGGAGAAACTCCGATTTTTAAATCCATATAATCCCATCGTAATTCATGATCCCTTCTGAATTACAGGATTCATAAATTGATGCTGAGGTAATAAAGATCAGCCCACAACCTTATTAAATGTGCAGTAGAGACAAGGAGATAAATGGCCTATTCCTGCTTCATGGTCTTATGTTTTAATACCCCTCATTGTCTCTCGATAATAAATAATTTTAGACCATGGGAAATAGATGTTAAGCCTGCTCCATCATTCAACAAAATCATGGCTGGTGAGACATCTATTACCTCAATGCTCCTTTCCCTCAATCACCTCCAATGCCTTTATTCCATTAACATCTAATAATCTATTGATAATTTTCTTTACTATACTCAATTGAGCCTTCACAACAGTCTTGGGTGGACAATTCAAAAGCAGCGGTCTTTTTCTAATCTCTATCCTTATTTTGAGATTGTGATCCATGGTTCAAAACACATCAACTTGGGGAAATATAATCCCTTCATCTAGCCTCTTGGGTCCATAGGAATTTTGTAAAATATCTATGGGATCACCTTGCCTTCTAATCTCAATATAGTGTCAGCACAGTCTGCTTAATCGCTCAAGATAGACACAAAATGCTGGAGTAACTCAGCGAAACAGAATGAGTCTCAGTCTGAAGAAGGGTCTCGACCCAAAACATCATCAATTCCTTCTCTCCGGAGATGCTGCCTGTCCCGCTGAGTTACTCCAGCATTTTGTGATTATCTGCTGTTTAAACCAGCATTTGCAGTTCCTTCCTTCTGCATAATCACTCCACAGGTTGCAGGGAGATCGGGAACAGGAAGTTAGTAAAATTATGCGAGGCATAGATAATATTCTGACCCTTTTAACCCAGGGATGAAATGAAAAATACCAAAGGGCAGAGCTTTGTGGAGCTTTAGGAGGCAAGTTTGTTTTTGTTTTTCACATAGAGTGTGGTGGATGCCTGTAACGTTTTGTTAAGGGAGTTGGTAGAAGCTGATACAATAGTGGTGTTTAAGAACCATTTAGACAAACACTTGAACAGGCATTAAATGAAGAAATATGGATCATGTGCAGTCAGACGGGAATAGTTTAATTTGTTGTCATGTTCGACACAAACATGGTGGGCTGAAGGGCCTGTTCATGTGCTGTGCTGTTGTGGTTTTTTAATTCTTCACAACCATATCCCATAACACTGGAACAATTCCAGTGAAGCTTTATTCAACTCTTTCTATAACAATTACATTGTAATATGTGGATCAAACTTGTACAAATATTCCATATCTAGTCTCAGTAATTGAATCAAGATTTCTCCATTCCAAACCCATTGCAATAAGGGCCAATAAACCATTAGTCTTCCTAATTGCTTGCTGCACACATACGTTACCATTCAGCGATTCCTGTACAAAGACATCCAGCTGAACACCAGCAACTTGTGTTATCTGTTCACCATTGACCAGAGCAGCACTAATTTCGCTTAGTTATTGTCCTTGAGAGGTTTATGGTGCAATTCTTCTCATAGCAGCATTGGGTAGAGAGACATTCGTTTCAACACAAAGGTTCTGATCCACTGAAAGAACCTTTTCTGTGGGCATTAAGGACTCTGGAGATAGGTCAAGAGTCACATAGAACCTAAACTAGCAACTTCCATGAGGGACATTCATGAACTAAACAGATGTTCAATGACCTTTCCATCATTATGTTACAGCAATGAGCTATTTTTAAAGATAGTTTAATTCACTGAATTTAGATTCTCTAACTATCTTGGTGAGATTTGTCACTGGTGTAGATTTTTAATCCAGATCTCTAGTAGTTTAACCACTGAGCCAAAACTCCTGGAATACAGATCAGGGAGATACTGATATCTTTAGCAAGTGAACATAGGGCAAAGGGTGCAGATGTAAAATCATTGGCCAGAAGGGAAAAGAGAGGCAACCTTTGCTAAGAGTTTTTTCTAATCTCTGAGAATATAGTGTTATCGAGTCACAGAGACACATAGAACAAAAATGGGCCCTTCGGCCCATCACGTCCATGCTGACCTTTGTGCTTATCTACTCCAATCTCATTTACTCACATTAGGGCAACATCCTTCTGTGTCTTACCTATTTACGTGTCTGCCTAAATGCCTCTTAAACCTTCGTAGTTGGTATCTGATTCACCACCTCCTCTGACAGCATTAACACGTTCCAGATATCAACCACTCTCTGTCTAAAACACCTTCCACTCAGATCCACTTCAAAACTCCTTTTCCTCACCATAAAACATGTTTTGATTCCATGGGAAAAAGATTTGGACTGCTTTCCCCCATTTAAGTCTTTCATACACATATACTTCTATCAGGTCATCCCCTCAGCCTCATTTGCTCCAGGAAAAACAAGCCCAGCCTATCTGATCTCTCCCCATAATTAGTTCTCCAAACAAACAATATCCTGATGAATCTTCTCTGCACTCTCTATAATGCATATTTAAAGAGACATGGACTGGGATTGCATTGGATCTTTGAAATGGGAGCTGGACATATCTTTAAAGGCTCATGAGGATAAACCAAATTGAGGAGTAAATAAGACATCTCTTTCAAAGAACCAGTGGTCCTCTTATATTGTACGTCCCGACAAACCAGATTCAAATCTGCAATTCCAGCACAGCAACAATGCGCAACGCAAGTTGGTATTTTTAATTCAAAGATGTGAGCGCATCCAGATTAATTACCGATCCCAAGAGTGAAGAATGACATGTAGAAAGCAGGTAGGAATTAACCACTTGATAATAATTGCCGATTTTCTCTCTGGGCCTCAACATACGGTAAAATATACTTATTTTCCAGTTACTTTAGAAACACAGAAACATAGAAAATAGGTACAGGAGTAGGCCATTCGGCCCTTTGAGCCTGCACTGCCATTCATCATGGCTGATCAATATGATTATGGCTGATCTTATGATCTTAGTTCTCCATCCCTCTCCCACTCAGACCTAAGGGTCTCGGCATCTGCAGTGTTCCAGTGAAGCTCAACAGAATCTTGAGGAAGAGCACATCATCCTTCTTCTGAGCACATTGCAGTCTTCTGGAATCAATATTGAATTCAACTAATGCAGATAACTCCCAATTTCAATTCATATCAGATATGCCTGTTTCTTAGTTTAGAGATACAGCATGGAAACATGCCCTTCAAACCACCAAGTCCACACTGACTATCGATCACCCATACACTAGTTCTATGCTATCCCACTTTTTGACTTCTGCAGTAAGGGCAATATACAGAGGCCAATTAACCTGGGAGGAAACCGGAGCACCTGGAGAAAAAGGAAATGGTCACAGGGAGAGCGTACAAACTCTGCATAGACATCACCCATAGTCAGGATAGAACCCAGGTCTCTGATGCTGTGAGGTATAGCAACTATCACTGCCCCCACCATGCTGCCTGCTGTAAGGTTATCATTTGTAACATTAGCTGAGTTCCTCTCATCCTCATCTCTGTCATGAATATAACAAACTTTTGAGAGAGATGGGTTAAACACAGGCAAATGGGGCTAGAGTAGACGTGCATCTTGGTCAGCATTGTATTAGGTGGGCTGAAGAGCATGTTTCTGTGCAGTTTGACTGCTTGACTCAAAGACTCTCTCCACAGTCTCTGACTAACATGCTGGCATTTTCCAGAATTTCCGTTTCAGTTTTCAGGTTTCAGATACAATCACCTTTTCTTCCCTCACTCTTGAGAGCTAAAATCTTATAGTTATATGGTAGAGAAATAGGGACCTTCAGCCCACCATGTCCATGCCAACCATTGCACGCATCTACACTAAAGCCACTTACCAAAATTAGCTCCTTAGCCATCAATGCCTTGAAAAGCAGTTGTTTCAATGTTATGTTTAAATGTTACATCTCGACCTCCACCAGCTTTTTGAGCAATGCATTATAGATTCCAAACAGACTCTGTGTGAAAGAATCTCCCCTAAACCTCCTCCTCTCACCTTACACCCGAGCCCTCCTGCCTTCTTCATCCCACCATGGGAAATCAATTCCTCTACCCTTTCTCTCTTACTCATAGTTTCATATACTTCTTTCAGGTCACCATCATCCTCCACTCCAGGAAATCAACCACAACCGATCCAAAATCTAGAAACAAGGAACAACAGATGCTGGTTTGCACAAAAGGACATAAAGTGCTGGAGTAACTCAGCGGGTCAGGCAGCATCACTGGAGGACATGGATAAATGACGTTTTGGGCTGGGTTCGAAGAAGGGTCCCAACCCGAGACGTAATCTATTTGTGTTCTCCAGAGATGCTAGTTGACCCGCTGAGTTACTCCAGCTCTTTATGTCTTATTTTGTAAACCAGTGATAATACTGGGCATTTTAGTGAAAGACAAAATGAAGGATTTCTGCCTTTGCAAAACCTGTTTGGCGTCTTTTTGCAAAGGCTGCAAAGACCATGAGGATCATGGCTCCAGAATGTATGTGGCCTGGGAGGAAGTTAAGTACAGGGTGATGTCCAGATGTAATTTGATTGTTAATATGTATGAAGGTTTTGCAGAAAGAGCTGAGTCCTGCTGCAAATGCATGATCAGGATTGGTTGGGGAATGACAGTTTATAATAATATTGTTAACCATGTTGCATGGTCTTTGCACTGTTATTTGTGATTGGTCAAGGAGAGGGGCCTTGCCCATATTGTTTACATTACCTGGTAAAATGTTTCTTTACTTAAGGGAACTGTCTTCCATTAAGAACTTTCTGTAGAAACAATGTAATGGGATATTTTGTGATTGGGTTAGGGAACTGTCAATTAATGAATGGTATGATCTTTATTTATGATTGGTTTGTAGGGGTTGCCCCCCGCCCCACAATGTATTTCGCGCCACAGGTGATATAGTATATAAGAGGGGAGAGCACATGAGACTGTGTCGATCTTCTGGTGTAGCATTTGGGACTGTGCTGACCATCTGGAGGTGTCTATTTGCACGAGGCTGAAGGGCTTGAATGAGTAGACAAGGATCGGACCCGCTGTGTTGGTTAGGTATCGTATAGGTAGAGTGTTTGTGTTTGGAAAATAAAGGTAGTTGATCCAGTGCTTGACTCAGTGTTTTACTGAACCAGACTAACGGGGTGAGAATAGGACCGGAATTACACCAGCATCGCCAACCCTAAATTTAGTTTCACAGTAACATTCAAACCCATTTGTCCGTATGGGGTTTAAATGCGGGGTTGTTGCCGGCGGCTATGCGCCGGCGCACTGGTGCTTTGTACCCCGCTGCCGCGAGCTGGCCGGCAATGGCGCCGGCGTTCACTACGGGAGGAACACCGGCGCAAACAGCATGTTGGTGCCGGAACACCGTAAAAAGGTTATTTCGTACGGCGAATAGCATCGGCAATTCCTTGTAACTCAGGGCTAAAAATGAGTTAGCCACCCTGGAGAAGCTCTTCGTACATTGACTGAGAGAACAAAGTATCTGCAGAGAGGCTGCCTGACCCGTTGAGTTACACCGGCACTTTATGCCCTTCTGTCCAAAATCTTCTGACTGAAATGTTTCAGTCCAGTCAACATCCTGGTGAAACTCTTCTGTTCCCTCTCCCACATAATCATATGTGCAGTATAATGACCAAAACTGCACACAATACTATAGCCATATGTTTCTAACAACCCTCAGTAATCTATTAGGTAGATGAGTCAGAAAACATTGGGAATATCTGGGCAATTCTGGACTCATCCGATTAGAGATAGCCCATTTGTCTTATCCATTACCTCAACCCATCTCCACTTCACCCAGCAAATTAAAAACAATATTTCCTCTCCTTCCCAATTCTCCTGACAATTGTTTCTCCTGAAACTGTAACTGTTACTCTTTCCACAGATGCTGCCCGGTGCGTGGAGTTTTGTTATTATTCGTTAAACAGATCAGGTATTTTTTAACATTCAATAGTTTTGCAGTTTCAACATTATCGAAACCATCTTTTTTTTTTAAATTGCAGATGCATCTAATTTAAATTCCCCATCTGGTACATGAACTTATATCTTTGGATCATTTATTTCTGCCTCTAGCTATAATTCCAGTGATTTAAACAGGATGCCTTTGTATTCCATACAATACACCTTTTCTTAGGGATACTACTGCATCCATTCCCTCTGGAATTATATCCTCAAAATTAGTTCCTCATCTTCAAACAGTCTTTATGCTAGGGATGAATTCTCGATCTTCCAGTTTAGTTCCGTGCTGCCCTTGAAATTTTTTCAATCGGCATCTTCTCTGCAACTGCTACACTGTATTCTGCACTTTATTTATTTTTTGTTTTGCTTTACCCGATGTATCATATGATATCATTTGCCTGGATCGCATGTAAAGCAACATTTCTCACTGTTTCTCACTACACATGACAATAATAAACCCATACCAATATACTTAATTTAAAATATCAATAGACAATAGGTGCAGGAGTAGGCCATTCGTCCCTTCGAGCCAGCACCGCCATTCAATGTGATCATGGCTGATCTTCCACAATCAGTACCCCGTTCTTGTCCACTCTCCATATCCCTTAACTCCGCTATCCCTAGGAGCTTTAACTCTCTCTTGAACGCATCCAGAGAACCAACCTTGCATAGAATTGAAGATTGCGAACAGGTACATGAAGCTGAGGTTCACTGGGCCCCAGGCGAAGAATGCAAAGCCCCACGTCATTCCCAAGAGGAACGTCAAGCTGGTGACACTTCGGAGATTGCGCAGGATCTCCTCCCTCAGCTTACGGTTGCTCTTCTTCCCATTCCTTCCGCAGATCTGGATTAACACCACGACGAACATGGAGATGTTCATCAAGAAGAGGATCGCAAAGTAACAGACACAGGTCACGTAGAAAACCACCTCACCCTTGATCCAACAGCTGTAGGAGGAAATGAGAGGAAGCAGTTAGGATTTCATACCAACTACAAGACACACAAAGATGCCATTTGGCCCATCATGTTCATGCCTGCTCTCTACACAACATTTTGCCAGTCCCATTCCCTTAATTTACTCATAGACCTGCACTTATTCTCATTTACAAGTCCATCAACTCCCTTTTTTTTGATACTTTTGACACTAACCCACACTGCGAGGTATGTACAGCCGTAAAATACCCTACCAGTATGTCTTTGAGTTCCAGGAGGAAACCAGAGGTCTTGGAGAAAGGGCAACAAGGTCACAGCGAGAACACACAAATTCCATGCAGAGATCACCAGAGGACTCCGTTGTGAAGAGTTTCTGGACCTATGAGGCTGCATAACTAACTGCTGTTCCACTGTGCCACCACTATCCTACTCGAGATTAGTGAAGGAAATCATAAAGCTTTAACAGAATAAGGCTCTTAACCCATTGTGTTCTTGCCAGGCATGAATTGACTCAGTCTACTTCTTATTTTTTGAACCATACGATGCAGGGGGTGGAAGTTCAGCCACTGTTTCCATGCTGGTCAAAAAAAGAGCTCCCCAACTGAACCCTGCCTTCCTACGCTTTCAAACACACATTCAAGCACCTTTTAAATGTGATGAAGATAAATGTAACCACTAATCCTTTAAGACAATGGGTTCCACCCTCCCAACACTTTCCAGCTGAAGATTAGATTTTCCTTATCTCCCCATTAATTTTTCTTCCAATTATTTTAAATCCACATTCTTTGGTTTAGACGTCATTAAGCTAGAAAGAGCGCAGAAAAGATTTACAAGGACCATACCAGGACTCAAGGGACTGAGCTATGGGAGAGGTTGGACAGGCTGGGACTTTATTCCTTGGAACTTAAGAGGCCAAGCGGTGATCGTATAGCTGTGTATGAAAGCATGAGAGGAATAGATAGGGTGAATACACAGAGCTTTTCCCCCCTCAGAAATAGGGGGATCAAAAACTAGACATTAGACGATAGGTTTAGACGATTGGCCCTTTGAGCGAGCACCGCCATTCAATGTGATCATGGCTGAACATCCCCAATCAGTACCCCGTTCCTGCCTTCTCCCCATATCCCTTGACTCCGCTATCTTTAAGAGCCCTATCTAGCTCTCTCTTGAAAGTATCCAAAGAACCGGCCTCCATCACCGAGACAGAGAATTCCACAGACTCACAACTCTTTGTGTGAAAAAGTGTTTCCTCATCTCCGTTCCAAATGGCTTACCCCTTATTCTTAAACTGTGGCCCCTGGTTCTAGACTTCCCCAACATCGGGAACATGTTTCCTGCCTCTAGCATGTCTAAACCCTTAATAATCTTATATGTTTCAATAATTTTATTGAAATATAAATGTCAATAGATTTATGGTAAGAGGAGAAAGATTTAATAGAATCTGAGGAACAATCTTTTCATACAAGGTTAATTCCCGGGATGGCGGGACTGTCATATGCTGAGAGAATGGAGTGGCTGGGCTTGTACACTCTGGAGTTTAGCAGGATGAGAGTATATCTCATTGAGACATAAGTTTGTTATGGGCTTGTCAGAGGGCAGTGGAGGCCAAATCACTAGATGGATTTAAGAGAGAGTTGGATAGAGCTCTAGGGGCTAGTGGAGTCAAGGGATATGGGGAGAATGCAGGCACGGGTTATTGATAACAGATGATCAGCCATGATCACAATGAATGGCGGTGCTGGCTCGAAGGGCCGAATGACCTCCTCCTGCACCTATTTTTTATGTTTCTGTGTTTCATACAGAGAGTGGTACACATATGGAACGATCTGCCAGAGGAAGTGGTTGAATTATCATTTAAAAAGACATTTTGAATACAAAATGTTTAGAGACATATGGGTCAAATGTAGGCAAATGAAACCAGCTTAAATGAACATCTTGGTCAGAAGGGCCAAAGAGCCTTGACCGTGTGTTATGAATTTATGTCTCTACATTCTCTGCTTTTAGCTACAGATCCTTCCTCTTTACTGAGTTTATTTTCTCCAACATTTTTTGTTGAGATTTCATATTTCTTTTAAAAAAATTATTTCTTCTTAATTTTTTTATTAAGGATCGAATACTGTTCGTGCGATTAGCCAGTCAAGACACCGAAGTGTTTGCAGCCCTGGAGCAGAAGTATTGGCCACTGGTCAGGAAACCTGAATGTGTGAGTCACCCGTTGTGACTTCATTATTAACCTATAACCAAGTTCGGTTGAACTGCCTCTGCATTCTACCGTAACTAAGGTGATATTTTGCAAACAATAACAGTGATGCTGGAAGATAACTTGGGTGGCAGGATTACTAGGCTCTGACACTCAGTGATACACAGCAACAGAGTTATCCAGCTCACGGTTTAACCCTTGCACTCACTGCAAAATTCTCGGAGACTGCAGCTGCCTTAAATTCATCCGCTCCACCAGCTGTTCCTGGGGGAAACCTGAGCATCCAAGCTCCCCTCCTCCAGAACTGTCAGCAACTATATCTATTCCCAGATCTGTGACCATTGCCAGGAGCGCTGGGTTTTAGTGTGCAGTTGATTAATGAGGTTAATGGACTTGCCATGGAAGATTCATCGCCAGTCCCTTGAGCAATATTGCTCTCCAGACAATGCTGCAAACAGGTAAATTGATTATTCACTTCACATTTAACTTTGGAAGCTTGCACATTGACAGCCTGAGACATGGTAACCAATACACAACAGCATATAGTTAATAGGTTCATAACTTCATAATTCAAAGGAGCAGAATTAGGCCATTCGGCCCATCTAGTCTACTCCATCATTCAATCAAGGCTGATCTATCTTTCCCTCTCAATCCCATTCTCCTGCCTTCTCTTTATAACCTTGACACCCTTACTAGCCAAGAATCTGTCAATCTCCGCTTTAGAAATACCAAATTGCTTGGCCTCCACAACCATCTGCAGCAAAGAATTCCACAGATTCACCACCCACCAACTAAAGAAATTCCTCCTCCTCTCCTTTCTAAAGATACACCCTTTATTCTGAGACTGTTCTCTCTACATCCACTCATTCCCGGCCTTGCACTATTCGGTAGGTTTCATTGAGGTCCTCCCTCATACTTCTAAATTCCAGAGTGTACAGACCCAGTGCGGTCAAACATTCATCATACATTAACCCAAATCATCGCTGGGATCATTTGCGTAAACCTCCTCTGGACCCTCTCCGACAGTGAATACCCATCACCAGATATGGGGCCCAATTACTTCTATACAGCAGAACATAGAATATCACAGCTCAGAAACAGCCCTTCAGCCACTATGCCTGTGCCAAACAAGGCGGCTACTTAAATTAATTCTTCTCTGCTTATCCTTCCATTCTCAGCACAATAAAAGCCATCACTCCCAGTGGAAAAACCTGTCCTGCACATCTCCTTTAAATTATTCCCCCCTCACCTAAAAGCTGTGCCCTCTAGTATTTGACTCATCCACCCTGGGCAGGAGGTACTAACTGTCTACCCTATCTATGCCTCTTATAACATTATCTTCTGCATTTAGTTTATTTTCTCTTTCGCATTACCTGATGTACAGTATGATTTGCACACACAATAAAGTTTTTCTCTGTATCTTGGAACACGTGATCATAATAAACAATAACTTATAAAATGACACAAATTGCGGGAGTAACACCAACGAGTCAGGCAGTATCTCTGGAAGACATGGACAGGTGCCATTTTGGGTCAGAATCCTTCTTCAGACTGGGTTTCTATGTCGAGGGTACACAAAAGGCTGGAGAAACTCAGCGGGTGCAGCAGCATCTAATGAGCGAAGGAGATAGGCGACGTTTCGGGTCGAGACCCTTCTTCAGACTGGGTTTCTATGTCTTCCAGTTATGCACGTCTTCCAGAGATGCTGCCTGACCCACTGGGGTACTCCACTACTTTGTGTTTTTTTTTTGTAAATTAGCATCAGCAGTTCCTTGTGTCCACAACTTGCTCAATCATGGAAGGAAACTATCAGGCCAACAAGGAAAAGTTTCAAGAATATGCTCAAAGCTTGAGGAGTGCAGCATCCTCACTGACATCTGCAATCTCCGGCTCATCACTTTGACACCCTTGACTCCCTTGAACGTTTCCACTAGTGGGAGAGTCTAGCACCAGAGGGCACATTCTCGGAATAAAGTGTGTACCTTTAGAAAGGAGAGGAGGAGGAGGAATTTCTTTAGTTAGAGGGTGGTGAATTTGTGGAATTCTTTGCCACAGGTGGTTTTGGAGGCCAAGTAATTGGATATTTTTAAAGCGGAGATTGACAAATTCTTGGTTAGTAAGGGTGTCAAGGGTTATGAGGTCATGAGCTGAAAAGGATTATTTGGGATAGTATTGAGAGTCTCGAATCCATGCACTGGAAATTGGGGCAGCATAGTGGCGCAGCTGTAGAGTTGCTGCCTTACAGCGCCAGAGACTAGGGTTCAATCCTAACTATGGGTGCTGTCTTTATGGAGTTTGTACGGTCTCTCTGTGACCCCATGGGTTGCTCCTGCTTCCTCCCATACACCAAAGACATTGAGGTTTGTAGGTTAATTGGCCGGTAAAATTGTAAGTTGTCTCTAGTGTGTAGGATAGTGTTAAGGGCCTGTCCGACTTGCGTGTCCTTGGCATGCAAATGACTCGACCTCGTGGTCGCGTTGAGGCGCACGGGCATCGTATGGCCACGCGGGGCTGGTCCCACTGAGAAGCGCGGAGGGGTATATAATTGTGCGCGACATCGCGCGGGGCTTCTTTCAGACTGAAGAGTCTCGACACGAAACATCACCCATTCCTTCTCTCCAGAGATGATGCCGGTCTCACTGAGTTACTTCCACATTTAGTGTCTATCTTCAATTATCTTGGCCCCATTCTGGGTGTAGAAGTGGGGGCGGATCCGGACCGCAATGGCCGTGAGCCCCAGGCCGAGCTCGGCGATCGTTTGCCTGCTTCTGTTGCAGGTGAGACATTGTGTTGCGCCAGGGTCTTGGGCCTGTCCCACTTTGGCCGTCAGTTACGCAACAGGCCGTTGGCGCGCAAAGGTTTTGTTCACTACAAAAATTTTGGAGCCCCGAGCGATGTCGCGCACAACTACATACCCCTCCGCGCTTCTCAGTGGGAACAGCCCCGCGCGGTCATACGATGCTCGTGCGCCTCAACGCGACCACGAGGTCGAGTAATTCGCATGCCAAGGACACGCAAGTCGGAGAGGCCCTTAACACTATCCTACACACTAGAGACAACTTACAATTTTACAGAAGCCAATTAACCTACAAACCTCAATGTCTTTGGAGTGTGGGAGGAAGCAGGAGCAACCCATGGGGTCACAGAGAGACCGAACAAACTCCATAAAGACAGCACCCACAGTCAGGATTGAACCCTAGTCTCTGGCGCTGTAAGGCAGCAACTCTACAGCTGCGCCACTATGCTGCCCCAATCTCCAGTGCATGGATTTGAGACTCTCAATACTATCCCAAATAATCCTTTTCAGCTCATGACCTCATAACCCTTGACACCCTTACTAACCAAGAATCTGTCAACCTCCGCATTAAAAATATCCAATTACTTGGCCTCCAAAGCCATCTGTGGCAAAGAATTCCACAGATTCACCATCCTCTAATTAAAGAAATTCCTCCTCCTCTCCTTTCTAAAGGTACACCCTTTATTCTGAGACTGTGCCCTCTGTTGCTAGACTCTCCCACTAGTGGAAACATTCAAGGGAGTCAAGGCTGTCAAGGTCATGAGCCGGAGATTGCAGATGTCAGTGAGGATGCTGCACTCCTCAAGCTTTGAGCATATTCCTGATACTTTTCCTTGTTGGCCTGATAGTTTCCTTCCATGATTGAGCAAGTTGTGGACACAAGGAACTGCTGATGCTAATTTACAAAAATTAAAACACTAAGTAGTGGAGTACCCCAGTGGGTCAGGCAGCATCTCTGGAAGACGTGCATAACTGGAAGACATAGAAACCCAGTCTGAAGAAGGATTCTGACCCAAAATGACAGCTATCCATGTCTTCCAGAGATACTGCCTGACTCGTTGGTGTTACTCCCGCAATTTGCGTCATTTTATAAGTTATTGTTTATTATGATCACGTTTTCCAAGATACAGAGAAAAACTATTTTGTGTGCAAATCATACTGTACATGAGTGCATCAGGTAATGCGAAAGAGAAAATAAACTAAATGCAGAAGATAATGTTATAAGAGGCATAGATAGGGTAGACAGTTAGTACCTCCTGCCCAGGGTGGATGAGTCAAATACTAGAGGGCACAGCTTTTAGGTGAGGGGGGAATAATTTAAAGGAGATGTGCAGGACAGGTTTTTCCACTGGGAGTGATGGCTTTTATTGTGCTGAGAATGGAAGGATAAGCAGAGAAGAATTAATTTAAGTAGCCGCCTTGTTTGGCACAGGCATAGTGGGCTGAAGGGCTGTTTCTGAGCTGTGACATTCTATGTTCTGCTGTACAGAAGTAATTGGGCCCCATATCTGGTGACGGGTATTCGCTGTCGGAGAGGGTCCAGAGGAGGTTTACGCAAATGATCCCAGCGATGATTGGGTTAATGTATGATGAATGTTTGACCGCACTGGGCCTGTACACGCTGGAATTTAGAAGTATGAGGGAGGACCTCAGTGAAACCTACCGAATAGTGCAAGGCCGGGAATGAGTGGATGTAGAGAGAATGTTTCCACCAGTGGGAGAGTCTAGCACCAGAGAGCACAGTCTCAGAATAAAGGGTGTATCTTTAGAAAGGAGAGGAGGAGGAATTTCTTTAGTTGGTGGCTGGTGAATCTGTGGAATTCTTTGCTGCAGGTTGTGGAGGCCAAGCAATTTGGTATTTCTAAAGCGGAGATTGACAGATTCTTGGCTAGTAAGGGTGTCAAGGGTTATGAAGCGAAGGCAGGAGAATGGGATTGAGAGGGAAAGATAGATCAGCCTTGATTGAATGATGGAGTAGACTAGATGGGCCAAATGGCCTAATTCTGCTCTTTTGAATTATCTCTAAAGTATAAAGACCAAAGTAAATGTGCAGAGGCATAACGCGGAGGAAGGAATACACCACCTCATGAACAACACACAGTGTTAAACACCTCCTGACCCATTTGTGAAAGAGTTCCTGGTTCCCACATTGGCCTCACTGTGCCACCATAGACCCCACAGCAACAGGGTAGATGCAAGAACCCTCAACCCTGGGAGATAGCCTCAGAAGAAGAGGACAAACTCACAATTCGGAGCCACTGTCTATGTCGTCCTGGCCATACAGTTGTACCACGTAGAATCTCCTGTCGATTGAAAGGACGATTATCACCACCAGTGCAGGCAAGCCTGTGAACACACAACGGAAGGGAAATGTGAAGTCATAGAAACATACAGCACAGAAACAGGCCCATCATCCCATCACGTCCATGCCGATTAAGGATCCCCATCAAAGTTATTCCTAATTGACCATATTTGACCCACATCCCTCTAAACATTTCTATCTATATTCCTATCCAGATACCCATTAAATGTTTTTATTATAGCTGCCTCAATCACTTCCTTTAGCAGCTTGTTCCATTATGCACCAGCCTCTCTACGAAAATGTAGCAGGCAGTGAAGACAGTGACGTGAAGAAAGCAAATGGCATGTTGGCCTTCATAGTGAGAGAATTTGAGTATAGGAACAAGGAGGTCCTACTGCCATTTTACAGGGCTGTGGTGAGACCACACCTGGAGTATTGTGTGCAGTTTTGGTTTCCTAATTTGAGGAAGGACATTCTTGCTATTGAGGGAGTGCAGTGTAGGTTCACAAGGTTTATTCCCGGGATGGATGGACATACGATGAAAGAATGGATCGACTGGGCTTATCTTCACTGGAATTTAGGATGAGAGGGGATCTTATAGAAACATATAAAATTCTTAAGAGATTGAACCAGCTAGATGCAGGAAAAATGTTCCCAATGTTGGGGGAGTCCAGACCAGGGGTCACAGTTTGAGAATGAGAGGTAGGCCATTTAGAACTGAGATGAGGAAAAAAAATTGTCACTCAGAGTTGTGAATCTGTGGAATTCTCTGCCACAGAAGGCAGTGGAAGCCAATTTGCTGGATGTTTTCAAGAGCGAGTTAGATATAGCTCTCAGGGCTAATGGAATTAAGGGATCTGGGAGAAAGCAGGAATGGGGTACTGATTTAGGATGATCAACCATGATCATATGGAATGGTGGTGCTGACCGGTTTCTATGTTGCCCCTCAGGTTCGAACTAAATATTTTCCCTCTGACTTTAAACTTATGCTCTCTCGTTCTTGATTCACCTCCACTGGTGCAAAGACTCTGTGCATTCTTCCTAAAGGGGCTGTCCCACTGCGGTGACCTAATCCGCGAGTTCAGACGAGTTTGCCCTCGACTCATACTCGCAGCATGGTCGACACGAGGTCCTAGGAGGTCTTTGTAACTCTCCTTCATGCTGGAGACTAGTCCCCATGTACTCAAGGCCTCAGCTAGATCGTGGCACATTTTTCAACATGTTGAAAAATGCCCGCGAGTAAGCTATGGAAAAAATCGATATATTTTACTGGTAGGTTTAGTCGAGGTAGGTCGTAGTAGGTCGGCATGTTATTCGTAGGTAATCGAGGGTAGTCGAAGGTAATCAAAGGTAGTCGAAGGTAGTTGTAGATAGTCTTAAACCGTGTGGGATTACGTGTGGTGGTGGATGGCTGTCACTATGTGATAGTGTATGATGGTGTGCAATCGTGTGTGATAGTGTGAGATGGTGTGTGATTATGTGTGGTGGTGGGTGCTGACGTTTGATGGTGTGTCCCTGTGTGACAGTGTGATGGTGTGCAATGGGTTGCAATAGTGCGGTAAAGTGTGAAATGGTGTGGGATTATATGGAGGTGGATGCTGATAAGTGATAGTGTGTGATTGTGTGAAAGTGTGAGATATGTGAGGGTATGTGAAGGTGATTGATAATGTGATGGTCAGATGGTGTATGATGATGGTGTGTTATGATGTGTGATGGTGTGGATGGCATAGAATGGCATATGAGTGTGTGATGATGTGGATGACGATAGTAGTAAGCACAAGGTAGTGATTGTGGGAGATTTCAATTTTCCAAAAATAGACTGGGAAACACATTCTGTAAATGGGCTGGATGGTTTGGAGTTTGTAAAATGTGTGCAGGATAGTTTTTTGCAGCAGTACATAGAGGTATCGGCCAGAGAAGGAGCAGTGCTGGACCTCTTGTTAGGAAATGAGGCAGGTCAGGTGACGGAGGTATGCATTGGTGAGCACTTCGGGACCAGTGATCACAATACCATTAGTTTCAATATAATTATGGAGAGAGTCAGAACTGGACCTAGGGTGGAGATTTTTGATTGGAGAAAGGCTAACTTTGAGGGAATGCGTAAGGATTTAAAAGGAGTGAATTGGGACACTGTTTTATGGGAAGGATGTAGAAGAGAAATGGAGGACATTTAAAGGGGAAATTGTAAGAGTACAGAATCTTTATGTCCCTGTTAGGGTGAAAGGAAATAGTAAAAATTGGAAAGAGCCATGGTTTTCAAGGGAAATTGGACACTTGTTTCGAAAAAAGAGAGATATCTACAAATATTATAGGAGGTATGGAGTAAATGAGGTTCTAGAGGAGTATAAAGAATGTAAAAAGAATCTTAAGAAAGAAATTAGGAAGGCTAAAAGAAGATATGAGGTTGCTTTGGCAAGAAAGGTGAAAGTAAATCCAAAGGGTTTCTACAGCTATATTAATAGCAAAAGGATAACGAGGGATAAAATTGGACCATTAGAGAGACAGAATGGACAGCTATCTGCAGAGCCAAAAGAGATGGGGGAGATATTGAACAATTTCCTTTCTTCGGTATTCACCAAGGAGAAGGATATTGAACTATGTGAAGTAAGGAAAAAAAAGTAGAGTAGCTATGGAAACTATGAGATTCAAAGAGGAGGAAGTACTGACACTTTTGAAAAATATAAAAGTGGATAAATCTCCAGGTCCTGACAAGATATTCCCTAGGACACTGAGGGAAGTTAGTGTAGAAATAGCAGGAGCTATGACAGAAAAAATTCAAATGTCATTAGAAACGGGAATAGTGCCGGAGGATTGGCGTACTGCGCATGTTGTTCCATTGTTTAAAAAGGGTTCAAAGAATAAACCTAGCAATTATAGACCTGTTAGTTTGACGTCAGTGGTGGGTAAATTAATGGAAAGGATACTTAGAGATAATATATATAAGCATCTGGATAAACAGGGTCTGATCAGGAACAGTCAACATGGATTTGTGCTGGAAGGTCATGTTTGACAAACCTTCTTGAATTTTTTCTAGGGAAATTGATGAGGGTAAAGCAGTGGATGTTGTCTATATGGATTTCAGTAAGGCCTTTGACAAGGTTCCCCATGGAAGGTTGGTTCAGAAGGTTCAATCTTTGGGTGTTAATGGCGGAGTAGCAAGATGGATTCAACAGTGGCTGAAGGGGAGATGTCAGAGAGTAATGGTGAATGTTTGTTTGTCAGGTTGGAAGCCGGTGACCAGTGGGGTGCCTCAGGGATCTGTGTTGGGTCCACTGTTGTTTGTCATGTACATGAATGATCTGGATGATGGGGTGGAAAATTGGATAAGTAAGTATGCAGATGATACTAAGATAGGTGGTGTTATAGATAATGAAGTAGATTTTCAAAGTCTACAGAGAGATTTGGGCCATATGGAAAAGTGGGCTGAAAGATGGCAGATGGAGTTTAATGCTGATAAGTGTGAAGTGCTACATCTTGGCAGGACAAATCAAAATAGGACGTACATGGTAAATGGTAGGGAATTGAGGAAAGTTGTGGAACAGAGAGATCTAGGAATAACTGTGCATAGTTCCCTGAAGGTGGAATCACATGTAGATGGGGTGGTAAAGAAAGCCTTTGGTGTGCTGGCCTTTATAAATCAGAGCATTGAATATAGGAGCAGGGAAGTAATGTTAAAATTGTACAAGGCATTGGTGAGACCAATTCTGGAGTATGGTGTACAATTTTGGTCGCCTAATTATAGGAAGGATGTCAACAAAATAGAGAGAGTACAGAGGAGATTTACTAGAATGTTGCCAGGGTTCCAGCAACTATGTTACAGAGAAAGGTTGAGCAAGTTAGGTCTTTATTCTTTGGAGCGCAGAAGGTTAAGGGGGGACTTGATTGAGGTCTTTAAAATGATGAAAGTGATAGACAGAGTTGACGTGGCTAAGCTTTTCCCATTAAGGGTAGGGAAGATTCAAACAGGAGGGCATTACATGTGAATGAAGGGACGGAAGTTTAGGGGTAACGTGAGGGGGAACTTCTTTACTCAGAGGGTGGTGGCTGTGTGGAATGAGCTTCCAGCAGAAGTGGTGGAGGCAGGATCGATTTTAACATTTAAAAGTAAAATGGATAGGTATATGGACGGGAAGGGAATGGAGGGGTATGGTCTGAGTGCAGGTAGATGGGACTAGGGGAAAACAAATGGTTGGCACGGACTGGAAGGGCCGAGAGGGCCTGTTTCCGTGCTGTAATTGTTATATGGTTATATGATGTTCAATGGTGTGAGTTGGAGTGCAAGGGCGTTTCTTAAACAAGAATGGTGTTGAGGTCGTTTGATGATGGTGTGTGAGGGAGTTTGATAGTGAGTCAGGGTGTGATTAAAGTCTGTGATGGTGTGGCGCTGTGTGGTGGTTTGTGAGGGAGTGCGGGGATGTGGGAGGGTGTGATGGTGTATGATAATGGTGAGGTGCAATGGTGTGCAAAGGTGTTTAATGGTGTGATGGTATGTGATGATAGTGTGTGATGATGGTGTGTGTGTGTCTGATAGTGTGATAGTGTGTGGTGGTTTGTGAGGCGGCGAGAGGAAGTGTGAGCATGCGATGATGTATGATGATGGTGGGGGGTGGTGTGATAAGGGTGGGTGGTGCAATCTTGCCGCCACTTGTTAACAAAGGTCACACATTTGTTGAAAAACCCTTAGCGTCACTGCAGTGCATTCTGAAGATAGCACCTTGCATTCCTGTCCTTCTGCCTTCGATTTTAAGCCTTTTGAATATTTTTTGCAACTATTCATGAAGTTTGTTATGGTCATGTACATAAACTTCAAAATCTTTCAGCACCTCCACTGTATCTAGCATCTCACTATGCAGCAAATGCTTCCATCCTACTTTGTCATCCAAGTGGAGTCTAGACCTCAAAATCCATTAGCCATTGTTTTGAGTATTTGCTTCATCCAAGGACACTGCATTACATTTTACTACTTACTTTGCCTATTCTAGAAGCTTTGATAAAATTGATCCATATTTTCAAATCCTGCTATTTAAGAATTGTATAAAAATGGTGAAAAGTTGTGGCCCCGACAACATTTTGTGAAGATCAACATATGTTGCATCTTGCCCATTATCCCAAATCTCTGGTTAAACTCTCTCATGTATAAACATAATCTGAAATGCTGTTGTATTACTTATAAGAAGAACTAAGAAAAAATTGAAACAGGCAAAACAGACATAAGAATGAAAGAGGAATAAAAGAAACAGGTACAGCCCAAAAACAGGTAAACAGAGCAACAGGCAGAACAAAAGAACAGATGGAGTAGAAACAGGTGGGATAAAGAAACAGGTGAAACAGAGAATAGACAAAGCAAGAAACAGGTCAAAAGTGGGAAAGACTGAACAAGGGAACAAGGAAAACAGAGGAATGGGCAAAACAAAAGCAGAGGTAGTCTGAAAAAGGGTCTCGACCTGAAATGTCACCCATTTCTTCTCTCCAGAGATGCTGCCTGTCCTGCTGAGTAACTGTTTTTGTGTCTATCACAGTTTTTTGTGGCTATCTTCAGAATAAACAAAGAAACGGGCAGAACAGAGAAACCACTGTGACAAATGCTGTGATTCAAGGCAATCTTTGGTGGATTATCACAGCCCTATTATCCTGGAGGTGGGAGCACAATTCACTTTGTATTTCAGTCTCCTTCCTGACATGTGTTAACAGGTGGGAAGGTAATGGAACAGGCAGAAGATAGAAACAGGCGGAACAAAAACAGGAGTTAAAGAAACAGGCGTAAATGAGACACAAGCGAGACGGACTTACCCCAGCCGATGATGCAGAATTTGAGCATGTACTTTCTGATGTAGGTATTGAAGACCTTGACCAGGGCGATGTACATGTGAACTGCTTCGAGCCCCATCCAGGTGAAGGAAGCCAGCAGGAAGAAGTGAAGGAGAACCGCAACGGCAATGCACAGCCCAGCGATGTTGAACGATGCTAGCCAGCCGTTGATCAGGAAGATAAAGTTCAGGAAGAAGAGCGAAGTGCTGAGATTCATCAGGATCTTTGACGGGTAATCACGACGCAGTTTCCTGCAGGAGGCAAGGCGATGGTTAATTCACTTCTTACTGCGTTATCTCCTCCAGTCTACTCATGTTTGCTGTTAATGTTACTGTTCTTAACAGATCATAATTGTGATCATACAGTACCTTTAGATATCCTACATGAAACAAAGGCAGTAGGAAATGGGCAGATGTGTTTCCCCCGATACTCTGGCTTATTTTTAAAAGAGTTACAGCACGGAAACAGGCCCTTTTTCCACACAAAGTCCCTGCTGACCAAGTTCCCCGCACATTAACACTACCCTACACACACTACGGACAATATTACATTTATACCAAGCCAATAAACCTACAAATCTGTACTCTTTGGATTGTGGGACCAAACCAAAGAGCTCGGAGAAAATCCTCACAGGGCGTGGGGAAAACGTACAAACTCTGTGCAGACAAGCACCCGTAGACAGGATCAAACACGGGTCTCTGGCGCTGTGAGGCAGTAGCTATACTGCTGTGCCACCATGCTTCCCGCTTCTTCCCACATTCCAAAGAAATGCCAGTAGATTGGTTAAACGCCACTGTAAATGCCCCCTAGTGTAGGTGGGTGGTGGGACATTTGGATACTGGTGGCAATTGATGGGTTGGTGAGCATATGGCAGAGAGAACTAGTTGCAAGGGAATATGTGAGGAGGTGGGACTGATGGGATGGAGCCGAGAGCTGGCATTGATACAATGGTCTGAATGGGCTCCCACTGTTTTATAAGAATTAAAAAAACAGAAATTATTTGGCCCTCATGCCTCTCCCACCAGTCAGTGAGATCACAGCAGACTAACAGAAATAGAGAAACATAGAAAATAGGTGCAGGAGGCCGCCATTCGGCCCTTCGAGCCAGCACCGCCATTCATTGTGATCATGGCTGATCGTCCGCTATCAATAACCCGTGCCTGCCTTCTCCCCATATCCCTTGACTCCACTAGCCCTTAGAGCTCTATCCAACTCTCTCTTAAATTCATCCAGTGATTTGGCCTCCACTGCCCTCTGTGGCAGGGAATTCCATAAATTCACAACTCTCTGGGTAAAAAAGTTTTTTCTCACCTCAGTCTTAAATGACCTCCCCTTTATTCTAAGGCTGTGGCCCCTGGTTCTGGACTCACCCAACATTGGGAACATTTTTCCTGCATCTAGCTTGTCCAGTCCTTTTATAATTTTATATGTTTCGATAAGATCCCCCTCATCCTTCTAAACTCCAGTGAATATAAGCCTAGTCTTTTCAATCTTTCCTCATATGACAGTCCCGCCATCCCAGGGATCAATCTCGTGAACCTACGCTGCACTGCCTCAATCACAAGGATGTCCTTCCTCAAATTAGGAGACCAAAACTGTACACAATACTCCAGAGGAGTAGAGTTTTTTCACAGTCTGAAGAAGGGTCTCGACCCGAAACGTCGCCCATCTCCTTCGCTCCTTAGATGCTGCTGCACCCGCTGAGTTTCTCCAGCCTTTTGTGTACCCACAATACTCCAGATGTGGTCTCACCAGAGCCCTATACAACTGCAGAAGAACCTCTTTACTCCTGTACTGAAATCCTCTTGTTATGAAGGCCAACATTCCATTAGCTTTCTTCACTGCCTGCTGTACCTGCACGCCAACTTTCAGTGACTGGTGTACAAGGACACCCAGGTCTCGCTGTACCTCCCCCTTACCTAACCTAACCCCATTGAGATAATAATCTGCCCCCTTGTTTTTGCCGCCAAAGTGGATAACCTCACATTTATCTATATTATACTGCATCTGCCACGCATCTGCCCACTCACTCAGCCTGTCCAGGTCCCCCTGCAACCTCCTAACATCCTCTTCACAATTCACACTGCCACCCAGCTTAGTGCCATGTAAATCATTAATATATATGGTAAACAGTTGCGGCCCCAACACCGAGCCTTGTGGCACTCCACTCGCCACTACCTGCCATTCTGAAAAAGACCCGTTCACTCCTACTCTTTGCTTCCAGTCTGCCAACCAATTTTATATCCATGTCAACACCCTACCCCCAATACCATGTGCTCTAATTTTAGTCTCCAGTCTCCCGAGCGGGACCTTATCAAAGGTCTAGATATACTAGATGCACTGGCACCCCTTCATCCATTTTACTTGTCACATCCTCAAAAAATTCCAGAAGATTAGTCAAGCTCAAAAAATTCCAGAAGATTAGTAATATGGACCATGATCTCACTGAAATAGTTGGACGCACACAGGCATGGCACAGCCACACACAAACAATCATAACCGCATGTGCACACACTAGCGCGCACACAGAAACATTAATATACACACACAGACAATTTAGTTTAGTTTAGAGATACAGCATGGAAACAGACAATTCGGCCCACCTGGTCCACGCCAAACAGCGATCCCCGCACATTAACACTATCCTACACACACTAGGAACAATTTTTACATTTACCTAGCCAATTTACCTATAAACCTGTACGTCTTTGGACAGTTATTAATTCTCACATAGATGGACAGGAAGATGTGTACACATATACGTTTACACACATACAAACAGGCACATACACACACAGGTACAGTTACACAGTGCTTTTTAGTGACAGTACATCCGGTATGGTATACCAACGCATCTAAACGGTTGAAAACTAGATGTTTGTACAGCAATCAATAGTGCTGAGTGAACTATTTCAGGCTTATCCGGCACCTTTATGTCTACAATAAAACCACTGCAGATACAGATTTTATTTTTGCCATGGACACCAGGTGGAATGAAAGGGTTTTGTACACATGAAGCTCATAGAGTAAACCGTATACGTACAGCTATAATAAATATGACATTAAGTGCAAGGCCGAGTATAAAACAGCAGAATGGTGCAAGAATGGTGCAATGTCGTGCAAAAGCCGAGTGGTGCAAAATATAATTAAAGTAGTGAAAGAAGTAATTGGTTCAGAAGTCTGATCACCGTGGGGAAGAAGCTGTTCTTAAGTCTGGATGTCTGAGCTTTATCATGTATCTTCTCCCAGAAGGTAGACGAGAGGTATAAGAGAGACAAGGAAATAGCAAGGCATCCTTGGTGATACCTCCAGCCTTCCTGATGTGATACGGTACGATATGATACAATGGAACCTTTAACAGTCAAAGGTCAGTTTATTGTTACGTGTACCATTTAAGGTAGAGCGAAACTCGAATTATAAAACACAAGATACATAAAACATGAAATTAAAGTGACGAGTGGAACGTCCAGGCTTTGGGATGTGCAAAGATTGTGGAGGGGGAGGGGGAAGGGGAGTCAGTCTACCCCACGATAGAAGGGGGAGGAGTTGTACAGTTTGATAGCCATAGGAAAAAAAGGATCTCCTGTTGCTATCTACACTATGAAGATGGACTAGATGGAAGGAAATGACGAGCCTGTGAAGGACGGGGATAGACATTCAGATAGACAGTCACACAAAATGCACACACACACACACACAGTAGCATCCCTACTGATCCAAGCCGGTGACACTGGAGAGGACGAGACAGACAAGCTTCCAATGGTCAGTGCCTCTCCATCCCTTACCTCAGCAAAGTTTCCCATGGTTTCACCTTCACCCCTCCCCCACCATTATCACTACATCAGGGGAAGCTTTCT
Organism: Okamejei kenojei; assembly: GCA_035221665.1. NCBI lineage: Eukaryota > Metazoa > Chordata > Chondrichthyes > Rajiformes > Rajidae > Okamejei > Okamejei kenojei. The sequence continues at coordinate 27,788,729 of CM069138.1, forward strand.
AAATATTATCTCAGCATATGGCGAGTTCATCTATGAAGAACAGGTAGAAGAAAAGGTGGCTGTCCACATCCTCTGACCCCCTTCCTTACACTGACCCAAGCCCAACTGTGTCACAGTGTCCCAATCTACCAAAGTCGAGTTTCACTCACTCAAACGCCACGTATGTGAGAAGGGTTGTTGCCGAGAAGATGGCTGAGATCCCACATCCTATGTGAGTAATGAAGGTCAGGATCTTCGTATTAACCGCATCGATCTTTTGAGCCGTCCCTGAGATGTCCTGCAGGAGGATGAAACCAATGATACATAAAATAATAATAATAATAATAATAACTTTATTAAGGACTCAAGGTCCAGACAAGGGGCAATATTACATTAAAAAAATGCATTGCATCTCAAATATCATAAATATATATAAAATCATGGTAAATCATATAAATACATCATAATTTATATATTAAAAAAAAAAACCACAATACTTAAGTTAAAAATCCAGAGTAAAAAATGATCAATGTCGTACAACGAGACAACGATACCAGTGTCTCCACAACTGGGATTCGTAGCGTGTAGTGCTAACCCTTATGTTTGTCAAGGCCACAATAAGCTCATTTTTAGAGTCATTTATCCTGCAAATGAATTTATACATGTGTTGTCTTAGGATAGCTTCTAGAGTACTGACTCCTGCAGACACAAACATATTACTGGCACTACACCATCTTATGAGCCATAAAGAATAACTACAGACGGTAATTAGGCTGACACCCTGCCCTCTTTCTACAGGTGAAAGTGCAGATGGGAACTAGCGCAGTAAAGAGGGGGTGATACTTGAACAAAGAATGTATATCATGACATTGAACAGTGACTCCACACAGAGTGTAGAGAGAAGAAAAGCCATTCTTCCAGCTGACCAATTCTTAATTTGAAAGAAGGAAATGCTTGTGCAGATAACTCGTTATATTGGACTATAGGGAGGGGCGTTGTGATATGTTGTCCATTATTGCTGATTATCTGCTATAACCAAACAAGGGATTCGCTGAAACCACCGAATCTCCATGAAATTAGTTGTTTGCTAAATTTCAACTTTTGCTACTGTGAGCTAAAAATATTAAAGGGTGTTTGTTATATTGTTTAATCGAGTATCGTTGCACGAGTGATGGTCAAAGCAGTTGCTTGTCAATTTCAAAGTTGTCTATAGTGTTTTTAAAGAGACAGTGGTGTCTGATTACCACTATACCCAAAATCCATTCTAAACAGGTCCGGAACAATGAGATTTAATGGAATTTTAAGTACAATTTCTAGACAACCCAACAGCTAGTGAATTACGGTTCATATTTTCATTTTTCTTTGCAACTTGAAAGGAGGCTATTTGGCTAATTGAGTTCATCGGGAAGGATGTGATTACATTGCAGAGAGTACAGAGGAAACTCACGATGCTAACTGGATTGAAGGACTTTTGTTATTGGAAAGATTGGATAGGCTTGTTTACCAAGGAGCAAATGTGGCTACATTTTACCTGATAAAGGTATGTCAGATTATAAGAGGCATAGATAGAGTAGATGGTCATAATCTTTTTGGTAATGGTATCAGGAACAAAAGGACATAGCAATGAGGTGGGAGGAAGGAGTTTTAAAGGTAATTTGAGGGAAAGGTTTTGTTTTAACGTAGAGAGTGGTTGATGGCAGGAATGCACTTCCAAAGGAAATGGTGGAATCAAACACAATCATTACATTCTGGAAGTATTTTGAATGGCACTTAAATAGGCAAAACTGGAGAGAAGGAACAGGTGTTGTTTCAGGTTGACACTCTTCTGAAGAAGTGTCTTGACCCGAAATGTCACACATTCCTTCCCTCCAGAGATGCGGCCAGTCCCGCTGAATTACTCCAGCATTTTATGTCCATCTTCGGTGTGAACCAGCATCTGCAGTTCCTTCCTACCCACTTAAATGGGCAAGGCAGCTTCAGAAAGGTCAGTTTCAAGAATTTGTTAACAGCGAGAAGAAGTTTTGGGGTTAAGGTTTGAGAAAAACAAAATTCGCGCAAACTATGAAGTTGCGGATTTTGGATCAAGACACAACTCAGGACTTGACCGCCCAAATAGCCAATCAAAGAATCACTGTTTAGTTGCTCATTTAGCTTACTCTGATTGTTCCATTGTCCTGCGGTATCTGGCATCCCTCGACATAAAAAGAGATACTTACCAGCAGTATTCCAAAGTGCGTGAGGTGGTTGCACAGGCAGATGGTTTCATTGGCGTTGGATCTTGTATCAGCCCAACATCCTTGACTGTTCCAGCCACCACTGCCGTCTGCCAAAGGAGGAGTTAAAAGTTGTGGAAATGGTACAAAATTCCTGGGCTCGAGCAGCCTTCATGGAGGAAGGACGTTTCCCTCGGTGAGGATTGCAGTTATGGAATAAGGGATAGGACTGAGATGGTGAGAAATATCCTCACTCTGGGATGGCAAACATCTCTACCACAGAAGGCAGTGGAGGGCGTCAATGACTACATTGAAGAAGGAGCTGATGGTGGTGAATCTGTGTTCTTTGCCACAGAAGGCTGTGGAGGCCAAGTCAATGGATATTTTTAAGGCAGAGATAGACAGTTTCTTGATTAGTACGTGTGTCAGGGGTTATGAGGAGAAAGCAGGAGAATGGAGAGATAGATCAGCCGTGATTGAATGGTGGAGTAGACAATGGGCCAAATGGCCTAATTCTGCTTCGATCACAGTAATTTATGAACATGAGATGGATACATTCTGAGGCGCAAAAAGAGTTGAGGGAAATGTAGTAAGGAGTATGGATCAGACATAATCAAGTTGGATCATGGGACGGGATCCCTGAAGAAGGGTCTCGAATAGATGCTGCTGCACCCGCTGAGTTTCTCCAGCTTTTTGTGTACCCGCACTGAATAGACTGTTGTTCTATGTTACTGTGATCCTGCATCAGAAGGTGTCAGAAGATGGTTTAATCCCACACCACCACTGGAACCTATATGGCATATTGTGTGTAGTTATGACTGTCTCATAACAGCTTCTTCCCCAATGTTTACAGCCTTCAGAATATCAGCTAATCCATTTATCAATAAACCATCCTCTCAGTGTTTACAGACCTCAAATGTCATTAGGACCATGGCTGTTGAGTGCACCATAAGTGGAGGGGAGCACATGACCTAAATGGACAAGTTGGGCTGAAGGGGTAGGGTTGCTGCCACACGGCACCAGAGACCCGGGTTTGATCCTGACTATGGGTGCTATCTGTACGGCGTTTATATGTTCTCCCTATGACCGTGTGGATTTTCCCCGGGTGGTCAGTTTTTCTCCTGCACTCCAAAGGCGTACAGGTTTGTAGGTTAATGGGTTCGGTAAAGATAGTAAATTGTCCATAGTGTGTAGGATAGTGCTATTGTACGGGGATCGCTGTTGGCGCAGACTGGATGGGCCGAAGGGCCTGTTTCCACTTTGTAACTCTAAACAAAACTAACATGGATTTGCATCTGCAGTGCTAAAGAGACCATAATCTTAATTCAGGACAGTTGCTTATTAAAACAATGAAAAACACTTACTGTTCAGTGTGAAATCCCAGAAGGCACAGATTGGTTTAAACACCTTCTGTTAAAGAAACAAGAATTCAGAGGCAAGTTTCCACTTATTTACAGTGTTGAAAAGAACATTAAACTTGCATTAATGTGGTATCTTTTCCAAGAGTATAAACAGCAAGTAAAGTATAGGCTTTTGGATGTGGAGAGGATGTTTCCATTAATGGAAGAGTCTCGAACTAGAGGTTATTGCCTCAGAATTAAAGGATGTTCTTTTAGGAAGATGAGGAGAAATTTCTTTAGTCAGAGGGTGGTGAATCTGTGGAATCCTTTGCCACAGAAGACTGTAGAGGCCAAGTCAGCGGATATTTTTAAGGCATAGATTCTTGATTAGTACCGGTGTCAGAGGCTATGGGGAGAAGGCAGGAGAATGGGGTTAGGAGGGGTAGATAGATCGGCCATGATTGAATGGTGAAATAGACTTGATGGACTGAATAGCCTAATTCTGCTCCTATTCCTTATGACCGTATGACGGAGGGCCTGGCAGATGTTTCCAATGGCACGGGAGTCTCATCGGGAGTGGACATTTTATTTTTTATAAAGAAACGATCGTATAAAGCAGAGGTGTGTTGGACCACATTGCAGTGGGCCATGAATCTGGAATTCTCTACCCCAGAGGGTTGTGGAAGCTTAATCGCTGGTTATTTAAAGAGGAAGCTGATAAGTAATAATAATAATAACTTTATTACGGACTCAAGGTCCATACAAGGGGCAGCATTACATTAAAAATGCATTGCATCTCAAATATCATAAATATATATAAAATCATGGTAAATCACATAAAAACATCATAACTTATATATTTTTTTTAAAACCCACAATACTTAAGTTAAAAATCCAAAGTAAAAAATGATCAATGTCGTACAACGAGACAACGATACCAGTGTCTCCACAGCTGGGATTCGTAGTGTGTAGTGCTAACCCTTGTTTGTCAAGGCCACAATAAGCACATTTTTAGAATCATTTATCCTGCAAATGAATTTATACATGTGGTGTCTTAGGATAGCTTCTAGAGTACTGACTCCTGCAGCCACAAACATATTACTGGCACTACACCATCTTGGTTGCCTTAGCAGTGTTCTCATGGCATTGTTATATGCAACCTTTAGTCTCTGCATACTTGTCTTTAAATAGTTCGACCACAGGTGCGCAGTGTAGAGGGGTGTGCAGTATGCTCTAAATAGCGACATCTTCACCACATCTGCACACGCACCAAATTTACGCAAGAGGATATTCGCCTGTATATACAGCATGCGTCGTTGCCTATAAATATCCTCATCATCTGTCATTTGTTCTGTAATAATATGCCCTAGATATTTTATCTTATTACAGACATTAAGATTGTTGTCAGACAATTTAAAATCAGGATATTTTAGGCTTTTATCCTCTTTGGTTCTACAGACCATACTAGCATTATAGCACTCTTACTAGCATTATATTTAATGTCATGTTCCACAACCATACACGGAACATGCAGTAAGGAGCTGCTGGAGACCAGCGCTAGATGGACTAAAGACCACAAGATCATCTGCATACATAATATGGTTCACTAAAATATTACCAATCACGCACCCAGTGTTACAGGCTTTCAATTGTTTAGACAGATCATCAATATATAGATTAAAAAGGACTGGGGATAAAATTCCCCTTGTCTAACACCATTGCTAACTCCAAATGGGGCTGAGACCCTATTGCCCCATTTTATTTGCATAGTCTGGTGGGCATACCAGTAGGCCAGTATTCTCACAATGTATTTAGGCACCCCTCTTTGACGCATTTTACCAAACAGCTTTCTGTGATTAACACGGTCAAAGGCTTTGGAAGCATCAATAAAGCACATAAGGATTGAGGAGTTTTTACCTCTATATTTGTTTACAATCTCCTTTAGGGCATATATGCATAAGTCAGTGCCATGTTTAGCTTTAAAGCCAAACTGGTTATCTGTGGAGTTAACAAACTCATGTATTCTATCCAGCAGAACTCTTTCTAATACTTTTGACAATATGCTGGCTAAAGCTATGGGCCTGTAATTATTTAAACTGCCTACTTTACCGGCTTTGTCCTTAATAACCGGCACTAACAGGACAGACAACATTGAGTCTGGTAACATGCCATGAATCATAAAGCCAGTAAAACAAATAGCTAGGAGAGGAGCTATCCTCATACTCGCATACTTAAGATGTTCAGCAGAGATATGATCCAAGCCTCTTGCTTTGTTGTTGGACAGCTTGTTCATGGCATGATACACCTCATGTGACATAATCACCATTGAGTCATTACTCTCAATATTGTCCACCCTATACAAGTCACCTTGGACACAGTTGAATAAAGTGCTATAATGTTGTCGCCATAACTCCGCGATATTAGCCGTTCCGGAGATTCCATCTACAGTACAGGGTAGAGATGTTTTGCAACTGCTAAGAGCTCTCACTTCCTTCCAAAAATCTGTAGCATTGTTACTTAGCAGCTTCTTAGCCATGGAATCAGCCCTCATAGCTTGCTCATTTTTACAGATGAAGCGAACAGCATACTTATACCTTGCATTAGTGAGCTTCTTGTGCTCAAACACAGGCCCCTGTCTGGGTCTACCTGCCATAGCCCATGCTTTGGTGGCTTCACGGGCTTCAGTATGATACTCAGCTACATACTTATTCCAGCCAGGTCTGATGTTATGTGTCTTATTTTTATGCTTGCAGTAGGGCTTACTGCCTACATATAAGGCGCTTACTATATCATTATACATGGAGCAGATCTCTCCTATGCTTCATATCTTTACAGTTAACATTACTACATATTATTGCATCTTTAGGTAGATGAATATTGCTTAAGGATTTATCCGTATGAGCATAATAGGCTAGGATGTCTTCCTTTGTAAGCGTTGGCCAGTCCAGTTTTTCTGTATTAAGGCTATTTCTATCTCTGGATACCACAGGTATGTGTTCAACATTTATTGTCATAGCAACAGGTATATGATCAGTCATTACTGCCCCGTACAGAATACTCATACACCCCAATGAGGCATGTGCATCAGTCGTACTAATACAGTTGTCCAGCCATGATGTGGTGTGCCAGGCCTCACTAATATAAGTATAGCTATCTGTAGGTAAAAGCACTTTGCTTGACAATATTAAAGTATTATCTTGACAGAACTGAGCCATATGATTGGCAAATAATGAGTTCCTATCTGAGATATCTGCATTCATATCCCCAATGACATATACACTACAATAATTATTGTTTTGAATGAAAGAATAGATATAAGCAAGTCTATTTAAATATTCATGCTCATTCTGATGGCATTCATAGGCAGAGATGCCAACCCTAAATTTAGTTCACAGTAACATTCAACCCATTTGTCCGTAACAAATGGGGTTAAATGCATTTCTCTCCGTAACATACTCACTTGGGGCAGTTGCCGGCGGCTATGCACCTGCGCACTGGTGCAGATCAGCGGGCTGCCGGCGGGCGGGTGCGGCACATGCGCACTTGGCAAGGTTGCCGGCGGGTCTGCGCCTGCGCACTGGGTGGGGGTGGGGGGGAGGCCCGGTCATGGGGCTGCCGCGAGCGGCCGGCTGGCGGCAAGAAAGTGCCGCTGATCGCGCGGGCCGGCGCCGCCCGGGCTCTGGGCCGGGCGTGGCGTGGCTCGAAATGGCGCCAGGCCCGGCAACCCTCCCCCACTGCGCACGCGTGGCCACTGGGGCCCGGCGACCCTCCCCAACTGCGCAGGCGCGGACACTAGGGCCCGGCAAAGTGCCGCTGATCGCGCGGGCCGGCAAACCGGGGACACATGGCGCCGGCGTTCACCACGGGAGGAACACCGGCGCGGCGGTGTTCCGTAACAGCATGTTTGGCTGCCGGAACACCGTAAAAAGGTTATTTCGCCGGGACAAAATACGGCGAATCCGGGACACTTGGCATCTCTGCATAGGGTGTATATACATTCAGGATAACAAATTCCTTGTTGTTGTGAATAAAGTGTATGGCAATGCACCAGTCAACATCAAGCTGAATCACATTTACTGATGAGTCAAGCTTCTTGGTCCATAGAATGGACACACCACCTGGCATCCTACCTCTGACTATTCCCATGCCAAGGTCAGTTGTAGACTCCCCAGCCCCATGAAAGTTGGCATTGAGAGAATTGAGTTTGTCCAAGTCTTGCTTCGCTAAGAATGTCTCTTGCATACATAGTATGTCACAGTTCTCCAGGAGGTTGTCAACAACTGAGCGGCGAGCTTTATCCCCTACGCTCTGGCCCAAAAGCAGGTCACGACAATTGTACTCTTGTTTTTGAAAAGGTCAGGGAAAGGTCAGATTAGTGTTTGAAAGGTCAGGGAATTGAGGGCCACCGGGGAATTGAGGGCCACGGGGAACTGGGATGGAAGAGAAGTTCAGACCAGCATAGATCACCCAATGATCATATCAAATGGCGGGGCGGGCTTGAGGGGCTGAGTAGCCTACTCCTGCTTTCTTCCATGGGATAATAATTCCACACAACAAGTTCCCAAACAACACAATATGATAATAACCTAATATTGGTTGATGGATGTGACAATGGGCCACTGCCCTGTCTTCAGTGAACTCAGTTAGTAAAGTTACATCTGGAAACCTGACAATATTAACAACAGGAACGTTACTCAAGAAAATATTGGTATAAGACCATTCTGCCCCACAAGCCTGCCCTGCCCTACAATATGATAATGGCTGATCTATGTTGGCCTCAATTCCTCTTCTGAGTAAGTTCCTGGTAACCTTCTATTTAGTCTTTCAGAGTGACCTTAGTATAGTATCAGTTGCAAGGCCAGTGCTGGACAAATGTAAGACCAAGATTGGGAGCAGCCTGCTCCACAATCTGTGAGTTGCCAGGGGCAGTGATGAATGCATTAGACTGAAAAGAGTATTTATGAAGAAGGGTCTCGACCCGAAACGTCACCCATTCCTTCTCTCCAGAGATGCTGCCTGTCCCGCTGAGTTACTCCAGCATTTTGTGTCTACCTTTGATTTAAACCAGCATTTGCAGTTCTTTCTTACACAAAGAGTATTTATGATGTCCTTTATTCCAAGCCTGAGCAAATCTCTGAATAACCAGCATTGGAATTCAGCAGGGAGTCTGAGGAAGAATTTAAGCTTGCCTGATTTTGGAGAACATCTTCAATGTAATAGTTTTTTAAGATGATATTTTTTCCAAGGAAGGTGTCCCCTTGCATTTCAGAGAGGGAATACTCTAGCTTGGTGAGGACGTTTTCTTTTAAGTATTGAGGGTCAGGGAAGTCATTTGAGGTCACGAGAGAAGCATTGAGGGGCGGCAACTCAATGGACAGTACAAGAAAGAGTGATCTGCAAAGTCTCAGACAAGCTGGGAATTCTGGAGAAAAAGAGATTAAAAAGGTTGAAAAGTGACAACTTTACAAGATTGTGCACATGGGGAGCAGGCCTGAGGATTTAAAGCTCAGCCCTGGCACAAATGCCCCAAAAGTGCAGACAATTATATAATCCAGCAGAACTCAGCCTGGAAATTTTTTTTGTAAAATATTTTTATTATAAGTAAATACATATTAAGAAGGAATAACATAAAATCTAAAGGAAACATACTATTCATCACATACATTCTTAATATTTTTAAAGTTTACAGTCATTCTTATTTATAGTTCTATACTTTTTATTATTTTATAACAGAAAGATAGTAAAGAGAAATAATAAAAAGAAATAAAATAGAAGTAGAAAATCGATAAAATGAGTGGAGTATAAAGCAAGATATTCTTAATTGGAGATATATCCGTGGTCTATTGTATATAGTTCTTCATCTATTCCTTCATTCAGGCTTCAGTCAGGCCCTCGAACCGGACCACCTTGACCCTTTAAGTATTCAATAAATGGAGACCATATTCCTCTGAATTGATCTAGCTTGTCCAAAAGGACCAGTCTTAATCTTTCCGAATGAAGTGTCTCCGACATTTCTGTAATCCACATTTTGATTGTGGGGGATGTAGGACCTTTCCAAAATCTTAGTATTAGTTTTTTACCAGTTATTAAACTATAACCAATAAAAATTATTTGCTGTGTTGTTAGTAATTGATCCGTTTCTAACATTCCTAATATGATTAATTTTGAGTCTGGAGTCAGATTTGCATTAACTACCTCCGAGATTATCTTAAAAATTAAGATCGGCCTGGAAATTTTGAAGACACAAAGAAATACTGGTTGACAGGACAAAAATGCTGGAGTAACTCAGTGAGTCAGGCAGCTTCTTTGGAGGACATGGATAGGTGGCATTTCGAGTTGAGACCGTTCTTCAGACTGAGACTGAAAATTTTGAAATTACGTTTTGCAGCACTGCCAATGACCTACATATGGCAGAGAAGAGCTGTGTCACTTGATGTTTGACTGCAGTGACACCCACTGATGGTTCCTGGTATTGAATAATCAGACAAACAATGATGGCTCATTGGGCTAAGTCAGGATGGAGAAGATTGAATTTCCGATTACCAGGTGGGTGAAGACTGGTTACTGAATAACCAGGCTGGTGACAGCTGGCTTGCCTAACAAACAGGTGACTCAAGAGACTGAAGATGCTGCAATCTTGAGCAATAAAAAGTATTAGATTAACTCAATGGGTCAGGCAGTATCTGTGGAGGGAAATGGACAGGCAATGTTTCAGGTCTGGACCATGCACCAGGACTATTTAAAAATAAGGGGAAACTCACTTAACAACAGCAATGTGCTTTCTTTCTCAATTTTTGGAACTCGCGTTGTCACAGGGCAGTGGAAACAAAGTCCTGAATATTTTTAAGGCAGAGGTAAGGAGATTTTTTAAATTTTAGAGCTGTACAGAACAGAAACAGGCCCTTCGGCCCAATTCAGTCATGCTGACCAAGTTGCCAAAGTGGCCTAGTTCCACTTGCCTGCGTTGGCCCATAACTCTTCCAACCCTTCCAGGTAACCATCAAAGTGTTTCAAATGTTTATTACAAGTAATTGTACTCGTCTCCACACCTTGTTCCATGTACCCACTGCCTTCTGTGTGGAAAAGTTGCTCCTCAGGATTCTTTTAAATCTATCCCCTCGCACCTTAAACCTTACGCCCTCTAGTTCTTGATTCCCAACCCTAGGAGAAAAAAAAAGGCTTGTGCAAGTCACCTGACCCTCTCCATGCTCTTCATGTTTTTTTAAACCTCTGTTAGGTTGTCTTTTAGCCTCTTTCACTGCAGGGAAAATGGTCCAGCTTATCCAGCCTCTCCTGAAAACTCAAGCCCTCCAATCCTGGTAACATTCTCACAAATCTTTATTTGCACCATTTCCAGTTTAATGACCTCCTTCCTACATCTGAGCTGCTCTTCATAAGCAAGAAAGTTAAAAGTAAATAGCAGTAGATGGGCATTGCGAAATTATGGTTACAATCAGGTCAGTCATAATTTGATTAAATAGCAGTACACGTGAGGGAGGCTAAATAGCGTGCTCCTGCTCTGAAGGCAAGTGTTCAAAAGGAATCTGGATACACACTTCAAACACCGCTGAAGGAGCCTGGGGAGTGGGAGTAGCAGGAGATTATTTGAGTGTACGACAGGCTCCACTGTGCTAGAGTGTGATGTATTAACACCTACAGCAGGTGAGGAGAAACATTACACACACACACACACACAAACAGAATGAAGATTGACAAGACTAATATCTCAGGAATGCAAGGCACAGCCTGTAACAAGTATCACTGCCAGAGGCGGCTCATACCTGAGGGTTCCTGTGACTGATCCGGATCCTGACAGGTTTGGAGAGGTTAGTGATGGCTATATTACCCACGCTGCTGGCCACCACAAAGCTCTGAAGATCGAATCCTTGCGGGTCCTGACAAAGTAGACAAGTCCCAGTTAAATAGCCAGTGTGATGCAGTGTCATCGGGTGCGTTCCTGGAGTGCTCCAGGCCGGGTCAGATAAAAACTGGACAGACCGGGCAGGGGGGCAAGAGATGGTGGGACAACCCTCATGTGCCCTGAAACCGAGGTGGCAGAGGCAGGGGGAAGGGGCACAGGGGCGAGGGCCAAATGCAGAGGATGGGAGGAGGATTGAAAAAGATGGAAACATGCCAAAACAAGAGAGGGGGCTTGGAAGAGGGTAAAGGGTAAAGAAATGTTGAAAGAGAGAGAACAAGGTTGAGGGAGAGGGAAAGAGGAAGGGGGGGAGAGGGTGCGGAGAGGGGAGAAAGGGTGAGTGGGGAAATAAGAATATAGACAGGGAACTAAGAGTGGGAGAGGTTAAAGGAGATAGGGAAATGGAAGAGAGAAAAGAGAATGAGGAAGATATAGATAGAGAGAAAGAGAAATACTCAGAAAGGAAATTAGTGAGAAAGATAGAAAGAGAACAAGAGAAACAGGATACAAAGTATATATTTGCCCATACACTCGGTGCTTACCTGGAAGAGTCCTGTCCTTTTGAAGAAGGCAAACTGGGCCCTGGACACAGCACTGGCCTCCTGTTCTATCAGCTTCTCCAGCACACCAGGAGGCAGCTCAACTTCAGCCAGGCTGTCAGTCCGTGCGTTCCCGTCAAAAGTAACCTTAGAGACAGAAGGTGAGGGACATTAGTCACCCAGTGACAACAGTGGGCAGTGGTGGGCAGAGGGCAGAGAGGCCAGTTCTCTCTATCAAATGCTCACCAACCCATCAATTGCCACCAGTATCCAAATCTCCCACTAACCACCTACACTAGGGGTCATTCACAAAGGCAAAGGACAAAGGACATTTATTGTCACATACACCAATTGATGCAGTGAAATTTGAGTTACAAATGCAGCACGCAAAAAAGATAAACACTTTAGAATTTAGCACAAAACATGAAAAACATCCCCCCACAGCGGAATCAGCGTTTCCCACAGTGAGGGAAGGCACCAAAGTTCAGTCTCTTCCTCTGTTCACCCGTGGTCGGGGCCTATTGAGACCTCCGCAATCGCCGCTACGGTGGCCCGATGTTTTCAGGCCCTCGAACGGAAGAACACTCTTAGTGGCCCAGAGCCTCTAAATCGGCTGCTTCCTACCGGAGACCGCGGCTCCCAAAGTCCACAGGCCGAGCTGGGCGGAGAATCAACGCTGGTGACCTCGGCGAGAAATCCCAGTCTCCGTGATGTCAAAGTCAGGCCCTCAGCATCTGGAAACGTCAGTGCCGCCAGTGGCTGGAAGCTCCACGGTGTTGAAGTCGGCAGTCGCAGCACCCCGGAGCTCCAACACGGCAATTCCCGGCAAGGTATCGCTCGCTCCGCGGTTGAATCCCGTGCTGTGCCGCTGCTGAAGCTGAGGCTCTGGCCGGTCTCCGGCAGGAAAGGCGGCGCCAATCCAGATGATAGACTGCGAGGAGGGGGTGAATATGCGGCTCGGAGGATAGACGCATCTTCGACCAGGAAGTGACTACGAGAAACGGTTTCCCCCTCCTCACATATAAAAAAGACTAAAGTCCTCCGAAAACAACTTTAAAACAGACTAAAAATAACAAAAAGAATGAGAGGACAGACAGCTGCAGGCGAGGCAGCCACACTCGATGGCACTACCACACAACAGTGGCCTGTTAACCAATCAACGGACATCACTTTGGGAAGTGGGAAGAAGCGAGAGCATGGTGGATCAGTGGTAGAGCTTCCACCTTACAGCACCAGAGACCCGGGTTCGATCCTGACTATGGGTGCTTGTCTGTACAGTTTGTACATTCTCCCTGTGCCCTGCATGGGTTTTTTTCCTGAGATCTTTGGTTTCCTCCCACACTCCAAAGGCATACAGGTTTGTAGGTTAATTGGCTTGGTATAAATGTAAAATTGTCCCTGGTGAGTGTAATGTGCAGGGAGTGCTAATGTGCAGGTATCGCTGGTCGGTGATTGGGCCTCGGTAGGCCGAAGGGCCTATTTCAGCGCTGTATCCCTAAACTAAACTAAACTCATCGGTCATCTATCCCAGCATTCTCCCCATCAATCAGGAGTCACCTGCTCTCCTTCATTCAGTTGGGAACATTACCCTGAGGTAGGCATCTTGACCTCAATTCTTCTTCCTAATCCCACCACTGTGCTTTTTAAATAGAGAAAGTAAAATGAAATTGAATATTTTCAAAACATAAAGCTATGCTGGAAACTTTAATTAAAAGGACAGAAAATGCTGGAAACACCCAGCAGGTCAGCTGTTTCTGTGGAAGGAGAAACAGATCCCTGGAGAGTTTGCCAAATTAAACTAATCCCTTCTGCCTGCACGTGGGATGTATCCCCCTATACCATAGACACAAAATGCTGGAGTAACTCAGCAGGACAGGCAGCATTTCTGGAGAGAAGGAATGGGTGACGTTTCAGATCGAGACCCTTCTTCAGACTGATGTCAGGGGAGTGGGCGGTACAGGGATAGAATGTAGTCGGAGACAGTCAGAGTAGTCGGAGAACTGGGAAGGGGTAGGGGATGGAGAGAGAGGGAAAGCAAGGGCTATTTGAAGTTAGAGAAGTCGATGTTCATACCGCTGTGGTGTAAGTTACCCAAGTGAAAAATGAGGTGCTGTTCCTCCAATTTGAGCTGGGCCTCACTCTGACAATGCAGGAGGCCCAGGACAGAAAGGTCAGTGTGGGAATGGGAGGGAGAGTTGAGCAACCGGGAGGTCAGGCAGGTTTAGGCGGACTGAGCGGAGGTGCTTAGCGAAACGGTCGCTTGCTTGGTCTTGCTGGAGCAGCGGATACAGTAAATGAGGTTGGAGGAGGTGCAAGTGAATCTCTGCCTAACCTGAAAAGACTGTCGGGGTCCTTGGACAAAGTCAAGGGGGGAGGTATAGGGGCACGTGTTGCATTTCCTGCGGTTGCAGGGGAAAGTACATGGGACGGGGGTGGTTTGGGTGGGAAGGAACGAGTTGACCAGGGAGTTGCGGAGGGAACGGTGTCTGCGGAAAGCAGAAAGTGGTGGAGATGGGAAGATGTGGCTAGTAGTGGGATCCCATTGGGGAAAAAGTTGGAGGATTAATTGCTGTATGCGTTGGCTGATGGAGTGGAAGGCAAGGACAAGGGGGACTCTGTCCTTGCTATGAATGGGAGGAGGGGGAGCAAGAGCGGAGCTGTGGGATATCGATTTATACCTCTATACCATGCCTGTCCATGTGTCTGCCAAATGCCTCCTAAATGTCACGATCATATCTGCTTCCACCATCTCGCTTGGCAGTGTGAGTTCCAGGCACCCATCATTCTCTGCGTGAAAAATTTGCCTCATCAATATCCTTTAAACTTTCCCCTTCTCACGTTAAAGCTGGGCCCTCTAGTATTTGACATTCCCCGAGAAAAAGACTATCTACCCTATCTCTGCCTCTCACTATTTTATATACTTTTATCAGGTCACCCCTTAGCCTCCAATGCTCCAGAGAAGACAATCCAAGTTTGTACAATCTCTCCTAACAGCTAATACTCTCCAAATCCAGGCGGCCAACTGATAAACCACTTTTGCAGCATCTTCCAAGTCTCCACATCGTTCCTGGTGTAGTGACCAGAACTGCACACAATACACCAAATCTGGCTTAATCACCGTTTTATACAGCTGCAATATGACTTTTCTAGTTTTATCCACAGATGCAACATAGAAAGCATCCTATCTGAATGCACCACTCAAGACTGCAAAAAAACTGCACAGTTGTCGCAAAACAGCTTCCTCCCACCAACCCGTTGACTTCATCTACACTTAACGCCACCTCAGCAAAACAGCGAACATAATCAAGAACTACATACCCCAGTCATTCTCTCTTCTCCTTTCTCCCATCAAGCAGAAAATACAAAAGCATGAAAGCTTCTTCCAAACTGTTCTCAGACTCTTGAAAAGTCCAGTCACTTACAAAGAATGCCTAACCAACCTCATTGTGGCCCTTGCACTTTGTTTAAAATCAGTAATACTCTGTAGCTCCACACAGTAACGCTATCATCTGCACCTCTGGCATTTTTCTCATCGCACTACATATTGTATGTGTAAAACTTGATTGTATTCATGTGGAGTATGATTTGACTGGGTGGCGTGCAAACAAAGTTTTTCACTGTATCTCAGTACACGTGATGATAATAAAACCAATACCCATCAAACCAATAACCCCAATCTTTCAATCTACCCCTTGCAGCACTCACAATTTTTTAATCTGTGTGTTCTCCATTCCTGTAATTCTACACTCTGTCTTCTATGACCAAGCTCATTTTGGTTCCAATTTTCAAAATCACCATGGGATCCATGAAGCTAAATCTTCAGGCGCAGCCTACCTTGTCAAATGCTTTAATGAAGGCCATACAGACAACATCCATTGTCTTACCTTCATCATTCTATTTAATTACAGCAAAGCAGTGTTGTTTATTTTACAGTAAATATATTCTGCCAAGTGCAGATTTCGTTTAGAGATACAGCGTGGAAACAAAGCCCTTCGGCCCACGAGTTCACGGTGACCAGCGATCCTTGCACTATCCTACATACTAGAGAAAGTTTAATTTTTTTTTAATCCAAAGCCAATTAACTTACAAAACTGTACGTCTTTGGAGTGTGGGAGGAAACCGGAGCACCAGGGGTAAACGCACGTGGTCACGGGGAGAATGTATAAATTCCATTCACATAGCACCCATAGTCAGGATTGAATTCGGGTACCAGGCACTGTAAGGCAGCAACTATTCCGCTGTGCCACAGTGCTGTCCATTACTTAAAAAGGACGGGGGATGGTCTCCAGTGTCTGTCCCACCCTTTGCCGATATCTCACCTCCAGCTCGGACTCTCCATTCTGAGACCCCACTTGGAAGGAGGTCCCATTGTAGGTCTGAGCATCGATAGCAGAGATCCCAATGGCCAGGTTGAGGGTGGAGATGTTCACTGATGGTCCATCGAAGATTATCTTGGCCATCAACGCGTCCACTGTCCTCAAAGCCCTGTGGGTGAAGGAAAAGCAAACAAGTCTTTGAAGCAGGCACAGCCTGAAAGTCTTCAACCCAGCCGAGAGTTGGAGAATTGGATGCTGGAGGAAGGCGGAGACATCAAGGTGGGCTCAGAACTGGGTTAGATGTGGGCGCAGGGCTGGGAACGAGAAGCTTCTGCTGTGGACAAACCACTCAGCATCACAAAGGAACTCAGCGGCTCGAGCAACATCTGTGAATGGGACATGAATTGACAGCATTGACAGGTCGTGGCCCTGCATCAGGACGAGGTTGAGCAGCAACTGTGGGAGAGACAGCCAGTTATTTTCTCCAGATCCACCTTATCTTGTGTCTCCATTAGAGATTTGCTCTACATTTTTAGGAGACCATTAGAACTTGGGGCGGACTTCTAGAGATGGGCAGGAGACTTGACATGATGGATGTCGAGATGTATTAATTCGTGGGGGTCTCGAACAAAGGGATAAAATGAGGGAACAGTCCTTTACAAATGAGGTGCATAAAAAAATACTCTCAGACAGTGGGGAGCTCTGGGAATTCTCTGTACCGGTGGAGTTGTGGAGATTGGATAACTGGAGGTTTTTAAATAGAAGTAGATACATTTTTGAAAGATCAGGGAATTGAGGGTTATGGGAGTGGCACTGAAGAGGAATTGAGCCCAGCACAAATCAGCCATGATCACATTGAATGGCAGGGCAAGCTTGAGGGGCCGAGTGGTCTATTCCTATTATGATTTTTGTGTGCTCTAAAGAATGGCAACCTCACCTCGGGGCAGTTGATAAGTCCCAAAGGAGTTCCTGATTTTGGTCAATTTAGGCTCCTCAGCAGTGCTCCCTGGCTACTATTAGCTTCTTCAGATATTTTCAAGAGTAAAGAAGCATTCTCTGGTGTCTTGAAATTGAGCTTTGATTGAGCCAAGTGTATGTAAGCTTTGTGTCTGTGTGTTTGTTTATGGTGTGTGCATGTATATGTATGTGTGCATATGTGTGTGTGTGAGTATGTGTGTGTACGTATGTGCGGCTGACTACGTGTGTGAGTGTATGTGTGTGCATATGCATGTGTGGGTATGCGTGTGTGTCTGTTTCTGTGTGTGGGAGGATGGGTGTGTGCATGTAGTGTGCAGTGTGTTTGTGTCTAATGTGATTTGTGCTTGAGTGTGTTGTGTATGTTGGCTCCCCTATCACCCAAAATCATAAGAATGGCACAGCTAGTAGAGCAGATACAGAGGCATGGGTTCAATCCTGACCTGGCCTTAGATATGTTCATGAATAGGAAAGATTGTGAGTAATAAGCGATTACACAGGCAAATGGCACCAGCTAAGGAAGGCATCTTGGCCAGAAAGGAAAGTTGGCTAAAGGGCCTGTAGTACGACTATATGTAGGAAGGAACAGCAGAAGCTGGTTTACACCGAAGGTAGACACTAAATGCTGGAATAACACAGTGGGTCTGGCAGCATTTTTGGAGAAATATGTGACGTTTTCGGTCCAAATCCTTGTTCTGACGGGTTCTTCCGTCTGAAGAAGGGTTTCGACCCAAAACGTCACCTATTTATTTCCTCCAGATAAGTTGCCTGACCTGTTGAGTTGCTGCAGCATTGTGTGTCTATCGTTTATGAGTCTATAAAATGGAATTAATGTGGGGTTAATATGGGTGGGTGCTTCATAGTCATTGTAGACTGAAAAGGCCGGAGGAGTGCCTGTAACCTCCTCTGTGCCACATACTCTGACGTGTTCTCAACTGGCAAAGGAATAACCACACAATCAGAAGCATCTACTGAGGTGCACTCACAGTTGTGAAGATGTGGTGAGCACGGTGTCCGAACTTGAGAGAATATTGGACAGGACCGTCAGAACAGTGGAACCCAAGTTCACGCTGATGTTAGTCATGATGACGATCTTATTCAGTCTATTCAACAGCTTGCCCACATCCTCCCGGGTGAGGTTCTTGTCCGCAGAGTAGTCAAGGAGCTGGCTGGCCACCTCGGCCGCATTTTCTACAAGAAGCAACGGCCAATAGGTTACACAGATTCCAGCAGTGTGGCACTACAGGAGAACGGGATGGAGGTTATGAAAAGATCAGGGTGAGATCTTTGGCGACTAGTGTACAGGAAATGTGAGAGCAAAGTGGGGCCATGGGAAATCAAAGCAACATCTTTGTAAGGGCAGTGTATGTACACTTTGTGTATGTGTGTTTGTGTATGGTCAGGGATGTAGTCTATTTTTCTGATGGTCTGGGAGTGGAATTACTGTGGTTTATTTGGGGCCCTACATCTCAGGGTGGACATTGTCTATCGACCTGATGTACTACAATGTGTTACAATGCTGAGAACTATATTCTACACTCTGTATCTTCCATTTTAGGTATTACTTGAATAAGTGGGACCCGTTGAGTCCATGTTCACACAGGAGGGCTGGTCCCCCAACGCAATATTACACCTCCCCGCCAATTCCAATATTGGTGGCCAGTGAGGGCTTTCTGGAGCACTAGTATGGGTGTTTTGGGCTGAAAGGACTGGTTTCCAGAGGGCTAGTATGGATATTGTGGGCCAAATGGATGATTGGGGGTGGCAGCTCAGTCTCTCAAGCCTGATGTGCTGACAGTTCACTCACGGCTGGTGGGCTGACATTTGACTCGTGCTTATTTCTTGAAATTCCATTTCAAGCAGGGTGTAAGGCCACAAAATTCAAGTGCAGTTTCATGCCATTTCAAGCAGGGTGCAAGGCCGCAAAATTCAAGTGCAGTTTCCTGCCACTTCAAGCCGGGTGCATGGCCACCAAACTCAAGTGCAGTTTCCTGCCACTTCAAGCCGGGTGCATGGCCACCAAACTCAAGTGCAGTTTCATACCATTTCAATCAGGGTGAAACCACCATAAAACCACACAAAACAGCACAAAAACACCACTCACAGTACAGTGACATTCAGTGTATTCAGTTGATTCACAGCTCAGACAGAGTCGTGAACTCTCCCTCCCCAATTTTGCAGAGGGAGATTCTCAACGGTTTCTAAACACTGATAACACTTTTATTTTTCATTGATGGGAAGAATCCTCTGCACCTGATGAGCAGAGGGGGACCGAGTAAGATGGTCAAAAATCACAGCCGTAAGTGGTAGCGTTTTATCTACAATCAATATACAATGCAAACAGGAAGTTGTCAAGTTAAGACTTTTAATCATTTGCTATTTCGAACCAACCACCACCAACAACCATTTGCAGGCCTTTATTTCGAAAACCAACCACCACCAACAACCATTTGCAGTGCTTTATTTCAAACCTACCACCATTTGCAGTGCTTTCTTTCAAACCAACCACCATTTGCAGTGCTTTCTTTCAACCCAACCACCATTTGCAGTGCTTTATTTCAAACCAACTACCACCAACAACCATTTGCAGTGCTTTATTTCAAACAAACCACCACCAACAACCATTTGCCGTGCTTTATTTCAAACCAACCACCATTTGCAGTGCTGCATTTCAAACCTACCACCATTTGCAGTGCTTTATTCAAATCAACCACCATTTGCAGTGCTTTATTTTAAACCAACCACCATTTACAGTGCTTTATTTCAAACTAACCACCACCAACAACTATTTGCAGTGCTTTATTTCAAACCAACCACCATTTGCAGTGCTTTCTTTCAAACCAACCACCATTTGCAGTGCTTTCTTTCAAACCAACCACCGTTTGCAGTGCTTTATTTCAAACCAACTACCACCAACAACCATTTGCAGTGCTTTATTTCAAACAAACCACCAACAACAACCATTTGCAGTGCTTTATTTCAAACCAACCACCACCAACAACCATTTGCTGTGGTTTATTCAAACCAACCACCACCAACAACCATTTGATGTGCTTTATTTCAAACCAACCACCAACCACCATTTGCTGTGCTTTATTTCAAACCAACCACATTTTCATTTTCAAACCACATTAAGGGCATTCAAGGTCAGTAAATCCACACTCACAGTTTAGTAGACATGTGTTCAGTGTTATTCACAGCTGAGACTGAGAGACGTGACCCTCTTGCCTCCCCCCCCCCCCCCCCCCCCCCCCCCCCCCCCCCCCCCCAATCTTGCAGAGACTAACTGAGGCAATCAACACTTCCGGGTTTTATAGTCTCCCCCCGGAAGGAGAGAGAATCTCAACATTTTGTAAACACTAATAACTCTTTTATTTGTCATCGATCAGAAAAATACTCTTGTCCTGCACAGCGTATGGGGACTCTGAGTAACATGGCCAAAAATCACAGCCGTAAGTGGCAGCGTTTTTTCTAAAATCAATATACAGAACAGGAAGTGGTCAATATCATACCTTTGTGATGTAGATGATGCTTGAGTTTGACTTGATTGTATTTATGTATGGTACATCTGACCTGTTTGGATTGCATGTAATACAAACCTTTTCACAGTACATCGGTACACGTGACATAAATAAACCTAAATCTCAACCTAAAGGCTCGACAGTATTTTCTCATATTATTTTCTTATACAATTCCTCTTTATATGTTATCATATTAATAATTTCTCATTATGGGTGTGTGTTGGTTTCTGTGTGTGGGAGGGCGAGTGTGTCCGCTGAAAATCATCTGCATTTTCCAAAGCGTAAACACTTGACAAAAATTGACAACATTTGTTTATTTCGCATTTTATGTTTATGTAATTATTTTATTTTCTCATATAAATTCCATAAGACCACATTTTTATTTTGTATCTCAAAATATTTTGGTAGTAAATTCCACTGGGATTAATTTCCATTAGCCAAACTGCTGTAATGTAGGGAACACTAATAATGTATACATAAGCATGTCTGCATATATACCCTTTCATTCTGGTTTGCAATTAGTATTGCAAGTTGCACAAAATGACCTGGAAACTACTCTTAAGCATTTATTTTGTGTTGAAAGAGCATTGCGTATCACCCAAACACGGTTCTGATAAGTTCCACAGTGGTGTAGCTGTTTGAGTCATTGCATTACAGCATAAGCTTCTAAAGAGATATGGAAGGCAAACCCACACGGTCACAAGGAGAACAAGCAAACTCTACACACACAGTACTGGAGGTCAGGATGAACCTGACTCACTGGAGCAGTATTGCAGCAACTCTACCAACTACCCTGCCCCAAAATCTGCCTTTGTACTTTCTGCTTTGATAGCTCAGAGTTTGATGGCTCCCCTCTTACCCAACATCAACCTTGCATGAGAGAAAGGACAGCGAGGGACTTCACTGGCATTACCTGCAGATACCTCTGGAAAGTCACTGGCGTTGATCGAACAGTTACTCATGTTAGGTGACTCCCAGTAAGACGTGTAATTCTTTGTGTTTAAAAAACTGTTGAGACAAAGAAAATATTATAATTGAAGGTTTGTTCATATCAGCAATAGATTAAAATGCTCGGTTCTCCCGTTGAATCATAAAGTCACACAGCAGGGACACGGGTCTTTTGACGCAACTTTTCCATGCCGACTAAGTTGTCGACTGAGCAAGTCCCACTTGTCTATGCCTGGCCATATTCCTTCAAATTCTTCCAATCCATGTACCTGTCCAATTTCTTTAGTTGCAATTGTACCCACCACTATCACACCCTCTTTCAGCTTCTTCCATGTATGCATCACCTTTTGTGTGATAAAGTTGTCCCTCAGGTCACTTTTAAATCTTTCTCCATTCACCTTAATCTTATGCCCTTAGTTTGAGACTCCCTTATCTAGGGTGCCTAGAGTTGTAGATTCCCTTACTCTGCAAAAAAGACTGTGACCAGCCACCTTACCTACCCTAATCATAATTTCATATATTTCAGTAAGGTTGCCTCAAACGTTTGTGCTCCAAGGAAAAAAAGTATTTCAGGGACTTTGCAGACAAAGATCAGGGATATAATGTGTTTTTCTGAGGAATGGAATTACTGTGGTTACCTCTGGGCTCAACATCTCAACGTAGACATTGTCTATGGACCTGATGCACTACAATGTGTTACAATGCTGAGAACTATATTCTACACGCTGTACCTTCCCCTTTAGCTATTATGCTTGAGTTTGACTTGATTGTATTTATGTATGGTACATCTGACCTGTTTGGATGGCATTGGGTCCCTGTCACACGGGAGGCCTGGTGCACCAATGCAACCCATTTCACTTCGGAGTCACGTGTGACTACGTGAATAAGGCCGTCAGCCCGCATTCGCGTCATTACGTCTACTGCATGGTGCCACGACTGGTTGAAAGGCGCGTCGCTCTTGCCAGCGGTAAGTTAAAAGACCCGCAGGTAAGTTCTAGAGCTTATTCTGAGCTCGTAAATTCGTTTTCAAGCTTGTTTGCAGGTTTGCTACAAACTTGAACGAAAAAAACGGGCAAAATGAAGACAAGACGGTCCATGGGCAGACCCGCTACAGAAGACCATGGGATCGTGGGTAGCGGAGGGCCGCCAACTTCACCACTCCAGTCGCTGAAGACAATTCCAGCGACTGCAGACTTGGTGTCTCTGCAGAGCACCATGGCTACCCGAGGGTGGGAAAAGCCAAGTAGAAGTATGCAAGGCCTAAAGATTCAGATGAGTCAGGCCAGGAAGGTACATCTCCCACAAGGGACAGCGTAGGTGGACGCCTGTCCCAAATGGAGCACCTCATTGAGAGGATGCTCGAATGTGATACACTCCTAAGATCGGAGTTATATCAGTGCGGGTCTCCGAGAGAGCCCGCGGCAGCACCTGACACAGGGCTGCCAGATGTCTCCCTCACTGAACAGGGGAGCATCCATAGTCAGTTGTGGGCTGACTCAGAGTTTGGCAATGTGTCCAGTGGGCATACTAAGATGCACAGGCAACGAGGAACAGATACACTCGCCATAGCATCGAAGTTTGCGATGCCATCACAAACTGGAGAGCCGCTCAAAGAAAAGCTGGTGGAAAATGTCAATTATCTGGCCTCACACCAGCCTCAAGAGGAAGTAATGGTGGACACAGTCATGAGGCATCACACACCCATCAACTGTGCATCTTTACATGTGCTGGCTGTCAACAGCTCTATATGGAACCATTTGGCTGGAGGCATAAGGAACCAGGAGGTAAAACTCCAGAAGATTCTGGGCCTGCTGGCCTCAGGTATCACGGCATTTGCCATATCAGTGAATGGACTTCCTTTGTCAGGTGGCTCTACTCTGCAACGCACACTTCGAGATCAACTGCTACCGAAAAAATGCCATTCGCCCCACCCTCAATCCTAAATTTGCAGCATTACGTAAACCCAGTAATGTACATTCGCCTAACTTACCTATTTGGGGAAAGCCTACCAAAACAGGTCAAAGACCTGGATGATGAGGCGAATGCCTTGGGGCTAATCCAGGCTTCATCAGCCAACAGAGCTCCGGCTTATCAGCGGCAACATCCCTATGCTACTACCAGCAGCAATCGTTAACCTGAAGCTGGTAGCAGCATGAAGGATAATTACGGGCATGGCCAAGGCCGGCCCACCTCCAAAATATGCACCTGGAATATTCCAGAAGCTCAACCCCCCAGAGGTCGGGGATGGAAATTCTATCCACAAAGCCACCAACAACCATGAAGGTAGGTGGACATGGTTTATTTTAAAAAATACAAGGGTGTGCACCATTCACAAGTTAGGAAATTAGCTATTTTTAAACCTTTGCAATATATAAATAATTTGGCATTACAGAGGACGCATGACTCACTAGTTCCTTTATGGTACAAGTACTAACCACCTAGAGTTAATGGGTACACACTATGGGTCAAAGTCTAATTGTGTAAATATGCATGTTCAACTTTAATTAACAACATCACAGCAGTAACTTAATTAATTACAAGGGCGAATCAAGGCCATATCCTATGTCAATAGGCAACCTCATTTACACTGATGAATTGCAAGGATTACAACCGGTATGGACAAAGGATATCGTATTGACTGCGTGCAGCCCAGATCACCAGTCTGCAAATATGTTGCATGCGTGCATGGCCCATAGGCAGAGGCGGTGGAGGTACTCCCGCAAACTCCGGGGAAGGATGTGCTTTATGCATTTCCCCCGTTCTGCCTTCATCAGTCATTGCTTGCTCATGGTAGGCAAGATGTGCTTAGGCCCCCTGGTAACCCAGGCTGGCCGACATAACCATAATTCTCATTTTTGTGGCACGATCAGCCTTAATAGCCGTCCCCAATCCACACTGTAAACGAGGGGGGGGGATGCAAAACATCCTCTCCATGACCAAAATAAATTATTGATTCACAGTCTGAGAAGACCTTTCCTGGGACTCGGATTAACTGAACACACAGTGGATGTACTGGCTGCAGCCTGGAGAGACAGTACAAAGAAATGATACATTTCCCATATTGAGAAATGGGAAGATGGTACACAAGCCCACATATCATATGGCTCAGCACACGAAACCAATGTGTGAGACTTTCTCTCCAAACTTTTCTTTGAAGAAAAGTTGAGTTATAGTGCCATCAATTGTGCCAGAAGTGCACTATCGGCGTATCTGGGGCTGAGATCAGGAAAACAACCTGTTGGGTCACACCCTCTAGTGTCCAGGTTCATGAAGGGCATCTTCAACTTGAAACCAGATATACTGAAATATGAGATGTAGGCACAGTATTAACTCTGCTCTGCGGGTGGACACCGGCAACATCCCTGTACCTGGCCCAGCTTACATACAAAGTAGTAATGCTCATGGTGCTGGTGTCAGCACAACGGGCCCCGTCTCTACACAAGCTCTGACTGGACAGAATGGTCAAAACTGCTGATGGCATCACATTCTACGTGTATGACCTACTCAAGCAAAGCAGACCAGGTACATCCGGTCTCAAGCTGGTTTTTGCGGCTTACCCCTTGGACATCCGGCTATCTGTGGTAACACACCTGCAACTTTATATTAAGGTCACTAAAAACCTAAGGGGCTCGGAACTAGCATTATTTGTTAGTTTTAAGAAGCCGCAGGATTTGATACTGATTACTTTAAATCTCACTCCACCAGGGCAACATCAACATCAGCAGCGAGGACAATGGACGTCCCGCTAGACCAAATACTAGCAGCCGCAGGATGGTCAGGAGAACGCACTTTTTCCAAAGGTTTTATAATAAACCTGTCACCAGACCAAGGGCCTTTGCTGACAATGTTCTAAGTTCTGTTACGTAGTTTTCCCTGGATGGAAGAATCTACTATTATTATGATTTGTCCATTAAAACATCAGAATGGTTTCAAAAATTGTCATGTCTAAATGCTCTTATCTCTCGGCATGAAATCACAGAGCTTCGAAGTCTTCACGTAGTCACTCACGTGACTCCGAAGTGAAATAGTAAGATTAAATGAGAACTTACCAGTTTTAAGTTTGAGGTGTTACTTTTGAGGAGTTACGATGAGCGATTACATGCCCACCGCTCCCAACCTTCACAAAAGATCAGCTGGTTTTACAAGTCTCTCATATCTTACTACTGTTATTCTGTGCTTTCGCACCACTGCTTTGAAGGTTGACACGCATGCGAGCTGATAGCCTTCTTCAAGTAATCGCTCATCGTAACTCCTCATAAAATAAAGATCAAACTTCAAACTGGTAAGTTCTCGTTTAATCTTACTATTCCCCAACGCAATATTCCACCACTCACCCATAGCCGACAACTGCGCAGGGGCTGCTCATTTTGCCTTATTCACCCTCCCTCATTTTTAAACTTTAAAAAAAAATGCAATTGCACTTGCTAGCTCCCAGAACTCAGCGTACTGTGACTTTTAAAAAATTGCATTTGCACTTGCTAGGGCTAGCAGGACTCTGTGTACTTGGATAGCAACAATGTTGCGAGCAAGGCTACAATCCCATTGTGACGTCACAGTTGTAAGCACAGGGAGTAAGCAGTTATTTTTTTTCAACGTTTTTTGAGATTTTTGAACATTTGAATGAATAACGAGAAATAATTCATGAATTTTTCAGATAAGGCGATTTTGGACTCCAAGGGATAAATCTCAATCGAAATACACATCACACACACACACACACACACACACACACACACACACACATCCAAGATCAGACTCTTAAGTATATAATAATAGATAGATATTATTAATTTATTGTATTTTTATCTCATATATTTTCTTTTACTATTATCTCTCTATATATGATCATAATGTTAATTTCGCAAATTTTTATTTCATATCATATTATTACAATTGTTCGAAGACATTTGAACAGGTACTTTGATTAATTAAATGGCAAATAGACATTGCAGCCATACTTGTGCATGCCAATCTAGATGACCATCTGTGTAAGCCTTAATTTCCTGAGTTTGGCATACAGAGAGGTTGCACACAGTTGAGGTCACGACCATGACCCGTACTGTTCCCATGCAATACCAACTGGAGTACACGCAGGTGAACTGCAGATAAGCACTGACCATGGCTTCCAATGTAACGGACCTGTTAAAAACCACCGAAATAGTAAATTTTTGCGCTGTAAATCATTATGGAAATCGGGGTAAGCGTGAGAGACATTTATCCTACTTCAGAATTCCAAAAGTGAGGAGAAATGATTGTAGAGCGAAGCGACAGCTGAAGGGACAACAACAGCTAAAGTGGTTGGCGAACATTGGTCGTGCAGATATCAAGATTGAAAACATTGGGAATTATTGTGTTTGCTCACTGCATTTCATCAACAGCAAGGCATTATTTGTTTTTTTTCTTAATTCCTTTGGTATCTAAAAAGTTGCAGAAGTGATAAATCTGGATGTAACAATTTTAAATCGCCCATGGTTCTCAAGTAGGTTTTTACATGCACTTGATCGCAAACCATACGTGGGTTTTGAATTACATTTTGCTCAGATGCAAGCCAAGGACTGGCATAATTGTTAGCTGTTAATTGGATATAATCAACCTCAGCAAATTGCTAATATCTTTGAAAGGGAGTGGGTATTTAAGCTGTCAAGACATTTTATTATTTGCCAAAATATACCTCAATAGCATAATGATAGAAAACTTATTTTTCTACACACCACACGTCAGCAGCGTGTTTATTTTTTCTACTTTTGATTTTTTTTTAAATGTGTCCTAATGTGTGTTTTTGGTGTCTTTCTGTGTGTCTTGTGTGGGGTTGGTGTGGAGGGGTAAGAGGGAAACCGTTTTGGTGGCCTCCTCCACGGAGAGGCGACTTTTTCCATGTCGCCTCCTTCGTGGCCTAACATCGAGGATCGGTGCAGCCTTTCCCGGAGACATGCCCGGGGTTTCAGCGGCAGGTGCAGCGTGGACTCTCGTCGTGGAGCGGGTGAGCCCTCGCCGGGGGTCGCCGGAGGGGAGCGCTCAGTTCGCTGGCCCGCAGCAGCCTGAAGCTGCGGTTTGCAGTGCTTCCAGCTGGCGCAGCGTGGTGTCCCTCGTTGGGGACCCGGGAGGAAAAACATAGAAATATAGAAAATATTCGAGCCTGCACCGCTATTCAATATGATCATGGCTGATCATCCAATTCAGTATCCTGCACCTGCCTTCTCTCCATACCCCCCGATCCCTTTAGCCAAAGGGCCACATCTAACTCCCTCTAAAATATAGCCAATGAACTGGCTTCAACTACCTTCTGTGGCAGAGAATTCCACAGATTCACCACTCAATGTGTGAAAAAATGTTTTTCTCATCTCGGTCTTAAAAGACTGCCCCCCCTTATCCTTTAAAACTGTGACCCCTTGTTCTGGACTTCCCCAACATCGGGAACAATCTTCCTGTATCTAGCCTATCCAACCCCTTAAGAATTTTTAAAGTTTCTATAAGATCCCCCAATCTTCTAAATTCTAGCGAGTACAAGCCGAGTCTATCCAGTCTTTCTTCATATGAAAGTCCTGACATCCCAGGAATCAGTCTGGTGAACTCAATCTAGCCAGCTCTCTAGCTATCCATTTTGTAGGTCAGTATAGCTAGCTATCTAGCTTGCCAGTATGTAGCCATCTAGCTAGCTAACTAGCTCGCCGGTATGTAGCTTAGTCTAGCTGGCTCAATTGGGATCATGTTTTGTCTTTCTGCTGACTGGTTAGCACACAGCGAAGACACCTCGGTACGCGTGACAATAAACGTGTGGTGTGAGGTGGAAAGAATTATATGTGATGATTTATATGGATTGTCGTAACAACACTCCAGTTCTTTTTGGAAAACTTCAGTTGTTGTTCTAGCTCGTTATTTTAGTGCTCTTTTACAGGTGTTCTCCCCCTAATTCACCATTTGAAGGTGCCATCCCCTGAAGTCCCTCTCATATACAATAGACAGTAGACAATAGAGAAGAGCTCCGACTGCCGGCCTGCGGCCTACTCCTGCCGCGGGGGCGCGGCGGGAAGTTACCATCAGGAGCGGGTCCCTCACCGGTGACCCCTGGAGAGGAGCTCAGACCACTGCCCTGCGGTCTGCGGTGCTTCTGGCTGCAGCGGCCTACACCAACCTGAAGCTGCGGTGTCCGGTGGGGAGGCACCGATTGAGGACTTACCTGGACTTTACCTTGCCTACACATCTGGATGCCCACAGCAGTAGCTGCAGACGGTTGAGGTCCCGACCACGGGGCCAAATGGAGGAGGACTGGCCAAATTTTGTGCCTTCCACCACAGTGATGAATGTGTTCTTTTTGCACGCAAAAAGCCACTTCAGAACCATTGACAATCTTAAAATTTTACAGCCAGATATCACTTCTGAAACATTTTAGATACCAAAGGAATCAAGAAAATACACAAATAATGCCTTGCTGTTGATGAAATGCAGTAAGCAAATGCGATAATTGCCAATATTTTCAATCTTGGTATTTGCACGACCAATGTTCGCCAACCACTTTAGCTGTTGTTGTCCCTTCAGCTCTCGCTTCTCTCTACCGTAATTTCTCCTCACTTTTGGAATTCTGAAGTAAGATAAATGTCTCTCACACTTACCCCGATTTCCACAATTATTTACAGCGCAAAAAATGACAATTTCAGCGGTTTTTAACGGGTAAGAAAGTACTCGTTTTGTGTATTAACAGTACATGCCGGAAGCTGCCTTGTATTCCACATGGATTGAGCTGCTCCGTGTGTCACGGCCTTTGACCCGATGACCTTACATGCAACCCTCCTATACCTTTCTAAACATTTCACATCCATATGCTGTTAAAATGCCTTTCAAACGTTGGAATTCTACCCATATTTAACACTTTTCCTGGTAGCTCATACCATACACACAACCCTCTATGGAAAAAAGCTGCCCCAATAGAAATATGTAGAGAAATATGTAGAACATCTAATAGAAATATGTAGAGAAATACAGCTTAATGCATGCAAATAGGATTAGCGTAGATAGGCATCCCAGTTGCATGGATGAGGTGGATCAAAGAGCCTCCTTTGTGCTGTATGATTCCAAGAATCTATGATTCGATTCTCACATATTTCCATAAGATATAGCAGGAGGCCATTCAGCCCATGCCGGTTCTTACAGCAATCCCAGCAGTTCCATTTTCCCCACTTATTATTTGATGGATTCACCAAATAACGCTGGTTGACAAGAGGAAATTGTTAAATGTTGGTTAGAAAAGGCAACAGAAAAAAATGCCTAAATAGGTTTAAAGGTTTCTTTAGAACATTACCACTTCCTGCTGGCGAACTGGCTGGGATTGGTGAGACAGGGCAGGAGCAAAGTGATCCTTGGTCTGGTGGTCGTCCATGTATACTGAGGAGGGTTTTCTTCCAAGGAGCAGTTCACTGTGGATAAAGGACATTGAAACTGTGAAGACCCATTTTAGAGCAAGAGAGTGGGTTTAATGCATGCTTTACTAGTTCACCTTTTTTGTTCTAGGTCTGCTGTAAATCTAATACACAATGAGACTGTGTGCGTCCAAGTCCTTTAATGCTATGCACTGTAACTCTAGACACTACACATGTATGGCCTTGCCTAATAATTTTGACTTTACTTTAGACTAAAGAAATACAGCATGGAAACAGGCTATTCCACCCACCGAGTCCGCGCCGACCAGCAATCGCCCCAAACATTTAACACTATCCTTCACACTAGGAATAATTTTACAATTTTACCGAAGCCAATGAACCTACAAACCTGCACGTCTTTGGAATGTGGGAGGAAACCGGAACTCCCGGAGAAAACCCACGCAGTCACAAGGAGAACGAACAAACTCCTTACAGGCAGCACCTTTAGTCACCATCAAACCCAGGTCTCTGGTGCTGTAAGACATCAATTCTACCGCTGCCCCATGTGTCGTCATCCAGCAGCAAACCATTTTCACCTTTGATAAAAGTTTGTTCCTTGTATCGTGGGTGTTGTTGGCAAGGCTGGCATTTATTCCTAACTGTACCTGATGACAGATAAGAGCCATTGCTCTCCTTCTGATAAGTGTACTCCCCATCCTATCTACGGTTAGGCCCAGATGATGACATGTTTCCAAATCATGATGGTGTGCGACTTGCAGGGAAATCTGCAGGTGGTGCCATTCCCATGCACCTGTCCTCTCATCCATATTGGTGGCAAAGGTCCTTGGGTTTGGGAGGTGCTGTCAGAGTAACCTGTAGCGCATTTTGTCAATGATACTATGCCCACAGTATTGTCAACCCATCACCTATTCCTTTTCACCAGAGATGCTGCCTGACCCTTTCATTTACTCCAGTTTTTTGTGTCTACCTTCGGTTGAAACCAGCATCTGCAGTTCCTTCCTACATATTTTGTCTGCTCCACTGCAAAATCTCCTCAAGGTACGCCTACTTTGAAAAAGTTCTCTTCCTCTCTCCAATGAGAGTCTGAAGAAGGGTCTTAACCCAAAACATCACCTATTCCTTTTCTAGAGAGATGTTGCCTGACCTGCTGAGTTGCTCCAGCTTTCTGTGTCTCTCAACCATTTTAAATACAGTTCAAGCTGCACTCATCCAGGCAGGGGTAAATATTCAATGACACTCCTGACTTGTGCCTTGTAGATGGTGGAAAGGCTGCGGGATGTCAGGAGGTTTTTTTTTTTTAATTTCATAATATACTTTATTCAAATGATAAATATATACAATACATGAACCTTGCAGAAAATCCATCCGACATTTTCGGAGGCTGTACAAATTGATGAATACAGTTTAGACATTTTCTTTTCCCCAAATTTCCACAAATCAGTCCCCCACTCGTGCCACTCATGTGGCACAATGGCGTGGGATACCTTCCCTTATTTTGAGGGGCGTCTCCACCATACCGTGCCCCCCATGTCCAGCAGCGGAAGGACCTTAGACAGTGGTCCTCCCCCACCGAGCCTTGGCTTTGGCTGCACCGAGCTTCAGTGCGTCCCTCAGCACGTACTCCTGCAGTCTGCAGCGGGCCAGTCGGCAACATTCCCTGATGGACATCTCGCTCTGCTGGGTGGTGAACAATGCTCGGGCAGACCAAAGGGCATCTTTTACCGAGTTGATGACCCTCCAGCAGCACTCGATGTCAGCCTCTGAATGTGTCCCTGGGAACAGTCCGTAAATCACCGAGTCCTCTGTGACGGAGCTGTTCGGGATAAAGCGTACCAGGGACCCTTGCATTTTTCTCCAGACTCTTTTAGCAAACCCACGCTCTGTAAAGAGGTGGGCAGCCGTCTCCTCTCCATAGCAGCCTTCCCGAGGGCAGCGTGCGCTGGCAGGAAGGATCTGACTGGGAGGGCTCCCCTCATCGCCAGCCAAGCCAGGTCTTGGTGCTTGTTGGTGAGTTCAGGCAATGAGGCATTTTGCCAGACAAGCTGGGCAGTCTGCTCAGGGAACCACGCCACCGGGTCCATAGAGTCCTTTCCCTGCAGTGCCTGCAGGACATTCTGTGCTGACCACTGCCCAATGGACATGTGGTCAAAGGTGTTGGTCCGGAAGAACCCTTCCACCGACGGCAGATGGAGCGGCAATGTCCTGCTGACTGGCACATTGCGTGGCACCTGCGCCAGGCCCATCCTTCGCAACACCAGGGACAGGTAGAACCTCAGCAGGTAGTGACACTTGGTGCCCATGTGCCTTGGCTCTACACTCTGCCTGATGCAGCCACACACAAAGGTGGCCATCAGAATGAGGGAGACGTTGGGCACGCTTTTACCCCCGTTATCTGCTGACTTGTACATTGTGGCCCGTCGCACCCGGTCCATCCTCGACCCCCAGATGAACTGGACGATGGCCCGGGTGATCCTTGTGGCGTAGGAGGGAGGGATAGGGTACACTTGTGCCAAATACAGCAGCCCCGAGAGCACCTCACACCTGATGACCAAATTATTTCCCGTTATGGAGAGGGAGCGTTGCCTCCATGGCTCCAGCTTCCTCCCCACCCTGGCTATCCGCTCCAGCCAATTTTTGTTACATGCCTCAGCCCCCCCGAACCAGATCCCCAGCACCTTCAAGAAGTCAGGCTTGATGGTGAAGGGGACGGAAGATCTGTCAGGCCAGTTGCCAAAGAGCATGGCCTCGCTCTTCCTGCGGTTCACCCTGGCTCCCATGGCCGACTCAAACTGTTCGCAGATACTAATCAGCCTGCGGACCGACCCTGGATCCGAGCAGAAGACAGCGATATCGTCCATGTACAGGGAGGTCTTTACTTGAATGCCCCCACTGCCTGGCAATGTCACTCCTCTTATGCTCGCATCCTTCCTGATGGATTCGGCAAAAGGTTCAATACAGCAGACAAATAAGACAGGAGAGAGAGGGCAACCCTGCCTGACTCCAGACCTTACAGAGAAACTGTCTGATTCCCACCCATTGATTTGGACTGCACTACGGATGTTGGTGTAGAGCAGTTTGATCCCATTCCTGATTCCCCCCCCAAAACCCATTTTGGAGAGCACGTCCCTCATGTACGTGTGCGAAATCCTGTTGAATGCCTTCTCCTGGTCCAAGCTGACTAGGCAGGCATCCACCCGTCTGTCCTGCACGTAGGCAATGGTATCTCTCAGCAGCGCTAGGCTGTCTGAGATTTTCCTGCCAGGTACAGCACAGGTTTGGTCTGGGTGGATCACCTGTCCCAGAGCATACTTGACCCGGTCTAAGGCGATGGCCTTAGACAAGATCTTGTAGTCTACATTCAAGAGTGTTATGGGTCTCCAATTCTTTATGTCCTTCATCTCCCCTTCTGCTTGTAGATTAGGGTGATGTTGCCCTTCCTCATGGAGTCTGACATGCTACCAACTAGAAGCATGTCGTTGTACACTTCTAGCAGGTCCGGGCCCATCCAGTCCCACAGAGCCGAATACAATTCGGCCGGTAAGCCATCGCTTCTGGGAGTTTTATTCGAGTCAAAGGAACGGATGGAGCCAGTCAGCTCGTCTAGGGTCAGTGGTTGGTCCAGTCTCTTCCGCTTGCTGTCCTCCAAGACCTCCGTGATCGAGGACAGGAAGTTCTGGGAGGAGGTACTGTCTGTGGTCTTTTGGTCATACAAATCTGTGTAAAAGGAT
Source organism: Okamejei kenojei (assembly GCA_035221665.1). Taxonomy (NCBI): domain Eukaryota; kingdom Metazoa; phylum Chordata; class Chondrichthyes; order Rajiformes; family Rajidae; genus Okamejei; species Okamejei kenojei. Next base: position 27,822,581 of record CM069138.1, read on the forward strand.
TTACAGATCCTCAGCATGTCTGTCTGTGAGGATGCTACCGTGCCGTCCTCGGGATGTCAGGAGGTTAGTCACTCGATGAAGGATACCAAGCCTTTGAGCTACTCTGTGGCCACAGTGATGCATGGATGATCAATGGTGGAACTCTTCTGGTCAATGGTGACCCATAGATGTTGACTCAGCAGTGGTGGTGGCATTGAATATTAAGTGATTACACTCTCCCTTATTGGCCGCTGCCTCTGAGGTGAAATTAATTTGCATTTATCTGCAAATGCCCGAGTTAAGTCTTATATTTGCAACATCCTTTGATGTGAAGACATTGTGCAATCACAGGGCAACCTCTCCACTCTGGCCTTGAGATGGAAAAAAGAGTCATTAATGAAACAGCTGAAGATGGCAGAGATGGGCCACTGCTCTGATGAAGCCCTGAAAGTGCTTCTGCAACAACCACAACCATCTTCCTTTCTGCATAACTTAGTGCATACCTGCCCAAGCAAATCTCAGTCAATAGAGTTCGAGGGAGGTCCCCCTTAAAAAAACTATCTTGATCACTCTCTTGATCACTCACAATGGCACATGACTCCTCTCCCTGATCAATCCCCTCCCATCACAGGCAGCTGGCTCAAACCTCAGAAACCCTTCCTCCTTAGTCCATTTGATCTATGTCATTGCTTATGATTCACAGAATGTCCAACTACTCCTCTTTATCTTTCCCTATCTCCATCTCCTTCAATTATGTTCTCTTCACGTTTATCCAGGTCTCCCCTTAAAAGTATCAGGTCCATAACTTTACAGGGATAAAAAGCTTTTTATTTTTACATTCCCATTGTTTTCTGGCTAAATTGCTCCTAAATTCCTGACTGGATTTATTTTGCATCCCACTTCATTTCCGACTCCCCTTCAAAGTTCTCCCATCAAGTCACCCTCCAACTTTCTCTCTTGACAAGAAAGAAGTCCCAGCCTGTTCAGTATTTCTTGGTGGAAGGAGACCGTTCAGCCCTTCCTACCTAGGCTGGTAACCTTTCTAATAGAAACAATATCTCATGGGATCCACTTACCTATGGGTTGTACATGGATCGAGTTAATGGACAGGTTGTTTCCAATGACTGAAGATTTATTGATCAGCCTTTTTTGGACCACTTGCTCCTCCAGGTAAATATTTTTGGTAATGTTGTAATATAGGATTGCCAGGCAGTTGTAGCTGAGAACAGAATGATAACGCATTGTAATTTTTTTTTTTTAGTTTAGAGACACAGCACGGAAACAGGCCCTTCGGCCCACCGGGTCCGTGCCGACCAGCAATCCCCGCACATTAACACTATCCTACAACCACTAGGAACAATTTAAAAATATATATTTACCAAGCCAATTAACCTACAAACCTGTACGTCTTTGGAGTGTGGGAGGAAATCAAAGATCTCGGACAATACCCAAGCAGGTCACGGGGAAATCGTACAAACTCCATTCAGACAGCACCCGCATCCGTAGTCAGGATTGAACCTGGGACTCCGGCGCTGCATTCGCTGTAAAGCAGCAACTCTACTGTGTGCCAAATTTCAGAACATAACTGTATTTACTGTTGTGATACAAATGGAGAGTCCTTGGAGATCAGTGACTGTAACTGATGGGTCTGGACCCAAACACAGCTCTGCTTGTCCAGGTATCTTTTCCTCAGGATCATTAGTTCACACTTCAAACAATTTGAAGTTCACACTTCAAACAATTTGAAGTTCACACTTCAAACTGTTTGACAATCAAACAGCTTCCCAGGCCCTTTAAATGAGACTAGACTTTAGATATACAGCGTGGATACCGCAGCACCCGGAGAAAACCCAGCTGGTCACAGGGAGAACGTACAAACTCCATACAGATAGCACCCGTGGTCAGGATCGAACCCGGGTCTCTGGTGCAGTAAGGCAACAACTGTACCGCTGCTCCAATGTACCTCCCAACTAGCTTTAGCCTCTCCATGTTTCTTTCAAACCATCCCCTGTCAAACTATCCATGGTGGGATTTAAATTCCACAAGGCATAGATGGAAGCCTAGCTTTTTAATTCCAGATTTATATATTTCTTCAAATTTGAATTCCTGTTGTTGGATTCAAAGTTATAGCTCTAGAACTTCATTTGAACCAATCTTTGGTGATACCTTAGTCACTATCTTTCAAAATAGGAATGTGACATTGCAAAGGCTGAGCATATTATCGATTTCTTACCTCTGTTGCAGAGATCTGGCAGCGATCCTATGTGCTGAAGTTAAGTTGCCTTTAGAAATGCTGATCAACAACAGAAGAGAAAAGCCAGTTTAAAATAAACTCTCCACAGTCCTCCCCACCATTGAAAACATCCTTTCTATGTATATTTGTATACATTAGCTATACAAGCAAAGGATTTCTCTGTGCCTTGACACAGGTGACAATAAAGTATTCCATTCCATTCCATCCACATAAGACACTGCCAGAAAAATATGGCTTCTTTCATCCAGGATCCCCACCTTCTGGCCCATACCCTCTTCTTGCTGCTACCATAGTATATGAGGTACAGAAGCCCCCTGCCCTTGGATTCCATGTGTCCTAGCCATCCAGACTAGCTTACCATATGGGCTTTTGTCAAAGACCGTGCTAAAGGCCATATAGACAATGACCATTACTCTGCCCTCATCAATCCTCTTTGTAAGCTATTCAGAAAACGTTATCAGATTTGTGTATCATGATTTCCCACGCACAAAGTCATGCTGACTATCCATAATCAGTCCATGTTTTCCAAAGGCTGGTAGATCCTGCGCCTCAAAATCCCCTCCAAAACCTTCCCACCACTGACATCAGGCTCACCGACTTGTAGTTGCCTGGCTTATCCTTGTTTCGCCTTCTGAAATTACAGTGCAACATTAGCCACCTTCCAGTCTACCAGAACTTCACCCATGGTTAAAGCTGATGCAAAAATCTGTGCAGGGTTCTCCACAATCTTTTTCCCTATCTTCCCGCCAAGCATGCATTTGGTCATGCCCTGGAGATTTATCTGTCTTAATGCCCTATAAGACCACAAATACCTTCTCTTTGATAATTTATATACGATCCAAACATCACAACTCCAAAACTTCCAATCTTTAACTTCCATTATCTATTCTACAGTATAAACGGAAGAGAAATGTTAATTTAATTTTTCCTGCATGAATAGAAACTCGGATTCAAATAAGTTAATATCGTACCTTTATAATACCCTTTTAAATATACAAATCCCATCGTCGGAAATAATCAGGCGAGCTTGGGAAGATGAATTGGGCCTAACAATTTTAAAAGATAGCTGGGAGGAAAGCCTTCTATATATACACACACAACTGTTCTCTTAACGTTAGGCATCCGTTAATACAATTTAAAATACTGCATTGACTTTATTATTCAAAGTCTAAACTGGATAAGATCTTCCCAAATGTTTCACCTATTTGTGGTAAATGTCTCCTTCAGGAAGCAACCATAACTCATTCTTTTGCCTCCTGTATAAAGTTACATAATTTCTGGAGGGGAACTTTTGAAATTTTTTCTAAAATACTTAAAATAAAATTGGACCCCGACACAGAATTGATTACTCTAGGTATGTCAGAAGCCTGTTCTGAACTAACATTATTTCAAAGACTTTTCCTTAATTATGGTCTAATAACTGCGAAAACACTCATTATTAAATTTTGGAAACACACATTAGTCCCTACTAGAAAGATGTGCATTACAAACATGTCCGAGACACTATATCTGGAAAATATTAGGCTTGTCTTGGCAGAAAAACCAGATCAGTTTTTCAAGACATGGACACCCTTTACCAAATTCTTACAAGAATAGTATGGCACAACACAAATTTGGATTTAATCCAACTATGGGTTGGGTGAGGTAGGCGGGGGGCGAGGGGCAGGTATATCTCCATTTTTAAATGTTTTTATTTTATATATATGTTTTTCCCTTCTATTTTCTTTTCCTCTCTTATATCTTTATTCACTCTTTGCCCACACGACTTTGGTAGTCTAGGGTTTCTATTTTTTCACTTTTCCCTTTTTCCCTCTCTTCTTCTTTCTCTCTTATTTTCCTTCATTTTCAGGTTAAAAGGTCAAAATTGAAGCTGTACAATAATTGTATAATTTTACATGCTGAATGTTTTATTCTTGTACAATTGGTTCTAATAAAAATTTTAAAAACATTTAAATAATAATTTTTCCCTCATCTCTGGTGGCTTTACCCAGAACCATACTGATAAAAAAGGATACCTATTCTCTCCCTATCAACCCTTTTACTCTTAATATCTGTAGAATCTCTTCAGACTTTCCTTTACCTTGCATGCCAAATGGCATCTTGATTGCCTTCTTAAGTTTACTCCTATACTTATTTTACCCACCAGGGGATTTGCTTGATCTTGACTGTCTGAATCTGACCTATGCCTCCTTTTTCCTGACCGTAGGTTAAACACCTCTCATCACCAGGGCTCTGTAAACTTGCTAGCCTTGCCCTTCACCCTAACAGGAACATGCTGCCCCTGTATTCTTGTTATGTCACTTTTGAAAGCCTTCCACTTTCCAGCCATCCCTTACCTACAAACAGACTCAACAAAGTGACCTCTGCAAGCTTCCACCTAATGCCTCAAAAATCAGCCATGCCCCAAATTAGAGTCTAGAATGTTTGAGTTGTAAGGAGAGGCTAGATAGGTTGGATCTTTTATCCTTGGAGCATAGGAGGCTGATAAGTGAATTTATACCTGTAAGATTATACAATCTTGAGGTTCCTTGGCCTCTGCAACAAGACATTCCTAAAATAGACGCAAAAAGCTGGAGTAACACCGCAGAATAGGGAGCATCTCTGGAGAGAAGGAATGGGTGACATTTTGTGTCGAGAACGAGAGATATAGATGATGATGTAGCAAGATATAGAACAATGAATGAAAGATATGCAAAAAAGTAATAATAATGGAAACTGGCCATTGTTAGCTTTTGTTGGGTGAAAACAAGAAGCTGGTGCAATTTGGGTGGGGGAAGGATGAAAGAGGGAATACCGGGGTTACTTGAAGTTAATTCCTAATACATATGTTTCAAATAACCACTCCCTTTTCCTGTAACTAAGACTTGTTGCTTGAGACTCTCCACCAGTAAAAACCATCTCTAATCTATTCTGTCATGCCCACATGGGTTCTTGTATGTTTCTTATAAATTCCAGGGAATGTGGATCTGAACTTATTATCCATTCATAGCAGAACAATCCTCTCATCTTGAGAATTATCTTAATGAATCTCTTCTGAACTGCTTCCAGTGCTTGAGTAGATGGTGCTGGGACATGGGATTAGTTTAGAAAGCAATTTTGATCAGCATGGACAAGTTGGATCAAAGGGCTTGTTTCCATGCTGCATGACCCTGTGATCTATACCTTTTTTTAAACAATTAGCAGCCCAAAGCGGTCCCTAATACTATAGTACTGATCTCTCCAACACTGTACATTTATACTATATTTTTCCATTTCCAAGCTTAAATCCATCCCCATGCCTCAATAATAAATACCAATGTGTCAATTGCCTGTTGACCACATTATATCAACAACTGACTTCTTGCATATTATCCTTAAGAATATTGAATACCCAATTTCCCCAATACACTTGGAGTCTCTTTCCATTTAGATATTAGTCTGCCTACCAATGTGCATGACCTCTCAATTTCCTACATTTTCCATTTTTCACTCCATTTTCCATCCACTCATTCAAGCTATCTATAGCCTGTTACAGAGTCCAAACATTTTCAACGTTGCAGTTCTCATTGCCTATTTATGTGTCCTCAACAAACTAAGTCATTTAACTGCACAGGACTGTTCTAGTTTATACTGTAAGTTACAGAAACAAAGGGGCTGGCGTATCTGATAATATCTCGAGTAATGTTGCTAATAATCGCACTGCGTGAAATCTTTCTGTTACCCCAGGTTTAATGGCAGGTCAAACCTTGGCCATTCGTGTTATTCCTAAACGACAAAATCACAAACGAGATGTTCCATCTCCTCACCTGACAGATTCGACGTACACAGTGTAATTCCAGTTCTGAAATGATCTGGTGAGCTGAAAGATAATTCAAGACACTTGGGGTCAATGCACAATCCAATCCAGTAACATCCAGCTTTATGAGCGAGAGGCACTCAAAGATAAATGCATTGTGGTTTAAATTACAACCTCTACTTGGCTTCTCTACACAACACATCATTCCATGCTCTAGCAAGATATCAACTTTTCAGTTGAATAAAAGTCAGATCTCGTGAGGTCACAGGGGTTGGTATTGGTTTATTTTTGTTACTTGTACTGAAATACAGTGAATAACTGTTTTACATGCTTACTAGGCAGATCATACCATGCATGAGTACATCAGATAGTTCCAAAGAGAAAAGAAACAGTATAAAATATAGTGTTACGGCTACAGAGGAAGCGCAGAGAAAAAAAGTGCAATGGCCGCAATGGTAAATTGGGAGATTGGGAGATCGGGAATACATTCCTAGTTTATGACAGGTCTGTGATAAGCCTGATAACTGGTGAGTCATAACTTTCCTTTGTTTGATCTCTTGTGTGTTTCTCTAGTTTTCTCCAAATCCATGCCTGCAGTTAACCTCAGAAATTCCCTGCACACGTTGCTCCCAATGTGGCATAACCAAAATTGTACACAGCTGCAACTTGCCACTTATACGGATCTATAGACTTGCACCCAAGATCCCTCCATACATCAATATTCCTGAGCATCATGTCTTACTGTCTGCTTTCCATTTACATTTGAAGTGCATCACTTCACAGTTGTCCAGATTAAACACCATCTGTTATTTCTTTATTGTATACATTCACAACGTTACTCACAATCCACAATTCCACTAACTTTTGTGTAATCTACAAATTTAAATCTATCTCCCTCCCTTCCCTCTACTGGCCCCTGTCCTTCCTCCCCGAGCTCCCCCATTCTCTTTATAGATCACCCGAGTCCTGCTCCCCCATTCATCTTCCCTCTCGGACGTCTTCAAGATCGTTTCTGGCTCCTCCTTTCTTGCTCTGGTTCCTCCTTACCTCTCAAACTCATCTCCTCCTTCACCTAGCTCCTTAGCTAACTACTGACCCCTTTTTTCACTTGTACTCCCTTTATAGACTTCTCCTGGTTTCTACGCCCCTCCTGGCCTCCCCACTTCTCCAATTATCTGGTTCTTCCCCTCCTGCACACCTCCCTCTCCTCTCCCTCTGCTGACACCAGTTCAATCTCTTTCCCTCCCTGTACTGACCCATTTCCTCCCCCTCCTGACTCTTCCCCTTCTACATCTGACCCCTTGCTTCCTTCTGCCCTGGCCCATCAGAAAGTAAGACTCTACCTCTGGCTCCCTTTATCTCCATTGCAACAGGCTGACCAATGTGAATGATAATCTATCTGAGACAAAGGCATGCAAGTAAAGATTAGCAATCACGATAAAAGACAAACTAGAATGACCTACCCATGTTAACACTCTTTGCTTGAGCAGATCGATATCAGTATTTCCACTGGACTGATCGTAAACCAAAAACTGCGTCCTGTAGAAAATACCACCTGTGAGGAGAAAGCAGCACAGAGTTACACGGCAAATTATCTGCTCAAACCACAGGCCGCCTTCAACGTACACCTCCGTTGCACTCTCACCAAAGGTTGTTCTCAGAGGAAACCTTCCAATTATGCTGCTCCCAAAGTGCCCAGAGGAATTCCTATTACAAATAACTTTCATAAATACCAATGGTCTTCACCTGCTGTGTTGGAATGCACCTCAAATCAAAGCTTGCAAACATACTGTGAGTGCTGACCCGGGGTACAGAGATACACATAACATTAGTCATATTAGTAAAGTGCAATTTATATGTTGAGTGCGCAGACTTCACTAAATGGTCTCTGAGGTCAGCCTTTAAGTTTGTATGGGATAGTTGCCAGAATTCTTCGGAATTTACATGGAATACAAACATTGGAGTAATACTGGTTGCCCATCCCAGTCGGAAACGCCTGCAGTGAAAGCGCCAGATGCGGGCAAGGAATTGATAAAGTTGACAGTCTGCTCACTCGACACTAGGTGGCACCTTCCCCTTGCTGACGGGTGCCGTGTTAGTTATAATCAACAGGGCTGTGTTAGTCTATGATGCTGTGGGTGTTTTCCTGGCGAAGAGAGAACAAAGTTATTTTCCAGCAAAGATCAAACGTAGGCGGACACAAAATTAGTCCTTGAGCAGACAGCCATTGATGGCAAGAGTTCAAATCAATTACTTCCCGTAAAATTTCTCTGCAATATTCCTCCCCAGAATCTTTATTAGATATACGCTCTCATTCATTCAACTCAAATCAATGTGGGTTTTCATATGTACTTCTCTCAAATTAAACTACATTAAAATGGTTAAGTATTATGCTAAGTAAGTAACTATCTGATGGGTGAGAACCTGGTCAATTGTTACGGTTCATTGAAGCATTTTGTCGTGCACTCCACAAGTTCTCAATGAAGTCTACATATTCAGTGCAAAACCCAATATCAGCACCAAACGTGAACTCTGCTCTACTCTAAGAAGATCCCATTTTCAGTATTAAATTGATTAACTGGAAACCAGCTTTAGCCACACTCAAGCAAAAATATGCAGCACAACCCGCTCTCCTGGTGGAACCCACAAGCCCACAAGTTTATGTTTCAAAATAGCCACAGGTACAGTCAGAGCAATGGAGTTCCTCCTTGAGCGAAGAGAGATTGGTCTTTCCTACTGTTAATGATGCCAACACAACTGATGGCATTGAATTGTTGCATTAAACAAGGAATTTTGCTACTGTGGCGTAGAAAGTGCAGAAGGATTTTTATTCTCACCAGAAGAATAGGCTAGGTTTGTTCATTACCTTGTAAAGGTTGGGCATTAGAAGAGAATGTTCCTCTTCTGAAGCCCATCCCTTACACGGAAATGAATTCCTGCATATTTTTGCCCAAGCTTTGCAAGGATTTAACCGATACTACAGAAACTACATGTTGAGCCATTTTGCAAGTGAGGGTGTTTTACTAACTGCTAAGCCTCAACGAAGCAATCATTTGTGTCCAACACCGTGCTTTTAGCTAAGTCTACACATTCAAGCCAACTACCACCAACACCAGTGGGCCAGCAATTGGCAATGATTTTTTTTTAGTGACTTTTTTCGCTAGCTATTACTACAGATTCTCTGAAGACATACGGTTGACGATCAACACTCCACACAAGCAGCTCTTGCCAACTGTGGCCTCGCACAGACAGGGCAAAGAGGCTTGGTCAGAGGCGGTAGGCTGTTCCCCGCTGTCTGCGCTCGAGTCAGTCACATTGAATCCAAAAACATCAAGGGGGAGCAGAGGAGATGGCGTAACTGTTGCCGATGAAGAACTGGGCTGAAGGTTTGGTAGATGCGTAGTGGAGGTCTGGGAGCTATGTGGCTGCTGTTTGTAGGTCTCTGTGCTTGACATAATTTCCCAGGCTGGTTTACTCATGGAAGGAACCACAGAAAAATCCATTGGCAAAGTAGTTTCCAGTGTTGACTCTTGAGATCCAGCACTCGGCTGCGTTCCAATGGATGTTGCAGAGAACATTCCTGATATCCCTTCACTGAGTGGGAAAGATTGCACTCCCAGATTATAACTGTGGCGCTCCCCAACATGAAACTCTGATGTGTGGAGCTGCAATGTGTGTGCATACTTCTGGTCTGTTGAAGCCATGTTGAAAATGAGCGAGTCGTTTGAAGAATGGACTGGTGCACTGACCTGTCCAATTTCAGATTCTGCCCCTGTAAAAATACCACTGGATTGCAGGAGTTGGGGTCCTTCTGATAGTGATGGGGTAAGTGTTCTGAGAGGTGGCCACTTCACACTCACATCTACTGGTATCAGAGTCATCACCTGCTGATGTTTTGAACTTTCATGTATTGCACGACTCCCAAAGGTTTCCTCCTTGAGGATGTCAGTCCTATCCGGAGATGAAGCAAACAAGTTCAGTTCCAATTCCCTTTGTGTGGTCGCGGTCATGAAGTTCTCCAGGGAGTAAGAGCCAGTGATCACACCTGAGTGATTCTGAAATGCTCCTGGAATTGTAAGTGAAAAACTAGGGAACACTGTCCCACTTAAAGATCCATGCAGTAAATTAGTTGTTAAGGTTGGAGTTTGTTCCAGTCCGGGAAGGTAGTCAGCGTGAAGCAAAGCTGTGTTTTCACTTCTGATACCTGCATCATCATCCAAAGACTGGAACGAGATTGTCTCCTCTGGTCTCTGGTCCAACAGCACATCCCATGAGCTCCAAACACTTGCAATTGAAGTCTCCAGTGAAGACTTGAGGCTATCAGCCACTATTAAGGAATCATTCCTCGGATGAAGACCATTAGAGTATAAAAAGTCATTCTTATCTTGACGGGTGTCAAAGTTTGAAGCCTCGTTCTGTGGATGAGGAATGTCAGAGTTTAAGGATTCATTCCCTGGATTTGTGGTGTCAGAGGTTAAGGATTCATTCACTTGATACAGAGTGTTGGAAGTTAAGGATTCATTCCTTGGATGCGGACTGTCGTGGGTGAAGGATTCACTCCCTATATGTGGAGTGTCGGAGGTAAACCATTCATTTCTTGAATGTGGGCTGACAGAAGTAAAGGAATCATTCCCTACATGTGGAGCATCGGAGGTAAAAGATTCATTCCCAGGATGCGGGCTAGTGGCTGTGAAGGATTCATTCCATCCACGTGGAGTATTGGATGTAAACGATTTGTTCCCTGGATGTGGAACATCAGAGGAAACGGATATATTACCTGGATGCGGAGTGTCAGAGGTTATGGATTCATTCCTTGGATGTGGAGTGTCAATGGTTAAGGATTTATTCCCTGAATTGGGAGAGTTAGGGGTTACGAGTTCATCCTCCAAATAAGGAGCATCAGAGGTTGAGATCGATGAAGTGTGCAAGGCCACAAGTGGAACCCATGTACTTTTGGTAAACAATCTAGTATTTCTGATGGTCGACATCTCCCATTTGTTTTCAGTCATGACAGGTGCGGGTTGGTAGCTTTGTGTGATGTGCAGTGTGGTACCAGTCAGGGAGATCTGGCTATAGTCTTTATCTGCAATCCTCTTGTGGACAGAACGGAGGGGAATACGGGTCTCTCTTGTGGACAATCTCCAACTGTTCTCATTGTGTGAAGGAAAATCCAGCAGAGATTCTTGGACTCTTGTCATGACCACTGCCCTACTCAATTCAATTCTTGTTCCTAAACCTGGGTGTAACTCAATGGTTCTGGAATTAGCTGACTGCACGGTAGATGAAATTGAGAAATGGATTCTGGATTCATGAGCTCCCATTGAGAATTTCTCTGGCTTGGACTGTCGTTGAGTGATACCCACATTGAGATCAGAATTAGAAGGCCTCGGAGAAATGTCCAATAAATTATATGGAATTGAAGAAATGTTTTGTTTCTCTGACATTAGAGCTGAAGAAATAAACATCAAAGCATCTGGATTGTTCATATTGGTATGCAGCCCGGTTGATGCATTCGGAGAGCTCACATCTACATCTTTAGCAAAACCAGGAGTACCATCTACTTGGTTTCTTACTGAAAACTGTCTTGGATGCAGCAGAAACTCATGAGATTGCCTTAATTGATTTGCTACCTGTTCAGTGCTAATGAACAGCCTTTGTGTTGCTGCCATAGACACCCTGCCTATGTTTGCGAAGCGGAGCAATTCTGTCGTACGTATTAGTTGGGTTTCATTGACGCTGTTGTTCCTCTCAAAGAGAAGGCTTGATATGGTGGAACCAACTTGCCCTGGATCCAGCATTGAACTTGGCCAGCTGGATGAGGGACCGTTGGCTTCTGGAAAGGTAGTGCTAAAAGAGTTGGTATTGGAATGGTTGGAAAGGAACCTGGTTCCTTGGGGGTCTATAGAGGATTCAGTATTGCCAGGAAGAGATTGTGCTGAAGTCTCAGTGATGACCTGATCTTCCAGAGGCTCTAATGTATTTTCCAATTGCATCAGGTTGCTGCTGTGTGTCCAGAGCGAGCCATATAAGAGATGCCCATGAGGCATAATGATGTCCGCACTTATTTCATGTTGAGACTCAATTGGAGTGGGATTCATTGGTTGGTACAACACTGGAAAAGGGGTTTGTGGTTGCATCTCCAATATGTTTAAAACATCAGATGACCTCTTGCCAGAATCGTGTTGGTTGGGTAATAATATAGAAGAAAAACTTGGCTTCAATCTCAATGTATCTATTCCAATGTCTCTTCCTTCATCAAACAGTGCCTCTTGACTTTCAAGATCAACAGATGACATCTCATTGTCATCCTCCGTAACCTTATCAGTTGAATTCTTCACACCAAACCTCAAGTCCCAGATCTGTCTCATCAGTTTTTTTAACCTACTGATGAATTCAGAAGTGACATTATCCCCGTTAGCATATTCACTGGCTGTGTTGGTATCTCTGGCAGTGTTGAGAAAGACACTCGGAGGAAGATGTTTTCTCTCAGTGACGTTACCGGCTGCCATTGCCAAAGCCTTTGAATCCTTAGTAACACGTGAGCTCTTAGTGACCGTCTTGGCAATCAAAGCGACTTTCATGTTCGGTCGCCCAGGTTTAAAACTGCTGGTTCTGGGTCTTAGCGGGAACCTCAGTGGTGTGGAGATGATCCCCAATGGATTGCTGAACTTCCCCGATCTCTGCCTCCTGCGCGATGTAAACCTTTGCCAGATCTCATTTGACTGACTATGGTTCGGCGGAACATGGGACCTCTGCAAATCTGTGACGTTAAAGTTGCCAGCTGCTAGTGAGAAAATCATCTCATCATTAAATCACCACATTAAGTTTCGTGTCTGAATCTTAGCAATACCTCGTTGTGTCTTGCAGGGCCCAGTGTAAATTCACCCTCTCTCATCCTATATGGCAGGAAATTAAGTGGCAGTAGCCAGCCCGATCAGATGAGAGGCAGTGGAGATTTAACAGATAGGAACAAGACAACGAAAGGATGAATAAGGATGATATATTTCCTTTAACAGTGAGTGAACTCAGACTTACACCCCAATCTTTACCTCTTCTCCTTTCTCACGTTGGGCAGAAGATACAAAAGCTTGAAAGCACATACCTTCAGATTCTGGAACAGCTTGTTCCTTACTGTTATCAGATTATTGAACAGAACTCTCATAGCCTAAGAATGTAGCTCCCAATCACCCAGCCTACCTCATTGTGAGCCTTGTACTTTTTTTTCATGTGTACTTTCTCTGTAGCTATAATACTATATTCAGCACTCTGTTTATTTTCACTTTTGCACTACCTTGTGCACTAGTGTATGGTATAATTTGCCTGGAAGCACACAAATTAAGGTAGTTATCAAGTATATTTGGTACACAGGATACAATACCAATGCTTAAGATGGAAGATCAGAGGGAAGAAAGTTCCAAAGAGTGGTAGGTCAGAAACTCACAGCCCAAAAGGATGATGGAAGTAAAGTACCTTCTAAGTAGACTACGTTCTAATGTGACTGGGTGAGCAATTCTAAAACTGTACCAAGACTAGGGGTAGCCTGTCAACCCAACTAGAATCTGACCAAACCCAACTATCTAAGTCCAGTTGTGTGACAGCCTCTTAAACCTTTCCTGGGTGTATAGTTTAAGGAGGGATGGTGAATGGCATTGACACGTTGTCAGTGAATGTATTGAACTGACAGTACAACAAACATAGAAGAATGCATGTTCCTATTATATTGACTATGCATATATTGAGAATACAATACTTTTTTGGAAAGAATTATCTGTGTCTGGCTCGGGTGACATCAAACCTAGAAATTAAAGGACTTGGGATCAATTTGGGCTGGGTTAGCTCAGTTTGGTCTTCACTAGAAAGCACTAACCCCACATTTCAGTTGCCGACAATGTCAATTTAAGTGGCATGTGCTCAGTGCTCCCAACAAGATATCTCAGGCAAGGCCATTTATATTGGTGACAGGGTCGAATATGGAATTTTCTTGGGCGAATGAGCTCAGGTCAGGTTCCGACTGATAATGGAGGGCCTCAGCACATCCCTGCAAGTCCCAATCCAGAGCCAGAGCTTGAGGGTAAAATTGCAATTTTTTTAGCGGATGGAGTGTAGGTTATGAACCAAATGTCCTCCATCAACAGCATAAACATCTCCATCAGCAGCATCAACATCTACATCAGAATTTTGAGATTAAGCCCATGAAATACAGTAGTATGATGCCCATGAAATACAACAGTATCCGCAAGTACTCCATGTAGAGATTTGTTGGACTGCTACTCATTGGTAGATACAACACCAAAACAGGTGTTTGTGGGGTTGCAACTCAACCATATTTAACACATCAGAGCTAATTTGACCAGTTAGGTATTGATTGGGTGACAGTATAGAAGGAACACTCAGTGTTCAGTATAATCTAGTGTTCAGTTAATTGTATATCAATCATATGGATTGAAATTGTATTGGTTTTTAACTCAGCCAGTTCTGACCCTCTACCCACAGAGCAGGGAGGCGAGAGGGTAAAGAACTAAATGAGACTGCTCTCTTTCTACCCACCATCACTTGCCCAATCTCTGCTGTAAGCAAATTTGTAGTAACATCATATCATCCATATTGATCACTGAAGCACAGATGGGAGATTGTGAATATATCTTTAGCATAAGAGAGGACTGTTCAAGAAGTTGTTCTTGAATCTGGTGGCATGTGCTGTCAAGCTTTTATATCTTCTGCCTGACAGGAGAGAGGGCAAGAGAGAATGATCTGAGCGTGAGGGGTCCATGATTTTGTTGGCTGCAATGTGAAGTGTAGATGGAGTTGATCAGGAGAAGGATGGTTTGTGCCATGGACTGGGCTGCATCAACAACTCTGAAATCTCTTACCGCATCATCGGGATTTTAATTTTCATTCAGAATGGTCAGATGAGGAGGGATGGAAATGAGCGATTTCCCCCACATTTCATACTCTGATAATTACACCATTCACCACTCTGGAAACAGACACACCTTTGCTTATGCCCTGCATCAGCCCTCCCCCATTCACTTCATCCCATCTTTCGGGAAAAGCAAACCACTTTCTTTCTTATACACTGATGCAGTTTATCCTCAAAGGGCCTAAAAGTTGACACCATGCCTGCTGCCCCAGTGGTTTGTAGTTTAAATACCATGAAAGTAAAAACACCTGTTGGCTCTTCTCTCAATCAAACACATTCCAGACTGAAATTCCTTTAACCATTATTTAGTGAAAACTCTAAAAAATTGGCAGAAGCCATAACCATTAACATATAAATAATTAACTTTCATATTCAAGCATGGAAAGTTCTTTGACCATAAATCTGCTACTTTTTCCACAGATGCTGCCTGGCCTGAACATTTACTGTTTATTTTTTTTTTATTATTCAAGGTTCCCAATTCTCCAGGAAGATAATTTAGCTCAAAGGAAGGGGGCTCAGACGTAAAGGGATAATCCCAGGGTTCGAAATTCCACAGGGCCATCTATGGATTAGGCCATTACACTATACTAGAATAAGTGGGACCCGTTGGGTCCCATGTTCACATGGGAGGGGTTGTCCCCTAACGCAATATTCCACCTCTCTGCCAATTCCAATATTGGTGGCCAATGGGGGGGGGGGGGGGGGCTTTCTGGAGTGCTAGTATGGGTGTTGTAGGCTGAAGGGACTGGTTTCCAGAGGGCTAGTATGTACATTGTGGGCCAAATTGATTCTTGGGGTGGCAGCTCAGTCACTCAAGACTGATGTGCTGGCAGCTCACTCACAGCTGGTGTGCTGGCAATTGACTCACGGCTATTCCTTGAAATTCCATTTCAAGTCCACCAAACTCAAGTGCAGTTTCCTACCACTTCAAAAATGGTCCAAGTCCACCAGACACAAATGCAGTTTCCTACCACTTCAAGCAGGGTGCAGGGCCACCAAACTCAAGTGCAGTTTCCTGCCACTTCAAGCAGGGTGCAGGGCCACCAAACTCAAGTGCAGTTTCCTACCACTTCAAGCAGTGTGCAGGGCCACCAAATGGAAGTGCAGTTTCATGCCACTTCAATCAGGGTGCAAGGCCACCAAATTCAAGTGCAATGTCATGCCATTTCAAGCAGGGTGCAATGCCACCAAATTCAAGTGCAGTTTCATTCCATTTCAAGCAGGGTGCAAGGCCACCAAATTCAAGTGCAGTTTCATGCCATAGATGACGACAACTATCATAGGATCCCCCTCGTGGGCATCATCTTCCTCCTCCCCATCGCCCATGCATGTCCCTTGTGAAGGGTCAATATTACAAGTTGCTGGAACAAGCTCAACAAACACTAAATGGGCAATATGATGGGGAGGGATGTGGGGTTTGAGATCATGGTCGCTATTGTTGTTGCCCTCTATGAAACTTCAGAATTATTTCAGGGGAAAAAAGGTGATAGGTGGGAGATAGTCCACCTTGGAAAATATCTTCCAAGATGTAAGATGGCATCTCCTACACCGCACCATCCCATCACCATCACCACTCGTCTATACCCCCTGAGCTCAGTCCTCACCAACAGCACAATTCACCAGCATATGTAGATCGTATATATTGCAGGTAACATAGCACCAGCTTAAAGTGGCATCATTTCCAAGAAACTGAAGATTATTTTAACATTTTGTTTGAATTCGACTGTAAAGAAGTCCCATAAGATGAGGTGCACAATTTGCAAACTGTTGACCACAAGTGACAGTACTGTGTTTTCTTTTGATAGACACTGCATCATAAGAATGTGCAAGTAACCATTTGTAGTCAGGTGGCATTAAACCTCAATATTTGTGTTTGCACTCTTTTGGGAATAAATCATGATATTGCCTTATCCAAAGCTTCCAATCGTTAGTAGCATCATTGTGGCAGCGACATTAGTAACCCAGCATCAACACCAATGCTAGCAAAGAACATTGCATCAGCTCCTCCCTACCTTCATAGCTGGAGCCATTACAACTTGTATTTTGGGAGACGGTGTTGTTTTGTTGCCCTGATTAATGCAAAAGAATAAAACTTAACCTGATTCGACTGACCACGGTTTGTCCTTGCAGAAATCCATAATTCACAGATAATTCATAAGGTGATGAGTGATAGGAGCAGAATTAGACCATTCGGCACATCAAGTCTACTCCACCATTCAATCATGGCCGATCTATCTCTTCCTCCTAAACCTAGTCTCCTGCCTTCTCCCCATAACCTCTGACACCCCAACAGTACAAGTTGTTGAATGTGGAGTGCCCAGAGAAAAAGCAATGGAACTCCAATTCAGTGCACCATTGCTGCTGCAGTATAGCCAGATATAGGTATATGCTGCTTACTGGTACATTTATTTGCAGATTTCGCTAATAAGTCAGATTGTACGGTCAGTTAACAACAGGGAGGCACAGTGGCAGAGCTGCTGCCTTATGGCGCCAGATACCCGGGTTCGATCCCGACCACGGGTGCTGTCTGCACAGAGTTTGTACATCCTCCCTGTGAACGTGTGAGTTTTCTCTGGGTGCTCCGGTTCCCTCCCACACTCCTAAGATATACAGGTTTGAAGGTTTATTGGCTTTGGTAAAATTGTAAATTGTCCCTCGTGTGTCGGATATTGTTATTGTACGGAGTGATCGCTGGTCTGCGTGGGCTCGGTGTGCCGAATGGCCCGTTTCCGCACTGTATATCTAAAGTCTAAATTAATCTGGGACACTGTGAGCCTACTTTGGTTCGGTATTAGATTAGCAAGGTGATTATGTTACCAACAGGCTTCCACTGCCTACCATCTCGCTACCAAGGAGCTTGTCATTATTTTATCCCATCACCTTCCCTCCCCAATATCCAAGATGGATAACTATCAAATACCAAATCTGGAAGGCTTCATCAAAGGCAGCCTCCTATTGAGTGCTAATTTCAGCATCCGGAGTTTTGTGCCTATGAAGATGGATCATTGCTAAAATGTCATTTCAACATATGCTTTGCAATGTCATTCACTGTGGGAACTAGCAACCAGGTTTCGCAATTACAACAGTGAATCTACTACAAGCAGTTTTACTAACTATGAGAGCACATGGCCCAAGGTTGAGAAAGCTGATATACCAATCCAAGACACATCCCCCATCAATTATTCAGATTTCCCCCCCCCCCCCCCCCCCTTCTATCTATTTAGACATAAAAGGATCAAACATCCAATGACTTACTCAAATCTGTGGTGTCTCTGGATCCACTTGTGGTGACTTCAGTGAATAGAGTACTTATGCCTTTGTAATGTAATCAAATATAATATACTGATCACTCAATTGATAAACTTCAAAATGGTCTGAATACTTCTTGCTAAACATTGGAAAGGAAAACCCCTCTCCAAGTCACTTGAGAAATCTCAGAAAATTCACCAGAGGTGGAGTAACAGGCTACACAGAGTTGTAGTAAAGAGTTGTATGTCTTTGCTAAGTTTGCTGGTTCTCCAGTGTCCACTAGAAGCAAAGATGTTCACAGCACAGAGAGGCCATTGAGCTAGAAAGATTGTAAGAAAGAGATAGCACTGGCATTACTGAACAATTGAGGTTGTGGAGAGAGGCATGCTTCTTCTTCACAAGTGTCTCAGGAATAAGGATGACTTGGGAAGGGCATTGGAAGGTGGAATTCAATCCCAACTCCAGCGAGTTGATGTTCTTTAGGAAATCAAATAGTAGATGTGCAGTAAATAGGAGAGCACAAACATAATGAGGGCCTTGTTCACCACCCTGTTTGCCACAGGTGAACAGGGTGTGAAAAAGCCATGCCTGCTTTGTAGGCCAAAGCACAGAATACAATTGTTGGGATGCCCTGTTGCAACCTTACTGGTTAGACTGGACATGGAGCATTGCGTGCAATTCAGTTGCCAGGGCATAGGAGGGATGTGCCTATGCTGGAGGGTGTGGACTGTTGTCAGGAGTATTTTAGTTAATGGGTAAGACTGGATAGGCAAACATTTTTCTCCCTTGAGCAAAGGAGACTGAGGGATGACCTATAAATATATAAATATAAGAGGAGAAATAAGGTGGGTAGCCAGGATCTTATTCCAAGGGTGGAGGTATCAAAAACTAGAGGACATAGATTTAAAATAGGAAGGAGTTTTAAAAAGGATTTGAGAGGAAAGTTGTTTTTTTAGAGAGTAGTTGATGTCTGGAGTTCACTGTGAGAGGAGGTAGTGGAATCAGATTCAATTGCTATGTTTATTAAACATTTAGATGCTGAAATAGGCACGGCCCTAATACAGGCAAACGCGATTAGTTTAGATAGACACAGTGCAGCATGGGCATGGTGGGGTGAAGGCCCCTTTCCTGCACTGTATAATTCTGTGACAAAGAGTAGGAGTAAACGGGTCCTTTTCAGAATGGCAGGCAGTGACTAGTGGGGTACCGCAAGGCTCAGTGCTGGGACCCCAGCTATTTACAATATATATTAATGATCTGGATGAGGGAATTGAATGCAACATCTCCAAGTTTGCGGATGATACGAAGCTGGGGGGCAGTGTTAGCTGTGAGGAGGATGCAAGGAGGCTGCAGGATGACTTGGATAGACTGGGTGAGTGGGCAAATGCATGGCAGATGCAGAATAATATGGATAAATGTGAGGTTATCCACTTTGGTGACAAAAACAGAAAGTAGACTATTATCTGAATGGTGGCCGATTAGGAAAAGGGGAGATGCAACGAGACATGGGTGTCATGGTACACCAGGCATGCAGGTGCAGCAGGCAGTGAAGAAAGAGAATGGTATGTTAACATTCATAGCAAAAGGATTTAAGAAGAAGAGCAGGTAGGTTCTACTGCAGTTGTACAGGGTCTTGGTGAGACCACACCTGGAGTATTGCGTACAGTTTTGGTCTCCTAATCTGAGGAAAGACTTTCTTGCCATAGAGGGGATACAGAGAAGGTTCACCTGACTGATTCCTGGGTTCGCAGGACTTTCATATGAAGAAAGAGTGGACAGACTCGGCTTGTACTCGCTAGAATTTAGAAGTTTGAAGGGGATCTTATAGAAATGTACAAATTTCTTAAGGGGTTGGATAGGCTAGGTACAGGAAGATTGTTTCCGATGTTGGGGAAGTCCAGAACAAGGGGTCACAGTTTAAGGATAAGGGGGAAGACCTTTAGGACCGAGATGAGAAAAACATTTTTCACACAGAGAGTGGTGAATCTGTGGAATTCTCTGCCACAGGAGGTAGTTGAGGCCAGTTCATTGGCTATATTTAAGAGGGAGTTAGATTTGGCCCTTGTGGCTAAAGGGATCAGGGAGTATGGAGAGATGGCAGGTACAGGATACTGAGTTGGATGATCAGCCATGATCATATTGAATGGCGGTGCAGGCTCGAAGGGCCGAATGACCTACTCCTGCACCTATTTTCTATGTTTCTATGACCATGACTGAAGAGTTCTGCACCAGGTACATCAACTGGAGGAATGCATGCAGAGCTAGGAAATGAATTTGTTTGGAATGAAATTGAAAAAGTCATTGAAAAAGAAAGAGGAACCTGTGTAAGTTTCATGGATGAGTGAGACCAAATTATTTATTTCCATGCTGTATGATTAAGGTTTGGTAGGTTAATTCGTCTCTGTAAATTGCCCCCAGTATGTATGTAGGTGAATAGTAGAATTATGGAGAGTTCATGGGAGTGTGGAGAGAATAAAAACAAGACTTATGTAGGATTAGTGTAAATGGGTGTGTAGTCGCAGGACCAAGGGCTTATTTCCTTGCTGTGTTTCTCGGACTCAATACAGAATTATTAAATTAATTACCAAGTAAAAGAAACCAAAACAATTAAATATTTTACTGACGTAAATTGAAAGCTGAAGTTGGGATGGACAAAGTTGGGTTGGGAAGAGCTATTCAGGGAAAAGGCGAGGCAACAGATGAATAATAATAATAATAATAATAATAATAATAATAATAATAATGTTTGCAGAAATAGTAAACCATTGCTTTAGTTCCGTATTTGCCAGGGTGACCTGACATTGATGACATTGGACGGAAATGAAATATGTGCATTGAAAGTAGAAAAGTAAGGGGGCTGTCCCACTGCGGCGACCTAATCTGTGTGTTAAGAGTGTCTTCGACTTTCAAGTTCGAGGGCACTCGCCTGGAATACCTCGAGCCGGATCGACCGTCCGCGTTAAAACCGCGAGCTGGATCGACTGACCGCACACACGCAGACAAACACTTCGCAAAGGTGGAGGCCAGGGAAAGCGGGGGAGCGGTGTCTGAAATTCACACCCACTATGAAGAGGAAGGTTAAAAACGGCTGCACAGTGCAAGTCCTTTAGAGAGCAGGGGGGGGGGGGGGGGGGGGGGGGGGGGGGGGGGGGGGGGGGGGGGGGGGGGGGGGGGGGGGGGGGGGGGTGGGGGGGGGGGGGGGGGGGGGGGGGGGGGGGGGGGGGGGGGGGGGGGGGGGGGGGGGGGGGGGGGGGGGGGGGGGGGGGGGGAAGAGAAGGAGTGGATAAGGGGAGAGAAGGGGGGAAGAAGGAGTGGAGACACTTTTAAGAAGTATAATAAAGTTTTACCTACCGGTCGGTTTTCCCTGGTCCTGAAAACTCCAATGAGCCAATCAAAATGCACGGTCAGTGAAGGAGATTGCCTACGGCTGCCCTTAACTGCCTGTAACTAAATAGCAACCCCACTCCACTGCACTACGAAGTTAAAAAGAACCATGTCGACCAGATTTTACTCACGGAAAATTTGTCAACATGTTGAAAATTTTGCCGTGATCTAGCTGAGGCCTCAAGTATTCGGGAACTTCCCTCGAGCATGAAAGAGAGTTCCAGTGACCCCATAGGACCTCCTAGGACCACGTGTCGACCATGCTGCGAGTTTGAGTCGAGGGCAACCTCGTCTAAATTCGCAGATTAGGCCGCCGCAGTGGGACAGTCCCTTTAGATAGAATAAATAAGATACAAGATTAAACTCCCATTCCTGATGAATGCGGGGAAAAAAATGCAGAACCATTGCCTCACATTCATCTAATGAGATAACACTGGAGAATTACACTGGGAATGTGGGATTGTGAATGTGTAACACTGGGGTACACAGTATTGGCAATGCAGGAACAAAGGTAGAGCTGAGGTAGAGCACTGGGAATACAGCACCATGAATGTACAAAACTGGAGTAGAGTACAAGGAATAGATGTATGTTCAAGCTAGGTTATTGGCAATGCCAGATTGTCAGTGTATAATATTAGGGCACAGTACAGTACTGAGAGTACAGGATAGTGAATATAAAATACAAGGGTACACAATCCAGCAGGGTTGTCACTGTATAACACTGGGGCATAATGCAGGGATGTCGGGATTTTGAGTGTGTAATGCCGGGGTATAGTATTGGGAATACAACACAGTGAATGTAAAATAATGGGGCAGAGTACAGGGGAACAGGTTTCCTACAGTGTTACAGAATTGGTACCATAGATTAGTTTACAACTCTAATGGTTAATATAGGGATATCTATTTAATTGGGTAGAATACCAGTGGGATCTGGGAATGTTCGATTAACATGTGGAAAAACACTGGTGGATAGTGGGGTATTCGGGTGAATACAAAAGTTTTTGATTAGCTCTGAGGTACAGATCTTTTGATACAGGTCCAATAGTGAGATTTTTAACATTTGAAATATTTTGAGATACCCTAAGAGATATATTTAGATTTTTTACATATTCTATGTTAATCAAACATCCCCATGTGATTCTCTTAGATCCTTCCAATATTTTATACTACATCTAATATATACAGTGGCTTGCAAAAGTATTCATACCCCTTGAACTTTTCCACATTTTGTCACGTTACAACCACAAACGTAAACGTATTTTATTGGGATTTTATGTGATAGACCAACACAAAGTGGCGCATAATTGTGAAGTGGAAGGAAAATGATACATGGTTTCCAAATTTTATTACAAATAAAAAACTGAAAAATGTGGCGTGCAAAAGTATTCAGCCCCCCTGAGTCAATACTTTGTAGAACCACCTTTCACTGCAATTACAGCTGCAAGTCTTTTGGGGTACGTCACTACCAGCTTTGCACATCTAGAGACTGAAATTTTTGCCCATTCTTCTTCGCAAAATAGCTCAAGCTCAGTCAGATTGGATGGAGAGCATCTGTGAACAGCAATTTTCAAGTCTTGCCAGAGATTCTCAATTGGATTTAGGTCTGGACTTTGACTGAGCCATTTTAACACATGAATATGCTTTGATCTAAACCATTCCATTGTAGCTCTGGTTGTATGTTTAGGGTCATTGTCCTGCTGGAAGGTGAACCTCTGCCCCAGTCTCAAGTCTTTTGCAGACTCTAACAGATTTTCTTCCAAGATTGCCCTGTATGTGGCTCCATCCATCTTCCCATCAACTCTGACCAGCTTCCCTGTCCCTGCTGAAGAAAAGCATCCCCACAGCATGATGCTGCCACCACCACGTTTCATAGTGGGGATGGTGTGTTCAGGGTGATGTGCAGTGTTAGTTTCCCGCCACACATAGCATTTTGCATTTAGGCTAAAAACTTCAATTTTGGTCTCATCAGACCAGAACACCTTCCTCCACATGTTTGCTGTGTCCCCCACATGGCTTGTGGCAAATTGCAAATGGGACTTCTTATGGCTTTGTTTCACAATGGCTTTCTTCTTGCCACTCTTCCATAAAGACCCGATTTGTGGAGTGCACGACTAATAGTTGTCCTGAACATGGACATAGAAAATTCAGGTCCGCCCTTCGAGCCTGTTCAATATGGATCACTGTTATCAGCTCCTCCAGAGTTACCATGGGTGGCTTCTGTGTGTGAAGAAAGTCTGTGGACAGATTCTCCGCCGAGGCTGGTGGATGATCAATGCTCTCCTTGCCCAGCCTGTCAGTTTAGGTGGACGGCCATGTCTTGGTAGATTTGCAGTTGTGCCATACTCTTTCCATTATCGGATGATGGATTGAACAGTGCTCCGTGAGATGTTCAAAGCTTGGGATATTTTTTTATAACCTAACCCTGCTTTAAACTTCTCCACACCTTTATCCCTGACCTGTCTGGTGTGTTCCTTGAGCTTCTTGATGCTGTTTGTTCACTAATATTCTCTAACAAACCTCTGAGGCTTTCACAGAACAGCTATATTTATACTGATATTAGATTACACACAAGTGGACTCTATTTACTAATTAGGTGACTTCTGAAGGCAATTGGTTGCACTGGATTTTATTTAAGGGTATCAGAGTAAAAGGGGCTGAATACTTTTGCACACCACACTTTTCAGTTTTTTATTTGTAATAAAATTTGGAAACCATGTATCATTTTCCTTCCACTTCACAATTAAGCGCCACTTTGTGTTGGTCTATCACATAAAATCTCAATAAAATACATTTACGTTTGTGGTTGTAACGTGACAAAATGTGGAAAAGTTCAAGGGGTATGAATACTTTTGCAAGCCACTGTATATATATGTACTATCTTATAGCACAATAATATCATTTTTATTCCCCAAAATGCTCCATTTGATAAATTGAGCTATGTATGTATGATATATCATGGAAAACTTTATTGTCATTCAGACCTTGCGGTCTGAACGAAATTTCGTTGCCTGCAGTCATACATATAGTAAATAGCAAAAACACACAATAAACACATATTTAACATCCACCACAGTGAGTTCACCAGACACCTCCTCACTGTGGTGGAAGGCAAAAATCTTGTCTTTGTCTGTTCCATTCTTCCTCTGCGCTGAGGCAACCCGGGCCTCCGATGTTGTGACCGCACCGGGTGATGTAAATAAGTCCCATGGCTGAACCGCGCTCCGCGAATAGGCCGGTTCAACTCCGCGGCCTGGTGCGGTCGAAGCTGCTGAAGCTGCCGCCCTCCAGTCCAGTGGACGAAGCTGTTGCCGCGGGAGCTCCAGAAAAACAGGTTGCCAACCTGTGACCTTCGAGCTCCCGACGATGTCGTCCACTGGGCCCACGGCCGGGCCTCCGAAGTCGCTGCCACCGCCACCGGAAAGCCGCCACAGCTCCGAGTCGGGCCGCCGGAACGCCTGAACCCACCACAGCCCTGAAGTCGGCCAGCCCCGCGCTGGTAAGTCCTGGCTGGCTCTACCTCCGGAGCCTCGGGTCGGTTGCAGTTAAAGTTGGAGGCCGCCAGCTCCGCGATAGGCCTCAGCGCAGACGGAGACGGAGACGGGGGATACGACAAGAAAAGTCGCGTCCCCCCAAAAGGAAGAGACTAAGAACATTTCTCCCACCCCTCCCACACACATACACTACATAATAACTCAAACTAACGCTAAAAACAAGACAAGAAAACAAGAAATAAAAAGAAAAACAGACGGACTGCAGGCGAGCCGCTGCTGCCAGGGCAGCGCCGCCCTCCCATATAAAATCTACCTGTAAAATGTTTCTAGTATAGTACGTTTTGCTTTAACTTATTTCATATATGATATGCAAGATATCCTCCATTCACTATAACAAAGCAACTATGTATGAAGCAACTTAACTCAAAAGGCAAATACAGCCATATGTAGGATAATAACAATGTCCTAAGCACACCAGAATGCTCTAGGGAGTGGCAAAACACCAGAATTGAAAAATTTGAAGGGCCGAATGTCACGTTCTCATCCACATATTTTTTTGTGATCTTATCTACATCTTAAATGGTCAGCTGGTACACAACATCGTCTAAATTCCACGAGAAGTTTTGTAACCGTTTTTACACAATGTTACATTCCAAGGTTCAGACCATGACACACTACTTGTATCATTTTGCAGTATAGAGTAACATGCTATGACTAAGTATTGCAAATTGGTTTAATATTATACTGTGTTCATATTGTCACATGTAATGTATTAAAAAATATTTAAGAATATATAATTGCCCAACTATGGTTTTAATAAATTCCATCCACAATACCCGAGAAAAATAACTTACAAAGCAAACTTTTTTTCAACACATAATTCTTCAATGGGTATTTGCTTTAAAGGCAAATGTCATTTTAAACACATGACACTAATTACCTAGTCCTCCCAATAGAATGACTGGTGGGGGTGTGTAATCATAACACTAAGTCTTCACATTAGCTGCCTCCACTATATCAAATTATAGCAAAATAACAACAGAATAAAAAGATGCATTTTTCTTACCATGAGTTGACAGATCGACACTGTTAGTGACGTGCGGGTTAGTGGTAAGAGTGTTGGAGTTAACTGGTGTGGTGGCTGGGAATAAGATAAGGAAGAGCAAGCAAGTAACAATACATTATTAGATGGTGCACTCGTTAATCGTTACATACAGTTACCAAACACGCATCAAGATACACATGCTGTTGCAATGAATACATGCATAAGAATTTTTAATTTTAATATATATCAAGGCTTTACTGGTGAGACAACCTTGCCCGCTGGATAGACCTGTGACCCTCACCAGAGACGTAAGCACATGAATTATAACCACATTTGGAGACGGACATCAAGTTCTGCTGGAAGATCATCAAATCAGTGAAATACATTCTTTGGGCTGCCCAACTCTTGATGATCCCAGCAGAGTGAGATATCCATCGGAGAATGTTGCCCATTCCTGACTGCAAAGAGTACATACTGAGGGACTTGCTGATGCTTGGGGGAGCCAATGCCAAGTCTCTGTGGGAGAGGTCTGCAGTCTAGGGTCCTCCCCCAGTGGGATATTGGGAGGCAGAGTCTGGTGGAGACACCCCTCAAACAAGGGAAGAGATATCAAGCCAGTGGGCTGCAGGTGTGGCAAGGATGCCTGGTATAAGGATAGATTGTGAACACTACCGAATACACTATTAACACTAATGTCAGATGAGTTTTTGCACTTTTTTTGTTTTGTATATCTTTTTGTTTTATTCTGAATAAAGTTTGTTTATTGGGGAAAAAACATGATATAATCTGGCACTTAGTCAGAGAGTCAGGGTACTCTGCTAGTGAAGGCATCTTCAAAACATAGAAACATAGAAAATAGATGGCAGGAGTAGGCCATTCGGCCCTTCAAACCTGCACCTCCAATCAATATGATCATGGCTGACCAACCATCTCAGTATCTTGCACCTGCCTTCTCTCCATACCCCCTGGTCCCCTTAGCAATCTAACTCCCTCTTCTATATAGCCAATGAACTGGCCTCAACTACTTTCTGTGGCAGAGAATTCCACAGATTCACCGCTCTCTGTGTGAAATATTTTTTTCTTATCACAGTCCTAAAAGAGTTTCCCCTTATCTTTAAACTGTGACCCCTTGTTCTGGACTTCCCCAACATCGGGAACAATCTTCCTGCATCTAGCCTGTCCAACCCCTTAAGAAATTTGTAAGTTTCTATAAAGATCCCCCCCTCAATCTTCTAAATTCTAGCGACTACAAACCAAGTCTATCCAGTCTTTCTTCATATGAAAGTCCTGCCATCCCAGGAATCAGTCTGGTGAACCTTGTCTGTACTCCCTCTATGGCAAGAATGTCTTTCCTCAGATTAGGAGACCAAAACTGTACGCAATACTACAGGTGTGGTCTCACCAAGGCCCTGTACAACTGCAGTGGAACCTCCCCGCTCCTATACTCAAATCCTTTTGCTATGAATGCTAACATACCATTCACTTTCTTCACTGCCTGCTGCACCTGCATGCCTACTTTCAATTACTGGTGTACCATGACACCCAGGTCTAGTTGCATCTCCCCTTTTCCTAATCGGCCACCATTCAGATAATAGTCTACTTTCCTGTTCTTGCCACCAAAGTGGATAACCTCACATTTATCCACATTATACTGCATCTGCCATGCATTTGCCCACTCATCCAACCTATCCAATTCACCTTGCAGCCTCCTAGCATCCTCCTCACTGCTAACACTGCCCTCCAGCTTCGTGTCATCCGCAAACTTGGAGATGTTGCATTCATTCCCTTGCTCAAATCAATAATATATATTTTAAATAGCTGGGGTCCCAGCACTGAGCCTTGCGGTACCCCACTAGTCACTGCCAGCCAGTTCTCTATCCACATCAATACTGAACCCCCAATACCGTGTGCTTTAGGTTTGTATGCTAATCTCTTATGTGGGACCTTGTCGAAAGCCTTCTGAAAGTCCAGATATAACACATCCACTGGTTCTCCCTTATCCACTCTACCTCCTCGATTAATTCTATAAGATTCGTCAAACATGATTTACCTTTCATAAATCCATGCTGACTTTGTCCAATGATTTCACCACTTTCCAAATGTGCTGCTATTCCATCCTTAATAACTGACTAGCAATTTCCCCACTACCGATGTTAGACTAACTGGTCTGTAATTCCCCGTTTTCTCTCTCCCTCCCTTTTTAAAAAGTGGGGTTGCATTAGCTACCCTCCAATCCTCAGGAACTACTCCAGAATCTAAAGAGTTTTTAAAAATTATCACTAATGCATCCACTATTTCTGGGGCTACTTCCTTAAGCACTCTGGGATGCAGCCTATCTGGCCCTGGGGATTTATCGGCCTGTAATCCATTCAATTTACCTAACACCACTTTCCGACTAACCTGGATTTCACTCAGCTCCTCCATCTCATTTGACCCCCGGTCCCCTGCTATTTCCGGCAAATTATTTATATCTTCCTTAGTGAAGACAGAACCAAAGTATTTATTCAATTGGTCTGCCATGTCCTTGTTCCCCATGATCAATTCACCTGTTTTTGACTGCAAGGGACCCACATTTGTTTTAACTAATATTTTTCTCTTCACATATCTATAAAAGCTTTTGCAGTCAGTTTTTTTGCTTCATCTTTTGTTTTGATACCATCCCTGATTTCCCTTGTTATCCATGGATGCACTACCTTCCCTAATTTATTCTTTTGCCAAACTGGGATGAAAAAAAATTGTAGTTCATCCATGCAGTCTTAAAATGCCTTCCATTGCATATCAACTGTCAACTTAATTAAGAATCAATTGCCAGTCTATCTTGGCCAATTAACGTCTCATAACCTCAAAGTTACCTTTCTTTAAGTTCAGAACCCTTGTTTCTGAATTAACTATGTCACTCTCCATCCTAATGAAGAACTCAACTTAAAGGAGGAAAGATGTCAACGATCCTATCAAACTTTGTGCTAAAGATCAGTGAATGAGTTGTGTCACCACAACAGTGAATTACTGTGACTAGACCACAGGTATGTTTCAGGCTGGGGCAGTTGAGCCCCTGAGTTGAGAGTTCAAAATACTGCAAGTGGAACTTGCTACCCTGCAGAATAATGGAAGCAACGAGACTAACACCTGAAAAGGAAACACAAGGCACAGGGAAGTACATCGATGGAATAGCATTTCAGCTCCGAGACCACCTCATCAAAACAAGAGGTCTTCTACCTGAAATGTTCTCTGTTTGTCTCTTACAGATGCTGCCACATGGAAACTGAAGGACAACACCTCATATTCTGCTTGCGTTGCTCTCAATCCAATGGCACGAATGTTGAATTCTCCACTTTTAGGTAACCCTAAAACCCTCACCCCTCCCCCAAACCCATGCACCATCGGGATCTGGGAGGAAACCGGAGCACCCAGGGCAAAACCTCACAGTCATAGGGTTAACATACAAACTCAACAGACTGGAGGTAAGAATCAAACTTGGCTCCCTGGGGCTGATAAGACAGCAGCATTAACTCCAGCATCCCTGGTCTCAAGATTATAGAAAGTGGAACAGGGAATCATCAGATCTGATCGCAGAGAGAGTAAAAGTGAATAACCTTTCTAATGAAACATAGAGAGAGTCTCCGAAGTGTTGTACAGGCCTGACTGGAGATTATTAATGATATACTGGGAGGATTTGAGGACCCCGAGGCTTAATGCTTGATACATTAGCTGCCTCAAAAAGGAGCTAGAGAGGCGTCTGCCAGGACTGGAAACAGCAACTAGAAAGGATATGGCAGACTTCCAGTGTTGCTTAATAGCAAGCGACCAAACAGTAGCTAATGATTAAAGAGGAACGTCAAGGTGAAGAGGGGCGATGTTGCACAACTCCGGGAGAAGACAGAGGTTTATGAAGCACCACTCCTTTCCTGATCACACCGTATTTTTGAAGCCTTCACCCACCCCAGTCCAACATCAAGGGCTTTTTAAATTAGCTTTCTCTTAGAAGAAAGAATATCAACTACCCTATCGATCACCCGTTCTCACTAGTTCTGCTTTACCCCACTTTCACATCCACTCCCTATACACTCGGGGCAATTTACAGAAGACAATTAGCCTACTACTTTCCCCCCTCCCCCACTCCTCACCACCAAACCTGTTCCTGTGTTAAACAGCCCTCCTCTGAGGATCCTCTTCACAGAGGCAAGACTGTATTCCTTGGAGTTTCGAAGAAGGGGTGACCTTGTTCAAACATGTCAGATCCTAAAAGGGCTTGGAAGCATGGATGTTGAGATATTTTCACCAATGGAAGAGTCACGAACAAGGGGACAAACCTACAAAATAAGGGACTGGATATTTAATACTGAAGGGTGTATAGTTAATTTTCTCAGAGAGTAGTGAATCTCTTGGCATTCTCTGCCCAGGAGTGTGATGGATTATTAGATATACTGAAGGCGAAGATAGGTAAATATTTGAAAAATGGAGGAACTGAGAGTGATGCAGCACAGGCACAGCAGAGGAGTTGAGGCCAGCATAGATCAGCCATGAATGGTGGGGTGGGCTTGAGGGGCCGAGTGGCCTACTGCTACTACTGTTTCCTGCTGTCCTTTTTCTTGTGTGACTCCTCGCCCCAGGCGAGCTTAAGTTGTTGGGGGAAGAAAGGGTGCGGAGCTGTCTGCCTGACGATGCGTGCCTGATGAACTCCTATGCCTCAACAAAATCAAACAAGGAAAGCAGGTGAGGCACTGCGGTATAAAGAGCTTGGGATTTTAATTAACAAGCCGTCTTGTCCTGGCCAATTACCCGGGAAGGATGCCAACAATGACTGAAGGTAGGCAATGTTTGTGGCAGCGTGGCTAGGGGAAGGCAGAACAATTAACCCCTTGAGTTTGGAGCTTCTTGTGCTTGCCGTTCTCTCCCTGTCCGGGTTGAAGGCTGATTCACTGACTGCTTTCCGTGACCATACACCAACCACGGCCGAACCCAAAACCGAGAGTGTCCCGGGCTTATTGGGTTTGGTGGGAGATACCAATTCTTCCACTAGCAGCTTCCTGAGAATCAAGGTGTGATTCAGGACTTCCATCTTTTCACACAAAGGGTGGTGGGTGTATGGAGCTGCCAGAGGAGGTAGTTGAGGCTGAGACTATCCCAATGTTTAAGAAACAGTTAGAAAGGTACATGGATAGGACAGGTTTAGAGGGATTTGAACCAAATGCAGGCAGGTGGGACCGGTGTAGTTGGGGCATGTTGGCCGGTGAGGGCACGTTGGGCTGAAGGGCCCGTTTCCACGCTGTATCACTCTATGACTCTATTTAGTTAGTTCAGAGGAAGGACAATGAGGCTTAAATCAGGAAATGAGGACTAATCTAAGAGATGAGGCCCAAATCCACAAATTTATGACCAAGCACAGGTTTGGAGATCAGGTATAGAATATAGAACAGTGCAGCACAGGAATGCTTTAGCTTCACAATGTTTGTGCCAAACATGATGCCAAGTTAAACTGATCTCATCTGCCTGTACATGATCCATATCCCTCTATTTCCTGTACTCCCATACAATTGTCCAAATGCCTCTTAAATGTCACTATCATATCTGCCTACACCACCACCAACCCTGACACAATGTGTTCCAGGCCCCCACCACTCTCTATGTAAAAAACTCATTGGTGCAGGTTTGGAGTCATGTGGGGCCTATTTAAGGTCAGGAAAGTCAATTCCCCTGACAGGAATTAATGAACCAGTTGGATTTTTAACTAAAGATAGATACAAAAAGTTGGAGTAACTCAGCAGGACAGGCAACATCTATGGAGAGAAGGAATGGGTGACGTTTCGGTTCGAGACCCTTCTTCAGGGTGAAAGTAATGGGAAAGGCGATGGTGCAGCGATATAAAGAACAAATGAATGAAAGATATGCAATAAAGTAACAATAATAAAGGAAGCAGGATATTGAAAGCTGTTTGCTAGGTGAGAACAAAATGCTGGTGTGACTTGGGTGAGTGAGGTAATGAGTGAGAGAGGGTTACTTGAGGGCAGAGAAACCAATAATGAATACACTTGGGTTGTAAGCTGCCCGAGCGAAATATGAATAACTAGCTACCTTTAAAGAATTGAAATTAAAGAACAGGTACTTTGGATCCGTCTTCACTTGAACAGGTACTTTGGATCCGTCTTAACTAAGGAGGACACAAAGAAGCTTCCTGATGCACTAGTGGCCAGAGGATCTGGGGTGATGGAGGAACTGAAGGAAATCCACATTAGGCAGGAAATGGTGTTGGGCAGACTGATGGGACTGATGGGACTGAAGGCTGATAAATCCCCAGGGCCTGATGGTCTGCTTCCCAGGGTACTTAAGGAAGTGGCTCTAGAAATCATGGATGCATTGATGATCATTTTCCAATGTTCTATAGATTCATGATCAGTGCCCGTGGATTGGAGAGTAGCTCATGTTATCCCACTTTTTAAGAAAGGCGGAAGAGAGAAAACAGGGAATTATAGACCAGTTAGCCTGACATCGGTGGTGGGGAAGATGCTGGAGTCCATCATAAAAGATGAAATAGCAGCACATTTGGATAGCAGTAACAGGATTGGTCCGAGTCAGCATGGATTTATGAAGAGCAAATCATGCTTGACTAATCTTCTGGAATTTTTTAAGGATGTAACTAGGAAAATGGAGAGGGGAGAGCCAGTACCTGGACTTTCAGAAAGCATTTGATAAGGTCCCTGTTTTTCACACAGAGAGTGGTTAAT
This sequence comes from Okamejei kenojei, assembly GCA_035221665.1. Classification (NCBI taxonomy): domain Eukaryota; kingdom Metazoa; phylum Chordata; class Chondrichthyes; order Rajiformes; family Rajidae; genus Okamejei; species Okamejei kenojei. The sequence continues at coordinate 27,855,400 of CM069138.1, forward strand.
CTCTGGAATTCTCTTCCACAGAAGGTAGTTGAGGCCAGTTCATTGGCTATATTTAAGAGGGAGTTAGATGTGGCCCTTGTGGCTAAAGGGATCAGGGGGTATGGAGAGAAGGCAGGTACGGGATACTGAGTTGGATGATCAGCCATGATCATATTGAATGGCGGTGCAGGCTCGAAGGGCCGAATGGCCTACTCCTGCACCTAATTTCTATGTTTCTATGTCCCACATAGGAAATTAGTGAGCAAAATTAGGGCACATGGTATTACGGGTAGAGTGCTGACATGTATAGAAAATTGGTTGACAGACAGGAAACAAAGAGTAGGGATTAACGGGTCCCTTTCAGAATGGCAGGCAGTGACGTGGGGTATGCAAGGCTCGGTGCTGGGACCGCAGCTATTTACAATATACATCAATGATTTAGATGAAGGGATTCAAAGTAACATTAGCAAATTTGCAGATGACACAAACCTGGGTGGCAATGTGAACTGCAAGGAGGATGCAATGAGAATGCAGAGTGACTTGGATAGGTTAGGTGAGTGGGCAGATGCATGGCAGATGCATGGCAGATGCAGTTTAATGTGGATACATGTTAGGTTATCCACTTTGATAGCAAAAACAGGAAGGCAGATTATCATCTAAATGCTGTCAAGTTGGGAAAAGGCGAAGTACAACGAGATCTGAGGGTCCTTGTTCATCAGTCAATGAAAGTAAGCATGCAGGTACAGTAGCCAGTGAAGAAAGCAAATGGCATGTTGGCCTTCATAACAAGAGTTGTTGAGTATAAGAGCAAAGAGGTCCTTCTGCAGTTGTACAGGGCCCCAGTGAGATCACACCTGGAAGATTGTGTGCCGTTTTGGTCCCCTAATTTGAGGAAGGACATTCTTGCTATTGAGGGAGTGCAGCGTAGGTTCACAAGGTTAATTCCCAGGATGGCGGGACTGTCATATGCTTAGAGAATGGAGAGGCTGAGCTTGTATACCCTGGAATTTAGAAAGATGTGAGGGGATCTAATTGAAACGTATAAGATTATTAAGGGTTTGGACACGCGAGAAGCAGGAACATGTTCCCGATGTTGAGGGAGTCCAGTACCAGGGGCCACAGTTTAAGAATAAGGGGTAAGGCATTTAGAACGGAGATCATGAAACACTTTTTCACACAGAGAGTTGCGAGTCTGTGCAATTCTCTGCTTCAGTGGGCAGTGGAGGCCGTTTCTATGGATACTTTCAAGAGAGAGCTTGATAGGGCTCTTAAAGATAGCTGAGTCAGGGGATATGGGAGAAGGCAGGAACTGATTGTGGATGAAGGTACTGTTTGTGGATGATCAGCCATGATCACATTGAATGGCGGTGCTCGCTCGAAGGTCTGAATGGCCTACGCATGCACCTATTGTCTATAATTTGGCCTGATTCAACCAAACTAACCAAATTTAAATTCACTGGTGGTTTTTCACTCACCTCTCCCAATAATTAACTCAATCTCTGGATTATTTTCCCAGTCGTACAAACACTGCTATCCCTTGTCATTGAGTAAGAGAAGTGTGTACTTTCAGGGCTATGATAAAACAGCTGAGGAGATCATTCAGAAAACCGGCAGATGCAAGATGGGCCAATTGGCCTCTTTGTGCTACATGTTGATACTTTGATCCAGCTTTTGTTATGGATTCTCTTCCTATGTCTTATTTCCGATATGGAAAACTCTCTTTGAAGAAACCAAGGTCCAATTAAAAAAAAGATATGTGTACTTTTTTTATTTCCTTTCCCTTTGGCGAGAGGCTAATTAGTATGTCTGGAAGTTCCAACATCCTGTCGATATAAGACAAACTCGGCAACTAACATTAGGCATGAATGAAACATAGAAAATAATGTCAACATTATGCACACTTAAGTAACTGAGTCAACCTTTGCGAGACAAGTTTTGGCATTATTTGAGAAGATTGTAAATCATTGATTATGAACAAAGGCACATTCGACATTATGCAGATAAATCTGTCTGACTGAATCTCGCTCTTGCTCCTCTTCAAACCGCTGAGAGAATTGGCTGTGCAAAATATCACACTCCGAGAGCCAGGAAACTGGCTGAATCATAGAAACGATCTTTAAAATAGCACAGACGGGTTGTTCCTTTTCTTAATGACACTGCAATCTGAAAAAGGCAACAGATTAGAAGCTTCTTGACTCATTTTCCTCACCTCCGACCAAGATGGGTTGCTTGAAACCGTCCTGAAGTGAACAATATTTCTTAAGGCAATTTAAGTTAGAAACTTGGTCAGCGAAGGTTAGTTACTCCGACAAAATAATGAGGACCGGTCACAGATTGATCCCATTAAAAGTTAATTATTACTTTAAAACTGACCATTCTGGTCACATTTGCGCTATCCTTGGCCCTACCATGACATCCTGATCCCAACGACGAACAGGTAGGTCGGACTGTCGTAGTGGTGGGAAGTGCGGAGGCTGGAAGTAAGTAACAAAAACACATTAGTTAAATAGGCAGCAATGTAGGCCTATCAGTCCGTTCATAGTATGTGCAGGCACATCTGTTCATGTGTATGTGTGTGTGTGTCTGTGTGTGGGGGGGGGGGGGGGGGGGGGGGGGGCAGGAGGGCATGCATGTGTGCAAAGCATAACATATGTGTCAATTTGTATGCCCACATGTGCACATGAGTTAGTGTATGTACTCATGTACATTGGTTTGAATGCTTGCAAATACAAACAAATTTATGAATGTGCTTGTCTGTTAGAAATCTGCTTATATGTATGTGCATACGTGCCTATGTACATGTGTGCACATTTATGCACGTAACTGTAGACATATATATGTGTGCATATGTGCTTTTGTATATCCTGGCAGGTTAGGCTTGTACACAAGGAAAAAAATTCATTGGTATGGTGGGCCGAAGGACCTATTCCAGTGTTGTACAACTCTATGTCTTTCTAACATATCATGTCATGATAGGTCTGGAGTCAGTTATGGGTCAGACCAGGGAGGGTCTATCATCAAGGAACCCCCACCATGCATGTCAGGCTCTCCTCGTGTTATGAGGAGTTCCACAAGCGTGAAGTCCCATATCACCAGGATTAAGGATAGCTACTTTCCTACAAACATCAGGTTCTTGAACCAATCTCCACAACCCTAATCTTACCTCAGCAATGGAACACTGGCCCACCTCTTGCACTATCATGGACTTGTTTGCTAATTGTTTTTGCTCTGGCTCGGGTGTCTTGATTTTCTTGACTTTTTTTCCTTTTCACGATCTTGTACAATTTATGTAATTCGCACACAATTTATGTTTTTGAGCGTTTGAATCGATGTATCAGCCATGCTGTTTGAAGCAATTTTTTTCATAGTGGCTGTACCTCACTGTACTTGTGCATATGACAATAAACACTTGCCTTGACTTGAAAGATAATGAAGTGACTAATGCAGCGAGTATTGTAACCAGGCCATGTGTGGGCTGAGTCAGATGCTGAATAGCATTACTTTGCAGAGCCACATCGCATTCTCTTCGTGCCACAGGACCTCCACCCAAATCTGGATTTTTCCAGACATCGGTTTTGTTTATTTTCTGACTGATATCTATCTTGCTTACCCACGACACTTGGTAATGTTTTACATTTCCTTTTCAGTTTTGTTCCATTCTCGTCACCCTCTTGAGCAGCTGGTGTTACCCTCGACCTATTGTTCCTTTCTGATGTTGTAGCAAGGCAGCAGGCAGTAGCGACAATGACACGCAGTAGAATTTGCATAGAAATCGAGTCACGGTGTAGGGAAGGCCACAATTGCAGCGAATTGTGGACGCAGCCCAGACTATCACACAAACCATCTTCCCTTCCATTGACCCCGTTTATACCTCAAACTGCCTTAGCAAGGCCTGCAGCATAATCAAGAAAGAGTTGCGCTCTGACCTATCTCTCTTCTCCGCTCTCCCATCGGGCATGTGTATAGAACACACCTCCAGTATGTCCCAAATTCCAACTATTCTAAAGGTGAAAACATTATTCTCAGGTCCCCTTGAATTACTCCCACTGCTCATCTTTAACTTATGCCCTCTGATTTCTGATGCCTGCATTACGGGGAAAGGATTTCCTGCTATACCCAATTAATGTCCCTCATCATTTTATGCTCCGCTCAGCCCCGTCCACACCAGAAACAAACTCAGCCTACCCATTACTTCTTGCAATAAATAGCCAAAGATTTTGAGCCCAGGTAAGAAGACAAAGCAGATAAACAAAGCTGTTAACAATACAATAGCCTTAAACTTGCAGTTATTCCTAATCATTCTATTTTTAGATAATGTTTCTGTATCTGTGAACAAATGGGAACCAGCATATCGAACAAGAACACAAGAAAATTGGAGCAGGAGTAGACCATTCAACCCCTCAAGCCTGCCCTTTCATTCCATATGATCGTGGCTGATCTAAGCTGGCTTCAACTCCTCTTCAATGTCAATTGTCCACAACCCTCAATTTCTCAACCTTTCAAACATTCATCTCCGCCTTAAATATATTTAATTGTTTCATCTTCATCTTTCATCTTCCTCAGGGGACTAGAATTCTAAAGATTCACCAGCCTCTGAGAGAGGAAATTTCCAAGCATCTCAGTTTTAAATAACCAGACCTTTATTTTGCCTGTATGTAACCAAATAATAGAAATATCGCACCATCTAACCTGTCAGGTCTCTTAGGATCTGATATTTATCAATGCCAGTGCTCAATCTTCTAAACTCCAAGGAAAACAAACTAAAGGTCTAGCCTTGCTTGATAGAACAACCCTCTATTCCCAGGAATTAGTTGTCACCTTGCTACCCTGCAGCAAGGGCCTCTCCTGTACACAGATAGGAATTTAATGGGTAACACGTACAAGACATCTGAAAGAACTAACGACGCAAGGAGAAGAAGCAGGCACAGGAGCAGGCAACCTTATCTAACAGAGCATCACACTCACCACAGCTCAGATCACTGTCCGCTTCCAACGTGGAGACAGGGATGTCCCAGAACGAGTTTTCCCAATCCACCACGTTGCCCACTTCATCGCAGGGTAGGTCCACCAGCATCTGCCCAGACATGTTGAAGTCCCAGAGACGGAAGTTGTAGAGCTGGCCGGTGAATGTTTTGCTGGATTTAATTTGTTCTGGTGCAAGTGTGAGGGAACCCTGGGCTGCAATGCTTTTCCCTCTGGAGGCTGAGCAGGGATTGACCTGATATATGTTTCGATTCTGGGTGATGATATCGCCTGAGGCACTATCCCATGTGACACACAACTGCTCCCAATCATTGGTGAATGCCTCGCCAGAGAAATTATCCTTCCACAGTTGGCTCACATCACAATCCACGTTGGAGATTGCCAGGAGGATATCATCTCCCTGGCTACTGAAGGCAATGAGCGGCAAGTTGTTGCTGTCCACGTATGATAAGAGGACCCAACTCTTCTTCACAGTAGATGACTTGGCCTCCAGGCATACAGTGAATTGTTCCAGGTCTGGGATGGGGACCGAGGGGGAGACTGAAACAACCTGTCGATGAGAAGGCTTGTCCAACACCACCTTTTGATTCCGTAGCGAGACTGCCACTTCACATTCATCAAGAAAAGAGAAAATAAGATATTTTAGTTTCACAGAGGTGTAGGAGATAAGGAAGGGGAGCAGCTATCAATGCGAGGAGGCCATTTGGCCGAAGATGCCTGTACTGTCTCTGAAATGACAGTGACAATTATTACTGCCCCAATACACTCTCCCCTCGTTGCCCTGCTGTTTCCTTATGGACAAAATCCAATTCCTGTGTCGGAATTTAGCACTCCGTCTACGACATGGTTCCGCTCCTGAGAACTGTTTGTAAGTCAGACATGAATGGTAACAGTGTGGGGGAGAGGGTCACGGAGACATCTGTGATGGGAGAGTGAGGAGGAGCAGGAAGAGTGGCCGCCAGCTGGTCTCACGGACTCAGCGAGAGAATGAGTCTGCTCAACGCCCCCATCTCAACTCGGCTCCCAATTGTTGGGGCTCGGGTGTGGTGGGAATGGTTGGGACGAGAAAGCAAATAGAAATGCCCCCATTCCCACCCGCCAGAAGAACCCACCATTTCTACTGTATTATTCTACCTTTAGAAGACGGACATTTGGGAGAGAAGAATACAGGTGAGAATCTAATTGCAGAGTTTGAATGGCATGCGATAAACTACAGAGTAATATACATTTGTGAGTGAGTGTTCAGGTGGAATCAAAACAAAGGTTTTTGAGGTTCTTTATAAATTTAATGATGGATACCTGGGAGAAAATGAAGGCTGGAATATGATTAAAGAGTTCAAGCAATTTATATATATAACATAATGGATGTAACAGTGAAAACTTCACCCTAGAATATAATTGTAGCATTCAGGCGGTTTATATATACATAGAAAACCTGGGAGGGGATTACAAGTTACACTAAAACAGATTATCTGTTCATTATTGTATCGATGATTGTCAGATGTCAGTCTTGGAAAATAGGCAGACAGTCGTCTCTCCAAAACTAGTCACACATCACAAATACTTCTGTCGGTTATGAAATTCTTTAGGAAATCCTGAGCTTACAGTACAGCATCCAGATTTTATTTATTTGAAAGACACACACTCCTGGAGCATCTCTGGAGAACATGGATAGGTGACGTTTCAGATCAGGCAGCATCTCTGGAGAACATGGATTGGTGACGTTTGGGATCGAGATCCTTCTTTCGAGTCCGAAGAAAGGTCCCACCCGAAATGTCACCTATTCATGTTCTCCAGGGATGCTACCTGACCCTCTGAGTTACTCCAGCACGTTATGTCCTTTTTATAAACCAGCATCTAGAGTTCCTTGTGTCTGCTTTGAAGTTGTGATGGAAATATTTTAGAAAGCAATGGTATCGTTCAGCAAGCCGTGCACATTATCACATACCTTGTCTGTAGGAAGCACTGAATCCTTTCTTTTGGATGCTAAAGTCAGTCTTGAATGTGACAACCATTTCATTCGTGGTAGAGTTCAATGTGTGACCCTTAGCTGTGACACCGCAAAATTTTATGTTTTCAGCCCCATTTTGTATTGCCACAACGTCATATTGGCATCCTTGGGCTTCCTCTAACTCGAAGTCGTGAAATGTCAGCTGTATGATAAATCCAGGAGGGGCCAGGATGGTCCACATACAGGTTAAATTAGGGAAATAGTCCGTGGGGTAACATGGGGATGTGAACTGGCCCGAGAGACCAGTTAGAGTTTCTGTGCAACTTGAGCAGCACAACACTGCTGAAGTTCAAAAGAAAGAGAAAATGGAACATTGCATTTATACTGGTTAACTTGAACTTGGAAAACTCTTTGTGACATACATTGGACAGAGTCCCAGCAAGATGAGAAGGAGGAAGAGTTGCCAAGCTTCAGCCCAGGCATGCAGTCAGTCGTGTCCCGGGTGGAAATAGTTTTGAAGTCAAGTCACATACAGCGCATTATTGGAACATAAGCAGCTACAATCTGGACCACAGGGCTGCACCTAAGATATCCCAGTGCCCAAAATGTTCAAAATTTCCTTGGGCAGGTTACAGCGCCAGAGACCTGAGTTCGATCCTGACTACGGGTCCTATCTGTACGCAGTTTGTATGATCTCCCCCGAGACCTGTGTGGGTTTTCTCTGGATGCTCCTGTTACCTCCCACACTCCAAAGATGTACAGGTATGTAGGTGAATTGGCTTGGTATAATTGTAAATTGTTCCTATTGTGTTTAAAATAGTGTTAGTGTGCGAGGATTGCTAGTCTGCACAGACTTGGTGGGCCAAAGGCCCTGCTTCCGCATTGTATCTCTAAACTAAACTAAACTAAACTAAACTGGTGTTGACTGATGCTGCACATCACAAGCCTTTAATTCCAGCAAGGACTGAATGAGGCAATCATCACTCCACAGACAGGGGAATGACCATCAGCTTTAGGCAGGATGAAGCCCTTCAGTCATTAGATATGCCCAAGTTGTATTTTCCCAATTTAGCTTCCATTAAACTTGTTAACCTTATCTAATAAATATCTACCACTCTGTTTTGACATTATTATTTGCCCTTTCCCCAACCTAGTCCCAACAGATTAGTGGGGGTGAGATTTACAGATTTCACTACGCTTTGGGATGGAAGGAGATACCAACAGGAGTTGGGCATCAAACTCTTCAAGCCTGCGCTACCATTCAACATGATCATGACTGATTTCTGCTGGCCTTTAGACCACCACAGACCCCCCCGACTGAATCTTCAATTGCTGGATATCCAAATCCAGTGGTCTTTCTAAATGTTGGCACATTTTACCAAAGGGATGTCATTTGCAGGAATCCTCTAGGTATTGCCCAAGCAGGAATGTGTTGGGACAGGATGTGCTTGGATGGGGCTTATTTCATTGCTTTGGGGAATCTACTCTACAGTGAGTACCAAGGTTAAGGGGCATCCGCCTGCCATTCAGTAACATCTTCCAGCATTTGAAGGCTGGCTTGCGGTCAGTAGAGGAGCTCAAAGCTCAGTATGTCCATTACGTATTCCAACCAGAGGCACTCATTAATTCCCCAACTATTGGCCTTGAACTTCAGGTCCACATGGCTACTATTAAGCATAAGAGTTTGTACTCCCTGCTAAATAAGGTAACAATTGAGTTTACGTCCAGTTGTTGTAGCTGGAGAACGCTCCAATGCTGCGACCAGGTTAGATGGGATACGGTGAGGAAGCAGTAGTAAAACAATGAAAGGAGCATCGCGGAGAGAAAGCCAGAACTGCACAAGTCAATCCGACAATACAGGTTTTTGCAGGAACTTGGTTGGTAATTTTTGCATTCTTGTAGGATGTCACATAACAATAGGAGGTGGTAAAAGCAAACCAATTGACATAGTAATTCACTGCTGATTAATATTTCTTTGACTACCGTAAAGTCTAGTTCTGGTCTCAAGCCCTTCCCTTTACTCCTCAGTCTCTCTCCCATGTCCTCATTAGAACTTGTCTCTTTAAAACAATCTAATCTGGGCAGCATCTGGTCAAGGTATACACTAAGTGCTGGAATAACTCAGCGGGTCAGGCAGCATCTCTGTCGAAATAGGATGGATGACGTTTTGGGTCGGGACCTTCTTCAGTCTGAAGAAGGGTACCGACCCAAAACATCACCCATCCTTTTTATCCAATGATGCTGCATGACCCATTGAGTTACTCAAGTACTTTGTGTCTATCTTTGGTATAAACCAGCATCTGCAGTTCTTTGTTTACATATATTAGCATCTAGTAAACCTCTTCTGCACTCTATCCAAAGAAGACCATTCAGTCATTGAATCACTGCTGGCCTTGCCACCGCAACCTATTCAGTTGAAACCCCCTCATAGCCCTGAAGCTTGATCTCTCCCATATGCATATCAAATTTCCTTCTGATAGCTCTGCATGATCCCACAATCTCTATAGACAATGTTCAAGATTTTCAATTGTCTCTGCTTAAGATGGTTCTACCTCACATCCCTTTGACCAAGTCTTTGAATCTGTGTTCAATGGTTCACGAATCAGCCACAATAGGGAACAACTTTCTTCTAAGCCAATCACACCTCCACCAAATCTTCTCTCAGAGTCTGAAGAAGGGTCTCGACCCGAAACGTCGCCTATCTCCTTCGCTCCTTAGATGCTGCTGCACCCGCTGAGTTTCTCCAGCTTTTTGTGTAACCCTTCTCTCAATCTTCTTTATTCCAAGCAGAACAATTCCAGCTTATCCAGATCTAACCTTATAACATTGCAAAATTCTGGACCAAATTGCATACCTTAGGACATATATATGATTATCAAAGTATCCCCACCAGCGAGCCCTGCCTCTGCTCCCTGCTCCCATCAGACAGGAAGTACAGACGCCTGAAGTCAAACATCACCAAATTAAGGAAAGGCTATTTTCCAACAACTATCAGGTTCTTGAACCAACCCGCACAATCCTATCCTACCTTAACAACGGAACACCGTGCATACCAATGTACACACACAATAGTCTATCTTATAATATGATGAATAATTCACCATGATACATAACGCCATTTAATGGTCGATTTATTATATTTATCTCCTAACAAAACTCACATCAATACCATTAACCATCTTTGTAAATAGCACTAAATACCATTTACCGCACATAAATTATCAACACAATTTTGCATTGTCTAAACCATATGTCGCAATATTTACAGTGCTTAGCAACAATGCCACTGTCAAACCACCAGTATTAACATCCAGATCTTTCATAATATCCACCACCAATCTCATTATTTCTCAATATGAATCTTTCAAGTATTGCCAGCATTCATGACGATCGATATGAGAATGAAATGCTTTTGTCACCATTTGTGGCCTCTTGTGCACCTGCGCCTCTCTAAAGCTACCCTTGAGCTCGGAATTTCCTCCATTAATACCTATTCCAAACTATCACCTTCCCACCTCGAAACATAATAACCATATAACCATATAACAATTACAGCACGGAAACAGGCCCTCTTGGCCCTTTCAGTCCGTGCCGACCATTTGTTTTCCCCTAGTTCCATCTACCTGCACTCAGACCATACCCCTCCATTCCCTTCACGTCCATAATGCTCCAAACAAGTTTTTTGGACCAACCTGTTCCATTCAAGTTCATAAATCTGAAACCATGTCTTCATACTCTCCTCAGATGCTGCTTAACCTTCTGTTAATTTCCAGCATTATCTGTTTTATTTATGCCATCATTTTGTTTTACCTCAGAATTCATTCTGCATCTGACTGTACTGTACTCAAATTACACTGGAGATATTTTCCTACATTGAAGATGCCTTATAAATACTAGTTGGTTTGCAGCACTAATAACTCACTCTTGTTAATATTCCAGAGCCACCACAAGAACAAAGAGATTATTGATGGTACTTTGTATACATTGTTGATTAGGACGTTACACAACGTGGTTCTGAATCAGCATATCTCAATTAGGTGGGAGTCACTGTTACTCCTTCCCCTCACTCCCATTCTGTGCTGATAGTTCTGATCCATACCGAGGGACAGTTCTTCTCCATCAATATGGGTCAATGCAGTGAATTTGGCAAAATCATTCCTCCACAAATGATTAACCACCACCAAACCAGGGGAGCCTGGATACGATCCCCGTCTACACGAGTCGATGATATATTAGCAAATGCCCAGCACATTTCAAATAGTTAGAAGAAGAGGCCAAGAAACACCTGTCAGGGCACAGCAGAAGTTATATAAAATGTGTGCAAGAGCAGCAAATACCACCAGATTTCCATCTCAGAGAGCCCAGACATTTTGAAATATGCACATATGTTAGTTGCTGATTAGTCATTTTATTTAAAGCGTGGTTGCCAAGAACAAAAGCAGTGGAATAAACTGGTAGAACCATGAGAAAACAAATGGAAAATTACTAGCTCAAAATAAAATTACACAAAATCAAAGCATATTGTGACAATACCACAACGATTTCGACCAATGCCTTAATTTACAATCTGTTGTTGTTGGTAACAGTAAATTATGTTAATGCAGTGTTTCTTTGAGATTCCGCTGCCCGACCGTTTACACAAGTGTTAACCCATCTGCAATCCATTTAAATTCTTTCAGTGGCACAGTCACCCTGTGTTTATGTTGCCTACAAATTTGTGTAAGAGTTAAAAGCAAGATTGAGTCATTCAGACTTTCAAGACTGTTCCATCATTCAATATGATTAGGACTGGTCTTTCACCTTCACACCACCATTCCCAAATCTTGACGCACGAAAATTCTATGGACTTCAATACCAAAGAGGCTTAATAACTGCTCATCCACCGGGATAAATAGCTCCAAAAATTCACAACCCTTTGTGTGAAGGAGTTTCACCTCATCACAGTCATACAATGTGGAAATTGGGCCTTTGGCCCAACTTACTCATGCCGACCAAGATGCCCAATCTAAGCTCATCCCATTTGCCTGCATGGGAAGAAAGGAAGAGGCGGAGAGAGTAGGCTTTGTGGGAGAGCTGAGAAGGGGGAGGGAAGGGAGGGAGAAAACAAGGGCTATCTAAAATTAGAGGTCAATGTTCATACCGTTGGGCTGTAAACTACCTAAATGAAATACGAGGTGCTGTTCCTCTAATTTGTGCTCCCTCCCCCCCCTTCTCAGCTCCCTCACAAACCTACTGTCTACGCCTTTTCCTTTCTTTTACCCGCCAGCCCACCCCGACATCAGTCTGAAGAAGGGTCTTGACCCGAAATGTCACCTATTTCTTCTCTCCATTGATGCCGCCTCACCCGCTGAGTTTCTCCAGCATTTTTTGTCTACCTTCAATTTTTCCTGCATCTGCAGTTCTTTCTTAAACAGTATTTCAAATGTGGTTTCACCAATGTCTTGTACAACTGTAACATAATGTCCCAACTTCCATAGTCGATAAAACCTGTGCTCAGTCCTGATTTCCAGTGCTGCCTGTGTGAAGTTTGCATGTTCTCCCTGGGACAACATTGGTTTCCTTTGGGTGCTTTGGTTTCATCCCGGATCCCAAATGTGTGCGGATTGTGAGGTTAATGGGCCACTGTAGATTTATCCCAGTAAGTGTAGGTAAGTGGTAGAATCTAAGGGAAGTTGATTGGATAGTTTAGGATTAGTTCAAATGGGTGCTTGATAGTTGGCACAAGGTCAACAAGCCATAGTCATGCACCTGAAAACAGGTCTTTGGCCCAAGTTGTCCATGCCAACCAAGGTGTCCATCCTCGCTCATCCCACTTACACACATTTGACCAATGTCCCTATCCATGTACATGTCCAAATGTCTTTTAAATGTCATCATTGCACCTGCCTCAACCACTTCTTCTGGCAACAGGTTACATATATACACATAACCCTCTGTGTAAAGGATATTGCTTCCTAGGTTGCTATTGAATCTGTCACCTCACGTCTTAACCCAACGTCCTCTGGCTCTTGATTCCCCAACCCTGGAAAAGAGACATGCATTCACTCTTTCGCTGTCCCCAAGATTTTAAACACCTCTGTAAGTTCACCCTTTTGTCTCTTATTCTCGAAGTAACCTCTCCCTCTTAGTTAATCCCTCGAGTCCCGGCAACATCCTCACAAATCGATTCTGACATGGGTTTAGAGAGTCTGTTTCGATGCTGTGTGAGAATTCGAAGGGAGAAGAGCAAGAAATGGAAGGAAGATAATTGGAAGACCGAGAAACAAATGCTGGAACTTAGACGAAAGATGTGGTCCTTGTGGCTAAGGGGATCAGAGGGTATGGAGAGAAGGCAGGTACGGGATACTGAGTTGGATGATCAGCCATGATCATATTGAATGGCGGTGCAGGCTCGAAGGACCGAATGGCCTACTCCTGCACCTAATTTCTATGTTTCTATGTTTCTATGAAAAAAGGAGACGAGTTGATGGCACATATGTAAAAGCAAGTAATTTAGTGAATGAGGCAGATAAGTTGAGCATACACAGAGATAGATAGATACACGGAAGTATGCTATTACAGATATTTTTGAACAAATGCTAAATTGGCTGCTTAATATTCCATGTTAAAGATGAGGTAGAGAGGGGGTAAAGAGGAAAGGAAGCAATGTTGATCAAAGGAATAATCACAGCTGTGAGAAGGCTAGAAGGCTCATCGAAACTAATCACTGTGTGGTTAGATCTAAGCTTAATATAACCAGCTTAACCAATGGAATGGACAGTGGAATGTCATCAAAACACTGCAAACCATCACTCGGTTAGATTACCAACCACATGTTTTAGGCTATAGTTTTAGCAGAAACAAAATATTTTAAAAAAAAACAGAAACCAAAGAAAATTATTATTATTTGTTGTTGTTGGTGTAATGTTAATGTAAAAATTGTAACTGTGATCATTTGCGTGAAGTAGTGATGCTTACCTGTGGGACAGAGACAGCTGGTAAAAACAGCCAGACAGCATATAGATCTCCAGTAGCTCCCTCCTCGATAGACACACCTCAGCCTGGCTTTATGGGACATCCTACAGCAGGCAATTGAGCACAAGGGGCACAGAGAAACAATTTATTAGCAGAATGATTTGTTCCCATTCCAAGGCAAGTTTACTCACATTTACAGCCAACTAAATCTGTGCATAACTATGCAGCTCAGTCAACAAGTCACTAACATTGCCAACTTCAAAATAAGTTCTCTTTGAAATGTCAGTAGAAAACAATGTTAGAAACTCCAAAGAAAATCAATCCCAAGATTTGGAATTCTTTAGTTATTGTTAAACTGCAATCATTCATGCAAGAAAGTGGCACAGTGGTGCAGCGGGTAGTGCTGCTTCATCATGACCCGGGTTCGATCCTGACTTGGGCGCTGCCTGTACGTAGTTTGCATGTTCTCTCTGTGACTGCGTGGGTTTCCTCTGGGTGCTCCGGTTTCCTCCTACATCCCAAAACATGGGGGTTTCACTGGTCTCTGTAAAATTGACCCTAATGTGTAAGGACATATTGCAAAGTTAAACTGATCTCTGCCTGCATGTGATCCATATCCCTCCATTTCCTGCATAACTTTGTGCAAATCTGAAAGCATCTTAAATGCCACGATTACATCCGCTTACATCTGCAAACACTCATTCCAGGCACCCACCATTCTTTGTGTAAAAAATACATATCCTTCAAATGTTCCCTTCTGGCTATAAGCCTAGGCCCTCTAATCTTTGCTGTTCCCACCTTGAGAAAAACGTTCAACAAGCTCAATGAGATGGGATACTGGAAGACTTGTCCTTGAAAACCAGACAGGTTCTGAACAGATTCGAGGAGATTGCATGCCCTCCTGCCAGTTCCCTCTATGCTCTCGATGATCTCCTTGATCTTTGAGATCTCTCCAATCACTCCGATCTTGAAAATTTTCTTCTGTGACCCCCTCTTTTTGTTCCCTTTCTTCTAGTTGGGTACTCCCTACTTACCAGTGACCCATTTCCCACAAACACTGGCCTAATCCCAGTGTTAAGGAACGGTCGGTGAGTTAGGAATCCAGTTGAATCCTGTGCTGCAGAATCTGATTGTCTATTCCGTTCACAAGCTGAACAATGTGTGTCTGAAGTGCGGGGAACGCAAGAGGAGTAGGGCGGAGGCTGTGAATTTCTAATTTTAACACTTTCCAATCTTCTAAGTACTCATTGGCATCCCCCACAAAACGAATACCAACCATCGGGCCCTCAAACTCGAGACCTACCAGTGCCAGTTTCCCTTTGGAAGATTTCCTTCTCCTCGGCTCTCTAATACATCCATTACCCTCTTTCAAGATGCCTGGAGGTCGGTATGCTTCAGTATCCTCCAATTCTATTCCACGTTTCAGAGTTGCTTCCTTCCAACTTGCCATTCTCGTAGCCTCTATACTCGCCTTCCGTTCCTCATAATAATTTTTCCATAATCCAATTAATTCCTTTGCCTCCTCAATTCTATCGCCTCAGTCATCGTTCAGTATTCCTCACTGCATTTCAGACTTTCGGAATTGGCTGTTGTTCCATTTCTCCATGTTTCTAGATTCTCGTAATGGAAGCAACTCCTAAGCCACTCACACCTTATTAACAATTCACACCTCCCTCACAATCTCCGAAGATATCAAGCTCACTCCCGAACAATGGCCAAAAGCTCCGAGGCGCCCCTGCAGTCTCACACACAATCAAACATTCAATCCTTTCAATCCGGTACCCAAATTCCTCTACCGTCTCTCACAAACCCACACAATTTCAACTCTTTCAATTTTAACAATCCTCAATCATCCAAAGATTAAGGTGCTCCAGGGAACAATCAAACAGTCAAACACAATCAAACACTTCCCCGCAGTCCGCACACTAAATGCTTCGACTTATGGGTACAATTCCCATCAAGATATTCTTCACTATCAAGTAATCTTCTCCTACCTAAATTTACTTTTCCACCAACAGGTACTAATCAGTGATCTGAAGGATATGAACCCCTGGTCAAACAGCCACGATTTGGACTCCAATTATAACAAAAGTCTCAATGAAACTATGTTCTTATACAGTCAATTTAAACTATTATTACAACAGAGTATCTAACATTCAAAATTTAAATCAAAGGCAAAACACAATAAATACAATGCAATGATCCACAGTCTTAAATACACTTTTAAAATGAATGTAGCTTTACAAATCTTGACTATTACCAAGTCTCATGAACTATTTATACACAAGTTAACTTGGAAAAAGAAATATGTACACTTTGAATTAACCAGCACCTCAATATGAGATTCTGAATATTAGTCGATTTCAATCGAAGAATTCAGTTCGTTATTTTTTATCTAATTATTTTTTGGTACGCAAATTCAAATTCAGAATTTGTACGGAAACGTCTTTAGGGATATGAAATTCTCGGATTGATTCAAATATTTTCGACCAAATCATACTCTAATCACTGAGTTCCCGATACCTTTACGAGACTCCTCCCCCGTCTTTTCTAAGATCCAGACACACAGGCGGGGATTCTAACCCACATAGGCTCACCCTTTACAAAAGGCTTCTTCCTTTCCACCTGCTTGGTATCGGGTGTCAGCGCATAATCTCTTCACGCTGGCAGTCGATGCCGATTTTTAGAACGCCTTTCCAATCTGTGCTCCCAGCAATGACGCAGTACTTTGCCTCTTAGCACTGTTTATACCCAGTTTTGTTTTTCAATATTCAATCAATTTTGGGTAGGGCCTCTAACCCCTAGTTATTATTGAACGGTTGGTCTTAGTAGCAGCTGCAACTGTTGACTTAAGTTTGAGTTTTACGGGCCTTTAACCCAAAGGAGAGGGACTTTAAACCAACCCTAAGAAAGGGGGCCTCTAGCCCCAAAGGCTTGACCCCAGTGCTTGCTAGACTACCTGTTCTACGATCTCATTGGGATCCTTGCCCAAGTTCACAAATAGAAACATAGAAACATAGAAACATAGAAATTAGGTGCAGGAGCAGGCCATTCGGCCCTTCGAGCCTGCACCGCCATTCAATATGATCATGGCTGATCATCCAACTCAATATCCTGTACCTGCCTTCTCTCCATACCCCCTGATCCCTTCAGCCACAAGGACCACATCCAACTCCCTCTTAAATACGGCCAACGAGCTGGCATCAACTACCTTCTGTGGCAGAGAATTCCACAGATTCACCACTCTCTGTGTGAAAAACGATTTTCTCATCTCGGTCCTAAAAGACTTCCCCCTTATCCTTAAACTGTGACCCCTTGTCCTGGACTTCCCCAACATCGGGAACAATCTTCCTGCATCTAGCCTGTCCAACCCCTTAAGAATTTTGTAAGTCTCTATGAGATCACCCCTCAATCTTCTAAATTCCAGTGAGTACCAGCCAAGTCTATCCAGTCTTTCTTCATATGGAAGTCGTGCCATCCCAGGAATCAGTCTGGTGAACCTTCTCTGTACTCCCTCAATGGCAAGAATGTCTTTCCTCAGATTAGGAGACCAAAACTGTATGCAATACTCCAGATGTGGCCTCACCAAGACCCTGTACAACTGCAGTAGAACCTCCCTGCTCTTGTACTCAAATCCTTTTGCTATGAATGCCAACATACCATTCGTTTTCTTCACAGCCTGCTGCACCTGCATGCCTACTTTCAATGACTGGTGTACCATGACACCCAGGTCTTGCTGCATCTCCCCTTTTCCTAATCGGTCACCATTCAAATAATAGTCTACCTTCCTGTTTTTGCCACCAAAGTGGATAACCTCACATTTATCCACATTATACTGCATCTGCCATGCATTTGCCCACTCACCCAGTCTATCCAAGTCATCCTGCAGCCTCCTAGCATCCTCCTCACAGCTAACACTGCCCCCCCAGCTTCGTGTCATCCGCAAACTTTGAGATGTTGCATTTAATTCCCTCATCCAAATCATTAATGTATATTGTAAATAGCTGGGGTCCCAGCACTGAGACTTGCGGCACCCCACTAGTCACTGTCTGCCATCCTGAAAAGGACCCGTTCACTCCTACTCTTTGCATCCTGTCTGCCAGCCAGTTCTCTATCCACATCAATACTGAACTACCAATACCACGTGCTTTAAGTTTGTATACCAATCTCTTGTGTGGGACCTTGTCGAAAGCCTTCTGAAAGTCCAGATACAACACATCCACTGCTTCTCCCTTATCTACTCTACTAGTTACATCCTCAAAAATTCAATAAGATTCGTCAGACATGATTTACCCTTCGTAAATCCATGCTGACTTTGTCCAATGATTTCACCACTTTCCAAATGCGCTGCTATCCCATCTTTAATAATTGACTCTAGCAGTTTCCCCACTACCGATGTTAGACTAACTGGTCTGTAATTCCCCGTTTTCTCTCTCCCTCCCTTTTTAAAAAGTGGGGTTATATTAGCTACCCTCCAATCCTCAGGAACTACTCCAGAATCTAAAGAGTTTTGAAAAATTATCACTAAGGCATCTGCTATTTCTGGGGCTACTTCCTTAAGTACCCTGGTATGCAGCCTATCTGGCCCCGGGGATTTATTGGCCTTTAATCCATTCAATTTACCCAACACCACTTTCCAGCTAACCTGGATTTCACTCATTTCCTCCATCTCATTTGACCCGCGATCCCCTGCTATTTCCGGCAAATTACTTATGTCTTCCTTAGTGAAGACAGAACCAAAGTAGTTATTCAATTGGTCTGCCATGTCCTTGTTCCCCATGATCAAATCACCCTTTTCTGACTGCAAGGGACCTACATTTGTTTTAACTAATCTTTTGCGCTTCACATATCGATAAAAACTTTTGCAGTCAGTTTTTATGTTTCCTGCCAGTTTTCTTTCATACTCCATTTTCCCTTTCCTAATTAAGCCCTTTGTCCTCCTCTGTTGTCTCTGAATTTCTCCCAGTCCCCTGGTAGGCTGCTTTTTCTGGCTAATTTGTACGCTTCATCTTTTTCTTTGATACTATCCCTGATTTCCCTTGAGTAGGTCCTGAGATTTAATCTGAAGAAGGGTCTCTATCCAAAATGTTACAGGGGAAGAGACTAATCCGTGCGGCAACGATTGCGCACAGATGACCTGGATGTTAATAATGTCCACGCACAGATGACCAGGATGATCTTTAAAGTGCCATATTCTCTCCCGAGTTGCACTTTTCACCTTAAAATACTCGTAGAAAGTCTTTGGATTCTCCATTACCTTACCTGCCAAAGCTACCTCTTGTCCCTATTTTGGCCTCCTGATTTGCCTCTTAGGTGTACTCCTGCATAGTCTATACCCATCGAGGCACTCACCTGGTCGCGGCTGCCTGCACCTGACATCAGCCTCCTTCTTTTTCTAAGAAAGGCTCAGTATTTCCTGTTATCAAGGGTCCCCCACTCTGTTCTGTTGACACTAACGAGAACATTCTGTCCCTGAACACTCACTAATGTACCTTTTAAAGCCTTTTCTTGCCAGGCATCAATTTGCCTACAAACAGCTCCCTCAATTAACTTTTGCAAGCTCCTGTCTAATAGTCATGTTACTTTAGTGATAAGAAGGAGAGGTTATATAGATCCGCTGAGATCTCTTCTTGAAACATAGTCATGAACTAATTCAACTTTTATGCAGAATTTCACCGTTACCCCATTGACTTTCAAGTTCACTGAATACATCACAGGAATATTGGAAACAACATTATGGCCTTTATTGGGTCAATTAAATCATAGCAGCATGGTGGTTGCTGCCTTACAGCGCCAGAGACCCGTTCTCGAAACTAAACTAAAACTGATTTCTTTGTTATCTATCATTGCTCACTATTTCTCAAATTGTAGCAAAATCTATACCCTGAGCAGAGTGTTTCAATTATCCCACTGCATTAATCATTTTGTTCCATTGTCTTTTAAGTTAAAATATTTCCTGTTTAAGGGCTTTTGATCTCTCCGTATTTAATCAATATATTGCTAAAAAGGGATTATTTGGCACTTGTCTTAGCACTGTTTACACAGTCTAATTCCACATTAATAGCTGCTGTGTTCCTACATGATAACAGTGACTTAACTTTGATGTTCTTTATTACTACAGTGACTCTGCAAATTTCAGTGGTAGGAAATGTTTTTATATCTATAATTTGGATTTTCCATTTCCTCGTTAAATATGGCTAATTGTGCGTAAAGGTCAATAAATAATAAGTTCAGTATTAAGTTTGCACCTAAAGAATCCAAGACACAAGGCAATCCAAACCAAGAAGGTCGGTTTATATTAAAATAGAAGCAGACACAATTTTCACTTCACTGATTCACAGGGTCAAATTACATTATGGTCGTAAAATCACAGCCATACGGCAAGGAAACAGGCCATTCAGCCCAACATGTCCATGATACTAGCAAGTACAATCTATTTTCTACCACTTGATCCATAGTCTTCCATACAATGGTGAATGATTGATGTGTGTTTTTTTTTAATTCCATTCAAGTACTTGCCTCCATCACCCACTCAAGTAATGTGTTCCAGTTTCCAACCTTCCTCTGGGTGAAAAAAAAACTTCACATCTCTTCTAAACCTCTAACGTCCTCTTGTCACAGACATCCATGTTAAAGATGGAAGTTTCTCACATATCTACCTAATCTATACCTCTCATAACTTTGAATACCTCAGTCTGGAACCTCCTTCAATCTCCTCTATTCCAAGTAACACAAACTCAGCCTCTAGTCACCTTCAATGCTGAAATGTTGCATCCCAAATATCTTTCTGGTTAATCCCCTCTGCATCCTCTCCACTGTAATCACACCCGTTTTTCAGTGTGGCAACCACAACTACACACAATACTCCAGTTATCGCCGAACTAATGTTTTATAAAATTGTACCATAATCACATTTCTCTTATTTTTAGTCTAGTTTAGCTTGGAGAGACAGCACGGAAACAGGCCCATTGGCCCATGGAGTCCGCACCAACCAGCTATCCCTGCACACTAACACTACCCTACACGCACTATGGACAATTTACTATTTTACTAAGCTAATTAACCTACAAACCTGTACGTCGTTGGAATGTGGGAGGAAACTGGAGCACCTGGAAAAAAAAACACGCAGGTCACGGGGAGAAGGCCCAAGCTATGTTCCCTTAACCTTATGTTCCACTGTCTTCAGGGATTGTTGGACAACTACACCAAGGTCCCTGTACAGTGCATGTGCAGAAAGTGTGTGTCATTGGAGAGGGTGCATTAGAGGTTTTCCAGAATGATGCCTGTATTAGGAACTATTAGCTATAAGGTTGGACAAACTTTGATTGTTTTCTCTGGAGCATTGGAGGCTGAGGGGAGACCTGATAAAAGTACATACAATTATGAGAGGCATAGGTGGGTTAGACAGTCAGAACCATTTCCCTAGGGTAGAAATGTTAAAAAAAAACTAGATGCTATAGGTTTAAGGTCAGAGGAGAAAAGTTTAAAGGAGATGTGTGGGACAAGCGTTTAATATACTGAGCATTGGGTGCCTGGGATGTGCTGCCAGGAATAGTGATGGAAGCAAATACTGTACGAGAGGTTAAGAGGCTTTTAGATAGGACTTTTGATATGCAGGGAATGGAGGGATATACTGTAGATCACATGCTGGCAGATTAACTTGGTATTATGTCCGGTATAGACATTGGGGGCCATACGTCCTGTTTCTGTGCTGTACTGTTTCAATGTTCTATGTCCATCTGTTCCTCAGTAAGTCCTAAGGTCCCAGCATTCATGGTGATCACAACACACACACAATATTGCTATTACTCTCCTTCACAATTTTCTGACTCATCCTTCCATTGGCACAGATCCACAGATCTCAGTTAGTTCGATGCTGGAACTACCGTGACACCTCGACAGAGTGAAATTAATCCAAGATATACAAATTAATAGAAATTAATTTATTTTACTACCTTTTTCTTTCAGTCATAGAATTTATGTGTAATGTATATATAATTTATGTTTTTGCATGTCTGAGTCCGAGTCTGTGCCGTGATGCTGCTGAAAGCAAGAGTTTTTATTGTATCTGTACCTCACAATAAACGTTGACTTGATTAGCTTTGAAACCAATGCTGAGCATAAAATTCTCATGTTATTCACCAGTTAATCAACTACTTTTTCAGAAGAATATTTATGGGGAGAATACATTGTAGAATGAAAAATCCCAGAGCTGGACTAAATAGCCGTGGACTATTTCTGCTGGAAGCCATTTTCACGAAGAGACTTTAACTTTTAGTTAATTTAAACAACAAATTCGTGCCAGACCAAATTGCCACATTGCTGGAGACTTTACCATGTGTCAAGATTGCACTTAATCACCTGCTCATTCTGTGGCACAAACCCCACACCTGAGATATTGACATAAAACATAACAAAACAGGAGCAGGGATAGAACGCTCAAGCCACGATTAACGCTCATCTTCCCCAAGCCTCAAATCCTCTTCTGTGCCAGTTCTCCAATGCCCCAATTCCCAAATGTTTCAAAAATGTCTCTACTGCCTCTTTAAATAACCCCAGTTATCCAGTTTATGCAATCCTCCAGTGCGGAGAATTCCAAGATTCACCTCAGTTTTAAATGGCCAGCCCCTAATCTCATAAATGCTTCTCTTGCCTGCTGTTATCAGACTTTGGATCAGACCTCCCAAATGCTAAGGATGAATATCTGAACTCCTCATCTACCTCGTTGTGGCTTTTGCTCTTTCTTTTAACCCGCACTTTCTCGTTAGCTGTGACACTCTATTCTGCACTCTTTTTGCATGACCTGTTGTGTATGATTTAATTGCACTCATCTATGGTATGATCTGCATGGACAGAACGCAAAACAGGTTTTCACTGTATCTCAGTCGTTATGACAATAATAAACCAATACCAATAATTATGTCATTCCTTTGAGATTCATGGACAAGGGAAAACATCTTGACATCCACCCAGCCGTACCCAATCTCAGTAAATTCACCGGAGATAGACACAAAATGCTGGAGTAACTCAGCAGGACAGGCAGCATCACAGGACAGAAGGAATCGGTGATGTTTCAGCCGAGACCCTTCATCAGACTGAGAGTCAGTCTCCCTCTCTTCATTTTTCTCTCACACTGAACACTTGGCAGCATCCAGTAAACTTTGTGGAGATGGTAGCACTGTTGCCCAGAATTTCTGCTCCTCCAATAAGTACATCAACACAAATTAAAATCAATCATCTTGCTTAAAAATCTTTTACTCAGATGAAGTGAATCTGTGTGTAGCTTGCCTCCAAGTGGGATTGTTAAGGTTCAAGTTCCACACCATAGATGTGAACACAAAGATCTAATCTGATGCTCCAGTGCAGTGCCAATACGATCCTGCCTTTTGGCTATTAACCAAGACATTGAACAAGATATTAAGCATGGCTTTGCCTGACCTCTCAGGAAGACAGAAAGAATCCCACGGCACTATTAGTTGAAGAGAGGTCTCCTCAGTGCACTGGTGAATTTTCCATCGACCAAAATTATAGTCATAGATCACTCGCCCATTCCTTCACTACTGATTACTCGCCCATTCCCACTCTTGTTTCATAGTCTTATATAGCATGGAAACAGGCCATTCAGCCCACCATGTACAGTGGTCACCCATTCATATTAATCCCATTTTCCAGCATTTGTTTTCTAGATTATTCAAAATTTTCATCTAAGCACTTCTTCAAAGCTATCAGCAAGTCTGCTACCACTACTCTGAGTGGCTAAAGTCCAACCAGATCCCCTCTGAATCTCCCACCCCTTCCCCTAAATCTATGTCTTCTAGTTTTATCTGCTTCTGACATGGCAAATTCTTCCTGCAGTCTACCATCTCTACATCCGCCTCAACCTGTTTGAGAAACTTATTCTGGTTACATTTCTGCATTGGCAAATCAAGTGTGGGTGCAACACTAATCTTTTCGCCAGCAAAGTCTACTCCACAGAGTATCCAGATGCTGATTTTTAATCCTGAGAACTATTTGTACTCTTGCTAATGTCCCTGGCTATTCCATGGTAAAGTATTTTGATTTAAAAATGTTGTCTGGTGGGTTTTGTGCGAGACTCCTCCCGGGATGACATAATTGTAGCTGCTTTGTTGATGGCATTGGGGAGGAATGTAGCGCAATCCTCAGCAATAACATTGCACTGGTTACAAGAGAGTTCACTGGCCACCCATTTATTGGTAACTTCGCAGAGAAAAGCTGCTACAACAAGTACAGTAAGTAGAGAATGCTCTCATTTACAATTGACAGAAGGGGCATTGATATTCAATTTACAAGCCCACAATTTAAAAGGTTTTGGTTACGCAGATAGGCAGGGTGTGTGCACTCTGGGGAAGCACGAGCCAATGAGCTAAAGGGATTTGGACTTTTATGAAAGGACTGCACTGTGTTTTTGTGGATAAATTAATGTAGGAAGGAGTTATGCTCACGTTTACACGTTCATGAACACATTTGGGTTTCAGGAAGGTCTAACTCTTCCCAGAAATTAATGGGTTTCGCAAACACACTGCAAACCCTGGATTTGATGGAATAGTTCAAGGGATATGGAGGTGAAGTTGCTAAGTTATTCATCTCGCATCAAAGGTCTGGGTCTTCATTGCAGAGTTGCAAGGTCCCCATCCTGGGGACAGATGGGGAATTGGAATCGGAGTTGAAGTAGGAAGGAACTGCAGATGCTGATTTACACCAAAGACAGACAAAAAATGCTGGAGTAACTCAGCTTCTCTGAGGAAAAGGAATAGGTGACATTATGGGTGGAGACTCATCTTCTGATTCAATAGGTGACGTTTCGGGTCGGGATTCTTCTTCAGATTGAATAAATGACGTTTTGGGTCGAGACCCTTCTTCAGACTCTGAAGAAATCTGAAGAAGGGTCCTGACCTGAAATGTCACCTATTCCTTTTCTCCAGTGCCACTAAGTTACACCAGCATTTTGTGTCTATCTAACTCTAGGATGATATGGTCAGCAGCGATAACGCAAAAAATACCAAATTGTTCCAAAACCCCAAGCTTATTCGTGTCTTTCAGGGTAGGAAATATTCTGTTATTTCCAGTCTGATTCTGCTGTGGCATCATTCAGGTCATCTCCTTGGTTCAAGGTGATCAGGGGTGGACAATAAACAATGGCAATCCATTGATGTTGTTTTTAAGAAGGATGATCTGGTTGGGCTGGAGATTCCTTGTGCAGACTACAGTGTTTTATGGAGTAAATGGGACTCAAAAGTTAATTGGTTAGGTAAATTGTTAGATAAGAGGCAAAACTAATTTGTGTGGAGTGGCATATGCGACAGCAACGGGGCAATAAATGGAGGGGAAATTAAACTGTTCAATCAGGAGCTGACATGCACTTGATGGGCCAAATGGCCTCCTTCTGTGTTGATATAAGTAAAGCAATTGCACAGCTTCTCTTCTTATGTGGCAGAATCACATAAGGGATGGCTGGACTGGAGACAGAGTGCATTGACCTAAGGACAGTACTCCAACATGCTGGTTTTAGTTGAAGGGGCACTTACTCGGAAGTTTGATCCTTAAATGTCTGGGTTCATAGGACGTCCATCTAAAAAGCAGCCTCTTTATAGGCCGCCTCTCAACAGCTTCATCCTCAGTCAGTGCTGAAGGACAGGAAACTGAAGAGAATGAGGTGAGGAATATGGGGCAAATAAACAAGAAGGTTTACCTAGCATTTGGCTATGACTCCAATCTCCCATTATGTTGATCTTTGAGACCCAGATTTATTCGGCTCCACAGATTAAAAAGTGTTACCAGACAGATTGTATAGGAAGGAACTGCAGATGCTGGTTTAAACCAAAGATAGACACAAAATGCTGGAGTGACTCAGTGGGACAGGCAGCATCTCTAGATAGAAGGAATGGGTGACGTTTCGGGTCGGGACCCTTCTTCAGACTTTCCAGAGAGATTCCTCTGGTCATTGTGATGTAGCCTTGGATAGGTGTTCATGGTGATACACTCTGACTACATGGAGTCACAGTCAGAGAGAGATTCACCTCAGAAATAGACCCTTTCGCCCATTGCGTCTTGGCCAACTACTGACCACCTATTTCATGTTATTTGTACATCAATCCCATTTCCTTTAAATTCTCTCCCACATTCTCATCAACTCCCCCAAACCTCGACGACTCGCCCACACACTTGGGAAAATTTAAGTGGCTAATCTGCACATTTTGAGAGGTGGGAGAAAATCTGAGGACCGATGTGGTCACAGGGAGAATGTGTAAACTCCATACCGACAGCACCCGAGGTCAGGATTGAACCCGGGTCTCTGATGCAATGAGGTAGCAGCCCCACTAGCTGTGTCATTTTGTTGCCCTGAAGAACACTGGATGAGTAATACTTTAGAAAACATTCACAGGGTTGCAGTTACTTTAATTTCTGGCATTTCTCAGTCCCAAAGAGATATTCATCTGCATGTCTCAATCATGAAGCTGGGAAGAAGGTCAACATGGGGATAAGTTAAACGGTTTCTCAGTTTCATTCTGGCACCAACGCTATGTTGAATGTGAGCAACAGGAGGGAGTTTATATTCAGTATGATACCCGTGTGAGTTTAACGAAATGATGAATGTTTGCAATGCCTTTACGGGCAACTTGGTACTCGAGCTACTTTTCGAGTCTGTGACATTCTCACCTCCCACATAGAGGTTTCAGATGGTTCAGTATAAAGAAACAAAGTCTTTGGGTGGAGTTTGAATAGAGGTAAATGCAACGTTCTGAAATTTTAGCATATTTGCTTATTTACAGACCAACCATTCTTGGTGGAAAATCGAAAGAAAAACCGCAGGAGCTGGAAATATGAACTATAAAAACAGACTAAGCAGGTCAGGCAGCACCTCTGGAGATTGAAGCAGAGAACTAATCTCAGGTGCAAGGTGCTTTTTCATAAATTAGAAAGGTGGGTGAATGGAACGAGCTGCCAGAGGAGGTCATTGAGACAGGTACAATCGCAACATTTAGGAAACATTTAGACAGGTACATACAGTATCTCAGGATGCAGGCAGTCTTGCTGCCGCACAACTGCCGCAGACCGAAGACAGAGGACCTGCACGACGAGGATAGCCGGGCTCGCCCACTGCCGACCGGCAACTCGCCAGTTGGCCCGGCTCACCCACTGCGGTGTCCAAACTTGGCCCTGAGCCACCGATGTCGACAGGACCCACGCCGCCAAGAGTGAGAAGGGTCCCGTGAGCGAGGTGGACCAAGATCGTAGGGGGACCGCCAAGGGCATTGAGCGAGGTGGAGTGTTGAGAGCGTAGGGGGAATCGCCAAGATGTCGAGAGCACGGTGGAACACCAAGAGCGAGGTGGAACACCAAAAGCGAGGTGGAGCATCAAGAACCAGGTGGACCACCGTGAGTGTAGGGGGACCACCAAGACATCCGCTGAGAGTGAAATGGAGCACTGAGAGCGAGGTGGAGTGTCGAGAGCATAGGGGACCCCGCACCGCCAAGAACAGGGAGGGGACCTGCACAGCCGAGAGCTACCTGGCGGGGACCACTGAGAACAAAGGGAGGATCCTGTGGGGCGCCAACGATAAATGGTAGACCCGGCAGAGGGGCTGCCTGCTGCCACAGGCGGTGGCAAGCAGAAGATAGGACTATTCAGTGAACTTCTGTAACTTTGTCAGCACCAGAAACGTGGCAACGCTTGTGTACTGCCTACGTGAGGTCTACAGTATGATTTTACCTGATTGGATGCAAAAGGAAGCATTTCACTGCACCTAGGTACATGTGGCAATAAAGCATCGTTGAATCATTTAAACTATGCCTTTCGTAATGTTATATACATCCATCAGGTTCCCCCCTCAGCTTCCTCTGCTCTATGGAAACCAACCCTGCCCATGAGCCTCTCCTTGTAACTAAGACATTGTAACCCCACACCCCAGAACCATCCTGGTGAATCACCTCTTTATCTCTTTAGTGCAATCAGGTCCCTCCCATATGTTTCCTGTACATGTTCTTATGACATAATCACACAGTTTTCAGAGTCAGATGCAAATGGTGCAACCAGCAGCTGTCAAGTGCAAAATTGCACAACAGTAGGTTTGCGATGTCATTTCAGTCAATTAAATACAGGTTTCAGGGGCGGCACAGCAGCGCAGTAAGTAGAGTTTCTGCCTTATAACACCAGAGACCCGGGTTAGATCCTGACTATGGGTGCTGGCTGTATGGAGTATGTATATTCTCCCCGTGACCGCGTGTGCTCCGATTTCCTCCCACATTCCAAAGGCATACAGGTTTGTAGGTTCATAGTCCCTATTGTGTAGTATAGTGCGCGTGTATGGGGTTATTCTTAGTTGGCGCGGACTTGATGGGCTGAAGGGCCTGTTTCTATGCTGTATTTCTAAACTAAACTAAGCTAAAAATACAAGTCGTCATGGAATAAACCACGCTTCCATACCATATATTAGATATACCATAATTGATGAAGGAGGGATCACTATTAGTAGAACATGGGCGTAATAGTTTGTAATGCAATTTCAATTGTGAACTAAAGAACCACTTAAAAGTCTGACGTAGGGTCTCGAACCGAAACATCACCCATTCCTGCTATCCAGAGATGCTGCCTGTCCCGCTGAGTTACTCCAGCATTTGTGTCTATCTTCGGTGTAAACCAGCATCTGCAGTTCCTTCCTACACTTCAAGTCAAGTCAAGAGAGTTTATTGTCATGTGTCCCAGATAGGACAATGACATTCTTGCATTGCTGCAGCACAACAGGATATTGTAGTCATAAATACAGAACAGATCAGATTGTCCATATACCATAGAATATATATATATATATATATTGTCCATATACCATAGAATATATATATATATATATATATATATATATATGTACACACATATCAGTAAACAGATAAAGTGCAATAGGTTGTTATAGTTCATAGTTTGTTTGAAATTGTGTTTAATAGTCTGATGGCTGTGGGGAAGAAGCTGTTCCTGAATCTGGATGTTGCAGATTTCAGGCTCCCGTACCTTCTACCTGAAGGCAGCAGAGACATGAGTGCGTGGCCAGGATGGTGTGGGTCCTTGGTGATGCTGGCAGCCTTTTTGAGGCAGCGCCTGCGATTGATCCCCTCGATAGTAGGGAGGTCAGAACCGATGATGGACTGGGCAGTGGTTACGATTTTTTGCAGCCTTATCTGCTCCTGGACGCTCAGATTGCCGAACCAAGCCACGATGCAACCGGTCAGCATGCTCTCTACTGTGAACCTGTAGTAGTTCGAGAGAGTCCTCCTTGACATGATGTGCTTTCTTTATGATTGCATCAGTGTTCTGGGACCAGGAGAGATCTTTGGAAATATGCACGCCCAGGAATTTAAAGCTCTTAACCCTTTCGACCATCGACCGTTGATATAAACGGGACTGTGGGTCCCCATCCTCCTCCTTCCAAAGTCCACAATCAGTTCCTTGGTTTTGCTGGTGTTGAAAGCCAGGTTATTGTGCTGGCACCATTTGGTCAATCGGTCGATTTCACTTCTATACTCTGACTCGCCCCCATCAGTGATATGTCCCACAACAGTGGTGTCGTCGGCGAACTTGATGATGGAGTTTGCACTATGACTGGCTACACAGTCATGAGTATAGAGAGAGTACTGCAGGGGGCTGAGCACGCAGCCTTGAGGTGTTCCCGTGCTGATTGTTATCGAGGCCGACACAATTCCACCAATACCGACCGACTGTGGTCTGTGAATGAGGAATTCGAGGATCCACTTAAAACTTACTTTGAAAATTGAACAGAACAAATGCTGTCTGGTAAAACTGCTGTCAAGGGGAAAACATATTGCTTCCCACAGTAATCAGATAACATTGTTTGTTTCACCGCAGTTAGCCACTGAAATTGAGAAGTGATTGTTCCCAATGACACTTGTGCAACGATACTCTATTAAGCAGCCTTTAGTATTTCTTGCTTGCAGTAACAAATATAAATTTAAAGCTGTTAAAAAGCATAGTTTAGAAAATGCACGTTAAATTCTCTCCAAACCCCCACGTCCTCACCAACACGTGCTATTTTAACACTATTTAACACTATTTGACAAGGTTTCTTAGGAACACAACTTTTGTGTTACAGTTGAACTGCCTATAATATTTTAGTTTAAAGATACAGCGCAGAAATAGTCCCTTCGGCCCATCGAGACTGCGCCGACCAACGATCCCCACACACATATACAAGGGAGAATTTCGGAATTTTACCAAAGCCAATTAACCTACAAACCTGTACATCTTAGAAGTGTGGGAGAAAACCAGATCACTCAAAAAAACCCACGCGGTCTCATGGAGAACGTACACACTCTATACAGATGGCATCCATAGTCAGGATCGAACCTGGGTCTTTGGCACTGCAAGGCAGCAACTCTACCCGCTGTGTCACCTTGCCACCCTAATCTGGAACAGGAAACATCAATTTGGGTTGGTCGTTAAGAAACCACTGGATTGTCTTGAAACAAACAAGTCGATAAATGTCCATCCAGAAAGAAACGCTGCTGCATTTACTCCATCTGGACTAACTGTTGTTCTGGGCCCATAGCACTGTGTTTCTCTTTGAACCACCCTGAAATTGGCCACCAGGCCACCAACTTCAGGGGCAATTCGGTTGGTCTCACCAGCAATACCCACACTCAGTGGATTATAACATATCCCTATAATAGTGTAGCATGGGAAGACCTTCCATCCAGAACAACACTCTCCTCACATATTAAAAAT
Organism: Okamejei kenojei; assembly: GCA_035221665.1. Taxonomy (NCBI): domain Eukaryota; kingdom Metazoa; phylum Chordata; class Chondrichthyes; order Rajiformes; family Rajidae; genus Okamejei; species Okamejei kenojei. The sequence goes on from CM069138.1 coordinate 27,886,020, forward strand.
TCCCAACAGCTTTAGAAATATGTTTTGAACCTTGATATGTAACAATGCTCAATATTTTTTATTCAGGAAACTGCTAATTAATTTGAAGTTGCGGCACAGCACAAAATTGTATCTGTCGTAACAACTTCTTGTGCGTACACATCTTTAATGAAGTAACCGGACCGACGATATTTTGCAAGAGTATTGTCAACTCAGAATAGATAACGTTTAAGGTGATATTAAGGGGGATGACGGAGGAGTTGGGTTTTAAGTGCTTTTTTAAAAGGGGAAGAGGAGTGGAGGGGCTTCCAGACCTTGGAGCCTCAATTTCTGGGGGCTCTGCTGCAAGTGGTTTTGGAACAGGATTTGGGGCATCGAAATGATCCTATTATGAAGCCGGGTTGATAATACCGCTCGGAATTATCTTTTGATGTCTTAATGCATTGAAGTAGCTGGATCCTCTTCTGTAGAGACAAGTAGAGAGTCAATGGCCCAAATGTTCTCCAATACTGCCATCGTTCTGTAACATTGATGTAAACCCATCTATACCTCCCGGTAAAAGTCTGCATTACATAGAACATGGACCATCATACTACACAGCACAAGAACAGGCCCTTTCCCCCTGCAATATCTGTGCTGAACATGATGCCACTAATCTCTAATCTTTAAACTAATCCCATCTGCTTGCACAGGATCTATATCCCTTCATGCTCTGCATGTCCATGTGCCTATCTAAAAGCCTGTCCTCCCCTGGTAAGCGCCAGGGGAGGACAGGCGCCCACCTCATTATGTGTAAAAAACCTGGCACGCTCATCTTCTTTTCAAATCTGACCTTAAAACTACACCCTTTAGTCTTTGCATTTCCACTCTGGGTAAAAAAAAAATAAAAAAATCAGACCGTCTACTCTATCTATGCCTCTCTTAATTTTATATACTTCTATCAGAGATCTCCACTTAACCTCTGATATTCCAGAGAAAACAATCCTTACAGCTAATTCCCTCTGATACAGGCAGCATTCTGAAAAAACCTCTTCTGAACCATCTACAAAGCTTCTACATCCCTACTAGTGAAGGAGCTTCCAGATCTGCCCACAATACTCCCAACGTGGTCTCATCAAAGTTTAATAACGTGGAAACAGGCCCTTCGGCCCACTGAGTCCGCGCCGACCAGCGATCCCCACACACTGGCACACTAGGGACCACTTACAATTTTACCAAGCCAATTAACCTACAAACCTGTATATCGTTGGAGTATGAGTGGAAACCGGAGCTCCCGGAGAAAACCTACGCAGGTCACGGGGAGAACACACAAACTTCATACAGACAGTACCCGTAAACAAGATCGATTCGGGGTCTCTGGCTCTGTAAGGCGGCAACCCTACCGCTACGCCACCATGTCACCCCTTGCTCTGATTACATTCCATCTGCTATTTCTCCACCAAAAAAGAGCATATTTTGCTGACCTTTCAAATCAATTACCTGTTTTCACGCACCACACAAGGCATTTCTGAAACCAGGATGCAGTACATGATTGTAAAAACGTCAATCATAGATCAAAAGTGGATCATAGATAATGCAGCCAAAAATAATTCTCGGTATGTACGCCAGTGGCATATTCAAGCTGGCAAATACACCATACATGCCAGAGGAAGATGATTGGAATCTAGTAATGACAATAACAATTTGCTGTTTCATAAGAAATTTAAACTTTAACCAATTTCATAAGTATATGTTCCACTGCATCCTGGTTTCATGATGAACCTACTAGGATATGACTGCATTGGAGAGAGTGCAGAGGAGATTCTTCAGGATGTTTCCTGAAAAGGAAAATATTAGTTATGGGGTGAGATTAGAAAGGCTGGGGTTTTCCCAGGTGGAGGGAGATTCAGGGGTAACTTAATGGAGGTAAAAAAAAAATCATAAGAGTCACAGATAGGGTAGACAGTCAGAATCCTATACCTGTGGTAGTAGCATAGGTTTAATTAGAGTGGAAGGAGATTTAAAGATGATTTGAGAGTTGCTTTTTCCCCCCCTCAGAATTGTTGATATATGGAACCCATTGCCAGCAGAGGTGGCAATATATGGAACATGCTGTCAGAGGAGGTAGTGGAGGCAGGGACTCGCAACGTTTAAGAAACAATTAGACAGGTACATGGATAGGACATGGTTAGAGGGATACGGGCCAAACGCAGGCAGGTGTAGATGGGACATGTGGGTTGGTGTGAGCAAGTTTGGTTGAATGGCTTGTTTTCACTGTATTTCAGTCATTATGATAATAATAAACCAATACCAATAATTATGTCCTTCCTTTGAGATTCATGGACAAGGGGAAACAGCTTGCCATCTACCCAGCCCTACCCAATCTCAGTAAATTCACCGAAGATAGACACAAATGCAGGCAGCATCACAGGATAGAAGGAATGGGTGACATTTCAGTCGAGACCCTTCATCAGACTGAGAGTCAGTCTCCCTCTCTTCATTTTTCTCTCACACTGAACACGTGGCAGCATCCAGTAAACTTTTTGGCGATGCCCAGAACTTCTGCTCCTCCCTTACTAATTAAGAATCTGTCAATCTCCACCTTAAAAATATCATTTGATTTGACCTCCACAGCCGTCTGTGGCAATGAATTCCACAGGTTCACACGCTTGCATCACCAAGCATAAATATTTAATTGCACTAACCCAGTCATGCATATCAAGGCGAACTATTGACAGGCATCAGCTCTACCAGTTGTGCCATTGTGCTACAAAGCTGGTAGAGCTGTTGCCTCACACCTCTTGTAACCCAGATTCAATGCCGACCTTTGCTGTCTATGAGGAGTTTGCACGTTCTCCCTGTGCGTTTCACTCCACATTATCTGATTTCCTCCTGCATCGCAAAGACAATGTTAGGTTAATATGCCTCTGTAAATTGCCTCTGGTCAGTGGTAGAATCTGGCAGGAATTGATGAGAATGTGGAGAGAAATTTTTACTGGAAAAACATATGAGGGGGTGGGGGGGGGGGAGAGGAATAGGATTGATCTGTGAGCTGGTTTAGACTTGATGGGCTGAATGAACTCCTATGTCATATGGCAGTTCAATATGTGAAAATGAATAGGAAAATAAGAATATCAAAACCAGAAATAATCTGCCAAAACACATGCAAACTATAAGATTATACCCCTGAAAGATCTAATTACACCAATAAGCCACAAAAACAAATAATAAATCCAGACAAAAACAACAGGATGATTTGCAAAACCTTCCTTAAATCCACCAAGACACGCTAATGACACGGTAAACAGCAGCACCAATGAACCGCAGCAACCTTATACCAGAATCTTAAACCTACGTATCAAGGCAGAAATGCTACAGGTCTGTCAGGATGGAAACATCTATATTCCCCATCACTGTCACCAGACGTTCGCCAAGTGCTCGGCAACATTAAACACTTCAAAGCACACACTCAACTTAACAAACAGGACACGACATATTACGTAGAAACATAGAAATTAGGTGCAGGAGCAGGCCATTCGGCCCTTCGAGCCTGCACCGCCATACAATATGATCATGGCTGACCATCCAACTCAGTATCCTGTACCTGCCTTCTCTCTATACCCCCTGATCCCTTCAGCCACAAGGGTCACATCCAACTCCCTTTTAAATATGGCCAACGAACTGGCCTCAATTACCTTCTGTGGCAGAGAATTCCACAGATTCACCACTCTGTGTGTGAAAAACGATTTTCTCATCTCGGTCCTAAAAGACTTCCCACTTATCCTTAAACTGTGACCCCTTGTCCTGGACTTCCCCAACATCGGGAACAATCTTCCTGCATCTAGCCTGTCCAACCCCTTAAGAATTTTGTAAGTCTCTATGAGATCACCCCTCAATCTTCTAAATTCCAGCGAGTACAAGCCGAGTCTATCCAGTCTTTCTTTATATGGAAGTCGTGCCATCCCAGGAATCAGTCTGGTGAACCTTCTCTGTACTCTGTACTCCCTCTATGGCAAGAATGTCTTTCCTCAGATTAGGAGACCAAAACTCCAGGTATGGCCTCACCAAGACCCTGTACAACTGCAGTAGAACTTCCCTGCTCTTGTACTCAAATCCTTTTGCTATGAAGCCAACATACCATTTGCTTTCTTCATAGCCTGCTGCATCTGCATGCCTACTTTCAATGACTGGTGTACCATGACACCCAGGTCTCGCTGCATCTCCCCTTTTCTAATTGGTCACCATTCAAATAATAGTCTACCTTCCTATTTTTGCCACCAAAGTGGATAACCTCACATTTATCCGCATTATACTGCATCAGCCATGCATTTGCCCACTCACCCAGTCTATTCAAGTCATCCTGCAGCCTCCTAGCATCCTCCTCACAGCTAACACTGCCCCCCAGTTTCGTGTCATCGGCAAACTTCGAGATGTTGCATTTAATTCCCTCGTCCAAATCATTAATGTATATTGTAAATAGCTGGGGTCCCAGCACTGAGCCTTGCGGCACCCAACTAGTCACTGCCTGCCATCCTGAAAAAGACCCGTTCACTCCTACTCTTTGCTTCCTGTCTGCCAGCCAGTTCTCTATCCACATCAATACTGAACCACCAATACCGTGTGCTTTAAGTTTGTATACCATATATTGTATATTATATGGAGTCAACTAATATGTGAAATATGGAAGCAGGGAAGGCAGTTTAGCGACCTGCAACACAATCCCTTTCATTGGCCGATGGAGGTTGTCCACAGGCGAATGTTTGAGGTAACCTCCAGGGAACTCTGGCAGAGATCAGCACTGATGCTTGAATTCATTCTTTCCTGATTTGTGAATGGCATTCTGTTGATGCACCCAACATTGAATACCGTCCATGGAAGGCTGCTGGGCTCACCTTCAATCCCTATGCAAACCAACCCTCTGTTTCATTTTCTTGTGGAATGTTTCATGATTGCATTTTTACAGGAGACAGAATTTTGAAGTTTGACTCTATTACCCATAATCCATTCCACAGTTACATTAAATGTCTCGTTTTAGCTAATATAATGCAAGGACCAAAACATGTTTATTTTTGTTGGTTGACACAAAATGGAGGAGTAACTCAGTGGGCCAGGCAGCATCCCTGCAGAAAAGGAATGAGTGACGTTTCGGGTTGAGACCCTTATTTAGTTAATTCTATCAGTGCTCCCAGAATGGTCTGAAACTGTTACCAACGCCTTTGTGCTTCTCAAAGCAGAGTTGCACTCATTCATTGTAGACCTATCTGCAGTCACAAAGCGAACGGAACAGGCCTTTCATACAAGGCCTTCAAACCTGCACTTGGCATCTGCATATTTCAGTCTCCGACGAGCTTTTCACTCCAAGTGAACAAAGGTCGTTGACTGGATTATCTTTCCACATATGCATCTTGACTGGCTGAGTTCTTCCAGCATTACCGTTTTAGTTTCAGATTTCAACATTTGCTACTAGGTTTGTTTCACTTTCAAAGATACAAACTTACATATTTGTTTGCAGCATAGAAGGAACCTACTAGGCCCATTGAGTCAAAACATTCCAATCACTCCCATTCCCCAACTCAAGTGAGTCATTCAGAGGTGAAAAGGGCCTTTCGTCCCAACTCATCCACGCCCATTCTAATCTACACATTTACTTGCATTTGGCCTCCATCTTTCAAAAACATGCCTAGTAGCCTATCTATGTTCCTCATGATTTTATACGTCTATAAGATCACCCCTCAGTCTCCTGCACTCCAAGGTGCGTCTTTTCACAGAGAGGGAGGCACGCATTTGTAACAAGCTGACAAATGAAATAGTTGAGGCAGGTGAATAACAACATTTAACGGATAGTTGCACTGTTAGAATGACAGGAAATGTTTAGAGGGATATGGGTCAACACGGGCAATTTGGACTAGTATAGATGGGCATCTTGGTTTGCATGAACAAATGGGGCTGAAGAATCTGTTTCCGTCCTCTATGACTAAGCTACCTAGTTCAAGTTGAATTCCCAGTGATGCCCACATTCCCAAAAGAAAAATATATAGGTACAGCATTGCTATGCATTGAATTAAGAGGCTGCAGATGCAGGTTTGTGATGCAAAAAAAACTATTGGAGGAACTCAGCAGTTCAAGGAGCATCTGTGGAGGCAGAGAGATGGTCAATGTTTCGGGTCAAGACCCTTCATCAGGGTTGAGAGTACAGAGAAGGGATCACAGTTTAGGAATAAGGGGGAAGTCTTGTAGGACCGAGATGAGGAAAACATTTTTCACACAGAGAGTGGTGAATCTCTGGAATTCTCTGCCACAGAAGGTAGTTGAGGCCAGTTCATTGGCTATATTTAAGAGGGAGTTAGATGTGGCCCTTGTGGCTAAGGGTATCAGGGGGTATGGAGAGAAGGCAGGTACGGGATACTGAGTTGGATGATCAGCCATGATCATATTGAATGGCGGTGTAGGCTCGAAGGGCTGAATGGCCTACTCCTGCACCTATTTTCTATGTTTCTAAGAGATGGCCAGTATAAAGAGATGAGTGGGAGGGGTGATACAGAGACTGACAGGTGATATATTATGCTAGGTGGCAAGGTGGGGGAGGGATGGTGGGGGAGGGCGAGGGGATGAAGTCAGGAGACCGTGAGTGATGCGTAAAGAGAGATTAGGAAAGAGATAAAAGGAGGCAGATGGAGTCCCGTGATGGAAAGGAAGATGGGGGAAAGATAGAGACTGGAAGGTGATAACCAACAAAACAGATGCTGTTGATCCTAAATCTGATTTAGATGATAAATGGAGCCAGATAACTGAAAGACAATGGGCAGATGGTATCAATTCACATATTGTGCACGCAATCCCTGCATTACAGGGGGTTGTCGGGTTTGCATTCCTAGTAATCGCCCTGTATCACCATTTCCATAATACAAACTAAATTGTCTCCCCCTACGTCGAGAAATGTAGATTGAAAAAAATTGTGTTCATTTATTCAATTTTTTTTCACATTCATTTCATGAGTGCGTCCCTAATTGTTTTGGGAGATACTTGAAAATTCCGTAAATGGGAATTTCCATTACCCTAACTGCCATAATGCAGGTGTCACATCTCCACAAGCGTTCCCAGAATGTTTTGTTTATCTCAGATTTCCATCAACTACTAGATTTTACTTTGGGGCTCTTGAATGAGGATCTAGGGTGAGTTATGCTGCCTCTCAGGCTTGCCCTTACATAGAATCATCGTCATAGAATCTTAGTGTTGAAAACAGGCCCTTCTTGCCATCATCGGCCAACATGTCCCATCTACACTAGTCCAACCTGCCTGTATTTGGCCCATACCCCTCTAAACCTGCCCTATCCCTGTACCCATCTAAATGTCATTAAAATGCCATTTAATTAAAACTGATTGTAACATCAACTCTGCATTGATCTGAAGGTAGCCATAATTAGGTAATGCATATCTGAAGAATTTCATTGCAATAGTTATTTGTAATTCCTGAGCTTTAGAAGTCCCGGTGGGCTGTTTTATTTTCCACAGAGAAGCTGTGAGTCACATCAGACAGTTGCAATGTTGATTTTCACTTTTCCATGGTGGCCATTACCCTAGACATCCATTTTATCAAATCCCTCCGTGAATTCTGACATTGCACCCCAGACTCTGTTGCGGGTGACACAAATACAGGCAGAAGTTTTCCAAATGGAAAATCATGGGATCTATGCCAGGTTCTCTTGCCAGATGGAAGTTCATGTGTGGTATAATCTGCCTGGATTGCACGCACAACAGTTATGCGCTGTATCTCTGTACACATGGCAATAATAAACCAATACCAATAAATCGATGGCAACGTTACTGCAACTATTCAAAACTACTAACAGCACGAGGATGCACAGACTGCGGCCAACCATAGCATTTTATTCTGATTTTCCAATAGATTGTGTGTGGAAATAAGCAAATCTCCCTGTTGTCTGATTTTTTGGGGATCTTTCAGGATGAATGCAGGATCGTCTCCCATTCTTCCCCTCCCCAAAATGTCCACTGGGGATCATGCGTTCAGAATCTCAATCGACCAATACAACAGTGCTCCTTTCATGCCATGTAACCATCGTAGCATTGCCCCTTTAAAAATACCCAGCATATTCTAGTCACCGCAAAAGCTACAGCAGTTTACAATTATGAAGAAACGTGCTAGGCCTGGACCCTGGGGGATGTTTTCTTTAGAAAGAAACTTGTTAAAAAGAAAACAATTCAATTTGCAATGGCATCACATAGATTGGGATTGTGCTGAGTTAGAGATACATAAATGGGGTAACATAACAGCATTATAAAATGCAATTGGTCTAATCATTGAGGTTATTTCATAGATTAATACAAAGCAAAAATAAAAGCCCATTTGGTCCATCTTGTTCAGGCTTCCTATTGGAATTATTCCATAAAATCATTCCCCCCTGATCTAATACCCTGAATATCTCTCCCACTGAAATGTTCAGTCTTCCTCTGATTGAATGGTCCTTTAACTGAAGCCTTAACTCGGTTTCCATCTCCACAGATGCTATCTGACCTGCCAAGTATTTTCAACACTTTCTGTTTTTATTTCCGATTTGCATCATCTGCATCATTTTAATTCTTCCATGGACAAATAGTAGGGCAATGGATAAGGGGCAGAAACTAAAAACCGAAGATGCTGGTTTACACAAAAGCACACAAAATGCTGGAGTAACTCAGCGAGTTAGCAGCATCTCGGAGTCTGAAACACAAAAGGACAAAAAGTGCTGGAGGAACTAAGAGAGGCAGCATCTCTGGAGTAGGAGAGAGCAGGAGAACCTTTTCAAAGTAGGCATACCTTACAGAGATTTATTAACATTCCTGGGCTCTGATACTCTGGGGGGGGGGGGGGGGGGGGGTTACTTCCACGGAAGATTTCAAGTGCACTCTCGTAATTTTGACCGGAGTAAAGGAGATGCCGGACTACCAGTTACCAGAAAATCGATGGTGGACCTATGCTGAGTTTCCAATAATTCAACTACAGCTTCCACTATTTAAAGAAACATAGAGGACAAATGGAAGGAAACTCCACCCGGTGATCAGGGAGTCACTGGCAAAAGAAAATAATTTAAAAAAATAGAACAAGAATTAATTTAAAACATTCCACTCAGTATCATTAAAATTAGCAGTTCTCTTTAGCAATTTTTTGTCAGCAGTAAGGTTGCAAGAGAAAGCGACCATAGCAAGCTGATTTATAGCATATGGAACAGATTAACTAAAGTTACTATCCAATGTCAGGTCAAGTAGCAATCTGAGGAACAACCTTTTCACACATTTGCAAATGGAATAAGCAGCCAGAGGAAATTGTGGGGGCAGGCACTATTAGAAAATTTTAAAGGCATTTGGACAGATGCGTGGAAAGGAAAGTGTAGATGGGTACTTAGTTGGCATGGATGAGTTTGGTCGAAGGGCTCGTTTCCATGCCGTATCTCTAAAGTAAACTAAGTGTCAGATCTAAATCCAGGATTGATTGTTGCTTTTGACCAAATGTACTTTGGGAAAGGGCAGGAGCATGGGCTTTGATCATAGATTAGCCTAGATTTCACTGAACGGTGGGTAGAGCCTCGTTCCCATCATATGTTCAATACTTTGTCTTGCACAGCACTAGGAGAGGTGGATAAATGAATTAAAGTGATCAAGGAATGCTAAAAATGATGAAAGATTCCCTGAGCACCAGTGCTCACCAACAACTGCAGTGACAATCACCTTTTGGCCAGCATTGCCAGTGATATTCACAAGTCTGGGATATCCACAGTGAGGATCTCTTTAGCCAGAGTGTGGTGAATCTGTAGAATTCATTGCGCAGATGGCGTGGACGCCAAATCATTGGGTACTTTTAAAGCAGAGATTGATAGGTTCTTGATTAGTAAGGGCGTCAAAGGTTAGCGGGTGATGGCAGGAGAGCGGGATTGAGAGGGATAAACAGATCAGCCATAATCAAATGGCAGAACAGACTTGATGGTCTTATGAACATAGTCAAGTCAAGTTTATTCGTCACATACACATACGGGATGTGCAGTGAAATGAGAAGTGGCCGTGTTCGTGGACTTTGTGCAAAAAAACAAACAACCAACAAACTACAAACAGAATCACATGTTATTTTACATATTAAATATTGTGGGCAGTATTGCGGTACAGTAAAGTTAGTCCCTGGTGAGATAGAAGTTTACAGTCCTCTGGGAAGAAACTCCTTCTCAACCTCTCCGTTCTCACAGCATGGCAACGGAGGCGTTTGCCTGACCGTAGCAGCTGGAACAGTCCGTTGCAGGGGTGGAAGGGGTCTCCCATTATCTTATTGGCTCTGGAGTTGCACCTCCTGATGTATAGTTCCTGCAGAGGGGCGAGTGAAGTTCCCATAGTGCGTTCGGCCGAACGCACTATTCTCTGCAGAGCCTTCTTGTCCTGAGCAGAGCAATTCCCAAACCAAATTGTAATATTTCTGGACAAGATGCTTTCCACAGCCGCTGAGTAGAAGCACTGGAGGATCCTCGGAGACACTTTGAATTTCCTCAATTGCCTGAGGTGGTAAAGGCGATGCCTTGCCTCACTCACAAGTGCTGCAACGTGTGATGTCCATGACATATCCTCAGAGATGTGGACTCCCAGGTATTTAAAACATCTCACCCTATCCACAGTATCCCCATTTATCCTCAATGGTGTGTACGTCCTCGGGTGATGTGCCCTCCTAAAGTCCACGATTTAACCACAATAGTATTGGTTAATTCTTCCTTCAGGCAGACAGAGGGAGCTACCGTCTCTTCTCTGGGCCTGGATTTATTTCTAGCAATCAAATGTGTGCTTTATTTAAATTTAAAATGTTGGCTTATAACTCAAGCTAATGTGTTCCATATGCTGTACTGCGATCTGCACATTGAAGTCCCCTTCTTGTCCAGCCTCACCCCACCCCCGAGTCCCCACTACCCCACACTCTCCTGGCTCCTTTCCCTAACCGCAACTAAAGGGCTAGGTCCCAATTCAGTAACATGTCTGCAAATGTGTTTGAAATATTCTTATCAGATCCCAAGGCACTCCAGCAAACACGACACAGTCCAGATGTTCGAGTGGCTAATTCCCTCCATTTGTCCTCAGCGATGCTCTCATCAGATGTGCTACCCTCACAACTGCCAGGATCTCATGACTACTGTGAGTCCGTTCATCTCCCTCTTCACTTTGGGGGTACAGTGGCGCAGCGGTAGAGTTGCTGTCTTACTGCGCCAGAGACCCGGGTTCGATCTGACTATGGGTATTTGTACGGAGTTGGTACGTTCTCCCCGTGACCACGTAAGTTTTCGCTGAGTGCTCCGGTTACCTCCCTTATTCTTAAGGCATGCAAGTTTATAGGTTAATTTGCTTCTGTAAAAATTGTCCCTTTGGTGACAATAAAAGTAGTGTATGTGTGATTGGTGGTCAGTACGGACTGTGGGCTGAAGGGCCTGTTTCCACACTGTCTCTCTAAAACTAAAACTAAAACTCAGGACTATGTTTCACTAAATTGCTCCTTTGCCAAATTGGTCGTCTTGGATCCCTTGCTTTGTCCACCTTTCCGGAGACATAGACCACAACACAGGAACAGGCCCTAAGGCCCACAAAATCTGTGCTAAATATAATGCCATAAAGGCACTGCATGTGATCCATATCCCTCAATTCCCCACATACCCCACATACCCACCCTAAAAGTATCTTACATGTCACTATTGTATCTGCCTCCACCACGGCCACTAACAGTGAGCTCCACGTACCTGCCACTCTCTTGTGTATCAAAGCTCGCCTTGCACATATCCTTTAAACTTGGCCCCTCTCACCTTAAAGCCATGCCTTGTAGTCTTTGACATTTCCACCCTGGAAAAAGGTCCTGACCGACTTCCCTGTACTTTGTCAATCTAAAACTCACTAACTGAGCACATAAATCTGTCAGATGTTTACAACCCTTAACCAGGTCCTAAATGGTGGGCCATCACCCAAGAGTGTGGGGCAGCGGCATGAACTGCTGGGACACCCTATTGTGGGAGGAGAGAATTACAGAGGTTGCAAATTGAGGCCAGGGAAATATTTATTTCCAAACTATGTATTTACAGTTGTAATGAATGTGTGTTCAAGATTTATCCCTAATTCGCTCTGCTTATCTGCCTTAAACACGCTCTGAAGGGATTGCATTGCATTCTGAGCAATTTCGCCTAGACTCCTTCATATATCTACTGGAGACCTTCTCATAACGATGCCACTCAATTCTGATCTCCTTCACAAAATGGAAGTGCTTTCCCTGAGCCTATTCCATTAAATCTATCACAATTATATAAAGTTCTTGGGCTAGGCCACCTAGCCTCCTCTCTTCTAAAGTAAACAGCTCCAGTTAAGCCCTACAAGGGCATACCTATCACTCCTCGAAACATCCTTGGCAATTCTCCATTGTCTCTATTTTTCCTTGGAAACATAGAGACAGAACAGTGCAAAATTAGTTTTAGAATCAAGTTTTTTTTAAGTTTAGATCATAATGAGGGTTTTAAAGAACAGTCAGTATTTCTCCAATGATTCTTACCGATTTCTACAGATGCACCCTATCAGGATATATCACAACGTGGTTTGGCAATTGCTCTGCCCAAGACCACAAGAAAGTTCAGTTGTGGACGCAGCCCAGGCCATCACACAAACCAGCTCCCCATTCATGGACTGGGCTGCATCCACAACTCTCTGCACCACAAGAACTGCTCACAGCTCTCTTCACCCCACCTCCCTCTGCACTTTCCCAAAGCACAATTACAGGGAAACTTCCTCATATAGCAGATGCATTGAGGTGGAGCATGGCAACAATGACATGTCTCACTGACTACTGACCGGTGGCACTAATGTCCGTGGTGCTGAACGTTATGATGCATTTCAACCCCTACTAAGTCAGGGCCGAGACCCACTACAATTTGCCAACTGCCACAATAGATCAACAGAGGATGTGACCTTGCTGACCTTTTTAAAAGAAGAGAGAGAGAACAAGAGAGGGAAAAAGTGAGAAGTGAAAAGATAGCTCGAAAAAGCACATAGAAAAGACCCCTAGACTACCAAAGTAGTATGGCCGAAAAGAAAGTACAGATAAAAGAAAAAAAAAGAAATAAGGAAATTGGAGATATACCTGCCCCTCGTCTCGTCTCCTCCCCCCCTCCCCCGGCCTACTTTTCTATGTGCTTTTTCAAGCTATCTTTTCACCTCACTTTTTCCCTCTCTTGTTCTCTATCTCTTCTTTTAAAATATAAAATAAAATAAGAATAAAATCAAAAAAGTCTGTACACCTGTAGAAATTCAATAGAGTATTGAAATATGGGTAAAATAGCAGCCCAGTTATCCGTCACAACATTATCCAAACACTAATTAAATAATTAGTTGCATCAGGGCCTGGTCTGGCAACTCAAACACCCAGTAACGAAGGAGATTACAGAGAATGGTAAATACTGTCTGCTCCATCACAGGTACTGACCTCCCCACCATCGAAGGGATCCATAGAGGGAGGGCACTGCCTGAAAACGACAGCTGATATCATCAAAGATCTACACCCCTCTAGCCATGTTCTCATTTTGCTCCTACCATCTGGAAAAAGGTACAGAAGACTGAAAACTGTAACCATGAGATTCAAGAATAGCTTCTTCCCAACAAACATCAGGCTCTTGAACGCCACACACCATTAACCAGAAGTATGAACTTCTATGGAGTATGTCTTTGTTGCACTATGGACCATTTATTTTTTGCATAAATATTATGTTTATTAATTTATTATTTGTTTTAGTTATTATATTTGTGTATTGCATTTATGGGCTTTTTAAACTATGGCAAGTGTTTAAAGTTGTTCTGTTTTCCGACAATGACATCTAAACACTCTTGACTATCTTGATAGAGAGGTATACAAAATTAAAAAAGGAAGGGTATATATTAGGAAGGTTCTCCCCAGAGCAGACTAAACGAGAGGACCTAGGTTTCGGAATTGGGGGAAAGAGCTTCTGAGAGGTCTATGGAATAACTTTTTTTTCACCTGAAGGATGGTTATAATCTCGGGTACACTGCCGGAGGCAGTAATGGAGAAACGTACTCTTCGTAAACTGTGGTTTCTTCCCACATTCGAAAGACGTGCAGGTTTGTAGGTTAATGGCTGCGGTAAAATTTGTTAATTGTCCTTAATGCGTCGGATAGGGCTAGTGGCCAGGGATCCTGGTTGGCGAGGACTCGTTTGGCTAAAGGGCACGTTTCCGCACTCCATCTCTAAACTAAACTAAAGCAAATTCCGAATGGGGTCTCCCGTCTGCCATCTTGGATACACAAAATAGATCCCCCTGTACCATTGTGAAGAACAGCAAGGGAATTCTCCCCAGTACTCGTCAATCCTTCTGTCATCAATATCCAGTCATATTATTTGGTCATTTATTTAATTAGTGTTTGGATAATGTTGCTAAGGGTAACTGGACTGCTATTTTACCCATATTTCAGCAATAGCCGTGTCTCAACAGTTGGCTGTAAAGCACTTTGGGACATTCTGAGATTATGAATGGGGAGATATATAATACAAGTCTTTCTTTAACATTGCAAACTGACCTCAGGCTAATTGGCATCAGAGTGCAGCAGCGATGTACAGAGTCCTGCTCTTTCAATACTGGATATTGTTCAAAATACTGGTTTGGGGATGTGGGTGTTGAAAGCATGGTCATTGTATATTCCTCAACTTAATTGCCCTTGAGAAGGATGAGACCCTCCCCCTTGAACCATTGCTGCCTTCCCACGTTGCTATTAGTTCCAGGGTTCCAGGATTTTGACCCAGCAAAGATGAAGGAACAATGAGCCACGTCAAAGTCAGGATGTCGGGGAAAATTAGGGGGGTGGTTGAACTCCTGAGTGGGAAAGGTCACATGGTTGCGGGGGGCATCATTTTAATAGCCATCCAGGTTTGAATATGTAGTCAATGAAGGTCAAAGTTCTCAGAATTCCCACATCAGGGAAAGCCATGCAGGTCTTCCAAGGTGAACAAGCCATCCATCAGACGTTGTTGTCAGATTGAGTCTGAAGAACTGAAGAAGGGCCTCGACCTGAAACATCACCCATTCCTTCTCCCTTAAAATCAAAGATGCTGCCTGTTGCTCCAACATTTTGTGTCCATCTTTGGTCTAAACTAACACCTGCCATTCCTTCCTAGACATTGTTAATTGCCAGCTTCTCTCCAGATTGTAATGGAGAACAGGAATAAGCTATTCAGCCCATCACTCTTCTCCATTCGGCCATGAATGAATTCTCTTGACTCTATATCACTGTACCTTAACTGGTATATGTGACAGTAAACTGACGTTGACCTTGAAGCCTTATGTTGTCAATCCCCTCGCCAAACAGATACAAGGGGTAAAGATGCTGGAATCCTGAGCAAACCCCTGGAGGAACTCAGCAAGTCAGACGGCATTTGCAGAGGGAAGTGGACAGACAACGCTTCGAGTCACGACTCTTCTTCACCCCAGGAGCATCCCATGCCAAGGTGTCCCACCCCACAACTCCAACAGCCCCACCAGCTTTTTGTGGGTCAGTGATCCAGATTTCAACTGCCCCGCAGGATGCTCTTCCTGACATCACACCTGTACCCTCTCGCTGTAATTTTAAGGCTATTCGCCTTATTTAAGGCACCGAGCTAGGGGAGGAAGTCTCTTCTCGCCATGAATCAATTACTCAGTGGGATGCAGATCCAGTTTTTTTCAAACTCTCCAAACAATTTTTGCTCTGTTCGCTTCATCCTCACTGGCAACTTGCATTTGAGCAGCACATTTAACAGAATAAAATGCCCTCCACCCCTCCCCAGCATTTCACTGCACTTGGGAGTAGCAGAGCGACGCAGTAGTAGAGCTGCAATCTCACACCTCCAGTGATCCGAACCTGATCTTGGGCACTGACTGTGTGGAGTGTGCACATTCTCCCAGTGATCCCAGGTGTTCCAATTTCTTCCCACAACCGAAGGGCATGCAGGCTACTAGGTTAATCGCCCATACTAAATTGACCCTGGTGTGTAGGTGAGTGGTTCGATCTGGAGGGGGTTGATGAGAATGCGATGGGGTAATTAAAAAAATGGCATCAGTGCAGAATTAGTGCAAATGTGTCGTTGATTGTCAGTGTGGACTCAGTGAGTCAATAGGCCTGCTTCTGAGAGATAAGGCCCCAGGAGAGTTTCTACACTGATCTACACAGGGGGATGTCAAGTTTCCCAAAGCTTAGTCAAAGAGAAAGGCTTAAACGAGTGTCTTAGTGGGGCGAGAGAGACGTGGTGGCAGAGAAATTTATGAAGGAAATTCCAGAGCCCAGGACCCAGAAGAGCAAACAGAGCTACCTTAAGCAGATCTCAGATGTTCAGCCAACATAAAATGGAAAAGCAAAAAAATCTGGGAGAAATTGAATTTTAATGGACTTTATCTTGCACCCTTTATCCTGTATCTGTACACTGTGGACAACTTGATTGTAATCAGGTGGAGTCTTTTCGCTGACTGGATAGCACACAACAAAAAGCTTTTCATTGTACCTCAATATGTGTGACAATAATAAACTAAACAAAAATGAGCTCTTGGGAGAGATTACAAAGGAGAGAGACACAGCGGATGTGTGTGACTCTCAAGAGAGAGCTGGGGAGTAAATAATTAGCAGAGGGGAGATGAATGCTCGGAAAGAAATCTTCTTCACATCCCAGAGCCAGATCAGGACACGAAACCAAGAGTTTTTGCATCACCTCTCACATCCTTAACCTCGTACCTACAGAACAAAGTGCAGCACTAACGCATTGTGAAAAACCAACTCACTGGATACTTCAAGCAGAACAAAAACCATTACCTCCACATATAGAAGACAGCAAGAATGTGAACTTGTAGAAACAAGGAACCGCAAATGCTGGTTTACAAAAAACACACAAAGTGCTTAAGTAAGGCCAAGGAGCAGCTCTACAAAACATTGATTGGTGATGATTCATGTAGGGACCCTACTTCAGACTACAATTCTGCATTTTGACTAACTAGCATTTGCAGTTCCTCATTTTCTATGCTTTAACTGATGACTAATGGGAACCTGTAGTTCCTAGTTTCAACATTTTGACCAACCATCACTTGCACTTCCTTGTTTCTACCTTTTGACTGTTCAACATCTGCAATTCCTTGCTTCTACATTTTAACTTGAGTCTGTAGATGGCTTTGAACTGAAACATCACCTATCCATGTTCTCCAGAGAAGCGGCCTGACCCACTGAGTTACTCCAGTAATTTGTATCTTTTTTTTTGTAAACCAACATCTCCAGTTCCTTGATTCTACATTTTGACATCTCCACTGAGAAATCTCCTCATGGTATGCCTACTTTTGAAGACGTTTTCCTTCGATGGGAGTTCGGTGAGACCCTCTCTCACTGCTCCCCCTCTGTGATTCCTGTTTAGAGGGATACGAATCAAATGCAGGCAAATGGGACTAGCATTGGCAGCCATGAACGTTGATCTTTGAGTCTGAAGAAGGCTCCCAACCCAGGTTGTCACTTATCCATTTTTTCCAGAGATGCAGCCTGGCTCGCTGAGTTATTCCGGCACTGTGTCTAAGAATGTGAACTTGTTGAATGCAAATCCAGAAGTGAATGAACTACCAAGGAATGGAGGAACATTAGGAACAAACTGGGGGATATCAGGTAGCCCTTGCAGAACAAACATGGACAGACTCCACAGCTTGTTTCAATGCTGCAGTATTCATCCATCCATCCCTGCAGTAGTTCCACCTAACATTTCTCATTAAATCCAGTTGGTAGTTGAATTTAAGCCTTCTGCACATAGTGCTTGTGTATATGTATATTTTGTTTGTGGTTTCTATGACACCTGGTCAGAATAAAATCCCTTCCACTCTCCCCAGAATTTCACTGGTGACAGGGAGACAATAACAATATTTAGAAGATGTTTTGTCAGGTATAGATAGGAAAATAGAAGGAAATGGTCAAATGCTAGCAAACAGGACTAGTATAGATGGCCATGGACAAGTCAAGCTGAAGAGCCTGTTACCATGCTGTACAACCCAATGACTCTAATGGCGTACTTTAAAATGTTTTCACTGTTGTAAGGTATGAATAGAAGTTGCAATTAGCAGTCCACAATCTCTCCAGAAAGAACACACATATCACAATCAGGAAACATTTCTCAGCGATGTTAGTTGTAGGACTATTGGGTAGGATACCAACTCGCCAGTTCTTCCAAATAATACACTGGGATATTTTATCCCCCATCATAGACCAGGCATTACTGATGATATTAGTTAATTATCGTCAAATGTACTGAGATGCAGCAAAAAGCTTTGTATGCGTGCTATCCAGGCAAATGATTCGATTGGAGTAGAATCATGCGATACACAGGTATAATAAGTAGTGCAAAGAGAAAAAATACCTGTGTGCAGAATATAGTGTGATAGCATTACAGTTACAGAGAAAGTGCAAATAAAAAAAGGCAGGGTCTGCAGTGAGGTAGGTTGGGAGATCTTAGTTTGTGACCCAGCTGAAATAAACCCACTCCAACAAGGTGGAACTCCATTGGTACAGTGTTGGAACTGCAGATGCTGGTGTATACAGAAGATAGATACACAATGTTGGAGTAACTCAGCGGAGCAGGCAGCATCACAGAAGGACAAGGCCAATCACAAAAGATGTTATAAATACATAAGAGGGAAAATAATAACTAGAGAGTGGGACATCTTAGGAATCAAAGCAGTCACCTCTGTGTGTAGCCATAGGAGATGGGCAAGGTCCTAAATGAGTATTTCTCCTCTGTATTTACCGAGGAGAAAGACAGCAGAACGGAGGAAATTAGACCAGTCAACTGGAAGTGTCTTGAGAGCAGTCAGGGTTACTGTCGAATAAGTACTGAAGGTGTTTGAAGGTACACAAATCTCCAGGGCCTGATCTGATATATCCAAGGACAATGTGGGAAAATAGAGAGGAATTTGTGGGAGCCCTGGTTGAAATTTACTAGTCGTCCTTAAATACAGGAGAGATTCCGGAAGACTGGAGGGTGGCAAATGTTGTACCTCTTTTCAAGAAGGACTGCAGGGAAAATGCTGGGAACTATAGGCCGGTGTGCGTGTGTGCGCATGTGCGTGCAACCGCCAAGAAATTGTGTCGCCCCTGTCCCCCGGTCCCCCCCATGTTTTGATAGCGATTTCCGTGCCTGGATCCAAGGAGAGACAGCTGAATGGATTGCAAATTGGCTCCAGAGGAGGAAGCAGAGGGTAGGCGTTCTCAGTCTGGATGCCTGTGATAGTGGTGTGCCTCAGGGTTCGGTGCTGGGCCTGTTACTGTTTGTCATCAATGATTTGGATGAGAACATGCAAGTTTGCTGATGATACAAAAGTGAGTGGTTTTGCAGATAGTGAAGATGGCTGTGAACGATTGCAGCAGGATCTGGATCGATTGGCCAGGTGGGTTGAGGAATGGTTGATGGAATTTAATACAGAGAAGTGTGAGGTGTTGCATTTTGGGATGTCAAACAAGGGCAGGACCTACACAGTAAATGGTAGGTCTCTGGGTAGTGTTATGGAGCAGAGCGATCTAGGAGTACAGGTGCATGATTCCTTGAAGGTCGAGTCGCAGGTGGATAAGGTGGTCAAAAAGGCTTTTGGCACTTTGGCCTTCATCAGTCAGAGTATTGAGTATAGAAGTTGGGAGGTCATGTTGCAGTTGTATGGGATGTAGGTGAGACCGCATTTAGAATATTGTGTTCAATTCTGGGCACCGTGCTATAGGAAAGATATTGACAAGATTGAAAGGGTTCAGAAAAGATTTACGAGGATGTTGCCAGGACTAGAGGGTGTGAGCTAAAAGGAGAGGTCGAGTAGGCTGGGTCTCTATTCCATGGAGCGCAGGAGGATGAGGGGAGATCTTATAGAGGTATACAAAATCATGAGAGGAATAGTTCAGGTAGATGCACAGATTTTTGCCCAGAGTAGAGGAATCGAGGACCAGAGGACATAGATTCAAGTTAAAGGGGAAAAAATTTAATAGGAATCCGAGTGGTAACTTTTTCATACAGTGGGTGGTGGGTGTATGGAACAAGCTGCCAGAGGCGGTAGTTGAGGCTGGGACTATCCCATCATTTAAGAAACAGTTAGACAGGTACATGGATAGGACAGGTTTGGAGGGATATGGCCCAAGAGCAGGCAAGTGGGACTAATGTAGCTGGGACATTGTTGGCCAGTGTGGGCCAAAGGGCCTGTTTCCATACTGTATCACTCCATGACGCCAAGGACCTAAGGTGACGTTACAGGTCGAGAAGTCTGAAGAAGGGGCTGGACTTGAAACGTCACGTATTCCTTTTCTCTAGAGATGCTGCCTGACCCGCTGAATTACTCCAGCATTTTGTGACTTAGCTTCCCTCTGTACAGTATTGGTGTGTAAGAAGGGACTACAGATGCTGGTTTACACCAAAGATAGACCCAAAATGCGGGGGTGGGAGATTGCAACCTTCACGTGGTCCGCCCTGTTTCGACGAATGCAATCAACCTGGCGTGCACAATCAAATAAGATCAAATAGAACAAGTTGTCCTACAACTTTAGGCTGTGCACGCCATACGCAAGAAGAAGACACAAAATGCTGGATTAACTCAACAGGTCAGGCTAAAGGGAATCGGTGACGTTTTGGGTGGAGACCCTTTTTCAGTTCAGTTGAGTTTATTGTCACGGGTTACGAGGTAGTGAAAAGCTTTTGTTGCGTGCTAACCAGTCAGGGAAAGACAATATACATGATTACAACCATGGTACAACCGTGGCGCAGCGGTAGAGTTGCTGCCTTACAACGAATGCAGCGCCGGAGTCCCGGGTTCGATCCTGACTAGGGGTGCTGTTTATAAAAACGGAGTTTGTACGATCGTCGGTTTCCTCGAACACTTCAAAGACCTACAGGTAGTGTTAATGTGTGGGGTAATAACCAGCGATTCCGCGCTGTATCTCTAAACTACAATCGAGCCATACACCGTGTATCAGATGTGTTCTATCTACAAAAACATAACCCCTTCCAAACATATGCACACAGATAGCTACGCAAGGAAGGAGAGTGAGTCCCAGATGCTCGGACAGAGAATGGAATTGGCTCTTCCCTTCCTTGCACACTATGACTGAGATTCAAATGGTTTCCTACTCAATTTTAAAGATTCCATCTGGCCCTCGCCCGTTCACAACAAAAGGGCTTATGATCTCACTGTCGAGAGGAACAATTTCTACAGGGGCCAAGAAGAAATCGGACCGATGTAGCCGTGCCAGCACTGAATGCGAGTATAATTTAAACCAGAGCGCTCGGAAAGCCTCCCCGGAGACTGCGTGTCGCGGGTACTCGAAGTACAACTGAACCCAACGTTAAAAAATTCTCCAACAACCCTGAGACCTTACACCGTAGCGACTTGGAGTGGTGTCGGGTGTGATTCATTAACTGAGGGAACCCATTCCTCTGTAATACATTAGTCACGATGCGATGACTCAGAAATCGTTTGTAAGTTTGCAGCGATTCTCTGCAAGTTGCAACCGGGATAACGTATAGAGAGACACACCCGGACACAAAACGGAGTCTGAAGAAGGGTCTCGACCCAAAACGTCAGTCTGAAGAAGGGTCTCGACCCAAAACGTCGCCTATCTCCTTCGCTCCTTAGATGCTGCTGCACCCGCTGAGTTTCTCCAGCTTTTTGTGTACACCCGGAGACTTGTTTGCAAGTGTCAGTCTCCAGAGTTCCTTGCACAAACCGTGCCTGCACAGAGCCTGTTTCCACTTCAACTAATCTTCGGGCAAAAGTTGGATCCAAAAAATCCTCGTTAAACACTCGCCTCGCTCGCTTCCCCGCCCGTTCACACCGCGGACATGTTGGACGCGAGAGGTTCAATGAGTTCTGGGTGAACTTTCCAACCGACCAACAGACGATTTCAACTCCGCTACAGCGGTGTTTGGGGCTATCTCGCCTCTCCCATCACGAGCTACATGGATTGAAGTGTGAACGAAGGAATAGGTGCGACCGAGGGGGGTGAACTAACCTCAGTAAATAAAGCACATTTGTGAATCTGTGGAATTTTCTGCCACAGAAGGCAGTGGAGGCTAATTCACTGGATGTTTTCAAGAGGGGGTTCGATTTAGCTCTTAGGGCTAAAGGATTCAAGGGATATGGGGAAAAAGCAGGAACGGAGTACCGATTTTAAATGATCAGCCATGATCGTATTGAATGGCGGTGCTGGCTCAAAGGGCCGAATGGCCTACTCCTGCACCTATTTTTCTATGTTTCTATGTTGCTATATGAGCGCAAAAATAAACTTCCAAGTCAACACAAAACGAACAAAATAATTAAAGAGCTTCACAAGCCTCAACGCTTGCTATGGATCTCATTCCCACCATTTAATTTTAAAAAAAAAACAAAGTAAAACAAACTGCTGGAAGTACTCAACGGGTCAGGCAGCATCCGTGGATCCTGATGCAAGTCTGGATCTAAAAGACCACCCTGGATGCTGATCGACCCGCTCAGTACCTGCCAAAGTTAAGCGGGTTTTGTTCTGCTCCAGATTCCAGCACCTTGCAGTCAGCCTTGCGTCAAGAGCGTTTTATTGTCATATGTCCCCAGATAGAATAACGATAATCTTACTTGCAGCAACACAGCGGAGTATGAAAACACAGTTCGCTGTAAACAATATAATAAACGAGAAAAAAAAAAAAAGTTCACCGTGTGTATATGCTCGTGTCTTTAAGTTGAACACCCGTTTAACTAGTTTAATTGTAACTATATGTGGAGTATTAAATGTAAACCGACGGTAAATGCCATAATCAATGTGCTGTTGTTAAACCCGAGTCTCTTACCTGGGTCTATATGAAATTCTCGGAGCTGGGTAGATTCTTAAACAGCATTCTACGGATTCGTGTCACCACTCGTTAACTGCTGGCTTCCGCGCTCTGTGAGAGAGAGCGGAGAGAGTCACATCACACCCTGATGTCACCATCCAACGCAATGTAACTTCTTCCCGCACACAGAAACTAACTTTTTTCTTTAAAAGAGACGGGGGAAGGAAGAACACGAAGCCTAATGAAAACTCACTGCCTCGTTGTCCTTGTTCAAGGGTGGAGTAGACACACCGCGCACAGACGGAAACCTTTCTCGGTTTTGCCAGCGGCGAGTTCGCAGCCCACGTCCAAATTCTGATCGACACGAATTGCCCAGCCTCTCCCTTCTGAACGCGAGAGCGGTCTCTGCCTCCGATAGGTACGCGGGACTATAGCAGAATGGGACGTTTCAGACTCCAGCTCTCCCACCCCCAACCCAGCCCCTCTCGATTACAACATCGACAAAGCAGCCTTTTCTCCCACCTTCGCTGGATTTTGGGTTGCGACAGCGATGCTCCGCGATTTTCTTTCCCCCACCACAATCAGTGCTGTTCCCTGCAGTGATTCACATCAGCTCCGCGATCAGGAAAGTCCTCTTCTCCCCTTGGAGCTTGCGGCCTGCGGTGTGCAAATGGCCCGCTTAATGAAGCCACCGCCACCTCCCTTCCCCTCCAGCTCACTGGGCGTTCCAACCACACATACCGCCTGCCCCAATGCGCTTTCCTTTCACATTTCCAGTACTTATAGTCTCCCCAACCCCCCCGCCCGTAAGGCGTCCCTTCCCTCTATAGCGTCCCTCCGCGAAAGGTGCGACATTTTAAGGTAGTCACAAAATGCTGGAGTAACTCATCGGGACGCAGCATCTCTGGAGAGAAGAAATGGGTGACGTTTCGGGTCGAGACCCTTCTTCAGACTGATCAGTACGAAATATGAACTCGGGATCTCTCTCCACGCGTGGTGCATGACCCGCTGAGCTTTTCTCCCTCCCCCCCGTCTTCCCCACTACCACGAACCTCTCAAAAGAAAATTCCACGTTACCAGATTTGCTCTCGAAAGTTGAGTTGGCCGAATGTGTGATCACATGAGACAATAAAATATAGTAAATGTAG
Organism: Okamejei kenojei; assembly: GCA_035221665.1. Classification (NCBI taxonomy): domain Eukaryota; kingdom Metazoa; phylum Chordata; class Chondrichthyes; order Rajiformes; family Rajidae; genus Okamejei; species Okamejei kenojei. The sequence goes on from CM069138.1 coordinate 27,909,960, forward strand.
GATGTCGACCACAAGTAACTGCAGATGGTGGAATCTTGGGTAGAACACGAAGTTCTGGAGTAACTCAGCGGGTCAGCAGCATCCCAATCTTGAATATTGGATGATCTTTAATAAAATCAAAACAGGGAATTCGGGAGTAGGGTAAGCTCAGGGATGATGACAATCTGGAACTGGGATCCAGATGGGATGGTTAGAGTTGTAGAGTTACACAGCATGGAAACTGGCCCTTCGGCTCGCCTTGTGCATACTGGCCAAGTTGGCATTCAGGGCTAGTCCTATTTGCCCGCATCTGGCCCATAACCCCATGAAACCTTCCTATCTATATTTCTGTCCAAATGACATCCAACAGCATTTGTTTTTGTAGCTTCCTCTGGCAGCTCATTCCAGATACAGAGTACCTTCTGAGTGAACACAGTTCCTCCTGATGTCCCTCTTACTTATCTCCCCTCTATCATTGTATTGACAACTACATCTTTGTCAAATTAGGCAAGCATTTTAAGGATATAAGGAGATCAAAATATTTTGAAGAAATGGGCCAGAGGGTTAGAATGGTTCGTGATTATAAATGGTATTGGGCAAAAGATGCAGCATGGGACAGCAAATGCACCCATGACACATGGGATTGGGGCCCCATTAGATGTCTCTTTGCACCAAATAGTCGACTGATGAACAGTAAGTTAATGGAAAGGGAGTTCTCTAATTCTCCTGGCTAACATTCCTTGTTTTGCTCATCTCCCTGTACCTCGGAGATTCCAGCCCATAATCAGACTCCAACATCCATCCATAAATCATATACAAACATATCTATGTTAACCAGAAAATATTGGAAGCACTCAGTAGGTCAGGCAGCATTTATAGAAAGAGAAACAGAATCAATATTTCAGGTCCAAGACACATAGAGAGTGGATGACACAGTGGTGTAATGGTTAATGCTGCTGCTCCCAGCTGCAGTGTCGCATCTTCATTTCTGGCCTCGGGCGCTGGATGTGTGGAGTTTGCATGTTCTTCCTTTGACCGTGTAGTTTTCTTCCAGGAACTCCAGCATCCTTCCATATTCCAAAGACTTAATAGTTGGTTGGTTACAAAAGATAGACACAAAATGCTGGAGTAACTCAGTGGGTCAGGCAGCATCTTTGGACAAAAAGGATGGGTGGCGTTTCGGGTCAGGACCCTACTTATGTCTGATGAAGGTGCCCGATCCAAAACATATAACCATATAACCATATAACAATTACAGCACGGAAACAGGCCCTCTCGGCCCTTCCAGTCCGTGCCGACCATTTGTTTTCCCCTAGTCCCATCTACCTGCACTCAGACCATACCCCTCCATTCCCTTCACGTCCATATACCTATCCACTTTACTCTTAAATGTTAAAATCGATCCTGCCTCCACCACTTCTGCTGGAAGCTGATTCCACACAGCCACCACCCTCTGAGTAAAGAAGTTCCCCCTCACGTTACCCCGAAACCTCTGTCCCTTAATTCTCATGTCATGCCCTCTTGTTTGAATCTTCCCTATCCTCAATGGGAAAAACGTATCCACGTCAACTCTGTCTATCCCTTTCATCATTTTAAAGACCTCAATCAAGTCCCCCCTTAACCTTCTGCGCTCCAAAGAATAAAGACCTAACTTGTTCAACCTTTCTCTGTAACATAGTTGCTGGAACCCTGGCAACATTCTAGTAAATCTCCTCTGTACTCTCTCTATTTTGTTGACATCCTTCCTATAACTAGGCGACCAAAATTGTACACCATACTCCAGAATTGGTCTTACCAATGCCTTGTACAATTATAACATTACTTCCCTACTCCTATATTCAATGCTCTGATTTATAAAGGCCAGCACACCAAAGGCTTTCTTTACCACCCTATCTACTTGCGATTCCACCTTCAGGGAACTATGCACAGTTATTCCTAGATCCCTCTGTTCCACAGCATTCCTCAATTCCCTACCCAACATCACCCATCCTTTTCCTCCAGTGATGCTGCCTGACCCACTGAGTTACTCCAGCACTTTGTGTTATTTTTCGGTATATACTAGCATCTGCAGTTCCTGTCTACACATGGTTGGTAGGTTAACTGACGACTATTAACTAAATTACCTCTGGTATGTAGGCGAGTGGCAGGTAAATTGGAAGGGAGGAGGGATGTGAGATGTTTGATGAGGATGCAAGGGGAAAAATGGGGATAGTGTAGATTGGTGCTTGATGCACAGAGTGAATACAATGGACTGAGAGTCCCTGCTGTTTCCATGCTGTGTGATTATGACCATGTTAGTTTTATGTTTTGTCAGGATGGTGGTACAATGGATCAATAACACCATTTCCTTTGTACTGAGCAACTCTTGCTGACATTCTCTGCATCTTAAAACTGACACAAAATTTACAATCTCCCATCCATCCACCTCATGCTGCCTCGGCAAGCATAATCAAGGAGGAGCCGCACCACGGACACTCCCTCTTCTCCCCTCTCACCTCAAGAAAACGGTGTAGAAATGTGAACATACACATACCTTCAGACTCATGGACAATTTCCTCCAAGCTGATCAGGCAACTGAACCATCCTTCCAATAACTAGAGAGCAGTCCAGAGCTACTATCGACCACATCTACCACCCTCGGACTATCGTTCTTTGGACCTTATGGACGTTATCTTGCACCAAACGTTATTCACATTATTCCATTATCATGTACACTGTGAATGGATCAATTGTAATAATGTATTGTCTTTCAACTGACTGTTTAGCATGCAACAAAAACTTTTCACTGTAGCTCAGTAGACATGACAATACTCTACACTAAACTAAACTAAACGTACTTTCTCCCTTTCTTTTGGCCCTGATGCATGAACACTGTCTCTTTCTCCACAGGCACTACCTGACCTACTGAGTGTTTTCGGCATTTTCTGTCTTTACCTCATTCACCATTTAGAACGGAGATGTGGAAACACTTTTTCAGATAAAGAACAATGAATGAAAGATATGCAAAAAAGTATCGATGATAAAGGAAACAGGCCATTGTAAGCTGTTTGTAGTGTGAAAATGAGAAGCTAGTGCGACTTGGGTGGGGGAGAGATGGAGAGAGAGGGAATGCCAGGGCCCGAGGGCTGAGGGAGAGGTGGGAAGGGGAGGAGACAGCAAGGGTTAAAAGAATTTAGAAAATTCAATGTTCAAGCCCAGAGGATGCAGACTCCCCAAGCGGAATATGAGGTGCTGTTCCTCCAGCTTGTTGTTCACTCTGGCCATGGAGGAGGCCCAGGACCGAGAGGTCGGATACGGAATGGGAGGGGGAGTTGAAGTGCTGAGCCACCGGGAGGTCGGGTTGGTTATTGCGGACTGAGCGGAGGTGTTCGGCGAAGCGATCGCCAAGCCTCCGCTTGGTCTCACCGATATAGATCAGCTGGCATCTGGAGCAGCGGATGCAGTAGATGAGGTTGGAGGAGGTGCAGGTGAACCTCTGACGGACCTGGAAGGACTGCTTGGGTCCCTGAAAGGAGTGGAGGGGGGAGATGAAGGGACAAGTGTAGCATCTCTTGCGGTTGCAAGGGAAAGCGCCCGGGGAAGGGGTGGAGCGGGAGGGAAGGGAAGAATTGACAAGGGAGTTGCGGAGGGAGCGGTCTTTGCGGAAGGCAGACGGGGGGGGAGATGGGAAGATGTGGCGAGTGGAGGGGTCACGTTGGAGGTGACGAAACTGGCGGAGGACTATGTGTTGTATGTGCCGGCTGATGGGGTGAAAGGTGAGGACCAGGTGGACTCTGCCCTTGTTGCGAGTGGGGGAATGGGGAGAGAGGGCACTGTTGTGGGGTATGGAAGAGACCCTGGTGCGAGCCTCATCTATAGTGGGGGAGGGGAATCCCCGTTCTCTGAAGAATGAGGACATTTGTGATGACCAGGTGTGGAACACCTCATCCTGGGAGCAGATGCGGCGTAGACGGAGGAATTGGGAATTGGGGATGGAGTCCTTACAGGAAGCAGGGTGGGAGGAAGAGTAGTCCAGGTAGCTGTGGGAGTCAGTTGGTTTGCAGTGGATGTCGGTCAGGAGTATATCACCTGCAATAGAGATGGTGAGGTCAAGGAATGGTAGAGAAATGTCGGAAATGGTCCAAGTGTATTTGAGTGCCGGATGGATGTTGGTGGTGAAATGGATGAAGTCAGTTGTGTGTGGGTGCAGAAGGTGACACCAAAGCAGTCGTCTATGTAACGGAGGTAGAGGTCGGGGATGGGGCCCTGGTACGCCGAGAACAAGGATTGTTCGACGTACCCGACAAAGAGGCAAGCGTAGCTGGGGCCCATGCGTGTGCCCATAACTACGCCTTGTGTTTGGAGGAAATGGGAGGAGTCAAAAGAGAAGTTATTGAGGGTAAGGACGGGTGGACGGTCAGTGGACGGGTATGGGTTGCTCCTTTGGTCGAGAAAGAACCGGAGGGTTTTGAGACCATCCTGGTGTGGGATGGAGGTGTAGAGTGACTGGACATGCATGGTGAAGATGAGAGGATGGGGGCCTGGAGAATGGAATGCGCGGAGCCGACGGAGAGTGTCTGAGGTGTCTTGAACATAGGTGGGGAGGGATTTAACAAAGGGGGATAGGATGAAGTCAACGTATGTGGAAATGTGTTCGGTGGGGCACGAACAGGCAGAGACAATGGGTCTGCCGGGGCAGTCGGGTTTGTGGGTTTTGGGGAGAAGGTAAAATCGGGCCGTGTGGAGCTGGGAAAGATGAGGTTGGAGGCTTGGGGGGGGTAGGGAGCCGGAGTTGATGAAGTCGGTTATGGTGCTCGAGATGGTGGCCTGGTGCTCGTCAGTGGGGTCATGGTCCAGGGGTAAGTAGGAGGAGGTGTCCGAGAGTTGGCGCGCGGCCTCCGCTTTGTAGAGATCGACGCGCCAGACTACCACGGCACCTCCCTTGTCGGCGGGTTTGATAACCCAGTCTGGGTTGTTGCGGAGTGAGTCGATGGCAGTACGTTCAGGGGTGGGGGGGGGGGGAGAGATTGGAGTGAGACAGGGGGGTGGAGAAGTCGAGGCGGTTGATGTACCGACGGCAGTTCTGGATAAATAGTTCTAAAGCCAGAAGGCTATGAGGGGGGGTCCAAGAGGAGGTGTACGTAGGAGACAGGAAAAGGGATCATCAGTGGGGGGCGAGGACCTTTTCCCATGGAAGAACGCTGTGCGGCGGAGGCGACGGTAGAAGAGCTCCAAGTTGTGGTGGGCGCGGAACTCATTGAGGTGGGGACGGAGGGGGACAAAGGTAAGACCTCTGCTGAGGACCAACCATTCAGTGTCGGAGAGGGGGGCGGTCCGGGGGGATGATGAACATGCGGCAAGGATGGGGGATGTGGCCGGTGGAAGGCAGGTGAGTCCACTGAGGACGGAGCGTTGTGTGGTGGGTGGGTGGAGGGTGGTCAGGGGGTGGGGGGGTATGGGGGCTGTGGTGTGGGTGGGGAAGAGCAGGAGTTACATGGTAGGGTGGGATGGGGAAGACCCAGTGGAATAGCCACTGAGGTTGCCGGAATGGAGAGACGTGCACTAGGACCCAGTGCTGTTAAAAACAGAGTTAGCAATGTGGAGGCTTCAGGTCCGATGCAGAGTCCAGTCTGCAGGTGAGGCGACGGCTGCAGGCTGCTGGAGGGCGGTGGAGTGTCGTGGGTCGGTGGACCCGAAGGTAGGAGTCCGCGGGCAGTGGAGTTGGGGTCGGTGGGCGATGCATGGGAGGTCCCGGTGGGCAGGTGGTCGGTGGGGCGGCGCAGTTCGGGGACCCCGGTCCGGCGGCGATGCAAGGTGAGGTGGGTGTGGCTGTGATCTTCGGCGGGCCCAGTACAACGGCGATGCCGGTTGAGCCCGGTGCGTGTGGCTGTGATCTTCGGCGGGCCCAGTACAACGGCGATGCCGGTTGAGCCCGGCGCGGCGATGAGGTTAGGAGGTCCCGGGGGATGGCGAGGTTCGGCGGTCGCATTGTGCTGGTGATGGGCGGTGGAATCGGGGAGGGGGAGATAAACAGAGTTACCGGGCAGGCAGCGGGGCTGGGTGTCATCGGTAGGCAGGTGGAGGTCGGCGGCAGCATCGGCGTGGAGGTCGGTGAAGGCGGCGTCCTGGTGAGTCCTGTAGGAGCTCCTTGTGGCCAAGATGGTGTCGGGGGACTTAGGAGAGTTAGGAATCTGTGGAATTCACTGCCAGAAGCGAATTCTCTGAATGCTTTCGAGAGAGAGTTAGATTCAGCTCTTAAAGGTAGGGATATGGAGAGAAGGCAGGAACAGGGTACTGATTGTGGATGATCACAATGAATGGCGGTGCTGGCTCAAAGGGCCGAATGGCCTACTCCTGCATCTATTGAATATTGTCTATTATCATGGTTATCATGAGAGATAAGATAAGCATTCCATTAAAACAAGTGGTTTCTGTTTTTGGACTCATGGAGAATGCAAAGAATGACAAAACAACAACATGTAATTATAAGCACCTTTGACGAAGTGACATTTCCCATGTTGCATCACAGAGGATTCATGAAAGAAAATTCAATACCGGACCTGAGAAAAAAGTAATCAGGAAAATTGGTGAAAGGCCTAGAGTGTATGTGGAGAGGATGTGGGAGAGTACAGGACCAGAGGGGCCAAATAGCCTAATTCTGCTCCTACAACTAATGAACTTATGAAATGAGTCACAGGTCAGCCAATAAACAAATATTTAAGGGTGTGCTTCAGTGGAGAAAAAAAGAGGTTTATGGAAGGAATTCTAGAGCTTAGGACCATGGCAGTTAAAGGAACCAGCAATTGTGGTGGAATGATTATTCAACTAGGGCAGATTTGGAGGATTGTTTTAGGGCTGGATAGGATTTTAGTGAAAGGGTGTTTTGGAAATGAGGTGCATCTGTATGAGAATTTAGTCCATGCAATCATTCACTTAATTTTTCATCTAATCTATTTAGGATACCCCATATGATGGGGTCGTCATAAAGCCTAAAGGGCAGCATGCAAACTCCTCTTTGGGTAGAACGGATGCAAGGACAGGGCCAGATTTACGTATAAGCTTGACAAGCTTAAGCTTAGGGCCTCAAGATCTCGGGGGGCCTTGCAGAGCCGGATTTACCACTAGGCTTCATAGGCAGAAGCCTTGGGCCTCGAAATCTATGGGGCCTCTGGCCAAGGCAGGACACCTGCCGTTCAACTCTGGGCAGGCCCCCCTCTCTATCTCTCTCTGTCAATCTCCGTCTCCGCCCGCCATCTGTATCCGTGTCCGGGCCGCCGGGTCTCCGCTCTCTGCTCGCTCCTCATCTGCCGGCACGGCCGGCCGCCTTGCACATCCTCCCCTTGCAGATGCGTGCAACCACGGCCAGCGCATCCTCCCCCCTGCACATGCGCACAACCATGGCCAGTACATCATTGGCCCTCCTGCGCATGCGCACTGCCACGGCAACTGGTTGGCGCTGGACACTTTCTCCCTCACTTTGAATTGTGGGAGATCTGGCCGCCATTGCTGTCCGATCGCCACCTTGCCGCGACCGCTGAAAACCAACGCAGAATGACTCCCTGACCCTGGATCTGGAGTAACTCCCTGGAGTAACTCTTGCTTCTGGTTATCTGGTCCTCCATAAATATTCTAAATGGAATTTAAACTGAAGGTGGTGGAGGGCTGAACAATAACAGCCTATTGCATTTTATCTGTTTATTTATTGTGTATATATATGGTCTTTGGGATATAAACACACTGAACTTTTATCTCCTGTTCTGTATTATGTTTACATATTCTGTTGTGCTGCAGCAAGCAAGAATTTCATTGTCCTATCTGGGACACATGACAATAAAACGCTCTTGACTTGGACTTAAGCAAAAAAGGGTTCTTGGGGAAATAAGAGGTACCTTAAATTTAGTTGCGTCTGGTTGGGTAACTATGGTAGGGTGAAGACTATTCCATGCTTTAATTGTGCGGGGGCACTCCATGGAGCAGCCAGCAACTCTGGATAGAAGAAATTGGGTGACGTTTCAGGTAGAGACCCTTCTTTAGACTCCCTCTGGTTTTAGTGTTCTTAGTTTAATTTAAAGATACAGCGTGGAAACAGGCCCTTCGGCCCACCGAGTGCACGCCGACTACCGATCATCCATACACTAGTTCTATCCCACACATTAGCAGAGTAAGTCAAGAGTCAACAGTGTTTTATTCTCTCATGTCCCAGTTAGAACAATGAAATCCTTACTTGCAGCAGCACAACAGAATATGTAAACATAGTACCCTGTAAACAATGTTACAAACGGGAAAACAAAATGGGATATATTTATATATGAATATATAACTGTGTGTGTGTGTGTGTGTGTGTAATATATATACACACACACAATTTCCCTCCTGGAATTAATAAAGTTCTATCGTATAGTATCATGTGTGTAGGAAGGAACTGCAGATGCTGGTTTAAACTGAAGTAGACACAAAAAGCTGGAGTAGCTCAACAGGTCAGACAGAATCTCTGGACAAAAGGAAAATATTACGTTTTGGGTTGGGCCTGAAATAGTTTCCTGCACACCTTTGGAATGTGGAAGGAAACAAGAGCACCCGGAGAAAACCCATGCGATCAAAGGGAAAAGGAGCAAACTCCATACAGACAGCACCCATATTCAGGATCAATTCCGGGTCTCTGACACTTTTAGGCAGCAACTTTATGGCCAATGTACTGTCCCACAGTCTTGAACTTAATTAAAACATATAGTAGCTGTAAAGGGGGACATAGCGTCACTTGGAGATTTAAAACTGAAAATATATATTTTAATTTTTTTAGTAACCAAAGTTATCAATGTATAATTTTTTGTGTGATGGAAAACAAAATATAGTGGCACAGCTGGTAGACTTGCTGCCTCACACGCCAGAGATTTGTGTTCAATCCTGTCCTCGGGCACTGTCTATGTTGAATTTGCACATTCTCCCTGCAAGCGTGTGGGTTTCCTCCCACATCCCAAAGACGCATTGGCTTTGTAGGTTAACTTGTCTCTGTAAAATTGCCCCTAATGTGTAGGGAGTGGGTGAGGAAAGTGGGATAACAGAACTTGTGTGAATGGGTAGACAAAAATGCTGGAGAAACTCAGCAGGTGAGGCAGCATCTATGGAGTGAAGGAAATCGGCGATGTTTCGGGTCGAGTCCCTTCTTCAGACTGATGTGAGAGTGGGGGGGGAAGGGAAGAAGAAAGGAAGAGGCGGAGACAGTGGGCTGAGGGAGAGTTGGGAAGGGAAGGAGAAAGCAGGGATTACCTGAAATTGAAGAAATCAATGTTTATACCGCTGGGATGTAAACAGCATAAGCGAAATATGAGGTACTGCTCCTCCAATTTATGGTGGGCCTCACTCTGGCCATGGAAGAGGCCCAGGACAGAAAGGTCGGATTCGGAATGGGAGGGGGAAGTGGGGAGTTGAAGTGCTGAGCCACCTAGATCAGGTTGGTTATTGCGGACCGAGCGGAGGTGTTGGGCGAAGCGATCGCCAAGCCTACGCTTGGTCTCAGCGATGTAGAGCAGCTGACACCTAGAGCATTGGATGCAATAGATGAGGTTGGAGAAGGTGCAGGGGAACCTCTGCCGCACCTGGAAAGACTGCTTGGGTCCTTGAATGGTCAAGGGGGGAGGTAAAGCAACAAGTGTAGCATTTCCTGCGGTTGCAAGGGAAAGTGCCAGGGGAGGGTGTGGTTTCGGTGGGAAGGGATGAATTGACCAGGGAGTTACGGAGGGAGCGGTCTCTGCGGAAAGCCAACAGGGGAGGAGATGGGAAGATGTGGCTAGTGGTGGGATCCCATTGGTAGACAAAAAAGCTGGAGAAAATCAGCGGGTAAGGCAGCATCTATGGAGCGAAGGAATAGATGACATTTCGGGTCGAAACCCTTCTTCAAACCAACCACCGTTTGCAGTGCTTTATTTCACACCAACCACCATTTGCAGTGCTTTGTTTCAAACCAACCACCGTTTGCAGTGCATTATTTCAATCCAACCACCATTTGCAGTGCTTTATTTCAAACCAACCACCACCAACATCCATTTGTTGTGCTTTATTTCAAACCAACAACCATTTGCAGTGCTTTATTTCAAACCAACCATATTTTCATTTTCAAACCACATTAAGTCAGTAAAACCACACTCACAGTTTAGTAGACATGTGTTCAGTGTTATTCACAGCTGAGACTGAGAGACATGACCGTCTTGCTCCTCCATCTTGCAGAGACTGACTGAGGCACTCAACACTTCCAGGTTTATCGTTCCTCCGGAAGGGGCTTGGCCATCAGGAGAGAGAATCTTGACATTTTTTAAACACTAATAACTCTTTTATTTTTCATCGATGGGAAAAATCGTCTTGTCCTGCACAGCGGAGGGGGACTCTGAGTAAGATGGCCAAAAACCACAGCCGTAAGTGGCAGCGTTTTTTCTAAAATCAATATACAGAACAACAGGAAGTGGTCAAGATCAGACTTTTAGTAATATAGATAGATAGGAGATGTCAGCAATATGACTGAAGTAAGATTAGATATTGGTTTATTATTGTCATGCCCTGAGATACAGAGTAAACCATTGTCTGTGTCCTATACAGTCAAATCATACTCTAAATGAATGCAATAAAGCCATTGCACAGGTCATAGATAACCAGAGTGTGGAATATATTGCCATAGCATTATTGCTGTATAGTTCCAGAGAAAATGCAGATTTTTAAAAAAGTGCAAGGGCTGGAGTGACGTAGGTTGGGAGATGAGGACTACACCCGAAGCTTATGAGAGAACAATTCAATGGGCTGATAACAACATTGAATACGTTGATCTTGAATCTGGTGGTATGTACTTTCAAGCGAATGTCTGGGGTTAAATGGTCATTGGGTGTGGTGAGAAATGAAGCAGGAATATCAACACGTTTTTGTCTTTTTTTTAAAATTGTTATTATTTTTTGTTTTTGTCTTCTTATTCTTTTTTTAAGATTTTACTTATTCACTCTTTGACTACACTCTTTGGTAGTTTAGGGGTTTACACATTCACTATTTCTTTCACTTTTTCTCTTTCTTTTTCTATTTCTTTCTTGTCAAAATAAAAATGGAAGATGTACAATAAATGTACGTTGTCATATGCTGCGGTTTATACTACTGTACACTGCTTCTAATAAAAAATATTAATAACAAAAAAATAAATAATTAAAATGGTCATTGATTATGTTGGTTGCTTTCCAAGGATAGTGTGAAGTGTAGATGGAGTCATTGAGTAATTGGCTTTGTGTAAAGGGTTGAGCTACATCCACAATTTTCTTCAATTTCTTGCTGTCTTGGCAGAGTTATTGCCAAACAAAACTGCGATATATCCCAATAGGATGATTTCTACAATGCATCTGTAGAATTGGGTAGGGGTCATTGGAGAAGTGCCAAACCTCCTTAGTATTCTGATGAAATCGAGGTGTTGATGTGCTTTCTTGGTTATGATTCAATGTGATTAGTACAGGACAGATTGTTGGTGATATTTATGCCTAGGAGCTTGAAGCTCTTGAGCATCTCGACCTCAGCACCATTGATGCTAACTGGGGCATGTACACTGCATTTCCTGACGGCAATAACCACTTCCTTCATCTCGCTGACATTGAGAGATTATTGTCTTGCCACCATAATATTAAGCACTCTATCTTTTTCCTGTAATCCATCATTGTTCAAGTGGTGTCATCTACAAACCTCTAAATGGAGTTAGAGCAGAATTTGGCCACACAGTCCTGAGCGTATCGGAGTATAATAGAGGGATGAGTATAGTAAGGCGCTTGTGTTGAGAATTATCACGGAAGATATGCGATATGAAGTTTACCTCAGGGTCACAGTGACTCCAAATATGAGACCAAGCCCTGGCACCTGAGATTGGATCAGGGTCAAACAGATGCTGGGCAAAGGGATTGATACAATGTTGAAGGAGTGCAGCTTGTGATGGGTATTAAGGACAATGGCTACAGTCTTCCTAACATCTCTGTTCATTCAGCACTGACACCAGTTGTCTGATAATTTAGAGACAGTGAACAGATGGTGAGGTAGAAACATTCATCAGAACATTCGCACATCATTTGTCATCATTTTGCATTATACACTGAGTGGTAGACAACAATGCTGGAGAAACTCAGCAGGTGAGGCAGCATCAATGGAGCGAAGGAAATAGGCAACGTTTCGGGTCGAAACCCTTCTTCAGACAGTTTTCCAGCATCTGCAGTTCCTTCTTAAACATACACTGAGTGGTGGTGGCCAAAGCAATGGTATGGGTCCACTTCTGTCCCATTGTTCATACACTAGTGCATGTTGCAGACCTCTCCATGCTGCTGCGTGGTTCACCGGTACAGCTATTGGAATGGTACAATACAGCACTCACCTCTGTCAATCCACATGTGATCTTATGATAGAATACGGAGGTCCCTAAGGCCTAGTATCTGTGACCTATGTATTAGTATCCCCTGTGACTATCCTATCGCTCAGTCTCATTGGTTATCATGACATTGATTTCTTGTCCAGTTGTCCATAGATGTTTGTCTGATCAATATTTCACAATCAGCTATGTCTTGGACCGAATGTGCACCAGGTCACATATGGTTTAAAGGGTTATAGAAACATAGAAAATAGGTGCAGGAGTAGGCCTTCAAACCAGCACCGCCATTCAATTTGATCATGACTGATCATCTACAATCAGTACTCCGTTCCTGCAATCTCACCATATCCATTGATTCTGCTAGCCCTAAGAGGTCTATCTAATTCTCTTTTGAATACATCCAGTGAATCAGCCTCCACTGCCTTCTGAGGCAGAGAATTCCACAAATTCAAAACTCACTGGAAGAATTTTTTTTTCCTCATCTCAATTCTAAATGGCCGACACCTTTATTCTTAAACTGTGGTCCCTGGTTCTGGGTTCCCCCTAAATCGGGAACATGTTTCCTGCATCTAGCTTGTCCAATTCCTTAATAATTTTATATGTTTCTATAAGATATCCTCTCATCCTTCTAAATTCCAGTGACTATAAGCCCAGTCGTTCTATTCTTTCATAATATGACAGTCCCGCCATCCCGGGAATTAACCTCATGAATCTACACTGCATTCCCTTAATAGCAAGAATGTCCTTCCTCAAATTAGAAGACCAAAACTGCACACAATACTCCAGGTGTGGTCTCATCAGGGCTCTGTACAATTGCAGAAGGACCTCTTTGTTCCTGTATTTAAATCCTCTCGTTATAAAGGCCAACATGCCATTAGCTTTCTTCACTGCCTGCTTAACCTACATACTTACTTGCAGTGACTGATGTACAAGGACACCCAAGTCTCGTTGCACTTCACCTTTTCCTAATCTGACACCATTCAGATAATATTCTGCCTTCTTGTTCTTGCCACCAAAGTGGATAACCTCACATTCATCCAGGTTATACTGCATCAGCCATGCATTTACCCACTCACCCAACCTGTCCAAGTCACCCTGCATCCTCATAGCATCATGTTCACAGTTCACACTGCCATCCAGCCATGTGACCTGCAAATTTGCTAAAGTTACTTTGAATTCCTTCATCTAAATCATTAATATATATTGTAACTAGCTGTGGTCCCAGCACCGAGCCTTGCAGCACCCTACTAGTCACTACCTGCCACTCTGAAAGGGACCCGTTGATTCCTACTCTTTGTTTCATGTCTGCCAACCAATTTTCTATCCATGTAAATACCCTACCCTCAATATGGTTATGTCTTATCCATTTTACGATGAGCTGATGTTAATGACCCAGACTTGTTCCTCATGGCAGGCTGACCTTAGACTTTAAACTTTAAACTTCAGAGATATAGCATGGAAACAGGCCCTTCGGCCCACCTAGTCTGTTCCGACCAGCGATCATCTTGTACACTAACACTATCCTACACACAAGGAACAATTTACAATTTTACCAAAGCCATTTAACCTACAAACTTGTAAATCTTTGGAGTGTGTGAGGAAACTGGAGCACCCGGAGAAAACCCGTGCAGTCACAGTGAGAACGTACAAACTCCGTACAGAACAGCACCTATAGTCAGGATACAACCCAGGTTTCTGTTGCTGTAAAACAGCAATTTTACTTCCGAGTCACGTGAGTGACTACGTGAAGAAGTCCCGCCTGGCGCATGATCGGTATTACGTCGACGCTGTCGGTAGGCAAAGAGCTGCAGAGCGCATCTCCACCAGCGGTAAGGAACAGGCCCGCAGGTAAGTGCATTGAATTATTTACAGGGCGTGTTTCGAACTCCGTGGTGCTGGCATGCAGAGCCAGCAGGAGTTGAAAGGAAAAGAGAAAAAACCGGAGGAAAAACGGAGGTTAAAATGCGTCCCGGGTAGAAGCTCAGCGATGGGGACGGCAGGTTAGTGCCGAGCCGGTTCCGATACTGGGGCTGTTAAAATTAACCGTAGGGAGCATTTAGTCGCTCCACAAACTAAAGCCACGGGAAGAATCTCCAGTGGGAAGGAAAATAAAGAAGTCTGAGAGGCCGTGATTTTAGATAATTCTAATAAGGAAAGGCCTCCAGACAAGAAAGCCTTATGGCTCAGAATAAATTAAATGGAGAAATACTCCAAATTATTTTTCAATCAAGGGTCTAAAAAACCCAGAATATTCCCAGGCAGGCCCTGAGGGTTTTCCATATACACGTATATGGTGTTTTAACCACTGTGGGAATATGAACATCAGATTGGGCTGGAGGTAGTCTCCTTGAGCAAGTCTCAGGAGTACCAGGGCAGTAAAAAAACTGACCCTGAAAGTGGTGTTTTTGGTCATAAGTACCCACCACAGCACAAGTATAAATCCAGGTGTACTTAATGGGTACAAAGTACGATACCCGAAGGAAGCGGTGAGGCCATGGAAGGTAACCACGGTGGCCAACATCAATTGGTTTCTCACCAGCTTCAGGAGGCTGTTATGGTTGAAACAGCAGATTTATATGAAAACACTTGTGCTTTACTAGGGTGCCAACCGTGAATCCGATTAAGGCACCCATGTCTTCAATAGTGTGGAGGCACAGGGAATACGATTCCAAAGAATTTCAAGTTTGCAGGTGGCATCGCTGCTTATGGGAAGCAAGTGAAAGATTGTGCAATGACCAAAATTTTAAAAGGCAAGTGGCATTGTTTTATAGCTCATATGTTGAGCTCAATGGTATGAGAGAAAATTGCCATTCGGACCATTTTGGACTTTAGATTTGCAGGTCAATACAGATCAAGCTATGTTCACACTCCTGGTTATTACGGAGTAAACCTGCCTAAAACAAATCAAAAACATTGATAAAGAGGCAAAGACTATCAGCCTCATAAAAACTTTTGCAAAATTGTGAAGGGGATTTGATATATGGATCAAACAGAGGCAGGAGTATGGTGAGGAAGTATTTTCATCCAGCACAGTCTTATGTTAACCCATATTGTTGGGGAAGAAGGCCATCACGTGCATTTGGAGAGGTACAAAAACTTTATTCTATCACAGAGGAAGCTTTTGTTGAACCTCCGATTGGTGGTAGATTACAGGTGTGCTATGATAAATGATATTGCATAACAGCTGATAGTTTTATATTAGATACTGTGTAAGGTTCTACAATAAAATTTGTAGAAGGAGTTGATCCACCTGTACAGAATAAACCTAATCCTAGTTTATGTTTCTGCACCTAAAAAATCTCAAATAAAGAAAAGGTAAGACATTTATTTAGGGAAAGTGTAATGGGGAAAAAAACGGAGTAAGCATCCACAACAATTTGTATCAAATAATTTCCCCAGGGATAAGAAAGATGGTGGTTGTAGAGTCATTCTAGACATCACACACTTTAATACATTTGTCCAGTATAAAAAATTTAAAAATGGACACCTTCAACACTGCAAGGCAGTTGTTATCAACAAGTTGTAATTGGTTACTATAGACGTGAAGGATGCATATGATTTAGTACCAATTTATCATCATGTTCACAGGTACTTGAAAATTAATTAAATGGGTCGGCTATGGCAATTTAAGGCATTATCTAATGGATTAAGCTCAGCTTCTAGGCTGTTCACACAATGGTTGAAACCAGCACTTGCACTGATAAGGACACATGGTCATGGTTTATCTTGATGACATTTTTAATTGGCAATGCTGATCAGGAGACAGCTGAAAAATTAGTGCAGCAACTACAAGCCTGTTGAAAGGCTATGGTCCTGATCCATCCAACAAAATCTAAGCTTCAACCATCCCCAACAATTTATTTGGGGTTTGTGAGTGATTCAGTACCATGTTCGGTAAATTTACCAAGAGACAAAGTGTCAATATTACAAATGTGTGTCGTTGCCTTGTGACAAGCCTTATCCCTCCATCCAAGAAGGAGCTTAGGTAAATTAGTAACACTATTTCTGCAGTAGAGTTGGTCCAATTGCATTATCAAAAAAGCTCCAAAGGGCAAAAACACAAGCACTAGAAGAGTGTGCAGGTCATTTTGACAGGCCTATGCAATTGCCAAAGGAAGCTTTATCAGAATTACCGTGGTGGATTGAGAATGTTCCACAAGCTGCTTAAAAACATATTAGCTCAGCAGGCAGCAGTCATTGCAAACTGAAGGAAGTATTCTCTGATGGTGGATAGCATCTCGTTTTTTTTGGGCTAAGATAAGTGTAATATCTGTTCTTATCAGGTTAATATCTGATATGTCCGTTATTGAGGGGGCTACGGACAATAACACCAGGGGGTGGCAGATGGATTGTCCAAGAAACATATTTCTCCAAACATTTGGTATTAATTATTTGGAGTTGTTAGGAGCTATTATGGATTAAAAGCTTCACATGCATTTGTAATTGCTTATGTGTGTTTAATTGCCTCCTTAATGCAGGTATAAGATAGCTCTCAGCATCTAGTCATTCCTCCAGTCTTTCCATCACCTTTGGAAACTTTTATTGCTGTTTATCAACATGAGGACCAAAGTTGTGCCAATGAAAGTCAAATAAGCCATCATGAGACTGAGAACCAAGAATAAAACTATTAATGGAGATATCAGCCAAACCTTCGGCTGACCAAAATCAACTGTTTGGAACAACATTAAGAAGAAAGAGAGCACTGGTGAGCTTACTAATCATAAATGGACTGGCAGGCCAAGGAAGACCTCCACAGCTGATGACAGAAGAATTATCTTTAAAATAAAGGAAAAAAACAAAACCTGCCCGACAGATCAGAAACACTCTTCAGGAGTCAGGTGTGGATTTGTCAATGACCACTGTTCACAGAAGACTTCATGAACAGAAATACAAAGGCTACACTGCAAGATGCAAACCATTGGTTAGCCGCAAAAATAGGATGGCCGGGTTACAGTTTGCCAAGAAGTACTTAAAAGGGCAACCTCAGATCTGGAAAAAAGGTCGTGGACAAATGAGATGAAGATTAACATATCAGAGTGATGGCAAGAACAAAGTATGGAGGAGAGAAGGAACAGCCCAAGATCCAAAGCATACCACCTCCTCTGTGAAACACGGTGGTGGGGTGTTATGGCCTGGGCATGTATGGCTGCTGAACGTTCTGGCTCACTTATCTTCATTAATGATACAACTGCTCATGGTAGTAGCATAATACATTCTGAAGTGTATAGACACCTCCTATCTGCTCAAGTTCAAACAAATGCCTCAAACCTCAATGGCGAGCGGTTCATTCTACAGCAAGACAATGATCCCAAACATACTGCGAAAACAACTATTGAGTTTTTCAAAGCTAAAAAATGGTCAATTCATGAGTGGCCAAGTCAATCACTCGATCTGAACCCAATGAGCATGTCTTTATATGCTGAAGAGAAAACTGAAGGGGACTAGCCCCCAAAACAAGCATAACCTAAAGATGGCTGCAATATAGGCCTGGCAGAGCATCACCAGAGAATGGGCCCCATAGCAGAAGTGTCCATGTTACAGGGCTGGAAACTGGAAGTATCCTGAGCTAAATCTGCTACCACCATCGTCTATTGCGACAAGTGATGGCTCCCACTGATTGTCGCCGGAAGCTTGTGTCCTTTTCAGGACGGACAATGACAGCAAGGTCCACATTTATAGTAAGAGGGACACGAAAGAAGAAGAAGACTAGAGAAGACACCCAGCAACTAGTGATGTCCATGAATCGCAGACTTCAATCAGTCATTGCATGCAAAGGAAATGCAACAAAATACAAAACATGACTACTTTCATTTCCATGACAGTGCTGTGTCCCAAACATTATGGTGCCCTGAAATGGGACTATGTATAAACACTGCTGTAATTTCTACATAGTGAAACCAAAATGTATAAAAATGGCCTTTTCTAAAATCTGTCAATGTGCACTTTAACCACGTGTGATTTTTTAAAATTACCAATCTCAAATTGTGGGAGTACAGAGGGAAATAAATAAATGATGGGTTTTTGTCCCAAACATTATGGAGGGCACTGTGTGTGTAGTAATACATTAATGGGTGACTGTACATTGTCGCCGGGGTGTGGATTAGTGGGAGGTATTTGGGGAAGTGCGTTGGGGAGTTGATGGAAATGCAGGGCGAATCAATGAGGTTTTTTAAACAATTAGTGCCAATGGTGGTGAATGATGGGTGTCGACTCAGTGGGCTGAAGGGCCGGTCTCTGTGCTGCATGGCGCTATCATTCCATGAAATCTCCAGCCTCTGGAGTGCAGAACAAAATATCTGTGAATGGAAATGATTAACTTCCCTGTGGTTATCCACACTGGCCACATTTCAAGCACATCAGCATGAATTAGTTATTTTACATGCTTTTAACTTAAAAATCTCACTCTAAACCTATCTCAATGATTTAAGATTGAATAGCACATTTAAAGCTACAACCAGCATCTTTAATCAATTAAATTTATGGTTCCTTCATACCCACCAAAACCCTTCTCAACATAAATAGCAGAGTAGATAAGAACATAAAAACATTAAAAAACCAGAGCAGGAATAGGCCACTCAGCCCCTCAAGCCCGCCTGTCCATTCACTATGATCATGGCTGATCTGTCCCAGGCCTCAACTCTTCTTCTGTGCCAGTTCCTCATAGCTATCAATTCCTCGATATTTCAAAAATGTTCCTGCCTCCTCTTTAAATACTTCCAGAGATCCAAGCTCCACAATCCACTGGGATAGTGAAATCCAGAGATTCACCAGCCACTGTCAGATGATACTACTACATCGCTGAGCTTTAAACGATTGCTCCCTAAGTCTAGTAACTATGTCTTCACATTCAAGATACTCCCAGATGTGGAAATATCTCAACGTCTCCCCATAGAATTACAAGATCACCGCTAAATCTTTCTCTCATCACCTCACATCCCCTAATCACCTTTTCCCTCTGTCATGCACTCATCTCCAGTCCACAAATCTCCAAATTCCTTTTATCTCCCTCCCTTTCCCCAACCTCTGAATCCGTCCACATCCCTCCCTCCAGCTCTCCATTTCACTCCTCCTCTTCTCTGTTTACCTGAAACCCTATTGTTTACTTTACAGATAGTGAACAGAGGGATATGTGTCACATCAGGCAAAGATTAGTTTGGCATCATGTTTGACATGGATATTGTAGGCTAAAGGGCCTGTTCTTGTGCTGTACTGTTCTATGTTATTGTTCTATGAGGGTGAAGCAGGGAGTTGATTCTCCATTGCCTGTATTCCTGCTTACTCACCCCTCAGCCAGGCCCTGAAAAACATGTTCATCCATTCCAAGGAACCAAATCATTGATGTCCATCTCTGTTTCTCTGGTTGACTAACATTTTTATTGAACAGGAAATTGGGCAACAGTATAGAGCCGATACCGAGCACCACTCCCAAGGAATATTGATTACAGATTCTAGACCCAGAGGAGGAACTTTCCATTCATAACATTCATGACCAGATAATACCTCAGACCCACACCTGCCTAACCTGTGGTTTCGCAAGCTGTTTATTTAGTGAGCAACTAAGTGCAGAATCAGCCCAATGGTCCTGAACTTCGGGACATCACAGTAGGGCAGCTGGTGGAGCTGTTGGCTCACAGCTCCAGAGACTCGGGTTCGATCCTGACCTCTGGCACAGCTGGCATGGATTTTGCATGCGTTCCCTAAGACCAGGATTCATCAGGGTGATCCAGTTTCCTCCTGCGTCCCAAAGCCGTACGGATTGATGCGTCAATTTAGACACTGTAAATTGACCCTTGTGTATAGGTAATTGGCAAAATCTGGGGCGGTTGATGGAAATGTGGAGAGAATAAAGTGGGATTAGTGTTGAACTGGTGTAAGTGGAGCTTGATATACAGCACGGTGGGATTAAAGGAATATTTCTGTGCTGTGTGACTAGAAGCAGAAAGAAAAACTGCAGAAGTGGTGGTGGAAACTGGTGTTAAGTGGGCTAAGGATCTGGGGATGGGAGATCACAGCAAGGTCATGAAATTAGCAGAGGAGTGGCTGTAGCCAGGAACTGGCATGTAGGTAGTGTTGTAAACCATTGGTCGGCATGGACGAGTTGGGGCAAATAAATATGCTGAATGATTCAATGACTATGACAGAAAATTGCCATTAACCTGCATAAGGAGACAAAGTCATTGATTTTTGTGCTGCTTAGGCATAGAAATATAATTGTAGGAACATTTCAACGGTCCACCCCCCCCCCCCCCCCCCCCCCAGTTCCAATGAACTCTCCAGAGAATAGATAAATGTTATTACGTACAGCTTGCTGATTACTTCTTGGCTTATCTCTAGATGCTTCTGAGCCAATGAAGTGACGATCATTAAGAGAGGGTGTCCAGTTATAGAAAGCAAGGGCCTAGTAAATGATACAAACAAGGAACTGCAGATGCTGGCTTACAAAAAGTAAGCACTCTGTGCACTCCAGCACTTTGCGTCTCATTCTGCTAAATGATCTGCTTTAATGCCATTGATTTATAGTTAGTATTGGCCAAGTCCATGGAAGGAAAACACTGCTCTTGGAACACTGCTGGGGGATCCACTGCCCCTGGTATAGGTATTGATTTAATACTGAGATACAGATGCTATCCATACTATACTATACATGAGAACAATCGGGCCATACACAAGTATAACAAGTAATAAAGATGTAAAATAGTGCAACTTTTTGAGTGCATCATCATGGATGCGCCTCCTCGAACGACACGCAAAGACTTGTCATGTTCCTGCGGTGTACTGGAAAGGGTGATACCAGAGCACCACCACATAATGTGGCACTTACTCACCTTGTAGTTCTGACCTAGATCATTAAACTAAATTCCAGACCAATATATGAAAGTACAGACTTCTACTTCAGAAAGCAAGGAGTTACTAACTGAGTCACACTGACTCGGTAAATGGAAAGGGAGTACCTTGATCATCTGCATAAGTATACGTTTTGTAGATGCAATGCATGATTTGGCAAATCTAATCACAGGTCAGGCAGAAATCCACATGGATGCGTTTAAATTACACCTGAAGATTGAACACGCAGTCACCCATAAAATGCAAATCAAAAATATATTTCCTCCAACTTAGATCTTTGCAGTTTTCACACAAAATGAACATAAACCCAGTTCTGTTTCAGAACTTGTTGCTTCCACACCTGATAAGCACATCATGCAGCACTTACTGTTGGAATCATAGTCATAGACTATGGTGGAAATAGGCCCTTCAGCCCAACAAGCTCAGACTGAACATGTCCCATCTATATGTCCCAGCTGCCTGCATTTGGCCCATATCCCTCTAAATCTATCCTATCCATTTACCTGTCTAAATGTTTTTTGAATGTTGCAATATGACCTGCCTCAACCACCTCCTCTGGCAGCTCATTCCATACATCCACCACCATTTGTGTGAAAAAGTTATTCCTCAGGTTTCTATCAAATCGTTCCCCCCTCACTTTAAACCTATGACTTCTGGTTCTCCATTCCCCTATTCTGGGCATTCTAGATTGGGTTTACCCAATCTATTGCTCTCACGATTTTGTGCAGCTCTATAAGATCACCCATCCTCCTCCTGTGCTACAAGGAATAGAGTCTCAGCCTGCTCAACCTTTCTCTTTTGCTCAAGCCCCCAAGTCCTGGCAAAATCTTCCCTGCACCCTTTCCAGCATGACAGCATCTTTCCTACGACATGGTGCCCAGACAGAACACAATACTAAATGTGACCTCACTAACATGTATATACTGCAATATGAACTCCCAACTTCTAGACTCATTGACAGGTATTATTACAGGAATTGACAGGTATTATTGTATTTTACTTCGGAGTCACGTGAGTGACTTCGTGAAGACCCCGCCATGCGCGACATATCGTCGCGCACATTTGCCTCGACAAGCTGGGGGGGGGGAGTGCGCTCTCTCCACCAGCTCCTTCAAAAGGCCGTCAGGTAAGTTACTAACCTTATTCCAACAGGATGGACAAAGGGAAAAGGAAGGCAACGCTATCCAGGAGCTGTGGGGCATCGACTAGCCAGCGGCCTTTGTCACCGGAGCTGCAAGCACCACCGGCAGCTTCGGGACGGTCGGGGGTAAGAATGCGGAAGTCGGGCGGTCCCGTTACACCAGCGCCCGACTTATCACCTGAATGGTTCACCGCACCGGAGCTGGAGCCTGCTGACCCAGACCGTGCCCCTATCCCCCAGGAAGAGGGGGAGCAAACAAGAACGTGGAAAGGAGCCTCGCTCGTCGCCAGCGACCTCACCCCGAGTTCCAGTAGACCCCCGGGGACTGGGCCGGGGTACGGCTGCGCTACAGGGGAGCCCAGCAGCCGCACTCCGCCACGTACAACTGCCAGGGATATCTGCCGTAGGGCAGTCTGGCAGAACTACTGCTGCGTCAAGCAGGCCTGCAGGAGCAGGTGCTGCCAGCAAAACACCTCGTCAGGCTGCGGTCAAGGGCGTTGGTGGCAGCAGCAGACGGTCGGTCAGCTCAGCTCTGGCAGCTGCCGACCATGCGCCTCCATGCAGAACATTGGGCGACAGTGGAGGTAAGCCTGCACGGACTCCGGGGAGCCAGGTTCCGGGGGGCCGGCGCCGATCCAACTCACCTGCCTTCGTACCAGGCAGGTGGGCCGCCACAGTCTGCTAGGAGACAGACTAGCAGAGAGTCCGTGCGGGGATCGTATGAGCCTACACGGGCGGTAGGCCACGACGGCCTGCCATCAGACCCTAGTTTGCACCTTACGGAGGTGTGGTCCGATGGTGGAAGCCCCAGTGAATTCGCAGGGCCTGGGGAAGTCGGCTTGTCCGCTGCAAATAGCAGGGATGGTCGCATTGAGCGGTTGGAGCCCTTAGTGGAGCAACTCCTCCAGCGGGACAGGAACTGGGATGAACGGGACTCGCGGGCCTCTACAAGCCACGCCAGGAGTCCACTCAGCCTCTCGTCTTCACCAGCCAGGAGTGCGAAGACGACCCGGGACTGCCGGAGACCGCAGAGCCAGAGCACGATGAGGACATGCTGGACGTGGTGGGCAAGTTTGCCACGGCCACACACACTGGGGAACCCCTGCACCACAAACTGGCAGGCGCCTTAATTACCTGACCACTCACCAACTTCAGGGTCAGGTACTTAATGAGACTATGGAGAAAATCAAACCACCTGAGAACTGCATCAACCTCAGCGTTCCTACGGTCAATGCTCAGATCTGGGGACATTTGCGCACGGCCACCAAGATGCAGGATGTCCGTCTCCAGCGTATCCTGAAGCTCCTCTCCACGGGCATAACGGCGTATGCCAGGACCCTCGATGGGGACAATGTGTCCAGTGAGCAGCAGGATGCCCTGGCACTTCTATGCAACGCCCAGTTCGAAATAAACTGCCTGCGCAAGAGCTCCATTAAGCTCACTCTCAACCCCAAATTTGCGGGGTTGTGCCGTCCATCTACCGCTCCACCACCTCATCAACTGTTTGGAATAGATCTTTCCAAACAAGTGAACTAGATGAGGAGGCCAAGACAGCGGGCCTTATGAAACCTCCCCCGACTAAACCCCACCCATATCACCATCAACAACCATACACTAACTGGAAACCGCGCCAGTCGGATAGAATGCCAAGGACCTATCCCCCGCCACTTCCCCAACCACAGCGGCCTTTTTTAGGGCAAGGCCTACAGCGGCCCGCATGGAAGATGCGGCTGCCATCCCGACAACCTCCGCAACGTCCACCCAAAACGCCATACGCCAGGAGCCGCCGTTAACCATGGACGTAAGGGGGTCTGGTTCCTCTCAGACAGTAGCATCCCTTCCTGCACAAATTGGGGGACGATTGCGGGCCTTTCGGGGAGTTTGGGACACTATCACCACTGACGTATTTATTCTACAAAGTGTTCAAGGTTATGTCATAGAATTCATTGATGGTCAATTTCCCCCTACCCAGCATTCGCCTCATCGAAAATTTACACTCTCTCAAAATGAGGTTGAGGCAGGACATGCTGAAATCTTACGGCTCGCAGCAAAAGGGGTGATTGGGAAAACAACGCACGAACCCCTTGAGTATGTGTCCAACATCTTCACCAAAACCAAAAAAGATGGGGGGTGTCGGATTATTATAGACCTAACTGAGCTGAAAACGTTTGTACAATATACCCACTTTAAAATGGATACCTTTGAAACAGCCAAGCAGATGCTTTACCCGGGGTACTTTATGGCCTGCATCGATTTAAAAGATGCATACTCTACAATGCCCATCACTGAATCGCACAGAAAGTTTCTGAAATTTGTCTGGAAGGAACAGTTGTGGGAATACAAAGCATTGCCTAATGGGCTCACCACAGCCCCCAGACCATTTACCAAATTAGTGAAACCTATATTGGCCCTCCTCCGACACCAAAATTACATTGTCATGGCATATTTAGATGTTATTGTGGGTCAGACCCTCCAATTAGCTACACGGGCAGTTACAGCGACTAAATCTTTATTCGAGAAGCTAGGATTTGTAACCCATCCAGACAAATCTAAACTGCACCCCTCTCAAATTATGGATTATCTGGGTTTCACCCTTGACACAACCTTAATGATGATCACTATCCCAACCAACAAAGCTATCGCTATAAAAGAAGCGTGCCACAGCCTTGCTTGCGCCAGGGTTCCAACCATCCGGCAAACGGCAAAAGTAATTGGGAAGCTGGTAGCTACATTCTCAGCTGCACAATTTGGCCCATTACATTACCAAAATTTACAAAGAACAAAGATCGCAGCATTAAAAGCAAATGCTGGGCACTTTGATCAACCAATCCGATTACCACAAAAGGCTACAGCCGAGCTACAATGGTGGATTGACAATATTAGTGAGTGTCACAGACCCATCATAGTAAGCAACCCATCCGTCAGACCGACGCAAGCGCACAAGGCTGGGGTGCAACTGACACCATGTCCAGTTGTGGTGGCAGATGGGGCTCTCATGAGTCTACCCTCCTTCAGTCACAAGGGATAAATTATATTGAGATGTTAGGGGCTTTCCATGGACTGCGGGCTTACTGTACTAACTCACGGGACTTACATGTCCGCCTCCAAATAGATAACACAACGGTGGTGGCTTATATCAATCATATGGGTGGTATCAGGTCGCTATCTTGTGATGAATTGGCAAACACAATTTGGCACTGGTGCATCGAGAGAAATATTTGGATTACAGCGACCTATTTGCCAGGGAAGCTTAATACAGTGGCGGACACCAGGTCACGAGTGTTCAATGACAACATCGAGTGGATGTTGAACCCCCAAATTGTTGCTGACATTATAGCTCACTATGGGACACCAGATATTGACCTCTTTGCGTCCAGGTTGAACCATCAGATACCAACGTATGTGTCTTGGGAACCAGACCCTGGGGCAATAGCAATGGATGCATTTTCTATCCATTGGGGGAAATGGTTTTGCTACGCATTTCCCCCATTTTGCCTCATCAGTCGGGTATTGCAGAAAATTAAACTGGACTCTGCAACTGGCATATTGATCATCCCCGACTGGCCTACACAGCCATGGTACCCGATGGTCCTTAAAATTTTGAAACAGCCATGGCTTCCGATTGGGAAACACCCCAAATTAATTACTCACCCCATTACGGGGGACAGTCACCTGTGCCATGGTCACCTAAACTTGTTGGCCTGCAGGTTCTAAAAAGACCACTCGTCAAGGCGGGCATCTCACCACGAGCCATGGAACTCATCTCAGCATCATGCCGAGTATCAACCCGGAGGCAATACCTCACACAGATCAGGAAGTGGGAGGCATTCTGCTCTCGTACCAACACGACTACCAACACGGCAACAATCCCTGATGTCCTGGAATTCCTAGCTGGCCTTCATTTCGATGCTGGCCTTAGCTACAGTGCCATCAACAGCGCCAGGAGTGCACTGTCCTCATACCTCGACATAGGTGTAGGCTCCAACCACCTGGTGTCTAAATTCATGAGGGGAGTGTTTAACACCACCCTCCACTGGCCCAGATACATCTTCACCTGGGATGTAGGGATCATTCTGACCCTACTGAGGAGCTATCTCCAATGACCGAGTTACCACTCAAAACAGCTCACCCTCAAAGTGGTGATGCTGATGGCACTGACTACAGATCAACGAGTAGGCATTAACAAAAGCTGCGACTGGATAGCATGGTCTCCACCCCTACACAGGTGAATTTCTTTCTTTGTCCAGGACTTATTGAAGCAGCACAGGCCTGGGGCTCATGGGCTGCAGTTGGAGTTTCGGGCGTACCCCACTGATGCCACCCTCTGCATAGTCACCCATCTCCACCACTACATCCGAATTACACGAACCATCAGGAAGAAGCAGCAGGGGCTCCTCATCAGCCACAAACCTCTGCATCACCGGGTGACTGTGCAGACTATCGGCAGGTGGCTCAGGGCGGTGTTGGGTGCAGCAGGAGTCGCTACTAACATTTTAAAATCTCATTCTACTAGGGCTGCATCCACATCAGCAGCGAGGGCCATGGAGGCGCCCATGGACCACATCCTCGCCACCGCGGGCTGGGCCAGTGAAGCAACCTTCCAAAGGTTCTACAATAAACCACTGCTCACCCCCGCAACATTCGCAGAAGCTGTGCTGGGAGCTGCTCAGTGAATGTTTGTCCCCAAGTTAGGGGTTATTTGTTTATTATTATCTGTTTAATAAATATGCATTATTTTTCAGCCTGTTTCGACTGAACTGCATTAACAGCCTTCCTCCATCAGGATTGGGGCAGTGTCATAGCATGGACGTTGTCCAGGGCGTGAAATCACAGAGCTTTGAAAGACATTACAGGCAAAGGGGTGCAAGGACTATTGATTCATGTGTTTGAAGTTATGAATACAAACATGAGAGAAAGATTTTTTGTTTTTTTTTTGTTTAAAATAATTTTTTAGAGTGTAAACAATAAATTGGCAAATACATTATTATGGTAGTAAATATTTCCATGTACATCAATCAACATTATTAATATTATCAATTGAATCATTCTGCCTCTAATAGTTTTTGGTGTTTTTTTATAGATTTAAGGGAGTATAAAAAAGAAAGAAGAGGAAAAAGAAGAAAAAAATCATAAGGAATGGAATAATTTACCATTAATACATCATTGGAGATATGACCAAGGAATATAGAGTATAACTATTCATCTGATCCTGAGTCCAAGTTTCAGTTAGGTTCCCCTACCGAACCAATCTACCCTTTCAAATAATCGATGAAAGAAGACCATATTCTAACAAAATGTTCTTGTTTGTCCATTAAGGCAAACATGAGAAAGATTTTTAATTGAAGAAGTGACTAAGCTTGAATTATTGTAAATCAGCAAGGACAGGGGTGGTGTGTGGGCAGGTCTTGCTGAGAGGTTAGGCATTCTGGTCTTTGTCTGTGTCAGTACCAGCTATGAATCTGCCGAGACAACTTGGCAGAAACTTTGTTTACAATGCAATTAGTTTCCTTCCAGATTATGCTACGCTAGAGAATTAGAGCGTGGAAACAGGCCCTTTGGCCCAACATGCCCTCACCGATCAACATGCCCTCACCATCTATACCTAGTCACACCTGTGCTTGGCCTCATAACTCTCTAAAATCTTATCCTTATCTATTCCGATCATGTTCCTGTCCCTGTCAAATGTCTATTAAATGTTACAATAGTACCTGCCTTATACTAACTTCTTCCCAGCAGCTTGATCCCTATACCACACCACCCCTCTGTGTAAAAAAGTTATACCGTCAAGTTAATGATTAAATCTTTTTCCCCGTCACCACTTACACCTCATATGTCCTCTGATTCTCACATTCCTCTCCTCTGGGCAATGACTCTGTGCATTTAACTTGATCTATTCATCTCATGATTTTTGTGACATCCTCTATAAAAAGATCACCCATCATCCTTTATGCACTCCAAGGCAATAGAATCCCAGCCTGTTCAACCTCTACCCCATAGCTCAGGCCCTCGAGTCCTGCCAACAAATCCTTTGTAAATCTCTGCATCCTATTCCAGCTTGAACATCATCTTTTCCTATTAACATGCACTGGTACCAAAACTGAACACAATGCTCTAAATGTAGCTTTCAGCAATGTCTTATAACTGCAACAAACATGACCTCCCCAACGTTCTATGCTAAATCGCTCCGATTTTTTCTCCGGGGTGCTCCGAGTTTTCCACCTCACCACTCCAAAGACATAATGCAAGGGTTTGTAGGCAATAGTTGGCTTGGTATAATATGGTAAATTGTCCCTAGTGTGTGTAGGATAGTGTCCTTGCGTATGGGAATCCTCCAGGTTGGCGACGGACTCGATGTGGGTCCAAAGGGTCCGTTTCAGCACTGTATCTTAAACTAAACTAAACTTAAACTAACAAGGACTGAAGAAGGGTCTCAAACTGAAAAGTCACCCATTCCTTCTCTCTGGAGATGCTGCCTGTCCCACTGAGTTACTCCAGCTTTTTGAGTCTATCTTCAGTTTAAACCAGTTCCTTCTTACACGTTTCGGCTGCTCACTATCTGTGCAGAACACCTGTAACTCAGTCAGAGCAAAGGTTGAGATCAGTGAAGGCCCAGAGGGTAGATGCAGTAAGCCCATTCTTCCTGCATAACCAGTAGTCCCTGTAAGCAAAGATGTGCACATTTAACAAATTAGAGGATGACGTTCTTGGCATATTTCACATTTTAAAGTAAAATATGTCGTTTTACAGAAATGCTGTGTAATAGAGGGCTATGGAACACAGCAATAGGCCCTTCAGCCCACCTGGCCCATGCTGATCATCTCATACTAATTATCGATAATCCTATTTTACTTTCTCCGCAATCCTATCAACTCCCCCCTCCAGACTCTACTCCTCGCCTACACACACAGTGCAATCTATAGCAGCCAATTAGTTTACCAGAGCGGTAGATATATTTAAGGGAAAGGGTAAATATCTAAAAGGAACTAGAAAGACAAGTATTTTGTGGAAACTGCAGTATGACAAAGATTAGAATAGCTGTTCAGCACAACAACCTTTAGGCATTCATTGACGCACATCAATGTTCCTGATTGGGATGGATATTCCATGACGCACACTACAAAGTTCTTGATATTGAAAATTAAATACCGTGTAGGTTTGGAAACATAGAAAATAGGTGCAGGAGTAGGCCATTCGGCCCTTCGAGCCTGCACCGCCATTCAATATGATCATAGCTGATCATCCAACTCAGTATCCCGTACCTGCCTTCTCTCCATACCCCCTGATCCCTTTAGCTACAAGGGCCACATCTAACTCCCTCTTAAATGTAGCCAATGAACTGGCCTCAACTACCTTCTGTGGCAGAGAATTCCACAGATTCACCACTCTCTGTGTGAAAAATGATTTTCTCATCTCGGTTCTAAAAGACTTCCCCCTTATCCTTAAACTCTGATCCCTCGTTCTGGAATTCCCCAACATCCGGAACAATCTTCCTGCATCTAGCCTGTCCAACCCCTTAAGAATTTTGTAAGTCTCTATAAGATCCCCCCTCAATCTTCTAAATTCTAGCGAGTACAAGCCGAGTCTATCCAGTTTACTTGTTCTAGTGTTATTGTAATTTTATATTAATGTTTTGAGAACGTATGTTATTGATGATAAGAAATTAGAAAGTGCGAAATTAGAAAGACAATTTCAAGGGTTAAAATCTGTATAAAAAGTTGACCGTTCTGATTGGAAGTTCAGAGTAGCTCAGTAACTGGGACTGAGCTGCTCTCCTTGAGCACAAGTAAATAAAGTGTGTCTGGAAAATGAATGGATGTTGCAGAGTCCAGTTGATTGGCGACGACAATTTCATATAGAGGGTGGTGAGTTTAGACTTTAGAGATACTGTGCAGGAATAGGTTTTTTAGCCCACTGAGTACGTGCCGACCAATGATCACCTGTAGACTAGCATTATCCAACGCACTAAGTACGATTTTGAATGTTTTTACCAAAGCAAATTAACCTACAAACCTGTATATCTTTGGAGTGTGGGAGGAATCTGGAGCACCCAGAGAAAAACACACGGTCACAAGAACATACAAATTCCTTACAGAAAGCACCCATAGTCAGGATCGAACCCGGATCTCTGACGTTGTAAGGCGAGTCAATGGAACAAAGTCAGAAGAAGTGGGTGGAGATAAATTAAAAACATTTAAAAGACATTTTGACTGGTACATGGATTAGAAAAAAAGGCCTAGAGGGAAATGCGCTAAATACAGGCAAATGGGAAGACACTTCCGGTCAGAATGGACAAGTTGGGATAAAGGTTCTGTTTCTATCCTGTGTAACTCTATGACTCTATGTCTACTAGACAACCTGACAATTCTAGGCATTAATGGTGCAAACCACCAGGGGCGCCAGGGAGATGGCCGCCCTGCCGACAGTCTGTTCGTTTTTACATTCTTTTTGTTATTTTTTAGTGTGTTAAAAGTTTGTTTGAATGTTCCTCGGTTTGTTTTATGTGGGGGGAGGGGGGAGGGGATCAGGGGAAACTTTTTTTCCTACCTTCCCGGAGATGTGATTATTTTTCGGATCACATTATCCGGGCTCTGCGGCCTACCATCGCTGGAGCTGGAGGCCTCCTCGGACTGTCGTAAGCCCCACCGCGGGGCGTGGACCTAACACTGGAGCTGATCCCTTCCCTGGGATCGCTCCCACGGCGACCACCGTGGACATTAACATCTAGGGCTCGCCGTCTCCGGTGAGGCTAGTCGGGAGCTCCAACACCGCAGAAGGTTCGACCAGCCCCGACGCGAGGTTTGATTGCCCGGCGAGGGGGAGCTGACATCCCCCCGTGCAGGAACAGATTGCCTCGACGCGGAGGGCCCAAAATGCCGCTGGCTACGGGAGTCAAGACCGTCCCGTCAGCGAGGCTCGAGGCCCACGATCGAGAAAGAAATAAGGGAAGAGACTTGAACTTAATTTCGCCTTCCATCACACTGAGGAATGTGTAGGAGTCACAGTGGTGGATGTTCATGTTAAAATGTGTTTGAGTGATTTGTTGCTTTTAATTGTATGACTGACCTGGCCAATGAAATTCCTCGTATGTTACAAAACATTTGCGAATAAAGTGTGATTCTGATTCTGATTATGATTATGAAACCTTTTCTGAATGGCTTCCAAATGCTTTGAAACATCAATCCTTAAATAAAGAGACAATACTGTACATTATATAGGTATGTTACAAAACCTGTTACACCTTTAGCGGTGCTGCAGTTCTGCCGCTGGCCGTGTGTACGACTTTGGCGCCTTTAAGGGGGGGGCGGGTTTAAAATACGGTTTTTCTCTTGCCATACGGAATAATATTTTGTCGGAGTGCGATCTATTTCTGGAGATTCGTTCCGACTGCTGGTAAGTTAATTTTTTTTTCTTTAAATCGCCCGACTACTTTGGCGCTGCAGTAAAATAAAAATTATCTCTTAATGCCGTGAACGCCGACAACGGGAATGTATTTTACGTAGGGGACAGGTAACTGAAAACTGTTTATTTTTACATATACACTTGCTTGTTTAGGTGACTTTAATCAATATTTCATGTTGCGAAACGGTGATTTATTCCCCATACGAACCGGCAGAATTTTTCCTGCCAATATGGGGGTTAAATTCACCGCAACCGCAACGTTCCAATCCATCGTGTTCCAGAAAATTCCACTCGCAAGTTGTTTAAAATGCCCATTAATTTACAGCCATTCAACACAAAATTCCTTCAATTTGGCCTATAAATTAATGACAATTAGATTTAAAAATCATGTTATATTGTGAATTCTTGTGTGAATGTTATTTGGACACTTAGGCTTTAAAAAAATGTTAATATTTTCTTAAGAAATGGATAGATGTTTAGATCTAGTAATTGAATTTTGTAATTTTACAATTGGGTAACTAACTAATTATATGCTTTAATTTCAGGTCATCCAAGTAAGATTGTTTCATATTAGTTTCAGAATGCTTCAATCTATAATAACTGAAAATTTATTTCAGTTCTCTTAACTTTTAAGTTATGGGCTTTTGACTGTCCTCGATCACAACTTTTGTGTTAAGTCAATGGAAAGGCAATGGGGAACAAGATGCTAATTTCCGAGTATGAAAATGGCCATAAGTTTTTTAATACTGAAGATATGAAAGTGAATTAGGTATCAAATTAAACTTCTTTGTATGCTTTATCTGATGGGATAAATTGCAGACTTGATTTTTAAAATCTCAAAATGTTGTAACATTGCCACATTATAGCCCAAATGTGGGTTTACCATTGCCCCAGATACCTGCTGTGATGTCCTTACCTTCCTAATCAGTTACCTGGCAATACACAGTTATTTTTTTTAGCTTGCCTAATGCCTTGCAGTATTTGCAACTAGGCTTTTGAGAACTAAAAACATGGACTTTACACCTCAGAGCTTGGCAAGCTTTCACTACTGAGATCAAAACTTCTCTTTATTATCCTTTTAAAATGGAAATCCCATATTTTCCCACTTCTTGCGTATGGCGTGCACAGCCTAAAGTTGTAGGACAACCTGTTCTATTTGATCTTATTTGATTGTGCACGTCAGGTTGATTGCATTCATCGAAACAGGGCGGACCACATGAAGGTTGCAATCTCCCACATTATACTCCACATTACGCTCCACCCTCATCTATCTATAGACCTATAAAAGTCTCATCTTGTGTGCGTGCGTGTGTGCATGTATGTTCTGTATCTTCCTCAAAACGCTAGGCACTAGCGCTTAAATCTTTACATATTCTAACACATTTTTCCCGTCCACACATACTCAGGTTCACAAGATTTCATCCTAATCATGATTAATGTTTATAAAAAGCCAAAAAACGCTTCTCACAGAGAGCCTTTTTCCAGCAGCTTCCAGTGATGATGTCACAATGCCACTCAGTGCACCAATCACAATGGGCTCTCAAGCTGCCAAGTGCCACAATGACATCACAATGGGATGTTGCCAACAGTAACCGCAGCTTATCACAGAGAGCCTTTTTCCAGCAGCTTCCGGTGATGATATCACAATGCCACTCACAGTGCACCAATCATAATGGACCTCAAGTTGGCGAGTGCCACAATGACATCACAATGGGACGTTGCCAACGGTAACATTAACTTCTCACAGAGAGCTTTTTTCCAGCAGCTTCCAGTGATTATGCTATATTTCAAAAGATATTGATGTTTAAAGCTTTAAAAATGCCAACTTTCACAAGATTTTTACTGTTAAAATCCTCCCTGCCAGCTTCCAACACACTTCGATACAAAGTTTCAAGAATAGAATAGAATGAATAGAATGCCTTTTAGAAAACATAGAAAACATAGAAATTAGGTGCAGGAGTAGGCCATTCAGCCCTTCGAGCCTGCACCGCCATTCAATATGATCATGATTTATTGTCATTCAAACAGCTTGGTTTGAACAAAATTGCATTTCTACAGTCTTAACACTACAAAAAAACCCAAGACCCACACTTAACACAATTTACACAAACATCCATCACAGTGAATCTCAAACACCTCCTCACTGTGATGGAAGGCAAAAGTGTTATCTCTTCCCTCTTTTTCTTCTCCTGCGGCCCAGCAGTCCAACTGCAACATCAAGATGAATGGGGCTCCCGATGTTAAAGCCCCCAGCGGGCGATAAGTCCCGCGGCCGTTTAACCCGCGCCGGGTGATGTTAGGCCCCGCTCCGAGTCATTTAAACCCCACGATTCCGGCAGGAGAAGTGCTACATGTTGGCCGATGTAGGCAAATGGCCTGTTTCCACGCTGCATCTCTCAATGACTCTGTGACTTTAACTGCACCCCTGCAGTTAAGATGGAGATGAGAATGAATTTATGTTTTTGGGGTCGTAAATCTTAGGAATTTGGCCAGTCTCAAGTGGCCACCCATTTTATACAGCTGCACCATGAAAGCATTCCCTTAAAATGATACACAGCTTGGTATGGAAACTGCTTAGCTAAAGACAGCAGGAAACTGCAGAGAGACCCAAGTACAAATAAGTTAATTGTGCAAGTCATCTACCCCCACAGCGACGCAACCTATACTTCACACAGCCTTTGGAAAGCAGCGAGGACCACTCACGCCTTGTTCTTCCCACTTCTCCCCTCTACCACCAGGCAGAAGTTGCAAAAGCTTGAAAGCATGCACCATTAGATTCAAGAACAGCTTCTTTCCCACTGTTCTTAGATTTTTGTAAGATTCTCTTAAATGCTAAGATGTATTCCTGATCTTCCAGTCTACCACGTTGCGGCCCTTGCAACTTTTTTACCTGTACTTTGTCTGCAGTTGTAACACTATATTCTGTGCTCTGTTACCTTTTCTCTTTTGCTCTACCTGATGTGCTCATGTATGGTATGTCCCGCCTGGATAGAACATAATGCAATGTTTTTGCACAATATTTCAATACATGTGAAAACAATTAAACAATACCAATGACGCTAACTTATCAGGTTGAGACATAATTGGGGTCTGTAGAACAGTCAAGGATTCTCTGTAGAATCATAGTGAGAGATGTTGGAAATAAGCCCTTCAGCCCACCAAGTCAGTGCTGATTATCAACCTTACAATTACACATTACTCTCAATTTTCGTTCTCTCCACATTTTCATCAGCTCCCCTCAGATTCTATCACTCACTTACACATTCGGAACGATTTACAGTGGCCAATGAACCTACCAGTTCCCACATTCGTGGGATATCGGAGGAAACCAGAGAACCTGGGGCAAACCCATGCAGTCACAGGGAACACGTGCAAACTCCACGCAGACAGCACCCGGGGTTAGGATTGAACCGCGGCACTGCAATCCCCATAAATTGGGTTACTTGAAACGGGTAGGAAAAAGGTGTTAAGGCCAAGAGCAGATCACCTGAATATTCTTGAATGGTTGGATGACACGCAAAAGATCACAGACCTCTGTTGCACCTGTTTTGTTATGCTCTTATGACAGGCAAATAAATATGCACAGATTAATAATACCAGGATTTCCAACCGGATAGATATTGCCAAATTTCACTTGATGGATTCACATGGAATTTTGCCCAGGGTAAGTGAATGCATGAATATGTAAAGCAATCTCATATTAATTAGCAGGATATGGGTTGCAGTCGTCACTCATTTATTCATGCAGAAAGACCGAGCCTCAACTCTCATGTAGCGCAGAGAGAGTCTTCCAGAATAAATGTTGAGCAAAAAAGCTCCCTGTCATTTTCATCAGAGGGGTTTAAAAGTTACTTTTCTTATTTTTTTACTGCTTCAAAGAAGAGCGGGGGAATTCTCCCAAGTAACTATCTAACTATCACCACTACCAGCGCCCAGCGCCCGCTGTGAGTCCCTATCGCACCGCCAGCTCCAGCCACTTCCCCGCTAGTCCCCCTCGCTGACTCCTGCCCCCCTCCCCTGTGATACTCCCCTCTCCCCGTGGCTCTTCCCTGTCTTTTCTCTGAGCTCTCTCCACCACTCCCCACACCGCCCAGACACCCCTCCTACCCCCCCCCCCCACAACCCTCCCTCTAACTCCCCCTGCCCACACGCCCATCCCCCCCACCAACACACCCACCTCCCCCCCACAACCCCCCTGCTCACACACCCCTCCAGCACCCCAAAACCCTCCCTGGCACACACCCCTGCTCCCCCACAACCCCCATCGCCCACACACCACCCTCCCCCCCCCCCCACAAACCCACTGTCCACAATCCCATGCCAACACACACCATCCCCTACACACACCCCCTCACACATCCCCCTCCCCTCTCCCACACACCCCCCCACCCACACCCCTCCCCGCCCACACACACCCTCCCCGCCCACACACACCCGTCCCCTCCCACACACACCCCCATCCCTCCCACACACTCCCCCTCCCCCCCACACCCCCGTGCCAATGCACCCCCCTCCCCTAAACACACCCCCTCCCCCTCCCACATCCCTCCTCCACCCCTCCCACACCCTCCCACCCACATAAGCACCCCTCCCCTCCCAACCCACACCCCCATTGTTGCATTGGGGAATGGGTTGCATTGGGGGACCAGGCCTTCCGTATGACTGGGACCCAACCGGTCCCAAGTAGTCTAGTCTAAACTAAATTAAACCTGGGTCATTGGAACTGTGAGGCAGGAACACTACCACCTGTACAACTGTGTTGCTTGAAACAGGTTGGAAAAAGGTGTTAAGGCCAAGAGCAGATCACCCTGAATATTATTGAATGGTTGGATGACACGCAAAAGGTCACAGATCTCTATTGCACTTGTTTTGTTATGCTCTTATGACAGGCAAATAAAGATGCACAGATTAATAATACCAGGATTTACAACCGGATAGACAATGTCTTGCCAAGTATTGCCAAATATCACTTGATGGATTCACATGGAATTTTGCTCAGGGTAAGTGAATGCATGAATATGTAAAGCAATCTCATATTAATTAGTAGGATTATGGGTTGCAGTCAACACTCATTTATTCATGCAGAAAGACTGAGCCTCAACTCTCATGTAGCGCAGAGAGAGTCTTCCAGAATAAATGTTGAACAAAAAAAGCTCCCTGTCATTTTCATCAGAGGGGCTTAAAAGTTATTTTTCTTATTTTTTTACTGCTTCATAGAAGAGCAGGGGAATTCTCCCAAGTGAATAGGCACCTAACTATCACCACTAAAGCACCTTATACTCATCATCGTCATTTTTTGCGTTGTTGGAAGCTTGCTAAGCACACATTTGTTACATTACAACAGTATGCAGAAAGGCACTAGACAAATGCAAGGCTTCCTTGGCACTGTTGGCATTTAGGCCAAACGTTAACAGGGACGGGAGAGTTTAGCTTGGTAAATGGGAATGGCACTTTGATAAGACAAACCAGGACGATACTTATACAGCAAACAATAGGGCGCTGGGTAGTTATAGAGAATGGAAGGACCTAGGACTGCTGGTACATAATTTCATGAAAGTGGAATCAGATAGGCAGGGTGGTGAAGAAGGGCTTGATTGCCTTCATCTGTCACGGTATTGAGTACAAGAAAATACACAAAAATGCTGGAATAACTCAGCGGGTCAGGCAGCATCTCTGGAGAAAAAGGATGGGCGACGTTTTGGGTTGGAACACTTCTTCAGATTGACTACAATAGTTGGGAAGTCAAGAGTTGGATGTACAGCGGCTGTACAAGATGTTGCTAAGGCCATATTTGGAGTAATGTGTACAGTTGTGGCCACCATGCTATAGGAAGGATGTCATTAAACTGAAAAGGGTGCATAAAAGATTTATGAAAATGTTTCGCTGTCTGGAGGGTTTGAGTTATATGAAGAAGCTGGATAGGCTGTAGGTCTTTTTCCTGGGGTGTAGGAGGCTAAGAGGTGATCTTATGGAGGCTTATGAAACGATGAGGGCCATAGATAAGGTGAATAGCCACAGTCATCTCCCCAAGGTTGGGGAGTCAAGAATCAGACGGCATTGGGTTAAGGTGAGAGGGGAAGGATTTAAAAGGGTCCTAAGGGACATTCTTTTCTCAGTGGGTTATGTATACATGGAACAAGCTGACAAAGTGGTAGAGACAAGGACAATTATTATTTTTAAAATACATTTGGATAGGACAATGATTAGGTCAGCATGGACGTGTGGTGCTGAATGGCCTGTTTCTGTGTTGTATAACGCTATGTCCCTGAGACTATATTTCTATGATAGAGCCATCAAGGTTTTTTGGTGGTGGGACCATAAGAATAGGTGGAAGTCATTCTACTCCTCAAATCCGTTTTGGAAACTGGCAAGGGATTATTTTTAAAGTGTTAAAGGGCACAGATTGTTTTGCGACGAAAAGGTCTTACTTGTGGAGAGGAGTGGAAAATACATCTAACCAGGAGCATTGGCCGCCCAGAACTGGGTGGTAATGCCACAAAGAATTTCTTTAACATAATCTCATGGGAAGTGGACATTACTGTCAAAGCCACCATTTAAACACCGTCCTAAAATGAGGTTGGTGATAAACTGTTGTGACATTTGGCACAACTGAACGGTTGGTGGGTCAGATTTATCATGGAGTGTCATAGAGTTACATGGTGTGGAAAAAAGTCCTTCAGCCTGACTTGCATGGCGACCATATTATCTACATAAGCTGATTCCATTTGCCTGCCATAAAATGAATTACAAGTCAGTCTAATGAATCAGAAGAAGGGCCTTTCAGGCCATCTTGTCCATGCCAGTTCCCAGGGGAGCGACATCATTAATCCCTTTCACCCTGTCTTTATTTCCCTGCAGCCTACAATTTATAGAGTTGTAAAGTTGCACAGCATTGAAACAACCCCTTCACCCCAACAAGCCAACATTCCTAACTCATTCCATTTCTTCCTCTCGCATCTCAATCAACGCTCAATCAATCTTGATAGACTCTCTTGCCTCTCTGCTGCACTGGCAGTAATTTACAGCAGTCAATTGATCCACCAATTCCCTCATCTCTGAGACATGGAAGGAAAACGGAGTGCCCTGGGGAAACCAATGTGGTCACAGGAAGATCGTGCAAAACTCCACATAGACAGCTTTGCAGGTCCTGATAGGAATGACGTCACCCATTCCTTCCCTCCAGAGATGCTGCCTGTCCCGCTGAGTTACTCCAGCATTTTATGTCTATCTTCAGTTTAAACTCACATCTGCAGTTCCTTTCTACATATACAGTGGCTTGCAAAAGTATTCATACCCCTTGAACTTCAGCACATTTTGTCACATTACAACCACAAACGTAAATATATTTTATTGAGATTTTATGTGATAGACCAACACAAAGTGGTGCATAATTGTGAAGTGGAAGGAAAATGATACATGGTTTTCAAATTTTATTACAAATAAAAAACTGAAAAGTGTGGCGTGCAAAAGTATTCAGCCCCCCTGAATCAATACTTTGTACAACCACCTTTCGCTGCAATTACAGCTGTTAGTCTTTTGGGGTATGTCTCTACCAGCTTTGCACATCTAAAGACTGAAATTTTTGCCCATTCTTCTTTGCAAAATAGCTCAAGCTCAGTCAGATTGGATGGAGAGCATCTGTGAACAGCAATTTTCAAGTCTTGCCAGAGATTCTCAATTGGATTTAGGTCTGGACCTAGACTGGGCCATTCTAACACATGAATATGCTTTGATCTAAACCATTCCATTGTAGCTCTGGCTGTATGTTTAGGGTCATTGTCCTGCTGGAAGGTGAACCTCTGCCTCAGTCTTAAGTCTTTTGCAGACTCTAACAGGTTTTCTTCCAAGATTGCCCTGTATGTGGCTCCATCCATTTTCCCATCAACTCTGACCAGTTTCCCTGTCCCTGCTGAAGAAAAGCATCCCCACAGCATGATGCTGCCACCACCATGTTTCACAGTGGGGATGGTGTGTTCAGGGTGATGTGCAGTGTTAGTTTTCCGACACACATAGCATTTTGCATTTAGGCTAATAACTTCAATTTTGGTCTCATCAGACCAGAACATCTTCCTCCACATGTTTGCTGTGTCCCCCAAATGGCTTGTGGCAAATTGCAAACGGGACTTCACAGAACAGCTATATTTATACTGAGATTAGATTACACACAAGCGGACTCTATTTACTAATTAGGTGACTTCTGAAGGCAATTGGATGCACTGGATTTTATTTAGGGGTATCAGAGTAAAAGGGGCTGAATACTTTTGCACACCACACTTTTCCGTTTTTTATTTGTAATAAAATTTGAAAACCATGTATCATTTTCCTTCCACTTCACAATTATGCACCACTTTGTGTTGGTCTATCACATAAAATCTCAATAAAATACATTTACGTTTGTGGTTGTAACGTGACAAAATGTGGAAAAGTTCAAGGGGTATGAATACTTTTGCAAGCCACTGTAAGTCTTTTCTGGTTTGGGTCTGGCCAGATCAGCTTGATCTGGAACATTAACTCTGCATTTCTCTCTCCATTGATGCTGTTTGATCTGCTGAGCACTTTCAGTGTTTCATGTTTTACTAGACTAGGTGGGATCCGTTGGGTCCCAGCTTCACATGGGAGGGCTGATGCCCCAACGCAATACTCCACCTCTCCATCAATTCCAATATACACACACACTCACACTCACATAGACGCACGCACACACGCACACACGCACACACGCACACACACTCATCCTCCCACATACACTCACACATTCACACACACACACATACTCACACACATTCACACACACTCACACACACGCACACGCACACATTCGCTCGGACACCCACATACATTCACACACACATACACTCACACACACACTCACATACATACTCACACACATCCACACTCACATTCACACTCACACACTGACTCACACACCATATAAATGACAGTAAACTTTCTTGAATCTACTCACACGGCTGAGCGCGGCTTCTCCACTGTAGGGCTGCCACAATCAGCATGACCTCTGCACTCACCGAAAATTACGTAATCAGCGCGACCTGTCCACTAAGTGGAAGTCACGAAATGAGCGGGACCTTCGGACTAAACACAGTCGGGCCCAATAAATCATTTATTCCTTCCAAACATAGTCGGACCTAATAAAGCATTTATTCCTTTCAAACACAGTCGGACCTAATAAAGCATTGCAGTTTCAAGCACAGGCAGGGCAGCAGGCCAAACAACTCATGGCGTCATTTAATTTCATTCCCAATTAAGCATTGCACTTTCAAGTACAGGCAGGGCAGCAGGCCAAACAACTCATCACATTGTCATTAAGGGCTAACAAATCATTTATTGCAAGAACATTGCAGATTCACAGTTCAGTTGATTCACAGCTTACAATGACAATCGTGGCCTCTCCCTCGCGATCTTGCAGAGTGACTGACTCATGTCCAGGCATCTGGAGTTTTATAGTCCTGCCCCCCCCCCCCCCAAAAGAGGTGTTACCTTCATCGCAATGATTGACAGGAGGGAGGACCAATTAGCTTATCTCAAGGCTTTTTAAACACTCATACCTTTTTTAATTTTACAATGATTTATATTCTACTCAAAATGATGAGTCATATTTCCCTATGCCATTCGGCCATCCAGTCGATGCTGGCTCACAGAGCAAACCGACTCTCCAATCATTTTTCATGTAACCTATCCTCCCCCATATTTCTATCATTTTAACCCTTGTCCCAATCCTATGAATTTAACAACCACCTACACACAGGAGCAATTTACATTGACGATTTTACCAACAAACCTGCACATCTGTAAAAAGTGGGAAGAAATCAGGGCAGTTTGGAGAAATCCCATGTGGTCACAGGAAGAACGTGCAAATTCCACACAGACAGCAGCCAAGGTCAGGATTATTTGGCAAAATGCCACAAGGAATAGAAAATAGTGAACTGTTATGAGTGGCACAGTGGCACAGTGCTAGAGCTGCTGCCTTACAGCGCCAGAGACACGGGTTCAATTTTGATCACGGGTGTATCAGTGCGGAGTTTGCACGTTCTCCCTGTGACCCTGTGAGGATTTTGTCCAGGTGTTCTGATTTCCTCCCACATTTCAAAGACGTGCAGGTTTGTAGATTATTTGGCTACAGTAAATTGTCCCAAGTGTGTAGGATAGAACTAGTGTACGGTTGATCATTAGTTGGCACGGTCTTGGTGGGGGGGAATGGGCTGTTTCAACACTGTATATCTATACATAACTAAAAGTCCGATCTTGTGCTCTTCCGGTTTTCGCATTTTCTCTATTTGCGCAAAAGTGGTATGCGATAGCGCTACGATTTTTTGCCAACTGACTCCCCATTCTCTTGTATGCGAGTGCAAAAAGTTCTGTTCAAATCGTTGGTATATTGTAAAAGTTAGCGATGTTTAAAAATCTTAAAAATCACATGTGCACAGATCGATCTCCTCTCCTACCAGTCAACGCCGTGCAGATTGGTCTCTTCTCCTGTAACTCCCCGGGACAGTCCGCCCCTTCCTGCGCCATTGTGTCTTTACTGGAGCCGAGGATGGCAGGTGGAGGTCTCCAACCGGACACAAATTTTGGAGAGACCGGAAACGGAGCTGCGCAGAGTAGTAGATGTTGCCGATGTCGCCAAAAGGATAGCGTAAACTCTGATCCCGGCGGTGGAGAACGACCAGTGACGAGCACCCGCTGTGAGTCCCTATCGCACTGCCAGCTCCAGCCCCTTCCCCTCTGGTTCCCCTCGCTGGCTCCTGCCCCCTCCCCTGTGATAACCCCCTCTCCCCTGCGGCTCTTCCCCGTCTTTTCTCTGAGCTCTCTCCCCCCTTCCCCCGCCCAGACACCCTCTCCCCCCCAGCCCCCTCAACCCTCCCCCTAACTCCCCCCGGCCACACGCCCATTCCCCCCATAACCCGCCCGCCGACATACCAACCTCCCCCCACAACCCCCCTGCCCACACACCCCTCCAGCACCCACAACCCTCCCTGCCCACACACCCCTACTCCCCCACAACCCCTATCACCCACACACCGCCCTCCCCCCACACCCCCACTGTCCACAACCCCCTGCCAACACACACCAACCCCTACACCCCCTCAGGCCAAGAGCAGATCACCCTGAATATTATTGAATGGTTGGATGACACGCAAACAGACCTCTGTTGCACCTGTATTGTTATGCTCTTATGACAGGCAAATAAATATGCACAGATTAATAATACCTGTACAAGGATTAACAACCGGATAGACAATGTCTTGCCAAGTATTGCCAAATATCACTTGGTGGATTCATATGGAATTTTGCTCAGGCTAAGTGAATGCATGAATATGTAAAGCAATCTTGCATTAATTAGCAGGATAGGGGTTGCAGTCACCACTCATTTATTCATGCAGAAAGACTGAGCCTCAACTCTCATGTAGTGCAGAGAGAGTCTTCCAGAATAAATGTTGAACAAAAAAGCTCCCTGTCATTTTCATCAGAGGGGCTTAAAAGTTATTTTTCTTATTTTTTTACTGCTTCATAGAAGAGCAGGGGAATTCTCCCAAGTGAATAGGCACCTAACTATCACCACTAAAGCACCTTATACTCATCATCGTCATTTTTTGCGTTGTTGGAAGCTTGCTAAGCACACATTTGTTACATTACAACAGTATGCAGAAAGGCACTAGACAAATGCAAGGCTTCCTTGGCACTGTTGGCATTTAGGCCAAACGTTAACAGGGACGGGAGAGTTTAGCTTGGTAAATGGAAATGGCACTTTGATAAGACAAACCAGGGCGATACTTATACAGCAAACAATAGGGCGCTGGGTAGTTATAGAGAATGGAAGGACCTAGGACTGCTGGTACATAATTTCATGAAAGTGGAATCAGATAGGCAGGGTGGTGAAGAAGGGCTTGATTGCCTTCATCTGTCATGGTATTGAGTACAAGAAAATACACAAAAATGCTGGAATAGCTCAGCAGGTCAGGCAGCATCTCTGGAGAAAAAGGATGGGTGACGTTTTGGGTTGGAACACTTCTTCAGATTGACTACAATAGTTGGGAAGTCAAGAGTTGGATGTACAGCAGCTGTACAAGATGTTGGTAAGGCCATATTTGGAT
The DNA here is from genome assembly GCA_035221665.1 of Okamejei kenojei. NCBI lineage: Eukaryota > Metazoa > Chordata > Chondrichthyes > Rajiformes > Rajidae > Okamejei > Okamejei kenojei. The sequence continues at coordinate 27,953,788 of CM069138.1, forward strand.
TTTACTTCGGAGTCACGTGAGTCCCCACGCATGCGCGTCTCTCAGATACCCAGGAGGACGCAATGGCATTAATGTGCAATGCACATTTTGAAATTAATTGTACAAGAGAAAATGCCATCCGTCCTGCCATTAACCCTAAATTGGCTGGGCTGTGTAAACCGGAGACTGTTCAACCCCCAAACCTCCTTTTCGGAGAAAACCTGACCAAACAGGTGAAAGAATTGGGTGAAGAGTCTAAGACTGTTGGTCTTATGAAGGTGCCTCTGAAGGGGTCGTCTTTCCGCAGACTGTACCCCTACCCTCATGTGCATGCCAAACGGTTTGCTGGCTATGGCGGATGTGGTATGGAGCATACTACACAGAGGCCTTTTTTAGGGCAGGGCCTGAGCCGGGCCATGTTCAAGATGCGGCGCCCTCCAGCAGTCCTACCCTCCAGACCTTGGGGGCTGAAGCAACGACGTTACCGCCGGTAAGTCCCAAGGTAGGTGCGACTGCAATAGATACATTACAAGTTGGGGGGAGATTGCAATTTTTCTTACATGAATGGCAGTGGATAACATCTAACCCATTTATACTGCATAGTATTCAAGGTTTTCAAATTGAGTTCATTTCCGACTTGCCTCCACCTACTCAGCACACACCTGACCGTACTTTTGTGTTTTCACAACAGGAGTGTATTAGTGCACAGAAAGAGCTAGACTCTTTGTTCAAAAAAGGTGTAATTGAAAGGGCAAGGCGTGAGTCTTATCAGTTTGTGTCCAATATCTTTACGAGGCCAAAAAAGGATGGAGGATGTAGAATGATCCTAGATTTGACAGAGCTTAACACTTTTGTGCAGTATAAACATTTCAAAATGGAAACTTATGTCACAGCTAAACAACTGCTTTCCAGGAGATGGTATATGGCAAGCATTGACCTCAAAGATGCTTACTATTCAGCAGCCATTCATGAGCAGCACAGAAAGTTTTTGAAGTTTAACTGGATGGATCATTTCTGGCAGTTTAAAGCTTTGCCTAACGGATTAACTTTGGCTCACAGACTATTCTCAAAATTGCTCAAACCAGTCCTGGGGTCACAGAGCACAAAATCATATTGCCATGGCATATATTTGGACGACATTTTAGTCATTGGGAGGACTTTTGAATTAGCTGAATTATCTGTGGCAGCTACAAAACTCGTTTTCGAAAATATAGGATTCATTATCCATCCAGTTAAGTCTAAATTGGTGCCATCTAAGATAATTGACTATTTGGGGTTCACCATTAACTCAGTACACATGTCAGTGACTCTGCCTCAGGGCAAGCAATTAGAGTTAATTGAAGCCTGCAGGAAACTCATTGTTGATAATCACCCTTCTATTAGACATGTGACTCGTGTAATTGGAAAATTAATGGCAGCATTCCCAGCTGCTCGATTCGGGCGTTTGTACTACCAAAATCGACTGCGTGCAAAGGAACAGGCACTTAAACTTCAGATAGGTCATTTCGATAGACCCATGCAGCTACCAGCTGACGCTCTAACTGAGTTACAATGGTGGATAGCCAATAATCAGTGCTGCTCTGGTAGAATTCTAGTCAATACACCATCAATTATCCTGCAGACTGATGACAGTGCACTAGGTTGAGGTGTTACTGATACCGTCTCAAGCTGCGGTGGCAGATGGGATCTGCGGGAAGCATCCATGCTTCAATCACACGGCGTTAACTATTTAGAGTTGTTGGGTGCACTCTATGGGTTAAAGGCTTTTTGTACCAACAGGCATTATGTGCATGTCAAACTTCAGATTGGCATTACTACCGCGGTAGTGTACATTAATCACATGGGTGGCAGTAAGTCTGTATCCTGTGATAGGTTGTCCAATTTTCTCTGGCACTAGTGTATTGCAAGAAACATCTGGGTTTCAGCTATCTATTTACCAGGAAGGTATAACACAGTGGCAGACACCAGATCACAGGAGTTCAATGATAACAAGGAATGGATGTTAATTCACGAAGTGTTCCATGATATTGTCCTTCGTTATGGTGTACCGGATATTGATCTGTTTGCTTCCCGGCTCAATCATCAGTTACCAATTTATGTGTCATGGGAACCAGACCCAGGGGCAGTAGCGATGGATTCATTCTCGCTACATTGGGGTGGTAAATTTGTGTATGCATTTCCCCCATTCTGCCTCATTACTCGATGTGTGGCAAAAATCCAGCAAGATTCTGCCACTGGTATTCAGGTAGTGCCAGACTGGCCTACTCAGCATTGGTTCCCTCTGGTGCTAGCTTTAATCACACAAACCTTTATGGCAGTGCCCAAGAGCAGAAATCTGCTGGTACACTCAGTGACAGGGGAAAGCCACCCTCTTCATGACCGTATATATTTGTTGGTTTGCAGATTCTGAGGAAACTGTTCCTGAGGCTCGGTCTTTCAGAGCGTACCGTTGATGTCATCACTGCAGCCTGGGGAAAGAGCACTCAGAAACAGTACATCTCTCACATAACAAAATGGGAGATGTACTGTTCCCGCACTCACATTTCATACCACACAGCTACAATCACTGATGTTTTGGAGTTTCTATCGTCACTCTATCACGATAGCAAACTGAGTTATAGTGCCCGCAGTGCTTTGTCCAATTATTTATAGCTGGGGTCAACACATCACATGGAAGGGTCCCACCCTTTAATAACTAAATTTATGAAAGGCGTCTTTAATTCCACTCCACCTAGACCCAGGTACACTCATATATGGGATGTCAGCGTGGTCCTCACGCTGCTCCATCAGTGGGCGCCAGTTTCATCTCTGTCCCTACACCATCTGACATTGAAAGTAGTTATGCTCATGGCCCTGGCCTCAGCACAACAAGTCCAAATGCTACATAAACTCAGACTGGACAGTATGAGTTCGTCCAGCAATAATGTCACCTTTTTCATTCGGGATCTCGTCAAACAGAGCAGGCCAGGGGTACTAGGGCTCAAGTTGAGTTTCATGGCATATCCCCCAGATCCACGAGTGTGTGTCGTATCGTCGACAACCAATTACATTAAGGTAACTAGGAGCTTGAGAGGCTCGAAACTCTCCTTTTTTGTCAGCTACACCAAACCTCACAAACTGGTTACGGTGCAGACCATCTCTAGACGGATCAAACAGGTTCTGGCATGTGCAGGAGTAGACACTGACATTTTTAAACCTCATTCCACCAGGGCTGCATCAACGTCAGCAGCAAGGGACATGGACGTACCTCTTGACCAAATTCTGGCGGCTGCGGGATGGTCGAATGAGAGGACATACCAGAGGTTTTATAATAAGCCTGTCGCCAGATCCGTTGGTTTTGCTGACTGTTTTAAGTTCTGTTTCACAGTTTCCCCCTGGGTGAGAGGGGTCACTGTTTGTTTTTCTTTTCTGTTATTAAACCATTACTATTGATAAAACATGTCATGTTTGAATGCATAAATTTTTCTCACTCGTCCTTGTCATTTGATGCAGCTGTGACGCGTGGACTCATTCCTCGGCATGAAATCACAGACCTTCAAAGTCTTCACGTAGTCACTCACGTGACTCCGAAGTAAAATAGTTAAGGTTAAACGAGAACTTACCAGTTTGAATTTTTTCATGAGGTGTTACGATGAGGGATTACGTGCCCTCTGCTCCCTACCCCCGTAACTTAACGATCATGTGCAGATCGCTATTAATGACTATGCTATAGTTGGGATCACGGAGACATGGCTCCACGGGGACCAAGGCTGGGAGCTGAACATCCAGGGATATTCAATATTCAGGATGGATAGACAGAAAGGAAAGGGAGGTGGGGTAGCGTTGCTGGTGAGAGAGGAGATTAATGCAATAGAAAGGAAGGACATTAGCTTGGAGGATGTGGAATCGATATGGGTAGAGCTGCGAAACTCTAAGGGGCAGAAAACGCTAGTGGGAGTTGCGTACAGGCCACCTAACAGTAGTAGTGGAGTTGGGGATGGCATCAAACAGGAAATTAGAAATGCGTGCAACGAGGGTAAAACAGTTATAATGGGTGACTTCAATCTACATATAGATTGGGTGAATCAAATGGGCAGGGGCGCTGAGGAAGAGGATTTCTTGGAATGTATGCGGGATAGTTTTCTAAACCAACATGTAGAGGAACCAACGAGAGAGCAGGCTATTCTAGACTGGGTATGGAGTAATGAGGAAGGGTTAGTTAGCAGTCTTGTTGTGTGTGGCCCCTTGGGCAAGAGAGACCATAATATGGTTGAGTTCTTCATTAGGATGGGGAGTGACATAATTAAGTCAGAAACAAGGGTTCTGAATTTAACCAAAGGTAACTTTGAAGGTATGAGACGTGAATTGGCAAGTGATTCTTAAAGGGCTGACAGTGGATGTGCAATGGAAGGTATTTAAAGACTGCATGGATGAACTACAACAATTGTTCATCCCAGTTTGGAAAAAGAATAAATCAGGGAAGGTAGTGCATCCATGGATAACAAGGGAAATCAGGGATAATATAAAAACAAAAGATGAAGCATACAAATTAGCCAGAAAAAGCAGCCTACCAGAGGGCTGGGAGAAATTCAGAGTCCAGCAGAGGAGGACAAAGGGCTTAATTAGGAAAGGGAAAATAAATTATGAAAGAAAACTGGCAGGGAACATAAAAACTGACTGTAAATGTTTTTATAGATATGTGAAGAGAAAGAGATTAGTTAAACCAAATGTAGGTCCCTTGCAGTCAGAAACAGGTGAATTGATCATGGGGAACAAGGACACGGCAGACCAATTGAATAACTACTTTGGTTCTGTCTTCACTAAGGAAGACATAAATAATCTGCCGGAAATATCATGTACATCAATGATGTCATGTACATCAATGATCTGGATGATGGGGTGGAAAATTGGATAAGTAAGTATGCAGATGATACTAAGATAGGTGGTGTTGTGGATAATGAAGTAGATTTTCAAAGTCTACAGAGAGATTTGGGCCATTTGGAAAAGTGGGCTGAAAGATGGCAGATGGAGTTTAATGCTGTTAAGTGTGAAGTGCTACATCTTGGCAGGACAAATCAAAATAGGAAGTACATGGTAAATGGTAGGGAATTGAGGAATGCTGTGGAACAGAGGGATCTAGGAATAACTGTGCATAGTTCCCTGAAGGTGGAATCGCATGTAGATAGGGTGGTAAAGAAAGCCTTTGGTGTGCTGGCCTTTATAAATCAGAACATTGAATATAGGAGTAGGGAAGTAATGTTAAAATTGTACAAGGCATTGGTAAGACCAATTCTGGAGTATGGTGTACAATTTTGGTCGCCTAGTTATAGGAAGGATGTCAACAAAATAGAGAGAGTACAGAGGAGATTTACTAGAATGTTGCCAGGGTTCCAGCAACTATGTTACAGAGAAAGGTTGAACAAGTTAGGTCTTTATTCTTTGGAGCGCAGAAGGTTAAGGGGGGACTTGATTGAGGTCTTTAAAATGATGAAAGGGATAGACAGAGTTGACGTGGATACGTTTCTCCCATTGAGGGCAGGGAAGATTCAAACAAGAGGGCATGACATGAGAATTAAAGGACAGAAGTTTCGGGGTAACGTGAGGGGGAACTTCTTTACTCAGAGGGTGGTGGCTGTGTGGAATGAGCTTCCAGCAGAAGTGGTGGAGGCAGGATCGATTTTAACATTTAAGAGTAAAGTGGATAGGTATATGGACGTGAAGGGAATGGAGGGGTATGGTCTGAGTGCAGGTAGATGGGACTAGGGGAAAACAAATGGTCGGCACGGACTGGAAGGGCCGATAGGGCCTGTTTCCGTGCTGTAATTGTTATATGGTTATATGGTTAAATAGCAGGGGACCGGGGGTCAAATAAGGTGGAGGAACTGAGTGAAATCAAGGTTAGCCAGGAAGTGGTGTTGGGTATATTGAATAGATTAAAGGACGATAAATCCCTAGAGCCAGATAGTCTGCATCCCAGAGTACTCAAGGAAGTAGCCACAGAAATAGTGGATGCATTAGTGATAATTTTTCAAAACTCCTTAGATTCTGGAGTAGTTCCTGAGGATTGGAGGGTAGCTAATGTAACCCCACTTTTAAAAAAAGGAGGGAGAGAGAAAACGGAGAATTACAGACCAGTTAGTCTATCAACTGTAGTGGGGAAACTGCTAGAGTCAGTTATTAAAGATGGGATAGCAGTACATTTGGAAAGTGGTGAAATCATTAGACAAAGTCAGCATGGATTTACGAAAGGTAAATCATGTCTGACGAATCTTATAGAATTTTTCGAGGATGTAACTAGCAGAGTAGATAAGGGAGAACCAGTGGATGTGTTATATCTAGACTTTCAGAAGGCTTTCGACAAGGTCCCACGTAAGAGATTAGTATACAAATTTAAAGCACACGGTATTGAGGGTTCAGTATTGATGTGGATAGAGAACTGGCTGGCAGACAGGAAGCAAAGGGTAGGAGTAAACGGGTCCTTTTCAAAATGGCAGGCAGTGACTAGTGGGGTACCGCAAGGCTCAGTGCTGGGACCCCAGCAAATTAAAATATATATTAATGATTTGGACGAGGGAATTAAATGCAACATCTCCAAGTTTGCGGATGACACTAAGCTGTGGGGTAGTGTTAGGTGTGAGGAGGATGCTAGGAGGCTGCAAGGTGACTTGGATAGGCTGGGTGAGTGGGCAAATGCATGGCAGATGCGGTATAATGGTGATAAATGTGAGGTTATCCACTTTGGTGGCAAAAACAGGAGGGTAGTCTATTACCTGAATGGTGGCAAATTAGGAAAAGGGAGATGCAACGAGACCTGGGTGTCATGGTACACCAATCATTGAAAGTAGGCATACAGGTGCAGCAGGCAGTGAAGAAAGAAAATGGAACGTTAGCATTCATTGTGAAAGGATTCGTGTATAGGAGCAGGGAGGTTCTACTGCAGTTGTACAGGGCTTTGGTGAGACCACACTTGGAGTATTGTGTACAGTTTTGGTCTCCAAATCTGAGAAAAGACATTCTTGCCATAGAGGGGGTACAGAGAAGGTTCACCAGACTGATTCCTGGGATGTCAGGACTTTCATATGAGGAAAGACTGGATAGACTTGGCTTGTACTCGCTAGAATTTAGAAGACTGAGGGGGGATCTTATAGAAACTTACAAAATTCTTAAGGAGTTGGATAGGCTAGACGCAGGAAGATTGTTCCCGATGTTGGCGAGGTCCAGAACAAGGGGTCACAGTCTAAGGATAAGGGGGAATTTCTTTAGGACCGAGATGAGGAAAACATTTTTCACACAGAGAGTGGTGAGTCTCTGGAATTCTGTGCCGCAGAAGGTAGTTGAGGCCAGTTCATTGGCTATATTTAAGAGGGAGTTAGATGTGGCCCTTGTGGCTAAAGGGATCAGGGGGTATGGAGAGAAGGCAGGTACAGGATACTGAGTTGGATGATCAGCCATGATCACACTGAATGGCGGTGTAGGCTCGCAGGGCCGAATGGCCTACTCCTGCCGCTATTTTCTATGTTTTTATGTTTCTATCTGGTAGTTCTAGTCATCTATAAACTTACTATGTTAGTTCAACAACTGTTATCTGTGACTTCACACCATTGTTTTGAAGATTGAAGCGCATGCGTGGGGACGGCCTTCTTCACGTAATCCCTCGTCGTAACTCCTCATAAAATAACGATCAAACTTCAAACTGGTAAGTTCTCATTTAATCTTACTAGTAATGTGTACAGTTGTCAAGAGGGTTTGAGCTATATGAAGAAGCTGGATAGGCTGTGTGTCTTTTCCCTGGGGTGCAGGAGGCTAAGGGGTGATCCTATAGAGGTTTATGAAATGATGAGGGCCATAGATAAGGTGAATAGCCACAGTCATCTCCCCAAGGTTGGGGAGTCAAGAATCAGACGGCATTGGGTTAAGGTGAGAGGGGAAGGATTTAAAAGGAACCTAAGGGGCAACCTTTTCTCAGTGGGTCACATATACACGGAACAAACTGACAGAGTAAGTGGTAGAGACAGGGAAAATTATTATTTTTAAAATACATTTGGACAGGACAATGGACGTGTGCATGGTGAAGGGCCTGTTTCTGTGTTGTATAACTCTATGACTGAGACTATATTTCTATGATAGAGCCATCAAGGTTTTTTGGTGGTGGGACCATAAGAATAGGTGGAAGCCATTCTACTCCTCAAATCCGTTTTGGAAACTGGCAAGGGATTATTTTAAAAGTGTTAAAGGGCACAGGTTGTTTTGCGACGAAAAGGTCTCACTTGTGGAGTGGAGTGGAAAATACATCTACAGTGGCTTGCAAAAGTATTCATACCCCTTGAACTTTTCCACATTTTGTCATGTTACAACCACAAACGTAAATGTATTTTATTGAGATTTTATGTGATAGACCAACACAAAGTGGCGCATAATTGTGAAGTGGAAGGAAAATGATACATGGTTTTCAAATTTTATTACAAATAAAAAACTGAAAAGTGTGGTGTGCAAAAGTATTCAGCCCCCTTTACTCTGATACCCCTAAATAGAATCCAGTGCAACCAATTGCCTTTAGAAGTCACCTAATTAGTAAATAGAGTCCATGTGTGTAATCTAATCTCAGTATAAATACAGCTGTTCTGTGAAGGCCTCAGAGGTTTGTTAGAGAACATTAGTGAACAAACAGCATCAAGAAGCCCAAGGAACACACCAGACAGGTCAGGGATAAAGGTGTGGAGAAGTTTAAAGCAGGGTTAGGTTATAAAAAAATATCCCAAACTTTGAACATCTCACGGAGCACTGTTCAATCCATCATCCAAAAATAGAAAGAGTATGGCACAACTGCAAACCTACCAAGACATGGCCGTCCACCTAAACTGACAGGCCGGGCATGGAGAGCATTGATCAGAGAAGCAGCCAAGAGGCCCATGGTCACTCTGGAGGAGCTGCAGAGATCCACAGCTCAGGTGGGAGAATCTGTCCACAGGGCAACTATTAGTAGTGCACTCCACAAATCGAGCCTTTATGGAAGAGTGGCAAGAAGAAAGCCATTGTTGAAACAAAGCCATAAGAAGTCCCGTTTGCATTTTGCCACAAGCCATGTGGGGGGACACAAACATGTGGAGGAAGGTGCTCTGGTCTGATGAGACCAAAATTGAAGTTTTTGGCATAAATGCAAAACGCTATGTGTGGCGGAAAACTAACACTGCACATCACCCTGAACACACCATCCCCACTGTGAAACATGGTGGTGGCAACATCATGCTGTGGGGATGCTTTTCTTCAGCAGGGACAGGGAAGCTGGTCAGAGTTGATGGGAAGATTGATGGAGCCAAATACAGGGCAATCTTGGAAAAAACCTGTTAGAGTCTGCAAAAGACTTCAGACTGGGGCGGAGGTTCATCACAGCCAGAGCTACAATGGAATCGTTTAGATCAAAGCATATTTATGTGTTAGAATGGCCTCAGACCTAAATCCAATTGAGAATCACTGGCAAGACTTGAAAATTGCTGTTCACAGACGCTCTCCATCCAATCTGACTGAGTTTGAGCTATTTTGCAAAGAAGAATGGGCAAAATTTCAGTCTGTAGATGTGCATAGCTGGTAGAGACATACCACAAAAGACTTGCAGCTGTAATTGCAGCGGAAGGTGGTTCTACAAAGTATTGACTCAGGGGGGCTGAATACTTTTGCACGCCACACTTTTCAGTTTTTTTATTTGTAATAAAATTTGGAAACCATGTATCATTTTCCTTCCACTTCACAATTATGCACCACTTTGTGTTGGTCAATCACATAAAATCCCAATAAAATACATTTACGTTTGGGATTGTAACGTGACAATATGTGGAAAAGTTCAAGGGGTATGAATACTTTTGCAAGCCACTGTAAGTAGGAGCATTGGCAGCCCAGAAGTGGGTGGTCATGCCACAAGGAATTTCTTGAACATAATCTCATGGGAAGTGGACATTACTGTCAAAGCCACCATTTAAACACCGTCCTAAAATGAGGTTGGTGATAAACTGTTGTGATATGTGGGTTAAAGGACATTTGGCACAACTGAACAGTTGGTGGGTCAGATTTATCATGGAGTGTCATAGAGTTACATGGCGTGGAAAAAAGTCCTTCAGCCTGACTTGCATGGCGACCATATTATTTATATAGCTAATTCCATTTGCCTGCCATATAATGAATTAAATGTCAGTCTAATGAATCAGAAGAAGGGCCTTTCAGGCCATCTTATCCCCCATGCCAGTTCCCAGGGGAGCGACATCATTAATCCCTTTCACCCTGTCTTTATTTCCCTGCAGCCTACAATTTATAGTTGTAAAGTTGCACAGCATTGAAACAACCCCTTCACCCCACCAAGCCAACATCCAAAACTCCTTCCATTTCTTCCTCTCGCATCTCAATCAACGCTCCCCGCCTCATAGACTCTCTTGCCTCTCTGCTGCACTGGCAGTAATTTACAGCAGGCAATTGATCCACCAATTCCCTCATCTCTGAGACATGGACGGAAAACGGAGTGCCCTGGGGAAACCAATGTGGTCACAGGAAGATCGTGCAAAACTCCACATAGACAGCTTTGTAGGTCCTGATTGGACCTGTGCCACTAGAATTGTGAGGCAGCAGCATAACTACAGACCTGTGAGAAGACTTTCCTGGAGATAGAAACAAAAAGCTGGAGTAACTCAGTGCGACAGGCAGCATCCCTGGAGAGAAGAAATGGGTGACGTCACCCATACCTTCCCTCCAGAGATGCTGCCTGTTCCGCTGAGTTACTCCAATATTTTATGTCTATCTTCAGTTTAAAACAGCATCTGCAGTTCCTTTCTACATAGAAGTCTTTCCTGGATTGGGTTTGGCCAGATCAACTTGATCTGGAACATTAACTCTGCATTTCTCTCTCCATTGATGCTATTTGACCTGCTGAGCACTTTCTGTGTCTCATGTTTTACTAGACTAGTGTATGTGTGTGAGAGTATGTGTGTGTGAGTTTGTGTGTGTGTGAGTTGGGTCCCAGCTTCACACAAGATGGCTGGTCCCTCAACTCAATATTCCACACACACACACACAGACTCATTCACACTCACACAGAGTCACACACACACCCTCCCACATACACTCACATTCACACACACACACTCACACACACATACTCTCACACACATACACACACTCACACACACACATACTCTCACACACATTCACACTCACACACACACACACTCACTCACACACACACAAATGCACTCACACTCACACACATACACTCACACACACATATGCTCGCACACCCACATACATTAACACACACATACACACTCACACATACACTCACACTCACACACACTGACTCACACACCATATATATGACAGTAAAAGTTCTTGAATCTACTCACACTGCTGAAAGTGGCCTCTCCACTGTAGGGCTTCCGCAGTCAGTGGCACTTCCGCAATCAGCATGACCTCTACACTCACCGGAAGTCACGAAATGTGCGGGACTTTTGGACTAAACACAGTCGGACCTAATAAAGCATTTATTCCTTGCAAACACAGTCAGACCTAATAAACCATTGCAGTTTCAAGCACAAGCAGGGCAGCAGGCCAAACAACTGATGGCATTGTCATTTCATTTCCAATTAAGCATTGCATTTTCAAGTACAGGCAGGGCAGCAGGCCAGAAAACTCATGGCATTGTCATTAAGGGCTAACAAATCATTTATTGCAAATACATTGCAAACTCACATTTCAGTTGATTCACAGCTTAGAATAACAGTCGTGGTCTCTCCCTCGCGATCTTGCAGAGTGACTGACTCACGTCCAGGCATCTGGGTTTTATAGTCCTGCCCCCCCCCCCCAGAAGAGGCGTTATCTTCATCGCAGTGATTGACAGGCGAGAGGACCAATCAGCTTATCTCAAGGTTTTTAAACACTCATAACTTTTTTATTTTTTATCGATGGGAAAAATCCTCGGGTCTGGCTCAGTGGAGGAGGATTGTGAGTAAGATGGCCAAAAATGACAGTGATACAGGGTAGCATTTTTTCTAAAATCGATACAGTGCAGACATAAAGTGGTCAAGATGAGACTTTTAATTATATAGATTTCTTTATTCTAACTTTATTATAAGAGCTTGATCAATAAAACGATATACGGTAGAATAATTTATATTCTACTCAAAATGATGAGTCATATTTCCCTATGCCATTCGGCCTATCCAGTGTATGCTAGCTCACAGAGCAAACCGACTCCCCAATCATTTTTCATGTAACCTATCCTCCCCCATATTCCTATCATTTCCCAAACCTCCATCTTATGAATTTAACATCCACCTGCACAGAGGAGCAATTTACATTGACAAATTTACCTACAAACCTGCACATCTGTAAAAAGTGGGAAGAAATCAGGGCAGTTGGGAGAAATCTCATGTGGTCACAGGAAGAACGTGCAAATTCCACACAGACAGCAGCCAAGGTCAGAATTAATTGGCAAAGTGCCACAAGGAATAGAAAATAGTGAACTGTTATGAGCGGCACAGTGGCACAGTGCTAGAGCTGCTGCCTTGCAGCGCCAGAGACACGGGTTCAATTTTGATCACGGGTGTATCAGTGCGGAGTTTGCACGTTCTCCCTGTGACCCTGTGAGGATTTTGTCCAGGTGTTCTGATTTCCTCCCACATTTCAAAGACGTGCAGGTTTGTAGGTTATTTGGCTACAGTAAATTGTCCCAAGTGTGTAGGATAGAACTAGTGTACGGTTGATCATTAGTTGGCACGGTCTTGGTGGGGGGAAGGGGCTGTTTCCAAACTGAATATATACACATAACTAAAACTCCAATCTTGTGCTCTTCCAGTTTGTGCGTTTTTTCTATTTGTGCAAAACTGGTGTGCGATAGCTCTTTGATTTTTCGCCAACTCACTCACCGTTCTTTTGTATGCGAGTGCAAAAAGTTTTGTTCCACTCGGTGGTATATTGTAAAAGTTAGCAAGGTTTAAAAATGTTGAAAACCGCGTGTGCGCAGATCGATCTCATCTCCTACCAGTCAGCGCCGCGTGGATTGGTTTCTTCTCCTGTCACTCCCCGGGACGGTCCGCCCCTTCCTGCGCCATTGCATCTTTACTGCAGCTGAGGATGGCATGTGGAGGTCTCTAACCAGACACAATTTTTGGAGGGACCTGAAGCGGCGCAGCGCAGTCGGAGATGTTGCCGATGTCGCCAAATGGAAAGCAGAGACTCTGCTCCCGGCGGAGGAGAACGACCAGCGACCAGGGCCCGCTGTGAGTCCTTATCGCACTGCTAGCTCCAGCCCCTTCCCCTCTGGTCCCCCCTCGCTGGCTCCTCCCCTGTGATACCCCCCTCTGCCCCCTCTTCCCCCTCTCCCCCCTGCTCTTCCCCGTCTTTTCTCCGAGCTCTCTCCCACCCGCCCAGACACCCCTCTCCCCCCCCAGCCCCCACAACCCTCCCCCAACCCCCCCGCCCACACGCCCATCCCCCCACAACTCCCCCGCCAATACACCCGCCTCCCCCCCCACAACCCCCCTGCCCACACACCCCTCCAGCACCCCACATCTCTCCCCGCCCCCACACCCCTGCTCCCCCACAACCCCCATTGCCCCCACAACCCCCACTGTCCACAACCCCCTGCCAACACACACCATCCCCCACACGCACCCCCTCATACATCCCCCTTCCCGCCCACACACACCCCTCCCCACCCACACACACCCCCAACCCTCCCACACACTCCCCCTCCCCCCACACCCCTGTGCCAACACACGCCCTCCCCCTCCCACATCCCTCCTCCACCCCTCCCTCCCATATCCCTTCCACCCACACCCCTCCCACCCACACACGCACCCCTCCCACCCACACACACACCCCTCCCCTCCCAACCCACACCCATAGTTGCGTTGGGTAATGGGTTGCATTGGGGGATCAGGCCTCTCATGTCACTGGGACCTAAAGGGTCCCACTTAGTCTAGTCTAAACTAAATTAAACCTGGGTCACTGGAACTGTGAGGCAGGAACATTACCACCTGTACAACTGTGTTGCCTATAGATTATATGGTTAGTTACATGGCATATTCTGACATATCATGTTGAATTCACATTAATGTTGAATTCTATAATATGTTGTGTTATTTTTCTTTTCATTAATTTTTCTATGGATGTGCGGGAACATAATTATTTCTTCTATGTAAAGCACTTTGGTTTCAACGCGAGTATACATAACGCGTGCTATATAAATAAAATGTACTTATTTACTTACTTACATCCTACATAAATTGCAGATGCCTTGTTACATTATGGAAGATAGTTCACAAGGGATTTCATTTGCTAATTTAAATAAGCTGTTTAGATTCATCAGTTATATTGATGGCCTCAGAGGAGGATTACAGGGTCAGTCAAGAGTTCAGTTGTTCAAGGTAAAAAAACACTTTAATATACAGCATCTTCAATTACCTCAGTATCAATAGTTTTTTACAGCTAATACAGTAGCGTTGAATTGTCGTCAGCATTCTAATGGAGAAGAGGTAACAGTTAATTTGTACACAGGGAGATCCCACAAAACAATAAATCATTGCAAATAGTCATAAAACACTGGAGTAACAGCGAGTCTCTGGAGAAAATAGGTGACGTTTCTGGACGAGAACCTTTGTTGCAGTTTGATTTGGCAACACTGCTCAAAACTGCAAAAATTGCAGTCAAGGGTGAAGCCCTATCAATCATTGAACCAGACCCCCCCCCCCCCCATCGACCATCCCCACTCACTCTGCCTTGACAAAGCAGCCAACATAATCTAGAACCGCACACACATTGGTCATTCCCTCTTCCCTCCCCCGTTGGGAGAAGATACAAAAGCTTGGAAGCACATACCACCAGATTCAAGAAGAGCTTTCCCTTGCTGTGATCAGATTCTTGAATGTATCTCTCAAATGGTAACAACATATTCCTGATCTCACAAACCACCTCATTGCATTTTTTTCATTTGCACTTTCTCTATAATTCTAACACTATGTTCTGCACTGTGTATTTTTTCTTCTACACTACATGGTATGATTTGTCTGGATATGTGACAATCTCAAACCAATAACAATAGTCAATGGGCCAAGACAATTTATGGGAATAATTATAAAGTTCTTGTGGTCATTTTACTGGAGATTCAGGAATGCAGTGTGATCTCCAAGTTATATAGTGTTACACTGGACAGTTGCACTAGAGTTGAGATACAAGTCACTTGTAAACTAATTGAATGGTGGAGCAGGGTTGGAAACTAATCTCTTCTGCCTGCACATGATCCATATCCCTCCATTCTCTGCATCTTCATGACTTCTCAAAAACATCTTAAATGCCGTTTTCATATCTGCTTCACCACCACTCTTTTGTGGGGTGAAAACGTACACCCTCGTGGAGTCAAGGGATATGGGGAGAAGGCAGGAACGAGGTACTGATTGTGGATGATCAGCCATGATCACATTGAATGGTGGTGCTGGCTCGAGGGGCCGAATGGCCTACTCCTGCGCCTATTGTCTAACTCCTTTAAACTTTACCCTTCTTATCTTAAAGCGATACCCGCAAATATTTACCATTTCTACTCTGGGAAAAAGATTTTGTCACCTGGATATATGCCTCACAGAATTTTAGAAACCTATCAAGCCTCCCTTCAGCCTACGGCGCTCCAGAGTAAACAATCCAAGTTTGTTCAACCTCTCTTTCTAGCTAATACTGTAATCCAGGCAGCATCTGAGTAGCTCCCACCGCAACCTCCCCAAAACCTCCACCTCCTTCCTGTTATGGGACGGTCCGAACTGCACGAAATAAACCAAATGCTGATTAACCAAAGTTTTGCAACATAACCACCTGATTCATACACTCAATGTAATAAATTGACCTTTGGCACATTTTTGTGAGGTGAGTAGAAAATGGAATACCATGGGAAAACCAAGAGGGTCACAGAGGGAACATGCAAACACCACATGCTGAGCACCCAGCACAGGACTGAGGGAACGATCGACCGGAGTTGTGGAAAAGCAACACCAACCACTCTGCCACACATGATAACTCAACAATCCTTTCTTGCATTGATGATTTTGCACCACACACACTTTGTGGCAAGTGTTATATGTATAAGATAGACACAAAATGCTGAAGTAACTCAGCGGGACAGGCAACATCTCTGGAGAGAAGGAATGGGGGGCATTTTGGCTCGAGACTCTGATTAGCACTAATGGAACGCAAGTTGACTATCATTGCAGTTCAACAACAGCGGATGAGAACTGAAACCACAGTAATCGGAGGTCACTGTCCATGTATTTGTGATGTTAGCAGGCAGGTCACAGTAGTTTGCAGGTTTGGCAAGACGGGGATAGTCTAAATGGAAATTTCTGGGCCTGACAGAAATCAGGCTCATCCTTGAAATGTGGCTCATCCTTGGGAACCGAGGCTCAAATCACACGTAAATGTAAGAAGGTAGAGTGTTTCACACTTCTCTGACTGACAGCGACAGTACACATTGAGCACAGAAACTACAGAAAAAAAACCTGTAAGATAATTTCCGTGAATCTATCTGTTACCATTCGGAGGCAACTAACTTCTCAGATTGAGCAAAGTCTTATTGGAATTGCAAGTAGCCGCATTATAAAGGTGGTTGCATCAGAATTGAGTATGACCAGGCCTATAGCTATCTGCACTATCTTCTGGGATTCTTGCTCGTGACCAGCAATTATGTCAGTCCATTGAGTGGCCTAGAATTCCAGCATCATCCGTATTCACCTCAGGATACCTATGTTCGATGCGACCAACAATCTACACCATCCTCTCTAATAGATTTACATCGCCCAGGTATCCATCCTTCTTCATGTATATAATCCGAACTCTTCTTTAATAGCAATTCACATCTAATGGACTCCATTTATCACATGCAGGAAGTATGACAGCCTATTTAGAGTCATAGAGCTAAAGCATGTTACCAGGCCGTTAAGCCCAACGCGTCCGTGCTGACTTGCGAAGATGAATACCTTTGCTAGTTCCACGTGCTTGCATTTGACCTATAATCCTCTAAACCTCTCTTATCCATTCACCTGTCCAATTATCTTTTAAACACAAGATAATTGTTCCCACCTCAACAGCTTCTTCTGCAAGCTCTTTCACCATACGCACCCTCAATGTAATAATTTTGCTCACCAGATCCCCTTTAAATCTTTCCCCTCTCACCTTAAAACAATGCCCTTTTAGTTTTCGATTCCTTCAGTTTGAGAAAAAGACTGACCATTTGCTTTACTTATACCCCTCATGATTTTATAAAATGCTGTCAGTTTGCCGCTCAAGCCTCCTACTCTCCATGTTAAAATGTCCCAGCTTAACCAACCTCTCTAACATCTCTGGTCCCCCCCATTCCTGCTAACATCCTTGTGAATCTGCACCTTTTCCAGTTGCACTGCATGGAATACTCCAGGTGAAAACTTACCTTTGAGATGGTATCAACAAACTAAGGGGAATTTATAGCGAGCGACTAATTAACCCATCAACCCGCGCTCATTTGGGAGGTGGGAGGAAACCTGAGCACCTGAAGGAAACCCACATGGTCACAGGGAGAACGTGCAAACTCCTTACAGCCAACACTGGTAGCCAGGATCCACCCGGGTCTTTGAAGCTATGAAGTGTCAGCTCTACCAGCTCCACTACTGTGGCACATGCAATGGAAAAAGCTGTCTGATCATTTTAAAACAAGTCAGAAAATAACTAAACCAAGCCACTGCTTTCGTGATTGCAACCAATGAGTTACAGATTTCTCCTTGTAAATCTTTCACACAGTTTCTGCCATGCGTTGGATCGTTGCTAGTATTAGGCAGATTAGAATCACCCACTATAATCTGTGTGGATTGAACAGAACTCTCAGGATTAAACTAGTCTGAAGAAGGGTCTCGACCCGAAACGTCACCTATTCCTTTTGTCCAGAGATGCTGTCTGACCCACTGAGTTACTCCAGCTTTTTGTGTCTATCTTCGCTATCAACTAGCATCTGCAGTTCCTTCCTGCTGATTCCCACCTTCTAGCCAGAGCCCAAAATTGGGCTGCGAGGGATTGAGATTGGGTTGGATCAAGCAGGATTGGGCGGGATTGAGATTGGATCAAACTATAATTAAGATGGCGCCTACCTGCAGCAACATTTTGCCAACGGCACAACAGAAAATCTTCTAATTTAGTATTTTTGAACTCACCTGCATCAAAAATCTGCAGAAATCAACGTTGTATGTAGCGAGCTACTAACGCATTTAAATGCATTAGCGCTACTGCGAACTCCCGTAGATAGCGACGCTGAGGGAATCCCCGAACGGAGGGGAATCCCCGACCTCGTGGAGGCGCGCAGGTATAGAAACATAGAAACATAGAAATTAGGTGCAGGAGTAGGCCATTCGGCCGATCGAGCATGCACCGCCATTCAATATGATCATGGCTGATCATCCAACTCAGTATCCTGTACCTGCCTTCTCTCCATACCCCCTGATCCCTTTAGCCATAAGGGCCGCATCTACCTCCCTCTTAAATATAGCCAATGAACTGGCCTCAACTACATTCTGTGGCAGAGAATTCCACAGATTCACCACTCTCTGTGTGAAAAAAGTATAGTAAGTACTGTAGCTGTAAACACCGGGGTGGCCTTCATGGAGTCTGGAATCGAGGCCATCGGGCAGGGTCACCCAGTAGCAACGGAGCTGGAGGTGCCGACTATAAGGGAATTCACGATCTCAGGGGAACCCCCGACCGTGCGGAGACTCGCAAGGTACTGTACCTTTAAACACAGAGGAGGGCTTCATGGAGTACAGAAACGTGGCCGTCGGGCAGGACTACAAGTAAGGCTGTAGCATATGAGACTTCGGCCCCCTCTCCCTACCATCCTACTGGCCAACGTACAGTCACTAGAAAATAAAGTGGAGGACTTAAGGGCAAGGCTGCTTTACCTAAGTGAGCTGAGGGAATGCTCTGTGTTCTGTTTCACAGAGACATAGCTCACCCCCAGCTCCCCAGACTCAGTGGTCCAGCCTGAAGGGTTCTCCATCCACCATGTGGACCGTACGCAGGCATCTGGGAAAAGGAGTGGAGCGGGCATCTGCCTCATGGTCAACTCTGCATGCTGCTCAGACGTTGCATTACTATCCAACTCCTGCTCTCCACACCTCGAACACCGGTGAAATGCCGCCCCTTCTAGCTACCGAGGGAATTCTCCTCCATCATCCTGACAGCGGTCTACATCCCACCCCAGGCAGACGTCCTTCTGGCACTGGAGGAGCTGCACGCCGTGGTCAACAAACACCAGACGTCTTACCCCGAGGCATTTACCACCGTAGCCGGGAACTTCAACAAAGCCAACCTTAAGAAATCGTTCCCTAACCTCCACCAACATGTCTCTTGCAGCACCAGAGGATCAAACACCCTCGACCACTGCTACATGACCAACAAAGATGCCTATCGCTCTATCCCTCACCCTCACTTCACTTCTTCCTGCCTACAGACAGCAATTGAAGAGCGCACCCCCAGAGGTGAGGACGGTACAGAGCTAGTCTGGGGGGGGGGGGGGGGGGGGGGGCAGAGAAAAAACACCAGGACTGTTTGGAGTCTGTAGACTGGGCAATGTTCAGGGACTCGGCAACGGACCTGAATGAATTTGCCACAGCCGTCACAGACTTCATAAAGAAATGTGTGGAGGACTGCATCCCAACAAAAACCTTCCGAGTGTTTCCTAACCAGAAGCCTTGGATGAACCATGAGATCCACATTCTTCTGAAGACCAGATACAAGATACAAGATGCATTTATTTGTCACATGTGCAGGTTGGCACAGTGAAATGTGATCACCATACAGCCATACACTAAAATAAAGAACACAACACACGATAGAGTTCAACATAAAACATCCCCACACAGCAGAATCAAAGGTTTCCCACTGTGATGGAAGGCACCAAAGTCAGTCATCTTCCTCTGATGTTCACCCGTGGTCGGGTCCTCCAGAGCCCTCCGCAGTCACCTCTACGGGCAGCCCACCGCTCAGGCCCGCTCGCCGGGATGTTGGCACTCCGATGTCGGAACGGGAGGCCAACCTCCGCGGCTTGGACCTCCAAAACAGCCGCTTCCCACAGGAGTCTGCAGCTCCCGACGTCCCCGGGCAGAGATTCAACGCTGGCGGCCCTCGGCAAAGGGCCCCAGGGACTCCACGATGTCGGCCAGCGCCGCCCGCACTGGGAGTTCTGCAACCACAGCTCCACGATGTTGGAGCAGCGGCCCAACGCTCCGGAGCTTCAAATGGCGATCCAGGTAGGTATTGCCCGCTCCACAGTGAATCCAGCGCCGCGCCACCGCTGCCGAAGCTCTGGTCCGGTCCCTGGTCTCCGGTAGGAAAGGCCGCGCCAATCCATATGGTAGGCCATGAGGTAGGGGGCGAGAACGCCACTCGGCGAAATAGTCGCATCCTCGCCAGGAAGCGACTGGGAAATGGTTTCCCCCTTACCCTATCCCCCTCTCGCACATAGAAAAACTAAAGTATCCCCTAAACAAAACTGTTTAGACAAACTAAAATTAAAAAAAGATAGGAAAAAACGGACAGGCTGTAAGCAAAGGCGCCTTCAATGCAGCGTCCCTAGCATTTCCCGGGCATTCGGGTCTGGAGATACAGAGGTCTACAAGAAGTCCAGTTACGACCTTGGTAAGGCCATCGAAAACGCCAAAAGGGACTTCTGCTCCAATCTGGAGGATGAGACAGATGTTCGGCAGCTGTGGCGGGGCTTGAATGCAATCACGTCTGACAAGGCGAAATCAGCAGGCATCTCAAATGTCAGCGAAGCATCAATCCCTGATGAGCTCAATGCGTTTTATGCACGCTTTGATAGGGAGAACACTGATGTACCTTCCCGTGCCCCCATTCGCCATGATGGTATTTCGGTCACAGTCACAGAGGCAGACGTCAGAAGATCCTTCTGATGTCAGAAAGTGCTTAGACCTCATGGTATACCCGGGTGTGTTTTAAAAACCTGTGGGGACCAACTGGCTGGAGTCTTTACGGACATTTTCAACCTCTCACTTCTGAGGTCTGAGGTTCCCACCTGCTTTAAAAGGGCATCAATAATACCGGTGCCCAAGAAGAGCAAGGTGACGTGCCTCAATGACTATCGACCAGTGGCACTAATGTCTGTGCTGATCATGGTGCAAATCAACTCCTACCTCAACAAAAACCTGGACCCACTGCAGTTCGCTTACCGCCACAACAGATTAACGGTGGATGCGATCTCACTGGCTCTCCACTCCGCTCCGGACCATTTGGACAATAAAAACTCATATGTCAGGCTGTTATCCATCATCCCCTCCAAGCTGGTTTCCAAGCTCTCAGATCTGGGTCTCTGCGCATCCCTCTGCAATTGGATCCTCGACTTCCTCATTCACAGACCACAGTCTGTCATATTGGAGGAAATGTGTTATCCTCGATAACAATCAGCACGGGAGCACCTCAGGGCTGCGGGCTCAGTCTTCTGCTGTACTCACTCTATATTCATGACTTGTGTAGCTGGACATAGTGCGAACTCCATCATCAAGTTTGCCGATGACACCACTGTTGTGGGACGTATCACTGAGTGGTATCCATTGACTTGAATTTTTTTTTTAAATTATGGAAAATTCTGCCAAAATTTGTTAAAATGATTGACACGTAGCCATGCAGCAATTGTGCAGGTTTCAGCATGCAAGGGGCAAGTGGATAGACCAGTTGGAGCAGATACTGTCTTTTTCAGAAAATTCTTGTAAATATCATGCCCTTTTAATTACTTCAAAGACGAGTTCTTGCACTTTGAATTCAAGGAAACAAACGTTAGTGGTCAAACAAGAGCATTCTATCTTCAGTGTCATAAAGTTCTCTCAAAAGTTCTCCAGGGGCATCACGGTGGTGCAGAGATAGAGTTGCTGCCTTACAGTGGCAGAGACATGGGTTCGATTCTGACTAAGGATGCTGTGTGTACAGAATTTTTTACATTCTCCCCGTGACCTGAGTGGGTTTTCTCCGGGAAGCTCCAGTTTCCCCCCCACACTCAAAAGACGTACAATTTGTAGGCTAATTGGCTTGGTATAGATTTTAATTGTGCCTAGTGTGTGTAGGATATTGTGCGGGATGACCGGTCGGGACGGACTCGGAGAGCCGAAGGACATATTTCTGCGCTGTATCTCTAAACTAAACTAAACTAATTGAAGCTTTGAATGCGTCAAAACTTTAACAACGTCTGGAAACTAACCAGACTCAACTGAAGGACAAGCAAATCTTGGCAAAATAAGGTGAACCACGGGAGGAAGAGGAGGAACTGTATTGCCTTCCACCACAGTGAAGAATGCTGTGGTGGATGTCTGTGTTGAATTATGTTGTGTATTGTGTCCTTTTTTAATTGTTACGCTGCATGGTAAATTACATTTCACTGCACCTTATGGTGCGTGTGACAAATAAATTTAAACTTGAACTTGAATTTGAGTGGCCTAAATTGCATGAGCTTGATGTACCAGGGACACTGTTGTTGTTTCCCTGAAAAAGACAACAGAGACAGCCTTTAAAGTTGCCTGGAAAATTGCACCAAGTCAGTCAATGATTGTGTTTTAATATGATTTCTATTCAAGGTTTGATTTGATTTATTTTGTATTGGATGCTTCAATTCAGTTTAATCTGGTTTTTATTTGTTGTATTTAATTTGGTGCTCAATAATTTAATTTGAATGTTGTTTCATGCCTTAATTTTCTTTACATTTATTCATTTGATTTTTACTTAATGCTTTAATTAAATGAAATGATTGTATGATTAATACGCTGCAAAGCCAAAATAAAATGTCTTGAAAACTCAAACCATTTTGACAGAATTTTCAATTCAGTTATTATGCAATCTTAAAATATTAGATCGGTCGACTAAATGTTTGATCAATTTTCAGCCACGGATGAAAACGTTTGGGACCCACTGCTCTATGGTATAAAAGTTTAAGATTACTCATCTGATCTTAAGTTTACTCTATTAAGTAATGAGTACATTGTTTTAAGGTTCTCAAAAGTACTAGGAGCAGAATTAGGCCATTCAGCCCATCAAGTCTACTCTGACATTCAATCACGGCTGATCTATCTTTCCCTCTCAACCCCATTCTCCTGCCTTTGCTCCATAACCCCTATCACCCTTACTAATCAAGAATGTGTCAATCTCTGCCATTGACGTGGCCTCCACAGACGTCTGGGGAAATGAATTCTACAGATTCACCACCCTCTGACTAAAGAAATTGCTTCACATCTACTTTCTAAAGGTACATTATTTTAATCCGAGGCTATGACCTCTGGTCCTAGACTCTCCCACTAGTGGAAACATCCTCTCCACATTCACTCTATCCAGGCTTATTAATCTGGAATGTGCAATTTAATAATACTTGATTTGATATTTCTTATGTTGAAAATAAAATTATTTAAGGAAGACTGGAAATGTACACCAAGCTATCCTCTCAGATAATGATGGCCTATTCTCTGAGTGTGCTGCAACTCCACTGACAAGTAAAACACTGATGATCTCCGATCCAATTGTTTGGAATTGCTGATGGTTCAGAATCCAGCACACAGGTGCTTACTCCCGTGCTCAAGTTTCAAGTCAAGGTTACGGTTATATGTACGTCCCTGGAGGCACAGGTATAATGAAAACCTTGCTTGCAACAGCAGCACAGGTATGTAGACTCAGTCAACAGACTTGAATAGAAATTATCGTATAAATTATGTAAACTTGCAATAACAAGCCATTACTGCAACACAATTAGAAAAAAACAAGTCAATAGTAGTGCAAGAAGTGATCCAATGTGTTCTGATGCTGAGATAGGATTAGATTTACACAGGTTGGTTCAAGAACCTGATAGTTGTAGAAAAGTCGTGCTCCTGATGGTGTGGGACTTCAGACTTCTGTACCTCCCGCCTGATGGTCCTCTATAATGAGACTGTATTCCTGATCTTGCAATCTACCTCTTTGCGGCCCTTGCACTTTTTACCTGCACTTTATCTTTAGTTACAACACTATATTCTGCACTGCGTTCACTTTTGCACTACATGTTGTACTCTTGTGTGGCATGATTTGCGTGGAAATGTGACAATATCAAACCAATACCAATAGGCCTATACACTGTGGGATGGGAATTCATGGGAATAATTATAAAGTTTTTGTGGTCAATTTACTGGAGATGCAGTAATGTAATAGAGATCATACTGTGCTGCATTCTTTTTATAGCACTGGAGTGGAAATACTAACACTTGCAACCCAATGGAATGGTAGAGCAGGGAAATATAGTAATCTCCTGTGCATATCCCTCCATTCCCTGCATATTAATTTCAATCTTTAATTGTCATCGTGCAGTGTACAATACAGAGACAACGAAATGCAGTTGGTATCTCTGAAGGCACATATTCATGTGCCTACCCAAAAACATCTTAACTGCCATTTTCATATCTGCTTCCACCACATCAGGCAGCACATTCCAGACACCGACCAATCTGTTTAACAACACTTCCTCCCTCACATCTTCTTTAAATTTTACATTAAAGCTATGCCCTCTAGTATTTGGCATTTCCACCTTGGGAAAATGATTTTGTCCACCATATCTACGCCTCTCAGAATTTTATCCATGTGTATCGGGTCTCTCCTTAACCTCCAACGTTCCAGAACAAACAATCTAAATTTGTCGTACCTCTTTCTAGCTAATGCCCCAGAATCCAGGCAGCTTCCGGGTTGTCCCTTCCCCAAAACTTTCACATCTGTCCTGTAAGGAGTCAATCAGAAATGAACAATATAATCCAAATGTCTCGGAACCGATGTATTACAAATATCCAACATGACTTCTTGACTCTTACATTCAATATAACACATGGACTTAATGGCACATTTTTGAGAGGTGAAAAGAAAGTGGAGTAGAGGGGGAAAACCCAAGGGGTCACAGAGGGAACATGCGAACTCCACATACTGAGCACCCAGCACAGGACTGATGGATCAATCTACCGGAGATGTAAGAGGAACACCAACCACTCTGCCACACAGCTGCCTTTTCTTGCATTGATTATGCTGCACCACCATACACGTTTGTGGCAAGTGTTAAATGGATAAGGAGCAGATTAACACAAACAGAACTCAAATTGACTATCATTGCAGTTCAACAGCAACGGATGAGAACTGAAACCACAGTGACTTCACTGTCCATGTACTTGTGACGTTAGCAGGCAGGTCACAGTAGTTTGCCAGTTTGACAAGACTTGCTTAAGGGAAATTCCTGGGCGTGACAGACGTGTGGTTTGTCCTCGGGCACCGTGGCTCGAAATGCACGCATGTTTAAGTTTAGTTTATTGTTACGTGTACTGATCAAAAATATACAGTCAAAAGCTTTTGTGTGCAAACCAGCCAGCGGAAAGACAATGCATGATTACAATCGATCCATCCACAGTGTACAAATACACGATAAAGTGAATAACGCAAATAATGTTTAGTGCAAGAGAAAGTCCAGTAAGTTCTGATCTAAGATAGTCCAAAGATCTCCAATGAGGTAGAAAGTAGCACAGGATCACTCTATAGTTGTTGATAGGATGGTTCAGTAGCCTGGTAACAGATGGGAAGAACCTGTCCCTGAATCTGGAGGTGTGCGTTCTCATACTATTATACATCTTGCCTGATGGGAGAGGGGAGAAGAGGGAGTGGCCGGGGTGCGACTTGGTCTTGATAATGCTGGTGGCCTTGCCAATTGGTGTAAATTGAGTCAATGGGGGAAAAATAGCCTGTAAGATAGTTTCTGTCAATGTTTCTGTCATGCGCAAATACATGTGTTGGACATAACCAAAAATCTTCACTGTCCTCTCAAATGGTTAGATTTATCTGGTCTGTCATAAGCAGCAGTGTTTGTCTGTTTGTTTATTGTACTCTATATTGTTATTTTTCTTATTTTATTGTTTTTTTTTTTCTTATTAATTGATTGTGTTGTGATGTGTTTAAGTTGTTTATTTGACATCAACCTGCCGAAGGGACTAAAGACGGAAATTAGCTACTGGCTATAATCTTGCATATTTCCATGTACATGTTTATTAATATGCACCGTCCCTGTTTAAAAAACAAAAAAAATCTTACTCTCAGACAGACAACAAAGAAAAATGGATGAATAATATAAGACAGTGAAAAAAACAAGCCATGACTGCAAAACATAAATAGAAAAAAAAGTCAATTGTAAGGCAAGAGGTGGTCCGTAGTGTTCTGATGCCAAGGTAGGATTAGGTTTAAACAGGATCAACATGTCAATTTAAGAATCCGATAGTTGCAAGAAAGTAGCTGTTCCTGAAACTAGTGGCGTGGGACTTTAAACTGCTGTACCTCCTGCCTGACAGTGGCAACGTGAAGAGACTATGACTCAGATGGTGGGCAATCCTGATGATAGATGCTGCTTTCTTGAGGCAGCACCTCATGTTGATGCTTTCAATGGAGATGGGCTGGACTGAGTCCACCACTCTCTGCAGTGTCTTACGTTCCCGTGCATTGAAATTGCCGTATCAGGCAATGATCTAACCAGTCAGGACACTTTCTACTGTGTATCTGTAGATGTTTGTTAAAGTAGTCGTTGACTTCGCTAAATTTCTTTAAACTTCTATAAAACTAGAGGCTTTTGCATGCCTTCTTCATGATAACCTTTTTGAGCGAGGCCCACGGGAGACGTTAATGCCCAAGAATTTGAAGAGAGTGAGGCCACTATTCTGGCGCCCCCATTAGCACACCAAAGCTCTGTTCCCCCACAAATATTAATATATGGGATTCATGGCCTTTGTGAGTCTGTGCCCCCTGGCTCTAGAGCCCAGAGTTTTCCTCTCCAGATTTATATCTTTCCTGACATTGGACCCTTAGTTCTACTCTCCAGAGACTGTGTCCCGAGTTCTACATTCTCCTGACATTTTGCTGTCTGATTCCACACTCTCCAGATACGTCCCTCTGGTTCTAGGTCCACCTGAAACTGTTCCCAGATCGCATACATGGTTCTAAGCTCTTCAGATCCCTATTTTCAGTTCTAGATTCTCCTGCGTGTGCCCTCTTGGTTCTTTCCCAAACCCTTTCCTGTTCTAGATTCCCTTGAGACTATGTCCCTGCTTCCAGACTCTCCTCAGTGTGCTCCAGAGTTCAACGCTCTCCTGATGTGGTCTCCCCAGTTCTAGACACTCCAGCCTGAGCAGCAGTTTCAGGGCCTGCCAAATTGCCCTGCTAAACCCCTCACCAGTATTTCATGGCACTGTGGTGAGGGCAGTGGGTTTAACATAGATAATGTTGTTTTTCTGGTGAGGCTGATGCCATACCAACATTACGAGTCGGTGCGAAATAAATTCGGAGACCAAATGTTATTGCCTCACTCTCTGAACTCCAGCACCTTCCTCTCTATAAACACCATCCCCACCCCCATCTTCTCGTCCCTCCACCCCCACCTTCCTGCAGCTGTCTCTGTGTGGACCTGGCATATAGTCTGAAATCACCTAGAGGAGTTAACCAGCTGGGTACTCTAAGAAGGACCTTGTTGAGGGTGCGACAGAGATTGACTAGAATGGTTCTGGTGATGTGGCATCACAGTTACCTGGCTCTCCCAGAGTGGTCCTCAGAGCTGATGAAATTGTTAAAAATCTAAGAGGTTCTCCAAATATATGATGCAAGCACCCTATGATATCGCCATCGGTTGAACTGCAGAAACTGCACTAGTTTAAGGAGTTAGTATAATGAGCATATTGGAAGGGTGTGGGTGGAAGTCGAAAGATAATTATTCCATCTATTGTTTGTGAAATAATCACAGCCCAAAACATGAAGAAAATACAGCAACTGATCCTCCACAGAGATTAGCATCTTTCTAAAAGGACATTGTATACATTGATACATCAGCCGTGTCCATGCCAAGGCTCACTTTACACGAAGCACAGCTCTTCATACTGGGAATACAGGCAATAACAAAAGAAAAGAGCAACATTGTTCTGTTTTGTAAGCACTGGCATACAAATTAACGATAGTGAGTTTTAGCACAATTGGCCAAACGATTACAATATAGTCACAAAAATAAAACAATTAGCTTTAATCAAACTTTAAAACATTTGGAATTAACATGGATACCACAATAGTTACACTTACGTTCCTTGATCTGTGTTTATTTGTGGCAATCTCCTTTTCTGCCTGCCACCAAAAGCTCACTAGAACACAGACCTGTATGTGGCTTAGAGTTTACTGGAATAAATTTGATATCATGCCTTCTCTTGGGTCAGATTTCAAGTAAAGTGATCTCCAGAAAGAAGTGAACGTGTACATGTACCTAGTAAACTGTACAAGTTGATGAGACTCGCTGTGACCCAGAAATTTGTTGGAATGCTTCAAATTGGCACAGGAACAGAAAACACTGGAAATGTTCAGGGTAGTAGAGGTGAGGTAGCAAGGGAGGAGGGAATGTTGTTTGCTTCTAATAGGCTGGATCATCCACAATCTGCAGTGTTCTACTCCAGATGCATTAGGCCAGTCAAACTGACCTTCCACACCTAAGATAGACATAAAATGCTGGAGTAACTCAACGGGTCAGGCAGCATCTCCGGACCAAAGGAATAGATGACGTTTCGGGTCAAAACCCTTCTTCAGACTTCCGCAACTGTCAGACATTCCTTGAAATGGTTCCTGGGAATTTTGTACAAATGCTATGCATTGTGTGGCTTAATGGCACAGAGATGCTCCGGCTCCAGCGATCCATGTACAATTCTGACCTCCATTGCTGCCTGCCAGGAGATTGCATGTTCTCCCAGTGACTGCATGAATTTCCTACCTGTAAATGTAGTGCTTGGGTTGGAAACTAGCCACTGTGAATTGTCTATTGTCAATTGCCCCTAGTGTGTAGGTGGGGGATAATCAATAGGAGCTTGATCGCCCCGATGCGGAGGGCTCGACTGCTGGTTGCGGGAGCCAAGATCGCCCTGACAACGAAAGGTTCGAGTGCACCGACTGCGGGAGAACAAAGAAGGGTAGAAGATTTAACTTTTTTTTTAACCTTCCATCGCAGTGAGGAATGTGGGAGAAGTCGCTGTGGTGGATGTTCATGTTCAAAATTTATTTGGGTGCCTTGTTGCTATTTATTGGTATGACTGTATGGCAATCCGAATTTCACCATACCTTAATTGGTACATGAGACAATATACTCACCTTGAATATGGGGAGAGTGCGTTATAGAAAAAATAAATGGGAAATGGATGATTTTGAGATGTGGCATACTATAGATGTAATGGGCTGAACGACCTCCGTCTATGTCGTAAGGAAATGTGGAAAATTCCTATCAGTGTGC
This sequence comes from Okamejei kenojei, assembly GCA_035221665.1. Lineage (NCBI taxonomy): Eukaryota > Metazoa > Chordata > Chondrichthyes > Rajiformes > Rajidae > Okamejei > Okamejei kenojei. Next base: position 27,983,087 of record CM069138.1, read on the forward strand.
TGTTCATGGAAAAGGAAATTATATTTGGGAAGACTTCGGGTCTCTGGTGGAACATTCTGATTTTCCTTGCTTTGAAATGTATCAGTATTAATGAAAGGAAAATATGGCATTGACTGAGAGAATTCCATGACCATAGAACATCTGAAAGTACTCACAACTAATTAATCAGCGCTAGAATGAGGAAAAATGTAATTTGTGCAAGTCAACATCCATAACCAGCAATGGGTTAATTCACCAATGTATTATTTTCCTTTCTGATGAGATTGATGGACAGATATTGATTGGAATATCAATGAGTAATTCCCAAATGTACCTTTCATATTCTTTACCATTGAAATGGCCATTCAGCCCATTGAATCCAAACTGGTACACAGACCAATCTTATTCCACCACCAATTCCCCAGTAATGATTTGCTCCACAACAACTCCCCAAGATTCCAAAAACGTGCAGGGTTGGAAGATCAATTGGCTGTTGTAGATTGCCTCATGTGTCAATGTTTAGTTTATTTCGAGACACAGCGCAGAAACAGGCCCTTAGGCCCACTGAGTCCGCACCGACCAGTGATCCCCGCACATTAACACTTCCCTACATACACTGGGGACAATTTACATTTATACCAAACCAATTTACCTACGAACTTGTACATCTTTGAAGTGTGGGAGGAAACCGAAGGTCTCGGAGAAAACCCACGCGGTCACGGGGAGAACGTACAAACTCTGTACAGACAGCACCTGTAGTCAGGATCAAACCCGGGTCTCCGGCATTTCTCCAGGAACTCTATCGCTGCGCCACTGTGCCGTAAAATCTGCAGTGGGGGTAAAATCTGCAAGTGGGGAGGGGGGGGGGGGGGGGGGGGGGGGGGGTGGTTGGGGGAGATAATGGGAATGCGGGAGAGGAGCTCAGCAGTGTGAACATTGATTTATCCAACTGCAAGTAACTCTTGTTCCCTTTTTCCCACTCTCTCCATCCCTCCCCACCCTAGTTCTCCAAGTAGTTTCACTGTCCTGATTAATTTTTCTGATTGTATACATTGTCATTTTCCCCAGCTAACAATGTATAATTCTACATTTGCTTGATTATCGCCTGCTTTAATCTGACATTTACACATCTTACCCATCCATATCTCTAGTCTCCCTCTCCTGAATCTGTCTGAAGAACAGTCTCAACCCGAAGCGTCACCCATTCCTTCTCTCCAGAGGCGCTGCCTGTCCCGCTGAGTTCCATCACGGGCACAGCCCTCCCACCATCTAAAGCACCTGCACAAAACTCTGCCGCAAGAAGGCAGCATCTATCTTCAAGAATCCATACCATCCAGGCCATGCCCTCTTCTTGCTCTACCATTGGCCAGCAGTTACAGTCCCATACCACCAGATTCAGAAACAGCTATTTTCCTGCAATCATCAGGGTCTTGAACTGATTTGCACCACCCTAAGATAGACACAAATTGCTGGAGCTGCTCATCGGGTCAGCCAGCATCTCTGGAGAAAAGGAATAGGTGACGTTTCGGGTCAGTACCCTTCTTCAGACAGTTTAAGAAGCATTCCAATCCAAAATGTCACCTATTCCTTTTCTCCAGGGATGCTGCCTGACCTGATGAGTTACTCCAGCATTTCGGGTCTGTCTGCGGTATAAACCAGCATCTGCAGTTCCATCCTGCACAACACTAATCCAACCTTGGCAACTGAGCACGATGGACCACCTCTTGCACTACCATGGTTGTGCATCTCTAATTGTGTTTTGCACTAATGTGAAATCACAGCCTAGGTTACACTTACAACACCAGCCATGTTTAATAAAAGGATTCATGATATTGGGATTTTTCTACGTAATGGAAAGAATTAGATTTAATAGTTTTTGTTTCCATAGTGAGAATTCTGAAGTTATTATGTGACAATAGTTAAGAAGGGTTTCATTTATTCAGAATTATTAGTAAGGGGGGGGGGGCAAGATGTTGGAAACATTTACATAGGGTCCTGCTTTTGTTCGATAATATAATCGAAAAATTGATAAATATAAGATGGATTGAGATTCCCATGGTAGGAGAGGATAGATTATGACCATAGTCTGACAATATCAAGTTGATTAAAGAAGACATTTTCTTGCACGCAAGGTGGTGAATTTGTAGTACATGATGACCGCAAGTTCATAAATGTAAGTCAGCAAAAAAAAGAACAAATCATACAGACACACTTTATTTCACATCGTTTGATCAGTACAAGTAACCCAATGTGCTATGTGGGAGTACTTCGTGTCAATTGCAAATCAGGCCTTGGAGATCTTATTGACCACAGGGGAAAAAGATAGATTCACTAATGATGCAAGGCCAAATTAAGAACATGTTAATATTGTAATGTGTTGACATAATGGTTCAGTGGTTTTTTAAAATGTAAATAATTAACAAAAGTAATATTAGATTCTTGTTTCAGCCACACATGCGCACACATCTAGTGCAATATGCCTCACCTCATCCCAGAGAAGAAACAGACAACACAGTATTTATCACAAGACATAATGTTAACAAGACTCATCCATGCATACCAACCATCTCTTCTGGCAACTGGTGATACAATTTTAGCTAGATTATTCCTCTAAATGGATATTTTAGATTGGGCATTCGTTGATGCTTAGGGAGACATTGGGAGTATCAGCCTTGCGGCTCCAGGTAGCTTGGTTACGAGTGAAAGCAATGTCTGAGGTATGTCTCTACAGCCATTGCATATAATTGATGCTCCCTTACAAATCGACAATTGGATCAACTCGATCACATTGGCATTTTGCACAGCTTGTGGAGGAGGACGCCCAGTGTACTTGTAATAAAGACGACAGACGTCATCTGCAGCCAGAGTTGGCTGGCCTCAACAGTCAAACAGTCCTGCACTAAATATGGCTGAGAATCTGACGAAGCACAGTTGTCAAAGGGTGTATGGGTTTGGTTTACAAGCTGCTGTACAAAGATATGGAGAATGTCGCACAATTGATGACCACCTAGGTATTACATAGTGGAATACAATCGTTAAAATATCCATTTACAGGGCAGTTACCTCAATGAAAAAGCAGCAGAATTGAAGAACTCAATGCATGTTTCTTTAGCATTTTTAGTATAGGTGCCCTTTCCTTTCTGAAAAGAATATTAAAACCAAGCTATTTAATAGTCACATCTGGTGCCCTAAGCCCACTCCTTCCTTCAGAATTGGAAAATGCGAACACAGTCTTTAGAATTAAGTGAGTTGGGGACATTAAGTTCACATCAGGCCCCTTTAGTTACAAACACAGATTGGAGTTGGAGACAAGTAAGCTGTTCAGGCCAGTGGAGAGGACACGTTTCAGGCGGGAGCTATGAACAAGTGGTTTCATTCTCTCCCCGTGGTGAGCAACTTGAGGGCCTTCTGAAGATTCTGCACGGCCGTCCCCACATCTTCATATTGCAGGGCACTGCCTGCATATTTGCAGTACTTCTGAGCTCTGGCGTAATCCTCGGGGGTCAGGCGCATTTCCCCTGTGGGCAAAACAGGAATTTCAATGTCAAGGAAGTTCTAATTAGAATCATTATTAGTTTTGTCGACGTAAAAGCAGTAACATGCCTGATCACTTCAGTCGAGAAATAAAAACAAATTGCTGGAAATGTTGAACAACCCAAAATCTGTGCACAGTGGTGCAGTGGTGGAGCTGCTGCATCACTGTGCCAGAGACCAGAGTTCGATCCCGACTAAACTAAACTAAAAATGCTAAGAATATTTATTTGTCATATGAACTGGAACAATGAAAGTCTTGCTTCACCTTTGCATGCACATTAGATGCAATGACAACAAATAAATATGCAATACATTATTAGTGAGGTCCACTATTGTGTAAAAACCAAAGTATGTTGAGCCACAATCGTAGCGCAAAGGAAATACAGATTGATGATTAGGATTCTGTTAATACTAAAAAATTCTAGCATTTCGCCATAGTTTTGTTTTTCAATTTCAGTGCAAATGGTGGTACATAAATCCAAGTGTTTCTTTGTGAACTGCACTGTAAAGTCAAGTTGTGCAGCCATAGAATCATAGTCATACAGTGTGGATACAGAGCTCAACATGCCCACACCACCCAACATGTCCCATCTACACCAGTCCCACCTGCCTGTATTTGGCCCATATCCCTCGAAATCTGTCCTATCCATGCATCTGTCTAATGTTTCGCAAATGTTGCAATGGTCCCTGCCTCAACTACTTCCTCTGGCAACTCATTGCATACACCCACCACTCTTTGTGTGAAAATGTTACCCCTCAGATTTCTATTACATTTTTCCACCTTCACCACCATGTCCTCTGGTTCTCGATTCCCCTCCTCTGGGCAAGAGACTCTGTGTGTCTACTCGATCTATTCCACTCATGATCTTATACACCTCTATAAGACCACCCCTCATCCTCCTGCGCTCCAAGGAATAGAGTTCTAGCCTGCTCAACATTTCCCTATTGCTCAGACCTCGAGACCTGGCAACATCTTGTAAAGATCCTCGAGCTATTTCACCAGAGTTTAAGGCATCACTGAAGTAGATTAATTCAAAAATTTGATCCACCTTCAGACTGTTTATAACAGTCATGCAGAACTACAGCATGGAATACAGTTCCTGCAGTTCATCCAACCTGCACCAACTTCAAAAGCATATTTTCACTCTTTCCATTCTAACCCATTCTATTTGCACTACATTTACATGGGTCCTCAATGAAGTGGTTCTCAAACTCTCTACCATTCAGCCAAAATCGAGGGATAATTTACTGCGCCCAATTACCAAAATGATCGATATATTTTTGGGATGTTTGAGGAGGAAACCGACATGGTCCCAGGGAAAATTTTAGTTTAGATTAGAGACACACGGCGGAAACAGGCCCTTCGGCACACCGGGTCTGTGCCGACCAGCGATCCCTGCACACTTACACTATCCTACACACACTGGGGATAATTTGCATTTATATCAAGCTAATTAACCTACAAACCTGTACGTTTCTTGGAGTGTGGGAGGAAACCGGAGATCCCGGAGAAAACCCATGCAGGTCACGGGAAGAAAGTACAAACAGCCCGGTGAGGATCGAACCCGGGTCTCTGGAGTTATGAATACAGTAACTATCACACCGTCACCATGCCGCCCTAAAATGTGCAAACTCCACACAGATAGCACTGAAGGTCAGGATTGAACTCAAGTCGCTGGCGTGGTGAACCAACATTGTTTCTGTTTCTTCCAGGGTAATAGAATCCAAGGTGTAGCAAATCCCTTTGCTCCTCTGATACTGTTCTTTCCGGGTCACTTGACCAAGATCTACCACCAGAGGGCACTGACGATGGTAGCCTCACCTACAGTCCGTCTGTCTTTTTGTCTTTTTGCAGAATTAGAATCAGAATCAGAATCACACTTTATTCGCCAAGTATGTTTTGCAACATATACGAGGAATTTCATTGGCCAGGTCAGTCATAAAATTAAAAGCAACAGATCACTCAAAAAAAACCACATTTTAACATGAACATCCACCACAGTGACTCCTACACATTCCTCACTGTGATGGAAGGCGAAATAAAGTTCAAGTCTCTTCCTTTTGTTCTTCCTCGGTCATGGGCCTCGAGCCTCCATTGACGGGATGATCTTGACTCCCGTAGTAGGTGGCGTTTGGGCCCTCAGTGTCGAGGCGATCAAGCTCCCGCATCGGGGGGGGGGATGTCACCCCCCCCGCGCCGGGAGATCGAGCCTCGTGTCGGGGCTGGTCGAACCTTCCCCAACGTTGGAGTTCCCGACTCGCCTCACCCGCGAGCACTTGATGGTGATTCCGCGGTGGTCTCGGTGGGAGCAATCAAAGGCAAGGGATCCGCTCCGATGTTAAGTCTGCGCCCCGCAGTGGGGCTCACGGCAGTCCGAGGAGGCCTCCAGCTCCATCAATGGTAGACCGCAGAGCCCGGAGAATGTGCTCCGAAAATTGATCACATCTCCGGGAAGGTAAGAACTTGATAAAAAGTTTCCCCCGATCCCCTCCCCTCACATAAAACTTATTTTAGTGCGTTTTAAAAGTTTGTTTTAATGTTCTCTGGTTTGTTTTACGGGGTGGGGAAGGGGGTCGTGGTTAACTTTTTTTTAATCTCGTACCTTGCCGGAGATGTGATTGTTTTCTGGATCATATGTCCGGTCGCTCTGTGGCCCATCATGGAGCTGGAGGCCATGCCCAGGACTGACTTTGAACCCCCCCCTCGGGCACGTGGACTTACCATCAGAGCCAATTCCTTGCCTGGGATCGACACTCCAACCGCGGCCTGCAGATTTCACTATTGGGAATCTTGCAGTCTCGGGTAGAGACCGTAGATGTCGGGAGTTCCAACGGTACAGAAGGTTCGAACAGCCACGACCTGGGGTCAGATCGCCCGGCACGGGGGAGCTGAAATTGCCCCCCGATGCAGGAACTCGATTGCCCCAATGCGGAGGGCCCAAACGGCGCCGGTTACGGGAGCCAAGATCATCCCGTCAACGGAAGGCTCAAAGCCACTGACCGTGAAGGACAAAGAAGGGAAGAGATTGAACTTTTTTTCGCCTTCCATCACAGTAAGGAATGTGGAGGACTCACTGTGGTGGATGTTTATGTTAAAATGTATTTTGAGTGTTCAGTTGCTTTTTATTGGTATGATTGTATGGCAAATGAAATTCCTCGTATGTTGCAAAACATACCTGGCTAATAAAGTATTATTATGATTATGATATTATGATTATCTCTCATTTCTAGCCACGTCTTAAATGCCTCTTAAATGAAACATGTCTTAAATTAAATGACCTTTGAGTCACTTTGTTCCTGCATCAAGTGTCAAGTTTAGAGATTTGAGCACAAAATCTGTATTGTCAGTCTTAGGCATTGTCAAGGAGCCCTGTTTTGTCCTGGATGCTGAAATGAAAAGTTCAACCACTGACTCGTCTGCTCTCAGGTGAATACAATAAGATCACTATGCACAGATATGAAGTAGTAGTCAGTTAATGCGTGGCACAAAAGACTGCAGATGCTAGAATGTTGATGAAAAAAAAAACAAAGTCCCAGAGGAACGCAGTGGGTCAGGCTGTACATGTTGAGAAAAATAAATCGACAGATGACATTTCCTGTCTGAAGAAGGGTCCCAACCTGAAATGTGTCTGTTTATTTCCTTCCACATGTGCTGCCGACCCGCTGAGGAGTTCCTCCTCATTCAAATCCTGGTTCAATATTTACCCTTAAATCATTTTTTGCTACAAAATTGATTACCTGGTTATGACCACATTGCTATTTATGGAAGCTTACGAACAGGCTTTAAAACACTTCTAAACTTCTTGAAAGGGGGTGTGCAAGTCTTTTGTTTTAAACTTTAATATGGATAAATGTTAACCCAGGGGAGAGTTTTGATATGGGTACACTGAGGAATGTTGGATAGAGAAAGAGGTAAGTTGTCAGCTTCTGAATGTGGCTGGAAAAAAATGGTCATTACAGATAGAATCCCACCCAATATTTCCTACAGGTTCTTACCATTGTGACTTGAAATAGTTTACGTTGACGTGTCTTTTTCATGGGATGAAAATGAGCAACCGTGCAACAGAACACCGCTGTGACTTTTTTCACTGGAATGCCTCAAAGCAATTACATGCACACAATGAACTCACCCCTAATTTCATGCATTATTTATTTACTTTTGATGGAACAATGCAAAAGACACAAGTAGATTTATGCCCATAGTTATCATTCCAAAATGGCTTCAATTTCAAATTAGTCATTTCAGGTTACTAAAGTGCATGTCAAGCAAGATTTCTTGAAGTCATTGCTCTGAATGGTTGGCTTTGACTGGAAGTCATGAAAAGAAAGCGTGGTGGTCAGCTACTATCAAGAAAGAACAGCAAATGTATGCGCGGAAGTATGTGTAGTCCCTAGAACCTGCTCTGCTATTTGTACTTGGCATCAGTACTACTTTCCTGTTTGTTGCCTATAATCTGAGGGGAGATCTAATATAATTTTTGTAAAATTATGAGAAACGTAGATAGAGTAGACAGTCAGAGCATTTATCCCAGTGTGGAAATGTCAAATACTCAAGCAGAAAAAGTCAGAGAGAGAAAGTTTAAAGGAGAGATGTACAGGGCAAGTTTAAAAAAAAATTCAGTTAAAAAGGGTGGCATGGTGGCCAAGCAGTAAAGTTGCTGCCTTACAAAGGCGGGTTAGATCCTGACTACAATGCTGTCTGTACAGAATTTCACCCCGTTACAGCAAAGGCTTTCTCTGGGTGCTCCGGTTTCCTTCCATAGTCCAAAAACGTACAGATTTGTAGGTTAATTCACTTGGATAAAATTGTAAATTGTCCCTAGTGTGTAGGTATAGTGTTAGTGTACGGGGTGATCGCTGGTCAGCGCGGACTCTGTGGGCCGAAGGATCCGTTTCCACGCTGTATCTCAAAACTAAACAATGGTACATGCCTGGAACGTGTTCCCAGGGCTGGTAGTTGGAAACAAATACAAAACACACATACAGACACACCTAATGCATTTAAAAGTACTTTTACACAGGCACATGGATATGCAAGGACTGGAGGGATAAGGAGCATGTGTATGCACAGGGGAATAGGCATCACAGTTGGCATAGCCATTGTGGGCTGAAGAAAATGTTTCTGTGCTGTATTGTTCTAAGTCTTAACTTGCAATTACCAGAATTAATAAAAATCTAAGCCTTATATATATTCTGCGCTTCACTTTCCAAAGCTCTCCTCCAGAGATAATTCCAAAGATTCACTACTCTCTGACAAATTAAATTCATTATCTGCACCTTAAATGGACAACCCCATATTCTGAAATTATGCCTCTCAGTTTTAAATTCCTCCCACTCCCTCAATATCTAACCAGCTAAGCTCACTCTGATCTGTTTGAATAAGATCGCCCGTAGCTAAGTCCCATCTCGGACCCACCATAAATAAGTCTATACTATAACAACATTTAAAAGACATTTGGGTGGGCACATGAATAGGAAAGGCTTAGAGAGATATGGGCAAATACAGGCAGGTGGGACTAGTGAAGATGGGGCATCTTGGTCGCCATGGCAAGTTGGGCACATTCCATACGGCAAGCTTGAACGACTATGACTCACACAACTTACTCACAGAAATGTATTATGCTTCCTTTGTTGAGCATCTGACATATTTCAAACACCCTGTATTTATTTCCACAGATTTTCCATTCTGTACCAGTTGTTTTCACCTTCTCCGCAATCTACCTCGCAAGACTGCTCGTCCACTGGCTGTCAAACGCAAACATGCAACTTGAATTAACCTTCAATTTTCTATTTTTGTTTTTCCCAGTCATGCTAAAGAAGAATCCTTCTCTGAATTGCGTTTAAAATTTCCACTGTTTTTTGATACTAAGCCCTTTCAATTCTGGCAGGTATACAGCACAAAACCTGGATTAGGCCTTGGAAATATAGTGAGCTGTCAATTCCAGTAAGCAATCAAACAGCCGCCCTGTATCTTGCCGGAAAGACAGCTTAAGGCTTTGATTCACCTAACATTTTTACGTTAAAAGAAAATGAACTGATACTTTATTCCGCATCTGAAGTAAGTTTTCCGTACAAAATACATTTTACTTCGGAGTCACGTGAGTGACTTCGTGAAGACCCCGCCAGCAGGCATGCGTGTCATATCGTCGCACGCATCTGCAGCGGCAGCTGGGGGGGGGAGTGCGCTCTCCCCACCGGCCTCCTTCACAAGACGGCAGCTTTATCGCAACGGTGGGGGCTGGAATGCAGAGTCGGGCGCTCCCGCTAATACAGGGGCCGACTCACCCGAATGGGTTACCGCTATGGAGCTGCAAGCAACAGGTCCAGACTCCGAGCCCCCCGTCCACCAAGAGAATAAGGGGGGATACAGGTACGTGGCAAGGGGTCTTGTTTTCTTTTACAGGCAACCTCTCCCCGAGCTCCAGTAGACCCGAGGGGGCTGGGCCGGGGGACAGCCGCACGACAGGGGAGCCCTGCAAAGTGCATTGCGTACCGCAGCCAGGGATATCTGCCATCGTGCAGCCCGGGCATAACACTGCTGCGTCGTGTAGGCCTGCTGGAGCAGATACCGCCGACAACACACCCCGTCAGGCTGCGGTCAAGGGCGGAGGTGGCAGCAGGAAGCGGTCGGTCAGCTCAGCGCTGCGAGCGGCCGACCATGCGCCTCCACGCCAAGTAATGGTGTAAGTGTGGAGGTAAGCTTGCACGGACTCCGGGGAGCCAGGTTCCGGGGGCCGGCGCCGAGTCAGCTCACCTGCCTTCTTATCTGCCAGGTGGGCCGCCACAGTCTGGGAGAAGACAGACTAGCGGAGAGTCCGTGCGGGAGTCGTATGACCCTACTTGGGCTGTAGGTCACGACGACCTGCCATTGGACCATAGACCCTAAGGGGGTGAGGTCCGATGGTGGAAGCCCCAGTGAATTCGCAGGGCCTGGGGAAGTCGGCTTGTCCGCCTGCATATAGCAGGGACGGTCGCATTGAGCGGTTGGAGCTCTTAAATGGTCCAACATCTCCAGCGGGACCAAGAACGAGAAGAACGGCATCCACTAGCCGTGCAAGGACTCCGCTCAGCTCCTCATCGTCTCCAGCCAGAAGCATTAATGATTGCCCAGCTGCTGAGTTTGACGACGACCAGGGACAGCCAGTGACCGCTGAACCAGAGCATGAGGAGGATGCTGGATGTGTTGAGTGAAGTTTGCCGTTTCTACCCAGACAGGTGAACCCTGCACCACGAATTGGCGGGCACCATTGATTGCCTACGTATGCACCAACTCTGGAGTCAGATTTTCAATAATACCTTGGAGAAAGGTTCTCCACGGGCATAACGGCGTTCTGGAAAACCCTGATCGGGGATAATGTGTCCAGTAAATAGCATGATGCACTAGCACTCCTATGCAACGCCCAGTATGAGATATATTGCCTGCGTAAGAGCTCCATATAGCCCACACTAAACCCCAAATTCGCGGGGTTGTGCCGACCATTACCGCTCCACGCCGCATCAGTTGCTTGGAGGCCTGTACAAACAGGTGAAGGGACTGGACAAAGGAGGCCAAAACAGTGGGCCTCATGAAACTCCATCGGCCAGAGTTCACCCATATCACCGGGCAACAGCCTAATACAACCTGTGAACCAAGGCTGCCGGATAGGGCACAAAGATTCTACCTACCTCCATCTCAATAAATACAACGACCATTTAGGGCAAGGCCAACAGCGGCCTGCATGGGAAATGCGGCCGCCGGGCCGTCAACCTCCATAACGTCCACCCGAAGCACCGTATGTATGGAACCGCCGTTCACTATGGAGGTAAGGCGGTCTGGCTCCTCTCACGCCGTAGTATCCCTCCTGTACGAATAGGTGGGCGATTGCGGGCGGCCTTTGGACATATGGGGAAAACTGTAACCACAGATGAGTTTATTTTACAAAGTGTTCAAGGGTATATAATTCGTGGGAGGTATAGATTCCCATACCCAGCATTCGCCTCGTAGGAATTTACTCTATCCCGAAAAGAGGTGGAGGCAGGGCATGCTGAAATTATATGGCGAGCATGGAAAAGTGGTAATTGGCATAACCAAGCATGGACATATTGAGTTGAGCCTAATATGTTTACCAGCAGTAAAAATAAGAGGAATGTCGGGTTATAATCGATTTAGCTGAGTTGAACACTTTTGTACAATATACCCATGTCAAAATGGATGCTTTTGGAACAGCTAGGTGGAAGCTTTACTCAGGGTACTTTATGGCATGTATCAGTTTGAAAGAAGCATGCTATACGGTGACCATCGCTGAGGCTCACAGGGAATTCTGAAGTTGTCTGGAAGGGTGCATTGCCTAATGGAACCATCACAGCTTAGGCTGTTTACCAAGTTGGTATATACCTGTATTGGCTCTTCTCCGACAACAAGATTATAGTGATGGCATGTTGGATGAAATCCTTATAATGGGGGCAGACCCTCCAACTGGCAATTCAAGGAGTGGCTGCAACCAAGGCTCTGCTTGAGAACCTGGGATTGTAATCCATCCAGACAAATCAAAAACTGCACCCGCTACGGGTTATGGATTTGGTGTTCACCTTAGACACTAATTTAATGAAGTTTATCATCCCCACTAATAAAGCTACTGCTATATCAGAAGAGTGCCACAATCTTGCTTGCGCCAGGGTATCGACCATGTGGCAAACAGCGAAAGTTATTGGTATTGGTAACTCTAAATTGGTAACTACATTCCCAGCTGCACGATTCGGACCGCTACACTACCGAAATTCACAAAGGTCACAAATCACAGCATTAAAAAACAAATGCTGGCTGCTTTGATCGGCCACTTTGGTTACCACCGGAAGCTGGAAACAAGCTATAATGGTGGGTAGATAATTAAAGAATGTCATTGACCTATTATATGGAGCAACCCTGATGTTGTGCTACTAACTGACGCAAGTGCACCAGGCTGGGGAGCAACTGGTACGATGTCCAGTTGTGGTGGCAGATGGAACTCTCATGAGTCTACATTCCTGGAGTCACATGGGATAAACTATATAGAAATGCTGGGGGTATTTCATGGACTGCGGGCTTCTGTGCTAATTCATGGGATTACATGTCCGCTTTCGAATAGATAATGCTACAATAATGGTTTACATCAATCATATGGGTAGTATTAGGTCGCTAGTTTGCAATGAATTGGCTAATACAATTTGGCACTGGTACATTGAAAGAAATATTTGGATTACTGCGACCTATTTGCCTGGGAAGCTTAATTCAGTGGCGGACACCAGGTCACGTGTCTTCAATGACAACATTGAGTGGATGTTGAACCCCCAGATTTTGGAGATATTATAGCTCAAATTGGGGACACCAGATATTGACCTATTTGCGTCCAGGCTGAACCATCGAATACCAACGTATGTGTTGTGGGAACCAGACCCTGGGGTAATAGCATTGGATGCATTTTTATCCATTGGGGGAAATGGGTTGCTACGCGTTTCCCCCATGCTGCCTCACCAGTCAGGTATTGCAGAAAATTAAACTAGACTCTGCAACTGACATATTGATCACTCCCGACTGGCCTACACAACCATGGTACCCGATGGTTGTAGAAATGTACAACAACCATGGATGGTGATTGGGAAACATCCCAAATTGATTACTTCACTCCATTACAGGGGGGTCAGTCATCCTTGCCATGGTCATTAAACTTGTTGGCTTGCAGGTTCTGAAAAGACCGCTCAACCGGGCAGGCATCTCGTCAAGAGCCATGAACCTTATTGCAGCATCGTGTCGGGAATCCACCCGCAAACAATATCTCACTCAAATCAGAAAGTGGGAGGTTTCTGTGCCCGGAACAAACAAGTCCTCCAACTCGGGAACAATACTGGATGTGTTGGAGTTTCTAGCAGGCCTCCATTTTGATGCAGGCCTCAGCTACAGTGCCATCAACAGCGACAGGAGTACGCTGTATTCATACCTGGATATAAGTATCAGCTCCCACCACCTGGTGTCTAAACTAATGAGGGGAGTATTCAATACCAATCCTCCACGACCCAGATATACAGTAACGTGGGATGTGGGGGATCATGCTGACCCTACTGAGGAGCTGGGCTCCAATAGATGAGCTACCATTTGAAACAGCTCACCCTTAAGGTGGTGATGCTCATGCACTGGCGACAGCCCAACGAGCCCAGATGTTACAAAAACTGCGACTGGACGCCATGGTGGCCAACCCTGGTCAAATAAAATTCTTTGGTAAAGAGTTATTAAAACAGGAGTTGCTACTAACGTTTTTTAAGTCTTATTCCACCAGGGCTGCAGCGAGAGCCATGAAGGTGCCCATGGACCACTTTTTCGCCACTGGCGGGCTGGCCAGTGGGGGAAAAACCTTTCAACGGGTCTATAACAAGTCTCTGGCCGTTCCTGCGACATTCGCAGAAGCTATCCTGGGTACCGCTCAGTAAATGTCTGGCCCGAATTAGGGGTTGTTGTTTAGTTGATTAATAAATTGTGTTGATTTTTCAGCCGCTGTCAACTGAACTCCATTAACAGTCTTACTCCATCAGAATGGCGGCAGTGTGATAAGCATGGACGTTGTTCAGGGCCGTGAAATCACAGAGCTTTGAAATCTTCACGAAGTCACTCACGTGACTCCGAAGTAAAATAGTAAGATTAAACGAGAACTTACCAAGTTTGAAGGTTGATCTGTATTTTACGAGGAGTCGCGATGAGGGATTTCGTGCCCACCGCTCCCACCCTCTATCATCAGGTCAAACAGGTAGTTCTACGGTTTTCATCTTACTATTTTCAGTCATGGTTGGTTCTGTGATTCCACACCGCTGCTTTGAAGGATGCCGCGCATGCGTGCTGGCGGGTTCTTCACGAAATCCCTCACCGCGACTCCTCGTAAAATACAGATCAACCTTCAAACTTGGTAAGTTCTCGTTTAATCTTACTATTTTTTCTTAGACATTTTATACTCAATGCAGAAGTTTGACATGGTGCATCATGGACCTCCTGAATAGGCACTTCCCAGGCCTTACCAAGGAGGATTAGGTATATTCCAAAAGTAAACCAGCAATACAATCTCATCTGCCTTCATGTTTTGAAACACACTGTCCTTCACAGAAAGTTAGTCAAACAGCACTGAAATACACCCTTCAAACAAGAATGTGGTTTGGTCCAACATCCATGCCCGTCTTTTTGCCCACCTATCCCATTTTCCTGTGTTAGGTCAATATTGCCAAAATCAGACTCGTGGGAGAACTCAGCGGGTCAGGCAGAATCCGTGGAGGGAAATGGAAAGACGTTTCGGGTCCCTAAACTCTATCTATCCATTAGAGAAGACATGTTTAAAGAAGATACTTTTGCACAATGGCTGTTTTGTGCAGCTACTTGGTGATTTTCCAAAGTACCCATAATTGAGTCCATTGTAGTAAATAAGTAATATGAAACATTTAGGTGACTCAATTTTTTTTTTACAAATAACTGCATTTCTGCTATGCTCCACAGAACAAAAACAGCAAACCACTTGAACAGTAAGCTTCCTTTGCAGAAAGGAAATACATTCATTGAGTCAGAATCATACAGCACGGAACAAAGGGCCTTAGGTCAAACTCGTCCACCCCAACAAAGATCTACACTAGTTTTCTATGCCCATGTTTGGCCCATATCCCTCCAAACTTTTCATATTTACTTACCTGCCAAATCTCTTTTTGCCCATTCTTAGTCACGTGTGTGATGAAAAATATGAAAAATTGTGGAATACATCTCTTCTAATTCTGAAAGCATTACAGGTATATTGTTTTGTACTGTATATATGATTCATATTGTTTTTGAAGTTTATCGTGAAATTTTTGTTATGCTAACAATATTTGTTTAGGTCTGAGGTCAAATATGACTGGATATGCGTGTGACCTCACACGGAAGCATTTTTTTCATAACTCAGTTTTAACTTACAAACTGTGAATTTTAAAAATCTAGAATGTTCATATATTTTGCAGGCATGCATTATAGTTATGTAGGTAGGAAAATAACAATGAATAAGATTAATCTCTTACAAGAATTATTTAATGCATTACTTTATGCAATGCCATCTGGTCACATTTTGGTTCACTTTCCAAAGAATGGCCCTTTTACATGTGGTAATTCTACCTGCCTCAACCACTTTCTCTGGCTGCTTGTCCACATGCTCACCATCTATGTGAAAACGTTGCTCCTCGGGTACCTTTAAAATCTCTCCCCTCTCACATTAAATCTTGTTCTCTAGTTCTTGACTCCTCAACTCTTGGGGGGGGGGGGGGGGGGGGAGGGGGGAAGACTATGCACATTCACTCTTTCTATGCCCCTCATGATTTTATACACCTCTATAAGATCACCCCTCAGACTCACATGTTTCAAGGAATAAAGTTACAGCCTGGCTAACCTTTCACTACAACTCAGGCCCTCGAGTCCTGTCAGCATCCAGGCAAATCCTTTCTGCACTCTTTCCAGCTTAATGGCATCTTTCGTATAGTTGGTGACTAAAACCAAATTCAATACTATAACACTTGGAGACAGAGTTTGTAGGTTTTGCAGGGCTAGTCCCCCCCCCCCCCCCCCCCCCCCCCCCCCCCCCCCTCCCCCCCCCCCCCCCCCCCCCCCCACCCCCAGGCACCGCTCACAACCTCCCACCCTCACCTCCGGCGGCTCTGTGTCCGGCGGCCGCTCTGTCCACACCGCATGGAGTTTTGATCTGCATGGACAAGTTGGGACGAAGGGCCTGTTTCCATGCTGTAAAACTATGACACACTGTAGAAAGGGTGCAATTACTCTGGAGAGGATTCAGGGGCGATTTATGAACATATTGGCAGGGCTGGAATTTTTTTTTCACTTTGAAGAAAGATTTGGTAACTGGGATTGTATTCTCTGCAGCATGGAGGTGAAGAAAAGACTTAGTTGAGGTGAATAATATTATGAGAATAGGACCTGTTTCGCTTAACAAAGAGTATAGGAAAGAACTGCACATGGTGGTTTAAACTGAAGATAGACACTAAAAGCTGGAATAACTCAGCAGGACAGGCAGCATCTCTGGAGAGAAAGAATAGGTGATGTTCCAGGTCGAGACCTTCAGACTGAAGAGGTTGAAAACCAGCCATAAAACACAATGACTGGAGATGTGTGTTATTCAACTAAGGGCAGAAGTCAGAATCATGTGTTCATCTTTATTGACATGACAACATAATAAACATATTACAGAAAAATATAATTTAATGGGGTGGCACAGTGGCGCAGCAGTAGAGTTGAAGTCTTGCAGCACCACAGACCCAGGTTGGATCCTGACTACGGGTGCTGTCTGTACAGTATTTGTACATTCTCCTTATGACCACATGGTTTTCTCTGGATATTATAGTTTCTCCCACATCCGAAAGAAGTGCAGGTTTGTAGGTTAATTGGCTTCTGGAAATTGTCCCTGGCGTGTAGGATACAACATGTGTATGGTAGATTGCTGGTCGGTGTGGACTTGGTGGGCCGAAGGGCCTGTTTCCATAAATATGTTTTACTTATATATCTTAATTTCATTGAACCATATACGGTTGAATATGTGGCATTATTTTCGTCTTGTTTCTATAGTCAAACGGTAAGAAGGGTAAAACAGTTATAATGTGTGACTTCAATCTACATATAGATTGGGTGAATCAAATGGGCAGGGGTGCTGAGGAAGAGGATTTCTTGGAATGTATGCGGGATAGTTTTCTAAACCAACATGTAGAGGAACCAACGAGAGAGCAGGCTATTCTAGACTGGGTATTGAGTAATGAGGAAGGGTTAGTTAGCAGTCTTGTTGTGTGTGGCCCGTTGGGCAAGAGTGACCATAATATGATTGAGTTCTTCATTAGGATGGAGAGTGACATAATTAAGTCAGAAACAAGGGTTCTGAACTTAAACAAAGGTAACTTTAAATGTATGAGAAGTGAATTGGCCAAGATAGACTGGCAAGTGATTCTTAAAGGGTTGACAGTGGATGTGCAATGGAAGGTATTTAAAGGCTGCATGGATGAACTACAACAATTGTTCATCCCAGTTTGGCAAAAGAATAAATCAGGGAAGGTAGTGCATCCATGGATAACAAGGGAAATCAGGGATAGTATAAAAACAAAAGATGAAGCATACAAATTAGCCAGAAAAAGCAGCCTACCAGAGGACTGGGTGA
Source organism: Okamejei kenojei (assembly GCA_035221665.1). Classification (NCBI taxonomy): domain Eukaryota; kingdom Metazoa; phylum Chordata; class Chondrichthyes; order Rajiformes; family Rajidae; genus Okamejei; species Okamejei kenojei. Next base: position 28,000,768 of record CM069138.1, read on the forward strand.
AATTCAGTCCAGCAGAGGAGGACAAAGGGCTTAATTAGGAAAGGGAAAATAGATTATGAAAGAAAACTGGCAGGGAACATAAAAACCGACTGCAAAAGTTTTTATAGATATGTGAAGAGAAAGGGATTAGTTAAAACAAATGTAGGTCCCTTGCAGTCAGAAACAGGTGAATTGATCATGGGGAACAAGCACATGGCAGACCAATTGAATAACTACTTTGGTTTTGTCTTCACTAAGGAAGACATAAATAATCTGCCGGAAATAGCAGGGGACCGGGGGTCAAATAAGGTGGAGGAACAGAGTGAAATCAAGGTTAGCCGAGAAGTGGTGTTGGGTAAATTGAATGGATTAAAGTCCGTTAAATCCCCTGGGCCAGATAGTCTGCATCCCAGAGTACTCAAGGAAGTAGCCACAGAATTAGTGGAAGCATTAGTGATAATTTTTCAAAACTCCTTAGATTCTGGAGTAGTTCCTGAGGATTGGAGGGTAGCTAATGTAACCCCACTTTTTAAAAAAGGAGGGAGAGAGAAAACGGGGAATTACAGAGCAGTTAGTCTAACATCGGTAGTGGGGAAACTGCTAGAGTCAGTTATTAAAGATGGGATAGCAGTACATTTGGAAAGTGGTGAAATCATTAGACAAAGTCGGCATGGATTTATGAAAGGTAAATCATGTCTGACGAATCTTATAGAATTTTTCGAGGATGTAACTAGCAGAGTGGATAAGGGAGAACCAGTGGATGTGTTATATCTAGACTTTCAGAAGGCTTTCGACAAGGTCCCACATAAGAGATTAGTATACAAACTTTAAGCACACGGTATTGGGACCCCAGCTATTTACAATATATATTAATGATTTGGACGAGGGAATTGAATGCAACATCTCCAAGTTTGCGGATGACACTAAGCTGGGGGGTAATGTTAGGTGTGAGGAGGATGCTAAGAGGCTGCAAGGTGACTTGGATAGGCTGGGTGAGTGGGCAAATGCATGGCAGATGCAGTATAATGTGGATAAATGTGAGGTTATCCACTTTGGTGGCAAAAACAGGTGGGTAGACTATTATCTGAATGGTGGCAAATTAGGAAAAGTGGAGATGCAACCGAGACCTGGGTGTCATGGTACACCAATCATTGAAAGTAGGCATGCAGGTGCAGAAAAGGTATACCAGACTGATTCCTGGGATGTCAGGACTTTCATATGAGGAAAGACTGGATAGACTTGACTTGTACTCGCTAGAATTTAGAAGACTGAGGGGGGATCTTATAGAAACTTACAACATTCTTAAGGGGTTGGATAGGCTAGATGCAGGAAGATTGTTCCCGATGTTGGGGAGGTCCAGAACAAGGGGTCACAGTCTAAGGATAAGGGGGAATTCCTTTAGGATCGAGATGAGGAAAATATTTTTCACACAGATAGTGGTGAGTCTCTGGAATTCTCTACCACAGAAGGTAGTTGAGGCCAGTTCATTGGCTATATTTAAGAGGGAATTAGATGTGGCCCTTGTGGCTAAAGGGATCAGGGGGTATGGAGAGAAGGCAGGTGCAGGATACTGAGTTGGATGATCAGCCATGATCATATTGAATGGCGGTGCAGGCTCGAAGGGCTGAATGGTCTACTCCTGCACCTATTTTCTATTGTTTCTATGTAAGGTTGATTGATTTATTCGTGCAGAACAGTAATGGAAGTCTGACTCCTCTTGCCGTGTTTCTATGTTTTTGTTTCTCTCTCTCTATATATATATATTATATATATATATATATATATATATATATATATTAATAGAATATTGACTGGCCTTGAGGGGGATACGACATATATTGCCTGAAGTAGATTCATATTGCCCGAGTCGAAGACGAGGGCAATATGGATCTAGTGAGGGCAATATATGTCGTATCTCCCGAAAGAGGACAGTCAATATTGTTATTATTACCCATTATCAGACATCTAGAGGAAAATCTGAACATCTCATATGATATGAATGTATCTATACATTTTGCAATATGCATTGCAACATTGTAAATAAGGGTACTAAAAACCATTCCAACATTGTAAATAAGGGTACTAAAAGAATGTAACATTTATGTTTCATTTATGTAATTTATGTAATTCATTTATGTGACAATGTGAAGGTCGAACTTTTAAATCGCGAACCTCTTCTCGCAACCGGCTGCCATTTTTTTTTTTAAGATAAATTTTAAATTTCGCACGCAGCGTCACGTTGCCGTCACGCAGCGTCACGTTGCCGTCACGCAGCGTCACGTTGCCGTCACGCAGCGTCACGTTGCCAAGTTCCCGGATGTGAGACCAGGGGAATATAAGACTATATTCCCCGCTGTTTAAACAGGTAAAGTCCATAGGCGTTCGCTAGAAAGGGGAATATAAGAAAATATTCCCCTGTTACCCCTGCTGGCAGTAAAAAGGAAGGGAATACAATTTCGTAAAAGCATACCTCAGATGGGTGATATGGGTAATAAATATATTATAATATATATATTATATATATATATGCATAGCCAGCATGAATTTAATCTGATTTCCATACATGAATATAATAGGTCATTCATGTGCTGCACCTGTTGATCAGAGCCTGGCTCTACTGTGGAATGTAATTTAGCCTAACCTTATTCATACCTAATCCAATTTGATGCATAAATGTTGCATTCAAGTGTACGTTAAAAGACTCAGTGCAGTATGCACCAGATTGCACAATTTCAAGCTGAAAAATGGAAAAGCTCCCTACCATGTGAGGAGGGGACACCCCCTTCCCACACCCTCCCCCCCTCGGTCGTTACGCTCCCTTGCAATTTCTCACTGTCAACTCTCACCCAATGTTGGCAGCCCTATGTTTGGGAGTAACCTGGGTGAGTTACGACAGTGCATTATTGATATTCATTGCAGCCAGTATGTTTCAATAGTGAATCGAATGAGTGTTTAGTCCGGTGGTCAATTGCTTGGGCTACTTTGTCTTGAATGGTGCCATGCTTCCTATATATTTTGGAACGGTACATATCCATACAAGTGGAGAGTTTTCCCAATGTACTCCTGGCAGGAACAACTCTGCCTTTAGCTGCTGAAGCCCGAGCCCAGAAGTTTTCTCCTTAAATCCTCTATATATGAAGCTCTTTAAATGTACCTCATAGAGTACATAGATAGACACAAAAATGCTCAGCAGGACAGGCAGAACCTCTGGAGAGGAGGAATGGTGACAATTGAGACTGGTCTGCAGAAGGGACTCGAACCAAAACTACACCCATTGTATCTCAGTCAGGTAATGCTATTAAACAACACCAATGACTGCTCAAAGTTGAGGAAGAACATTCAGATGGTACTGAGAAACCTGGGGCTGTACAACAAAAGCATCCCAGGGTAAGTGGCAGGAATGCAGCACTCCTAAACTACCCGCTCAATCAAGCAGGCACCACCTGCTTCATCTTTGGTTCTCACCACAGAACTGACAAAAAAAGAGTGGATGTTAGCTATCAACGATCCAGAAGGCTCAAATGAGGGATAGTCACATAAATACAGTTATGTGTTAGCTTTAGAGACCAGGAACCCTGAAGCCTCACATTTTATTTTGCATTAGATTTATTGTTTTCTCTCTTGTTGCTGTGCACCAAAAAAATGTAGAAGATATAAACATACAAAAGTACAGCATGGGAACAAGGCGTGCGGCCCAGAATGTCCGTGCTGTATCCGATGCCAAGTTAACTAATCTTATATATATCCCTAATTTTCCAGCGCCTATTTAAAAGCCTCTTCAAAGCCACTATCGTGTTTGCCTTCACTATCACTGCCTTCTGTCTGAAAAGAAAACTTGCCCCTCATGTTCCCTTTAAACTTTGCCCCCCTCACCTTAACGCTATGCCCTCTAGTATTTGACATTTCTACCCTCGGAAAAAGGTTCTGATTGTCTAGCTAATCTCTGCCTCTCATAATTTTGCATACTTCTATCGGGTCTCCTCTATTGAAGTCTCCCCTCAACTTCTGGCTTTCCAGAGAAAGCAATCCATGTTTCTCCCTGTGGTTGAGGAAATATTATGGTAAACCTCTCCTGCATCCTCTTTAAAGTCTCCACATCCTTCTTGTAATAGGGTGACCAGAACTGCACACAACGCTCCAAATGCGGTCTAACCAAAGTCTTAGAGAGTTGCTTTATGACTTCCTGACTCTTCTACTTAATGCCCTGACTAAAGGCGATGAACATACCATATACCTTCTTTACCACTCTATCTAATTATGTTGCCAATTACATTCAACCTCCCAAAGCGCAACACCTCACATGCTCAGATTAAAATACATGTAATTTTTCCTCCCATTGCTGTACTTGGTCTATATCTTGCTGAACACTTTAATAGCCTTGCTCACTTCACTGTCTGTAAAGGGGCTGTCCCACTTGGGCGAACTAATTGGTGAATTTAGAAGAGTTTAGGAGAGTTTGAAAAAATGTCATGTTGAAGACCTCCTTCGACTATGTAGAAGACCTCCTTAGATCTCCTTTGACTATGTTGAAGACTAGCTTCGACTAGCTACGACTAACTTTGGGAAAATTGGACACCGAATTGTGGAGAGTGAAGACGACTTCCTTCGACTATGATGAAGACTACCTACGACTACCTTTGACTACCATCGATTATCTTTGACTACCCTCGATTACCTACGACTAACATGCTGATCTACTACGAGCTACTACGATTAAACCTATGAGTAAAAACAGTATAGATTTTTTCCATGGCGATCTTTTTTCACTCGCGGGCATTTTTTAACATGTTGAAAAATATGCCGTGATCTAGCTGAGGCCTCGAGCACACTGGGACTACTCTCGAGCATGAAGGAGAGTTACAAAGACCTCCTAGGACCTTGTGTCGACCATGCTGCGAGTATGTCGAGGGCAAATTCGGCAGAACTCGCAGATTAGGTCGCCCAAGTGGGACAGCCCCTTTACTCCAACAACCTTGGTGTCGTCTACAAACTTACTAACTAACGAATTACCCACCTATGTTTACATCCAAGACATTTATATACATCACAAACAAGGCCCCAGCATAGATCTCTATGGACCTCCACTGGTCACTTGAGATTTGAGAAATAGCCTTTCCCGAATTGCTGGCGGGATTCTGCAAAATCCCTGACTTACTCTAATCATTATTGTTTGAAATAGTCAGCTGAAATTAAAGAACAGAAAGCAGAATCTTCCTGATTTGTTGTGGTTCACGAATGATTGCCGTTGCCAAAACAAATCAATGAGTGTTCTTCAACAGAGGGTGGTGGTTGATAGGAAAAGGGAAGGAACTCAACACATTTTTTACTCAAGAGTAAGTTTATTGCAACTGGCAAAATCTTTTTTTTGTAAACTTCTATTTCTGGAATCTATTGAGAGACGTTAAGAACCACTGAATAATCCTTTGTTTCCTTTCTACTTTCTCCTTTACTTAGTAGCTGGTGGGAAGAACAACTGTGTCCTCCAGATTACAGAAACACGTGACAGTGGACTGTACAACTCACTGATTCTCTTGCTCTGCCTCCTCATGAATGAAGGTCAGGGGCAACGTTTGGCAATTTTACAGCTCTTAAAATTAGAACCCAAGTCTTCCTGAATGGATTGCCTTTTCTTGTGTGGAAAGCAAGTTTACAGAAATTGATCTTGACTACTGAATGGACTGGATGCAGACCAGCTGATTCCAAAAATCAAAACTGTAACATGGGAAATTGAACAAAAAGGGAACTTTCTCTCACGTGAAATGGTCCTAGTAATATCTGGTATCACAGTGCACCAACAATTCCCATTCCTGGGCTAAATAGAATCAAGATCGCTGGTAAAAGTCCACAACTCCTGCAATTTTCCTGACAAGCTGAATGTATGTAATGAATTAATGAAATAATCTTCCCAATTTGCCTCCTCTATCCTATATATCTATCTATATCTATATATTACTAAAATTCTCATCTTGTTTCTATATTTTTTATTTGTGCCTTTGTACCTATATTTGGGCAAAAACGGTACACCATAGCGCTACAATTTTTGCACCACCTTACTCACCATTGTCTGTGATTTGCAAAAAATAAGTTTTGTTTGGATTGGTTCCATATTTTACAAGTTATTCATGTTTAAAACTTAAAACAAATTACAACAGCACCCCCACTTTACGTCCTTGACTGGCGTCACAAAGGACAACCAAACGGGTCTTCAGCGCGGCCTTTGTACAATTTCAGACTGCCATCTTTTTTTCCTTGGGCCACAACAGCTGCACCGGCACTTTTCCTTCCATTTTACTGCTGCTCCGGGCCCGTGGGGAGGGGAGCACTGGGAGGGAGAGGAGTAAGACCCTGGGCAGGTAGTTGGAGCCGGTGCGGGTTCCGGGGTCGGTGAGTGGCCACGTCTGCGACATGCCCATGGGGAGGGAGAGCAGCGGCACCTGGGGCAAGGACATTTTCATTGTGGGGGGGGGGGTGGGATAGGGGGGAGGTGAGGAGTGGGGGAGCAGGGAGGTAGAGGAGTTATGGAGGGTGGGAAGGAGTGACTCAGGGTAGGGGAAGGAGAGGGAGGGAGAGGTGAGGGAGGGAGAGGAGGAGAGAGGAAAGAAGATTGAGGGCAAAGAGGAGGGGAGGGAGTGCTGGGGATGAGGGGGAATGGAAAAGGATAGGGGTAAGAAGAGGGATGACAATGTAATGGAGGAGAGGAGGGGAAAGAGAAAGGGGAGGAAGCAGAGGAGGGTTGATGGAGGGTGTGGAGAGGGAGGATAATGAAGGACGGAAGAGGGAGAGTGAGATGCGTTCATATGTATTTTATTTTTTACAAATTATTGCCAAGTCAGCACAGTTGGGGGCTATGGTTGAATGGTGGAATATTGCATTGGGGGACCAGCCCTCTATACTAGACCAAACGGGTCCCACTTGGTCTAGTATATTCTCATCTTGTTTGCTTCTATGTCTGTCTGTCTGTGACGTCCTGAATTATGCCAAAGCGGTACACGATAGCGCCACAATGTTTGCCCTGCCTTACTCACCATTGTCCTGTGGTGTGTTGTATCAAGTTTCGTTCAAATTAATGGTATATTTTGCAAATTATTGACATTTTTAACTTTACAAAACCCCACTTTGAAAAAATCTCTTCCATCTGCACTGACAGTTAGCAGCTATGACATGGGACCTCATTTATATAAACTGCCCGTCAGCAGTGTCCCACCCCACAATGACGCCACAATAGGATCTCATTTACATTTTAAAAAAAAAATGTTTTTTTAAAAACTGCCCATCAGCCGTGTTCCAGCCCACAAAGACATCACAATGGGATCTCAATTACATTGAAAAAATTGTTTTCAAAAACACAGCAGCTTCCACCTCACAATAACGTCAAGGGGTAGGGAGGGGAGATGGGTAATGGAGGGAGTGAGTGAGGGTAGGGGAAAGGAGAGGGAGGAAAAGGAGAGGGAGTGAAAGGAGAGGGAGGGAAAGGAGATGGAGAGGTGAGGGATGGAGTGGGGTTGGGGAGGAGAGGGGAAAGAAGGGGGAGGAAGTGCTGGGGATGAGGGGAAATGGAGGGGGATAGGGGTAGGAAGAGGGATGGCGAGACGCACTTGGGGAGGGTTGCCGTGACTCGCGTCGCAAAGGGGATATCTGGCTTCACAACGGGAACCAGTCAGCCACATGGGGGGAGCAGGGAAATAGAGGGAGAGGAGGAGGGTAGGGAGGGTAGTGGGGTTATGGAGCGAGGGAGGGAGGGAGTGACTGAGGGTACGGGAAAGGAGAGGGAGGGAGAGGTGAGGGACGGGAGGAGGAGAGGGGAAAGAAGAGGGAGGTTCAAGAGGAGGGGGAGGGAGTGCTGTGGGATGAAGGGGGATGGGGGAGGATAGGGGTAGGAAGAGGGATGGCAAGGCATAGTTGGGGAGGGTTGCCCTGATATGCGTCACAACGGGAACCCGTCAGTCACGCCTGCGCTGTTGGGGCTTGGGTGAGTGGTGTAATATTGCGTTTTGGGACCAGCCCTCCTGTGTGACAGGAATGCAACGGGTCCCACTTGGTCTAGTTTCTAATAAAAGTTAGCTTAAGCTCAACGAAGGTCACCTCATCTTCCACCTGGTACTTTGAATACAAAATTAAGTTCAAGAACATCAAATATCTCCCAATCTAACAATTTTATTTCAGATTTCCAGCATACTTTCGTTAAATTTGTATTATCATTCTCCTTTTGTTAGTTTACATGTATTGGTCATTGTTTATTAGAATCACAAAAACATTCTGACAGTGGAAGAGATTTGGTGCAACTACCCACTTTAACCCTTCCTGCCTTCTGCTGTCTCACAGACGTTTCCTTCAGTTCTCATCTTCCCCTTTTTCCCTGCATTTTAAAAACTGTTTTTCTCTAACTTTTTCCAGCTCTTATAAAATAGCTTAGACTTAAATTGTTAAATCCGCTCTGGTCTCCCCACAGATACTGTTTGACTTGCTGAGTATTTCTTGAGTTTCAAAAGAAATTATAAAACTTGGTGTGTAGTTTGAAACATTGTATTTGCCTTGACTAACTCTTTTTGTTTCTCCAAGCAATAACCGTATCAGAGTTCATTTCCTCCACACTTAGGTGCATCTGTTTTCTATCGGACTGGTTTTCAGTAAATGCAACGGTTGGCATAGTGTTTCGTTGAGGTGCTGATATTTCCATTTATTGTTAATAATGTCTCTGGGGCACCAGTGGTCTGACTGATCTCCATCCAGATTGAGGTGACTGAAAAATTACAGCCCCTAAAGGGAATAGAGAAAGGAAGTGTGCAGGGAGCAGAGTTAATTATGTATATTAAAAGTATGGAGCAGGCACAGAGTCTGATGCCATTGACCAAGACAGAACTGAATGGATTATATGCAACCCTCACAAAGGGAAAATATGAACCTCATGTGAATAAGTCTTGCCATGCAATTATAATATGAGGAAAATAAAGCAGATGCATATGGAACAGAACAAAAGGCCAACTAATGTTTTGATTGGGATCTCGCTTATGCCATTCAGCACGGAAATTGGCGCCTTCGGCCCCTCCTGACCAAGATGCCCCAAGTTAGTCCCATTTGCTCAGGCCTGGCCCATATCCTTCCAAATCCTCCCTGTCCATGTACCTTACCTATCTAATGCATCTTAAAGGTAGACAAAAATGCTGGAGAAACTCAACAGGTGAGGCAGCATCTATGGAGTGAAGGAAATAGGCAACGTTTCGGGTCGAGACCCTTCTTCAGACAGATGCTGCCATAGATGCTGTCTCACCTGCTGAGATTCTCCAGCATTTTTGTCTTCCTTCGATTTTCCAGCATCTGAAGTTCCTTCAGATGCTGGAAACATAATGTTCCTTCAGATGCTGGAAACATAATATTTTTATTGTACCTGCCTCATTATTCCCTCTGGTAGCTCGTTCACTGTGTGAAAATGTTGACCCTCTGGTTCCTATTAAATTCTTCCCTTCTCACTTCAAACCTATGCCCTCTAGTTATTGATTCCCCAACCCTGGGAAAAAGAATCTTTGCATTCAGCCTATCTTTCCTCTCATAATTCTATACACCTCTATAAGACCACCCCTCAGTTTCATTGAAAAGAGTGCTAGCCTGCTCATCCTTTCCCTATAACTCAGTTCTTCAAGATCTGGTAACATCCCCATAAATCTCCTCTGCACTCTTTTTTCAGCATCATGGCTTCTTTCCTATTACAAATCTATCTCACATCTCTCCTTTTTAAATATTTTGAAATAACCTCTTAATCTCAAAAGAGTTCAATGACATCTTCAACCTCTCACTTCAACAGTCTCCATCGGCTTCAAGAAAACCTTTATCTTTCCAGTTCTAAAGAAAAATAAAGTGACCTATCTCATTGACCATTGCCCAGTCACTCTAACATCAAGCAAAAGAAGTGCTTTGAAAGACTGGTAGTAGCCTACATTTGCACCAGTCTTCCGGACATTCTAGATGTCCTGCAATCTGCAACATAGAAAACATAGAAAAATAAGTGCAGGAGTAGGCCATTCCGCCCTTTGAGCCAGCACCGCAATTCAATATGATCATGGCTGATCATCAAAAATCAGTACCCCTTGATTCCTTTTGCACCAAGAACTAAATCTAACTCTCTCTTGAAAACATCCAGTGAATTGGCCTCCACTGCCTTCTGTGGCAGATAATTCCACAGATTAGATTAGATTTTATTACTTGTCATTCGCACCTCAGAGAGGCTCGAACGAAATTCTGTTTCTACAAACCATACAGAGCAATTCATAAAAAAAACACACACAAACAATTCAATTCACACAAACATCCATCACAGTGAGTCTCCCCCTCACTGTGATGGAAGGCAAAGTTCTTCACTCTCCCCCGCACCATTTCTCCCCCGATGTCGAAGCCCCAGGCGGGCGGTGTTAAGTCCCACAGCCATTGAGGCCGCGCCGGGCGATGTACGGCCCCGCCCTAGGCCCAAAAGTCACAACGTTGGAGCCCCCGGCGGGCGCTGGAATGTCCCGCGGCCTTTAAAGCCGCGCCGGGCGATGTACGGCCCCGCTCCATGTCGTTCCAACCCCACGACACGGGCAGGAGAAGCCGCGCTGCGGGAGCTCTGAAGAGCGGTCTCTCACCCAGAGCCGCGAGCTCCCGATATCCCGACAGTCCACCGGTAGTAATTCGCAGCTGCAGCTCCGGAGTCGGGCCGCAGCTGGAGCTGGAGCTGGAGCTAGAGCTGGAGCCCCGGAGTCGGGCCGCAGCTGGAGCTCCAGAGTCGGGCTGGAGCTGGAGCTGGAGCCCCGGAGTCGGGCCGCAGCTGGAGCTCCAGAGTCGGGCTGGAGCTGGAGCTGGAGCTCCGGAGTCGGGCCGCAGCTGGAGCTGGAGCTGGAGCCGGAGCCCCGGAGTCGGGCCGCAGCTGGAGCTGGATCCGGAGCCCTGGAGTCGGGCCGCAGCTGGAGCCCCGGAGTCGGGCCGCAGGTGGAGCTGGAGGTGGAGCCGGCGCCCCGCAGTCGGGCCGCAGCTGGAGCCGGATCCGGAGTTCCGGAGTCGGGCCGCAGCTGGAGCTCCGGAGTCGGGCCGTAGCCGGAGCTGGAGCTGGAGCCGGAGCCCCTGAGTCGGGCCGCAGCCGGAGCCCCGGAGTGGGGCCGCAGCCGGAGCTGGAGCTGGAGCCGGAGCCCCGGAGTGGGGCCGCAGGTGGAGCTGGAGCTGGAGCCGGAGCCCCGGAGTCGGGCCGCAGCCGGAGCTGGAGCTGGAGCCGGAGCCCCGGAGTCGGGCCGCAGGTGGAGCTGGAGCTGGAGCCAGAGCCCCGGAGTCGGGCCGCAGCTGGAGCCGGAGCCCCTGAGTCGGGCCGCAGCCGGAGCCCCGGAGTCGGGCCGCAGCCGGAGCCCCGGAGTCGGGCCGCAGCCGGAGCCCCGGAGTCGGGCCGCAGCCGGAGCTGGAGCTGGAGCCGGAGCCCCGGAGTGGGGCCGCAGGTGGAGCTGGAGCTGGAGCCGGAGCCCCGGAGTCGGGCCGCAGCCGGAGCTGGAGCTGGAGCCGGAGCCCCGGAGTCGGGCCGCAGGTGGAGCTGGAGCTGGAGCCAGAGCCCCGGAGTCGGGCCGCAGCTGGAGCCGGAGCCCCTGAGTCGGGCCGCAGCCGGAGCCCCTGAGTCGGGCCGCAGCCGGAGCCCCGGAGTGGGGCCGCAGCCGGAGCTGGAGCTGGAGCCGGAGCCCCGGAGTCGGGCCGCAGGTGGAGCTGGAGCTGGAGCCAGAGCCCCGGAGTCGGGCCGCAGCTGGAGCTGGAGCCCCGGATTCACAACTCTCTGGGTGAAAAAGTTTTTCCTCATCTCAGTCCTGAATGGCCTTCCCCTTATTCTTAACCTGTGACCCCTGGTTCTGTACTCCAACATCGGGAAACATTTTCTTGCATCTAGCCTGTCCAATCCTTTAAGAATTTTATACGTTTCTATAAGATTTCCTCTCATCCTTCTAAATTCCTGTGAATACAAGCCCAGTCGACCCATTCTTTCATCATATGTCAGTCCCGCCATCCCGGAAATTAACCTGGTGATCCTAAGCTGCACTCCTTCAATAACAACAATGTCCTTCCTCAAATTAAGAGACCAAAACCGGACACAATACTCCAGGTGTGGTCTCACCAGGGCCCTGTACAACTGCAGTAGGACCTTCTTGCTCCTAAACTCAAATCCACTCGCAATGAAGGCCAACATGCCATTAGCTTCCTTCACTGCCCGCTGTACTTGCATGGTTACTTTCAGTGACAAATATACAAACACACCCAGGTCTCATTGCACCTCCCCTTTTCCTAATCTGATACCATTCAGTTAATAGTCTGCCTTCCTGTTCTTGCCACCTCACATTTATCCACATTATACTGCACCTGCCTACTCACCAAACCTATCCAAGTCACCCTGCAGCTTCATAGCATCCTCCTCGCAGCACACACTGCCACCCAACTTTGTGTCACCCACAAACGTGGAGATGTCACATTTAATTCCCATCCTCAAAAATTCCAGAAGATTAGTCAAGCAAGATTTCCTCTTCATAAATCCATGCTGACTGAATGATCCTGTCACTGCTTTCCAAATGCGCTGCTATAACATCTTTAATAATCGACTCAAGCATCTTCCCCACTACCGATGTAAGGCTAACTGGTCTATAATTCCCCGATTTCTCTTTCCCTCCTTTTGTAAAAAGTGGAGTTACATTGGCTACCCTCCAGTCCACAGGAACTGATCCAGAGTCGAGAGAACATTGGAAAATGATCATCAATGCATCCACCATTTCTCAGGCCACCTCCTTGAGTACTCAGGGATGCAGACCACCAAGCCCAGGGGATTTATATGCCTTCAGTCCCAACAGTTTACCTAATAGCATTTCTTGACTAATGTGGATTCCCTTCAGATCCTCCCTCCCACTAGATCTTCCTTAGTGAAGACAGAACCAAAGTACTTATTTAACTGTTCTGCCATTTCCTTGTTTCCCATTATGAATTCACTCGTCTCTGACTGTGAGGGACCTACATTTGTCTTCACTAATCTTTTCCTATTTACATATCGAAAGAAGCTTTTACAGTCAGTTTTTATATTCCACGCAAGCTTTCTTTCATGCTCTTTTTCCTCTCTTAATTAACCCCTTTGTCCTCCTCTGTTTAGTTCTAAATTTCTCCCAGTCCTCTGGTTTTCTGCTTCCTCTGGCCAATTTATATGCTGCTTCCTTGGATTTAACACTAGAGCACTGGAGGAAAGCCATGCAATTATAGACATAACACAAACTCCACTTGGGCAGCAATCCCACAGCCTTTACCACAAATGGTAAGGGCTGCGGGCACATGAAAACTATATCCTGTGCGTTCTCTCTTAAACATGATTCCATACTGACTAAGAAATATTTACCACTGGTCCTTTATCGTCATTAGGCCTAAATCCTATCCAATAGCACAATGTGAGTATGTTCATCAGAAGGTCTGTGGTGATTCAGGAAGATGCCTCACTAACTCAAAGGAATTAGGGATGGGCAAGAAATGCTCACCTTGCCAGCGACCCCCAGATCCCAAAAATGAATACAAAAGTAAAATTCAAATTTTGGTTATTTGGATGTATTGGCTTTTACTCTCACTAACTTCAAATGCACTATATTACCTCTCATCTCTGTATAGGGTAAGTGACCCCCTTATGCTATTTTACTTCGGAGTCACGTGAGTGACTACGTGAAGAGCCCGCCTCACGCTGGTAACGGCATGACGTCAACGCTGACGGCGGAAGGAGGAGCTGCGGTAAGGAGCAGCTCCTCGCAGCGGTCGGAACGGCCCGCAGGTAAGTGAAGTTACATCGGGGCGGTTTTCAAGTTACGCTGGGTGGCTCCAGCATCGAAAGTAAAAGTAAAAAATTAGACGTTAGCGTGCTGATTGAGCACAGATAATTTAACAAAAATGGAGAAATCGGGAAAGAAGGTTTCGCGGGTGAAGAGAGCCTCCCGGGGTGAAAGTAAATATACGGGACGCGAAGCTAGAGTGGACCCGGTTCCGATACCGCTGGCCACTGATTTACCCGATATAGAATTTCCAGATTCTCCAGAAATTATAACCACGGAGGAAAATGCTCCTAAGAAAAGCAAAAAGAAAGCTGTGAGGCCCGTGGTTTCTGATGATTCTGATTCTGAAAGACCTCCAGACAATAAAACTATGTGGCTAAAAATGGAGCATATGGAGAAAGTTCTCCAAACTATTATGAGACAAGGGTCAAAGTACCCACATGAATCCCAAAAAAATCCCTGAGGGGTTTGAATATGATGAATATGGCTGTGGGCCAAGTTGGGAATATGATACTCCAGACCCACGATTTGGGCTGGAAGAAGTCTCATGGGATGATATCCCGATGGAATTAGGGCTGCAGAAGGCAGACCCTGCTGAAGTTGAAATGGCTTTTGAAAGCACGCCACAAAGTAAAAAGAAAAAGGCTTGATGTGCCTGGGATAGCACAAGATTTTGCTATACCCGAAGGAAGTGGTGAGGCTATGGAAGAAAACCTAGCTGCCAATATAAATTATATGGTATCTCACCAGCTTCATAATACTGTGATGAATGAATTATCAGAATTATATAAAGCACCAGGCAATTGTGCCTCATTGGAAGTGCCTACGGTGAATCCGATGGTATGGGCGTCTATGACTCCAAGTATGAGAGCCCAAGAAGTGAAATTTCAAAAGGTGCTGAAATTATTTTCTGCTGCCATTACGGCATATGGCAGGCAAATGGAGAATCTGGAAATGGAAAAGATTCAAAAAGATACTTTGGGCTTATTGTGCAATTCGTTTTATGAGATCAATTGCATGAGAAAAATGGCGATTCGGCCCATATTTTCACCCTAGATTTGCAAGCCTGTGTCAAGAAAGTGGAGTTCAAGCTCCTGGGTATTTGTTTGGAGAAAATCTGCCGAAACAGCTGAAACAGTTGGATGAAGAAGCTAAATATTTTAGCACTATTAAGCCTTTTGTCTTTGGACAAAGAAGAGGGTTTTCGGCCCGAAGGGGTTTTGATTTTCGTTATAGAGGCAGAAATTTGTCACGAAAATATTATCGTGCTGCGCAGGCCAGTGCTTCCCTGCATTCGGGAAAGAGGAGACCATCACGCTCTTATGGAGAGGTATTAAAGACTTCTATCCTTAAGGAAACTGTGGATGAATCTCCAGTTGGAGGGAGATTGCAAAAGTTTTATAATGCCTGGCTTAATATTACTTCTGATCGATTTATATTACAAGCAGTTTCGGGAGCTATTATTATTTTTAAAGAAGGGGTCAATCCTCCTGTACAGAATAAACCTGCTTATGCTTATGTGTTTTCTGCAGAAGAAAGAATGGAGATTAATGTGGAAATTGACAAATTATCCGGAAAAGGGGTAATTGAAAAAACTTGTGAACATAAGCATCAATTTGTCTCTAATATATTTCGCAGAGATAAGAAAGATGGTGGTTGTAGAATTATTCTAGACCTTACAGATCTAAATAAGTTTGTAGAATACAAACATTTTAAGATGGAGACATTCAGTACTGCAAAATATCTGATTTCAGCAGGTTGTTATATGGCTAAGATTGATTTGAAAGACGCCTATTATACTGTAGCAATTCATCATCTTTTTCGGAGATACTTAAAGTTTTATTGGCAGGGGCAATTATGGCAGTTCAAAGCTTTACCAAATGGATTGAGTTCGGCTCCTAGACTCTTTACAAAACTGTTGAAACCAGTTTTAGCCAATTAAGAGCACAGAAAACACATTGTAATGGCTTATCTGGATGATATTCTGATTATTAACGATAGTCAAGAGTCAGCTGAGCACTCAATTTCAGTTACTAAAAGCTTTGTTTAAAGAGCTTGGATTCTTAATTCATCCAATTAAGTCCCAGCTGCAGCCAGTTCAATCAATTAATTTTCTGGGGTTTGTAATTAACTCAGTGACTATGTTAGTTACTTTGCCAGCAAAGAAGGCAAATGATATTTTGCAAATGTGTAATTACCTCATTCACAAACCTTATCCCTCCATCCGAGAAGTGGCAAAAGTCATTGGTACACTGGTGGCAGCATTTCCGGCAGTGGAATTTGGGCCATTACATTATCAAAATCTTCAAAGGGACAAAGTAAGGGCTCTTAAAGATAAGGCAGGTCACTTTGACAGGCCTATGCAATTAACAAGGAAAGCAGTATTGGAATTGCAATGGTGGGTTGAAAATGTCCCACAAGCTGCGAAGAATATCATGATTAAACAGCCTGAAATGGTTTTACAAACAGATGCTAGTGCTCTCGGATGGGGGGCTACAGATTTATCCTCCAGTTTGTGGAGGTAGATGGAAAACTGAAGAACAAGTGTTTCTTCAAGAGTATGGTATTAACTATTTGGAATTATTGGGGGCCTTTTATGGGCTTAAAGCATATTGTTGTGCTAAACAAGGTCTGCATGTGTTAATACAGTTAGACAATAAAACGGCTGTGGCTTACATTAATCACATGGGGGGAGTTAGATTCAGTATCATGTGATTGTCTGGTCAATGAGATATGGCAATGGTGTATTGGTCGGCAGATATGGATTTCAGCAAGCTATATTCCAGGTAAGGACAATGTGGTAGCAGATGAAAGGTCCAGGATTTTTAAAGATAATACGGAATGGATGCTTAAGCCAGCAATATTTAAGAATATTGTTAGCCGATTTGGGTTGCCAGAAATTGATTTGTTTGCATCCAGGCTTAATCATCAATTGCCTCATTATATGTCTTGGGACACGATCCGGACGCAGTCGCAGTAGATGCGTTTTCATTACACTGGGGAAAGATGTTCTTTTATGCTTTTCCACCATTTGCTCTGATTCAGAGATGCTTGAAGAAAATAGAGCAAGATTCAGCTTCCGGATTGTTGGTAGTGCCAAATTGGCCAACTCAACCTTGGTTCCCAGTTATGCTGAATATGATTAAAGAACCGTATATGCAGATTCCTAACTGTAGTGATATCTTGACTAATCCAGTAACAAATGAAGGTTACCCAATTGTATGCATATATGAATTTGTTAATCTGCAGGTTTTGACCAGACCACTACAGGAACTGGGATTGTCGGACAAAACTTTGGAAGTTATTGGCGCATCATGGCGAGATAGCACACAAAAACAATATATGACACATATTATGAAATGGGAAGAATTTTGCACACAGTCAAATATTTCTGATGATTCTGTGAATGTTACTCATGTTTTGGAATTCCTTGCCAATTTGCACTTTGAGCAACATTTAAGTTTACAGTGCCATTAACACTGCACGCAGTGCTTTGTCGTCCTATTTAGGACTTATGACTGATGAGAAATCAATTGGGTCGCATCCATTGATATCACGATTCATGAAAGGAATTTTTCACATGAATCCGCCAAAACCTAGATATACAGAAATTTGGGATGTGAGCATTGTACTTGCTCTACTTAGAGAATGGACTCCAATTGAAGGGTTGCCATTGGATAGGTTAACATTGAAATTGGTCATGTTAATGTCACTGGTCTCAGCTCAAAGAGTGCAAACTTTAACAAATGTTGCGTTTAGACTGTATGCATGTGACTACAGATAACGTTGTGTTCTATGTTTACGATCTGATCAAACAAAGTAGACCAGGGAGATCTGGAACAAAGGTAACCTTTCAAGCTTTTTCATATTGAGCCTGCTTTGTGTGTGGTTAGACATTTGAACCAATATATTAAAAGTTACGGACACTTTTCGAGGAAACGAAAAAGACATTACTGCTTACGCACAAAAGCCACACACAAAAGCTTCAGTTCAAAACTATCTCAAAATGGTTGAAACAGGTGTTGGTTTTAGCGGGAGTAGACACTGATGTCTTCAAATCTCACTCCACCAGGGCGGCAGCTACGTCCGCGGCGAAGGGGCGGGACGTACCTCTCGAGCATATTTTAAAAATTGCAGGGTGGAGTAAAGAAGAAACTTTTTCAAAGTTCTACAACAAACCTGTTCACACTATGACAAGCTTTGGACACGCGGTGTTGGGAGCACTATAATCACCTGCTTTGTTTGCTATTAATTGCTATTAATTGCTATAATCAGTTGTGTAGTCACTGATATCTTTTGTCACTTGTAATCATTTTCCCTCAAATATAAGGAGGGTATTATATGGTCTTTCAGCCATTAAAAAAGTTAATTGTGAAAAGATCTAACATTTGTCTGGTTTCCCATGTATGTGTTTACTTAGCCGGACTGTCGTACGGATTAATTCTACGACATAAAAAAACAGAAAGCTTTAAAATCTTCACGTAGTCACTCACGTGACTCCGAAGTAAAATAGTAAGATTAAACGAGAACTTACCTGTTCGAAGTTTGGATCGTTATTTTTACGAGGAGTTACGATGAGGGATTACGTGCCCTCTACTCCCACCCTCGTAAAATAAATGATCAAATGGTAGTTTCTAAGTCTTTTATGAGCCTTTACTATGGTTTACTCTACCGGCTTTGGTGTGTCTGTGTTTTCTCATGACGCTGCTTTGAAGTATTGCCATTAACCAGCGTTGAGGA
This sequence comes from Okamejei kenojei, assembly GCA_035221665.1. Classification (NCBI taxonomy): domain Eukaryota; kingdom Metazoa; phylum Chordata; class Chondrichthyes; order Rajiformes; family Rajidae; genus Okamejei; species Okamejei kenojei. Next base: position 28,019,277 of record CM069138.1, read on the forward strand.
GGGCTCGCTCCACGTAATCCCTCATCGTACACTCCTCGTAATATAAAACGAACAAACTTCGAACAGTCAAGTTCTCGTTTAATCTTACTATTACTGTTGTCTACCAAATTCTTTTTTGATTTTTCATAGCTTTGGCAAGCTGTATCCACAACTGGCCTTCAGAGAAGATTACGCCTTTTGGCTTCCAGAACATTGACTTTTGCTGTCCTACTGACATGAAATCGCCATTAACTGTTCTGAATGATTAGTTACGTTACTGTGTGTTCAGTGCCAACACTTGATCCTCATTATAATCTGGCACAGAATCAGAACATTGCATCTTGTTGTGCACAGTACCAATTATCTAATAATTGAAAAAGTTGGAAGAGCTTAAAATCTTACCCTGAGACGCTATGCTGTACAATGATGGATCAATTATTGGTATGCTCTGAGGTCCTGGCTGTATTGTCGGGGTACTGGGCAACACTGCAAAACGAATAAACAGAAAGCATGACTCAAGTGATAGCAAACCAATGTAGCAGCTTGAACAATGAGGGTTCATACAGACATTTCTGGCCTCTCTCATAAAAGTCAATGATTTAAGGCCGCTCTCGAAGTCGTACCATAAAGGAGATCCGAGTGTTCCCAAATTAATTAAGTTATACCACTTATTCTTCACAACGCAATTTGGCTATATCATATTACTAATGTTGCTTAAAATCACTCTAATTTTAAAGATTGTGAAACCTTGCAAAAACATTATCAGTTACACAAAAATACATTTTTCCAGTTATAGATTTCTCTAAAGTGAGCAGGGAATCTTTCATTAAAAAAAAAGACATGTGATTCAGCCTTACACATAATCGTTCTTTAGTTTTTAGAAGAAAACATTCCTTTCTGCGAGTTTAGGTGGCTCAGGAATATTTTGAAATTTCCTTATTAAGCAGCATGAGGACAGACCAACTTTATCCACACTGTTGAAAAACAAGTAACAGCAGTCCTGAAGGTATTAATTAACCCCTGATTCTGTCAATGAAAACACCAAGAATAACATTCACACCTTGAGATGCATGTACATAAGCAGCATAATAGTGCATCTCCCTAAACAGTTTCTATTTGTGAGCAAGCAGGAGATAAATCAATATAAATAAATTTCAAATCCTTCATTAAAAAAAAGACATGTGATTCAGCCTTCCACATAATCATGATGTACCGGTGAGATCACTGATTTTAAAGATTTTAAAGATGATTTGTTGATCTTCTCTTTTAAAGGATGAGAAGAGAAAGAGACAGGGGTACAGAGAGGTAATTCCAGAGCCAATAGTCCACGTAGCTGCGATTTTGCTTCAGGTATTGTGATGATGAATGAGATGCACAGAAGGCATAACTAGAGGTATACATAGTTATCTAAAAAGTTCAAAGGGGTTAGATCATGAAAGATTTTCAAAACAAGTTTTTGAATTCACACACATACAGAGAATGGTACCAGGAAATATAAATTCAGAAATGGCCTCACATTCAGCAAAATCAAGGCACTAGATGCAATATTTACTAATGCTACGCTAGGATGTAGTGGGTTAATGCTATGTCTGGAGAAAACAAATCATTTTCATCCAAATCTAAATGTCGCTGCTCCAGAATGAGGTTTTTTTTCTTGCCCATTGGTGGAACTTATCTGTTTTTAGTTTCTCCTATTCCTTTTATTAAAAAAAAAAAGAATAACATGACAGGAAATTACAGCAAAGGGAGTCCCTGTACAAAATAAATACAAAAGAACCACTGGGAGCACTGAAACATTCTGGAAAGTCTTATTGTGATGATAAAAGATTACTTTCCATTGCCTAACCAAGCTGGAGCAATAGAACTTCAAGTCACTAACTGCATCTCAACATGTTCATGAGGTTCTCACTGGCCTTGTACACAAAGAGTTCCATCTAAGGAATTTGGAAATTTAGTTCAAAAAATATACTCATGCTTTAATGCCAGTATATTGCATCTTACGTTAAAATATGGACATCAAACAATCCCAAGGTAACCATGTCAAAGACTGCAAGGATAACTAGAGATGAGAGCCAGTGCCAATGTCTAGCTGTTCTACTGGGATGTTCCACATTGCTCAATGCACTGTGACACGATGGAATCAAATGCATTTCAATATCTGGACTGAAAGGAATGCCAGTACAAAGCAGCATTTTTTTCCCCTAAAATCGTTCCATTTGGCTTGCAAAGGACATTCAACAAGCTGTGTTTGGGTTTATTTTCAAAGCCCCAAAAGGAAGACTGTCTCAAGCCAGAACAGGAGATGGTCAAATCTGCCAAACACTAAATTCGCTGGTCTTCTTTCAAACGACGAGGACTCTGCATCACAGCTAGTTCTCAGGAGACATCATCTCCAATTGCAAATGGAGAATCGTGTACAGGCATGATGATCACAACGAAGCCTACATGCCAATATTCCTTGTCAAAATTTAAACCCTGATGGGAAGAATAATTCTTCTGAGAAACATACCATAGAATTTTCTTCACAGATGGATAAAATATTGAAAGCAGAATTTACAACAGATGTAAAGAATTTTCCATCAGGTCATTTGACTGAGGCGTTAACCCTCTTTCTTACTGCACCGATGCTGCTTCTGTTATATTTCACTCAAATAATTTTCCACTCTTCCAAGAATATGTTTATCTGGATTTTCAATCAGTGGAGAACTCAGCCATAATTAGATAATTATCAATGATTTGGGCATCGTTGGCAAGGCCAGCATTTAATGCCCATCGCAAATTGCCTGAGCAAGTAGTGGTGAGCAGACTCCTTGCAGTGCTACAGCTCTTCTATTGAAAGTGCTTCCAACAGAGCTGTTGGGTAATCAGTTTCAGGATATAGACCAAGCAATGATAAAGGACTCATGATGTACTTTTAAATCAACATGGTGTGAGATCAGAGCAAAAAATAAAGTGCTGGTGAAACTCAGCGGGTGAGGTAGCATTTGCGGAGGGAATGAACCACTGATGTTTCGGATGGACGAGGGAGGAGAAAGTTGGAAAAGAGAGACAGGGCAGGGCAACGCCTGGCAAATGATGTGGATTCAGGAGGGGATGATTGATAGATGTGTGGAAATTGTAAAAGGCTAAATGGTGAAAAGGAGATAAAAGGATGTCAGATGAGGAAAGAAGAGGAGTGAAGCACAAAGCCAGATAATTCAATGCTCATACTGTTGGGTTGTAAGCTGCCACGTGGGATATGAGGTGCCGTTCTTCCAATTTGTGCATGGCCTCATTCTGGCAATGGAGGAGACCAAGAACAGAAAGGTTGATATGGGAATAGGAATGGGAGCTGAAATGTTTTGTAACCAGGTGTTCTAACGGGTAAGAGGGCGGGCTGGGTGGGAGCGGATGAGCGAACCAAGGAATTGCACAGACAGTTGTCTCTACGGAAAGCAGAAAGAGGTGGGATTGGGAAGATGTAACTGGTAATGGAATCATGTTGAAGGTGGCAGAAATGTTAGGAAAATGATATGTTGTATACAGAGGCTGGTTCTGCAAAATGCGAGGACCAGAAAAACTCTGTTCTTGTTCCATCAGAGGGAAGAGGGAGTGAGAGTAAAAATGCGGAAACAGAGTAGATGGGACACAGTTGAGGGCTCCAACCACAACAGCTGAGGAAACCATATTTAGGATATCTCGAATGTCCCGGAGTAAAAAGCCTCTCCTGGGTAGCAGATGCTGCAGAAAAGATGACAAAATTCAGACTAAAGGATGGCCTTCTTGCAAAGAGGCAGGATGGGAAGAGGTATAGTCAAGCTTGCTCGAGCGAGTAAATAGGTTTGTTATATAGGCTGTCCCTTGTGTTGGAGACAGAATAATTGAGGAGTGCAATATTATGGGAACTGCTTGCATTGGATTCCCATGTACCTGTCTGCCTTAGTGATAGAAGTCAAAGGTTAGCTGGTGCCGAGGGAATAGCCTGGATGAGTAATTGCAGTTGATTGTGTAGCTAGTACACACTGCAGCACACTGTACATGTTTGGTTGAGGGAAACAACACTGATGGGATGCCAATAAAGTGGGCTGCTATGCATTGGATGACATTAAGCTTAAGAGTTGGTACTGCATTTATCTAGGTAAGTGGAAAATATACTGCTGCTTTATGCTTGCAAATAGTGCAAATGTCTTCAGGGTGTCAGGAGACAAAACAGTCAATGCAGGATATCTGGCCTCTGACTCTTCTTGTATCCATGCTGTTTATTTGTTTCGTCCAGTTGAGTTTCTGTGAATGGTGACATTCCTCTCTGCCACCCCCCACCCTACAACCTCTCTGCCACTAATTAATTCCAAATGTAGGTAAATAGTTGTTTAGACGGTCATTGCCTGGTGCATGTATGACACAATATTACTTGCAATATGGGGTGGAAGATTGCAACCTTCACGTGGTCTGCCCCGTTTCGACAAATGCAATCAACCCGGCATGCACAATCAAATAAGATTAAATAGAACAAGTTGTCCCGCAACTTTAGGCTGTGCATGCTATATGCAAGAAGAAGAAGATACTTGCAATATCACCATGCCTTGTCAATTATCACCTATAAAAAGTGAATTGAAGAGACAAAGTCTTTGATGTTTCACCTTTTTACCGTAGGCCAAAGATTTGCGCTACCACATTAATGAAGGAATATTACAGATTACAATAATGTGCTAGAGCAGATAATTTCCTTTCCCCTTACTCCCAGTCTGAAGAAAGGTCTTGACCTGAAAGGTCACCTATTCCTTTCCTCCAGAGATGTTGCCTGACCTGCTGAGTTACCCAATCTTTTTGTGTCCATCTTCTGTTTAAAACAACATCCACAGTTCCTTCCTACACAATTAAACAATAATGTTTGTTGAATTGGAAAATTCACCTAGAGTTCTGCCAATTAATTCTTACTATTTTGCTGTGAGACCTTGCTATTATTGTAGCTAATTTGACAGAATGTACCAGGGAAACCAATTTATTGTAATTATGACAGGAAATAATTCCCTCATGAGTTATGCAATATTTTGTTCTGATGGTAAACATTAAAGTATCTGACAAAAACGTTTGCTGTTGGAAAAAAACAAAGAGCTGATTAACACAAAAGAAAAGTTCAATTAGCTGTATTCATATAGCTTGGGGAGGCACATTATGGTAGTACTCTGGCCCCCGGTTACAGAGACCCAAGCTCATAATCTCACTGAGGCACTAATACAAACAAAATTAAGGCTCTGGCTGATTAAATCGATTAAAAGGATACCACAGCACAGGAGCCAAGTTTTGGCTACCACATATTTGTCAACACATGGATTGGATCAGGCTCTTACCCATTACCTCCGTCTCTTCCCCTATCAACCCAGCCACTTTACTCAACCTCTATCACCTTTGATATTCCTCATTCATGAATCTCTTCTTGAGATCACTGGCTCCTTAGCCCATGAGCATTTCTCTCTTTTTATTTTCTTCCCCGCACTGGATACCCCTCTTCTACCTCCTAACTCAGGCCTCTGCTCCTTCTCTCTCTATCTTCTTTCCCCCTCAACAAACATCTCTCACCCCACCGAGGCAAGTCACGTTGAGTCAAGTGCCATATGTCCAAGGTGAGGATGGATAAGGTACAATGAAAATCTTGCTTGAAGCAGCATCACAGGCACATAGACTCAGGCAAACATAAAAAATACAGAAACTATACATAATATTCTGCTTGTCAGTAAAAATAATAACAATTGTGAAAAAAATGACATTAGTCAAAATATAATTAGAACAAAAAACAAGTTCACGTGGGCCTGTAGTTGTACCCAGTTGCTGAGGTAGAATTAGGATTGTAGAGGTTAGTTTAAGAACCATTGTTGTAGGAAAGTAGCCGTTTCTGAACCTGGTGGCATGCGATTTTGGGATTCTGTACCTCCTGCCCGCTGGTCATACTAGGTCTGGTGCATTTGTAAATCCAAAAGGTCACAAAATGCTGGAGTAACTCAGCAGGTCAGGCAGCATCTCTGGAGGACATACAGTGCCCTCCATAATGTTTGGGACAAAGACCCATCATTTATTTATTTGCTTCTGTACTCCACAAACTGAGAAAAACTTACATGTGGTTAAAGTGCACATTGTCAGGTTTTATTAAAGGGTATTTTTATACATTTTGGTTTTGGGTTGGGATGCTTCTTCAAACAGTCTGAAGAACACTTAAATCTGCTGGTGACAATAATTTATATTAAAAAAACCCATAACTGAATGATATTGGAAATGTCCAGGTGATGAAAAGTTGTTATATCACTGCTTGTCTTTTTAATGACCCCAATAGGGCAAAATCATAGAGCTATGATCTTATACACCTCAATAAGGTCCTCAGCCCCTCAGCCTCCTAAGCTTCAAAGAAAAATGTCCCAGCCTATCTAACCTCACCCTATAATTCAATTTCAATTTCAAGCCAAGGTTATGTCCTGGAGAATCTCTTTTGTATCCTTCCTACAGTTGGGCGACTGTAACCCACTAAGTAGTGTGATCTCACCAATGACCCGTACAGCTGTATCATGATGTCCCAACTTTTATACTCAATACCCGTCCTAACGAAGGCAAGTGTGTCAAAAGCCTTCTTCACCACATTGTCCACCGGGTAGCAAGACAGACAAAGGAGAGTCAGTAGATGTTGTTTACTTAAGGGCCTGTCCCACTTGGGCATCATTTGCGTGTCACGCAAAGTTTGTGTGAATCCCTACGTCACCACGCACCATGGTAGTGGGAGAGTCTAGCACTAGAGGTCAGCCTCAGACTTAAAGGATGATCTTTCAGAAAGGAGATGAGGAGAAATTTCTATAGTCAAAGGGTGGTGAATCTGTGGAATTATTTGCCACAGAAGGCTGCAGAGGCCATCAGCAAATATTTTTAAGGCAGAGACAGATAGATTCTAGATTAGTGCAGGTGTCAGAGGTTATGGGGAGAATGGGGTTAGGAGGGAGAGATAGAACAGCCATGATTGAATGGCATAGTAGACTTGATGGGCCGAATGGCCTACTTCTACTCCTATTCCTTATGACACTACAAATTTAGGGAACCATGCACCTGTAGTCCCAGATTTCTGTGTTTTGCTCCATTTTCCAGGGCTCTAACATTTACTGTGCAAAGTCTGGTTTGATGTACCAAAGTGCAACACCACGCCTAACACTTGTCAGGGTTAAATCCCATTTATTATTCCTTGGCATGCCTTCCCATTTGATTTTGAACTTGTTGTAAACTTTAGCTATCTTTCCTCTTTTATTACAGTACCACCAATTTTTGTGTCATCTCCTAATTTAATAATAATGTTATTACATTGTCATCCAAACCGCTAATGTAGATAACAAACAGCAGTGGACACACTATAATGGAAGGGAGGCTCGTTTAAGAACGCTTGCTGCATTTTCTCAAATACAAATTTCTCAGAATGCATAATGTACATGCCCACTCAGCAGAAAAGTTGCAATGTTGTATTACTCTCAGCTGAACACCATATTGCAAAGTGCAGACACAAGACGCATTGTCTGAATGGATGACCTACTCCAAGAAATATGACTATTTTATAACAGCAGTCAACTTTGTACAGCAAATTGCGAACTTTCTTCACATGGTTAACACGACATATGGCAGCTTATGTGAGAGGAGAGGGGAAAACAATACAGTCCATTCCTCTACTCTGAGTCAGCCTATTTCACATTATTGATGATTAAGCATGTTATGTAGTGCTCAGTTTTCAATTTGCTGTGTGTGTACACATGCTCACTTCAAACTAACCAGGGCAAAGCAAAAGTTTGCATTCTCAGGAGATTATATCGGGCATATAACCAATTTAAACAAGGGCAGAATGATGTAAAAGCTAGAGAAAACTCTCAGTCCCATTTCTGATAATACAGTTGATTGTTGGCAGATGGCAAGAATTACATCATAGATTTTCAAACTGGGATCCCCTGATGTGAGCGGGGATTAAAGAATTTTGCAGACTTGAAACTAAGTTGCCCATATGGTCCACCTTTAACCCTCATAGAAGGCTACGCCCACTAAACGTTGCCTGCAACTGATAGTTTTGTATGTGTATCCATTATTAACTTTGTCTGAATGCATCTTCTGTGGACCTCGCTACTTTTGTTTCCTTTAGTTTAACAATGCATATTCGCTACAACTTTTTTTTCCCTTGTTAGCTGGTCATGTTTCCTTTGAAACTAGGATAGATGGGTCAGAGTTGTCTTTAATTCGAAAGGAAGGTGTGTTAAGGCTCTGTCCCACTTAGGCTATTTTTAGGCGACTGCCATAGTCGTAGCAGGTCGCCGAAAAACCGTTGACTGGACCCCCTTCGACATAATATTTGAAATAGAATCATTACTTTAACAACAAAAAAACCCAAAGTCAGCACCGGCACCAACCTACGTCACCTGGCCACAACTATGACAGCCCCTACGTCAGGAGAAGTCAAGCTACGTTCATTGGCGTCAAACCCACTGTCGCCGATTGTCACCGAAGCTTTTTCAACATGTTGAAAATCCAGTGGCGACCAGAAAGACACTACGACTCTTTGGGCGACTGAGGTGACTACTCACGACCATACAGGCGACACCTCGGCGACAGCCTAGTCGCCTGTAGTCACCTAAAAAATAGCCTAAGTGGGATAGGCCCTTAACCTTTGTAACTAATGTAGCAATGATTCTTTATAGCACTTTTGGTTTTCCATTCTGATGATCCTAGGTACATATCCCTGCTGTACTTATACAAGTGTACCTGTTGTACTTATGTGTGGCATGATTGTACTTAAGTATAGTGTGGTTTGACTGGATAGCACACAAACAAAGCTTTTCATTGTATCACTGTACACATGTTGATAATAAACCAATATCAATACACAGGCAAAGCTTGGGCTGCGTAATGCTGTACCAGGAACCTGGTAGGAATGCTCATCCTTTGCCAGCAGTGAATTCCCTCCGCTCAGCATGAAGAGGCTCAATGATGTGACATGGCTGCTCAACTCAGCAGTGGAGCTCAGAGCTGCAGTCTGGTCAAAGTGGAGAGTGCAGGCCATTGCCGGCTGCTCCATGGATCCCTTGTTCTCAGTCATTACCCGCTGTTAGATGAGATGGAAGCTGTCATCTCCTCCACTGCCTGCTTGGCTGCAAAAAATCACACCTACGATCATCTTTGAGCTTGTTACCATAGAAAAAACATTTGGGGCTGGGAAGAGCTGGGCAGCAACTTCCATCACATACAACAACTGGTCATGACAGAGACCTCAGTTGCTCCTTCAACATTCAGTGCAACTATACTGAATATAACCTTGAGACCCACATCTCAATGATGTGCAAGTCTTTGTGCAGAGTCCCTGTTTGCCTCAGCCCACACAACCAGTCCTCTCACAGGCAGACTCTGCACATGGAGCCACGGGAGTTGCATTGCTACAGTCAGCCCAGCTTCCTGCCGGCCACAACAGCAAGGAGGGCAGCATAGACCATCACACAAACCAACCTCCCTTCCATTGACTCCATTTACACCTCATGCTGCCTCCGCCAGATTCTGGGGCAGTTTCTTCCCAGCTGTTATCCGGCAATTGAACCATCCTACCAACAACTAGAGGGTCCTGAGCTACTATCTTCCTCCTTGGAGACGCTTGGTTTATCTTTGATCTGACTCTTCTGGACTTTATTTTCCACTGAAGATTATTCACGTTATTCCCTTCATCATGTATTTGTACACTCTGGTAAACTCTGGTAATTATGTATTGTCTTTCCGTTGACTGGTTAGCACGCAACTAAAACTTTACACTCTATCTCGGTACATGTAATAATAAACTAACCTCAATCAGGAGATGCGTTCTCAGCAGGAGAAAGTGCAGGGGTTGCACCAGATTATCAATACAGCACTGGGCAGGACAAGGTTTGCTCCATATTTCTTACTGTAATGATTCCTTCTAGTACCGATTTGATCAGCACTCACACACTTGTGAATGCATTTTGTGTAGCAATAAGGTACCAGAGTAATAAAATCATAATAGGTAGATAAAAACGCTGGAGAAACTCAGCGTGTGCAGCAGCATCTATGGAGCGAAGGAAATAGGCAACGTTTCGGGCCAAAACCCTTCTTCAGACTGATGCACGGTGGGGGGGGGGGGGGGGGGGGGTGGGAAGAGTAATTAAATCATAATATTCTGTAATGCAGAAGAATGGCATTTGATCAGGTCTAAGTACACCGAGAAGCCATCCATGTAATTCCATACTTTTGCCCCATTTCCCAAATATACATATTCACATGTACAATGTTCAAAGCAGGGAACCATTCAGCCCGTTGAGACAATGTCAGTAAACCACAAACCAACTAGTCCCACTCTCCTACCTTCACTCCATAGTCTTATGAATCTTTTCCTTTCAGATATATTTTCAGGTTCTTTGTGAAAGTCATAATTGTATCTGCCTCCTCACTGCCATTGGCAGTGCATTCCAGATCCGACCCACTCGTGTAACAAACATTTTTGGCACATCACTTTAGTTCTTTTGCCAGTCACCTTCAATTTACATTCCCTAGATCTTGACCACTCTGCCAATGGAAACTTTTATCTCTATTTAGTGTGTACACTCGTGATTTTAAATACCTCTTTCAAATCTCTGCTTATTCTCCTGCATTCCAAGAAAACAACCCCACCTTATATCCAGATAACTAATGTTCCTCATACCATTTGTGACACCAATTCTATTAGTTTTAAAATAGTTGTGGATCACTCCTAATTTTTTTTCATGTTAAAATCCTAAGTTGGGGCAAAGCTAATGTTAATGCTGTTAGATAGGAACTTGCAAAAGCTGGGCAAAAAAACAAAGTGCTGGAGGAATTGAGCAGGTCAGGCTGCATCTGTGGAGAGAATCAACAGATGACGTTACAGGTCTGGTCCATTCTTCGGACTGATACGAGTTGGGGGGAGAAAGCTGGAAAAGTGAGGTTCAGACAAAACCTGGCAACTAATCGGTTCAAGAGAGTGGGGGGGGGGTGTGTGTGAGAGAGAGTTGGGGATGCACGAGAGAGAGAGTGACGGGGGGAAGAAAAAGCGGTGGGGCGGTGATCGAGAGTGGGTGGGGAGGGCAGAAAGAGCGGGGTGAGGGGCAGAGAGAGAGAGTGGGGGGAGAAAAGTGGGGGTAGAAAAGAGGGGAGAGAGAGTCATGATGAAAGAGAGAGTCAGAGGGAGAGAAGGTGGGAGAACAAGCGAGAGGGAGAGGATCATGGCTGTATTATAACAGCTGTTTGCAGAGACACTGATGCAGGTCATTCCTCCTCTCAGCTGCAGATGGCACAGAACTCAGGAAATCCAAGAGGAATGGGAAGTCAGTATATATTTTGTTTTCATTTCAAAGTATTTCACCAGAAAGATAAATTCCAAACTCAACCGAAAATTTGTTTTCTGTCCCGGGGGAATTTGAAGTCAGCATTGTAAGGAATTAAAATCCTTCCCTTCATAGTGGTTCCCACCCTGCTAAAGCTGGCTTTTCTTTCTTGGGAATGGAATGTTTCTCATATTATGAACATCAGCACCAGACATTTGCAAACTATGTCATCCTCAACAGCTTGCGAATGCAAGATACAGAATAAACCACCCCATGTACTGCCCACCAATAGATCCAACCTCAGTAGACATCAGCTCCCATTGTTGCCTCTCCATAGTTCACATTTATGAGCGCAGAAGGAAATGTGATGCATCTAAGTGGAGCCTAGCACTGGGGAAGAGCTAGTATTAACTATGTTCAAATAAGTAAAGGCTGTTACTCTTTTTGCCTCAACTGTAGACCTTATCTCCAAACACAGCAAAACTATCAGACGGTAGCTCGGACGTAGGTTGGGAGTGATTGGACTGTTGGGGGGGGGGGGGGGGGGGGGAGAAGGGTGGTCGAGGTAAGTGGAAATGATTTCAGTGGGGCAGAAGCAGACAGAAACAATGGGTCTGCCATCTTGTCACTAAGCACTTACATCTCGACTATACCTTGACGCAATCTTTTTCCATGTGTCCCGATTCTTTCCACTAATATCTGGCTCTACTCCGAGGACCACCTTCCTCCCTGTCCCCACCCTCACCCAGTCAGTTTGGCAGCACCGTGGTCAACTGGCTCATTTTCCCAGCGACAACAAATCCCTCCACACCAATGCTATATGCAGATGATCTGAAGTCTCCTTGCTTCTTTGTGTAAGAGATATGCAGTCAGACTCCCATTCAGCATGATGAACTGAAACTTTATTTTCATAAATTCTGCCTGACCTGCTGAGTACAATCAGCATCCTCTGCTTTGATCTCACATTTCCAGCATTGGCACAATGCTTGTTTCTCCAGTCTGCATCACATAGTGAGAAGATAGAACAAATAAGTACAGCACAGGAACAGGCTCTTTGGCTCACTATGTTTTGTGCCGAACAGGATGACGAGATAAAGTAATCTCACACGATCCATATCCCTCTATTCCCTGCATATCGATGTGCCTATCTAAAGGGCCTGTCCCACTTGGGCGACCTAATCTGCGAGTTTAGAAGAGAGTCTTTGACCTTCAAACTCGCAACATGGTCGACACGTGGTCGCAGGAAGTCCTATGAGGTGGCCGGAACTCTCCTTCATGCTCGAGGGAAGTTCCCGAATACTCGTGGCCTCAGCTAAGTCGCGGAATATTTTTCAGCAAGTTGAAACATTTTTCACTAGTAAAATTTGGTCGGCATGGATCTTTTGAACCCGTAAAGCAGTGGAGTGGGGTCGCTATTTAGTTACAGGCAGTCGAGGGCAGCTGTACGCAATCTCCTTCGCTGACCGGGCATTTTGATTGGCTCATTGGAGTTTCAGGACCTAGGAAGACCTACCGGTAGATAAAACACCCACTGAACGATATTAAACTTCTTAAAAGTGTCTCCACTCCTTCTCCCCACCCCTCTAAAGGACTTACCGTTACTGTGCAGCCGTTCAGACAGCGCCCCTCCGCTTTCCCTGGCCCCCGCTGTGTGTGTGTGTGTGTGTGTGTGTGTGTGTGTGTGTGTGTGTGTGTGTGTGTGTGTGTGTGTGTGTGTGTGTGTGTGTGTGTGTGTGTGTGTGTGTGTGTGTGTGTGAACCTGTTCTCTTTCCCATTTTCATCCATGTGGTTCTATTATTTTCAGAACATCTTTAATTGCTACCCTCTTTCTGCCTGCATCTATACATAATATTGTTTCTCAGTTCCCAACAAACGGACACATTCCCTTTGATCTCTCCAACCTCCCATCCAACTGAAATCATGCTAGATTTCTGTCACAGTTATGATGAATGGTCATCACTTTCCATGATGGCGCAGTTGGGTCCCTTGTAGAGCACTAAGGTGGCTAAGTCCCGGAGCAGCCTGAATCTATCGCCGGTTATCATGAGAGACAAGAGAGGAGATTGCAGGGGCTTTGACTAAGGTACTCTCCGTAGTGACAAGCAAGATGGCCACCGATTGGGGAGTAGCCAATGTTGTTCACAATCTACTAAATTATTGGTTGCTGAGCCTCACATCAGTGATAGGGAAGCTATTAGGATTCCTAGGGATAGGATTCACATATTTGAAATGGAATGTGCTGATTTGCGACAGTTAGCATGCTTTTGTTTGCAGCAGCAGATATTTTCCAAACCTAACAGATTTTTTGAGAAGGTGAAGAGAATGCCTTTGATTGTCATTCACACAGACAAGGTTTGAACGAAATTTCATTCCTGCAGACATGACATTACAGAAAGACCAAGACCCACACTTAACACAGTTTACACAAACATCCATCACAGTGAATCTCCAACACCTCCTCACTGTGATGGAAGGCAAAAGTCTTATCTCTTCCCTTTGTTCTTCTCCGCGGTCCAGCAGTCCAACTGCAGCATCGAGGCGACTGGGGCTCACGATGTTAAAGCCCCCGGCGGGCGATGGTAAGTCCAGCGGCCGTTTAAGCTGCGCGGGGCGATGTTAGGCCCCGCTCCGAATCATTTAAACCCCGCGATTCCGGCGGGAGAAGTTGCCGTTGCGGGAAGTCCGAAAAGCGGTCTCCCACCAGGGACCTGTGAGCTCCCGATGTTCCTGTCCACCAGGCCTGAGGCCGGAGCCTCCGAAGCTGGCCAGCTCCGCGATGGCGAGTCCGCAGGCTCTGCGACTGGAGCCCTCAGGTTGGTTCCGGTTGGAGGCCGCCGCCGGCTCCACAATGTTGGGCCCAACGACACCGGAGACCCGACAGGGAAAAAGTCTGGTCCCCGTACATGGAATAGATTAAAGGGTTTCCCCCAGCCCCCCCCCCCCCCCCCCCACCCACCTCCACATATATACATAGCTAAAAAATTATAAAAATTAAAACCAAAAACATACAGCTAACGGGACAAAAATTAAAAAAAGACAGACGGAATGCAGTCGAGCCGCTGCCGTTAGGCGCCGCCACACCACTCCAGGTCCTTTGAGAAGTTGGCAAAGGCGATTGATGAAGGACGGGCAGTAGATGTGGTCTACATGGACTTGAGTAAGGTATTTGACACAATTCCTCATGGTAGGCTGATCCAGAAGATAATGATGCATGGAACCCACCGTGATTTAGTAACTAGCAAGATAATTATTAAGAAAACATAGAAAAAATGTATATAAAAATAGTGTAGTGATGGAAGGGTGTTATTTTGGTTGGAGGTCTGTGCCAGTGATGTTCCACAGGGATCTGCCCTGACACCTCTGTTATTTGTTATATAAATAAATGATCTGGATTAAAACATAGATGGGCTGGTAAGTAAATTTGCTGACGACACAAACATTGATGGTATTGTGGACAGTGAAGAAGGCTGTCGCAAGATAAAGTAGGACACAGATTATTTGCAGATATCGGCAGAGAAATGGCGGATGGCGTTTAACCATTGTAAATGCATGGTATTGTACTTTCTGAGATCAAATGCATACAGTCTGTGGCAGGCTCGCTTAACAGCATTGATGTACAAAAGGATCCTGGGGTCCAAATCCATAGCTCCTTGACAGTATAAACCCAAGTGGTAAAGGCATATGGTTTGCAGCCTTCATCAGTCAGGTCACTGAGTGTAAAAGTCAGAAAGTCATGATGCAACTTTATTGAACTTTGCACAGGAGTTCTGGTTGCTCCATTACAGGAAGGACATGCAGGCTTTGCAAGTAATGCATAAGTTTACCAGGATGCTGCTTAGATTAGAGGCATAAAGTATAAGAAAAGATTAGAGAAATTTTAACTGTTTTTTCTGAAGTGTCGGCGACTGTAGGGAACCCCAACAGAGGTCTATAATTTTGAGAGACATAGATAGGGTACATGGTCAGAATCTTTTGCCCAGGATTGAAATGTTAAATATTAGGTGACATTGCTTTTAGAGAATTTTACTACATTTCTCAATATTCTTAGAAATGTTTGTCAGTTTCGTGAGAATTCCAGTTGCATAAGTGGAGTAAAGAGAAAAAAAAAGTGTGTAGAATATAGTGTTAAAACATTGATGATTATAATATAGTAACTGGCTTTTCCTTTTTTCTTCTCTCTCTTTTTTTTTCTTTTCTAGGGTCTATCTCTTAATCGCCTTTCTCTGTTTGACCAAGGGCTCTTTTTTTTCCCCTTTGGCACGCTTTTTCACTTTCACAACTCTTTTCACTCTCTCTGTTTCGATTCCTTTTCTGTAAAAGCCTTAAAATTAAGGGGTACAATGATTGTAACAATATATACGCGATGTACACTGATGTATTTACCTCCAATAAATAAAAATATAAATTAAAAAAAAAAAACCATTGATGATAGGAAGCTTTAAATAAACACTTGATAGCACCAGGTTTCACAGCTCGTGGGTGAGGTTTTGCATTACTGGACCCCACTACTTCCCGTTCAAGAAAATCATAGATAGCCACAGTTTCCAGTTGCATAAATACAGGCCAGTCAAGAGTGAGCAGCCTTTTATCTGCACCAGATGCTACCTGCTCCTTTTAAGGCTTCATTCTCCGCATCACATTGTACCATACCTGAGGTGCTGGGCACTTCGGCTGGAGTATTGGCTGGAGCGTGGGCACCAGGAGGAATATGAATGGTGGAAAAGTTTGACGGAGGGTGATCAGCAGTTGGAGTCTGAATGTTGGAGAGGTCAGACGATGGCATGTCTGCAACAGGATTATTGGATGCAGAAGACTGTGGAAGAGAAACATCGTCCTCGTTCTCTGCAAACAAATAATGCATTTGGTTAACAATCATTTCAATACAAGAGAGTTCTTAAATTATTTTAAATTATTATGCTGGCTAGATCTAGTTGGTCTAATATGTATTAATAATAGTAACTAGTCACAGGCCCTCCTCCCATGGAGGAGAGATATAGCAAAGTGCCATTTAGACATTGGAACTTGAGCCACTATTAATTTTCACAGCAGTCTAAGGTGTTTCCATGTATGTGCTCCAATGCAAGATCAATAACTTGAAAAGTTAACACTGGTTCACACTCCATGGATGCTGGATGACAAGCTGAATGTTTTCAGCATTTTTTAATTTCAGATTTCCAGTATCCGCAGAAATGAATGGTCAACTCCTATTCCGTAATTTATCTCCCCTGTGACTGTGTAATTCTTCCTGTTTAATAAAACATTTTGTTTAATTCTACCCAAAATGGTCTGTTTTTAAATTGTCTGAGATAACAGAAGGGAGGTGTAAGGTGTGGCAGGGTCACAACTGGACAGAGTACCATTGTGCACTATCAACAACTTCCAGCCTGGTTTATTATTCTACCCCACAGTTATCGGAAGTCAATGAACCAGAGCCAATATTGGCTTCAAAGATATATTCTCTGAGAACTTAAAAACAAACTAAAATAAATCAAAAACACTGGAAATTGAGAGAAGGCAAATAATCAATTTTACATGTTGGTCACAATGGCTGTACTTATGGAATTTATTCTTCAAAATACCAACTCTAATACTCCAATACTAATCTCTAATGGTTTGCATTTGTCCTTAAATGTAAAAAAAAACATAAAAGGCTACATATAAAGTTTAAATCAATGATCTCATTAATCTGCAAATATTCTTAAATGCAGGTATCTACAATTTTTTTAATGTTGTTCAAGAAGGTAAGTCTTTCTAGTAATAAATTAAATTCCTTATGCTTCTCTAAGCTTTGTTTTTAATACCCTTTAAATATAGTAATGCACTGGTTTTGGAATTTGTTTATTTCCGTCACATGTATCAAGGTGCAGTTGGAGAAATGAGGAACAGCAGATCCTGGTTTATACCAAAGATAGACAGAAATGCTGGAGTAACTCAGCGGGTCAGGCAGCATCTCAGGAGAAAAAAAAAAAGGGTGATGTTTTGGGTCGGAATCCTTCTTCAGGCTGGAAGTGGGGGGGGGGGGGGGGGTAACTTAGTTCTGCTAGGAGGAGAAGAGTGTTCGTAGAGGGAAATTGGTTGGGTTTTTGTTCGAGGAAGAAGCGACAGGCTGAAGGCCCTCCTGGTGGGGGACCGAGGTGTTGAGGGACTGAATGTCCATGGTAAAGATGAGTGAACGGGGGCCTGGAAACCAAAGGTTGTTAAAGAATTAAAAGAAGGGCATGCGAGGTGTCCTGGACAAAGGTGGGATGGGGTTGGGCAAAGGGGGATAGGATAGAGTCAATGTAGATTTGGTGGTACATGCCTTCAAGTTTTTGCATCTTCTCCCCAATAGGAGAGGGGAGAGAGAATGTTGCCTTGGTAGCTGTAATGAGAAGAAGAAGCACAAAACGGGGATTTCTGCATAAGATTTTGTTTACTCACAACAGAAGTAAAATTTTGTTTTTACTTGTATTCCCAATTCCAATCTCAGTATGCTGCACTCCAGAAACTCCTGCTGTGGGGCAGCAGATGATTGCCAAATGCAATTCCCCAGGGGTTCAAAACCACGATGCCTTATCATCCTTCAATGCAAACATGATGACTCCAGAGAGCCAATTTGCCATAAGCAGACAAATAAACAGAGTCAAAATAAAACTAATCCAGTAAATAAGCATCATGCTGACTCTCAAAACAGAGAAGTCAAAAGAAAAAAAATAATAGAGCTGGCAAAAATGAGAGGTTAAGATTGTGTGGACAAGGTGAAAATATTTCCACTGGTTTTAGGAAAGTTGATCAGAATACACGGGTGTAATTGCAGAACAGTGAAAGTGAAGATAAGAGGAAATTTAATGAAAAGATAGCAAATAGGGTTGTTGTAAGTAGTTGCCTAAAAGGGTGGGCATTTAAGTGCAACGTTAATATGGGGTTTGGAAAGTTACTTTAAAAATTACACTTAAGGATCTCTAAAGAATGGTCATTAAATGGTTCTGCCAGAAATGTCCATGTTGCACGGCCAGCTCGGAAAATAGAAGGGGCACAGGAATAATTGGCTGCTGTGCTGCATACGGTTCATCTGCCACAGACGTACACCAGCAAATCCACTTGAGGTATTTAGGGATCTTGGACCTCAAGGCAAAGCTATCTGCACATTCTTGGGAAAATACAGCTCATAATTTGTCAAATGTCAGTAACAGCTGCTCAAAAGGATGTCCCGCAGAAAGTTCCCAACGTGTAAGCAAGAGGACTCGGAATATATATTAATGAGGGAGGTTGCATAGCTTCAATGCAGACTTTCTCCCATTCCATTTTACTTATTCATTGATTTCCTCTACTTGCTAATGGAAAAGGCGACATGACTTTCAGGCAATGCCTTCAAACAACGGAGTTCTTGTAGTGGCTATAAAGTCAAAGAGAGTTTGAAAGTCTTTTGCAAATACTTTGTGAGCAGACATCATTAGCATTTGGTATTTGGCTCTGCTCTTCTCATGTTGTAACGGACTGTTTCTCTGCAGTTGACACAATTTATAACAATATGCCAATATCAGTAACTCATTATGAGACAACGTATCAGAGAAGGATTCAAATAATATCTTAATCAGCTCCATCAGCCATCATTATTTTGAAACAAAAACAGAAAATGGTGGGGCATTCAACAGGTCAGGAAGCAGCGATGACAGAGAAAAAAAAAGTTATTTCAGTTCTATGATGGAGGAGGTTAATTGAATCACCAGTATGACATTGGATCCGTCCTTGTTATCATATAGCAGTAATTGGGAGCTTGCTGTGCAGATGTTGCCTGCCATATTTTCTGCAATGCCACAATAACAACATTTCAAAAAGCACTTAATTGGCAGTTAACTGCTATGAGATATCCTGATGTTCTATAATGTATTTAATTGTGTTATGTAATTTGGCACATTCCCAAAATTTAGCAAAGGTCGTGAAGCAGGGAATTCCATTCGCATGGTTTCCAATGTAGCTCTATGAAGGGACTGTTTTGGTTTGAGATGTTCCAATAACATTGAAGTATATTTGAGTTTCAGCACAAGATTTATTGCACTTCACTTTTCCAACCATCCCAAAGTTTCCCCCTGAAGCTGGCAGAATGCTTCTTGTACCAGATATTTTTACAGATGTGCGGATTCACTTGAAGTGAAACTGTGGCCCAGCAGATATAAGCTTTACACAACCTGACGACAGAAATCAAATGAAAAATTATGCAGTTGCTGGAACCCTGAAACATAAATCAAAATAATTGCTAACAATACGGAAATCCACCACCATTTGTGGAGGGATATGAGTTCTGATCAAAAGGTCAGTGGCCTAAAACATTAACTCTTTCTCAGTCCAAAATGCTGCCTGACACAAGCACTTTCTGACATTTGTTGCATTTACTTGTAGACTGCAGATTCTTTTAATGAACAATCTCACAAATGAGCATAAATCTTGGCTGAAAATGGAGGCCATATTTTTTTGTTTAACAAAGCCAAAATGTTGCCATTCAAAAAACCTCAAACCAGTATCAAGGTAATTGCCTGTCTCTATTGCCACAAGATATGTAATACATTCATGCACACCCTAATTTCTTGTTTATAGTTTTTATTTAATTTAGCCATTTGCTCCATCTTATCATTTTGCATGCATTCAATGACTGCCTCAGCAAGAAGCCACACCGGGTGTACTATCCAGCAGTCTTTCCTGTCATGATGTGCAGTAAAATAGAAAGTTAGTAAATGTGGTCTCTCCTCTGCTTTCATAGATGCATGCATCTCCTCTGTGTCCCGTTGTTCTGCTCTTGCTCCCCCTCCACCCAGACAGAGCAAGTATAAAACTTCCTTGGTCCTCACCTTTCATCCCACCAGCCTCTGTGACCCAACACATCACCTCCAACGTGATCTCATCACCAGGCACATGTTCCCATCTTCATCCCTTTCCGCCTTCTACAGAGACTGTGCCCTCTGCAACTCCTTGGTACACTCATCCCTTCCCACCCAAACCATCCTCTCTATGGGTCCTTCCCCTGCAACTGCAGGAGATGTCCCTACACCGGAACTGAATTGAAACCTCTTCCCTGGCATCCATCCAGGGACTCCAGGAGTCCTTCCAGATGTGAAAGATGTTCATATACATCTCCTCTAACCTCTCTGCTGCCTCTGGTGTTCACGATGTGGCCTTCTGTGTATCGGTGAGTCCTAGCATAGACTCAGTGACCGCTTCGACAACCACTTGCGCTCAGTCCGTCAAGGCCTTCTGGGCTCCCAGTTGCAAACCATTTTAACTCCCCTTTCACTTCCATATTGTCCTTTCTGTCCTGGGTCTACTCTACTTCCTGGGTGAGGCCACATGCAAACATGAGGAATAACACCTTGTATTTTGCTGGGGTAAATTACAAACCAATGGTATGAACATTGAATTCGTCAATTTTAGGTGATCTGTAACAAACCCCCTCCTTCCCCTTTCGCCCCACACTCCTCCCTATCTTCTCCCCCATGTCCCTCCTGGACTCGCACCTATTTCTCTGTTCCCCCTCTCCCTACATACCTTACTTTGGCTTCACAATTCACATCTCCTCAATTATATGTCTCAAACTTTCTGTTTTTCATCTCTGGCCTAGTCCAACAGTCTGCCGATCATCCCCCACCTTGGTCTCTTCCAGCTTTCTTTCCACCCCCTACAATCAGTCTGAAGAAGGGTTCCGACTCCTATCCATGTCTGTCAGGAATACTGCCTGACCCGTTGAGTTACTTCAGCACTGTCTTTTTTTAATTAGTCATCCACATATTGCCTCTTTCTCAGAGATGCCAATCCGTGCAAACTCGCCGTGCAGGAAATGCCGATGGATTTGCTGTACCCGTAATGCAGAATCTATGGGGGGTTAAGCAGTTGCAATGACGAGAATTCTGTGTAGCTGATAATCATGAAGAGCCCAATTTACTTCAGTATTTTGTGGCATGAATAAAATAAATATTTCATCTTTTTGCATACATGCATTTCGTGGTACCTGTTAAATTCTGCTTTGTTTTATCGTCTACTTGTACTGAAGTACCAAAAAACTGATTCTTACCAAATTCTGTTTCCATCCCCATTGGTCCTGAATTGGGAGTTTCACCATTTTTCAAGCAGTTGTGGATATAGGCTGCTTTCCACTTCGCATATTTCCTGTGTTGAATGTTCTAATATAGAGGGGAAAAACAATAATTAAATCATTCATATGTTGGTAATCAAAAAAATGTTTAAAAAAAACCCAGAGACCCGGGTTCGATCCTGACTACGGGTGTTGTCTGTATGGAGTTTGTACGTTCTCCCCATGACCACGTGGGTTTTCTCCGAGATCTTCGATTTCCTCCCAAAGACGTACAGGTATGTAGGTAAATTGGCTTGGTATAAGTATAAATTGTCCCTAGTGTGTGTAGGATAGTGTAAATATGCAGGGGTTACTGGTCGGTGTGGACTCAGTGGACCGAAGTTGCCGCACTGTATCTCTAAACTAAACTAAACTTCCAATCCCATTCAAAGCAATTTTTATAATCTTGTTTATTTTTTCAAAACATGTACAACTGAACATGTACAACTGCCAGATCCAAATTCTGAACACAATATTACTCATACATTAATAGACCAGGATTAAATCTGCGGCAGGGAATTACTTAATGCATTAGTCACTATATAACTTTCTTGCCAGCCCTTCAGAACAAAACCAAATAAGTTGAAGCATAACAAGCATAATACCTGCAATGTATCCACTTAGAACTGTTTATTTTATATGTTAGCATTGGGTAATAAGGCTCAGGGGCATTGAAACAAGCCTAAAGCTGGATTCGGGCAGGGAACACGAAATCAGAATCTAAATGCCCTAGAAACACCAGAATAAGAGTGAAGTGATTTCATAACATTAGTCTGATAACACCCAGTGGTCTGTTCATAATTCTCACAACGTCCTCCTGTAGCCTTTCCGATTCAGTGTGCAGTCAAGATTACGTGGGTAGTTTACTTCAGTTTTAGCACGTTCCTTTCAGTATTTTAGTCATCCTACAAGGCAAATGAGGCTGCAGAAAGCGTTTGTCATTGCACTGTTCATCGCAGGTACTGACCTCTCCATAATGAAGGGATCAACAGGAAATGCTGCAACAAAAATTCAGCTAATATCATTGGTGACCCACACCATCTTGGTCACGTTGTCATCTCACTGCTACCATTGGGAAGCTGGTGCAGGAGCCCGAGAATCATAATGTTCAAGTTGAAGAGTAGCCCCTTCTCATAAACCATCAGACAGACTCTTAAACCACCCTTCACAATTCTAACCCTACCTCCGCACTGAACTATGCACTTAATGTTTTACTATTATTGTCTGCTTACCTAGTATAACTGTTAATATATAGTCACAAGAAATTGCAGATGCTGGTTTCCAAAAACAAAGACAGAGTTCTAGTGTAACTCAGGTCCTCTGGAGAACATGGATAGGTAGTGTTTTGGATCGGGATCCTTCCTCAGCACTTTGTATCTCTATAACTATTAATTTGTTGTATCGTTGTTTATTGCACATTTATTTGCTGTAATATTGGATTCAATTTGCTCATAAAGCTGCAGCATGTAAGCATTTCATTGTTTCGAACCCAATCCATATGACAATTAAAACACTTCTAAATGAATGCAGTAAAATTTCCGCATGTTGTGGGCAACTATAGGGAATTGGTGCATTCGGCAGCCAAGAAGTATAACGTTACTTGATCTGCAAATTGCACTGAAATGAAAAGTCCAAAAGTGTCACAGTTAAAGTAAATTAAAGAACAAGATATTAGAAGAGATGATGATAAGCTTTGCCAAAGAAATGGGCATTCATTTTAAAAATTGGATAGAAAAGTGGTGGAAGAGAGATTTAGGGAAAGAGCTATGCATAAGGCTGATGGCACAATCATGTGATTAAGTAAAAAGGGGAATCATAATAACCAGTAACAGATGGAGGATTAAAGAAAGGTACAGAGATCAGTTGAGTAAAGCTACATGGGGAGTTGAGCATGAGGTTTTGTATTCAGAATTTGAAGCATTAAGGTTGAAGATCAACTTAAGGTTAGAGAGCACATTGCTGATTGACACAATATGCTGGAGTAACTCAGCAGATCTTCCTTGGTCATCTGTTGCCGACCCTGCTTTGTTCTGGCCTTTTCTTACCTCCAGTCCCCTCCCCTCCACTTTCAGCCTGTATAAGGGTCTAGACCTGAAATGTCAACTCATCCTTTTTTTCCCCAGAGATGCTGCCTGACCAGCTGAGTTACTCCACACGCTGTCATCTTTGGAATAAACCAGCATCTGCGGTTCATTTCTACACATTGCCGATTGTTACCTGATGCGCGATATTTTCATGCAGAAATTTGGATGAGCTGAAGCTTATTCATGGTAGAGGATCGGAGGCCAGTCAGGAGGTCACAACGGTCTATTAGATGTGGCACAGAAATGACATCTTTCCGATATGCTTGCCAACTAGAATTGCACATAGTACTCCAAGTGTGGTTTCACCAACGACTTGTACAGCTGCATCAAATTGCTGCAACTTTATCCTCAATACCTTTCCTAATGAAAGCAAATGTGCCAAATGCCTTCTTCACCACTCTGCCCACCTGACTTGCCACTTTCAAAGAACCATGCATCTGTACTTGCAGAATTCTGCAACACTCTCCAGGGCTCTACCAAAGTGCACACCTCAAATTTAATTTCTTATACTTAGCCTATCATCCCAACTGATCTAGATCCTTCCTCACTATCCACCAAATCACCAATTTTAGTGTAATTTGTAAATTTACTAACAAACACTAATTACATTGCTATTCAAATCATTAATGTATGTAAGAATCACAGTGGACCAGCAACCAGCAACGACCCCTGTGGCACTCCACTGGTCACAGATCTCCAGTCAAAAGAACAACCCTCGACAACTACTTATTTGCTCCTTCCCTCATGCTATTTTGAATACTATTGGCTGGCTCACCTTTGAGTCTATATGCACTAGCCTTCCAAACAAACCCCATTGTGTGAACTAGGATGCCCTCACGTTGTTTAGCACAGTTGGTGAGGCCGATCTGAGCCATGTCGCTGTAAAACAGAGCATACAGCACACGGAATCAGTGAAGTGATTAAATTCAGTGATAATCAGAAGGCCAGAATTGGATGGTTTCCAAGGCGATTACAGAGAGAGGGGCAGGACATTGAAGATTTGGGAAAAAAACCGACTTGAGCAAACATGGGGGTAACAAATGAATGAGATAGAGCAAATTTACACATGATCGGGAGGGTGGGGGTGTGAATGGGACTGCATATTTAGACATGGACATCAGTGCTTTGGCTGAATACAAGTTAACTGCAAGCAGAACAAGAGAGGCTGCCTACAGCGGGCTGGAATAATCATGACTGGAGGCTGCAAAGGTATGATGAATATTTCAGCGGTAGATATGTGCCACAAGGGTAGACTCGGGAGATCTCACGAAGATTGACGGCAATGGTCTTAGAGATGTGGCTCAGATGAACACAGAAATTCACAAGTATTTCTTCAGAAATCTAGAAAACCATGTTCCTTATCAATTTGCTGCTGCTGCCCCACCAAAGGCAGGGCAACATCGCTCGTTCATCTGCACCCATCGCATGTTCTTTTCCATGCACCATCTGTTGTGAAAATCCAAAATGGCCTGGTTTATGATTTTCTTTGAGCTGTACAACTGGAAAATGTTACAATGAAAGGTTTTGATTCTAGGATTAAATACAATATAGTCTTTTTGTTTGCATTTAACACAAAGCAGTTCTTTGTTGATCACGCTTTCACCAATCATGCTGCTTGAGGCTATATTGCAAGAGGACATTTACTTGGTAATAGCCCAGAAAACAATAAGCTGCATCAGTCTAATGCCAACTTTGTCTTTGCGAAAAAGTGTCATCAGCTGAAACTGCAACATCTATCTACGAGTTTTGAATCAGTGAACCTCTTACAATTGAATTGCCCCTGAGATGAAAGAAGGCTTATCTAAAAGATAGTAACTGTTCAATACCATGCAACCATCACATTACTGTTTTTTTCAGGTTTGCATCAGTTATTTGTATGTAAGTGGGTATTAAGTTGGTACATTGTCCTTCCGTGGGTTTTCCCTGAGCCCCAGTTTCCTTTGATACGTCAAACATATTTTGCGTGGTAGGTTAACTGGTACCCAGTGCTCCCAGTGTACGAGTATGGCAAGAAAATTGTGGGGGGGTTGGGTTTTGATGGTAAGACAAGAGGACAAGTAGAATTATTGTAGATTGGTATGAAGGCCAGCACAAAACCTATACCCATACTATAGAGCCTGTCCCACTGTACGTGGTAATTCAAGAGTTCTCCTGAGTTTCCCCTGATTCGAACTCAGAGAATTATGGTAATAGCCGCTTGTAGGTACTCGGGGCTCTCGTGGACATTTTTCAACATGTTGAAAAAGCTTCACGAGCTTACTGCGTTTCCCGAGTACCTGCTGTTAGCGTTATGAGCCGCTAAGAGACGTCCCGAGCTCCGACATACTCGCTACGTACATTCTACATACTTACCACGAGTTTGATTTTATTTTTAACTCGGGAGAGCTCTTGGGTAAACTCGTATAGTGTGACAGGCCTTTAAATCTTTCAATGACTCTACGTTATACTTCATAGTTTGTTCAAAAACACACAGAGATAAGTAACCTTAGACATAAGTAATACTGCTATTGGCAACCATTTCAGTAGGTGGCCAGGGGGTCCTGAGTTAACCGATGGGAAAGTGTTACTGGAAATATTTTATATTTACTTTGCATTAGTTTTGCCAAGTTCATGGAATTCTTGGGACCAGGGCAAATAACTTGCGCCCACACTCCAAAGCATTTATTTTGAAAATTAAAGAGCCTATGCCACTAGATGAAGGGAAGCAAAGGAGAGTGTGCCCTGAGTCTCCGTCAACATTTATCCCAGAACCTACTACACTGGATAAATACAAACGTGTACAAAATCTTTCCAGAAACTCTGAGCTACTCATTTTGACCAGAAAACAAAAAGCTGAAGGAACTCAGTGGGTCATGCAGCATCTAGGGGAGAAATGGATAGATGATGTTTTGGGTTGGGGTCCTTCTACAGATAGACTGATTTGAAGAAGTTCTCTGCTTCACTGTGAAATGCTCTCAAAATATGACAATATTGAAGTCGTTTTCATAGATTCCAGTAACTGCAGTCTCTTGCATCTTACAAATTTTGACATTATTCCCTTTTGGTTTGAATATCAAATCAGACAAAGTAATTCATCTGTATCTACGTATCTGATTTTGCAATGTTAAATACTTGGATTATATTTTCCCTCAGCCTTCTGGATTGAGTAATAATACTAATCATAATTTAATCAATGACACGCTGTTATTATTCTAGTTTTAATTATTCGGTATTCATTCAAAGGAAAATAAATGTATTTTAGAATCCACAACAGAAAAGGGGATGTCCATGGCTATGTAAAACATGATGATCACTTCCTCGCTTCCGAGTTAAAACCTTCCAGTTGATTTGCTTTTATGATTAATGTTTATCGATTTACATGATTTGTGCAAAGGACAACCAAATCCCTTAGCTACCACATTACTTCTAGTCTCTGACTTTAATTCTGAATTGGATTATTTATATTCAAAATGGGCAAATTCACACTTAACCCTGTTTATTTTGTTTTCAATGTAGTGTTTTGCCCACCCTCTTTGCCTGTCCATAACACTATGCAATCCTCTCTCAAATTCACAAGTTTAATTACATTTTAGCGTTATACAAAAACTATTCTATTCATCCAGTCTCCAGATTCCTGGGGAACACAATGTCACGTTTGATTAATCGGAGTCTTAAGTGCTTTAACCTCATCTCCATCTTCTCTCTCCAGTAATTACGTCTGTGGAATTTTCTGCCACAGAGGGCGGTGGAGGCAGGTTCTCTGGATGGTTTCAAGAGAGAGCTAGATAGGGCTCTTAAAAATAGTGGAGTCAGGGGATATGGGGAGAAGGCAGGAACGGGGTACTGATTGGGGTTGATCAGCCATGATCACATTGAATGGTGGTGCTGGCTCGAAGGGCCAAATGGCCTACTCCTGCACCTACTGTCTAATTATCTATCTTTTGTCACAAATTTATCTCTGATTCCACAGATTATAATTTTTGCTAACCTTATTTCGAAACTGATCTAAACCTCAAATTCAAAGAGGAACCTGCATGTTGATCTATTTACCATGGCTGTAATCCAAACAAATTTCAACCAGTTTAGTCAGATGTGTAGGAAGGAACTGCAGATACTTGTTTACACCAAACATAGACAAAAAAAAGGTGGAGTAAGTCAGCGGATCAGACAGCACCTCTGGAGAAAAGCAACAGGTGATGTTTTGGGTCGAGACTCTTTGTCAGAATCTTCAGAATCCTTTTCTTCAAAGATGTTGCCTGACCCCAAGCTTTTTGTCTCTTTCAACCAGTTTAGTCAGATGTTACTGATTCCACGTTAGCTCTCTTTGATCAAAAGGTATGCAAGTGTTCAGCCACTGCCTCTTTGATGGTATTTTCTGGTAACTTCACAATAGCTGTACGCACATGGCCACGAGCAAATGATTAGTGCTATTCAATTTATTTTAGCCTTGAGCCTGTACAGTTAGCAGGCAGAAGAGGGCTTTTGATTGTGTTAGCACCACGGAATTAAAATGAAAGTAAAATAATTTCAACACTGAGAGTTAACAATAGTAGGTTCACAACGGAATGCAGAAAGTTGTGACCACTGCCCAGTCCATCATCGGCTCTGACCTCCCCACCATCGAAGGAATCTATTGCAGTCGCTCCCTCAAAAAGGCTGCCAACATCATCAAGGACCCACACCATCCTGGCCACACACTCATCTCTCCGCTGCCATCAGGTAGAAGATACAGGAGCTTGAAATCTAGTACATCCAAGTTCAGGAACAGCTTCTTCCCCACAGCCATTTAAACAAACTCTATAACAGCCTGTAGCACTTTATCTGTTTATTTTTGTGAATATATATGGTCTATGCTATATAGACACATATATAGCATATATATTTATATATGCTATATATGTGTTCTATATTTATGCTTATAATATTCTGTTGTGCTGCAGCAAGCAAGAATTTCATTGTCCTATCAGGGACAAATGATAATAAACTCTCTTGACTTGAATCTTGAATTGGGCTTGAAGAGATCAGCCATGCAAATAGAAGATATTCCACCTCACCCAAAACAAAAAAAATGTAGAACCTGAATGGTTTCCCCAACCTGCTTCAAATTACAGTGTCCTCCATAAAGCTTGGGACAAAGACCCATCATTTATTTATTAGCCTCTCTACTCCACAATTTGAGATCTTTCTTTAAAAAAAAAATCACATGTGGTTAAAGTGCACATTGTCAGATTTTATTAAAGGATATTTTTATACATTTTGGTTTCAGCTTGTAGAAATTACAGCTGTGTTTATACATAGTCCCCCCCCATTTCAGTGCACCACAATGTTTGGGACACATGGCTTCACAGGCATTTGTAATTGCTCAGGTGTGTTTAATTGCCTCCTTAATGCAGGTATAAGAGCTCTCAGCAGCTAGTCTTCCCATCACCTTTGGAAACATTTATCACTGTTTATCAACATGAGAACCAAAGTTGTGCCAATTAAAGTCAAAGAAGTCATTATGAGACTGAGAAACAAGAATAAAACTGTTAGAGACATCAGCCAAACCATAGGCTTACCAAAATCAACTGTTTGGAACATCATTAAGAAGAAAGAGAGCACTGGTGAGCTTACGAATCGCAAAGGGACTGGCAGGCCAAGGAAGACCTCCACAGCTGTTGGCAGAAGAATTCTCTCTATAAGTTAAAAAAAAAACCCCAAACACGTGTCCAACAGATCAGAAACACTCTTCAGGAGTCAGGTGTGGATTTATCAATGACCACGGCACGAGGAGATTTCATGAACAGGAATACAGAGGCTACATTGCAAGATGCAAACCACTGGTTAGCCACATAAATAGGATGATCGGGTTACACGTTGCCAAGAAGTACATAAAAGAGCAACCACAGTTCTGGAAAAAAAGGTCTTGTGGACAGATGACGCAAAGATTAACATATCAGTGATGGCAAGACCAAAGTATGGAAAAGAGAAAGAACTGCCCAAGATCCAAAGCATACCACCTCATCTGTGAGGGTGTTATGGCCTGGGCATGTATGGCTGCTGAAGGTACTGGCTCACTTATCTTCATTGAAGATACAACTGCTGATGGTAGTAGCATAATGAATTCTATCTGCTCAAGTTCAAATGAATGCCTCAAAACCCATTGGCTGGTGGTTCATTCTACAGCAAGACAATGATCCTAAACATACTGCTAAAGCAACAAAGGAGTTTTTCAAAGCTAAAAAATTGTCAATTCTTGAGTGGCCAAATCAATACCCGATCTGAACTCAATTAACCATGCTTTTTATATGCTGAAGAGAAAACTGAAGGGGACTAGCCCCCAAAACAAGCATAAGCTAAAGATGGCTGCAATACAGGCCTGGCAGAGCATCACCGAGAAGACACCCAGCAACTGGTGATGTCCATGAATCGCAGACTTCAAGCAGTCATTGTATGCAAAGGATATGCAACAAAATACTAAACATGACTACTTTCATTTACATGACACCATTATGGTGCCCAGAAATTTTCGGGGGGGGGGGGAGACTAAGTATAAACGCCGCTGTAATTTCCAAATGTATAAAAATGGCCTTTATTAAAATCTGACAATGTGCACTTTAACTACATGTGATTGTTTTCTATTACAAATCTCAAATTGTGGAATACAGAGGCAAATAAATAAATGATGGGTCTTTGTCCCAAACATTATGGACGGCATTGTATAAAAGGCGAGATAAGATGATAATACAGTTTGATTGAATGATGTGGATTAAATAAATCTTACCCATACTATGACCGACCTCAGGTCTGGGTGTATAGTTTCAGCATTATAACTTGGTTGTTCTATAATACTAAACAATGTATTGATAGTAAACAACACTGGATGAAAAATATCCTCATTGTCTAAATAAAGAAGAACAAATAACTATTCAGAATCTCCAATAACAGCCAACTTTAGAATGCCGTCGGATTTTTGGTAACTAGGGTTCCCAGAAATCTCCCCACCCACACACTAGTTCTCAAGCCCCCCCCCCTCTCTGAATCCCCACCCATGACATCCCCAACCCATATAGTAGGCCTCGTCCTCCCTTCCTCTCTGAACACCTACCCCCCCCCCCCCCCCACACCCCTCCCACAATAAATTTTTTTTTTTTCCAGAAAGGCCTCAGTGTCTAGCAAATTTACCGAACTAACCTGCAAATGATTATATTCTCCTTAGTATCTTGCAGAGGATGTAAAAAATAAACTTGAATGTGCAGCTGACATGCATGGAAAAAGGAGCCAAGAGTGAAGAATTAAACTAAATGTTGTGTTTCACATGGTGGTGGTTCAGAAAAAATGTTGAGAAAGATAAGAGAACCCGCAACTGTTCTTGATTTATAGGACTGACTTTACCAGAAAAAACCCCACAAAGTGCTGGAGTAACTCAGTGGATCAGACATATCTGGAGAGCATAGATAGGCGATGTTTTGTGTCGGGGTCCTACTTCAGGGTCAGAAGAAGGGTGACCAAAAATGTCACCTATACGTATTCTCCAAGGATGCTGCCTGACACACTGAGTTACTCCAGCATTTTGTAAACCAGCATCTACATTTCCTTCTGTCTATGTCTGGCTTTACCAGAGTTGGGCATAAATCACCCAAATAAAGCAGCATTCCTTCAGCAATGTAAATTGTCCTCTTTATGTCCTCAATTCCCTGTCACCACACAAAGCCTTTAGCAAAATAGCCCGAAGAAGGATCCGAACCAGAAACGTTACCTGATCAATCCCTCCTCAGATACTGCCTGTCCGTTGAGTTCCTCCAGCACTCTTATCAAACCAGTAAGTACAAGTGGTTCTGCTATAATATGAGTTTCCATCACGTAAATTGGTTATAACGTGAAAGATTATACGAAGGCTGCATTGCATACAGGATGATTGCAAAACTACAACCTGTTCTGCTATAACATGACTTTCTGTAAAGAATTTGCTTAAGAACATAACTGTTGCATTGTCACAACACTACTTGTACATCAACTGTAGCTATGAGTATACTCATTCCAATCTCTAGATACCATTTGGACCATTAAATCCAAATGTATACTAGGTTCTAGTACACTTGCATGGTTCTCAAATTCCTTCTGCATTAAAAGACCTTCAAAACAGAAGATGGTCACATAACTCAATCTCACAGAAGCACATAATCTCACATTACTTATTAATAAAGACATATGTTATGGTTCTCTCTGCCTAAGGGAACCTTTATTGCTATATTTTGTGTCTCAGCATAACATTATTAGGCAGGAAAGAAACTGAATAGATTTAAAATATTTTTGAGAATAAATGCAAACAAACTTGGTGTAGATTGCCTGGCCCTCTGAAAATGTTATTGACAAGAATATAGTATTTTACAAAGAAATATTAAATCCTTTCCTTTGAAATGTTCACTGCCCTCCCCTCATCTTCAATTATTTGAGCCTGCAGATAACAAAGTACTTAATGTGGGTCAATGTCGCAACTCAGGATGAAAATGGCATCTGCCCAAAAATCTCAATTGGCTTCTAAGAATTTTAATCCACCTTGGAAGCTGCTGCTGGAATAGGCAAAGCGCCTGGAAACCAAGATGATAAATTTAGTTGACAGTAGCCAAATCCTAGTAATTTAACATCCTTTCAAAGATTTCTAATTTCCTTCCCTTTACCTATTTACAAGTGAAGAGATTTAAGTCACTAACAATTTTGTTATGGATTTTTGGAAAGTATTTCCAAATGTTCTTCTTTGGCACAATTTACATCCTTCAATCCTCAATTTAAGTTTGTAGACTTACCTAATTACAACTCTGGCTCCTTTTATAATCAGTTGATCAGGAAAACAGAAAAAAACTCCATACACACAAGTCGAAAATGAAGGAGATTCGATCTCATTGGTCCCACACCAGTTCCCTTGCACTCTAACTATCTCTAGCCCCCTTATCCTTTCGCTATGCTCCCTAAATCTCAACTTCACCTTAAATCCATTTCAACCACTTTGGACTTTACACCAATCTTTGTGGAATAAAGTCTTTATATGATTCCTAAATGGACACACTTTATTTCTTTGCACTAGCCTTGCATAGAAGTCAAAACGATTTTGCCAGTCCACCCCTCAAAATTAAAAACAACTGTATAAAACTTGCTCTTTGCTTATTCTTTCCAAGAGAAAATAATCTTAGTTTGCACAATCTATTCTGATTTGCCTAATCCTATTTTATGAACAAACATAGCAAGCCACTCTAAAAGCATAACATGGCAATAAAGCACTTAAATCTAATCTTATATTCAACAAGATCAAGATCAGTGTCTCTGAACATATTTTAATCATCAAAAATCAAACAGATCTGAAAGACTGATCTCTACTTGTGCATAGCTTCTAATTGAAGATACGTCTTGTTCCCATGCGTATCAATGAACTGCATTAGCTGCATTAAATTGCACTGGCCACTGTTACCAGTTTACCAAATAAAAAGCTGTAAATACTTCGGTCAGACAGCACCCATGAAGGAAGAAACTGTAAATTACCTCAGATTACTAAACTGAAATGCAGAAGAATCCAAATAATTCATAAATGCCAGCTTGCAGATGTTGCTGGTAAATTCTGCAAGCTTCTGTATTTGATCAAGTGAGCATTTCCAGAAGTTACTCTTTCAATATCCACGGTGACTTGATTTTACTTACTGTATATTCTTTCAAATTTGACAATTGATTGGAATCTTGTATACATTTGACGTCTTGCTTTTTCTGGTCTAATCAGAGCAATTTACAATGTTTAGGGTTTTGTACAGCTGAAGGAATTCTTCTGTCACAACAATATGAAATTCATATTTTTTCACTGAAAGCGACTACAAATGAATGTTTCCGTTGAGCCTTGCTCCAAACCATGAGAAAGGAGCCAAGTGGAATTCCAATACTTCCATGGAAGTGCAAAGCTGTCAAAATACAATGGTTGGATGAGACTCTATACATTAAAACTCTCTACCTTCTCTGAAGAAGTTAAATGGCATTAATGATACAAGGACTGCCCAAAACAGAAGAATTATAGGTTACCTCATTTTAACTGTAGGATCACATGGTGTGCAAATGACAATCCATTGTTGCAAAATTAGCAATGATTGTCATTCATGTAACAATGGAAGTCCTCTTGACTCTTAGTCATAAATTTGCCATCACACTTTAAGATCTTTAAAATATGATGGTGCTGCCTTCCCTTGGGATTTATATTTAAAACTGTTGGAGATCCTATGCAGAAACACATTTAATCTTGAGTTTTATCTCTCAGCATGAAAATTCTACCATGTCTTTCATAAACCCACATTAGAAATGCTGAACGCAGTAGTTACTTTAGCTCTGAATATTCTTTATGTATTTTATGTATGGAACACAAAATATTGTGATCCTCCATCATAGACTCCAGACTACTGCATTTCATTAAAATAACCTATCCAAATGTTCACATATTTTGTGAAAATCAATTATCAAAGAATTTTTTTTCTTAAAAAAAACATTTATATGTCAGCAATAATGCATCATCATATAATGAAGTGAGCTGAAAGACATCCAGCTGGGTTTCCATTGAAGTGATAGCTGATGATATATTTGTAATTAGTGTGGCCCAATGATCATACAAAATGCTAAAAAAAAAATCAAATCACAACCAAGCAAGGAACTGGATAAAATTTGCCTAGTCAGAAATGTTATGCTTCTGGCTTCTTCTTTGTGTGAACAAATCAATAGGCAGTGCATGCTTCAACAATCCAAATGTGACAATAATGCTGCTGTTGAAATTGAAGTGCCTCAACTAGATATCAAAATTGAATGTGTATTCATGGGTGAGCAGTGGGCTATTTAATAGTCTTGCTCTGAAATGTTTCATCATTCACCCCATAAACAATTGGCTATCGATTCCACTAGACTGTTGCCTCTAAATTCTTCTAAGGCTAAACACCCAATGTTTCATTTCGTTTTTTGGTTATTTCCCTTGCTGTTTATCCTTGTGTCCATAAAGATAATTCACGTGACAGCTGCTCACAGATAGCTGGCAATACGGCTATAGTCCGGTGACAGCAGAAGCACCAGAATTGTGTAATCTACCACAAGCTCATGGATACAGCTGCGACGTTCTCTGCCCAAATAATTTCACAGTGCTTCCTGTAATTGACAGCACTTCAGTCCTTTGTCCATACCTTCCCTCTGTACAACAATCTAGTTAATTCTATTCCACTGTTCCACTTCCACGTCCCTGCAAGTTAATTTTCCTGGAATCGCCAACAAATTTATTTTATTAAGCAGCACCCACACAACATTAACCCAACAATAAATTATTCCCTATGCCCAGTTTGGATTTTGGTGTAACTGCGCAAATCCTGACGCCTTTAATAGACTTGGTCCAAACTTGGTCCAGAGAAAGATTCTGGAGATATAATGAGACTGACTGCTCTTGATAAAGCGTGGGGTCCAAGAGTCCTAGTAAAAGTGAATTCAATAGACATCTAATGTGAATTCCGCTCGTCACTTTAATTTCATATATCTTGTGTTTTCTGACTGTTGGCAGACCAATTTCACTCCTGGAATAAATAAAGTTCTATTGTATCGTATCAATGTGACAACATTTCAAAGTTGGAGGTTATTCTTTGCACAAAAGAAGATGGCTATAATTTTGGGGTCAATCATCCTAACTCTGGAATGGCATTGCAGGAGGTCCTCATGGTAGAGTCAAAGGCCCATCTGTCTTTAGCTGTTTCATCAATAAGCTTT
This sequence comes from Okamejei kenojei, assembly GCA_035221665.1. Lineage (NCBI taxonomy): Eukaryota > Metazoa > Chordata > Chondrichthyes > Rajiformes > Rajidae > Okamejei > Okamejei kenojei. The sequence continues at coordinate 28,054,499 of CM069138.1, forward strand.
CTTCCACCATAAATGGGGATATTTATTAATGTTCAGTTCCATTCATCACCCGTCAGTTAAGGGAGCTTATGACTGCATGCTGCATATCTGAAGAGCACTTGAGCACTGCTGCATAAGCAGCAAATAATATTTCTCCCACAAAGGTGCTAGGTAATGACCATCTCCAACAAGGGAGAGTCGGACTACCTGCTCCCGACATTCAATGGTATTACCATTTCCCGAGTTCCCTGTTGAGCCAATGATCAGAAACTCAATCAACTGAACCATCCACATTAATTAGTACCCTAAAATATCTATATCATCTATAAAGCAGTGTAATGCAATATCCTCCATTTGCTTAGATGAGCTCAGCTTTGGTAACTCTCAAGAAGCTCCACAACATCCCATCAACCACCTGAAATATTCAGTCCCTCCACCAGTGAGGTATTGAAACCGCATTGTGTACCATCACAAAATTGCATAGCTGTTACTCACCAAGGCTAGTCTAACAGCACCTCCTAAATGTGAACCTGTGTCACATAAAAAGTGTGAAGGCAAGCCAGTATATGAGTGGGCACTATGCTGATTCGCCAGTCCTTCAGAGTGCCTGGGTTCAAATTCTGGAATTCCCTGCCCAACAGTATTTGGGAGTACCTTCATCAAAGAACCGTTGTGCTTCAATGCACTGACTCACCACCATCTTCTTAAGAATAATTATGATGGGAAATAAATACTGACCTTGCCAGCAACACATTGGTTCCCAAAAATTAATAAATATTGTTTAACTTCTCATCCATTAAACGATTCAGGTAAATCTCTGGACCCTCAGCAGAATGTTAATATCCTGAGGCACGTTGAGCAGAACTGGATGCAATATTCTACTTATGGCCTGACCAGAAGTTTATGAAGGCCAGAAAACCTTCACTGTTTTAATACCAATACCTCTAATTATGAAGTCCAAGATTGTTTATGTCTTGCTAAGCATTTCACCATTACTATCTTCAAGGCCTTGAAAACAGCAAGTTTCTCTACAGAGGCTTCTGTGATTTGTTACTAATTCTAAGTCATTGTATACTTACGACAAATAAATGGAGCCCTTTGATTTTTTTCATAAGTTCAATGCTATTTCATTTGAAAACTGTGAATGGTTATGATTGTGTAACTGACAACTTAAAATTCAGCCTGCCGCACCATTGCTATCTCGCTTCAGAGACCCACAAATCGAGTGGCCCTCTCAGAGCATTTCACTAGAATGTAACTGGAAGTTGCACAAAATCCAGATCTTATGGAATACTCTGGCATTCTACAGCACATAAAATCTTACTTATGGCTCAGCTTGCCTCCGAATTCGTTGGTTGCGGGCTTATGGCCTACAATGGAGACTCAATATTTTAATCGGGAGGGTGACCGGATGAGGTGCTGCAATAACGCGGATGCCACCTGCCATGGGAAGTTTAACTGTGGAGCCTAGGGAACTTTCATAGGGCACTTACCCATTTCATTGACTGTATTGTGGGTTAAAGTTCTGCTATAAAAATTCAAATTCTTCAAGATTTAGAAGCTCCTTAGCACCATTCTACCTCCAATCTCATACATCAAAAAAAAATCCAACGTATTAAATTGTAAAACGGAGTAAATAATTAAACAAGATATGAGAATTCAATTAACAACATGTTGAATGTTTCTGTCAATTGAAGTAAATTTGTAGGCTTACGTCTCAAAAGCGCAAAATGTCAAGTTATCTAATCTAGCTGCACTCTCTTTACCAAAAGTCCTAGTTACAAAGTTAATCTAATTTCCAAATTTCAGTCAGGTACGTGCTTAAAGTTTAATAAAGCAGTCATATAATGAAGTGAAGGCAGCCAACTGTCATAGGCTAATGTTGCACAGTGAGCTTCACAAACAGGATCTATTGCAGATGCTATGCCAAATTAAAAGATATATGCTTCAAGAAAACACAAGATAGGCTCCCTGCAAAGACTTATCTACATTTATTTGTAGTACATTTACTCATATGAGACATACCACATTACTGAATAATGAAATATAGAATTGATTGAAAGATACAGCATAGAAACAGGTCCTTCGGTCCATCGATTCTACACAACCATTCATTCCCCTTTACAATGATTCTGTATTCCCACTTTCTCATCCATTCCCTACATACTCGGGACAATTTTACAGATGCCAGTTAACCTACATACCCGCACGTGTTCAGGATGTGAGAGGAAACCAGAGCACCTGATGGAAACCCACGTGGTCACAGGGAGACTGTGCAAATAACACACACACACGACACTTAAGGCCAGGATTAAACCATGGTCTCTGCCACTGTGAGGCAGCAGCTCCACCAGTTGCACCACTGTGCTGGCAACTTGTACAGGAAAAGAATATGCCCTTGAATTTTCTACTCTAATCCACCACGAATAAGAAATAAACGCACGTTATTTTCTCACATACATTGACACTCACAGGTCTTGAAGTGCTTTCAAGTATAGGCACAATGATAATGTCGTAGGGTGACAGAATCACACAACGGGGAAACAGGCCATTCAGCCCATTGAGTCAGTGCTGAACATCCAGCACTATTTACACAAATAGCATTTTATTCTCCCCACATTTCCATCAACATTTCCAACCCACACACACACTTCCAATTCTATCACTTGACTACACACTCGAGGAAAAATTCAATAGTTAATTATCCTATCAATGCACACCTCTTTGGTACATGGGAGAAAAACTGAGCCCCCTGGAGAAACCCAATGTGGTCACAGGGAGAACGTGCAAACTTCACAAAAGCACAGATGGTCAGAATTGAATCCAGATGCCTGGACATGTGAGGCAGTGGCTTTACCAGCTACACTACTGTCCTGCCCAACCGTGGCCATTTGCACCCAGCAAGCTTCTGCAAAGAGTAATGTGATAATAATGACCGTTTGCTGCTTGTCTTCGAGGAATACATTTTGTCAGGATAATGAAAACAAATCCCCATTTCTTCATCAAACACTGCCTATTGGATCATTTTTTCCATTAAAAAAACAGAAGCTTGTATCTCAGCAGAAATTTACACCTCTAAGGTAACATCACTTTGTGTCAGATCACTGCTAACATAAAGCACATTGCTTTCTAACAGTTGCATTACATCATTTTGGAAATGAGCAGAGGGACCGTTGTAGTCCCATGTCCATTTGCAACAAAGGGTGAAGATTATTTTGAACGAGTGATTTGGTGTGAGCATATCAAAACTAAATGCTCTGCTCCACACACCATCTGCTATCCTATTTTACCTTGTAGAATACACTCTATTTTTCTGTCAGTGCCTGTGTAAAAGCACTGGATATGTAACTTGGCTCATAAATTTCTAAATTGATGACCCTTGATTACTGATTGTTCACACAAGGGGGACAATCTTTCCAATTCACCATAACAGTCCACCATTAAGTCAATTCTCAACCTCTCCTTGTGGAAATATAGAAACAATATTTGAATTATTCCGTCTCATAAGTATGTCCTGCCATTTTAGATTTGGCTAACGTATCTTAACTTCATCCACCATTCACCACCTTCAGATTGCAGAGTGAAGAAGGGTTCTGACCCGAAACTTCATCTATTCCTTTTCTCTAGTTAGTGCCTAACCAACTAAGTGACTCCAGCATTTTGTTTCTATCTTTAGCATAAACCAGCATCTGCAGTTCCTTCCTACACAAAGTAGATCACAAACTCTGACAAGTTAGTTCACAACCTCACAACAGTGCTTGCTCTCAACTCTTCACAATCTATAAGATAGTCCCTTGATATTAGTTCTTCCAATTCCTGGAATAAATCTGTTTCTATATATAGACAGGAACCATGACTCCACCAGACAAATACTAGGCCATTACCCCCCAGACTGTTTCTGATCTCATCACCTCTGGCGATCTGCCCTCCTCAGCCTCCAAAGTAATAATTCCCTAGCCCCGCACTTCTACCCCCACCCGAAAATCCACAGAATTGCCTGGGAAGAGTTTGAACGGTCTCCCTGTGACCACATGCACTTCCTCCGGATGCTCAGGTTTCACAGTAACATAGAAAATAGGTGCAGGAATAGGCCATTCAGCCCTTCGCGCCAGTACCGCCATTCATTATGATCATGGCTGATCATCCAGAATCAGTACCCTGTTCCTGCTTTCTCCCCATAACCCTCGGTTCTGTTAGCCCTAAGAGCTACAGTGGCCTCCATAATGTTTAGGACAAAGACCCATCATTTATCTATTTGCCTATGTACTCCACAATTTGAGATTTGTAACAGAAAAAAAAATCACATGTGGTTAAAGTGCACATTGTCAGATTTTAATAAAAGCCATTTTTATATATTTAGGCTTTACCATGCAGAAATTACAGCAGTGTTTTTCCATAGTCCCCCCATTTCAGGGCTCCATAATGTTTGGGACACAGCAATGTCATTTAAATGAAAGTAGTCATGTTTAGTATTTTGTTGCATATCCTTTGCATGCAATTACTGTTTGTAGTCTGTGATTCATGGACATTATTTGCTGGATGTCTTCTCTGGTGATGCTCTGCCAAATCTGTATTGCAGTCATCTTTAGCTTATGCTTGTTTTGGGGGCTAGTCCACTTCCGTTTTCTCTTCAGCATATAAAAGGCATGTTCAATTGGGTTCAGATCGGGTGACTGACTTGGCCACTAAAGAATTGACCATTTTTTAGCTTTGATAAACTCCTTTGTAGCTTTAGCAGTATGTTTGGGATTATTGTCTTGCTGTAGAATGAACTGCCAGCCAATGAGTTTTGAGGAATTTGTTTGAACTTGAGCACATAGGATGTGTCAATACATTTCAGAATTCATGATGCCACTACCATCAGCAGTTGTATCATCAATGACGATAAGTGAGCCAGTACCTTCAGTAGTCATACATACCCAGGCCATAACACCCCCACCACCGTGTTTCACAGATGTGGTGGTATGTTTCGGAACTTGGGCAGTTCCTTCTCTCCTCCGCACTTTGCTCTTGCCATCACTCATTAGTTAATCTTCATCTCAGCTGTTCACAAGACCTTTTTCCAGAACTGTGGTTGCTCTTTTAAGTACTTCTTGGCAAACTGTAACCCGGCCATCCTATTTTTGCGGCTAACCAGTGGTTTGCATCTTGCAGTGCAGTCAAGAGTCAAGAGAGTTTTATTGTCATGTGCCCCAGATAGGACAATGAAATTCTTACTTGCTGCGGCATGGCAAAATATGTAAACGTAATACAGAATGGGAGATAAAAGTTCAGTATGTCAATAGATCATTGCTCATATATGCACAATAAATAAACAGATAAAGTGCAATAGTAAAAATAGACTGTTATTGTTCAGAGCTTATTTGATATTGTGTTTAATAGCCTGACGGCTGTGGGTAAGAAGCTGTTCCTGAACCTGGATGTAACCCGACCATCCTATTTATGCGGCTAATCTGTGGTGCATCTTGCAGTGTAGCCTCTGTATTTCTGTTCATGAAGTCTTCTGCAGACTGTTGTAATTGATAAATCCACACCTGACTCCTGAATAGTGTTTCTGATCTGTCGGACAGGTGTTTTTCTATATTATACATGTTTCTATATTTTAGAGAGAATTCTTGTCGGCAGCTGTGGAAGTCTACCTTGGCCTGCCAGTCCTTTTGTGATTAGTAAGCTCACCTGTGCTTCTTTCTTCTTAATGATGTCCCAAACAGTTGATTTTGGTAAGCCAAAGGTTTGGCTGATGTCTCCATTAATAGTTTTATTCTTGTTTCTCAGTCTCATAATGGCTTATTTGACTTTCATTGGCACAACTTTGATCCTCATGTTGATAAACAGCAATAAAGGTTTCCAAAGGTGACGGAAAGACTGGAGGAAAGACTAGGTGCTGAGAGCTCTCTTATCCCTGCATTAAGGAGGCAGTTACAGACAATAGACAACAGGTGCAGGAGTAGGCCATTCGACCCTTCTAGCCAGCACCACCTTTCAATGTGATCATGGCTGATCATCCCCAATCAGTACCCCATTCCTGCTTTCTCCCCATATCCCCCTGACTCCACTATCTTTAAGAGCCCTATTTAGCTCTCTCTTGAAAGTATCCAGAGTACCAGCTTCCACCGCCCTCTGAGGCAGAGAATTCCACAGACTCACAACTCTCTGTGAGGAAAAAGTGTTTCCTCGTCTCCTTTGTAAATGGCTTACCCCTTATTCTTAAACTGTGGCCCCTGGTTCTGGACTCCCCCAATATTGGGAACATGTTTCCTGCCTCTAGCATGTCCAAACCCTTATTAATCTTATGTGTTTCAATAAGATCCCCTCTCAGCCTTCTAAACTCCAGAGTGTACAAGCATACGAGTATATAAGTTATTACGCACCTGAGCAATTACAATCACATGTGAAGCCATGTGTCCCAAACATTATGGTGCCCTGAAATTGGCGGACTATGTATAAACACTGCTGTAATTTCTACATGGTGAAACCAAAGTGCATAAAAATAGCCTTTATTAAAATCTGACAATGTGCACTTTAAACGCATGTGATTTTTTCTATTACAAATCTCAAATTGTGGCGTGCAGAGGCAAATAAATAAATCATGGGTCTTTGTTCCAAACATTATGGAGGGCACTGTATATCTAACTCTCTCTTGAATACATCAAGTGAATTGGCCTCCACTGCCTTATGTGGCAGAGAATTCCATAGATTCACATCGTTCCGGCTGAAAAGGTTTTTCCTCCCACATTCCAAAGAGGTGCATGTTTCTAGATGAATTGGCATGTCAAATTGTCCCTAGTGTGTAGTATAGAACTAGTGCATGGGTGATCATTGATTGCCGCAGACTTGGTGGTCCAAAGGGCCTGTTTCCATGCTGTACCTCCAAACTAAACTTAACCCAATGTTTCTCCCTGCTCTTGCTTCACTGAACTCATCTCCACATACCTTGGTTCTATATTATCCCCCCCTCCCCATGTAGGGTTTGAGGTGCCTAATGAGGCCATTGTGGAACTACAAACAAATGGTGAGGAGTTGCCTGTTAGGTGGCTCCATATCCCGAGAGCTTGGCCTCAACTTAGAGCAGTCATTGGCCAGAGATTCCAAAGAATGCCTGCTTCAGATGTCCAAGTCACAGAAACAAATAGGAGAAGAGGGATCACTCCTACTTGATAGATCATGACACTGGGTCTTAAATTCCTAAATTAAAAGGAAAGATTACATACACTACAGTTGTGTTAACATAGTAAAGAAAACTGATAAGTCAGAGAGAGATGGAATATTGTTGCTGGTTGAAGTATCTAGGATTAGGGGACAGAAGTTAAACATATGCACCAAATCGTTCAGGGATGAAGTTAGGTGATATTTTAGCATTAAAAAGTTGATAGAAGTTTGGAGCACTTTGACACAAATGACAATTGATGCCAGGTCAATTGTTACATTAAAATATGAGATTGATAAGTTTGTGTTAGTCAACGATATTAAGGGTTACAGGGAGAAGATGGAGTTAGGCCACACCCAAAGGTGAAAAAGACACAATGTGCTAAGTCGTTTACTCTAGTTAAGCTCTTATGACAATGGCAATTCTTTTGCAGCACTATCTAAAAAGCTCCTCGGTTTAGGACTATTATTGGAGATCTTTACAGATCTGATGGCAAGGCATCAGGGGTATTCAACATGATTATGCTTACACTTCATACTTCCCTTGAGCAATTTCCAAAAGCAGTCTTGACCCCTTCTTTTACAAAAATAAAATACAAGATCAAATGAACAACATTGTAATTAATCATTCAGTTATTTCCTCAAGTTCTCTGGGGCTCTGCTGTGCGTAAATTGGCTGAGGCAATATGCTCGTTAACTACAATTTAAATATAATTCATTGGCTATGAAATACTTTGGAATGGCCAGAGTGTGTTTGTTAGTTGTATTATATGCATCAATACATAAATTATTAATTGAATATATATATTCCTTGAATTTAAGAATTAAATTATAGTTTTTCTTGCAAAGCATACAGCACTTCATAATGTTAACAAAAATTCAAGATTTAACCTTTAATCTCGGCACACAATGCAATCCTAGATAAATTATCTGCATACTTGCCTCTTCAGTGAGCTCCCCAAACACGGTAAGAACGTCGTATAACAGACTGGCAGTGTAGAATGATTTGATCATGTTTCTGTGGAAAACAAAGTACTATTTCAAAGCATGCCAGGAACAGGCAGGATTAAACATTGAGTGACACAGCATGCAATGGGTATAAGACACCTGTGTACAAACCTTCATTGTTGTTGTTAAGCTGCTGATTACATGGCCATACCCCCAATTGAAAGTAGAAGCCTCTATATTAAAGTTTCCTCAATGTGCTGTTGGAATTATGCCAATATCAGTAAGATAATGTCACTATTGAGGCCAACAAGATGACGCCACAGAGAAAGGAGTAACATTTAAACACGTTTAGATAAATTATTAACGTAAATAATTAAAAGATTCTGTTTAATTCCATGTTAGAGTACAGCCAAACCATAAATTAAAGAACATGTCTTTATTACAAGATAGTAAAGCTCCCTCAAACATTCAACCTGTTCAGTGCATAGCCTATCAAATATCAAACCTCAACATGTTGTCATTTCTTCAGCCATTCACAGCATCCTTTACATAAACACTCTTAAATGAGTAATCACAAAAAGAAGGCCATTCAGCCCATGCAGTCCAAGCTGGCTCCTATCAGAAAAATCCTCTTAAATTCAATTCCACTTCTTTCTCCTTGTAGTCCTGGAACTCATGTATTCTCCCACATGCTCATCAACTCCACTTTACATTCTTCTGCTACTTATCTGCACAAGCAGTTATTTATAATAGCAACAGTTATTGCCAATTAGCCTACCTACATGTCATTAGATATATGCGGAAACAAGCATATCTGCGAAAAGCCTACATGGACACAGGGAGAAATGTTCAAACACCACACAGATAGAACCCATGGACAGAATTGAACCCAAGTCCCATGGAGCTTTGAGGCAGCAGTAGAAACAAAACAAAAGGCATTACATAAGCTTGAAAACTCATTATCAACATCCACTGCACAAAAGCAGAAATTTGCTTTCAAAAATAATTTAATTCTCTAAAGAATATGGCATTCCCCAAAATACAAAATTCCATGAAAATTTACAGATTTTCACTATAATGTCTATGAGTCATTAGCGTGCTGTCCTCAATTTATAAAGATTGAGGTAATTAAAAATGGACTCATCTAACTGTAAGAAATGACAATGTTTCGACTCTGAAGATATCAGTACATTATTAATACCAGACTGGCTCTCATCAATAGCTGTGATAAACCCAAGTTGTTGGTGGACATCTGTTATTCATTAAATCTGCAGTGTTAATCGATTGAACAATCCTTATCAACTTGAATAGAATAAACATTAGTGTCCCGAGAAATGCAGTGGATGTTATGAAGAGCAAGGGTGTTATACTGGAGAGAATGGAAAAAGGTTTGCATGTCCAGTTTGAAGCTCGGGATCAAAGGCATAGTCCCTTAAGTTTGGTGATGATCCAGGAAAAAGTGAGATGGTTATACTGAGACTTGAAAAAATAGGAGGAAGGTGAAGAATCTTCTGAAAGTACAAATATGTTTCAAGCAACAGATTTCAAACAAAATCTGTATACTGACCTTGAGGGAGGGGTTAGCAAGTTTAGATTCAATAGTGAAATAACATTTTCCCAAGAATCTGGAACTGGAGGAAATCATGAGACGGATGGCTACTCTCCTAAACATGTGTTTCAAGCACTCAAGAGAGTTTAAGCCTCTCTTACTCAACCACTCAAGAGAAGCCAATAGTTCTAAAGGATACTTAAAGCTAATCTTCCAGTGGCATGGTACAGTTATTTTAAGATTATATTACATCATATTTCACCCCATTCATCAATGTGGCAAATAACTTGTAGAACAGAACATTGACTCACAACCTTTTCAGATTAAAAGAGTTGTCCAAATTTTCACCAAAAGATATATATTTTAACAACCTTCAAATGTCATCTCTGAACAATCATAGGAAGAACCCTCATTATTTATCTTACAAACTGCATCAAACTCAATTTCATCAACATCGCTATGAAATAAACCTCAGTGATCACTTTCAACTCTCCTGCTGCCATCTTGATGTGCAAAACCAGCATTGAAGATATGAATTAGAAGTGGGAATGGCCAAGTCAACCTCCTACCTGCTCTAACATTCAACAAGATCATAGGCGTTCTGACTGCAACCTCAACCAACATTCCCCATACTCAAGAGTATGCGTCACCCTCATATTAAGAATCAGTCTGAGAGAATAATCTACTCACATTGGTCTTTGAGGAAGAGAGTTCTGAAGACTTTTAGCCCTCAGAAGAAAGAATTACATCAAGGCTGCCTAAACAGGTGAACCATTATTTCGAGACAGTGACTTTCCCTCAAGGCAATGGTTATTTGGGACCTAATATTTGGATTTGGTGAGTACCCAGAAAGGTTTATTATGTATGTTTTCATTGTGTTCATTTACGATTTATTTGTAATGATTATTTCAGATATTTGATGTATTTTTGGTTTTTGGTGTTATTGACTGAGATTCTTGAGCTCAAGAACATAACCAATAACTTTTATTTCAAAACTAATGGAAAATGTTTTCCTGGTTTACAATTTTCTCAATAAAATGTTCTCTAGTATGCAACCGAATCATCAATTGAAAAATTTGTGAGAAAGTGACAAAGTAGGATTTGCAGAAAATACTTTCTAGTCCACAATATGAGAGGTTTGTCATATTTTGTTTTGTTTCATAGTTGTCCCTTCTTACTATTTATGGCAGCAAAATGGAATTCAGTTAGCAATATGGTTGTGATTTCCCTGTCCAGTCAGCTCAGTCATCTGCTGTAAAATGCTTGGAAAATGTCAGATCAGAAAAGACCATGGTTTCACATTGAGCTTCTGCCACTATAAACACAGCAGCAGTGTTGGCTGTCAAACTCAGAGTGGCACAAAAATATGGCAGGTCTCGGCCTGTCACACTTCCATTCTCTTTAACAGCTTGGCTCAACAGGCCGTTGAATCTTTGTAGCAGCATGCTTACACTGATGAAACCATAATTAAGACGTTTTTTTAATTTAAAATGACAATGATCTGTGCTTGTGATTTATTGCACATCCCTGATTGCCATTTCAGATTGCACTTAAATGCAAGTGCTATGGGTATGGAATTAAACACAGATCAGACATGACAAGTACAGTGGATTTCCTTCACTGAAGGTTGAAAAGTCTACAAGAGGAACATAGATAGAATAAAAGGGCAGAAGCTGGCCTCATTACTGGATGATTCAAGTTTCAGCATCACAGATTCAAAATATGCTAGGAGGATGCTAGAAAAACTATTTTAAGTAGATGGTGGTAATCATTTGCTTTCAAGGAGGATGGAAACACAAGTCGACTGGGAATTGTGAAATTAATTGAATAGCTACAAAGGAAAATAATGAGGAAGAACCAAGGGAATGAAACTCACAGAACTTATCTACAAGGACACAGAACAGACCTGATGGGAAGAATGTAATTCAATTATTGAAGGCCAATCATGAACCAGAACTACAGAAAATTACAACATGGTTTACCAATATTCAACCTAATATTCAGACCCTTTACTCAGTACTTTGTTGAGGCACCTTTGGCAGCAATTACAGCCTCAAGACTTCTTGGGTATGACGCTACAAGCTTGGCACACCTGTATTAGGATAATTTCTCCCATTCTTCTCTGCAGATCCTCTCAAGCTCTGTCAAGTTGGATGGGATGCGTTCATGCACATCTATTTTCAGGTCCCTCCAGAGATGTTCGATTGGGTTCAAGTCCAGGCTCTGGCTGGGCAACTCAAGGAAATTCACAGACTTGTCACGGCCACTCCTGCCTTGGCTGCGTGCTTAGTGTCGTTGGCCTGTTGGAAGTTGAACCTCCATCCCAGTCTGAGGTCCAGAATGCTCTGGAGCAGGTTTTCATCCAGGATCACTCTGTACTTTGCTCCGTTCATCTTTCCCTCGATCCTGACTAGTCTCCCAGTTCCTGCCGCTGAAAAACGTCCCCACAGCATGATGCTGCCACCGCGATGCTTCACCGTAAGTATGGTATTGGCCAGGTGATGAGCAGTGCCTGGTTTCCTCCAGACGTGATACTTGGCATTCAGGCCAAAGAGTTCAATCTTGGTTTCATCAGAGCAGATCACCAGAGAAAACCCTTTTGACAAACTCCAAGCAGGCTGTCAAGTGCCTTTTACTGAGTAGTGGCTTCCGTCCGACCACTCTACCATAAAGACCAAATTGGTTGAGTGCCACAGATCTGAAAACTTGTCCTTCCGAAAAGTTCTCCCATCTCCACAGAGGAACTGGAGCTCTGTGAGAGTGACCATCAGGTACTTGGTCACCTCCCTGGCCAAGGCCCTTCTCCCCGATTGCTCAGTTTGGCCGGGCGGCCATCTTTATGAAGATTTGTGGTGGTTCCAAAGTTCTTCCATTTAAGAATTATGGAGAATACTGTGCTCTTCGGGACCTGCAATGCTGCAGAAATTATGTTATACCCTTCCCCAGATGTGTGTCGCGACACAATACTGTCTCAGAGGTCTACGGACAATTCTTCGTCTTCATGGCTTGGTTTTTCCTCTGACATGCACTGTAAACTGAGGGACCTTATATAGAAAGGTGTGTGCCTTTCCAAATCAAGACCAATCAATTTAATTTACCACTGGTGGACTCCAATCAAGTTGTAGAAACATTTCAAGGATAATCAATGGAAACAGGATGAACCTAGGCTCAATATTGAGTGTCATAGCAAAGGGTCTGAATACTTATGTACATATGATATTTCTGTTATTTATTTTTAATTACTTTGCAAAAATTTTTAAATACCTGCTTTCGCTTCTTCATTCTGGGGTATTGTATGTAGATTGATCTTTAAAAAAATGAAACTGACCAATTTTAAAATAACGTAACAAAATGTGGCGAAAGTGAATTTCTGAATACTTTCTGAATGCACTGTATATTTCTTCAAATGCTCATGGACCAGTTTGTAGCCAATCAGTTCCAAATTACTTAAATAGTTTGGGAGATAATTCAAAATGAAGCAATCCTGACTTTTTGATCAATATTCACAGAGATTGGTGAAAGGATTAGGAAGAGAATGCTGTGCTCTTTCTTCCATAGAGCAGTGGGATCTGGAAGTCGCTGCCTGAAAAGACGGTAGAGGAAGAGACTCTCATGACATAAATAAATACCTGGATGAGAATTGCTGCACCAGAATTTGCAGCGTAATGGACTGAGAGCTGGTAAATGCAATTAAAGGCAAGATCATCTCTGACCCCTCGCACCCTGGCCACAAACTGTTTGAATCACTTCCCTCTAGAAGGCGACTCCGGATTGTCAAAGCTGCCACAGCCAGACATAAAAACAGCCAAGTCATTATGTCAACGGCCAAAAATCTGTAGCCTCCCTTTGATCTGGTATTTTGTTTGTTCACATGCTTGATCAATGGTGTTTTATCATTAATGTTTTATTATTATTAATATTTAGTGTATACTGAGTCATTCGTAACTGTCACTGTATGTCATGTTGTTACTTGTGGGCAGAGCACCAAGGCAAATTCCTTGTATGTGAATACTTGGCCAATAAACGTACTTACTTACTTAAAGAAAATAGCTCTTTTTCAGCGGGCATGCATGCAAGGGTATGCCTCCCTTTGCGTCAAAGATTACTGTGCTTCCAACCTCAAGGATGGAATCAAAGGATCATAGAACAAAGCAGCACAGCAGAGAAATATGCCCTTCGGCTCTCCCCGTCTGTGCCAACCCTGCTGCCAATTCAAATCAATCCCAACTACCTGCATATGGTTCATATTCCTCTATTCCCTGCTTGCTTCTGTGTCTGTTCCTAAATGCCTCTTAAATGCTGCTTTCATAGCTGCTTCCACCCTGTGCCTTGAAAGCATTTTCCAGGCACCTACCACTCTGTTAAAAAATAATTTGTACATCTTCTTTAAACTTTTTCCTCTCACCTTAAACCCATGCACTTTAGTATTTGATATTTCCACCCTGCGGTAAACCTATCTCTGCCACATAATTTTATATGCTTCTATTAGGACTCCTCTCAGCCTCCGACGCTACAGGCACTGTGCTTTAGTGCCAGAGACCAGAGATGCCAAGTGTCCCGGATTCGCCGTATTTTGTCCCGGCGAAATAACCTTTTTACGGTGTTCCGGCAGCCAAACATGCTGTTACGGAACACCGCCGCGCCGGTGTTCCTCCCGTGGTGAACGCCGGCGCCATGTGCCCCCGGTTTGCCAGCCCGGCAGCTCGCAGCCACGCCCGGCCCAGAGCCCGGGCGGCGCCGGCCCGCGCGATCAGCGGCACTTTCTTGCTGCCAGCCGGCCGCTCGCGGCAGCCCCATCACCGGGCCTCCCCCCCACCCCCACCCCCACCCAGTGCGCAGGTGCAGACCCGCCGGCAACCTTGCCAAGTGCGCATGTGCCGCACCCGCCCGCCGGCAGCCCGCTGATCTGCACCAGTGCGCAGGCGCATAGCCGCCGGCAACAACCCCAAGTGAGTATGTTACGGAGAGAAATGCATTTAACCCCATTTGTTACGGACAAATGGGTTGAATGTTACTGTGAACTAAATTTAGGGTTGGCATCTCTGCCAGAGACCCGGGTTCAATCCTGACTATGGGTGCTGTTTGTATGGAATTTGTACATTCTACCTGTGACCGCGTGGCTTTTCTCTGGGTGCTCCGGTTTCCTCCCGTACTCCAAAGACGTACAGGCTTGTCGGTTAATTAGCTTTGGTAACTTTTGGGAAAAATGTCCTTAATATGTAGGATAGTGTTAAAGAATACAGGGTGAACGCTGGTCGGCGGGGACTCAGTGGGACTAAGTGCCTGTTTCTATGCAGTATCTCTAAAGTCTTCACAACAAAAATTAGGTCTCCACAACAAAAAATTGGGTCTGAAGAAGGGTTTCGACCCGAAACGTTGCCTATTTCCTTAGCTCCATAGATGCTGCCTCACCCGCTGAGTTTCTCCAGCAATTTTGTCTACCAAAAATTATCCAAGTTCATTCAACCTCTCCTTGGAGTTAATCCTCTCCAATCCATGCAACATCTTGGTGAACCTATTCTGCAGCATCTCCAAAGGCTTGACATCTTTCCTGTAATGTGATTACCAGAACTGCAGTCAAAACTTAAAAGTACAAAATAATGAAGTGCACAAAAGTTGCACAGAGGTTAGCAACAATCTCATTTAATGGTGGATTAGGACAGAAGGACTAAGTAGTCTCCATCCGTTTCTACTAATGATGTTTTTATCTTCCATCAACTGCACCAAAATAAACCAGTTGATCATTTGTCAGTTATCTGCCCTATTATGTACAAAATGGTTGACCAGTGACTGTGAAAATTAACCGAGGGCCCTCCTGGTGGCAGAGTAGGACACCACAGAAAAAGTGCTCTCTAGCACTTCCCACGTATGATCTGCCAATTGACCCCAGCACTGTAAGATTTTCCAACTTGTTCATGAGCAGGCTGATAAAGATATATTAATGCAGCCCCACCATTCTATGGGGGAGATAGGATACTTGTGCAGTAGAAAACATTAATTAATCAATAGTGTTTCAATAGATTACATTTTCCGGTTCCTAAAGTATATCCTCTAGTCTGTTACTCTGCCTCATCAATACACACATTTTTGATCAGAGATATTTGCAGTCAATCTGGGCTTTGAAATCACTGCTTGAACTACACGGAAAGCAGCTTCCATACCTCTGCAATTGGATCCTCGACTTGCTCATTCACAGACCACAGTCTGTTCATATTGGTGGAAATGTGTCAGACTCGATAATAATCAGCACGGGAGCACCTCAAGGCTGCGTGCTCAGCCCCAGCTGTACTCTATACTTATGATTGCATAGCTGGTCACAGTGCGAACTCAATCATTAAGTTCGCTGCCGGCACCACTGTTGTGGGACATATCACTGATGGGGATGAGTCGGAGTACAGAAGAGAGATCGAGCAACTGTCCATATGGTGCCAGCACAATAACCTGGCCCTCGACACCAGCAAAACCAAGGAACTGATTGTGGACTTTGGAAGGAGTAGGATGGGGACCCACAGTCCCGTTTATATCAACGGGTCAATGGTTGAAAGGGTCAAGAGCTTCAAATTCCTGGGCGTGCACATCTCTGAAGATCTTTCCTGGTCCGAGAACACCGATGCAATTATCAAGAAAGCTCATCAGCGCCTCTACTTCCTGAGAAGATTATGGAGAGTCGGCTTGTTAAGGAGGACTCTCTCTAACTTCCACAGGTGCACAGTAGAGAGCTTGCTGACCGTTTGCATCGTGGCTTGGTTTGGCAACTTGAGCGCACTGGGAAGAAAAAGATTACAAAAAGTAGTAAGCACTGCCCAATCCATCATCGGCTCTGACCTTCCTTCCATCTAGGGGATTTATCGCAGTCGCTGCCTCAAAAAGGCTGGCAGTATCATCAAAGACCCACACCATCCTGGCCACACACTCATCTCCCTGCCGCCTTCAGGTAGAAGGTACAGGAGCCTGAAGACTGCAACAACCAGGTTCAGGAATAGCTACTTCCCCACAGCCATCAGGCTATTAAACCTGGCTCGGACAAAACTCTGAACATTAATAACCCATTATCTGCTATTAGCACTTCATCAGTTTATTTATTCATGTGTGTATATATTTATACAATGGTATATGGACACACTGATCTGTTTTTGTAGTCAATGCCTGTTTTGTAGTCAATGCCTACTATGTTCTGTTGTGCTGAAGCAAAGCAAGAATTTAATTGTCCTATCAGGGACACATGACAATAAACTCACTTGAACTTGAACTTCCTCAGGTGCATCAATCAAATTTGGAGATGAGCAGCTTTTTGCCACGTCATTTCTTCACCTAAAATGAAAACTTGCTAAGCCAGTATAATTGGAGAGAGGTGGGGAAATCAGGCACAATTTGGTACTGTTGCGTCATCCCATTTAACTCTGTATTAGTTCGAAGGTAGTCTAATACAATCCAAAACAGAGCTGTGTCTCTGTTCAGATCAAAAGTTCAGAAGATGGGGAACAAATTTTATTGTATCGTATCATATTTGGTGCAGGCAGATGGTGACAGAGTGGGTTAGGGAATGGTGCCATCTTGCATGTAACAATCAGATGAGATGATAGGTAGCAACTTCAGAGCTATGTTTCAGGAGTTTCTTGCACTCTATCCCACTTCAATCAGGAGCTGCAAATCGGAAAGTTACAGAATGTTGAAAAATTGAAGAAATAAAATTGTCAGCTGTGCAAATATTTTTCATAGCAACAAATGATCCAATTCCCTTTTGCACATTGCTGCTTTATCTTCTTTCAACAACCGATTACAATCCATGAAAGTTTTATTTGCCCATTGTCATAAATCTGTGCCCGCTTGTAACTGAATCAACCACCAGTTGAAACAATGCTTCCTAATCAATCACATAATTTTCAATCTCTATGTTAAACATCACATATTAATATCAATTATGTCCTCATGACCACAACCACTAGCCCACCCGGTGTATTCTTCATTCTGCCACATATTCAACAAATTACTGCATAAGATTATCTTCAAAATAAGCACAATGTTAGGTGAGAAGATGCAACGTAATGCAACAAATGGGGAAGAACCCTAGATTGACTAGAGGTTGAAGCATGCAATTTGGGCCAAGGGGTTTTAAGTGGTCCTTGTTTTCCAAATGTTCAAGAAGCGAGTGTAGGGTCAGAGAAATAGCATCTGCCATAGACCTGTTATGGCGGTTGATGAATTACATGTATGAATGCTCTCTGGGAGGCTGGAGTTTATATGTGCCATGACCAGCCTCTCGAATCTCTGCATGACAGTGAATGTAAGAGGGATGTGATGTTGCCAGCAATACTGCCTGACTTCACTTTGTGGCCTGCTAATGCATGCAAACCTAGCCACTGTCTGGAGTATTGTGTACAGTTTTGGTCTTCTAATTTGAGGAAAGACATCCTTGTGATTGAGGCAGTGCAACGTAGGTTCAGAGATTGATCCCTGGGATTGCGGGACTGGCATATCAGATTCAGATTCAGATTCCTTTATTGTCATTCAGACCTTTCGGTCTGAAAGACATTTTGTTACCTTGCAGTCATAACATGTAATAAATTAAAACAAAACACACAATAAACACATATTTAACATCCACCACAGTGAGTTCACCAGGCACCTCCTCACTGTGGTGGAAGGCAAAAGTCTTAAAGTCTTTGTCTTTTTCCCCTACTTGTTCCCTCTCTGTACTGAGGCACTCCAGGCCTTCGATGTCATCGTCCACTAGGCCCGCGGCCAAGCCTCCGAAGCCAGGCCGTCACCGTCACCGCCGCCGTTGCCGGAATGCCGGAACACCACCACAGCTCCCAATCAGGATCGACCACGGGAACGCTGGAGCGCCGGAGCTCTGAAGCCGGGCCGCTGCTGGAGCACCGCTGGAGAGCCGCCGGAGCGCCGGAGCTCCGAAGCCGGGCCGCCGCTGGAGCACCGCTGGAGCAACTGCTGGACGCCGAAGCTCTGAAGCCGGGCCGCTGCTGGAGCAACTGCTGGAGCGCCGGAGCTCCGAAGCCGGGCCGCTGCTGGAGCACCGCTGGAGAGCCGCTGGAGCGCCGAAGCCCCGAAGCCGGGCCGTTGCCGCCGCTGGAACACTGGAGCTCTGAACGCTCGCCACAGCTCCGAGGCCGCCAGCTCCGCCATTAGGCCTCAGCACAGACGGAGACGGTGACGGGGGACACGACAAGAAAAGGTCGCATCCCCCCGAAGGGAGAGACTAAAACCTTGTTTCTCCCACCCTCCCCCCCCCCCCCCCCCACACACACACAAACACAGCCTAATAAACCAACATTCTAACTAAAACACAAAAAGACGAAAAAAAACGAAAAAAAACAGACGGACTGCAGGTGAGCCGCAGCTGCCACGCAGCGCCGCCACTTCCGGATATGAGGAAAGATTGAAAAGACTAGGCTTGTATTCACTGGAGTTTAGAAGGATGAGGGGATATCTTATAGAAACATATAAAATTATAAAAGGACTGGACAAGCTAGATGCAGGAAAAATGTTCCCAATGTAGTATGAGTCCAGAACCAGGGGCCACAGCCTTAGAATAAAGGGGAGGTCATTTAAGACTGAGGTGAGAAAAAACTTTTTTACCCAGAGAGTTGTGAATTTATGGAATTCCCTGCCACAGAGGGCAGTGGAGGCCAAACCACTGGGTGGATTTAAGAGAGAGTTGGATAGAGCTCTAGGGGCTAGTGGAGTCAAGGGATATGGGGAGAAGGCAGGCACGGGTTATTGATAGCAGACGATCAGCCATGATCACAATGAATGGCGGTGCTGGCTCGAAGGGCCGAATGGCCTCCTCCTGCACCTATTTTCTATGTTTCCATGTTTCACTGTCCATCTCATGCCCAAGACAAAGACAGTGCAAATGTGCTTATTTCAATTTAATTAGAGAGTATAACATTCTGTAAGAATGCAAAAGCTGATTGCAGCATCAAATACAAAACCCTCTTGAAACTTAACACGCTGCAAAAATCTGGGCCATAGGGAAAGAAAAGCAAACATTCATCCTTCAAATCCTAAGTAACATGCTGCAGTTTTTTTTGATTAATGCAGTCCCCGCTGCGTCTTCACCCACTCACTCCCCTCCAAAAAAAAAAATTATCTTCTTTCTTAAATCAGAAGGGGCCAGAAAAAAATGAATTGCAGTATGGCGTAATAGTTTCAGCAGATTGCTGGAGCCAAAACATACAGCTTGTGAACAAAAATAAACACTGTGCTCATTAACTGGGATACTTTAATGGAAATAAATTGTTCCATCAAAGCGCCCTTTCCCTATTAATAAGCAAAATCTCTGTCAGCTCAGATACTTTAGGGAAACACCTGCAGCTGTAGAAAATTCATGCTGACCACATCACACTCACATAGTGCTCATGCTGCACATTTCCAATACCATAGCTGTACAAGGTGGAAGCACCTTCCAAACAGATCTACAATTTTGCCTGCGAGTTACTTGCATACTTGCTCGTGGATGCAGGTCCATTAGGCAAGTCATGGAATTTTGGCAATACTTCTGTCTTCTTTTGATTGACTGTATAAGCATACACAAGGACAACCATCACTGTCTCGCACACCGTGTTCTGTGACGGCATTACAAAGGAATTGGAGACTGACCAGGGACAGAAATGGACAGAATCAGAAAAGGCCTGGATTATTTAAAAGGAGGAAGGATGAGCCTAACTGTTGGGCACTAGTATCACTCATCATTGTGTACGTGTGATGGCACTGAAGAGAATGCATTCACAGGATATAGCCAGGATTTGATGGGCTCAAAGGGAAGAGGTTGGGCATGCTTGGACTTTATTCCTTGGGGCATAGGAGCCTGAGGAGTGATATTATAGAGGTGTATAAAATGAGGGTAATAGATAAGGTGAATGCACGGTCTTTTTCCCCGGGTAAGGGAATCAGTAACAGGGAGGGCATAGGATTTAATAGGAACCAGAGGTGCTATTTTTTTCTCATAGAGGATACTAGGTCTGTTGAACGAGTTGCCAGAGGAAGCTTCGAGGGAGGTACAATAACAACATTTAAGAGACATTTGGACAGTTAGGAATGGAAAGGCTTGGACAGATATGGTCCTGGGATGTCAGGACTGTCTTATGAAGAAAGACTGGATAGACTCGGTTTATACTCTCTGGAATTTAGGAGATTGAGAGGGGATCTTATAGAAACTTACAAAATTCTTAAGGGGTTGGACAGGCTAGATGCAGGAAGATTGTTCCCGATGTTGGGGAAGTCCAGGACAAGGGGTCACAGCTTAAGGATAAGGGGGAAATCCTTTAAGACCGAGATGAGAAAGACTTTTTTCACACAGAGAGTGGTGAGTCTCTGGAACTCTCTGCCACAGAGGGTAGTTGAGGCCAGTTCATTGGCTATATTTAAGAGTGAGTTGGATGTGGCCCTTGTGGCTAAGGGGATCAGAGGGTATGGAGAGAAGGCAGGTACGGGATACTGAGTTGGATGATCAGCCATGATCATATTGAATGGCGGTGCAGGCTCGAAGGGCTGAATGGCCTACTCCTGCACCTAATTTCTATGTTTCTATGTTTCTAAATTATGGCAAATGGCACTAGCTTAGAATGGGCAATTTGATCGGCATGGATGAGTTGTGATTAATGGCCTGTTTCCGTGTTGTAGGACTTTAAAATGATTAATAACACTATTAATAAGGATGTTGCCAAGGGGCACCAAACAAATAGTAGGGTTGGGCAGTGTCAAAATAGATTTATTCAAAGGACATTTTTTTAATGTTAAAAGAACATGGATTTTTACAAATTTAATTAAGAGGGAGGTTGTAACTGGTAACAAAGTTCAAGCCAAACAAGTTTGCACATGATATTTGGAGTTTAAGATCTTCACAAAGACGCCACACAATTATTGAACAATATTGGAATGGATGGTATTTGGAGTAATATCTTAACTTGGTTAAATGATAGAAAACCATAGAAAATAATAGCTCGGCAATTGCTTCACCCAACATCTCCGCTCAGTTCGCACTAACCAACCTGATCTCCCGGTGGCCCAGAACTTCAGCTCCCCCTCCCAATCCGAATCTGACCTTTCTGTCCTGGGCCTCCTCAATTGCCAGAGGCTCAGCGCAAATTAGAGGAACAGCACCTCATATTTCGCTTAGGTAGTTTACACCCCAGCAGTATGAACATTGACATTTCTAATTTCAGATAGTCCTTGCTTTCTCCCTCCTTCCCCTCCCCAGCTCTCCCACAAGTCTACTGTCTCCGCCTCTTCCTTTCTCCCTCCCGACATCAGTCTGAAGAAGGGTCTCGACCCGAAACATCGCCTATTCTTTCTCTCCATAGATGCTGCCTCACCCACTGAGTTCCTAGCATTTTTGTCTACCTTTGATTTTTGCAGCATCTGCAGTTCTTTCTTAAACGTAGAAATAAACAGGTCATTTTTGGGCAGGAATACTCTGATTGGTGAGGGTGATGGCATACACATATCCATGCTGGACCTTAATCTATTTCAATGATTTGGGTGTAGAGATCGTGTAATATACCCAGTCTGAAGAAGGGTCTCGACCCGAAACGTTACCCATTCCTTCTTTCCAGAGATGCTGCCTGTTCTGCTGAGTTACTGCAGCTTTTTGTGTCTATCTTATGTGTAATATACAAGTAGTTTTATTATGATGTGGTAGTCGTGTTCCCACAAAACCACACATTATAGAAAATCATGTCATAAAAACAATGTCAATGGGAATGGAGGGTTCGGGGCTAGAGTTTCAGGTTCACAATACACATTTTGAAAGAACATCATTGCACACATGTCAAAAGCCACAGACTGCAAACTTAAGAAACAATGATGCCAACAATTACGACAAGGAGTTACATGTCATACATTTTTATCTTTATTTCCCCACAAGGCACCTTACTTTCTTTCTGTTAAATTCCAAAATAACTGTTAAGTTCTTTAGTTCACAATTGCAAGTGCATCAGAATCAATTTGTCCCTTGTAATGTAAATGGCATTCTCTAGTTATCTAATACACATTTTTCAAAACATTACCTTACAGCAAAACATACCTTACAGCAGAACTACCTAAAGTTTGGACGCAATGTAATATGTCTCATTAATAGAAGCCAATTAACCTGCAAGTCTTTGGAATGTGGGGGGGAAGCCGGAGCACCCGGGAGAAAACTCAAGTGGTCACAGGAACCAAGTACAATCTCCATCCAGACAGCGCCTGTATCCAGGATCGAACCTGGGTCTCTGGCGCTGTGAGGCTCTCCCACTGCGCCATTATGCCACCCTGTAAATAAAGCATCACTTACTTCAACCCCTGTAAATAAAGATCAAAATCTTTTTAAAAGGCCGACTACTGTTGTTCAAAGCAAGATGGATGTCCTTGTACAGTGATCAGTAAAAGTGCACAAGTGTGCTGAAGCAGCTTGCAATTGGGAAGACAAATGATTTGCTTGCCCTATTTTCAAAACCATTTGCGTGAAAGAGTAGTCTTTCTCCAATTCCACAAAGCAATACCTGCTTATTTCAGGAGTTGTGGAAGGTTCATGAAATTATTTTATTTGAGAGGGCATGTTTGTGCCAGTTAAACAGGTTAAGCAGACTGGGTGTGTACTCCCTAGATTTAGAAGAACGATAATTAATCTCAATAAACATGTAAAATTCTTAGGGAGTTTACAGTTCTCTTGGCTGAGAAGCCTAGAACCAGTTCACACTATCACAGTAAGGGATAGATGTGAAAGGCCATTTGCATTCACCCAGCATGGTAGTAAATCTGTGGGACTCTAACCAAGAGAGTTGTGGTCAGTAATTTTTACTGGATATATTCCAAAGCAAAGTTAAATATATTTTTAGGCATTAAAGAAATGAAGCAATACTGAATATCTTGATGTTACTGAATATAAGGCGTGTATAATTAGGAGCCAAATGTTCGACAACTACTTTTAGTTTTTATGTTTCTTTTGAATCAATTGAATCAGTTGAATTTCAGAATTTTTGTTTCAGCATTTAAGTTTTTTAAATACCCTGAAAATAAGTTCCATTTGCACAAAATCTCAGGAGTTTGAAAGGGTGAGTGGAGTCATAGTAAACAATAGACAATAGGTGCAGGAGTTGGCCATTTGGCCCTTCGAGCCAGCACTGCCATTCAATGTGATCATGGCTGATCATCCACAATCAGTACCCCATTCCTGCCTTCTCCCCATCTCCCCTGACTCTGCTATCTTTAAGAGCCCTATCTAGCTCTCTCTTGAAAGTATCCAGAGAACAGGCCTTCACCGCTCTCTGAGGCAGAGAATTCCACAGACTCACAACTCTCTGTGTGAAAAAGTGTTTCCTCATCCCCGTTCTAAATGGCTTACCCCTTATTCTTAAACTGTGGTCCCTGGTTCTGGACCCCCCAACATCGGGAACATGTTTCCTGCCTCTAATCATCTTATATGTTTCAATATGATCCCCTCTCATCCTTCAAAATCCCAGAGTATACAAGCCCAGCCGCTCCATTCTCTCAGCATATGCCAGTCCCGCCATCCCGGGAATTAACCTTGTGAACCTTCGCTGCACTCCCTCAATAGCAAGAATGTCCTTCCTCAAATTTGGAGACCAAAACTGCGCACAATACACCAGGTGTGGTCTCACCAGTGCCCTGCACAACTGCAGAATGACCTCCTTGCTCCTATACTCAACTCCTCTTGTAATGAAGGCCAACATGCCATTCGCTTTCTTCACTGCCTGCTGTACCTGCATTACCGTTTAGACAGCACTAATGGGGTTAGAAAACTCATGTGCATTGGAATTCTCTCAAATTATTATAAAATTCAATAAATACTAGGTTTGGGTTTATTATTGTCATGTGTACCGAGGTACAGTGAAATGCTTTATTTTGCATGCTTTCCAAACAGATTTGAAAATACAATATTATATTTAAATACAATCAACTCAAACTCAAGTACAACAGAAGGTGCAAAGAGGAAAATATAGAGCATCTCAGCATCTCAGCTCATCAGTCCATAGACAAAATCCAATGATGGCAATGGGGTAGAAGTGAATCAGACAGTACCCTAGTTTATGAAAAGACCATTCCGACACCTGACAAGAGGTGAAGAAGATGTTTTTGAGTCAGGTAGTGTACACTTTCACGCTGCTGTACCTACTGCTGGACAGAAGCAGGGAGGAGGAGGAATGACTGGGATGGGACAGGTTTTTGATTATGTTGGCTGCTTTTCCAAGGCAGCATTAAGTATAGATGGAGTCAATGGTGGGAAATCTGGTTTTTGTAATAGACTGGGCTAAATCCACAACTCTGCAATTTCTTGCAGTTTTGGGCAGAGCTGTGATGCAACCCAACACAAAATGATGGAGTATCTCAGCGGGACAGACAGCATCTCTGGAGAGAAGGAATGGGTGACGTTTCGGGTCGACCGTCGATTTAAGCCAGCATCTGCAGTTCTTTCCTGCACATGCAACCCAACACTATGCTTTCTATGGTGCATCTGGAAAGGTTTGAGAGAGCTATTGGAGATATGCTAAATTTCCACAGTCTTCTCAGGAAGTCGAGGCATTGTTGTGGCTTCTTGGCTGTCATGTCACTGTGGTTGGTCCATAACAGATTGTTGGTAATGTTAATGATAAGGAATTTGAAGCTCTCACCATGCACGTTTGCTGCTGATTGGGGCATGTACTCTTCCATGCTTCCTGACGTTGATAACTAGCTTCCTCGACTTTGGGAGGGAGGGGTAAGGGGGAAATGCTGATTCCTCAGTCCAAGAGTTTGGATTCAATTATAATATAAATTATATATAATAAAAATATAATAGAATGAGTATATTATCAATAATATTCATTTAAAAGGTACTGCAGATATTTCATCTTTAATCTGCCTTATGCTCTTTCAATAAATTATTCACTGAAAATTATTTTTTATTTCCTGGTTTGTTGTATGAAAAATCTATAATGTGACTTGCTGCTTAAACATCTTTAAGACACCGTGAGAAATCAGAGCATGGAACTTCCTCCTAAAGCTCCTGTGCAGTTGAAAGTGATCTTAATGTGAAGCAGATTAATTATGTATGTTTCTAGCTGCCCTCAGGGTAAATTCCTTGCCCAATTCTGCAGTCATTTGTTTCCCTGGTTGCTTCTTTACCGCAAATCTGTTGTTATGTCAACACTAGTGAAGTCACAGAGGTTGTCACCAACCGTGAGAGATGCAACCTCACTGAACTAAGGAAAGACAATTCTCTTTGCTATGAAAAAGCTTTACTCACGCGAATTTCCATGATATTCTATTTTAAGAATGAACACTCAAATTGCATTCTAGCTTTCACTCAGATTCATACCTTTGTGGAATCTGAAATCCTATCTCACATGTATGATTAGATTGCCTGAGCTCGTGGTCAGCGTCAGTCTCAGCTTCTGGATCATTCCAAACTGCTGCTAATTATTTCTGTTTGCATCTTACAGTTCACTGGTTGCTGAAATCTCACTTGAAAGCCCTCAAAAAGGCAACCAAAATCATCAAAGACCCACACCATCCTGGCCACACACTCATTTCACCATTGCTAACAGGAACAGGAGCCTGAAAATTGTAACGTCCAGGTTCAGTAACAGCTTCTTCCCTACAGCCATCAGACTATTAAACACAACACCGAATAAGCTCTGAGCTCTGACCTGCAAAATACTATATTATTATTGCACTATATTTGTTAATAATTGAACTTTTTTTTCTCTTCCCCCATTATGTACTATGTTTACATATTCACATATTCTGTTGTGCTGCAGCAAGTAAGAATTTCATTGTCCCATCTGGGACAAATGGCAATAAAACACTCTTGTCGCTGGTCAGCCAAAGTCCTTATTCCAGGATTAAAGTCTCCACCTGCTTTGCTTTCACTTACACGTGCAGCAGATTAATTGTTTTTGTAAATTGCTGATGAGGGAAAAAATGCTCAGCAGATCAGGCCTCATATGCAGAAAGAGAAAAATTAAGGGTCTTTACATCCAAAATGTTAACTCTGTCTCTTCCCACATATGCAACTGAAACAGCTGAGTATTTTCACTGTGATCTCTTTTTTGTTTTAGATTACACAGTAATTTGCCTGTATTCCATGCTTCCCCAAAGGGTAGCAATTTATAACTGGACTCCATCGAAAAATCCTGGTAACCTTCTGCCATGAGCCACCGGATGCAGTCACAGAAGATCGCTGTCCCCAAAGAACATGCATCTTGGAGCCACTGCTCCTCCTCATCAGACGATACAGGATATTCTGACCCTGAAGGTACTCTTCCAGTTTCATCCTATCATCACAGCATCCCTTCATTTAACAACAATTCTATAGCTGGAAGAATACCAAATGCTTTGTAATATGTCTCATTAAGATATCATTAAATATTAAATATAAATGATCAAAAGGGATTACTGTCAGTTTCAGCATGCTGCAATATAGGAATACGGTCATCACTGTTCTGTGAAACTTGCAATTGAGGAAGTTAATCTTGACCAATTTTAAAATGACTCACAATTCTGCTGATACACTGTTAAAATGGTACTGTAACAATTTCTAATTGCAGGCTTCTCCTTAAGCTGACAGCAATCAATATTGAGATGGCTAATACGAGCTACAGTATTTATGATATTTTTGGAGAGTTTCCGTGGGTGCCAACAGCAAGCAACATTGATGAACACAAATTCTGCATGCAAGCAGAAAATCCAATTGGTATTGGTTTATTATCGTCACGTCTTTTGATGGAAAGTAGATTTGATTGCTATCCAAGAAAACACATCCATACATGATTCCAATCAAAACCATACACAAGTACAATAGGTAGTAGAGAGAAAGGAACCAGAGTGCAGAATCTGGTGTTGCAGCTACGGAGAAAATACATTGCATGGGCCACAACAAGATAGATTTGGGGATATAGATTGGAATGAGATTTAGATCTGGAGACTTGGGAACCTCATTCCTGTGAATGTAACCTTTTACAATGAATATGTTTTAAGACTACTCACAAATATTTATTGAATGGTCTTTACATTAAGAGCTCTTTGGGGGATGAGCACCCTCTTTTGGAGTTAAAGATGTCAACCCTTCAGGGTTGGCATCGAGTTTTAAGGTTAATCATAATTCCTTTCCTGGACACAGTTAGAAGACATACTGCAGGAACTAAACATTTGAGTCATCATCATAAAACTGTCTGTTTATGTCAATTATTTCTAAGTACTTCCTTCCCCAGTTGATAAATAATAGATGAGAAATTCGGTTCGGCTGCATCAGTCGTTCGAGATAGGAAGTTGTGTTAGAACCAGGAGAAATATATCCAGCTCTTTTGGCAAACCTCAGGTGCGGTGCCTCCTCCATTATGCCCAATAGCTGAGGTTTAATTGTACTGATTAGTGGTAAAAAGAACATAGAAATAAGATTCATTAGATAGACATAAAGTGCTGGAGTTCCTCAGTGGAAGAGGCAGCATCTCTGGAGAAAACCGATGGGTGACATTTCGGGTCAGGACCCTTCTTCAGATTGGCAGTCGTTATACTGATCAGTCTAAAGGATCCCAACCTGAAACATCACCCATCCATTTTCTCCAGTGACCTGCTGTGTTTACTCCAGCACCTTGCATCTATCATTGGTATAAACCATCATCTGCAATTTCTTGTTTCTAAGATTCATTAGGTTCTGGGATGGCATATTTGAGGAAATTGAACAGTCTAGGCTTTCTTCCCATGGACGTGAAGAATGATCTCAATGAAATGTGGCAAATTCTTGGAAGGTTGACAGAGCAGGATGGAAGACTCGTCCCACCCTCACCTTCACACAAAAAAAAAGGAACCTAAATGAGTCACAGTCTCAAAATAAAGGGTAAACATTTATGATTGAATGTCTGGATTTTGCTGCCCAGACCTGTTGTGGTTCAGTCATTTACTGCATTTAGTGGCAAGGTCACTAGATTCCTGGATGTGGAAGGAAGCAAGGGTTATGGAGATATTAAAGGAAAATGGTGTCCGTGGCAAATCATCCATGATCTTGCTGAATGACAGAGCAGGCACATCATTCCTTAGGATAGTCACAAGTGTGAGATGAAAATATTCATGAAACTACTGGTATCTCCAGAGGGTTGACCTGATGGAAGTGTTTTAAATTATGAGAGGCTTAGATCAGGTAGAAAGAGCCCTTTTTCCCAGGATGGAAATATCAAATACTAGAGGGCATAGCTTCATGGTGAGAGGGGCAAAGTTTAACGGATTTTACACAGAGGGTGGTGGGTGCCTGTAATGTGCTGCCAGGGGTGGTGGTGGAGTAGATATGATAGTGGTGTTTAAGAGGCTTTTGCCAAGGAACATGGATATACAGGGAATGGAGAGGTATGGAATATGTGCAGGCAGATAAGAGTTGGTTTTGGCATAATATTCGGCACGGACATTGCGGGGCAAAGGACCCGTTCCTATGCTGTGCTGTTCGATGTTCACTGCTCATAAATCGTAGGAGCAGAATTAGGCCATTTGGCCCATTGAGTCTACTCCATCTGCTCCGTTGGCACATTGCAACTTGTGTTTCTCTTTCTATATAATACAGTTTACAAGACTCACTTGTGAAATCGTCCAGCACGATCTTCAGTATCCGCATACAGGAACATCTTGTAGGCATAATTTTCTATGTGGGCATTCCCCACCACATCTTGGGTTATTGATTCATTATCACCCAACTGTTTCTTCATCTGAAAGGGAAATTAGAAACAAGCAGAGGATGTAATGTCAATGATTCTTTGTGTTTTAATTGTAATTCATTATTTACAATACCAATTCCGATGAGAATTCAGGTGGCATGGTTAGTAAGCTTACAAATGACACTAGCATTGATGGTATAGTGAAAGGGAAAACATTATCTCAGAGTACAATAGGATCTTGATCACTTGGGCCAGTGGGCCAAAGAATTGTAGATGGTGCAAATCAGATAAATGCAGTGTTGTAGTTTGGTAATGCAAGGTAGGCAAGACTAACACAGTAGAAGGCAGGCGGCTATAGAGTGTCGTAGTAAACGGAGAGATGTGAATATAGGTTTGTTACCTTTGATAGGTTTAAGGTGAGAAGGGAAAGATTTAAAGGACCTGAACGGCAACAGTAGCGCATATATGGAGCAAAATATCAGAGGAAGCGGTAGGAGCATGTTATTTAAAAGATACTTGGATGGTATACTATTTAAAAGATACTTGGACAGGTAAATGGATACGAAATGATTTCTGTGTGTGTCTAAGATATATACAAAATTATGAAAGGAATAGATGCAATAAATAGCAAGAAATGATTTCCCCAGTGAAGAGGTGCCTATAGAGGGAGGAATAAGAATAAAAGGGAATCTGAGGCAGAATATATTTAATTCAATGCAGGTTAAAGTTTAGAACACACCGCCTGCGGAAGTGGTGGAGGCAGATATTCTCATGTTTACGATGCATCAGGATGAATAATTTGATTACCAAGGCATAAGTAGTTATGGACCAGTTGCTGGTAAATGAAATTGAGATAGATAGGACCTTGATTGTCAGCAGAGACATAGTATGCCGATAGGCCAATTCCTGTGTTCTGTTTCTATGACTCTTGTAACATTAGTAATTAATTGCAGAGGAAAGCTTGTGTTGGAACTGTGAATTCAATGTCAAATTGCGTACAAACAAAAAATATTGGCCAGAATAAAATGAGACAAAGAAATAGGTACAGTTACAAAACTTTCAAAATATCATTTGACATTTGCAATTACATGTCTAGGTTACTGGAACATCATTTCCCAAACTTGTGATTTTCCCCATTAAAGCAGCGCATGGGAACACCACCATCTGCAGGTTCTTCTTCAAGTCACACACCATCCTAACTTGGAAACATATTGTCTTTCCTTCATTATTACCGATTTAAATTTTGAAAGTTGCAATCTGATGATAATTTGGGAGCATCTTTACCTGAAGGGCTGCAACATTTCAAGGTTTGTCGCTCAATTATCGTCTCAACAATAATTAGGAAGGGCAAGAAATGCTGGCTTAGCCTGTGATGCCTCCAGCTCCACTAAAAATAGGACTGCATGTGTAATACTTAATATTTAATGAGAGAGTCTGACCATTAATAAATAACACAAACCATGGCAGGTAAAAGGTACACTGGCTCCAATCTTCTTTAGTTTAGTTTCTATCTGGGAGTGGCGGCGCTGCCCTGGCAGCAGCGGCTCGCCTGCAGTCCGTCTGTTTTTCTTTTTATTTGTTGTTTTCTTGTCTTGTTTTTAGCGTTAGTTTGAGTTATTATGTAGTGTATGTGTGTGGGAGGGGTGGGAGAAACGTTCTTAGTCTCTTCCTTTTGGGGGGGACGCGACTTTTCTTGTCGTATCCCCCGTCTCCGTCTCCGTCTGCGCTGAGGCCTATCGCGGAGCTGGCGGCCTCCAACTTTAACTGCGACCGACCCGAGGCTCCGGAGGCATAGCCGGCCAGGACTTATCAGCGCGGGGCTGGCCAACTTCGGGGCTGTGGCGAGTTCAAGTGTTCCGGCGGCCCGACTCGGAGCTGTGGCGGCTTTCCGGTGGCGGTGGCAGCGACTTCGGAGGCCCGGCCGCCGGCCCAGTGGACGACATCGTCGGGAGCTCGCAGGTCACAGGTTGGTGACCTGTTTTTCCGGAGCTCCCGCGGCAACAGCTGCGTCCGCTGGACTGGAGGGCGGCAGCTTCGGCAGCTTCGACTGCCCCGGGCCGCGGAGTTGAACCGGCCGCTCGCGGAGCGCGGTTCACCCACGGGACTTATTTACGTCACCCATTGCGGTCACAACATCGGAGGCTCGGGTCGCCTCAGCGCAGAGGAAGAGGAAGAAGGGAAGAGACAAAGACAAGATTTTTGCCTTCCACCACAGTGAGGAGTTGTCTGGTGAACTCGCTGTGGTGGATGTAAAATATGTGTTTATTGTGTGTTTTTGCTATTTACTATATGTATGACTGCAGGCAACGAAATTTCGTTCAGACCGCAAGGTCTGAATGACAATAACGTTTTCCAATCTATAGTGCACGTACAGGAACTTCACGTAATTATAGGTGTTACACAGGTGACCTTCTTTCATCTTGGACAACAATTTTTAAACCTGTTTAATTACAAATTCGCCATTGCCTGAAAATTCCTGTGTTGTTTGCATTTAAATAATGTTTATTCTCACTGAGTTGGGCAGCAACTTTTAGCCCATTGAGTATTGATAGGAAGAGACAGAATTACTAAATTTATTTCACTTACCTTCTCATTACTTGGCTTTACTTTTTTCCAAATTTACTTTACTGACAAAAACCCTTCTTATGATACTGGATTCAACCACTGACTGATAGTTATTGGTATCAATTTAATTCAAATGTTTAAATATCTAAAAATACCTCTTACTTAATTTAATCATTCACAGGCTGTAAATATCACTGATATTTGGTGACATTTTTACTGTCAAAAATTGCCCTGAACCAAGGAGACACTTCAAAGTCATCCACGGACTGGGCCAGACCGGATAAGAATTATAATTTTGCTCTCTAAAGGATGCGAGAGACCGGGATCAA
This sequence comes from Okamejei kenojei, assembly GCA_035221665.1. NCBI lineage: Eukaryota > Metazoa > Chordata > Chondrichthyes > Rajiformes > Rajidae > Okamejei > Okamejei kenojei. The sequence continues at coordinate 28,086,658 of CM069138.1, forward strand.
TTCTTACAACAATTGAGTAATTTGATGGTTATTAAGATAATATTAAGATGTGCATTTAGATTCTAGATTTTAATTTAATAAATTGAATTTGATTCAAATTTACTGCTGTTAGGTTTCTGCATCGATGTCGCAGATCTGTGGTCACCAGTCCAGTAACTTAACTACTACTAAAACCTTCACAAGGTCTTAATTCAACCACAATCTACCATCCATGAGCCTGCTGAGATATTAATGGATTGGAATTACTATCTGAACCAAACATGGCACTTGCCTCATTATTTTTGAACTGGTGTGAGATAACTGGCTGCAGGAATAGTTAAAAGAAATTACCAACTCCAGAGGGAATTCATAACATTCTGGCAATAGTCTTCAGCACATAAACATAGCTTGTACTTATCGTGATTCCAGGCAGAAAATAACTGAGAATATGTTTCAAATATGGAAATCTGACACTTATCAGGTGAGAGGTGGCAGACATTTTCAATATGGTTTCAATTTGCCCATGTTGTATGCATACGTACTATTTTTTTGAGGCAAGGTTAAGTAGTTCTGTAGGAGAATTTAGAATGGAATCACTATTTAAAAATAAGTGGCCATTTATTTACAACCGATGAGGGTTACAAGTCTTTTGAATTCACTTGGTCAAATGACCGTGGATGTAGAGCAGCTTTAAAACAGATGTAGACAGATACATGACAAGCTACCGTGTGAAAGGTTATTGGGATGTGTAGGAATATGGAGTTGAGGTTAGTTTCATAGGAACTATGATCTTACTGAACGGTGGAACAGGGGTTGAGTGCCCTATTTCTGCTCCCAAATTGTATGTTTTCATAACTCTAGTGGTTGATCATACACACATTTCACGATAAGGACAAGCAAAATGCAACTACTATGCCATTTTAGCCCACTGTATGGCTTGCCCTTTTCCGCATATTAAAAATGCTTCCCATTCTATAAAAAATCTCAATTACAAGAATTCATTCAATAATGTTAATTAAGAAGCATTCTTACAAAGCTCTTCTTTCTAACCATCAAAAGTTTACAGGATGTATTCCAAAAGGGTACAAGTGAACACTTCTTCACCAGATGAACAGGTCCTTCAGTGCTGAAAGAATTGACACTGCATACACGGTTTGACATTTTTACAGCAGCTGATTATGGAGTTAAGTGCAATAACTTCATACAAATTATAATGTGGTAAATCACTGATCAACTGTGCCTCCGAACCAAAATAATACCAGCCGATGGCCAGTTAGAAAATATGTGATAAAAGCATGAAGTCAGTGAGTTACAAAGGACAGGGAAAAGAGGCGAAATAGTAACGCAAGGACTTTTGCTCTTGCATATGATCCAACCACTTAATGATGGAAAGGGTGTAGAATGTAGCTATCGGGGGGGGGGGGGGGGGGGGGGGGGGGGGGGGGGGGGGGGAGGAATGGGGGGAGGGGGGAGGAATGGGGGGAGGGGGGCAGTGTTCAATTACAAATTCATTATGAAATTTAAGCAGAGGAATCAGCAACACGGACAGTGGGAAGAGGCCTATGTGGCAAGTAAGAAAAAGTGTTATACAAGCCAATTTCACGCGAGTGAGAAGGTAGTGTTTCAACCAGTCTAGAAATTCCATTCTTGAGCACACAGAAAAATAATCAATTGCCAGTCTGTTAAATTAAAAAACAAAATGAAAAGTCATCGTGTTTTGGGCAGGTTACCAATCATAACCACCAGGAATTTGGGAAAGCTTTCTGTCCATAGAGGATAGATATTTGGAAATAGTATAAATCAAACTTGGCATAGACATAACAAATCTTTCATCAATATTATATCACCGTCACTTCAGCACATCAAAGACTGGCAATAAAATACAGGAGGCTTTATTCGCAAAGCGCACCTCAGAGAAGGAGTCTCATAGTAAGTACCTCAGAAATATAATTAAAATTCTATCTGAAAAAAAAAACTTGTGAACAATTGTCATTATCCTTTTTTCCTCGTGCACATTTCATTACTTGGCTAGATCTATATATATTTAACATGCCTAAGTGTACACATATGTGCCTGTATTTATAGACGTCATATATATGTGCGTTTATTTTGCGGGATGTGGTACATGTATACAGTAGTCATGTGCCTGCACTGAAAGATGAATGTGGTCTGGAATGCAAGCCTCTCTGGACGGCTAACCCTAATCGCACCATACTTTTCAGCCATTGCTGTAGATGATAATGTCAATATAGAGGCACAAGGAACTGCAGATACTGGAATCTTGAACAAAAACAAAGTGCTGGAGGAACTCAACTGGTAAGGAGGCATGTGGATTAGCAGGGCAGACGATGTTTTAGACCAGGCCTTTTCTTCAAACTGATGGAATAGTGGAGGGGGAGGAAGCTGGAAGAGAGAGTTAAGATCGGGACTAAGCCTGGCAAATGATAGATTGATATGGGTGAGGAGAGGGGCATGGTTAATGGGAGATGAGTGGACTAATGGGCCTGTCCCACTTAGGTGATTTTGTAGGCGACTGCCAGCGACTAGGACAATGGAATTCACCAAAGTCAGCACTGGCGACAACCTACGTCACCTGGCGACAACCTACGTCAACCTGGCGACAACCTACGTCAACCTGGCGACAACCTACGTTAACCTGGCGACAACCTACGACAGCCCAAATTGTTGCCACTGTCGCTGAAATCTTTTCAACATGTTGAAGATTTTTTTGGCACTCGTCTGTAGTTGCCGAAAAAAATCGCCTAAGTAGGACAGGCCCACAGGTGACAATGGCTAGAGGTGAAAAGGATAAGAAAGTTGTAATATAAACAAATAAGTGGTGGTGTCAAATGTAACGTCAGAGGGAGTGATATGGGTGGAGGAGGCTTGGATTGAGTGGATGTGGAGAGGATGTTTCCACTAGTGAGTGTGTCTAGGACCAGAGGGCACAGCCTCAAAATAAAAAGAGGTTCCTTTAGAAGGGAGAGGAGGATGAATTTCAGCCAGAGGAGGTGAAACTATGAAATTCATTGGAGGCCAAGTATTTGATTACTTCTCGATTAATAAGGGTGTCAAATGTTACGGGGAGAATGCAGGAGAATGGGGTTGAGAGGTAAAGATGGATCTAGTACAATTGAACAGTGGAGTAGATTTGATGAACCAAATGGCCTAATCCTGATCCTATGACTTATGAACATGACAGAGGAGAGGGGAAAGAGGGGATGAATAAAAAGTAACTGTCGGACTCAAGGATGGGATATGAGCCTATGAAGGATCTGAAAGGAACAAGTTGACAGGTGGTGGGAGAAATGTGTGCAAACTGGGGTGGGAGGGTGGACCTGGGAAATAAGAGGGATGGGGCATTATCTAAGCTAAATATGAAGTGCTATTATGAAGGTGGAAGAGGATACACAGATAAGAGAGAGGTGTGCAGGGTAGTATCAGAATTGTGGGTTGGGGAAGAGGAAGGGCAGCAGGATCCAGTGGTGGCGGTGTTAAGGGGCCCAGCCTGGAGGCGGCAGATCCAGGAAAGTCAACATCCAGGCCTACAGGCAGGTGCAGAAGCTCTCCGAACCAGTAGCTTTGACACCCCTATCCCATAAGTGTCACAGAATTTGGTGCAGTCAGGGGAGCCACAGAATTTGGTGCAGTCAGTGGCCACATCTTACCAGCTGCCAGGGAGGTGAAGAGGGCCGGCAGCAGTGGCCCTGGCTTGGGAGGCGGCTATATTTGGTGTCATCGTTGTCAGGTGCCCTGTTTGATTCAGCAGCAGTGACAGTAACAATACTCACATAGCTGAATCACCCAGTGCATGTCGCCTGATTTACCAGACTGGCATTCTGATTTGTTCCCTGTGACTTCTTATGTAAGATTCTGAAAGGCTTGTGAATGCATAGGTAGTACAAGAATCTGAGCTCTGGCACCTGCTCTGCATTAAGAATATGGCTGAACATTTACTTCAGTGCCACTTTCCTGTACACACTCCAGGTCTCTAGATTACTTCAAATTCCCATCAATCTATGATATGAATATACTCCATGGCTGAGTAAAAACAGCGCACCAGCATGGAGAATTGCTACTCTCCAGGTGAAGATGTTTATTTTTATCTCGGTTCTGAATGGTTGACCCTATATTTTGATTATTATCCCCAGACCAGACGAATAATTCTTACATCTACTTTGCTGCATTTCCTCCAGCAAACCGTATATCTCTTTCTGAGGCGGTAAACCAAACCGGCACAGAATACCGTAAGTGTAGTGTCATCAGGGCTCTACATAACTGCACTCAAATCCTCTTTTGCAGTGAGGTCAATTTACTATTGAATTTCCTGTCTACCACTGCACATCTTGTTAACTTTCAGTTTTATATACCCCAAGTCTCCCTGAACACTAATACTTTTAAACCTCACACCATTAAGAAAATAACTTGCGTTGTTTTAAAAAATAAAAATGGATGATTTTACATGTTTCCACATTATATTATATTCACAGCCTATTTCTATCCCTTTGAAGTAATTCCCCTCAACACTCATTGGATCTAGTTTTGCACAAAAAGCAAACTTGGGTACATTATATTTGTTTGTGAATTGCTGTATTTCTCTAAATCATAGCTGTGGAGGGAGAATTGTTGAATATATTCATGGCTAAGACAGCTAGGTGTGACATCTGTAGATTGTGATGAAACAAGTAGGAAAGTGGATCCGTGGACAATGTCAGATCATCAATGGAGTTGGCTCAGGGATCCACACAGCCTAAACTCATTTCTTATGTTCCTAACCACATTTGTATGACAATGTGACTGACATTGTGGAGATAATGATTTGGTTGATGCAAGGAGGGGTTCTGGCAACTTTGAATAACACCCTCGGAGCAAAAAAGGTTAAGAACTACCATTTGAGATCCAGTCAAATAACAAGTTTATGCAGAGGAGGATTTCGCTGTAAACAATGCAGATATTATTGTTTTACTCAAATGTCAAGGACAGCAATACAGAATAACACAACACTAAAATCTCTAAGAATGCTCAACACCAGCTGAGAAAACATTCCCCACTTTATTAAACTCATTGACAGCCCGTATCAGATAACTACATCCAATTTTCAGCAGCCTAATAAATTGCTGAATTCAATTCCACTGCAGGTGCCGCCTCATTTCTTGTCAGATAATGGAGATAAAGGATGATTTCATTCTAGTTTGGTGGTATTTAAATAGTTTCACAGTTGGTTGCTTTTCCCCTAGCTGCCGAAGAGGTTACCGGCTTATAAACTGATCAATCCACTTTGGAAATGCTGGAGTCTGAAGAAGGGTCCCAAGCCGAAACGTCACCCATTCATTCTCTCCAGAGACGCTGCCTGTCCTGCTGAGTTACTCCAACATTTTGTGTCTATCTTCAATTTAAACCAGCATCTGCAGTTCTTTCCTACACTATTTCAATCTCAACTCTGTACTTTGCTTGTAAGGAAAACACATCAGCGCCTCTATTTCCTGAGAAGATTACGGAGAGTCGGAATGTCAAGGTGGACTCTCTCGAACTTCTACAGGTGCACAGTAGAGAGCATGCTGACCGGTTGCATCGTGGCTCAGTTCAGCAACTTGAGTACCCAGGAGCGGAAAAGACTGCAAAAAGTTGTAAACACTGTCCAGTCCATCATCGGCTCTGACCTCCCTACCATCGAGCGGATCTATCGCAGTCGCTGCCTCAAAAAGGCTGCCAGCATCATCAAGGATCCACACCATCCTGGCCACTCACTCATCTCCCCGCTGCCTTCAATCTGCAACATCCAGGTTCAGGAATAGCAACTTCCCCACAGCCATCAGGCTATTAAACTCAACTCAAACAAAACTCTGAACATTAATAGCCCATTGCACTTTATCTGCTTATGTGTGTGTGTGTGTGTGTGTGTGTGTGTGTGTGTGTGTGTGTGTGTGTGTGTGTGTGTGTGTGTGTGTGTGTGTGTGTGTGTGTGTGTGTGTGTGCGCGTTCAATGGTGTATGGTCACTGATCTGTTCTGTATTTATTTATGCCTACTATATTCTGTTGTGCTGAATGCAAAGCAAGAATTTCATTGTCCTATCTGGGACACGTGACAATAAACTCTCGCGAATCTTGAAGTCATCTTAATGATGAATGTGATGCAGCAGTACAATTGCACTTACATTACCAGGAAGGGAGAAATGCACTATCCAATTACACTATCCAGTTGAAAACCAGCAAGTGTGAATACCTAATGAGGAGAAATGTTTCCAATTGAGCAAATTTGCATAAAGTTGGTAAAGCAATTAATTTTTCTGCTAGCTTCATTACACCCACCGGAAGACTGATTTAGCAGAGCTCATTTCCCTTTGCTTAAGTTGCAACGGGTGAACAGACATTATCCTATCCAAATACTGAGGACACTACAGTAGAGTTAAATCCTATCTGCAGAGGGACAGAGTGGTAATGGCAGATCAAAACGAGAACTATTTTTAAAACCAGATACGTAATTACCTTCAATTTTTTGCTACTACATTTTGCACATGTTGTGCCAGATGAGGTGTGGTAGCAATTTCCACACTACATTCCTTCACATAGATTGAGCTTTTCATCCATAAATACATTTAGCCATCATTTGAACCTGTGTAAGATTAAAATGACGACAGCCTGTTATTAGAATCTAAATTGAAGTATTTCTTAAACCAGTTCTGCTGGTGCATTTGAGAAAATGCTATGCCTAATGAATTATTAAATCAATTATGCAAAGATTTGATAATTCATGTTATGTTTATTAATGTCATGATTCGCATCATTTAATAATTTCCAGCAATTTAGGAAGAGAAAGAGACTGACACTGCAGAAAAATAACAACTCATCAAGATTACTTCAACTGCATCTATTACCTGTGTAACTCCGAAAAAGAGCAAGTGCAACAAATCATTGCCCCAAGTCAGAACAATATCCTGATTTGGACAAATGCTACTTCCTTGTTGCTGCAACAGTAGCTTTACGTTCCCAACCTAACAGCACCATGGAAACAGCATAGCAAATCAAGATGATCAATCAGGACCTTCCGGAAGAGAGATGAATAATAAAAGTGTCTTCAATAGAAAAAGAGTGACGTTTCACAGGAAAAATAATTTTTGTCCCTGTAATGCAAGAAAGGAAATAAATGGTTATTTTACTCTGAACTGGAGCAAGCAAATCTATAATGCAGTAGCAAGCCTATGAATTCAGTAATTTGAACCTCAAGCTTCAATCCTAAACACAAGTTGTGGTGGATGTTTATGTTAACTTTTATGTAGTTGTTTGTCTTGTTGCTTTTTTTAAAGTATGGCTGTATGGTAATTTGAGTTTCAATGTACCTTAATTGGTCCACGTGACAATAAACTGACCTTTGAACCTTTCAAGCTAATTCATTGAGATGATTGGGATAGAACACAATTCACAAAACAAAACCATCATTCCTAAAACAGTGATCAATTGAAGGTGGGACTTGCAACAATGCAGGGCTCAGCATGCAGCGAAAGAAAAATCATGAGGAAGTGAAACTGTGAAGTAAAGTGCCACATTTAAAATTACCCAGTTTAAAAAGTTAATTTTTCAGTTCATTTAAACCCTTAACTGAAATGAACTAATCTCAGATCAATTCTGAATGATTCAATTCTCTGTGCTGAAACTACTCTTTGTGCAATTTTTATTACTTGTATCAGTCAACTCCCTTGCAAACTATTCTTGTAAATCAATCACCCTTTGAATTAGGGTTTAGCCGGTGTCTCTCAGGGTCCTAACAAAATAAAATTCTATATAAATAAGCCTTTAGCCAACATTTCTACACCAAAGGTGTGGAATTAACCTTGTTTTTCTTTTTATGCCCAAGTTCCTCTTTGAGAAATGGAGGCTAGGAAAAACAACTATCTTTCTTGTGTAAATGCTGAATGACCCCTTTCACTGGCAACCGCTGTTACACACTACCTGGAACATGATTCTCGCACCTAAACTTGTTCGTTTCTGGGGAACAGTGAACTACACACGTGCATCAAGCTGCAAGAGTGGAAAAAATGTTAACCACAGATGAAAATTCCTGCTGATTTTACACCACAAATCTGTGAAATCCTGGTTTCAGGTAATTTGGAGAAAAGGAGATATTTGTGGAGATGGAAGTTATACAAGGATTTTATTCAATGAAAATGAAGACAAAATATCGAGAAACATGTTTTAGTTTGTTTCATTGCTACATTTAGATTACACAAGTTAGAAAGATATAATTTTAATTCTAAAGTAATATCTCAAATGCAAATTCTTCCTCCCTCACCTTCATCCAGGAGAGACAGAGTTCACGTGCATCTCCTCCAAACTCATTTACTGCATTTTGTTTAGCTTAGAGATAGTGTAAGGAAACAGGCCCTTTGACCCACCAAGTCTAAGCTGACCAGTGGTCATCTGTACACTAGTTCTACCTACACACTAGGGACAATTTACAGAAGCCATTTAATCTACAAACCTACGTCTTTGGAATGTGGAAGAAAACCGGAGCACCAGGAAAAAAACTCAGTTACATGGAGAACGTACAGTGCCCTCCATAATGTTTGGGACATATCCCCATCATTAATTTATTTGCCTTTGTACTACACAATTTGAGATTTGTAATAAAAAGTATCACATGTGGTTAAAGTGCACATTGTCAGATTTTATTAAATGTATTTTTGTACATTTTGGTTTCACTATGTAGCTTCAGTTGTAATTTCAGCTGTGTTTATACATAGTCCCCCCATTTCAGGGCACCATGATGTTTGGGACACATGGCTTCACAGGTGTTTGTATTGCTCAGGTGTGTTTAATTGCCTCCTTAATGCAGGTATAAGAGAGCTCTCAGCACTTAGTATTTCCTCCAGTCTTTCCATCCCCGTTGGAAACTTTTATTGCTGTTTATCAACATGAGGACCAAAGTTGTGCCAATGAAAGTCAAAGAAGCCATTATGAGACTGAGAAACAAGAATAAAACTGTTTGAGACATCAGCCAATCCTTCGGCTTACTGAAATCAACTGTTTGGAACATCATTAAGAAGAAAGAGAGCACTGGTGAGCTTACCAAAAGCAAAGGGGCTGGCAGACCAAGGAAGACCTCCACAACTAATGATAGAAGAATTCTCTAGAGAATAAAGAAAAACACCCAAACACCTGTCCACAGATCAGAAACATTCTTCTGGAGTCAGGTGTAGATTTGTCAATGACCACTGTCCGCAGAAGACTCCATGAACAGAAATACAAAGGCTATGCCGCAAGATGCAAACCACTGGTTAGAATCATAAATAGGATGGCCGCGTTACAGTTTGCCAAGTACTTAAAAGAGCAACCACAGTTCTGGAAAAAGGTCTTGTGGACAGATAAGACGAAGATTAACTTATATCAGAGTGATGGCAAGAGCAAAGTATGGAGGAGAGAAGGAACTGCCCAAGATCCAAAACATACCACCTCATCAGTATGGCTGCTGAAGGTACTGGCTCACTTATCTTCATTGATGATACGGCTGCTGATGGTAGTAGCATAATGAATTCTGAAGTGTATAGATACATCCTATCTGCTCAAGTTCAATCAAATGCCTCAAAACTCATTGGCCGGAGGTTCATTCTATAGCAAGACAATGATCCCAAACATACTGCTAAAGCAACAAAGAAGTGTTTCAAAGCTAAAAAATGGTCAATTCTTGAGTGGCCAAGTCAATCACCCAATCTGAACCCGATTGAGCATGCCTTTTATATGCTGAAGAGAAAACTGAAGGGGATTAGCTCCCAAAACAAGCATAAGCTAAAGATGGCTGCAGAGAAGACACCCAGCAACTGGTCCATGTCCATGAATCACAGACTTCAAGCAGTCATTGCATGCAAAGGATATGCAACAAAATATTAAACATGACTACTTTCATTTACATTACTTTGCTGCGTCACATTATGGTGCCCTGAAATGGGGGGGGAACTATGTATAAACACTCCGGAATTTCTACGTAGTGAAACCAAAATGTATAAAAATGGCCTTGATTAAAATCTGACAATGTGCACTTTAACTACATGTGATTTTTTCTATTACAAATCTCAAATTGTAGAGTACAGAGGCAAATAAATAAATGATGGGTCTTTGTCCCAAACATTATGGAGGGCACTGTATAAACTCTGTACAGATAGCACCGATGGCAGGATCGAACCCGTGTCTGTGGTGGTCATCGGTGTTCCCAATGTGCCTCCTTTATAACTGTGAGACCAAGTTTAGACTAGACGACTGCTTTGGCGAACACGTGCTCGGTCAGCCACGACCTGCTGGATCTCCTAGCTGCTCACCATTTTAACTATCCTTCCCATTCCCCTGCTGACCTTTCCATCCTAAGCCTCCTATACTGCCAGATTGAGGCCATACGTAAACTGGAGGTACAACACCTCATGTTCCACTTAGGTTGCTTAAAACCCTACGATATGAACATTGAGTTGTACCCAACCTACAAACATCCGCCCATCACCCCACCACCCCACCCCACTCTCTTCCCTGTGACCCACCTAGATTTGTATCCATTGCTCTTCTTCGCCTTCCACCAACACCTCTACTTCTTTAGTAGGCTCAAGAAGTTCGGCGTGTCCCCAACAACCCTCACCAACTTCTGCAGATGCACCATGGAAAGCATTTTACCGGGATGCATCACATCATGGTTAGGGAACAGCTCCATCCAATCCATTAAGAAATCACAGAGAGTTGTGGACGTAGCCCAGACCATCACACATACTAACTACCCTTCCATTGACTCCATGTACACATTACACTGCCTCGGCAAGACCGCGAGCATAATCAACAACCAGTCTTAGCCTGACCACTCCCTCTCTCCTCTCTCCCATCAGGCAAAAGGGACAGAAGTTTGAAAATGCATATCTCCAGTTTCAGGGACAGTTTCTTCCCAGCTGTTTGCAGGCAACTGAACCGTCCTCTCACCATCTGGTTGGTGGTCCTGACCTCCTAGCCACCTCATGGGAGATCTTTGAAGTATCTTTACCTGGCTTTATCTTGCACCAAATATTACACAGATGATATATCCTGTATCAGTACACTGTGGACGGCTTAATTGCACTCATATATAATATTTTCTTTGACCGGGGAGCATGCAACAAAAGGTTTTGCACAGTACCTTGTTATATGTGACAAAAATAAACAAAACTGAGTTACTCCAGCACTTTGTACCTGGTTTTGTGGATCTACAGTTCCTTGCCTATGTAATTTCAAAGGCAAGGTATTTCAGTCCACGGCCAAACATCACAGTTATTCCTAATTACTTTCAATGTTAAGAAATTAATTGTAATAATTGCTAAATCTATTTTTTTTAAAGCTTCCTATTGACTTCCAGAAGGGAAAGCCATGATTCCATGAACTTGCCTTCGTCAGCAGAATGACAGTGAAGAGTCAACAGCTTCAGGTTTTAGGGTATGCGCATGTCTGAAGATCTCGCCTGCACCCAACACATTGATTTCCCACGTCTTGCAGAAACATAGAAAATAGGTGCAGGAGTAGGCCATTCGGCCCTTCGAGCCTGCACCGTCATTCAATATGATCATGGCTGATCATCCAACTCAGTATCCTGTACCTGCCTACTTTCCATACCCCCTGATCCCCTTAGCCACAAGAGCCACATCTAACTCCCTCTTAAATATAGCCAATGAACTGGCCTCAACTACCTTCTGTGGCAGAGAATTCCACAGATTCACCACTCACTGTGTGAAAAATGTTTTTCTCATCTCAGTCCTAAAAGATTTCCCCCTAATCCTTAAACTGTGACCCCTTGTTCTGGATTTCCCCAACATCGGTAACAATCTTCCTGCATCTACCCTTAAGAATTTTGTAAGTTTCTATAAGATCCCCCCTCAATCTTCTAAATTCTAGCGAGTACATGCCGAGTCTATCCAGTCTTTCTTCATATGAAAGTCCTGACATCCCAGGAATCAGTTTGGTGAACCTTCTCTGTACTCCGTTTATGGCAAGAATATCTTTCCTCAGATTAGGAGACCAAAACTGTATGCAATACTCCAGGTGTGGTCTCACCAAAACCCTGTACAACTGCAGTAGAACCTCCCTGCTCCTATACTCAAATCCTTTTGCGATGAATGCTAACATACCATTTGCTTTCTTCACTGCCTGCTGCACCTGCATACCTACTTTCAATGACTGGTGTACCATGACACCCAGGTCTCGTTGCATTTCCCCTTTTCCCAATCGGCCACTATTCAAATAATACTCTACTTTCCTGTTTTTGCCACCAAAGTGGATAACCTCACATTTATCCACATTACACTGCATCTGCCATGCATTTGCCTACTTATCCAACCTATCCAAGTCATCTTGCAGCCTCCTAGCATCTTCCTCACAGCTAACACTGCCCCCCAGCTTCGTGTCATCCTCAAACTCGGAGATGTTGCATTCAATTCCCTCGTCCAAATCATTAATATACATTGTAAATAGCTGGGGTCCCAGCAACGAGCCTTGCATTACCCCACTAGTCACTGTCTGCCATTCTGAAAAGGACCCGTTTACTCCTACTCTTTGCTTCCTGTCTGCCAGCCAGTTCTCTATCCACATCAATACTGAACCCCCAGTATCGTGTGCTTTAAGTTTGTATACTAATCTCTTATGTGGGACCTTGTCGAAAGCCTTCTGAAAGTCCAGATAACACATCCACTGGTTCTCACTTATCCACTCTACTAGTTACATCTTCGAAAAATTCTATAAGATTCGTCAGATGATTTACCTTTCATAAATCCATGCTGACCTTGTCCAATGATTTCAGCACTTTCGAAATGCGCTGCTATTCCATCTTTAATAACTGACTCTAGCAGTTTCCCCACTACCGATGTTAGACTAACTGGTCTGTAATTCCCGTTTTCTCTCTCCCTCCCTTTTTAAAGAATGGGGTTACATTATCTACCCTCCAATCCTCAGGAACTACTCCAGAATCTAAAGAGTTTTGAAAAATTATCACTAATGCATCCACTATTTCTGGGGCTACTTCCTCAAGTACTCTGGAATGCAGCCTATCTGGCCCTTGGGATTTATCGATCTTTAATCCATTCAATTTACCAAACACCACTTCCCGGCTAACCTGGATTTCACTCAGTTCATCTCATTTGATCCCTGGTCCCCTGCTATTTCCGACAGATTATTTATGTCTTCCTTAGTGAAGACAGAACCAAAGTAGTTATTCAATTGGTCTGCCATGTCCTTGTTCCCCATGATCAATTCACCTGGTTCTGACTGCAAGGGACCTACAATTGTTTTAACTAATCTTTTTATCTTCACATACCTATAAAAAATGTTTGCAGTCAGTTTTTATGTTCCCTGCCAGTTTTCTTTCAAAATCTATTTTCCCTTTCCTAATTAATCCCTTTGTCCTCAACCATATTATGGTCACTCTTGCCCAAGGGGCGGTCACTCTTGCCCAGAAGGACCAAAGACTGCCCTAACTGTCATTACCCCACAAGATTGTAGAAATTAAGCATGTTGCCAAATATACTATCAAACTTCTACAAATGTAGAAGGAGACCACACTGACTGGTTGTATCACAGCTCATTTCGGTAACGGATGCCCAGGAACGAAAGTGGCCGCAGAAAGTAGTGATCATTGCCCAGGCCATCAAAGGTATTGACCTCCCCACCATCCAGGGATTTACAGGAAGAACAGTTTCAAGGTGGCACCTAATATCATCAAAGTCCCACTCTGCCCTGGCCATGCTCTCATATCGTTGTTACTCTCAGAAAAAAAAAACTTCCTGGTTCAAGAACAGCTTTCCCCCCATCAACCTCTAGAACAACATTGCACAACGGTAACCATAATTCTACCTCAGCAACAAACTATATGGACTTCCTAGAGGTTGCACCATGTACTTCAGTTTACATTATTAGTCTGGTTACTTAGTAATAATTTAACTTCGAAGTCACGTGAGTGACTACGTGAAGAAGCCCCGCCTGGCACTGGAACGGCGTCATTACGTCGTCGCTGACGGCAGAAGCAAGAGTTGCAGAGCGCAGCTCCTCACAGCGGCCGGAACGGACCCGCAGGTAAGTGTAAGGAAAAGTGGGGACGTTCTAAAAAAGACGTTACGCTGGTAAAACCAGCAAAAGAGAAAGTAAAAGTTAAAATCAGAGTCACGCTGGCGTACTGATTTAGCCAGATAAATGGAAAAGAAAAATGGAGAAGTCTCAAAGGAAAATTTCGCGGGTAAAAAGATCGTCCCGGGGTGAAGCTAAAGAAACGGGACAAGAGTTTAGTGCGAATCCGGTTCCGATACCGGTGGCCACTGATTCACCCGTTAGTGAGACTATAATTTCTCCAGAAATACAAACCACGGAGGAAAATGTTCCTAGAAAATGTAAAAGAAATCCGTGAGGCCCGTGGTTTCTGATAATGACTCTGATAATGAAAGTCCTCCGGATAATAAAGCTATATGGCTAAAAATGGAACATATGGAGAAAGTGCTCCAAAATATAATGAGACAAGGGTCACAGTACCCAGAAGTTTCCCAAAATGACCTTGAGGGGTTTGAATATACAGAATATGGCTATGTGCCAAATTGGGAATTTGAAACTCCGCACCCAGGATTAAGGGCGGAGGAAGTCTCATTGGATATAATTCCAAGGGTATCAGGGCTGCAAAAGACAGACCCTGTAAGTGGTGATGTGGATTATGAGTGCACACCACGAATAAAAAAGAGAAGGCCAGATGTGCCTGAGATGGCAAAAGATTTTGCTATACCTGAAGGAAGTGGTGAGGCTATGGAAGAAAACCTAGCTGCCAGTATAAATTATATGGTATCTCACCAACTTCAAGATTCTGTGATGATTGAAACAGCAGAATTATATAAAACACCGGAACATTGCACCTCATTGAAGGTACCTACGGTTAATCCGTCTATATGGACGCCTATGACTCCAGGCATGAGAGGACAAGAAATAAGATTTCAAAGAATCCTCAAATTGATTTCTGCTGCCATTACTGCTTTTGGAAGGCAAATGGAGGGGTTGGAGATGGATAAAATCCAAAAAGATACTTTGGGCTTATTATGCAATTCCTTCTATAAAATTAACTGTATGAGGAAAATTGCGATTCGGTCCATTTTTCATCCAAGGTTTGCAGGTCTGTGTCGATCAAGTGGTGTTCAAGCTCCTGGTTATCTATTTGGAGAAAACCTGCCTAAACAAATAAGAGAAATGGATGAAGAAGCTAAATCTATTAGCCACATGAGACCTTTCGTCTTTGGACAAAAAAGGTATTTTTCGTCAAGAAGGGGATTTGATTTTGGAAACAGAGGCAGGAGTATGATAAGAAAATATTATCATCCGACACAGCCTAATGTTCACCCGTATACGGGGAGAAGGAGACCACCACGTTCATATGGAGAGGTACAACAAATTTATTCTATGCTTGAAGAAAC
Source organism: Okamejei kenojei (assembly GCA_035221665.1). NCBI lineage: Eukaryota > Metazoa > Chordata > Chondrichthyes > Rajiformes > Rajidae > Okamejei > Okamejei kenojei. The sequence goes on from CM069138.1 coordinate 28,102,068, forward strand.
TGTGGACAAATCTCCAGTTGGAGGGAGATTACAAATGTTTTATGATGAATGGCTTGCCATCACATCTGATCGGTTTATTTTACAAACAGTTTCAGGAGCTACGATTACATTTAAAGAAGGTGTTAATTCTCCGGTACAAAATAAACCTGCTTATGGTTTCATGTTTTCTTTAATTGAAGAGGCAGAAATAAATGTGGAAATTGACAAATTGTTTAAAAAAGGTGTTATTGGAAAAACTGTTGTACATAAGCATCAATTTGTGTCAAATATATTTCCAAGAAATAAAAAAGATGGTGGTTGCAGAATTAATCTGGACCTTACAAATCTTAATAAATTTGTCGAATATAAACATTTTAAAATGGAAACATTTAACACTGCAAGACATTTGATATCAGCAGGTTGTTATATGGCTACAATTGATTTAAAGGATGCGTACTATTCAGTACCAATACATCAGTTCTTTCGAAGGTATTTAAAATTTAATTGGCTGGGACAGCTGTGGCAATTCAAAGCTTTACCAAATGGGTTAAGTTCAGCTCCCAGGCTCTTTACAAAGCTGTTGAAACCAGCTTGAGCACAATTAAGAGCACAAAAGCACATCATTATGGCTTATCTGGATGACATTTTAATCATCAATAGTAATCAGGAATCAGCTGAAAAAATCAGTTTCAGCAACTAAAACTTTATTTGAGAAGTTAGGTTCTTGATTCATCCAATTAAGTCCCAGCTGCAGCCAGCACAGTCAATTAACTATTTGGGGTTTGTAATTAACTCAGTTACTATGTTAGTAACTTTGCCAACAGATAAGATTGATGATATTTTAGTGACCTGTAGGGGTCTCATTCACAAACCTTATCCCTCCATCCGAGAAGTAGCAAAGGTTATTGGTAAATTAGTAGCAGCATTTCCTGCAGTAGAATTTGGTCCATTACATTACCAAAACCTTCAAAGGGACAAAATAAGAGCTCTAAAAAAGAGAGCAGGCCATTTTGATAGGCCTATGCAATTAACAAAAGAAGCTTTATTGGAATTATAATGGTGGATTGAAAATGTCCCACAAGCTGCTAAAAACATTCTGATACAACAGCCTGAAGTAATTTTACAAACAGATGCTAGTGCTCTTGGATAGGGGGCGACAGATTCATTCACCAGCTGTGGGGGCAGATGGACTGTCCAAGAGGAAATGTTTCTCCAAACATATGGTATTAACTATTTAGAATTATTGGGTGCATTTTATGGGTTGAAGGCATATTGTTGTACAAAAAAGAATCTGCATGTACTGATACAATTAGACAATAAAACAGCTGTTGCATATATTAATCACATGGGTGGAGTCAGATCGGTATCATGTGATTGTTTGGTCAATCAGATATGGCAATGGTGTATTAACCACCAAATTTGGATTTCGGCAAATTACATCCCAGGTAAAGACAATGTGGTGGCAGACAATAGATCAAGGATGTTTAAAGACAACACAGAATGGATGTTGAACCCAGTAATTTTCAGTAAAATTGTGACCACGAGGTACCCCGAGTGACAGACTCGTGGCTGTGCACGAGACTGCAAGTTTATGATCAAGTGTGTAATACGAGTTCCCACGGGTATGTCATTGCTGCGATGTTCCTAGTTCCTCTCCCGAGTTAGCAAGTTCCTCTCCCGTTACTCTTGAGCCAACCGTGAATGAAGGTATGTTTTAATAAAGCAACAATGTTAAAATACATCTCCATCCTGTGGTTTTGAGTTATTTCAGCGCGGCGGCATCTATTGATATGACCTACAATGGGAAAATGCGCATCCTCCAGTAACCAAGCATTTCTTGTTGTTTTATGTTTTTAAATACTTTTTTGCAATGGATCTCTATTTTAAATAATTTTAAAAAAGGAAGCAGCCCGGGTGACTGACATTGAGCGGCCGCCGGGACCCGACAGCAGACACACACACACACACACACACACAGAGATACACACAGACAGCAGCTGGCCACCACTTCAGAGGAATCAAGCAGCTCGGGTGACTTTGAGCGGCCACCGGGACCCGACAGCAGACACACACACAGATACACACAGATAGACAGAGAGGGAGGGAGAGAGAGAGACACACACACACACACACACACATAAAGAGAGAGATACACACAGACAGCATCTGGCCACCACTTCAGAGGAATGAAGCAGCTCGGGTGACTTTGAGCGGCCACCGGGACCCGACATCAGACACACACACAGATACAAACAGATAGACAGAGAGGGAGAGAGACACACACACACAACTCAGCGGACCAGGCAGCATCTCTGGAGAGAAGGAATAGAGTCGAGACCCTTCTTCAGACTTACCCGAAATGCCACCCATTCCTTCGCTCCAGAGATGCAGCCTGTCCCGCCGAGTTACTCCAGCATTGTGTGTGTCTATCTCCGGTATGAACCAGCATCTGCAGTTCCTTCCCAATCCCACACTCTCGGCCCCGGGGGGGTGGATGGAGCATCACACGTGGACACATCCCACCCACCACCCCAGACTTGCCCCTTCGGCAGGTCTTTAAGCCGTTCATTGAGACAGAGTGAAGCCACGGGGCAGGCGCCTCAGTAATAAAGGACAAGTGGCAGAAAGGCCGAAGATAGACACAAAATGCTGGAGTAACTCGGCGGGACAGGCTGCATCTCTGGAGCGAAGGAATGGGTGGCATTTCGGGTAAGTCTGAAGAAGGGTCTCGACTCTATTCCTTCTCTCCAGAGATGCTGCCTGGTCCGCTGAGTTACTCCAGCATTTTGTGTCTATCTTTGGTTCAGTCTTTACTCGAGCAAAAGAACAGATTATTAAAGTTCCCACAGTAGACTCACGAGACACTAAGATAAACGCACGGGGCCACTACGTTATTACAACGAGTTTAAATGTTTCCATTTTTAACTTGAACAGTTAATTTTACTCGTGGAAAAAATCAAACATGTTTGATTTTTTTCACGAGTTAACAAGTTTCCCGAGTACCTGCCGTTAGCGCCACGAGTCGATAAGTTGCTCGTGCGAGTTCCGACGTTCCCGCTACGTGATCACCACGAGTGAAAACTCGGGGTCACTCGTGGGCCAACTCGCACAGTGAGACAGGGGTTTAAATATGTGTCTTGGGAACCAGATCCAGACGCAGTAGCAGTAGATGCTTTTTCACTAAACTGGGGGAATATGTTCTTTTATGCTTTTCCGCTATTTGCTCTGGTTCAGCAATGTCTGAAGAAAATAGAACAAGATTCTGCCACAGGATTATTGGTAATTCCAAATTGGCCGACACAACCATGGTTCCCATTGATGTTAAACATGATTAAAGAACCATATTTGTCAATTCCTAGCAGCAGTGATTTATTGATAAAACCAGTAACCAAAGAAATTCATCCATTACATGCTTATATGAATTTGTTAATCTGCAGGTTTTGACCAGACCACTACAGGAGCTTGGATTGTCGGATAGAACTATGGATATTATAGTCGCATCATGGCGAGATAGCACTCAGAGACAATATATGACACATATAAAGAAATGGGAAAATTTTTGCAGACAGTCAAATATATCCTATCATACTGTGAACATTGCAAACATATTGGAGTTCCTTGCCGAGTTGCATTTTGAACAACACTTAAGTTACAGTGCCATTAATAGTGCACGTAGTGCCTTATCATCTTATTTAGGACAAATCTCTGACCAGAAAGCAATTGGATCACATCCATTAATATCCAGATTTATGAAAGGAATCTTTAACAAAAATCCACCCAAACCAAGATATACAGAAATTTGGGATGTTAGCATTGTACTTACCCTACTTAGGCAATGGACTCCAATCGAAGTTTTGTCATTGGAAAAGTTAACATTTAAATTAGTAATGTTAATGGCATTAGTTTCAGCTCAAAGGGTGCAAACATTACAAATGTTACGTTTAGACTGTATGCATGTGACTGCAGATAACATTGTGTTCTATGTTTACAATCTGATCAAACAAAGCAGACCAGGGAGAACTGGAGCGAAGGTAATGTTTCAAGCTTATCCCATTGATCCAACGTTGAGTGTAGTTAAACATTTGAATCATTATGTAAAAGTTACCAAAACTCTTCGAGGAGATGAAAAAACATTAATGATTACGCATAAGAAACCACACACAAAAGCTTCAGTGCAAACAATCTCAAGGTGGTTAAAACAGGTGTTACTTTTAGCAGGAGTAGACACTGATGTGTTCAAATCTCACTCCACCAGGACAGCAGCTACATCCGCGGCGAAGTTACAGGACGTACCACACGAACATATTTTAGAAACCGCAGGGTGGTGTAAAGAAGAAACTTTTTCAAAGTTCTACAATAAACCTGTTCACACAATGACAGGCTTTGGACACGCGGTGTTGGGTTCACTATAATCACCTGCTTTGTTTCACTATTGATTGATATTATCAATTATGTTATCACTTATATCTTTTATCACTTTGTAATGGTTCCCTCAGGTGTCAAAAGAGGGTTTTTATATGTTCTTTTATCATTAAAAGATTTATGGAAAGAACTAAAACTAGTCTGGTTTTTCTCATGTATGTGTTGACCTAGCCGGACTGTCGTATGGAAGAATTCTACGACATGAAAAACATAGAAGCTTCAAAATCTTCACGTAGTCACTCACGTGACTCCGAAGTAAAATAGTAAGATTAAATGAGAACTTACCAGTTCGAAGTTTGATCTTTATTTTATGAGGAGTAACGATGAGGGATTACGTGCCCTCCACTCCACACCCTCATAAAATAAATGATCATCTGGTAGTTCTAAATCTATGATGAGCCTTACTATCTTACTCCGGCTATTGTGTTCTGTGTTTTTCATGCCGCTGCTTTGAAGTATGCCGTTCCAGCGCCAGGCGGGGCTTCTTCACGTAATCCCTCATCGTTACTCCTCATAAAATAAAGATCAAACTTCGAACTGGTAAGTTCTCGTTTAATCTTACTATTAATAATGTATTGATTTGTTGTTTCTTGTATGTTTATTTGTTGTGTTGTGTTACTGTGCCTGTAAAGCTCCGGCAAGTAAGAATTTCATTTGTCCGTTGCTGATGCACATGACAATTAAGTATTCTTGACTTTCTTGAAGCGGAGCAGTGAGGAGTCAGTGAGGAGTCAGCATAAACTTTTAACATCCAGAATATCATAGAACATGAAATATTAAAATCTGCATATATGTATTATACCAACTTTCGCTATTTGACCAGACTCGGTATTCTAAACTGAATATCCAGTTCACCCACTATTTCCTGATATTGATTTAATTAAGCTTTTGCAACTCAATCAAATTAAAGTAGCCAATAGCATGGGCTTTGATCTTTACCTAATTACTTCAATGAATCACTACACTGAAATATTATTCTCGTCTTTTACCATTACTCTCCAGCATTAACACATCAGATTTATAATGTATTTTCCATTAAACAGCTATCAAAACCGTGGATTGAAAGGCCTGTCACCTTCCTGTGTAACTGTAACATCAAACCAGTATTCCAAGTGGACATAAAAGCAACCTTTTGTCAATCACACTTCATCATCTGTATTTACTTTCAGTTGAATCTAAAACTCAATTGCCCTTTTGTGTTATGTCGATACATTTTCAAGCATCAGCCACTTAATGCCCCAATAAAATATCAGCACTCAACTCTCATTTCTGTGGGACTCCTTTTTATATTGATTCATAGAAAGTGGGCAACAGGGTAAAAAACAATGTATATTTCTCTGATTGTATTGAAATTCTGCTGATGAAATACAATTGCCTCGCTTAAATGCACATTCATCTGCTTTTTATAACAATAAAGCCCAACAACGCAGACTGACCCACTGAGTTACTCCAGCTCATTGTGTTTTTTGTTTGTAAACCAGCATCTGCAGTTCCTTGTAACTCCCCTCAACACTAACTATTCATGTGGCTCCTTTTAGCATCTTCTCGCTCCTGTGCTTATATTATGTAAAATAAACTATTTAATGCTGCAATCCATTCTGCTGTAAGCTTCATTTATCTAAATGCAACTTTTTAAATAGTAGATCGTATAAAATGCAACTTAAATTCAACTGCCATAGCCTGGTTTCAAAATCTGCTGTGCTATTGACAAATGTTTAATTAAAGACTACATTTAGCCTTGAATCGCTTTGTGCAACATCAAGGAGGCTGACTGTTTGAAGAATGAGGTTTCAAATTAATACTTACAATTTCTAGCTGATCCATGAGTTTCACCAAGAACTTGCGACATTCTGGTGTTTTACTATCAATTTTCATTCCAGTCTGCATAGCATATAAACGACCTGTGAAGAGGAGAGTAAATCTCAATAAATACAATGCAGCCATAAAACTTGCCCCAGGAAAATAATCTTGCGAAATCATGAAGAGCAAATGCACAGTAGTAAATACAACTTTGAACAAACCATCAATATGGATCACTTTGAATTTCCATTCACTCTCCTATACTCTCGAGCTGAAACCATCGCTAGAAGACAGTTTTAAAGCTACCAATTATCTTAACACCTATTCAAGAACCGTGGGGAAAAATAAAACCTGCACAAAAAAAAAAATGAACTGGGAAAAGCTGGCCAATCAAAATTGGCTGACTGAAACCCTCAACCCTATACAGCATTACATTTCACATAAATATATCAAATGTCGCCCCGTTTTAAAATCACTGCCTCTTAAACCAGTGTTTTAAAGGCTTACAAACCAAGAAAGAAAAAAAATGCCTGCATCTTTATCTTAAAATGTTTGACCCATTTTAAAATAAAAACATGAGGTAACATCTCTCCTCATCCACTTTGTCGACACCAATCAAGAACTGTTTCTTAAACGTTGGGATAGTCCCAGCCTCAACTACCTCATCTGGCAACTTGTTCCATACACCTGCCACCTTTTGTGAGTACCTTCTTTGAATTATTTTCATTGCATGAGCATACTTACTTAAAGGAACTCATTTCTTAAATAAGGGAATAAGTAATCAGTTGTCCAAATGTGTTCCCACCAACACCCTCCATAAATGAAGAAGAATCTCTGCTTTTATTATATATAAAAAACTGTTTTTTTGGCTCAAAAGGTTTGTGCCAATCCAATCACTCACTTTAATCCAATTTTATTCTCACCATATTCTCATCAATACCTACAGATTCTATGTTTTGCCTACAAACAATTTACAATGGCCAGTCAACCTATCGACCTGCATCTTGGGATATGGGATGAAATGGGAGCACCAGAGAAAGCCCACATGGTCACAGGAGAACAGTCAAACCCTACTTGGCCGTTACAGGGCAGGATTAAACCCAGGTCACTGGAGCTATGAAACAGTGAGTCTGCAAGCTGCGCCACTGAGCTCTCCAAAACCCAATGTTTCCGTAATTGATGTCCAGAACCTGCTCATTAGCATTTTGTTAATTATGCACTCAAACACCCAAACTCATCTGCAACCTCACACTATTTAGAAAGTTAACAACTTCAAGTTCTTAAGCATTCATGCCACTGGCACAGATATCTGAGAAGATGTATCATGTCCACGAGGGTGCTCTTGAATTTCTACAGGTGCACTATAGAAAGTATTTTGACCTTTGCCTGGTGTGGCAACTGTTCTGCTCTCGACTGCCTGAACCTACAGAGTGGTGAACATTACCCAGTCCATCTTCATTGTGCTGGCAAGTGCTAAGTGAAGCTACATGAGAAGGAGTTGATGTCCAGATGGAGGGAAATGGACAAAGATTAGCAGCGACTGTGACAGAGGACGGATGTGATCGGAGAAAAAGAGTTGCATTACATCCACTATAATCAAAATCTGTTATAAAGAGGTCCGTAATAACAGGGGGGCATACTGTATTGTATTTTACTAATCACAGTGTCAAAACAGTTACTGAAGACATTATTTGAAGCAATTGCAAGGACAAAATATTTAATTAATCAGTAAATATCACAATGCATGTCAGTGCATGACAGTGGTGGAACAAATTAGAGGAACAGCACCTCATATTTTTCTTGGGCAATTTACATCCCAGTAGTATGAATATTTACTTCTCTAACTTAAAGTGACCTTTGTTTTCCCTCTCTCTCCATCCCTCCCCTATCCTAGTTCTCCGACTAGCTTGAATCTCCTCCTGAAAATTTTTACCTTATATGCCTCGTTGTCACATTCCCCTAGCTAAAAATGATCTATTCTACATTTTCTTTGATCTTTGTCCCTTTACCCTTCTCTTGTTTCTCTCTCCCCTGACTCTCAGTCTGAAGAAGGGTTTCGACCCAAAACATCACCCATTCCTTCTCTCCAGAGTTGCTTCCTGTCCCGCTGAGTTACTCCAGCATTTTTGTGTCTATATTCGGTGTAAACCAGCATCTGCAGTTCCTTCATACACATCTTCCTAGACCATCAGTGTTCCAAGTCAGCTATTTTGCAGCGAGACCACAGTCGCAAATCACAGAGCAGGGAAGCTTAACAGGATTCTTCACAATGGACATTAGTGAACCTGTTGTGTCATAAGCTCTATAAAAATGTTTGCTTTTGAAATATGTATTCAACAATTTGAATTAAATTCCATCCCTCTCATTGTGGGGTTGAAACTGCTGTCTCCAAATAATAATCCACTAACTTCATCAATTGCCAATTAAAACTCTATGGTCACACAATTCTGCTTCATGAAATTCCTTGTCCTGATGTATCGTGCTGCCATTGGTACATTTCACTGAATTCAATGAGAAAGTTTCCATAATCTTTGGAATGAAGGGACGTGGAGGTTGAAGAGCAGCAAGGTTATTAAGGTCATGTGAACTTCAGTATGTGCAGAATTTCATGACCGCTAATGAGAAGTGCAGGCTGTTTACAATTTCCATTAGTTCCAACATTGCAGAAAATACCTAAACAGCACTGAAGTTCAGATGGGCACGTGCAAGCTGGTCATATGCAATATCCGAATAAGATTGGACTGACTCTTGCTCATAATTCATGAGATTCGTTTTAATACAGATTTGCTGAACAAAATAAGCTGCAGATGAGATCTGCTGTAATGCGTTTCCATAACACAAATGTGATATAACACGATTGATGAACACTATTTGTATTATACCAGCCGAATTGGTTATAATGTGATTTCAATCAGGAACAAGAGAACCATTTAAAAATCACTTTAGAAATTGAAGATGCTGCCTGTCCAGCTTTTTGTGTCTAATTTGAGCACTAGGTATCAAGTGCTTTGGCTTTCTTTGTCTGCTCAAGAAACCCTTCTTCAAACTGAGTCAGGGAAATGTTTTCCCTCTCTAGTTTCCCTCTCCCCTGACTCTCAATCTGAAGAAGCGTTTTGACGCGAAACGTCACCCATTCCTTTTCTCCAAGATGCTGCCTGACCCTCTGAGTTACTCCAGCATTTTGTGTCTATCTTTGGCATTCTGATATTTAGTTTAAGGAGTCATGAGGTGTGAGCTATAATCAATTGCTTTGCCAATACATTAATAAAAAAGAGAACTATGGTCTCATGAGCTTTCATGAAAGATTGGAGAGTGGTTCTCCCATCCCAACCACCACAAGATTAAAAAGACAGAATAACATCTAATAATTATTAAACCCGAGTTTTATCTCGTCAGTTCTACATTCTTGATTTTATTCTGTACATTCCTGCATCACACTGTTGCAATCAAACTTCTCATGCTGCTTCGACATGTCTATGGTCTAGACTGCCTGATTATGTAATTCCTGACCAGCTGTATTCAACAACTTGCCTCAGGCAAGTCCTAAGGCAGCTTATGCTTTTATTTGATTTGTGATTGCAAGAGTTTTAAAATCCTCATTAAACTGTCTTAACATTGATCTGAAGAAGGGTCTCGACCCAAAGTGTCACCCACTCCTTCTCTCCAGAGATGTTGCCTGTCCCGCTGAGTTACTCCAGCATTTTGTGTCTATCTTTACGTTGATTAATCTGGTCTTTGATTGTGATAAATTGTATGTTCTGTATTGCAGCCTATATTTTCTTCTAGATATAAGTCGATTTAATTTTAACTGCCAACTTGATACTATCAGGGTTTAGTTCATCATTTAGGCAGCAGTGCCTCCACTATTGTTGATGAAGGCCAAGCAAAACTTTCAAAACAGATATCAATAATTTAAGTGGAATAGAAATTACACTTTCTTGGTAATGTTGCATTGCACTAAAATCTGAGAAACACTGAGTATTTTCAATGTAATTCCGTACTCTATTTGAATGCATAATTTTCAACAAAATATTCAGGAAATTCTAGATAGCTGAAGCACTTTAACAGTACTGTAAATGCCCACAGGCTCACTGAACAACAAAAATTCCACAAAAGACATCCAAGCAATTGGACAAAATGGCTATAACACACTTAGAGATGTGATGCTATTCCTCAAACTTGTACTGGGCTTCATTAGAATAGTGTTAAAAGATAAAAGACATAGTACGAGTGGGATGGAGAAGTGGACCAAATGAAGGTGCTCATATCCAAGAATCCAAAGATGTTATGAATAATTGGAAAGGTCTTGAACAAACTAGCAAACAACTGATTGACATAATTCTGTCAGAGCCAAGCAGTGAACATAGGAGTTAGAAGATCGCATCATGTTTTGAATATGCGACCCATACCACATGCGTATATTTTCTGTTTACATATATTACTTAAACAATCTTGTCACATTCCTCTTCCCCTAGGAACCTTTATAATAACAATTGTTTTTTGGAAAAGGGAAATGTCAATACAAACAGCCATCATGTCACTGAGTAAGCAATTCCGATATTATTTCATTGCTTTATTATCAAATCAAATATTTTCAGATTTAACATGGCAAGCAAGGATTTACTCGGCATTTACTACTTTGCTGTTTGTGGAACATTGTTGTTCCTGAAAGATCTGCAGTGCTTTTCCTTTACGTGAGAAATGGCATTATGTTTCAAATAAATCAATGCATGAGTAAACGTGTAATAAGAATCGAGGAGCTTTGCAGGAATCTGCATATCCCATCTTATGTGCCAGATCTGAATAAACTATATACAACTAGACTTATGCTCTGCCTTTTCCCATGCACATTGCAGAATTTTCCTTCTTAAATATATTTTTTGTTTCCTTCTGGAAGTTAATGTTGAATCCATTTTCATTGCCCTTGTAGGTAATGCATTGCAAATCACTTAATGAAAAGATTTTTCATCTCCAACTATCCTTTTCCTGCTTGTTCAAAATAAATCCATAAATCTGTTTCTGGCAACAGAATTTACTGTCAGTGGAAAAGGTTTCTCTTTGTCAAAAGTTCTGAAGGTTGAGTACAAATGTTGAATTTCCCTTAACCTTTGGCTACAAGAACAATTCCCATCATATAATTGAATCAATATATTATAAGCAAGGTTCCAGCATCTGTAGTGTTGTGTGTCCTAAATGTTGATGAAGCTCTGTGATAATAACTGTAAAGGGGCAAGAAACCAAGTTCCATCTTGATGGCAAATCAGATGGATGCATTGCAGGAAGGGGTGAAGCAATGTTTTGATTGCAAACTGCACTCATGGAACAGACATGCAAGCAGAACTCTGGAATAAGACCACAGGGATTAATAGCTTCCAAGTAAAAAAAAGCTTTCCAATATTTTTATTTGTTTATCATGGTTTGTTTCCTAGTACATGGGCACCGTGGGGTCTTTAAAAAAATTAACATTTGAGGGTTATATTGAAGATCCCTTTCAAATGGGGGGTGGGGGGGGGGGGGGGGTTGAGAAATATGTTTTACGGCCTCCTAATATTCCAGTCAAAAACAAAAATTAAAGCCACAATATGCTATTTAGATGAAAAGTTAAGAGTTTAAAACACAGAATGCTGAGATCACTAAAACTCACTAACACCAACAAGGAGTGGGGGCGGGACACCTCAGGATGTTTATTGAGCAAAACAAATCAGCTAGTGACATTATTATGGATGCCGTAGGATAACGTTTTAGTTTTACTGAAACAAGTGATAGATAGGTGGATCCAGGTGAGCTGGGAAAGACTGGCAGATGGAATCAGGTAGTGGAAGAAAGGGTGGAGATAACGACAGAGGCTGGGAGTTGATAAATGGCAACAGCAAAGGGCTGCAGATTATGAAATTGGATGAGAAAGGAAGATGAAACGAGGAACCAAGTGATGGATGGTGGGAAGATGGGAATAGTGGGGGGAAGGGAAGAGGGACCCAGTGGGAGGAGTGTGGATGATGAGGACATGAAATAAGATGCAGGAAAAGGAAAAGAAAGAATGGGTGATAGGGGCCAAGTTGGAAAGAAGTGTGCGTGAGAGATTACCTGGGTCGATAAGGATACAGGGCGAGAGGCTTACCTGAAATAGGAGACCTCAATATTCATGCTGTCGGGTATACACTATGCCATTGAGTCGCAGATGGTGGTAGTCGATTGATTGCATGTTGGCGCTGGCATTTGGTACTTCCAGCAATTCCACTACTGCACTCAACTGCCTTTGCACCTCAGGATACATTGCATTAGAAGCTTCTTGATTGAACTATAATGAAAGTCAGTGATGCTGAGATGTATACATGCCAGGCACGGTTGGCCTATCGCCAGGACCAATAGCAAAGTGGTTTTGGGCCTCTAGTTCAATACGATCTGGAATTACCACAAAATTTACTAGCGAGTACAGTTATGGAGTGGGAGGCAAGCTCTGAAGACAATGGAACTTTACTGTGTCTTACAAGCGACAGTGCACAGAACCAGATGTCAAAGTCACAGTGGAGTGCAGACATATGATAATCACCAATGCACCCGTAGTCCACCAAGCTCAATCTGGCATACTGTTGCCATGTTTTGATCAATTATTTGACCTGCACTGCCCTCAACCACCTCCCTCCTCCCAAAAGCAAGTTTCGCCTGGGATATTTTTTAATACTCTGTTCATTCAATGCTTGCAGTTAATAAAAAGAAAGCTTGCTTCCTCCAATGTACCTTTGTACAAGATTTATTATCTGGAATGAGTTCCGATCTCTTGGGTTATAGCTGTAATGATCATATATATGAGTAAATTGTTGATGCATTCTGAACTCTACCTTAAACATCTGCCCCGTTTTGTGTTTACACTGTCAAATCTGGCACAATGCTGTTCCACTTTTGTTCTTGCATTTAAGTCTTTGGGTCCTAATGGTGATCTGAGTGTCAGCTGTGGCTCTGCAAATAGAAAACGTCTGTACAAGTCTGAAAGCTGCAGGCTCAAAGACATGAGAATAAAGTGACTTGGAATGAAGATGTGGACCATGTACCTTGGGACGGCGCAGTGAGTAACAAACCATTAAGTTAGCATGTGTAGGATGGAACTGCAGATGCTGGTTTAAACCAAAGTTAGACACAAAAATCTGGAGTAACTCAGCAGGTCAGTCAGCATCTCTGAAGAAAGAGAATACATGATGTTTCAGGTCAAGACCCTTTTACATCGGAGGAGGTAAACCTTGCAAGTAATTTTCTGGTGTACAAATGTAAAGACCCATTAGATAGGATTTCATTATTCACGTACTTCTCATTTTAACACAAATTTAAACAAGCACCAATCCAATATCGAAGAAAGAGTAAAATATTTGAGAAAGCACTTGACCTGGGGCAATGTGCTCTGTAATGTGTTCTGGAATTCTCAAGGTCATATATGCTCAACAAAATAGCAACACCAAGAAAAATAAGGGTTGTTTCAAAAACCAATGCAGCTCTCCAATATTTATCTTACAACCATCAGCACAAAAGCAGATTACCCAGTTGTGATCACATCATTATTTGTTAGTGTAAGTTGCCAGACCATTTCCCCATTGCAATGGCCACAGTTCAAAGGAATCAAAGCACATTTGAACATCCTGAAGTCATGATGGCATAAGCTTTTGATTAAATAGGAAATAGTAAATTATTCTGTTAAAAACTAGTAATTTATCTTATTGCCCAGGGTTATACACTTTCCTGGAAAATTTACTCTGTCTTGCCTGGATACTGAGTTGTTGCTTGCTAGGCATTTTAATTCCCTTCCCCATACCCACACTGACCCGCCAGTCCTTTGCCTCCTCCACTGTCACCATGAGACCAAGCGCAAACTAGAGGAACAGCACCTCGTATACTGCCTAGGTGGTCGACAACCCAATGGCATGAACGCTGAATTCTCGAATTGTAGGTAACCCACACCCATTCTATCACTTTCTCTCTCAGACTTTATCTTGCACTATATGTTGTACCTTTTATCCTGCTGATTTGAAATTTCTCTCCAGCTAGTCTGCCTGTAATTCCTCTCACCCACCATGTCTCACCTAAACTCCAGTTACTAAACTTTCATAAACTCATCTATATCTTGTTGTATCCTCATTGCAGCATGCCCGCCACCTAAACTGGGATACCTTACACCCAAGCCATATTATTGCCAAGTGATAATATAGATCTGTTTCTGTATCGGTATGTAAATTTGTTCCTCTAATATTCTATACCTTACATTTTACTTTTCTCCTCCCTTTGAGTAATAGATCTCATGCTTGATAAATATGCAGTTTATAAATTATATATGAATGACGCAAAATCTCCTGCCAATTAAAGTATCATATTTCAATCAGGCACTCTTACAGTATTCTGAGCTGTAATTGTATCTGAATGTTTATTCACTACCTGTAACCAAACTAATATCCTCTTGTTAGATACATTATTAAAATAAGCTTACCTGCAAGACAACAACTTCTACATCTCAAACTACACAAGGCAGTTTTAACTGGGAATACACATCTATTACAGTGGCTTGCAAAAGTATTCATACCCCTTGAACTTTTCCACATTTTGTCACGTTACAACCACAAACGTAAATGTATTTTATTGGGATTTTATGTGATAGACCAACACAAAGTGGTGCATAATTGTGAAGTGGGAGGAAAATGATACATGGTTTCCAAATTTTATTACAAATAAAAAACTGAAAAGTGTGGCGTGCAAAAGTATTCAGCCCCCCTGAGTCAGTACTTTGTAGAACCACCTTTTGCTGCAATTACAGCTGCAAGTCTTTTGGGGTATGTCTCTACCAGCTTTGCACATCTAGAGACTTAATTTTTTGCCCATTCTTCTTTGCAAAATAGCTCAAGCTCAGTTGGATTGGTTGGAGAGCGTCTGTGAACAGCAATTTAAGTCTTGCCAGAGATTCTCAATTGGATTTAGGTCTGGACTTTGACTGGGCCATTCTAACACATGAATATACTTTGATCTAAACCATTCCATTGTAGCTCTGGCTGTATGTTTAGGGTCGTTGTCCTGCTGGAAGGTGAACCTCCGCCCCGGTCTCAAGTCTTTTGCAGACTCTAACAGGTTTTCTTCCAAGATTGCTCTGTATTTGGCTCCATCCATCTTCCCATCAACTCTGACCAGCTTCCCTGTCCCTGCTGAAGAAAAGCATCCCCACAGCATGATGCTGCCACCACCATGTTTCACGGTGGGGATGGTGTGTTCAGGGTAATGTGCAGTGTTAGTTTTCCACCACATATGGTGTTTTGCATTTAGGCCAAAAACATCAATTTTGGTCTCATCAGACCAGAGCAGCTTCCTCCACATGTTTGCTGTGTCCCCCACATGGCTTGTGGCAAACTGCAAACGGGACTTCTTATGGCTTTGTTTCAACAATGGCTTTTTTCTTGCCACTCTTCCATAAAGGCCCGATTTGTGGAGTGCACGACTAATAGTTGTCCTGTGGACAGAATCTCCCACCTGAGCTGTGGATCTCTGCAGCTCCTCCAGAGTTACCATGGGCCTCTTGGCTGCTTCTCTGATCAATGCTCTCCTTGCCCGGCCTGTCAGTTTAGGTGGACGGCCATGTATTGGTAGGTTTGCAGTTGTGCCATACTCTTTCCATTTTCGGATGATGGATTGAACAGTGCTCCGTGAGATGTTCAAAGCTTGGGATATTTTTTTAATAACCTAACCCTGCTTTAAACCTCTCCACAACTTTATCCCTGACCTGTCTGGTGTGTTCCTTGGGCTTCATGATGCCCAAGGAATATTGTTTGTTCATTAATGTTCTCTAACAAACCTCTGAGGCCTTCACAGAACAGCTGTATTTATACTGAGATTAGATTACACACAAGTGGACTCCATTTACTAATTAGGTGACTTCTGAAGGCAATTGGTTGCACTGGATTTTATTTAGGGGTATCAGAGTAAAGGGGACTGAATACTTTTGCACGCCACACTTTTCCGTTTTTTATTTGTAAAAAGATTTGAAAACCATGTATCATTTTCCTTCCACTTCACAATTATGCGCCACTTTGTGTTGGTCTATCACATAAAATCCTAATAAAATACATTTACGTTTGTGGTTGTAACGTGACAAAATGTGGAAAAGTTCAAGGGGTATGAATACTTTTGCAAGCCACTGTATGTGCCTATTTAGATACAAGGCAATCTAAACCACATATTTTGTCACTTTGTTGAGTTCTGTTGAGAATATTCAGCTGAGGGTTTGGAGATGGCGGTAACGGCATGAAAGGAAAGGTAAATTAAATGTGTGACTTGTGCACCTCAAGTTGAGCTGCTCGGGTTACCCGTTGTATTTACCAAAATGCAACCACAAATTGAATGCATATTACATGTTTTGTGGGTAGAAATGGATTCCAACATGGTCACCTAAATGGGAAAACCATAGTTCAGGTCAGGACAATTTAGATGCTTCATTTAATCATAGATTATAGTTGAACAAAATGTTAGCAGTTAGCCAAAATGAATCAATTTGAAGATTATGTTTTATTTAATCCCTTGCATCATGGAAAAGGAAAAGATTATTAGAGGAAAACCGTGCCAGCATAGTGTGGTCTCTAAATGCTGACTGAAGGCATTCCAAAGACCACATATATTGCCTTGTACATTATTCATACCATATATTTGTGCGACCTGGCAAATAGCCTGGCCTAAACAACCCTGCTCATTTCCCCGAAGTATTTTGCCACAATATTGTAGGATTACGCAGTATCTTCCAAATAGTCATAGAGAGTCATAGAGTAATATACAGTGTGGAAACAGGCCCTTTAGCCCAACCTGCCCACACTGGCCCACAATGTCCCAGCTACACTAGTCCCACTTGTGTGTGCTTGGTCCATATCGCTCAAAAACATGTCCTATCCATGCACCTGTCTGTTTCTTAAACAATGGGATGGTCCCAGCCTCAACCACCTCCTCCAGCAGCTTGTTCCACACATCCACCACCATTTGTATGAAAAAGTTACCCCTTGGATTCCTATTACACCTTTTCCCCTTCACCTTGAACGTATGTCCTCTGATCCTCAATTCCCCTACTCGGGGCAAGAGGCTCTATGCATCTACCCGACCTATTCCACATGATTTTGTACACCTCAATAAGATTCCCCCTCATCCTCCTGCACACCATGGAATCAGGGCTGGATTAAGATGAAGAGAGGCCCTAGGCTATTTCACCTGTGAGGCCCCTCCCAATCCCCCACCCCCACGACGAGAGGAAGATGGAAGAGTCCACCAGATTGACACCGATGTGCAGCCGAGTGTGGCCAATAAGATAAGGGCTGGAAAGCAGCGCTTTTTATTTATTGCCAGTGCTAGTGTCGAGTTATTGGCTTAAAACACTATTATTCTGAAATGGAGGTCAAGGAAAATTACTGGTGTTGTTTAGAGACTACAGTGCATTGTGGCAGCATATGGAAGATGCTGCCACGACAGTGTCAAAAATATTACACACCAGGCCCATGTGAAGCTTTTCAAAAAAGGGGGTAGCATGGCAGGATTACAAAACTTTTATGTAAAATAAGTGCATGCAGTGCATATCACAAGTGCGAAGCTCAAAGACCCTTGCGGCCGAGGTCCAGGGCCCGCTTAGAATGGAGACGAGGAAACACTTTTTCTCACAGAGAGTTGTGAGTGTGGAATTCTCTGCCTCAGAGGGCGGTGGAGGCAGGTTCTCTGAATGCTTTCAAGAGAGAGCTAGATAGGGCTGTTAAAAATAGCAGATTCAGGGTAATGGGGAGAAAGCAGGAACGGGGTACTGATTGGGGATGATCAGTCATGATCATATTGAATGGCAGTGCTGGCTCGAAGGGCTGAATGGCCTACTCCTGCACCTATTGTCTATGTCTATTAAGGGCCATGGAAGCTCTGGGGTTTTAGATGCTCTCTGGTGCATTCTGAGCCTTATTTTGGAGCATTTTTGCACCAAAGTTATGACCAATATTTCAGGAATAATTTTGGTTGAGTGGTTGGAATGGGATGATTGGGGTCATTGTTAGAAACATTTTTTCAAATCAAGAATTGAAGCTGTCCTTGTTTTAATAATAAATTTATACAGTAAAATGTTATATAAAATGTTATAAAGGAGCATGCAAACACTGCAAATAAAATACTGTAAGTTTTGGCAGTAAATAAAACCTTTTTTTAGAAAATGTTTTGTGTGTTGATTTGATTGCCTGTTACTGTTCGACTATTAGTGTGTGCGCATTAAAAATGTGATGCAAAATGAAATTCGCAAACTATGGAATACATATTTTTCAGTATTGTTATCAAGGAAAATAAAGCAGTTCCAATTGTTTGATATTATTCATATGGAGGATAAAATATAATTGCTCTAAAACCTACCTTAATATTGCAATCTCACTAAAGATAATTCCCCTTTCCCTCTCCCCCCTCCTACGTCCCCCTCTCTCTCCCTCCCCATCTATCTCCTCCCCCTCCCCCCTCTGTCTCAACCCCCCCCTTTCCCCCTCTCACAACCCCCCCCTCTCTCCATCCCTCCCCCTCCCACACAGCGAGGCACTGACTCCGCATCGGGTAATTTCCATCAAAGTGGAAACGTTGATAGCACTACAATTATTTTTTTCTCGCGATTTTTTTTACTCTGGGGAAAAAACACTTTGGCCGGAGGCCCCCTAGATTTTGAGGCCCTAGGCTTCAGCCTAAGAAGCCTATAAGTAGATCCGGCCCTGCTGGGCCCCCCCTAGATCTCGAGGCCCTAAGCTTAAGCTTGTGCAGTTTATACGTAAATCCGTCCCTGCATGGAATAGACACCCAGCCTACTTAACCTCTCCCGATAGCTCACACGCTCTAGTCCTGGCAACAGGATACTGAGTTGGATGATCAGCCATGATCATATTGAATGGCGGTGCAGGCTCGAAGGGCCGAATGGCCCACTCCTGCACCTATTTTCTACGATTCTATGATTCTAACATCCTCGTAAGTCTTTTCTGAACCCTTTCAAGCTTGACAATATCTTTCCTATAACATGGTGCCCAGAACTGAACATGATATTCTAAATGCGGTCTTATATAACTGCGACATGACCTCCCAACTTCTATACTTAATACTCTGACTGATGAAGACCAAAGTGCCACCTGCGACTCGACCTTCAAGGAACCATGCACCTGTACTCCTAGATCCCTCTGCTCCACAACACTACCCAGAGACCTACCATTTACTGTGTAGGTCCTGCCCTTGTTTGACATCCCAAAATGCAACACCTCACACTTCTCTGTATTAAATTCAATCAACCATTCCTCCGCCCACAAGGCCAATCGATCCAGATCCCGCTGCAAACATCCACAAGCATCTTAACTACCTGCAAAACCACTCACTTTTGTATCATCAGCAAACTTGCCCTGATGTTCTCATCCAAATCATTGATGTAGATGACAAACAGTAACGGGCCCAGCACTGAACCCTGAGGCACACCACTGGTTACAGGTCTCCAGTCTGAGAAGCAACCTTCCACCATTACCCTCTGCTTCCTTCCATGGATCGAATTTGCTATCCATTCAGTTTTCTCTCCTTGGATCCCGGTGAATTATTTATGTATTAATAAATTTAAAAGGAAAAAATATTTCAAGAATCAGATCACTGGAAAAGTATGTTATGCTGTTTCTCATATACCACTCTACACAAGATTATGCTGATGCTATTTCTACAGCTCTGGAATTCATAAAGTTTAAACAAGTTTACTGTCATATCCACAAGTATGGTGAGGGCAGGTACAAGGATAATCTTGTTTGCAGCAGCATCACAGCACAGAGACTCATACAAACACACAGAATCACAAATTACAAATTACAAATTTTATAAAACACTATAAAGAGGTGGTCCGTAGTGTTAGTTGAGGCAAGATTAGGATTACCATATAACCATATAACAATTACAGCACGGAGACAGGCCCTCTCGGCCCTTCCAGTCCGTGCCGACCATTTGTTTTCCCCTAGTCCCATCTACCTGCACTCAGACCATACCCCTCCATTCCTTTCACGTCCATATACCTATCCACTTTACTTTTAAATGTTAAAATCGATCCTGCCTCCACCACCTCTGCTGGAAGCTCATTCCACACAGCCACCACCCTCTGAGTATAGAAGTTCCCCCTCACGTTACTCCTAAACTTCTGTCCCTTAATTCTAATGTCATGCCCTCTTGTTTGAATCTTCCCTACCCTCAATGGGAAAAGCTTATCCATGTCAACTCTGTCTATCCCTTTCATCATTTTAAAGACCTCAATCAAGTCCCCCCTTAACCTTCTGCGCTCCAAAGAATAAAGACCTAACTTGTTCAACCTTTCTCTGTAACATAGTTGCTGGAACCCTGGCAACATTCTAGTAAATCTCCTCTGTACTCTCTCTATTTTGTTGACATCCTTCCTATAACTAGGCGACCAAAATTGTACACCATACTCCAGAATTGGTCTTACCAATGCCTTGTACAATTTTAACATTACTTCCCTACTCCTATATTCAATGCTCTGATTTATAAAGGCCAGCACACCAAAGGCTTTCTTTACCACCCTATCTACATGCGATTCCACCTTCAGGGAACTATGCACAGTTATTCCTAGATCCCTCTGTTCCACAGCATTCCTCAATTCCCTACCATTTACCATGTACGTCCTATTTTGATTTGTCCTGCCAAGATGTAGCACTTCACACTTATCAGCATTAAACTCCATCTGCCATCTTTCAGCCCACTTTTCCAAATGGCCCAAATCTCTCTGTAGACTTTGAGAATCTACTTCATTATCCACAATACCACCTATCTTAGTATCATCTGCATACTTACTTATCCAATTTTCCACCCCATCATCCAGATCATTGATGTACATGATTACAGTCAAAGAGTCATAGAAACAGGTCTTTAAAAAATGCTAAAACACCGGGACCAGATGATATTGGCTCAGAATTTTATAAAACATTTTATGATCTGATTGCACCACGTCTGAAGATACTCTATGAATAAATTAATACTCACCAGAAACCTTAAATGAATCTATTATAACACTTATACCTAAAATAGATAAAGATCTGGATGACCCAGGATCATGTAGAGCTATAGCTCTTTTAAATACTGATCAAAAGATACTAACCAAAATATTAGCACAAAGCCGAAGTACAGTTATTAATAAATTAATTCACCCCGATCAAACAGGATTTATACCAAAATGATATTCCTAATATAATCTGAGACGATTATACAATATTATATATTCGAAAAGAGGTATTAATAAAGACTTAGTGATTATTTCGTTAGATGCGGAAAAAGCCTTTGACCAGGTGGAATGGTCTTACTTGTTTTCGGTTATGGAAACATTTAAGTTGGGAGTGAAGTTTATTACTTGGGTTAAATTATTATACACTAATCCAACAGCCAGAATAATAACAAATCAAAGGCTATCAACTAAATTTAATTTATCTCGAGGCTGCAGACAAGGTTGTCCTTTATCCCCGCTACTGTTTGCACTTGCAATAGAACCATTAGCTCAACGTGTGAGATTACATCCTGAAATATATGGGTATGACACCAGAGATACTGAAAATAAAATCTCCTTGTATGCGGATGATGTATTACTTTATATTACAAAGCCGGAAATTAGTATTCCAAATTTACTAAAATTAATAACTGAATTTGGATTATTTTCAGGATATAGTATTAATTGGAATAAAAGTGAACTCATGCCAATAATGGCAAATAACTTACATATATTACAACAATTTCCCTTTAAGATAGCAAACGAAAAAATTAAATATCTGGGAATTTATGTAACAAATTTGATTCTTTATTTAAATCCAATTTTCCACTATTATTGAATAAATTAAATAAGAACATTATATATTGGAAACCACTACCTATCTCAATGCTAGGTAGAATTAATGCAATAAAAATGATTTTTCTTCCGCAATTACTATATCTTTTCCAATTGATTCCGATATATCTTCCTAAAAATTTCTTTAAGAAGGTGGATTCTATAGTTACCAACTTTATCTGGGATTATAAGAGCCTTAGAATAAACAAAAAACATTTATGTAAATCAAAAATGAATGGAGGTCTAGCACTGCCAAACTTTATGTTTTATTACTGGGCAGTTAATATTAAAAATATGAATTTTTGGTTAGTAGAAACAGATAAACAACCAATCTGGTTAAAAATGGAAAAAGAAGATTGTTCGCCTTTTGAAATTAGTTCGATTTTATTCGCCAATACTAAACTAGGTAAGAAAACCTATAGTGAAAACCCTATAATAGAAAGTGGAATACGTATCTGGAAACAAATAAAGAAAACATTAAAATCGGAATGTATACCACTAGCCCTTACCATTGTAAATAACGTTACATTTAAACCCTCAATGATGGACAAAGGTTTTTTACAATGGAAAAACTATGGAATTAATAAGATGGGCGATCTCTACAGGGAAAATTCTTTCCTTTCATTTCAAGATTTACAACAAATTTATGGATTATATTCAAAAGATTACTTTAGATATTTACAAATTAGAGACTATGTAAAAGCAAACATACAGGAAATTAGAAATAGAAAGAAATTTTAGATGAATGGCTAAATAAACACCCGAACACAGAAAAATTGGTATCATATATTTATAATATCTTATTGGAAAACGATGTCCCAATGACAGAAATATATAGGCAATCATGGGAAAACGAATTAGGTCAAATCATTAGACCTGAAGTATGGGATGAAAGTTTACAACATGTACACCATTGCTCGTTAAATGCTAGACACTCTCTTATACAATTTAAAATATTACATAGACTACATTATTCAAAATCCAAACTACATAGTATTTTTTCAAATGTATCTGCCATATGTGATAAATGTCAGCACTTAGAAGCTAACAACATTTACAAATTGGGTAAAAATTACTAAATTCTGGACAGAAATATTTAAGATAATTTCGAATGTTGTTAATATGAATCTGATCCCTGACTCAAAGTTAATAATACTGGGAATATTTGAAACAGATCAATTAATAACAACAAATCTTTATTGATTACAGTTTAATAATTGGGGAAAAATTAATATTGAAATTCTGGAAAGGTCCTACATCCCCCACAATCAAAATGTGGATTACAGGAATGTCAGAGACACTTCATCTGGAAAGATTAAGGCTTGTCCTACTGGACAAGTTGGATCTTTTCAGAGGAATATGGTCTCCATTTATTGAATATCTAAAGGGTCAAAATGGCTCGGTATGAGAGCCTGACTGAAGCCTGAATAATGGAATAGATGAAGAATCACATATAACAAATCATGGATATATCTCCACTGATGGATAACTTTTTTAATACTCCACTCATTTCTTTATTTTTGATTTCCTATTTCTACTTTATTTTTTTCTATCTTTTCTTACTTGAAAAAAAAAGTATAGAAATACATAAGACATAATTGTTAATATTAATAATATTACGAATGTATGTGAGAAGTATATTTTATTAATATGTACTTACGTCTAATAAAAATATTTAACAAAAAAGAAACAAGTCTTTTAGCCCACCTTCTCCATGCTGACATAGTTGGTATACTGGACTAGTTCCATTTGCCTGCATTTGGTTCATAGCCCTCAAAGCCCCTCCTTTTCACAAATCTGTCCAATGTCTTAAAATTCGTAATTGCGTCCACTTCCATAGCTTTCTCTGGCAGCTCATTTCAGATACTGGTGAAATAGCTGCCCCAGAGGTTCACTGTTAAATCTCTCCACTCTCGCCTTAAGCTTATATCATCTATTTTTAGAATCCTCTATGCTGGGAAAAAGACTGCGAGCATTCACTTTATCCATAGCTCTCATGATCCCGTACACGTGAATAGGGTCATCCTTCAGTTTCCTATCCTTCAGAAATAATGCACTAATCTGTCCAACCTCTCCCTATAACTCAGGCCTGCACACCCAGGCAACATCCTGGTGAATATTTAGAATCAGAATCAGAATAGCACTTTATTTTCCAAGTATGTTTTGCAACATATGAGGAATTTCATTTGCCGAGTCAGTCATACAAATAAAAAAAAACAGATCACCCAAAACAGATTTTAACATGAACGTCCACCGCAGTGACTCCTACACATTCCTCACTGTGATGGAAGGCGAAATCAAGTCCCTTTGTTCTCCTGCAGTCGTGGGCCTTGAGCCCTCTGTTGACGGGACGATCTTGACTCCGTAGCCGGCGGCATTTGGGCCCTCCGCATTGGGGCCCTCCGCATCAGCTCCTGCATCGGGGAGATGTCAGCACCTCCACACTGGACGATCGAACCTCGCATCGGGGCTGGTCGAACCTTCTGCATCGTTGGAGCTCCCGACTCGGCCTCTCCCGAGACTGCGAGCTCTTGAGGGTAAGTCTGCAGGCCGCGATTGGAGCGATCCCAGGCAAGGGATCAGCTCTGATGTTAAGTACGCGCCCCCGCGGTGGGGCTCAAAGTCAGTCCGAGGAGGCCTCCAGCTCCATTGATGGAAGGCCGCAGAGCGCCCGGAGAATGTGATGCGAAAATCAATCGCATCTACAGCAAGGTAAGAACCTGAAAAAAAGTTTCCCCCCAGATCCCCTCCCCCTCCTCCCACATAAGACAACCCGGAGAACATGACTGCACCCCTTCCAAATTAATGATTTGGATGACAAGCAACAGTGGGCACAACACCGATCCCTGCGGCACTCCACTGGCCACAGGCCCTGATCGGGAAAACACCACTCCAAACGTAGACGATGAGATTCCCTCTTATGGGAGATGGCCATTGTCTGGTAGCTGTGTGACACAAATATTTCTTCCCATTTATTAGCACATTGCCAAGTGTAAACAATGCATACAGACACAGACTTCACCCTTTTGAGAGGAGTTGCATAAAGGATTTAACGGCAAATACCCTTAGTTCTGCTATGATGGAAGAATGGTGTTGAAGATGGCTAGACATAGGACCAAAGCCAATGTCTGAAACTGAGATGATTAGCTTCCAACAGCCACACTTCTTTGTGCACAGTTTGACTCCAACCATGAACCCAATTGCCTTAGCTTTTACCAGGTCTCCCTGATGTCAGACCATCAAATGCTGTCAAAATGCCAGAGAAAAGCTGTTATTAAGATTTGATCTGAAACATTAACTTCTCTTTCCATAAGCGCTATTTGACCGACTAAGTTTTTCCAGCATCTTCTGTTTTTATTTCAGATTTCCAGTGTCTGAATTTTTTTTTTCAATCACCGAGACACAAGAGAATGCAGATGCCGGAATCTTGAGCAGAAAAGTACATGAGCAAAAATATATGGTGTTATACTTCCAAATCAAGATGGTTTGTGATTTAAAGGGATATCTACAAGTGGTGACATTTCAATGTACCTGCTGCCTCGTCCTTCCTGGTGGGAGAGGTTAAAGGTTTAGGAATTATTGCCATAGAGGGAGTGCAGAGAAGGTTCACCAGACTGATTCCTGGGATGTCAGGACTGTCTTATGAAGAAAGACTGGATAGACTCGGTTTATACTCTCTGGAATTTAGGAGATTGAGAGGGGATCTTATAGAAACTTACAAAATTCTTAAGGGGTTGGACAGGCTAGATGCAGGAAGATTGTTCCCGATGTTGGGGAAGTCCAGGACAAGGGGTCACAGCTTAAGGATAAGGGGGAAATCCTTTAAGACCGAGATGAGAAAGACTTTTTTCACACAGAGAGTGGTGAGTCTCTGGACCTAATTTCTATGTTTCTATGTTTCTAAGTAGGGTCAGAGTAGTCTAGGCTAGTAACAGTAGTGCATTTTGTTAATGATGCTTAAAGCACTCATTATGTACCAATGGTGGATGGATTGATTATTCGGTCTGACAGATGGCAACTGCTGTGTCCTAGATTTGTAATGAGCTTCCTTAGAGCTTAGAGATTGTATTGAGCTTCCTCTTGATAGAGATGAACTCTAGGCAAGTGAAGAGCATATCATTATGCTTCAGGGTGGTAGAAAGGCTCTGTGGTGGCCACTGTGGTCAACGTGGAAAACATAGGGCAAAGGAATATTCTGACTAGTTGGGTCAGAATAGGAGTAGTTGGGTAGTTTTTGAGGTACTATATTAATTCTGTCATTTAGATAAGACTTGTGTGCTCTCATTACAATCCCAATTACTCTTACAATCTATTGTAAGTGGTAAGAAATTTCTAAAAATCAGTGGGGGTGTTGCATTTCCAAAGGATGCACAAGCACATTCATCCCTCTGACCAACCCTTTTCTTGTGTCCGATGTCTGATATGTGAAAGACGTGAACTATCCAAAGGAACCAAGTGTACCTAAGGCCATAACAATGTGGATGGAAGACGACACAGACATAGAAACATAGAAATTAGGTGCAGGAGTAGGCCATTCAGCCCTTCGAGCCTGCACCGCCATTCAATATGATCATGGCTGATCATCCAACTCAGTATCCCGTACCTGCCTTCTCTCCATACCCTCTGATCCCCTTAGCCACAAGGGCCACATCCAACTCACTCTTAAATATAGCCAATGAACTGGCCTCAACTACCCTCTGTGGCAGAGAGTTCCAGAGACTCACCACTCTCTGTGTGAAGAAAGTCTTTCTCATCTCGGTCTTAAAGGATTTCCCCCTTATCCTTAAGCTGTGACCCCTTGTCCTGGACTTCCCCAACATCGGGAACAATCTTCCTGCATCTAGCCTGTCCAACCCCTTAAGAATTTTGTAAGTTTCTATAAGATCCCCTCTTAATCTCCTAAATTCCAGAGAGTATAAACCGAGTCTATCCAGTCTTTCTTCATAAGACAGTCCTGACATCCCAGGAATCAGTCTGGTGAACCTTCTCTGCACTCCCTCTATGGCAATAATGTCCTTCCTCAGATTTGGAGACCAAAACTGCACGCAATACTCCAGGTGTGGTCTCACCAAGACCCTGTACAACTGAAGTAGAACCTCCCTGCTCCTGTACTCAAATCCTTTTGCTATGAAAGCTAACATACCATTCGCTTTTTTCACTGCCTGCTGCACCTGCATGCCTACTTTCAATGACTGGTGTACCATGACACCCAGGTCTCGCTGCATCTCCCCTTTTCCTAATCGGCCACCATTTAAATAATAGTCTGCTTTCCTGTTTTTTGCCACCAAAGTGGATAACCTCACATTTATCCACATTATACTGCATCTGCCAAACATTTGCCCAATCACCCAGCCTATCCAAGTCACCTTGCAGTCTCCTAGCATCCTCCTCACAGCGAACACTGCCCCCCAGCTTAGTGTCATCCGCAAACTTGGAGATATTGCCTTCATTCCCTCATCCAGATCATTAATATATATTGTAAATAGCTGGGGTCCCAGCACTGAGCCCTGCGGTACCCCACTAGTTACTGCCTGCCATTGTGAAAAGGACCCATTTACTCCTACTCTTTGCTTCCTGTTTGCCAGCCAGTTCTCTATCCACATCAATACTGAACCCCTAATACCGTATGCTTTAAGTTTGTATACTAATCTCTTATGTGGGACCTTGTCGAAAGCCTTCTGGAAGTCCAGATATACCACATCCACTGGTTCTCCCTTATCCACGCTACTAGTTACATCCTCGAAAAATTCCACAAGATTCGTCAGACATGATTTACCTTTTGTAAATCCATGCTGACTTTGTCCAATGATTTCACCACTTTCCAAATGTGCTGCTATCCCATCTTTAATAACTGACTCTAGCAGTTTCCCCACTACCGATGTTAGACTAACTGGTCTGTAATTCCCCGTTTTCTCTCTCCCTCCCTTCTTAAAAAGAGGGGTTACATTTGCTACCCGCCAATCCTCAGGAACTACTCCAGAATCTAAAGAGTTTTGAAAGATTATCACTAATGCATCCACTATTTCCTGAGCTACTTCCTTAAGTACTCTGGTGCAGCCTATCTGGCCCTGGGGATTTATCGGCCTTTAATCTATTCAATTTACCCAACACCACTTCCCGACTGACCTGGATTTCACTCAATTCCTCCTTTGACCCACAGTCCTGCTATTTCAGGCAGATTATTTATGTCTTCCTTAGTGAAGACGGAACCAAAGTAGTTATTCAATTGGTCCGCCATATCCTTGTTCCCCATGATCAACTCACCTGTTTCTGACTGCAAGGGACCTACATTTGTTTTAACTAACCTCTTTCTCTTCACATATCTATAAAAACTTTTGCAGTCAGTTTTTATGTTCCCTGCCAGTTTTCTTTCATAATCTATTTTTCCTTTTTAATTAAGCCCTTTGTCCTCCTCTGCTGGTCTCTGAATTTCTCCCAGTCCTCTGGTATGCTGCTTTTTCTGGCTACTTTGTACGCATCATCCTTTGCTTTGATACTATCCCTGATTTCCCTTGTTATCCACGGATGCACTAGCTTCCCCGATTTATTCTTTTGCCAAACTGGGATGAACAATTTTTGTAGTTCATCCATGCAGTCTTTAAATGTCTTCCATTGTATATCCACCGTCAACCCTTTTAGAATTAATTGCCAGTCAATCTTGGCCAATTCACGTCTCATACCCTCAAAGTTACCTTTCTTTAAGTTCAGAACCATTGTTTCTGAATTAACAATGTCACTCTCCATCCTAATGGAGAACTCAACCATATTATGGTCACTCTTGCCCAAGGGGGCACGTACAACAAGACGGCTAATTACCCCTTCCTCATTACTCAAAACCCAGTCTAATATCGTTGCATATCGTTGTAAATGAATTTGGAGGATTTTACAGACACACTATTGGTGGCATCTTTCCAGTGTCTTCTTTAGGTAGTCGAGGTCTAAGTACATAGGGCAGCGGAGATTATGTTGCTGAGAATAGCTTGAATGTTGTGACCATTGAATACGAGTGAATTTCATCTACGCCTGCCTCCATCAAGAGGTAGTTCCTGATACGCCAGAAGTAGTTCACATCTTCCAGGGGCTGACATCAAACTTCCATTGTCAGAGGGCAGAGCTTTCACTCGCTGAGCCCCGAGGATGTTCTTGAAGCTCCTTTTCCAGTTATGTATTAAATTTTGCACTGCCATTCAGGGCTTCAATTTGGTCCTTTGGTTGTGAAATTACATAGCTCCATCAATTCTCTGCTATCTTTGCTGGTTTATATGCCTTTATTGCACCTTTGCTGTGTTGGTACCTCATTTGTAGCTATGAGTAGTACTGCTACCTTTCCTGTTATGCTCTTCTGCACGCCTTGTTGATCCAGAATTGATCTGGTCTGCACTTGAATATTAATTAAGAAATTCATTAGTTCATAAGTAATAGGAGCAGAATTAGGCCATTCGTCCCATCAAGTCTACTGCACCATTCAATCATGGCTGATCTATCCATCCCTCTTAACCCCATTCTCCTGCCTTCTCCCCAAAATCCCTGACACCTGTACTAATCAAGAATCTGTCAATCTCCGCCTGATAAATTGACTTGGCCTTCACAGCCTTCTGCAGCAATACATTTGTCAGATTCACCACCCTCTGACTAAAGAAATTCCTCATCGCTGCATGGTGAAATGTATGATGAAAAATCCTGAAAGGCTGGCTGCAGACTGAGATGAAGTCTGCAAATGCAGTGAAGAAACTACACACAGGATCATATTGAAAGAAGAACAAGGAATTTTCTTGGTGTCAGGCCAACATTTTAACTTTTACTATAAAAAAAACTAGTCACTAATTCATGCAATGTTTCTGGGATTTCGCTCTGCAAAAACTGGCATTCAAAATTGCCAACACCAAGTGCACTTTTCAAGTAAGCCAATATTTGTGAAGTGTTTGGGAAGCGCTAAGGGTGTAATAAAATGCGATAAAAATTAAATACAGAAGTATTAACTAAAATAGTAAAACACAAAGTGCTGGAGTATCTCTGCAGGTCAGGTAGTATCTCAAGAGGGAACTGATAGGTGATCTTTCAGGTCAGGACCGTTCTTTTCTTCAGATGATCAGTCTGATCCTGCTTGACCTGCTGAGTAACTCATTTACTCTTTTACTTCATATCCCAGTTCTTGCAGTTCGTTGTAACTCCTCTTACATAACAGAGACTGCTGCAGTCTTCTTTCTGTGTTAATCCATTTTATGATTTTAAAATTAAAGCAACTATTATTGTAACTGTGGAGGTTAATGGTGAGCTGTGATGTTAGAAGTGGTACTTTGAATAATATAACAATTGTGACAAAATAGAAACTTAACAAAATTGTCATAAAGTTGAAAGAATGTTCTGCAAAATAAAAATATTTTTCCACAGATATTATTTGAAAGACATACAGGTCTGTAGGTTAATTGACTTAGTGTACGTGTAAATTGTCCCCAGAGGGTGTAGGACAGTGTTAATGTGCAGGGATCGCTGGTCGGCATAAACCCGGTGGGCCGAAGGGTCTGTTTCCACGCTGTATCTCTAAACTAAACAGTAAAGTATATCACGATGATAAAATAATGCATTATAAAGATATTTTTTAAAGAATATATTGCATCTTCCAACTCCAATTTATGATAAACAGATTAAACGCTAGATAGTAGCAGGCATACATACAGTGTCCTCCATAATGTTTGGGACAAAGACCCATCATTTATTTATTTGCCTCGGTATTCCACAACTTGAGATTTGCAATAGAAAAAAATCACATGTGGTTAAAGTGCACATTGTTGGATTTTAATAAAGGCCATTTTTAAACATTTTGGTTTCACCACGTAGAAATTACAGCAGGGTTTATGCCTAGTCCCACCCATTTCAAGGCATCATAATGTTTGGGACACAGAAATGTCATGTCAATGTCTTTTAAGTTCCTGGGAACCATCATCTCCAAGGACCTTAAGTTGGGGGCTACCATCGACTCCACAGTCAAAAAGGCACAACAGAGGATGTAGAAACAGAGAAAATAGGTGCAGGAGGAGGCCATTCAGCCCTTCTCCCCATATCCCTTGACACCACTAGCCCCTAAAGCTCTATCTCTCTCTTAAATCCACCCAGTGACTTGGCCTCCACTGCCCTCTGTGGCAGGGAATTCCATAAATTCACAACTTTCTGGATGAAAAATTTTGTCTCACCTCAGTCTTAAATGACCTCCCCTTTATTCTAAGACTGTGTCCTCTGGTTCTGGACTCGCCCAACATTGGGAACATTTTTCCTGCATCTACTTGTCCAGTCCATTTATAATTTTATATGTTTCTATAAGATATCCCCTCATCCTTCTAAACTCCAGTGAATACAAGCCTAGTCTTTTCAATTTTTCCTCATATGACAGTCCCGCATTCCAGGGATCAATCTCGTGAACTGCCTCAATCACAAGGATTTCCTTCCTCAAATTAGGAGACCAAAACTGTACACAATACTCCAGATGTGGTCTCACCAGAGCCCTATACAACTGCAGCAGAACCTCTTTACTACTATACTGAAATCCTCTTGTTATGAAGGCCAACATTCCATTAGCTTTCTTCACTGCCTGCTGTACCTGTAAGCCAACTTTCAGTGACCGGTGTACAAAGTACTTCCTATGGCAGCTGAGGAAGCACAATCTGCCACAGGCAATGATGGTCTAATTCTACACAGCCATTGTAGAGTCTTTTCTCACCTTCTCCATCATGGTCTGGTTTGGCTCAGCCACCAAGCACGACACATGGAGGCTGCAGCGAATCGTCCGATCAGCAGAGAAGGTTATTGGCTGCAACCTTCCCTCCATTGATGAACTGTACACTGCAAGGGCCAGGAAGCGAGCGGGCAAGATCATCTCTGACCCCTCTCACCCTGACCACAAACTATTTGAATCACTTCCCTCTAGAAGGCGACTCCGGATTGTCAAAGCTGCCACAGCCAGACATAAAAACATTTTTTACCCACGAGTAGTTGCTCTACTCAACAGCCAAAATTCTGTAGCCTCCCTTTGATCTGGTATTTTGTTGGTTCACATGCTTGATCAATGGTGTTTTATCATTAATGTTATATTATTATTATTATTATTATTATTATTATTATTATTATTATTAATGTTTAGTGTTTTCTGAGTCATTCGTAACTGTCAATGTATGTCATGTTGTTACTTGTGGGTGGAGCACCAAGGCAAATTCCTTGTATGTGAATACTTGGCCAATAAACTTACTTAAATGAAAGTAGTCATGTTTAGTATTTTATTGCATATCCTTTGCATGCAATGACTGCTTGAAGTCTGCGATTCATTTCATGGACATCACCAGTTGCTGGGTGTCTTCTCTGGTGATGCTCTGCCAGGCCTGTATTGCAGCCATCTTTAGCTTATGCTTGTGTTGAGGGCTAATCCCTGCAGTTTTCTCTTCAGCATATAAAAGGCATGATCAATTGGGTTCAGATCAGGTGATTGACTTGGCCACTCAAGGATTGGCCATTTTTTAGCATTGAAAAACTCCTTTGTTGCTTTAGCAGTATGTTTGGGATCATTGTCTTGCTGAAGAATGAACCGCCGGCCAATGAGTTTTGCGGCATTTGTTTGAACTTGAGCAGATAGGATGTGTCTGACAATGTGCATTTTAACGAGATGCGATTTTTTCTATTACAAATCTCAAATTGTGGAGTAGAGGCAAATCAATAAATGATGAGTCTTTGTACCAAACATTATGGAGGGCACTGTATCTAACAAGCCTCTTACTAACGAACCTGCCTCTGCCACCAACCCTGATAGTACAATCCAGGAACCCACCCTTTACTCTTTATCTGTACACTGCGGATAGCTTGATTGTAATTATGTATTGTATTTTCTTTGACTGGATAGCAGGCAACAAAAGCTTTCTACTGCACTTTGGTACATGTGACATTTAACAAAACTAACTAAGACAAACTATTTTAGAAGGCAAAAGACAGACTAATGGCCCTGTCTCACGGTGCAAGTTGACCCACGAGGTACCCCGAGTGAAAGACTCGTGGTTGTGTACGAGACTTCAAGTTTATGTTCCAGTGTTTAACCGAGTTCCCACGGGTATGTAATTTCTGCGATGTTCCAAGTTCCTCCTCCGAGTTACCAAGTTCCTCTCCCGTTACTCTTGAGCCAACCGTGAATTAAGGTATGTTTTAATAAAGCAACAATGTTAAAAGACATCTCCATCCTGTGGCTTTGAGTTATTTCAGCGCGGCCGCATCTATTGATACGACCAACAAAGGGAAAATGCGCACCCTCCAGCAACCAATAACGTGGTAAGTGCATTTCTTGGTGCTTTATGTTTTTAAATATTGTATTTCCCGGGGTGGGGGGAGAGCTCGTTCATAATATTTGGGGAGTCTGGCGTTGTGAAGGAGGGGATTGGGGTCAGTAACCCACTTGCCACGCTCCAGTCTGAGTGCAGGTAGATGGGACTAGGTGACAGTAAACGGAACGGAGTAAAAGGGCAGAGATGGCCTGTTTCCGTGCTGTCATAGCTATATGGTTTTCTTGTGGCCGGGGAGTGAATTGCTATATATATTTTTATTTATACATGTGCTGTATATATACTTTGCATGGTTCCTGGGTTGCGTGCGTGTGTGTGTGTGTGTGTGTGCGTGTGTGTGCGTGTGTGTGCGCGTGTGTGCGCGTGTGCGTGCGTGCGTGTGTTACCCCAGCATTGTTTGTGTGTGTGTATCATGAATTGCCAAGACACAAGGCATTGTAGATACAAATAATGACATACACAAGAAAGGGCAGATGCTAGTTGAAAAAAGTGAACACATGGGGCTGGAGAAATTTGGAAATGTCATCCCGTCACCCATTCCTTCTCTCCAGAGATGCTGCCTGCCCGCTGAGTTAAAAGAGTTCCCACGGTAGACTCACGAATCACTAAGGTAAACGCACGGGCCACCACGTTATAAACAAGTTTAAAATGTTTCCATTTTTAACTTGAACTGTAAATTTGACTCGTGGAAAAAATCAAACTTGTTTGATTTTTTTCACGAGTTACCAAGTTTCATGGGTACCTGCCGTTAGCGCCACGAGTCGCTAAGTTGCTCGCAAGAGTTCCGACGTTCCCGCTACGTTTAGTGGACGTGATTACCGCGAGTGACAACTCTGGGTCACTCGTGGGTCAACTCGCACCGTGAGACAGGGGTTTAAAGGGGAAAATAAACACAGACAACTGACCACAGGCCTTGCCTTGGTTTCTTTAGAATAGTGGATACAGGGAAACTTACTTGTGATGCGTAAAATTATGAGGGGCTTAGATATAGTAAATATGATGATTTGGTTTCCCTTAGCAGAAGAGTCAACATTCATATAAATTAATTGTAGGAAATATTTATGAGGAAACAAAATATATTTTTTTAGCTCAAAGAGCTTTAGGGGTCCGGAGCTTTGTACCTGAAAGAGTGGTAGAGGTAAAAACTCTTGACATGTAAAAAATATTTGACTAAGTATTTGAGAGCCTTGTCCTGGACCTAGTACTGAAAGATTTGTTGGTATTTTTTTCAGCACACACATGAAAGGGCAAATGGCCTCCTCGTGTCATAAATGTTCTTTAATTCTGTGATCAATGCTATCAGAGGCAAAACAATTACATCCTCATCTTCTGGTATCCTCTGGGAGTAGTTATTCATGCCACTGTGTGGGAGTACAATAACAAGATAACTTTCAAGAAGCTAATCTACTACGGTCTATTCAGGTCAACTAAATGTAGCCTTTCTAAAACTAACAATTCCTGTGCAAATTAAAATAGTTTAGCTTTGCTACTTCAATAATCAGGCAGAGAATTTCTTACATTCATCCCCTGCTACAAGGTTGCATATAAAATTATTCATCCCCTGCTACAAGGATATTCATCCCCTGCTACGAGGAAACATATAAAATTATAAAAGGACTGGACAAGCTAGATGCAGGAAAAATGTTCCCAATGTTGGGTGAGTCCAGAACCAGGGGCCACAGTCTTAGAAAAAAGGGGAGGTCATTTGAGACTGAGCTGAGAAAAAACTTTTTTACCCAGAGAGTTGTGAATTAATGGAATTCCCTGCCACAGAGGCAGTGGAGGCCAAATCACTGGATGGATTTAAGAGAGAGTTGGATAGAGCTCTAGGGGCTAGTGGGGTCAAGGGATATGGGGAGAAGGCAGGCACGGGTTATTGATAGAGGACGATCAGCCATGATCATATTGAATGGCGGTGCTGGCTCGAACGGCCGAATGGCCTCCTCCTGCACCTATTTTCTATGTTTCTATGTTTCGATGTTGGAGAAAGAATGATGGAGGTCTTTGGCCAGGTCGTCCACTTGCGTGCTTAGCCAAAGTTGGCTCAGTTAGTTCACCATGTGGCATGGAATTGAGCCATACATTCCAGGAAAATAAGTGTTCAATCTGAGACCAGTGATCTGTCAGCACTCAGTCGAGACAACTGTTCACTTCTTACGTATTAGCCTTAAATTAAGCCAGGTTTAGGCTATGGGGACCTGGACATTGGTTTTGAGTCTGTTGTCATAGTCAATTTCCTATTCGTAAAGAACCACAGAATCAATGAAAAATGATCCTACCTGGGCTTGGCTGCAGGAGAGTCTTAACCTGAAAGTTTACACCAATCTCAGCAAAATGTCTCCAGAGAAAATGGATCAAGGCAAGAGAAATGTAACATTTTTCTAAATAAAGTTTAGTAATAAAACGTTGAAAAAGCATGCAGCAGTAACAGTGCTGGGAATAGTAAAGAAACCAGATTTGGGCAAGGATTCAGATATAAACTGGCAGTAAACGTAAAAAGTTGTAATATAGCCTTACATTTATAGAGTATTTCATCAACATTGAAGTGCTTAATGAAATTTGTTACCATAGTAGCACATCACCTATAATACTGTTCATTGACTATGGAAGTCATTGTCAGGAAATAATAAAAAATAGTGAAATTACAGACTTTTTTCTCTGCTTGATGACATTTTAGGGAGAATACTAAAACGTTCCTGCTCTTATCAGCCTGAAGGCAAGAGAGATGAAAGTTTGGCTTAGGTTTTATGCAACAGATGGCACCTCAGTATATCAGCTCTTTCCCACTGCTGCAACAATGGTGGTTTAGATAAACTCTTGCTTTAGATCTTAGACTAACATTTTGCTGGCAGTGGAGTTAGAATACTTTCAAAACCTCCAGCCGGCAAATAAATAGTACTCATCAAGACCGTGAAAGCTTGCTTAGAACAAATTAAAATTTCCACACCATCACAAAGCACTTGCAATAAGAAACTGAATCTCAGCATGTTTTTGTAGACACTGCAGCACCAAAACTCAGCTTGATTTTGTGACCTGAAATTTAAAATCCGTTCATGATGGAGAATTCTAAAAGCCCAATGTACCGATGCAGTGCTGCACAGTGGTGCAGCGGTAAAGTTGCTGCCTTACAGTGCCAGAGACCTGGGTTCGAATCCGACTGCAGGTGCAGTCTGTACGGAGTTTGTACGTTCTCCCATGACCGTGTGGGTTTTCTCCGAGATCTTCGGTTTCCTCCCACATTCCAAAGACATACAGATTTGTAGGTTAATTGGCTTGTTACAAATGTAAATTATTCCTCATGTTTGTAAGATAGTGTTAATGTGCGGGGATCGCTGGTCGCGCGGATTCGGTGGGCCGAAGGGCCTGTTTTTACGCTGTATCTCTAAACTAAACTACCATCAAACAGTTAACATCTCACTGTGCTCTGACGTAGTCACTACTGAAGAAAAGTCCCTTTCAGCATCTATCATGGACAATTTATGTAGACTTAGCAGTGCCTTGAGGGTAGAAGGCTAGCATGCTCACTTCGGTTGGAGGGGGTGTGTGGGGGGGAGGGAGTGTATGGGAGAGGGGGGATTTGGGGGAGGGGAGGTTGGGGGGGGGGGTTGTGAGGGAGGGAGATGTGGGGAAGGGGGGTGGGGGAGGTGTGGGCTCACCGGTTCCGGCTCCAACCGCATTCCTGGTTCCAGGACCCGACTCTGGACTCACTCAGCTGCTCTCATCTCCAGCGCCTGTTGCGCTCACAGCCCCCGCCCGCGAACACAGCCCGTCCCCACCTGCGGAACACAGTACGCCCCCACCCGCGGAACACAGCACACACTCCCCTGCTTCAGCTTTATTCTGAGCGGCTTCTGGACGGGCGGCTTCTGGGCGTGCTCACGGACTCAGCCCCACCTCCGGGGATTTATTCTCCAAGGTGTGCCGGAAGGGGCGCTACCTTCATGGTGACTGACAGGCGAGAAGACCAATCTGCTGATCTCACGGTTAATTAAACCTTCATAACTTTTGTAATCTTCCACCGATCGGAACAAAACTTGGTGGCTTGGAGCAGAGGAGAGCAGTAAGGTGGCGAAAAAATCCTAACGATATGGGGTACTGTTTTTGCACAAATTTAAAAATAACACAGACCGGAAGTTGTCAAGATGAGAGTTTTAGCAATCGACAATAGGTGCAGGAGTAGGCCATTTGGCCCTTCGAGCCAGCACCGCCATTCAATGTAATCATGGCTGATCATCCCCAATCAGTACGACAGACAGACAGACAGACAGACAGACAGACAGACAGACAGACAGACAGACAGACAGACAGACAGACAGACAGACAGACAGACAGACAGACAGACAGACAGACAGACAGACAGACAGACAGACAGACAGCGAGCTCAGTGAACTGCCAGAGTTTGTCAAGGGCTCAAAATGTTTTCAATGCCTCTAGCAGTTGCCAGGACTAGATGGTTTGAGCTATAGGCAGAGGTTGGGTAGGCTGGGACTCTATTTCTTGGAAGCAGGAGGATGAGGGATGATCTTTTTGAGGTGTAGATGCACAGTTTCTTGCCCAGAGTAGGTGAATCAAGGACCAGAGGACATAGGCTTAAGGAGAAGGGGAAAAGATTTAATAGGAATCTGAGGGGTAACTTTTTCACACAAAGAGTGGTGGATGTATTTTTCACACAAAGGGTGTCCTATCTGGGGCACATGACAATAAACAATAAACTCTCTTGATGTATGGAACAAGCTGCCAGTGGAGGTAGTTGAGGGTAGGACTATCCAAACATTTAAGAAGCAGTTAGGCAGGTACATGGATAGGACAGGTTTCGAGGGATATGGACCAAATGCTGGCAGGTGGGCCGAGTGTAGCTGGGACATGTTAGCAGGTGTGGGTAAATTGGACCAAAAGTCCTGTTTCCACACAGTATCACTCTATGACTACGACTCCAGTTGTCAACATTCAGTTAAAACTTCAACACCTTAATTCCAAACAAACTCAGCTCCAAATTTCTGGATCTGGGATTCAGTAAGCCCACCTGCAATTGAATCCTTGACTTCCTGACCCATAGACACAATCATTAAGGACATATGACAAAACACGCTCCCCCATAATCCTTAATACCAGTGCCCCACACAACTGCGTTCTCAGCCCCTTCCTTTTCTCCCTATGCACTCAGAACTATATCACCCAATTTTGCTCTAACTCCATTTGCAAGTTCGCAGATCACACCAACATAGTACGAGAGACCTCCAACAATAATGACAACCTACAGAGTGTTAAGACAACAACCATAACATGTGAAAAGACAACAACCTCTCCCTTAATCTCAACAAAACAAAGGAGCTAGTCATCGTCTTCAGGAAGCGATGTGGAATATATGGCCTAGTCTGCATCAACAGTGCTGAAGTGGAGACGATCGAGAGCTTCAAGTTTCTACACGTGAATATTACCAACAATTTGTCCTAGTCCAATCACATTGACAATGTGTCAAAGATAGCACACCGGCATCTCCATTTCCTCAGAAAACAAAGGAAATTTGGTACGTCTCCAATTACCCCATAGCAGTTTCTAAACGTTCACCATGGTAAGCATATGTCACAGCTTGGTTTGGCAACTGCTCTGCACTAAATCACAAGAAATCGCAGAGCAGCTCTTCATGCAAATCAGCTTAACCAACCCCCTTCCTGCCAACTATCAATTCCACCTATAGTTCACGCTGCCTTAGCAAACATAACCATTCTTTCTTCTCTCCTCTTCTGATAGGTAGACGATAGAACAGCTTGAAAGCACATACCACTAATTTCAAGGACAGCTTTATCCCCACTGTTATCAGACCTTTAAATGGCCCTCTCATAAATTAAGGATGTATTCCTGATGGCCCAATTTACCTTGTTGCAGTCCTTGGACTTTTCTTTATTTGTACATCCTATAGTGCTGCAATGACATATTTGCACTCCTTTCTCTTTTTGCATTACCTGTTGTACTCATGTATGGTTTGATTGTACTCTTGGGTGATATCATTTGCGTGGATGGCAGCAAAGCATTTTGCACTGTATCGCACAAAAGTGACAGTTAAGCACACCACTACTGCCCTGAAAATTCTAGTACATTGTAGACATGGAAGGCAGTATTTTTTTGTGAAAGTCAAATAGAATCAGAAACTTCCCACAGGAAGACTTCTGAAGGATTAACCCATATTAAGTTAGGCAGTTCATAGAGAGATAAAGACCAAGTGAAACATTACTTAAGTTTTCTCCTGTTTATTCATCATGGGATGCGGAGGCTGCTGGCAATGTCCGGATATGCTGCCCGTTCCTATCCGTAAACAATCTGTGGAGGTATATAATAACAAGGCATCTGGACTCGCATATCGACTAGACTTGGAAAATTTGGCAGGCTTCCTTCCCCAAAGGGCATTAGTGAAGCAGATGGATTTTTGCAACAATCTAGTGGTTTCATAGTTACCATTATGGAGACCAGCTTTTTAATTTTTTACTCCAGATTTATTCAATTACTCAAAATTAAATTTCCCAGCTGCCATGATAGGACTCAAACGTGTATTTCTGGATCAATTATCCAGAACTCTGGCTGATGGTCTAGTAACTTAACCGTTAAACTGCTATAACCTATGTACTGTACTATAAGTCATCAAAGAAAATGCTGACAAGGTTTTCCACCCAATCGACAAACTCAGTACACAATCAAAAAAGGTACAATTGGCAATGCACTTAATAAAAACCTGTCTCCATTGCCCCATTTCACCCCGCCTAATCCCATCATGGTGAAACATAATGGGAGTACAAAGTTCATCATTTAGTGTTTTTGGAAACAATTTCATTTTGTGGAAAACCCCTCGTTTTCCACAAAATTAAATCCCTTCCAAAAACACTAATGAACTTTGTACTCCTTTGCACCTCATCAGCTCACTCAAACTATATTAACGGAGGCCGCTTGTTCAATAAAATTGACTGCATCCTTGTTATTGACTTCCATTTGGCAGATAACTTCAGAAAGCCTTCAACCTTGCAACAAGCCTCATTACTCTATCCTCAGTTATCCATTAAAATAACGATTAG
This sequence comes from Okamejei kenojei, assembly GCA_035221665.1. NCBI lineage: Eukaryota > Metazoa > Chordata > Chondrichthyes > Rajiformes > Rajidae > Okamejei > Okamejei kenojei. The sequence goes on from CM069138.1 coordinate 28,142,507, forward strand.
TAACAAGGTCTCAAAGTAGCCAGGTGGAAATATTCTATGTTTTTAGAAACTAATTACTACAGCACAATAGACAAGCTTATTAATTTGGTTTAGTAGCAGTTGAGTGGGAGAAAGAGAATAGAGAGAGATTATGTGTTTTCTATGGGTTTTTTTAAAGTAAAGCAAATGACACACAAAAGGAGGACATTCGGGAAGTGGAGGCACACAGTTGCAGAGATGAAAGGATTTGTAATCAAAGAGGACAATATTGAGTTCAATGCAGAGAAAGCCCATGTGGAGCAGAAACAATGAATGATTTCAGTAATGTCATGTCTATGTAATTCTATGAAGCTTGCATGTAAATGCTTCAACTATAGGCACTATGATTTATTGTGATCTTTCAGATGTATCTGGCAAAGATTTAAATGAAATGCGTTTAGGAAAGGATATAGGAAATTGACTGTGGCAATGTCAACAAAATCAGTGTAGAGGTTTAAGCACTACATAGCATTCTGCTTCAATATTCCAATTTAAAAAAAACTTAACATTAGATTTATTTTCTGTATTTTTCAGATTTTATCTGGATTGGGCAACACTACCAAACTGGGAAGATTTAATGTACCAAATGGTAGTTTCTTGTCTGTCTGTTACATATGTTCCTGGGATCCAACCCATGTTAGGTAGATTATACTGTATTACAAAGCTGGCTGTTTCGTAGAGAAGCTGAATGCACAATAAAATATCATACGTCATCTGTATGGAAAAAATGCTGGGGGCACTGAAAATAATTATATTGACACGACAGTACGGAAACCATTCCAGAATATATCTGTATGTTAGCATGTTGGGTCAATATGCTTCAGCAAAAAAAAGAAAATCCAAAGGATAGATTATCTAATAATTATATCAATCTCAAAGATGGGAACTCATGGAACACAAAATGTTTGCAACTTAACCGGCATTACACAGTAACCACACTTAAAAAGTGGATTGATTATAACACACTTGTCAGGTGGTTAAAGGTACAGAGTCATCGACCATTAATAAGCACCTATTTATATCCATCTCTGATCATCCTTAGGCACTGTCTTACATGGTTCATGTTTTAAACCCTCCAAGATATCCTTTTCAGCTGCGTAACATCCAGGTGTCAAAACAGCTGTCCAAACTACTATGCCAGTCAGAAAGAGGGACAAAGATCTGCATCTCTGAAGGTTACAATATGTTCCAACACCACTGGATCGCTAGGCACTTCCATCCAAGCAATGACTGTGGAATTCCAGGCTAGGGAAACGAAGCCTGAATGCTGTCGCCATCCAGGCACAAAGATCCTATTATATATGTTCAGTTCATTCAAAGGGTGGATTGCTGGCAATAATGCAAGGGAAACCCAAGGTCAAAGAGTCACTGTTATATTATGCAAGTTTTAAAACAAGACTTTTCTCTCACTAAGCTAATTAAACTTGGGCAAGTAGAACACAGATCATCATTCACTAAAAATAAAAAACATATCAGGAGCATCCAAGTTTTATCCGCTTTTTGACAAAGCGAACACCACCTGCTGTTTATCCAAAATACAGCAGGATTCTGTGTCTTTAAAAGACTGTCATCCCAGCACTGACCTAGGCTGTTTGTAATACTGCCCATGCCATCAATTTAACAAAGGAACTATTGAAAAAGTTGAGTCATACCATGTTGTTGAATGTTACGCTGAGCGATGTTTCAGTACAATCACAGTGAAATTGTACCAAAACAGGAATAGTGGATGCGTTTTGTAAATATTAATTTTTCTTCTCCTTGTCAATCAGCGATTGATCGTCGAGGGTCCTACACATCAGAAGCTTGCCCTGGTTGTGACGATCTCACCCAAACGTTTGATTTGCAGGTTACATTGGAACGCAGAGGAATTTGCACCTGAATAAATCCTAATCAATTACATCTATAGAATGAGATGAGTTTGATTTTCTCATGTTGTTGCTCATGTGTCCAAATTTTCAAGTTTCTTTCCTGAGGGATACCCTGTGCAATCAATCTGTGGAACAGGTCTTGGAGTAAGGAACTATACAATGGAGAAGGGGGAAAAAATCAAAATTAAAAATAGCTTTCAAAAATAAATACTGCAGATGTTGAAAATCTAAAATTAACGCAGAAAACGTTGGAAAGGATCAGCGGGTTAGACCACGTCTGACGGGAGAGCAGTTAACGTTTCAGGTCAAAGACCCTTTGACAGAATAATGCTTGAGGCTTTCTAATGATGCCTCATGTTCAAGTAGGCGCTTCACAATTAATTCACTCCATACGAGCATTGCTGTCATGGCATTTTAATCATTGCGCCATTACAATTGATAACTGTGATGCTGCTGTCCAGCAGATTCAAAATAATCCCTGGAGTTATGACCTTCAAAAAAACACTTGTTAACTTGGGATACCACCATGACCTCCGTAACTCCACAGATGCAGTTTCTAATAACTCCGCAGCTCCAAGTGAGTCAGAGTCATATATGCATGAAGACAGGCCCTTAAGCCAACTCGCCCATGCCGATCAATAACCATATAACCATATAACAATTACAGCACGGAGACAGGCCCTCTCGGCCCTTCCAGTCCGTGCCGACCATTTGTTTTCCCCTAGTCCCATCTACCTGCACTCAGACCATACCCCTCCATTCCCTTCACGTCCATATACCTATCCACTTTACTTTTAAATGTTAAAATCGATCCTGCCTCCACCACCTCTGCTGGAAGCTCATTCCACACAGCCACCACCCTCTGAGTAAAGAATTCCCCCTCAAGTTACCCCTAAACTTCTGTCCCTTAATTCTCATGTCATGTCCTCTTGTTTTGAATCTTCCTTACCTTCAATGGGAAAAGCTTATCCATGTCAACTCTGTCTATCCCTTTCATCATTTTAAAGACCTCAATCAAGTCCCCCCTTAACCTTCTGCGCTCCAAAGAATAAAGACCTAACTTGTTCAACCTTTCTCTGTAACATAGTTGCTGGAACCCTGGCAACATTCTAGTAAATCTCCTCTGTACTCTCTCTATTTTGTTGACATCCTTCCTATAACTAGGCGACCAAAATTGTACACCATACTCCAGAATTGGTCTTACCAGTGCCTTGTACAATTTTAACATTACTTCCCTACTCCTATATTCAATGCTCTGATTTATAAAGGCCACACACCAAAGGCTTTCCTTTACCACCCTATCTACATGCGATTCCACCTTCAGGAACTATGCACAGTTATTCCTAGATCCCTCTGTTCCACAGCATTCCTCAATTCCCTAACATTTACCATGTACGTCCTATTTTGATTTGTCCTGCCAAGATGTAGCACTTCACACTTATCAGCATTAAACTCCATCTGCCATCTTACAGCCCACTTTTCCAAATGGCCCAAATCTCTCTGTAGACTTTGAGAATCTACTTCATTATCCACAATACCACCTATCTTAGTATCATCTGCATACTTACTTATCCAATTTTCCACCCCATCATCCAGATCATTTATGTACATGACAAACAACAGTGGACCCAACACAGATCCCTGAGGCACCCCACTGGTCACCGGCTTCCAACCTGACAAACAGCCATCCACCATTACTCTCTGACATCTCCCATTCAGCCACTGTTGAACCTCATCTACTGCATCCACTGCTCCAGATGCCAGATGATCTATATCGGTGAGACCAAGCGGAGGCTTGGCGATCGCTTCGCCGAACACCTCCGCTCGGTCCGCAATAACCAACCCGACCTCCCGGTGGCTCAGCACTTCAACTCCCCCTCCCATTCCACATCCGACCTCTCGGTCCTGGGCCTCCTCCACGGCCAGAGTGAGCAACACCGCAAGCTGGAGGAACAGCACCTCATATTCCGCTTGGGGAGTCTGCATCCTTTGGGCTTGAATATTGAATTTTCTCAATTCTGTTAACCCTTGCTGTCTCCTCCCCTTCCCACCTCTCCCTCAGCCCTCGGGCCCTGACATTCCCTCTATCTCTATCTCCCTCCCCCACCCCAGTCGCACCAGCTTCTCATTTTCACACCACAAACAGCTTACAATGGCTTGTTCCCTTTATCACCGATACTTTTTTGCATATCTTTCACTCATTGTTCCTTATCTCTCCACATCACCGTCTATATCTCTCGTTTCCCTGATCCCTGACCAGTCTGAAGAAGGGTCTCGACCCGAAACGTCGCCTATCGCCTTCGCTCCTTAGATGCTGCTGCACCCGCTGAGTTTCTCCAGCTTTTTGTGTACCGTTGAATCCATCTTGCTACTCCGCCATTAACACCCAAAGATTGAACCTTCTGAACCAACCTTCCATGGGGAACCTTGTCAAAGGCCTTACTGAAATCCATATAGACAACATCCACTGCTTTACCCTCATCAATTTCCCTAGTTACCGCTTCAAAAAATTCAAGAAGGTTTGTCAAACATGACCTTCCAGGCACAAATCCATGTTGACTGTTCCTGATCAGACCCTGTTTATCCAGATGCTTATATATATTATCTCTAAGTATCCTTTCCATTAATTTGCCCACCACTGACGTCAAACTAATAGGTCTATAATTGCTAGGTTTATTCTTTGAACCCTTTTTAAACAATGGAACAACATGCGCAGTACGCCAATCCTCCGGCACTATTCCCGTTTCTAATGACATTTGAAATATTTCTGTCATAGCTCCTGCTATTTCTACACTAACTTCCCTCAATGTCCTAGGGAATATCCTGTCAGGACCTGGAGACTTATCCACCTTTATATTTTTCAAAATGATACAAGATACATTTATTTGTCACATGAACCAGTTGGTACAGTGAAATGTGTGATCACCATACAGCCATACAAATAAATGCTCATCTACACTAGCCCTGATGTGCTTGTGCTTGACCAAAATCGGCATTGACCATGTTGGAACTAGGACTTGCAAAGATGCCCTACAAAATACTGAAATTTGGCACATTCCATATATACATGGGACACAGGCTCTAGACTTCAGAGATGGCATGCAGCCTGTGAATCAGCTTATAAACCTGTTAAATGAGTCCTATCTGGTCAGCGATCTCCGTCCATGTCACCAAATTAAAGGGGAAGCACTATCACAATGGAAGACCTTCACTGGGAAAGTCCCTTGCCACGTATACTGCTCTATTACACAGATAGGGCATTGTTTAGAGAATGTTATCAACTCATATGTACATTCAGGAAGTCAATTAATATAATTGTGTTTCCATTTAGGCTTGGCAAAGCATTTAGCTTTGTCAAATCTTTGTGACAAATCTGTGATCTTTTCCATGCTGAAATCTTTGAAGTCGCTAACCTGCGTAAATAAATCCGAAGAAATGATTCTTCCCCTCCCATTAGTTATTGGAATTTTGGAATGTTAGACTATCCCCAGTTGCAGGTAGACAGTGGCCAGCCTATCAGTGCACTATTTAAATAATGGAATTGACTGCAGGGCTCATTTAGAAATAATCAAGGTTAGGCAAATAATGGGGGTTGGAATGCTATCAAAAAGCTGTCAATATAGTGCCCACACTAAATGGGATGAACAGTATCATTGATAAACCAGTGACGATTGACTTTCAACAAGCACATTTATTTTCCGATGTGCGAGATAGGACTCCATCCAACATAGTATGTGTATTATTTTTCCCCTTAAACCCACTGGCTCAATCTTACCCAGAGAACCTTGATACCACCCTCACAGGATAGTCACTTCTCTCATATCTGGAAGTCACCCCTTGGGTCCAAGCTTGGACGGAAAACTTTAAATCTAGAATTGAGTGGTCCTGAAAAAATATGAACTTAGTGGGATAGGACACATTGATTGGATAGTCAGTGGAAATAAAGTGTTTTAATGGCATTGTTGTTGACACTTTACATCATTTTTCTGAGACTTATTTTGTGATAATTAAATGGAGTTTATTTTCCCTTTTTCTAAAATAGGTCCATGTGGGAAACATTGTATATTGTCAGCACACACCAGAGCTTTAACTATACTGGGTCAGCATGGCTTGAGGTGCAGCTTTGCCCCATGTCTTGGCTCTATCCAAGGCATGGAGCCTTTTCTTAGTATCAAGCAGAGTATACTTGATTGGTAAGGAATATTTTCTACTAGACTAAGTGGGACCTGTTGGGACCCAGCTTCACAGGGGAAGGCTGGTCCCCCATTGCAATATTCCACCTTACCACCAATTCCAATATTGCTGGCCAGTAAGGGGGGGGGGGGGGGGGGGGGGGGCTTTCTGGAGCGCTAGCATGGATGTTGTGGGCCGAAGGGACTGGTTCGCAGAGGGCTAGTATGGACATTGTGGGCACACTCACACACTCATACTCACCGACTCACACACCATATATATGGCAGTAAACTTTCTTGAATACTCACATGGCTGAGCGCGGCCTCTCCACTTTGGGGCTTAAGCAGTCAGCGGCACTTCCGCAATCAGCGTGACCTCTACACTTACCAGAAATTACGCAATCAGCGCGACCTCTGCACTCACCGGAAATTACGCAATCAGCGCGACCTGTCCACTAAGCGGAAGTCACGAAATGAGTGGGACTTTTGAACCAAATACAGTCGGACCTAATAAAGCATTGCAGTTTCAAGCACAGGCAGGGCAGCAGGCCAAACAACATGGCATTGTCATTAAGGGCTAACACATCATTTATTGCAAGTACATTACAGACTCACAGTTCAGTTAATTCACAGCTTAGAATGAGAGTCATGGCCTCTCCCTCGCGATCATGCAGAGCCACTGAGTCATGTCCAGGCATCCGGGGTTTTATAGTCCTGCCCCCCCGGAAGGGGTGTTACCTTCATCGTGGTGATTGACAGGCGTGAGGATCTGAAGGTTTTTTAAACACTCATAACTCTTTTATTTTTCATCGATGGGAAAAATCCTCGGGGCCTGCTCAGCGGAGGACTGTGAGTAAGATGGCCAAAAAATCATTGCAATATATGGTAACGTTTTTTCTAAAATCAATATACAGCACAGACAGGAAATGGTCAAGATGAGACTTTTAATTATATAGATGATAGTCACATTGTGAAATTGTGACTTCCACTTGGTACCTATGGCTGAAATGGAGTCATTTTCAGTCCATGCACAACACCATTAGTGTTCTTGTGCAAGAAAAAACTGCAGATGCTGATTTAAATCGAAGGTAGACACAAAATGCTGGAATAACTTAGCATGACAGGTGACATCTCTGGAGAGAAGGAATAGGTGACGTTTTGGGGCAAGATGTTTGGGGTCTGAAGAAGGGTCTCGACCCAAAACGTCACACATTCCTTCTCTCCAGAGATGCTGCCTGTCTCACTCCAGCATTTTGTGTCTACCACCAGTGTTCTTGACGCTTCATGGAAACATAGAAAATAGGTGAAGGAGTAGGCCATTTGGCCGTTCGAGCCTGCACCGCCATTCAATATAATCATGGCTAATCATCCAAAATCAGTACCGCATTCCTACTTTTTCCCTATACCCTTTAATTCCTTTAGGCCTAAGAGCTAAATCTAACTCTCTCTTGAAAACATCCAGTGAATTGGTCTCCACTTCCTTCTGTGGCAGAGGATTCCACACATTCACAACTCTCTGAGTGAAAAAGTCTTTCTTCATCTCAGTCCTAAATGGCCTACCTCTCATTCTTAAACTGTGACCCCTGGTTCTGGACTCCCCCAAAATGGGGAACATTTTGCTGCATCTAGCCTGTCTTATCCTTTAACAATTGTATATGTTTCAATAAGACCCCCTCTCATCCTTCTAAATTCCAATGAATACAAGCCCAGTTGACCCATTCATTCATCATATGTCATTCCCGCCATCCCGGGAGAGAACCTGGTGCACCTACGCTGCACTCTCTCAATAGCAAGAATGTCCTTCCTCAAATTAGGAGACCAAAACTGCACACAATACTCCAGATACAGTCTCATCAGGGCCCTGTACAACCTCCTTGCTCCTAAACTCAAATCCTCTCGCAATGAAGGCCAACATGCCATTAGCTTTCTTCACTGCCTGCTGTACCTGCATGCTTACACAAGTGACTGCTGTACAGGGACACCCAGGTCTCGTTGAACCACCCCTTTTCTTAATCTGAAACCATTCAGATAATAATCTGCCTTCCTGTTCTTGCCACCAAAGTGGACAACTTCACATTTATCCACATTACACTGCATCTGCCATGCATCTGCCCACTCACCCAACCTATCTAAGTCACACTGCAGCCTCATAGCCTCCTCCTCACAGCTCACACTACCACTCAAACTTGAAGATGTTGCATTTAATTCCCTCGTCTGAATCGTTAATATATTGTAAATAACTGGGGTCCCAGAACTGAGCCTTGCAGCACCCCACTAGCCACTGCCTGCCACTCTGAAAAGGACCCGTTAATTCCTACTCGTTGCTTCCTGTCTGCCAACCAGTTATCTATCCATGTCAATACCCTACCCCCAATACCATGTGCTCTAATTTTTCACTCTAATCCCTTGTGTGGGACCTTGCCAAAGGCTTTTTGAAAGTTCAGATACACCACTTCCACTGGCTCGCCCTTATTCATTCTACTTGTTACATCTTCAAAAAATTCCAGATGATCAGTCAAGCATGAATTCCCCTTCATAAATCCATGCCGACTTTGACCGATCCTGTCACTGCTTTCCAAATGCGCAGCTAACCTCCTCCCATTGAATGTCCAAGGGCAGCACAGTGACACAGCACTTTGTGTCATTTCCTCAAAGTTCATGTGTCTTGAGTTCAGTCCTGATCTCGGATGCGATCAGTGCTGAGTCTTCATGTTCTCTGACTATGGGTTTGCGTCAGATGTTCTGGTCTTCTCCCCAAAGAAAAGTAGGTAAACAAGACAAATAGGTAGATTAATTAGCTAGTATAAATTACCACTATGTCGCTGAAGAATCTGGGGCATTGATGGGCATGCCAGAGAGGAAAAGACTACAGGGAAATAGGGAGAGAGGGAATTAACCTGCTGAAAACTAGCATCAACCCAATGAGCCAAATTACCTGAGGGTCATAATAATTAATTCTTTATTGTGAGACTGAATACATTTGATCCATCAGGTCTCTGCCAGTTCCAAACTGAACAATATCATCAACAACTAGATACGACTGGGCTGCGATGCTCTAATCTGATTTATTAAATTGGATCATTTAATTCTATCCACTGCTTTTCATTGTTGAAAATGCAATGTTTTGTTACTATGGCATGCCTGTGCACAAAATGTTTCTCAAGCAAAAAGCACACAAATACAAATCTATCGCTATGAACAAAGCATGATAAAAGCATACCTTTGATTTCCAGGCTCATCACTAACCTTTTGTTAACTCTCAGTCTGCCCAACATAGATTTCGGCTATAGATTGCCACACAAATGAAATGCAAATGCGTGAGCTGCTCTCTTCTGCAAGATTTTCCAAATGACCACTGTGCATTAGTTGAACCACAGTTAAACATGTACAGGTGGTGTTTTGAAGACTGCCAAACGTGCACAGACAGTAGTATACAAAACACTGGTTCATATACTGGAGGAATGTTATTGACCTCATCTACAATGAAGTTTAATGTATGCATCAAAGCAGAAAGCGATTTGGGATCATCCTGCACCTGTGCATAAGCAATTTATGACTGGTGGTAACAATTGTCAACATGTGTGTTTGGATCAGTTTTACTATATGCAGTCACGAGAAAACTTAATAAATGTTCCAATAGTTTTCCTAAACCTATTTAATTTTTCATAATATTCAGAGCAGAGTAAACCTAGAGATTGGTGCCTGCAATTACCCACATAGTTAAAATAACATTGAGAGCTATCCCTATAAGACTGCATAAAAGACTTAGTCTAGTGCACTAATTTATCTCCTGCTCACAACCTGGTACAGTAGGTATAAGTGTGGAAACAAGAGTGCACCAGCTTAGCCCAATGTGCTACATAAATACTCAAGACCCAATGCAGTACTGATGCACCAAAACGTTAAGATGAAATCATATTATGGATAAGGATAAGACTGGACCTCGGCGCGAAGTGCTAAATTGAAGGGAAGGCTAATTACAATATTAGGCAGGAGCTGAGGAGAGTAGATTAGGGTGACAATCTGTGAAGGTAGTTGCATACTCATTTAGGTTTGCTTTGAATGCGGACCAGTCTAGCAATCTACCCAGAAATAATTGGGACACAGCAACCAGCCTTGGAGGGCATCTACAATACACGGTGCCTTAGGAAGGCCGTCAGCATTCACAAAGGCTTCTCACACCCTTGCAATAGTATGTTCGAACTTCTACCTTCCGGCAGACGTTACAAGGCCTTCTACGCCCGCACCTCCAGACTTAGGAACAGCTTCATCCCCAGAACTATAGCTGCTCTGAACCGGCCCTGCTGAGTGATTTTCACTTTATACTGTTTTACTGTTTTTTTTTTAAATCTTGTGTCTCTGGGAGTCTAAATTTTTAGTTAATTAAGTTATTACATCGGATGGAAGCTGCATACCAAATCTCATTGTACCTCTGTGCAATGACAATAAAATATATTATTATATTATTATTCAAAGCAGTTATGTAACTCATCTATTTCCTCAGATCAGCACCGTACAAATTTCTACACTTGATCCTCACACTTCAGTTCCTCCTTATAAGCAGGAAGGAGAAGAACAGCCTGTCATATTTCCACCTATCGATCCATCTACACCACGCTTCCTCACGAACAAGGACCAGGGACATTTGCTCTTTCCCCTTTTTGGGCAAAAAATACAATAGCTTGAAAGCTCATATCAGCAGATTTTGGAACAGCTTCTTCTGTGCAGTTATCAGACTACTTAAAGCAGGGGTCGGCCAAATGCGGCCCGTAACCCAAAATCATCCGGCCCGCAGGCGTATTTTATTTTCTGTAGTCATCCGGGCCGCAGACTTTCTTCATCTCCGGTACCTCCCGGGCCCGAGGCACCCGAGCAGGGCCGTGTGCCGAGCTCTGGCTGTACGCATCCTGCGCAAAGCCGCCGGCAAGGCCGCGCACCTTCTGTGTCTGGGCTTCACTGTCGGGATTGGGGTTGTCAATAGGCCGGGGACGAATGAGCGTTAGTATTTGAACCACCGCCTTCAGGACAGAGCCAAGGCAATGGATCTTACGTAGGCCATGTTTGTGAGCGCCCGTAACTAGGGGCCAGTGCATTATCAAAATGATAATCCAAATTGTATTACAGCGTTACTGTTGGTGTAAATATCTATGGAACCAATTTGGATTATCATTTTGTCAAATCAACCGAAAGGTTCAATTACACGGCGTTTTATTTTATATTTAGGAAAGTCGAAAAGCAGCAAAGGAAAATTAAAAATCCCCCTCACCCTCCTGTCTCCCCCGGCCAGTGTTGTGATGGATGCGGGGGTCTGGGCCAATCGCTGACAAGGTCTTGGACAAATCCCGTCCAAGATGGGATTATATTAGTTCGGCGGCTTTTCTACGTCATGTCCGTTTTGCGCATTGTCCTTTCGGCGTGGAGTCCGTTCAGGTTTGTATCCTTTCAGCGTCATGCCCTTTCGGTTATTTGGCTTTTAGGCATGGTGCCCTTTCGGTTATTTGGCTTTTAGGCATGGTGCCCTTTCGGTTATTTGGCTTTTCGGCGTCGTGTCCGTTCGGTTATTTGGCTTTTAGGTGTCGTGCCCTTTCGGTTATTTGGATTATAGATGTCGTGTCCGTTCAGTTATTTACCTTTTTGGCGGCGTTTCCGTTCGGTACCTTGGCTTCCACTTCTTCGCTTCGGCTTCTCGTCCTTCGATGTCCCGCCCGGGTACAAATCTCCTATGTGGGACCTTATCAAATGCTTTCTGAAAGTCCAGGTACACCACATCCACTGGCTAGCCTTTGTCCATTTTCCTAGTTACATCCTCAAAAAATTTCAGAAGATTAGTCAAGCATGATTTTCCCTTCGTAAATCCATGCTGACTTGGACCGATCCTGTTACTGCTATCAAAATGTGTTGTTATTTCATCTTTTATGAATGACTCCAGCATCTTTCCCACCACCGATGTCAGGCTAACTGGTCTCTAATTCCGTTTTCTCTCTCCCGCCTTTCTTAAAAAGTGGGATAACATTAGCTACCCTCCAATCTACAGGAACTGATCCTGAATCTATAGAACATTGGAAAATGATCATCAGTGTGTCCACGATTTCTAGAGCCACTTTTTTAAGTACCCTGGAATGCAGACCATCAGGCCCTGGGGATTTATCAGCCTTCAGTCCCATCAGTCTACGCAACACCATTTCCTGCATAATTTGGATTTCCTTCAGTTCCTCTGTCACCCTAGATCCTCAGGGCACTTGTACATCAGGAAGATTGTTTGTGTCCTCCTTAGTGAAGACGGATCCAAAGTACCTGTTCAACTCATCTGCCATTTCCTTGTTCCCCATAATAAATTCACCTTTTTCAGTCTTCAAGAGTCTAACTTTGATCTTAACTAATTCTTTCTTGTTCACATAACTAAAGAAGCTTTTACTATCCTCCTATTATATTCATTTTACGATACATACACTGGTTTTCATCTCCTTACCTCCCCAACGTATTGCTGATCTATGTGAGATTCTAAGCACCCTTGATTCCATTCTGCTAATCTCCAAACACAAGCACTGGAATTCTGTTCTCAGTTCATTGTGAACTTAAAAAAACACTCCTTAAATCCTACGTCTTCAACCAGATTTTTGCCGACTAGTCTAAATATCTCATGGTTTTGGTTTATTTAACAAATTGAACCTCCAAATTGCTTTTATAGACACCACCTAAATGGAAGCTGCTTCTGTTTCTACAATATTCTAACATCCTCAATAACCCAGGAGCTACCTGAGTGCATTTTGCAATGGCATCCAAAGCTGTAGTCAACACTGCATTTTAAGAATATTACATACTTTGCACAGTTACTAATGGCTGGCGCATGGCTCATTGAGAATACTGAACAGCAGGCCTCTGGCTGGCTCAGGAGAAAGCACACCTCGGCAATCCCAACCTCTTCTCTGAAAGCAGTACAAGTAACATTAATCAAGAGGCCAGCTACAGGAAGCCAACCTTTGCACAGGCACCTCAGGCAAAACATAATTTCATTGAAGGCCTGAGCTATAGGAAGAGAATAAACAGGCTGGGACTTTATTCTGTGAAGCGGAGGAGGCTCGGGGTGATCTTATACAGGTACATAAGATCATGATGGGGAGAGGGTAAATACACAAAGTATTTTACTCAGAGTAGGGGAAAAGAACAAGGGTCATACGTTTAAGGTGAGAAGGAAAAGATTTATGAGGACCTGAGGAACAACGTTTTCATACAGAGAATCGGTGGTCGGTATATGGAACAAACTGCCAGAGGAGGTAATTGAGGCAGGTGCTATAACAACATTTAAAATACATTTGGACAGGTACATGGATAGGAACAGTTAGAGGGATATGGGTCAAACAAGGCCAGGTGGAATTAGTGTCGATGTGGCATCTTGGTTGGCATGGGCAAGTTGGGCGGATTGGCCTATTTCCATGATGTATGACTCTAATTATAAACATTTTAAAGAAGTTGTTCAGAAGTTTCACACCCCTCGCCTTCATTTTACAATAATCCATCAAGGTGAATATATAATTGCTATTTTATTTAAATTTTCACTTTAAATCAGCCCATTCAGAATGAGGATGACTTGCTTTCACTCTGTGATTTGTGATTCTAGGGTGAATGATGAGAACAATATAGGACCACAGATGAGGGGGGAGATGCCTGATGTGATGGTTGAGTCGTCTGTGAAGTGGCATGCTCCTTCTACACAATATATAGGGATTTGATGTTCTCATTGCCATCCATATATTCTTCAGCAGTTATGAGCCAGAGATTTACAGGATTGAAAGAATGGTACAGCAAAATAACTCTGGACAAGAACACAATCAATGAAGGTACTGCAGTTTTTCCTGAGGAGGCCACAAGACTTTTGCTTCGGTGCACCATGTAATCTCCTTCTATGAGAGTTCAGAAAAGAGTAGGTGTTTCAGGTACTGGACATGTAAATAACATAACTGACTAAGTGCAATTAGGGGATGTTGGCTTAAGAGGGGCCACAAATGCTGTTTTCCTTATCCTACCGCTGAATTTGGAATACTTTGCAGTTGTTAGTATCTCTCCAGTGCTTTAAGCTGTATGCTGGATCAATGTTTTAAGAACCATGTGAGTGCAATAAGGATGATGTAACAGACTTGCGAAGATGAAATACAAGAGACTGCAGATCCTGGAATCCTGAGCACAATACAAAGTGCTGGAGGAACCCAGTGAGTCAGGCAGCAACTCTGGAAGCAAGAGACCTTGATATTTTGGGTCTGGAACTCTTTTGCAGACCAGTCTGTAATCTCAAATTGCAGAATCACTTGCTTGAAAACATCTATTCAAGCTCCCCACCTCACCACCGTACCAACTTGACTCGTACTTATGGCACACAAGGAGGCCATTCAGTCCATTATTTTTGTGCCATTTCCCAGTTAAGTAGCTCATTCCTCTCACCTTATTTCCTTGTCCTTGTTCTCTCTCACCCATGCCCATCATCAATTCCCCTTTGATTTGATTTTGCCATTAATCTACATTGATCCAATGTATAGCAGCAAACCAGCCTACCAGCATGGCTTTGGAAGATGTGAAATGGAAGGAACCATGTGACAAACCCCAAAGAGACAGATCCGAAATCGATCAAATCTGGGTGTGAGGCAACACTAACTGTCATGCCACAGTGACTCCCTACCTTTGCCAAGACCACGAATAACATTTTCTGCAATTGCAACAGAAGTAAACAATCTCTGTTCATCTCCCTCAACCAGCTGCAGCTTTTGATATTGACGATTGCACTTTGTTCCAACATTTCTCCACTGATACCTAGCTGAGCAAATTTTATTTACTTTGTTCCTTCCTTACCTGATAAATTATTGCAATGTTTCTTGCCATACTTTCATCTCTTGTTGCCAAACCATCGATCCTGGGCTGGATATTTCTCATACATGCCACCCTTTGCAATTTCCACAAATGTTTGATTACCAGCTCTATCTCCCCATCATCCAGAAATGATCTAGTAAGATCTATCTGTTATTTCTAAGTTGCTGGAATCCTTATTTGTCATCCAGCAATGGATGTGCAGAGATCGCATCCAACTATATTTAGTGAAAATCATACCCAGCACCTGTTACAAAACCTAATTTTGCAACCCTCCTTACCTAGGCAAGTGTTTGAAAATAAATCAGTGCTTCCAACCACATATCACAAAAAAACATCACCTTCTACCTCTATTATGCTGCCAAACACTATGACTATCTAATCTGTTGCTTACTCACACATGAGTCTGCCTCAACTTGACTATCTCACTACACTCCTAACTGGTCTGACTTGTTCTACTCACTATAAACCTAAGGTCATAAAACAACTTCTGTCCTTGTCCAAACTTGCATCAAACTCCACTCAGCCTCACCCTTAAATAACAAGCATTGAGCCCTACCTTAAGCAAAGGCTCAATTTATAAATTCCCACAAATTGCTTTCAAATTCCTTCAAGGCCTTACCTATCACCATAACCATCTTCTACCCAAACATTTATCGGAGCCACACCATTTCTAGCTTCTTCATCATTCCTGAAATTAATCAACTCACTTTTAGTAGCCATATCTTCAACTGCCAAAGCTGTGCCCTGGACCTCCCTAATTTCACCACCCCTTCTCCTCCTAGATGCTTGGTAAAAGCAGGATCTTGATAAATTCAGCAAAGAGCTGAAGGAATGGACAATGGAGTTTAATGCAAATAAGTGTGAGGTTCTGCATTCTGGGAAGTCAAACCAAGGCAGGATTTTCAGTGAATGACAGTGCCCTGGGGAGTGTTGTAGAGCAAAGCGGTCTAGTAGACCTATGTAGTTCCTTGAAAGTGGCGTCACAAGTAGATGGGATAGTCAACGCGGCATTCGGTACATTAGCCTTCATCAGTCAAGGTATTGAGTGTAGTGGTTAGGATTTTTGTTACAGTTGCACGACTTTGGTGAGGCTGCATTTGAAGCATTGTGTTCAGTTCTAGATACCCTGCTATCGGAAGGATGTTGTTTTGTTTGGATGTTGATTAGAAGGCCTGAGCTGCAGGGAGAGTTTGGTCAAGCTAGGACTTTATTCCTTGGAGCACAGGAGGCTCAGGAATGATCATCTGGAGGCGTATAAAATCACGAGGGGAATTGATAGGGTAAATTCACAGAGTATTTTACCCAAGGTAAGGGAAACAAGAACCAAAGGACATAGATTTAAGCTGAGAGGGGACAGATTTAACAGAAACACGAGGAGCAACTTTTTCCACTTAGATGGTGATGAGTATATGAATGAGCTGCTGGAGGAGGTAGTTGAGGCAGGTACTATAACAACATTTAAACAACACTTCTGCAGGTATGTGGATAAGAAAGGGTCAGAGGGATATGTGACAAATGCAGGCATATGGGACAAGCTTAGATGGGGTATCTTGGTCAGCAAGGATGTGTTGGGTCGAAGGGACGGTTTCTGTACTGTATGACTGACGATATGCAGCTTGAGGGGAAAGATTGTTTTCAGAAATGCTCATGAACCACATCCGGGGACATTTTGCAACATGAAATTGATTATAACTATTGTAATGTGTTTATACTGAACCACTTGGACAATAAGAACATGTACGTGTCAGGCTGTCATTTGTCGACTATAGCTCGATATTCAAAACTATCATCCCATCTAATCACAACAAACTCAAAGAACTGGGTCTATGCTCATCCCAATGCAATTGGATCCCCTTCTTCCCCATCGGCAGACCACAGTCAGTAACCATCAATACTGTAGCAGCTCAAGGCCATATGTTAGACTTCTGCTCTATTATCTAGCTATCCATCCATGACTGTGTAGCTAACACCATGTCTAAATTTGCAGCAATATTACTGTTGTTTGACAAGTAATGGGTAAAGATGAGTCAGAGTATAGGAGGGAGATCGATAATCAGATTGATTGCTGTTAGAAAGACAATTTTGATCGCAACATTAGGAAGACCATGGTGCCGGTTGTCAACTTCAGGGAGGGAAAGCAGAGGATTGACGAACCCGTCTTCATTAACAGGATGGCAGTGGAGAGTCAACAGCTTCAAATTCCTGGGAGTGCATATCTCTGATCCTGGATTCAGCACATTGATACAATCACAAAAAAAAGTTAATCAAGCCTCTACTTCTTTGGTAAATTGAGGAGATTTGGTCTGTTGCCAAATACTCTATCAAACTTCTAAAACATATGGTAAAGAGCATACTGACTAATTGTATCATCACCTGGATTGTTCACTCAAATTCCCAGGAAAGGAGGATGTAGAATGTACTAGACTAAGTGGGACCCGTTGGGTCCATCACACAGGAGGCTTGGTCCCCCACCACAATATTCCACCACTCACTCATAGCCCCCAACTGCACAGGCACACCTCATTTCCCCTCATCCCTAGCACTCTCTCCCCCTCCTCTTCACCCTCCCTCTTCTTTCCCCTCTCCTCCTCACCTCTCTCCCTCTCCTTTCCCCCCACCCTCACTCACTCCCCTCCCTACCCCACTCCTATCCCTCTATCCCCCACT
The DNA here is from genome assembly GCA_035221665.1 of Okamejei kenojei. Taxonomy (NCBI): domain Eukaryota; kingdom Metazoa; phylum Chordata; class Chondrichthyes; order Rajiformes; family Rajidae; genus Okamejei; species Okamejei kenojei. Next base: position 28,160,091 of record CM069138.1, read on the forward strand.
CCTCACCTTCCCCTAGCCCCCCACTACCCCTCCTCACCTCCCCCACTGCCCACCTCTCCCTCTATTCCCCACTCCCCCCCCCTCCTCCTACCCTCCCCCAATCCCTCTTTCACCTCCCCGTTCCCCTCAGTCATTCCCTCCCTCCCTCCATAACTCCTTGCCCCTCCCTACTCCCCTCCCTCTATTCCCTCCCCCCCCCCCCCCCCCGCCATGATCTCAAGGTTGCCCCTTCTTCCGTGCCCCGGAGGAGCATCAGCCATCGGTGCAGATCCTCGGCTTGGAAGGACCAGCAGCTGCGGCCGTGCCGGTGTGCGGGGGGGGGGGGGGTTGCTCGGAGAAAAGATGGGAGAAGAGCCATGGGGGACAGGGGGTACTATGGGGGTGGGGGGGGGGCAAGAGCCAGTGAGGGGGGCCAGAGGGGAAGGGGCTGGAGCTGCGGGGCATTGTGCTGGCGGTGCATTCGGAGCACACAGCAGGTGCTGGACGCTCTCTTTCGCCGGGATCAGATTCTTTCCGTTTGGCGAGATCTCCCGTGTCGAGCCGGGCCGTTCCGGTCCCTCCAAAAATTGAATCCATTTGGAGACTTCCGCCGGCCACCGACCACGCCCTCAGCTCCAGTAAAGACGCGATGGCGCAGGAAGGGGTGGAGTGACTGGAGAAGAGGCCAATCCACGTGGCGCTGACCTGCAGGAGAGGAGATCGATCTGCGCACACGCGTTTTAAAATAATTTAAAACCTCGCGAACTTTTACAATATATCACAGATCGGAACGAAACCTGTTGCACTCGCAGCACAAAGGAATGTTGAGTGAGCTGGCGAAGAATTGTAGTGCTATCACGCACCGCTTTTGCGCAAATATAAAAAATGTGCAAACCGGAAGAGCACAAATTCAGAGTTTTAGTTATGTACAAATAGACATTGCCCAGTCTATCACAGGTACTGATTTCACCACCATCAAAGCGAACCATAGAAGGTGCGGCCCCCTAAAAGCAGTTAGTATCATCAAAGACCCATAAAGACTCTGGCTATGCTCTCATCTCACCACTACCATCAGGAAGAAAGTACAGGAATCTGAAAACTATGACCAAGTTCAAGAACAACCATCAAGTTCTTGAACACTGCACACTAACCACAACTCTTTCTCAGCAACTGTGATCACTGTGGACTTTATTTTGGTTGCACCACTTACTTCAGTTTTGCACTATTATGGTATATTACCTGGTATTACTGATTATTAGTTTATTGTATTATCGATTTTTGTGCATCATTGTATTAATGGACTTCTGAAGCTGCACCAAATAAGAATTTCAATGTTTTGTTACCAGTACATACGGCAATGAAAAACTCTCTCAGTCTCTATCTTAACTACTAAAAAAACCTCCTTACCCAAAACCTATGCTAAAAGATAAACATCTTTAGTGAGATTTATCAAAGGCCCACCTGCCCTGAATAACTGACAAATTGATAACATTCTGCTAGTTTTAATGGCAGGTGATCAAAAATTAGTACATACTCTAATCATTTGAGTTAGAAATGTACTGATGTTGCCATCTACTGGCGGGATTCTGCAATGATGTACCTATTCCGTAGAATTAAAGACAGGCTATCATGCCTGTTACAGTGCGTAAAGGAAAGGATGCTGAGGTCAATTCTGTTTATTTGAGATCTATTGCTCCGCACAAGGGGGTATGGTGGATTCCAACAGAAATTCCAGCAGAAGGAAATGAGGCAACAAGCCCAATAACAACCAGCCAAATACTGTATTTAAGATGGCATATTTAACACAGTGCAATAGCCTGAAGTGTTGGATTGTGCCAGAGGATATAAGAGTGGTATTTGTAGGGATGGATCAAAGCATGACTGAGGAAGTTAAGATATGGTAAAGGTGCAACATTGATTAGATGAGAAAATTGGAGGTCAAAGTGCTGCCATGTCAGAAGGACAGACAGCATGAGTAAGGAAAAAACGTCAAAAGAGCCTACAAAGGCAAGCCCACTGAAATCCAAATGAATGCATCAAGAACAAGCAAGGGGACAATTGGTATTTGTCAGAACATTTTGGTATTTCTTTCATTCATAAAGGACTCAAAAGTATGTGAGAAAGGACGCGGTAGCTGTATCGCGTACACTGGTCGCATCTAGCAAAGCAATAAACTGCAAGGGAATGACATGCTATGCTTTCGAAGTAGTGAACCTTCCAGCGCTGGTATGGAGCTTGCTCATTTTCTTTGGTAGAAAGGACTGAAAGAACAATAAGATATACTCCATCCTGAAAGGCACCCACAATCAAGCTGCATTTATCATGGCACCTATACACTTCATGAGATACAGTAGTAAACTGTCTGTACTTTCGTCCTCAAATATGAAGCGAAAGGGCAGGGCAATCATTGGACTACGTTTATAGTTAATGATATGTGTAGGAAGGAACTGCAGATGCTGGTTTACACCGAAGATAGACATAAAATGCTGGAGCAACTCAGCGGGACATGCAGCATCTCTGGATAGAAGGAATGGGTGACGTTGCAGGTCGAGACCTTTCTACTTGAAATAAACTACTAGTTCTGTTTGAGCAGTTTTCCCATGAATAGTGTCACTATCATATCTCCACATACTGCCATTCATTTGTCTAAGTGCCATGTGTGCGATTTATTACTCTGGTCCCACTGACTCCTGTTCCCCTGCCTGCCGTCCTGCACTGTTATGGTTTATGCATTGTCATATAAATCTTGTCCATTAGTTAGAGGACGCCTGCCACTTGGAACTGGATGACATCTCTCCACAACTGCAAGCAGGAATTATGACAATTCTTGTCCCAGGGCAAGTTCACTCATGCAGCACATGGACAAATTCCTGCAACATGCAACAAAGGACTGAGATGAGGAAAAAACGTTTTCACCCAGAGTTGTGAATCTGTGGAATTCTCTGCCACAGAAGGCAGTGGAGGCCAATTCACTGGATGTTTTTAAGATTTAGCTCTTAGGGCTAACGGAATCAAGGGATATGGGGGGAAAGTTCTCTGGAGTACAGAGAAGGTTCACCAGACTGATTCCTGGGATGGCACAACTTCCATATGAAGAAAGACTGGATAGACTCGGCTTGTACTCTCTGGAATTTAGAAGATTGAGGGGTGATCTCATAGAGACTTACAAAATTCTTAAGGGGTTGGACAGGCTAGATGCAGGAAGATTGTTCCCGATGTTGGGGAAGTCCAGGACAAGGGGTCACAGTTTAAGGATAAGGGGGAAGTCTTTTAGGACCGAGATGAGAAAATCGTTTTTCACACAGAGAGTGGTGAATCTGTGGAATTCTCTGCCACAGAAGGTAGTTGAGGCCAGTTCGTTGGCCATATTTAAGAGGGAGTTGCATGTGGCCCTTGTGGCTGAAGGGATCAGAGGGTATGGAGAGAAGGCAGGTACAGGATATTGAGTTGGATGATCAGCCATGATCATATTGAATGGCGGTGCAGGCTCGAAGGGCCGAATGGCCTGCTCCTCCACCTAATTTCTGTGTTTCTATGTAAAATCAGGAACGGGATACTGATTTTGATCATATTGAATGGTGGTGCTGGCTCGAAGGACCAAATGGCCTACGGCACCTATTTTCTATGCTTCTCTTTCTATTAGCACTGAATTGTGCACTAAGATCCTTCCCACACTCTCTCCAGGGTCTCCAGGCTTGAATTGAAACCAATGTGTCACTTTCTATTTTAAATGCGCCAGGCATTTAACAGATGCCTTTTACATCACTGACCTGCTGGCGAAGCACTCAACATACAGCTTGACATTTGTGACTCATTGTGAATCATTCTATCCACCATTCATCCCAGGCTGCCTGTTGTTACACCACATTAAATTCTGCTTACATTTCCACTCACTGACATGATCATCAAATTCCTTGCCAAGAGGCTCCATACAGAAACTCCTATTTTGTTCTGAGATAAAAATATGACAGCCAGCTGACTAATGTAATCTTCCCACTTACATCCTCTTTAAACACAATGAATTGTAATGGGGGCTCACCTGATGGGAAGTGGCCTGCCACTGATGAGGACCAGGCCTTGGCTCTGTGTGTGTAAGGATACATTTTATTGGACTCCCAAAGAAGATCTGGCCTTCTCAGTAGCATAGGAACAAAAATAGCAAACACAATGAATAACGTCCACAGCACTTGGACCTTTTATGATTTAAAAACATATATTTTTACAGCTGTCACCTACGCAAACCATCAGATTAGATACTGGCGCCAATTAGTGTACAGAAGCTTCCATTTTTTCCCAGAAGGAATATGGCAGATAAAAATATTTGCTGAGAAACATTGGAGGGGTTGTTTTTAAATCACCTGCTGCTGCTTCTTAATGAATTGATAGCCATTAATGTTGCATTTTGCTGTTTATTTGGAGTCTAGTGTTGATTTGCATGTTGCCAAACTAGAATGCTGAGAGTTACAATAATACTGCAACTTTATGCTAACTGGGTTGTAACTAGGTTGTAATTCTAAATCTGCATTTAAGAAATTAATTTGGTTTATTCTGCGCAGTACAGACTCCATACAGATAGCATGCGATACAGAGCTACATAAAAAAACACCAGTGTTACTTACAGCTGTCAATAATGCAAGTCCTTGGGGTTTTACTTTTCCTAGTTCCTTTCAAACAGATGATCTGCACCAGGATATTCCCAGAGGATTTAATCTGGTGCATAAGGGTTACAATGACTATGATTAAATTCACTGACTAGCAGCCAGAAATCTTGTCAAAGCAGCCAAACTTGTATATGACTCCCATCACAGCAGCTGGAGATTTTGAATTAAAATTAACAAAACCTGGAAAAAAAGCATTGCCTCAGTGAGGGTAACCATGAAGCTACTGGACTGATGGAAAAACCCATCTGTTTCACCTTGGGAAGAGAATCGGTCATCTGTGTTTGGTTCGACCTACATGTGAGTCCAGACTCAACAATGTGGTTGACTCTCAACCCGCAGTTCCATATAATGCAGGATAAATAATCACAACTGAGATTGCCAATTATGTCCACAACCATGAATGACTAAGTACGATTTAATCTGCTAAAGGCATTCCATCAAGTACTGACTCCCGCTTTCAATTTCCTTTTATCTCGTGGATGTGCACTCTTTATCCAAAACCATTTGGATAACTATTCTCTATTTATGGACGGCTACTTTCCATAAAGACATTGTACCCTGGCCAGCTGTGAACAGGAAAATAATCATCTCTTCTCTGAATCTCAAAACAGCCAGACAACCAGAAGAAAAATACTGGAAAAAAAGCACCAAGAATTGCTAATGGTAGGAATGTCAAATGTTCCATTCCCTACAAAAGAGTAAGGAAAGTCAACTTACGTCCTGACCGTTTCTTTCCATCTCAAAAATAATACAAGCTACTTGCAATCTCATTTTGCCCGAGATATGAAATTGCAAGAATGCTTCTAAACTGCCTCTTCCCAAAAACAGATCATGGAAAGTCAACATCTCATGACACTTTCCATCTCAAAAATACAACAAGCTACTTGCCATCAGCTTTTGTCTGAGATATGAAATTACAAGAATAACTCTTAACTGTTTCTTCCCTAAAGGCTGAGGCGCTCCTCCAAACTCTTAATATGCATTCAGTTCATCAAGGTAAAAGTGTACACAATCCTCATTGCATGATAAAAACACAGGCAGAAATGTAAACAACTTTACAGCTATATTTTGTAAGGAGAAAGCTTATGGAGGATCTTTCTCAAATTCTGTCGTCCTCAAAACTTCATCACCATCCTTTTGTCCAAGTCACCTGCAAGCCATGACCCTTACCATTGGATGTATCATAGACCCAATCCTAGTGCATAGCGCGGTCACGTAAAGACATGTCACCCAAACAACTGTCCCCTCCAACGACTCAGCAATTCTTCACCTGCAACTAGTTTCCTGCTAGAGTAAACTAGATCTACAAAATGAGCAAGAAATAGTCTCATCTTTGCCAACTCCATTCCAGAACCAATAGCACATCAAATTCAGCCATCAAATTATAGTAGACCGTTGGTGCCAAGATAAAAACCATATCTCCCAATGAGACCTCACTAGGAACATGCATGAAACATTACATGGTCTACACCTACTAAATCTTAAAACAGTGCCCTCCATAATGTTTGGGACAAAGATCCATCATTTATTTATTTGCCTCTATACTCCACAATTTGAGATTTGTAATAGGAAAAAAACAAATCACTTGTGGTTAAAGTGCACCTTGTCAGATTTTAATAAAGGCCATTTTTATACATTTTGGTTTCACCACATAGAAATTACAGCAGTGTTTTTACATAGTCCCCCCATTTCAGGGCACCATAATGTTTGGGACACAGCAATGTCATGTAAATGAAAGTAGTCATGTTTAATATTTTATTGCATATCCTTTGCATGCAATGACTGCTTGAAGTCTGCGATTCATGGACATCACCAGTTGCTGGGTGTATTGTCTTCTCTGGTGATCCTCTGCCAGGCCTGTATTGCAGCCATCTTTAGCTTAAGCTTGTTTTGGGGGCTAGTCCCCAGTTTTCTCTTCAGCATATTAAAATAATGCACAATTGGGTTCAGATTGAGTGATTGACTTGGCCACTCAAGATTCATTTCAATTTGAAAAACTCCATTGTTGCTTTAGCAGTATGTTTGGGATCATTGTCTTGCTGTAGAATGAACCGGTGGCCGATGAGTTTTGAGGCATTTGTTTGAACTTGAGCAGATAGGATGTGTCTATACACTTCAGAATTCATTATGCTACTATCATCAGCAGTTGTATCATCAATGAAGATAAGTGAGCCAGTACCTTCAGCAGCCATACATGCCCAGGCCATAACACCCCCACCACCATGTTTCACAGATGAGGTGATATGCTTTGGATCTTGGGCAGTTCATAGAAACATAGAAATTAGGTGCAGGAGTAGGCCATTCAGCCCTTCGAGCCTGCACCGCCATTCAATATGATCATGGCTGATCATCCAACTCAGTATCCCGTACCTGCCTTCTCTCCATACCCTCTGATCCCCTTAGCCACAAGGGCCACATCCAACTCATTCTTAAATATAGCCAATGAACTGGCCTCAACTACCCTCTGTGGCAGAGAGTTCCAGAGACTCACCACTCTCTGTGTGAAAAAAGTCTTTCTCATCTCGGTCTTAAAGGATTTCCCCCTTATCCTTAAGCTGTGACCCCTTGTCCTGGACTTCCCCAACATCGGGAACAATCTTCCTGCATCTAGCCTGTCCAACCCCTTAAGTTCCTTCGCTCCGCCATACTTTGCTCTTCCTATCACTCTGATAAAAGTTCATCTTCATCTTATCTGTCCACAAGACCTTTTTCCAGAACTGTGGTTGCTCTTTTAAGTACTTCTTGGCAAACTGTAACCTGGCCATCCTATTTTTACGGATAACCAGTGGTTTGTATCTTGCAATGTAGCCTCTGTATTTATGTTCATGAACTCTTCTGTGGACAGTGGTCATTGACAAATCCACACATGACTACTGAAGATGTTTCTGATCTGTCAGACAGGTGTTTGGGGAATTTTCTTTTTTATAGAGAGAATTCTTCTGTCATCAGCTGTGGGTGGCTTCTTTGGCCTGCCAGTCCCTTTGCGATTTGTGAGCTCACCAGTGCTCTTTTTCTTCTTAATTAAACAGTCCCAAACAGTGGATTTTGGTAAGCCTAAGGATTGGCTGATGCCTCTAACAGTTTTATTGTTCTTTCTCAATCTCATAATGGCTTCTTTGACTTTCATTGGCACAACTTTGGTCCTCTTGTTGATAAACAACAATAAAGGTTTCCAAAGGTGGTTGAAAGACTGGAGAAAAGACTTGGTGCTAAGAGCTCTCTGAAACCTGCATGGAGGCAATTACACACACCTGAGCAATTACAAACACCTGTGAACCCATGTGTCCCAAACATTATGATGCCCTGAAATCTATCTATATTACTAAAAGTCTGATCTTGACCACTTCCTGTTGTTCTGTATATTGATTTTAGAGAAAACGCTGCCACTTATGGCTGTGATTTTTGCCCATCTTACTCAAAGTCCCTCTCCGCTGCACAGGTCAACAGGATTTTTCCCATCGATGAAAAATAAAAGAGTTATTAGTGTTTAAAAAATGTTGAGATTCTCTCTCCTGAAGGCCACACCCCAGAGGGACTATAAAACCCGGAAGTGTTGAGTGCCTCAGTCAGTCGCTGCAAGATGGGGGAGCGAGAGGGTCGCGTCTCTCAGTCTGAGCTGTAAATAACACTGAACACATGTCTACTAAACTGAGTTGTTTTACTGACCTGTTAGTGCCCTTAATGTGGTTTGAAAATAGTTTGGTAATGCTAAAGCCGTGTTGCATTTGGTTTTGAAATGCCAAAGCTGTGTTGCCTTTGGTTTGGAAATGCTAAAGCTATGTTGCCTAATTAAAGTTGCCTTGCCTATTTAAAGTTGCCTTCTATAAAATTAAAAGTCTAATCTTGAGCACTTTCTGTTTGCGCTTTATATTGATTTTAGAAAAAACGCTACTACGTACGGCTGTGATTTTTGGCCATCTTACTCAGTCTCCCTCCGCTCATCAGGTGCCGAGGATTGTTCCCATCGATGAAAAATATAAGAGTTATTAGTGTTTTAAAAATGTTGAGATTCTCTCTCCTGTCAATCACACCATGAAGGCCACGCCCCTTGACGGGGAGGGCCTATACAACCCAGAAGTGTGGACGTGGCTCTGTCTCTGCAAGATGCAGGAGGGAGAGGTCACGACTCGCTGTGTTTAGTGGCCTTGCACCCTGCTTGAAATGGAATTTCAAGGAATAGCCTTGAGTCAATTGCCAGCCCATCAGCCATGAGTGAGCTGCCAGCATAACAGGCTTGAGTGACTTAGCCGCCAGCCCACGAATCCATTCGGCAAACAATGTCCATACAAGCCCTCTGGAAACCAGTCCCTTCAGCCCACAACACCCATACTAGCGCTCCAGAAAGTCCTCCCCCCCCACTGGCCACCAATATTGGAATTGGTAGAGAGGTGGAATATTGCATTGGGGGACCAGCCCTCCCATGTGATGCTGGGACCCAACGGGTCCTATTTAGTCTAGTATTTTCTAAAAGTCAGTGAGATTTTTGCCTGTAGCTAAACCTCCTGATATGTAATGAACAGTACTATTTAAAATACATTCAACTGCACCAGCTCATTGAATAGGACCTCGCTTTGACTCTCCCGAAACTTTGGGCCTCACTCGCCCAGACCCCAACTCTACTTCATCCTACGGAAGATCCACATCTTCAATCGACAATTCCTGGCCCACCTGAACTCCACCAAGGACCTTAAACTCGCCCGCCTCCTGGCTGCTCCTGCCACCGACACTCCGCAACTCCACCGCCTGCAGGCCCCGGACCCAACTCTGGCCCGTGCTGCCGAGTACCACGACGCCATCATGGCCTCTCGGACCGACCTCAGGCCTGGACCACCGAGGACGCCGCCTTCGCCGACCTCCACGTCGATGCTGCCACCGACCTTCACCTGCCTACCGATGACTCCGATCCTCGCTGCCTCAGCGGTAACTCTGACTATCGCCCCCTCCCCGATTCCTCCGACTATCGCCACCATAACGGGCCTACTCACCTCGCCGCCCCACCGGGACCGCCAAACCTCGCTGCCTTACCGGGGCGTACTCACATCGCCGCCCCATCGAGCCCATCGAACATCGCCACTGCACCGGGCCCCATGGAACATCGCCGCCTCTCCGGGGCCTACTCGCCTCGCCGCCGCACCGGGCCCGTCGTACATCGCCGCCGCATTGGGCCCGCCGCAACGGGCTCGCCGAACCTCGCCGCCACACTTGGCCCGTGGAACCTCGCTGCCTAACCGACCATCCGCCCACCGGGAACTCTCACGCTTCACCCGCTGACCCAGACTCCACTTCCCGCGGGCTTCCACCATCGACTCCACCAACCCTCGCCACTCCAATGCTCTCCAGCAGACCGCTGCTGTCACCTTACCTGCATCCTGGGTTCAGCACCGGGCCTGGAGTTTCCACGCTGCAGACTCCAACTCCCCTGGGTTTGACTGCGCTGGGTCCTAGTGCCAGTCCCCCTAACGTAGGTAACCTCAGTGGTTGTTCCACGAGGTCTTCCCCTTCCCACTCTAACCATGTTACCCCAGCTCTTCCCCACCCACACTATAATCCTCATATCCCCTCCCTTCCTGACCACCCACTCACCAGACATCGCCTCGGCCTCAGTCCACTCACCTGCCTTCCTCCGGCCCCAATCCCCATCCTTGCCGTGTGTTCACCATCCCCCCTGACCTCCCCCTCTCTGATACCGAACGGCCTCAGCAGAGGCCTTACCTTTGTCCCCCTCCATCCCAACCTTAATGAGTTCCACACCCACCACGATGTGGAGCCACCTTCTTCCTTCGCCCCACCTCAAAAGCAAGTATCTTCCATGGAATGGAGTCATCGCCTCACATTGATGATCCCTGTTTCCCATTTCCAACAGACCCCCCTCTCTTGGTCCCCCCATCATGGCCCATCCATCCTGGCTTTAGACGTTGTTTATTTTAAACTGCCGGCGGCACACCAACCACCTCAAATTCTTGTACGCCCCCCTGTTCTCACTCTCAACCTCTAACCCCCTGAACTAACAGGCCTCCACTTCAGCTTCCGCAACAACCAGGGAACGTGTGGTGATCAAATAGGGGGGGGGGACCCCGCCGATCAGGGAGGTTGCGATGGTAGGTCTGGCACGCTGATCTCTACAAGGAGTGGCAGCGTCCAAGCGCCAACTCACTAGGACAGCTCTTCCTCCTACTTATCCTTACCATGACGCAACAGAAACGAGTGTGTGTGTGTGTGTGGCACCAGGTCCCGATATCTCTCTAGCAAACCAGCACGGGACTCACTGACTTCATCAACTCGCTCCCCACCCCCCCCCCCCCCCCACCCCCCCCGGCTCCCTCCCCCCCCCCCCCCCCGCCCCCCTCCCAAGCCCCGCCCCCCCCCCCCCCCTCCACCCCCCCCCCCCCCCCCCCCCCCGGCCCCCCCCCCCGCCCCCCCCCCCCCCTTCCCCCCACCGATCCCGCCCCCCCGGCCCCCCCCATCATCCCCCCCCCCCCCCCCCCCCCCCGCCCTTCCAGCCCCGCACGCACATTTCCCTAGCCCGATTTTATCTTTTTCCCCAAAATCCACAAACCAGACTGTCCTGGCAGACCCATTGTCTCTCTGCCTGATCGTGCTTCCCACCAAACTTATTTCCACATCCTCTATTCCATCCTATCCCCACCCTGGGGTTAATTCCTCTCCCTACCTTATGAGTTCAAGATACCTCACTCGCTCTCCGGCATCTCCAGGGAATTCCGTTCTCTAGGGCCCGCATGCTCCTCATCTTCACCATGGAACGTCGGCCCAGTCATTCTAATTCACTCCAACCTCCCCTCACCAGGAGGGTCTCCAAAAGCCCGCCATTCCTTCCTAGGACCGGGAGGGAAGAAGAATACCCACCAATGTCTATAGATGCCCGTCGATAAGATACTCCTCCTCTGCCTAGACGGAGCTGGTTTCTACCTTAATAACTTTTCGTTTGACACCTCATTTTCTCCAAATACAAGGCGTGAGCTATGGGCACGTGCATGACCCCAGCCAACGCCACCCTACTACGCCTGCCTTCTTTGGTAGGGTTGTACCCTCTTTGTGGGGTTATCGAACAATCCTTGTTCGAGACCGTACCAAGGGCCAATCCCCGACCTCGTTACATCGACGACCGCATTGGTGCTACTGCCTGCACTGCACCCACACACCACTTCACTTGACTTCATCCATTTCGCCACTAACTTCTCATCTCGGCAATTTCAAATTTCACCCTGGACCATTTTCCGGCACTTCCCTACCAGTTCCTTTGACCTCACTTTCCATTTGCAGGGTGATAGACTTCTGACCGACATCCACTATTAAACCTAACTGACTCCCATGGCTATCCTGGACTACACTTCTTTCCCATCCTTGCTTCCTGTAAAGGGACTCCTCCAGCCTCCCTACTCCCAATTCCTCCGTCTACGCTGCATCTGGACTCCCATGGATGGACGTGGTTCCACACCAGGGGCATCAGAGATGTCCTCATTCGTCTGGCCTGAACGGGGTTTTTCCCCTCTCCTACCAATAGATGAGGCTCTCCACCAGGGTGTTTTCTGTCGATACCCCGTGTACATGCTCTCACTCCCCATCCCCCCACTCGTAACAGTTCCCCCCAAGTCATCAAACCTTCCACCAACCACTGTCAACGGGGGGGGTACAACAAATAATACTCCATCATTTTCACCACCACCTCTCTAATTGTACCCCACCACTCTGCACATTCTTTCCATCTCCTCCCATTCTGCTTACCGCTCCCCTCGTTAAACTACCGTGGTACAATTTCGTCCATTCCACCCCGTACCAGTCCCTTCAAAATGGTTACAACACATTTTGAGATGTTTAATAATTCAAGTCTATGCAATTGTATCCCATCAGATAAAGCATAAAAAGAAGTTTAATTTGACACCTTATTCACTTTCATAATTTCCAGTATAAAAAAAAAAAAAGCAAACAATGCCCTTTTCAGGAATACCCAACTGTGTTTCCATGCTTTTCTAATGACTTTAACACCAAAAAGTTGCGATCGAGGACAGCAAAAGCCCATATCTTCTTAAAAATTAAGAGAAAACTGAAGAAATTTCATGTGGATATTATAGTTTGAAGTATTCTGAAACTAATATGAAACTATCTACTTGATGATGACCTGAATTAAATGCATATTTAATTAGTTAGTTACCAAATTGTAGGTAATTTACCAAAATTCAATTTCTAATATAAACAGCTATCCCATTTACTCTTATCCATTTACAAATGCCAAGGTCAATTAACTTCACACAATATAATTCTCTAGAACATGATTTTTAAATCTAATTGTCATTAATTATTAGGCCAAATTGAGGAATTTGTGTTTAAAATGCTTGATGATCTAATGGCCAATTAATCTACTTGCGAGTGGGATATTTTGGAACGCGATGGATTAGAACGTTGCGCGGTGCGGTGAATTTAAACCCCATATCCGACAGGAAAAAATTCTTGCCAGTTGTGTGGGAAGATATCAACATTCAACATTAAATGTTGATTAAGGGAATCTAAAAAAGCAGGATTTATAGTAAAATAATCAGGCTTTCACTACCTGCCCCTACAATAAAATCTGTCCCTGTTGTCGGCGTTCCCGGCATTAGGAGCTAATTTTTATTTTACTCCAGTGCTCAAATAGTCGGGCTATTTATAAATAGTCGGAAGCAGTCGGAACGAATCTCCAGAAATAGATCGCACTCCGACAATAGGAAGCTCCGGATGGCAAGGGAAAAACCGCATTTTAACCCCCCTCCCCCCCTTAAAGGCGCCAAAGTTGCGCACACAGCCAGCGGCAGAACTGCAGCACCGCTAAAGGTAAGTTTTGTAACATACCTCATCTCAGGGCACTTTCCCTTGCAACCGGGAAATGGCTACACTTGTCCACTTTACCTCCCCCCTTGACTCCATTCAGGACCAGCCGTTCTTTCCAGGTGTGGCAGAGTCAGGTTCACTGCACTCCCCAACTCATCTATTGCATCCGCTGCTCTAGAGATGTAGCTATCTACATCGTTGAGACCAAGCGTAGGCTTGGGCGATCACTTCGCCGAACCACCTCCCGCGCAGTTCGCAATAACCAACGCGATCTCCGGTGGTTCAGGCACTTCAACTCCCCCTTCCCATTCCAATCCAACCTTATGTCCTGGGCCTCTTCCCGGTGGGCAGCACATATATTTTGCTTGGGCAGTTTGTACCCCTCGGGGATACATTGTATTCTTAATTTAGGTGTCCCATATTGTCTCTCTCTTCATTCCTCAAGCTATCCCTCAGCTCTTACTCCCCCTCTTCTTTCTTCTTCCACCCCCCCCCCACCTTCACTCGTCTGAAGAAGGTTTTGACGTCCGTAACATTGGCCTATTTTCCTTCGCTCCAATAGATGCTGCTGCTGCACCAGCTGAGTATTCCAGCATTTTTCTCTACCTTCATTGAATATTACAGCTTTTTTATATCAAAGTTGATCCAAAAGTCCTCCTAAAACTTCCTTCCATCATGTCCAAGGACTCGCAGCTTTCTGCAACCTGTATAAGATCCAGCCCCAGTTCTGTCAGGGTGTCCCCTTTGCCTGTGAATTGTTCAGAACCTGAAATAGTGCACACGTTAGTAATATACAGCCATGAAGCAAGATCCCAAAAGGCAAAGTGCCGGCAGCCACATAGATGTCCCCCCCACACCGCCAGTCCCCCAAATGCTCATAGTACACAGAGATGTATACTAGTCAGGGTGGTCATAAGCTGGGGAGAGGACCCATAGAGTAAAGCAAATGTGTCTTTTTACTATACTAGAGGATTTGAGGAACAAGATTGTTTTCAGTTTTTAACCCCCACAATTAACGTCCTTAACAAAAATCTACCATCATGTGATTCCTTATTAAATAACACCATTAAATTAATTTTCCTTCAATACCGAAAGTCAAAAAAGTTTTTTCATGACAAGGACAAATCATCATCGATTACCACCTATTTGGGACACCAAAAATGGTGCATAAAAACACTGCCACATTTAGTCATGAATATTTATTTCATGAAATAACTTCATATGGCCTCATGCATATACGTTTTGATAATGATCTAGGAAATTTTCTTCATCAATTACCAAGAGAAAAAATACGTTAAAATAAAGATTTTACAGCACAGTAAACATCCTGTAACGGTAGTTGTGATTGGTGTCCTGTCACAACAACGTTAACAGGTCGTCGGTTACCTCCGTAAGTTAATCACGGAGGGCTCCTAAACCTCTAATGCTTTTCAAAAATCTATGGTAGTAGAAATTTTTGGGCGTCAAAGTCAACGGATCGTTAGGATATATTTTCAGACTTCTTAAAAATTCAACAAAAAAATGTTTTTAGGACATAAATTTTATCAAAACTTGGAAATGAGCCAATCTTCAATTTATTAGATGACACACTGTCTCTTGTTACCTTCGTACGGGGACAAGTCGCTAACCCTAATTCTCCGTGTCAACTTTTGGAAAGATCGCAATGTCCAATACGGTGCATTTTACTTAATAAAAAAAATCATCCCAAATCAAACCTTCTCAACGAATCATCGGCCATTGACAGCTCAATCCAAAAGGTAATTGTTACGTTTAGATCGCATTTGGTGAAAATGTTTGGTTTTCGTAATAATAGTAACGTCGGTTCTGGGACAGCAACCTTCAGTGTGTCCAACGCTAACCATACGTTTGTGCGTTATGATGTGTAAGCGTGTCCACTCAGTAATGGATGCAGTATTCTACTTCATGATCAGGTGGTTTAGTGGAAATGTGTTTGCATTTTTATATTTTGTGGGGGGGGGGGTGTTTGGTTCCATGTTATTCATAAAGACATAGAAAGGAATAAGAATACGTGCACTTACTGTGCCAACCAGGTCACTGGTGGGACACAACGCAAACAACCGTTACATGATGTATTTGTGTTGCTGATCCATTTGCGGGAAACGTGCCTCAATGTGCTATATTTCTTTTTTTGTGAATAATATGTTAGTCATGACCGAATAAAGTGTTGTCTCCATTTTTTGAAGAATCTTGAAAATTTGAAACAGACCCGTGTTGCAGTATTGTAAAAGACCAATGCCACAAATTCAAAGCACTTTGATTTTAAAAAAATTAACTCTCTCGATTCAGGACCATCCATAGAAAGCGACCATTTTTGGTTATGAAATATGCTTTCCACAGAAACGCTGAAGGATATGTCACCAAATCTATCAACGTAATACAGGTTGTATGTGGAGACATTACTAAATTGGTTGGTCATCACAGCATAGTTAGTAATTAATGTGCTTAAGAATGAACAGCCCACAAAAGTGATGGATGTTGATTAGCACTAGTGAAGGGATTTTTTTTCTACAGGAAGCGTCCCTCGAGGGTAGCTTACACCATTATGACACTTGCAACTCATTCGCTACTACCATCAGTAAGGTGGTACATGGAGCAGGGGAACTGTTATCTCTAGGTTCAAGAAACACATTCTTCAGAACTAACCATCACGCCCCTTGAAAAAACCGCCTTCAGAACTTATAACTGTTACCCCACTTCAGTACTAAAACAACAATGGACTTTGCACTAAGGTTAGTACAAGATCAGCATGGGACAGATCAGTCTCAGAATGGGCACGGTAGTAATTTGATGGGCCAATTGGCCTAATTCCACTCTATTCCTTAGGAACGTTAGCTACTCATTTAGCCTGGTACAATCATGCCTTTTGTTTATTAGAATAAAATGATCATTTATTGCATATTTATTTATTGAGTCCTTGCATTTTCTGGCCGTAAATCTGCAGTAGTATTAATTGTTCCTGTCACAGCGGTATTATGACAATAAAGATCTCTTAAAATATAATCAATTAACTGAAATGGTTTAGGTTTTTCTTTTAACTCAACATTTATTGCCATAACAAAATACATGTACAGACAAAATAAAGAGACACACAAAGACATCGCAAATGACAAAATAACAAATCACCTTTTAACCCCTAATTAGCATTGCATCAAATCCTTTAACATTGCTAGAAAGCATCTTATTTAACAGCCAGAGCAAGCTTATCCCTTTTTTCCTGAGTCAATCTTGGCATTTGTAATAGTACGGTTTCCGTATAATATTGTAGGCTATCAGTCCTCTACTGGAGTTTAGCAGTTATATTTTCCATCAAGTTTATACATTTTCAATCTTTTGCTCCTTGTTGAACATTTGTGGCATTCCTTTCTTCCATAGCCAATGTTATCATCTTTTTAGCAATCTACTAGCATTCACCCAAGGCAAATATTTTTATTGTTGAATATCTTATCGCTGCTGGAGTATCTCCTTAATATATAAACAACCGTTTTCCAGAGGTAGATCCACTTCAGAATTAATTTAATCTCTACATGGATGTCACTCCAGTATTGGTACAATTTGGGAAAATCCAAAATATGTGGTGATCACCTAATCTCACATTGTCTCAGCATAGATGTGGGTGTTACTGCCTTTTATCTTGCCAACACTAGAGGGATCCTAGATACTTAATTTTAATTTTCAATCGAACTCCTCCAAAGCGGGGATGCTTGTCAGCTGATATGCCAAGAGGACATGTTTTTCCCTATTTCATCTTGTAATAATAATGTTAATTTCCATTTCCCATTTCTGTTTTGTTTCTATAGTATTTCCTTTTATATAGTCTTGAAGTCCTTGATATAAATGGGATATCAAATTCCTTTGTAACACTCCTTTTATAGTCATCAAGAAAGTATTTTCCAAATTTGAAGGTAGTCTACATATCTGCTCCCAATCTACATGTGTCCATATTTGGAGGAACCTAAAGAACCTGAAGGTTTCTTAATGTCACAGGTACCAACGTACAGTGAAAAGCTTTCTTTTGCATACTATCCATTCACATCGGATAATACAGGTCCACTAACGATTTTCCGGCAGCCTTGTCATATTATCCGTTTTGCCAAACTTAAGTACAATAGAGTGAACGGGAAGAAACATGAGGACAGAATATAGTTCTCAGCATTGTAGCACACCAGTTCCACAGACAAAGCTCAATAGTCTGCAAAGTGCTGGAAGTGAATTGGACAGTACCTGAGTTTATGGAAGGACCATTCAGAAGTCTGGTAGCAGAAGGGAAGAAGCTGTTCCTAAGTCTGGTGATGAACACTTTCAAGCTTTTGTATCTTCTGCCCCATGAGAGTAGAGATAAATTACCAGGGCAGGACAGATGATGATGTTGCCTGCTTTTCCAGAAGTTTGAAGTGTAGATGGAGTCAGTTGTAGGGATTCTGATCTGTGAGATGGACCGGGCTACATCCACAACTTCTTGAAATTTCTAACGGTCTTGGATAGAGCTGTTCCCAATCCAAACCAAGAATATTCCTCATTGCGTGTATTTTCTTTGCACACAGCTTGAAAAAATTCTACATTCGTTGTAAATCTATTTTTCGTATTTTATCACAATGCAACTTCGAAATCCCATGATCACTATTTGGATCACTAAATTTCCAAAGTGATACTCCACGGGCGCAATAGAGTCAAAGGGATCTTCTCAAACGTTGACGATGGACGAGGCGTTGGCCCTCATGTCCACCAGGGGAGTCTCTGCGTCTGCAAGAATCTGCGCCCTGCATGGTATGGCGTTCCGCGATGGTGAATGGACAGGTGAAACGGGCACGCGCGGAATATGACGGGAACCGCCCCCCCCCCCCCCCCCCCTCGCGGATTTGATTTTTTTTTTTTTTTTATTGCCTGCCCATTCACACAGAAGTTAGGGGGGCGAGGGGAGAACCCTTTTTACCAGAACGGGTGTCCAATCTGGTTGGGCAAAACGTGTCACCAAAAAACTGAGCCCCACGCCGGTCCCAGGCATACAGGCAATGGATCCTGCCGGCCACGTGGTGACTATCGGCAGCCGGCACCTGCGTTTCTCAAAAGAACATGGCTGGACGGCATTGGCGGGCCACTGAACCCATCATTGGTGTTTAAAAACATCCTTTCCCTGGATCTCCTGGTCCTGCAACCATCTTCCTTTCTGTGCCACTTAACTGGTCTGTCGGCTCGTGGAGCCTCTTGAGTGCGGTCGGGGGGTCCTGGGTCACTGTGCCTTCCAGAGCGCTGACTCGATCTGGTCCAGGTTATTCCAGCGGAACACTTCCTGCTGCCAAGATCGGACAGCCACAAGCTCGCCGGCGCGCTCTGCACACTGGCTTCAGCGATCCTCGAAGCTTCCGAGAGCTGCCGGCGGGATGTCGCACGGCAAATTTGGACAGAGGGCAGGGCTGGTGTCGCCCATTGTGGTGAGCATCTCGATCATGAGTGGGGGGGGGAGCGGCCGCGGGCTTCCAGTCGCCGAGCCAGTCCCATGAGTGTGCAGTTAGGAACCAAACACACTCGTCATTCGGCTCGGGCCTGTAGATACGGGCCAAGCAAGCTTCCTTGGGGCCTGGATTTTTTTCCCACCACCGGTGGATTATCAAGGTAAGGTACGACCCGACCAGCCGTTTCTTGATCGAGATGGCTTACCACGTAGTGATAACGGGTCTCGTCGACCGTTACACTGCAGATGTAGAACTGGGACTCGGTCTGTCATACCCCCGGCTGCGAGGTCCAAAACGTAGGCAGCTTCAGGGAGACCACGTTGAGTTTGGCCTCGTAGGCCTCATGGGCGGCAGCGGCGGATTGCATCTTCTTTTGGAATTTTTCTTCCAGGATTACACTCCTGGCTGTCGGCGTCACCAGTGTAGCGGGGACTCACAGGAGTCCAGCTAAAAACCAAGCGGAACACAAGTTGTGGTGCATGAGACTTTTTATCTGCTACAGTTGCTCCCCACCTCCTCATGGTCACAGGCGCGTTGCCCGGCCTTTAAATACCCATCAGGTAAAAACCTCGTGACTAGCGCCTCCCACACCGAGGACGCTCCTCCAGAGCCGAGGGTTGTTGTGCCGTGGCTTGCACAGGTTCCGCCACCACACTCACGCTTGCTCTTGAGAAAAATATCATCCCAATATATATGAACAAAAATAAAATCAAAGTTGGCCCCCTCCCCCCCCCCCCCCCCCCCCCCCCCGGGGGGGGGGGTGTTACACCACAAGTGTTCAGAAATCTAGGCCCAGCATAGCAGCAGTGGATACAGACAGCAGGTAGTGAGTTGTTATGGGTATGTGCTCATGAAACCCCTCAGTGATGAAAACAGATGATATGCAACATTTTTATTGATACAAAACAGTACTGCCCAGGGGATACGATACGATGAACTTTATTTATCACAGGAGGGGAAAATATAATCGCGAACACTCAATAAAAAACACAAAAATAACATGAGACATGAAATGTAATAAATAGATTTTGACGCGTTGGCAAAGTGAATTGGGGATGTGCAAAGATGGCGGGGGGGGGGGCGGGGGGGGGGAGAGAGGAGAGAGGGGGGGGGGGGAAGAGAGCAGTCAGTCTCAGTCTACCCACGTCAGAAGGCGGAAGAGTTGTACAATTTGTTAGCCAAGGGAAGAGGGAACTCTGTGGCGTCTGTCCTGCATCTTGGAATAACCAGTCTGTTGGCTGAAGGTTGATCCTCAGGGGGACCAGTGAGTGTGTCATCAGGGAGAGCAGCATTGTCCAAGAGCTCTGCAGTTTTGAGGCGCATCCTCCCATCCATGAATCCAAACTCCGTTCCAGACGAAGCCCCCAGCCTTCTGATGGAGTTTGTTAATCTATGGTGTTCGCAGCCTTTGCCTGCTAGCCCCAGCACAACAGCAGCTAAGATGATGATGGCACTGGCAACTGGCCCACGTATGGTAGTAGAACAAGCGGCAACATCTTACTGCCAGGCGTTGAAGAAGTGGTCCTTACTCAAAAGTCCCTTCTTGTACAAGGGCCCACTCAGCCTACCTGACCAGTACTTTATATCCAGGTACAATTCAAGGTATTTGTACTCCTTGTAAACTGTTATCGCACCATTGAAGGAGAATCAGGGGTCAGGACCTCAATAAAGTTCGTTTGAATATCTCTTCTTGTATTCATGCTTCCTCCTCACTGTTGCAGCCCACAATTTTGCAGAGTACACGAAACAGCTGCTGGTGGCAGCGAGACAGAGTTATATCGGAGTCCGAGTGGTAGATGGTGAAAAGGAAGGGAGAGAGAGATGTCCTGGTGGGGCTCCTGTGTTTCTCAACACCAATGTCCAAGTTTGTAGCCTGTCAGGTAGTTGGTGTCCAGGACATCAATGAAGCATCCACTCGCGTTTTCATCAGTTTGCTCCCTAGCAGTGCAGGCCAGACGATGTTAAAAACACTGGTGGTCAAAAAAAACCTACTCGCACAATGCTTCCTTGCTTATCCAGGTGAGCATAGGAACAATGGAGCGCCATGGATGAGCTGGGGCGTGCCTTCTTTGGTACAGGGAACAGGCAGGGATGTCTTTCACATCTCAGGAACCCTCTCCAGGCTCAAGCTGAAGATATGTTGACGTACTCCGCACAACTGGCTGGCACACGCCTTGAGTACCCTAGTGCTGACACCATGGTGACCAGTGGCTTTTCCTGGGCGGAGTCTTTTCAGCCTCCTTCCGCACCTGCTCAGCCTTGATGGTCAGGCGCGCACGGACCAAAAAAAGGCAGAGGGAAGTGGACCAGGGGATTGGGGGAGGTCTGTTGTGGGAGGCAGGGGTAGAGTGAGCAGAGTGGAGGCCCCGCCATCTAAAACCGGTTACTTGTTGGCCCAGTCATGACTGCTCTCCCTCCCCCAGGTCATGGTCTTCTTGTAGCCTGTAATGATCTTCATACAGCTCACACACATCCCTCATATTGTTTGCGAAAGTTTCAGCTGCAGCTTCCTCCTGTAGGTCCTGTTCTGTCTCGCCTTCAGGTTCCTTTCTGCACTGTTTCACCCCTCCCTGCACCATGCCTGAAAGACCTCTTATCTGGGCTCAAAAGGGGCCTTTATGTCACTGGTGACCCAGGGAATTGTTGTTGGGGAAACAGTGTAGTTCTCCTCAGGGACAACATTATCCCTGGCAGAACTGTAAACAACAGTCGGGTCCATTCTGTTCTCCATGGGGGACTTCAGAGTGCGTCTCATTCTGCGACCTCAAAACAGCCCTGTGGAGCATCACCGGCCTCCTGTGACCACCTTCTCACTGACCTTGTGGTCACAGGCAACCTCTGGATCATTGGCTTATACCTGGGTAGGAGGTGAACCAGTTTGTGGTCGGATCTTGCCAGTGGCAGAAGGGCTATGGAGCTGTATGCCACTTTAACATTGCCATACAGCAGGTCCAATGTTTTCATATCCCTGGTGGGACAGCCAATAAACCGAGTGAAAGTGGGTAGGGTAGTTTCCACAATCACGTGGTTGAAATCCCTTGAGATTGCGATGAAAGCAGTTGGGTGCTGTGTCTAGAGTCTCACGGTGACTGTGTGGATGATTTCACTCGCGTGCCGCGGGATGGCGGACGGAGGAATGTGAACAGCCACCACAATGGCATGTGAGAATTCCCTGGGCATATTGTATGGATTGAGACCCACAGCCGTCAGTACAACATGTAGTTGACCAACGAGAGAGCAGGCTATTCTAGACTGGGTATTGAGTAATGAGGAAGGGTTAGTTAGCAGTCTTGTTGTGCGGGGCCCCTTGGGCAAGAATGACCATAATATGGTTGAATTCTTCATTAGGATGGAGAGTGGCATAATTGAGTCAGAAGGAAACAAGGTTCTGAAACTTAAACAAAGGTAACTTTGAAGGTATGAGAAGTGGAATTGGCCAGTAGGAACTGGCAAGTGATTCTTAGAGGGTTGGCAGTGGATGTGCAATGGAGGTTTTTAAAGGGGACTGCATGGATGACCTACAACAATTGTTCATCCCCACTGTTTTGGCAAAAGATATAAGCGGGGCTGGTTTGTGCATCATGGATTAACATGAAATCAGGGATAGTACAAAAACAAAAGATGAAGCATGCAAATTAGCCAGGAAAAAGCAGCTACACAGGACTGGGTTAGAGATTCAGAGTTCTGCAGAGGATGGACAAAGGGTTATTTAGGAAGGGAAAAATAGATATGAAAGAAAACAGGCAGGGACAAAAAACATGACTGCAAAAGTTTTTACAGGATATGTGAAGAGAAAGAGATTAGTTAAAACAAAATGTAGGTCCTGCAGTCAGAACACAGAGTGAATTGATCATGGGGAAACAAAGGACTGGCAGGACAATTGAATAAACTACTTTGGTTCTGTCTTCACTAAGGAAGATATATTTAAACAATCTGCCGAAACAGCAGGGGATTGAGGGGTCAAATAAGGTGGAGGAAATGAGTGAAATCCAGGTAAGCGAGAAGGCGGTGTTGGTAAATTGAATGGATAAAGCCGATAAATTCCACAGGCCAGAAGTCGCAACCTCGAGATACCCAAGGAAGTAGCCACAGAAATAGTGGATGCATTTAGTGATAATTTTTCAAAACTCTTAGATTCTGGAGTCGTTCCTGAGGATTGGAGGGTAGGAATGTAACCAACAACTTTTTAAAAAAGGAGGGAGAGGAAAACGGGAA
The DNA here is from genome assembly GCA_035221665.1 of Okamejei kenojei. Lineage (NCBI taxonomy): Eukaryota > Metazoa > Chordata > Chondrichthyes > Rajiformes > Rajidae > Okamejei > Okamejei kenojei. Next base: position 28,183,240 of record CM069138.1, read on the forward strand.
TTACAGACCAGTTAGTCTAACATTCGGTAGTGGGGAAAATGCTAGAGTCAGTTATTAAAGATGGGATAGCAAGTACATTTGGAAAGTGGTGAAAATCATTAGACAAAGTCAGCATGGTTTTTTCGAAAAGCAAATTCATGGTCCCCCCCCTGGTCACGAATCTTATAGAATTTTTCTAGCATTATGTTACAGAGTAAGGTTGAACAAGGTAGGGTTTTATTCTTTGGAGCGCAGAAGGTTAAGGAGGGGACTTGATTTGAGGTCTTTTAAAATGATGAAGGGATAGACAGAGTTGACGTGGATCGTTTTTCCCATTGAGGGTAGGGAAGATTCAAACAAGAGGTCATGACATGAGAATTAAGGGACAGAGGTTTCGGGGAACGTGAGGGGAACTTCTTTATCAAGAGGGTGGTGGCTGGTCCCACCCCCCCCCGGGGGAATGAGCTTCAGCAAAGTGGTGGAGGCAGGATCGATTTTAACAGTTATGAGTAAAGTGGATAGGTATATGGGACGTGAAGGGAATGGAGGGGGTATGGTCTGTATGATGCAGGTAGATGGGAAATAGGGGGGAAAAACAAATGGTGATCGGCACGGGACCTGGAAGTGCATAGAGGGCCTGTGTCCATGCGTTAATTGGTTATATGGTTTATATGTTATGTAACTAGCAGAGTGGATTAAGGGGAAGAACCAGTGGAGTGTTATATCTAAAACTTTCAGAAAGGCTTTCGACAAGGTCCCACATAAAGAGATTAGTATAGCATACTTAAAGCAGAGAGTAGACTTTATCTTAATGGTGGCAAATTGGAACAGGGGAGATGCAACGAGACTGGGAGTCATGGTACAAATTATTGAAAGTAGTGCATAGCAGGTGCAGCATGCAGTGAAAGAAGCGAATGGTATGTTAGCATTCAAGCAAATGGGATTTGTGTAAAGGTGCAGGGAGGTTGTATTTGCAGTTTGTTACAGGGATTTTGGTGTAGACACACCTGAGTAAATTGGTACAGTTTTTGGGTCTTTCCAAAAATTGAGAAAAATAAATACATTCTGAGCATTGAGGGGGTACAGAGAAGTTCACCAGACCTGATTCCTGGTGATGTCAGGATTTCATATGAGAAAGACTGGATAGACTTGGCTCTGTACCGCTAGGAATTTAGAAGACCTGTGGGGGGAATTTTTATGTTAATACTTACAAAAATTCTTAAGGGTTTGGTATGGCTTGATGCAGGAAAGATTGTTCACGATGTTGGGGAGGTCCAGATCAAGGGGTCACAGTCTAGGATAAGGGGGATTCTTTAGGACGAGATGTGGAAAACATTTCTGAAACAGAGATGGCGAGTCTCTTGGAATTATCTGCCACAGAAAGTAGTGAGTCCAGTTCATTGGCTAATTTAAGAGGGTTAGATGTGGCCCTTGTGGCTAAGAGGGATCAGGGGGTATGGAGAGAGGCAGTACAGGATACTAAGAGTTGATCAGCCATGATCAAATTGGAATGGCAGTGCAGGCTCGAAGTGCCCGTATGGCCTACTTCCTGCAAACTATTTCTATTGTGTCTACCAATGTTTCCGGCTACAATTTTGCTCCTTAACTAGGGTTGCACCATTTGGTGTGATCGGAATAGCATGTCCCCCATTACACTTGCCACTTTCCCTGCAGGTCCTGTTCGCCCCAAAACCCGAACAGACTGAAAGCCGTCCACACACTCGCATTTAACTAAAGAATGGTCACTCGTAGTAGGACTCGTCTCATGAAACACTCACAACTGCGCTCATGGTACTCCCTCTGGTCCTCAACCATTGAAGCTAGGCTATCCCATTTTGTTTCGACAGCGATCTCACATTCCCATTGTGGATGGAAAGCAAGTATGATGGACCTTTACTCCTTTTATCAGTTACGTAACGTCGTCGTTTACTCCCCGACCCGCATCCTGTAATTCCGCCTCGCAGTCCTTGGGATTTATGAGTACCCTCAGTAGATTCCCCGTGTAGACAAAAGACAAGCTCCTAGTTGTTGTCCAGTGCAGAGACACGTGAAAAAGTATCTCCCCATGAGGAAAGAGATAAGAAACAAGTTTTCCCACCACAACTGGTGCAAACTAACTAACGCAAACAAAATAAGAATTAAATAAGTAAAGTAAAGGAAAAGACTAATCGGCTGGAAACAGAAATCAATAATTCACAAATTCAAAGATTCAAACCAATTGCAGAGAGAAATGTGGAACGCAGGCCCAGAATATCACACAAACCAACTTGCACCTGCCCACACCCTCCCTCCCCCTTCTCATCGATCGCGCAAAAGTGTAGAAGTTGAAAATGCACACTCCGACAGGTCAGACCAGTATTTCTGTCCCAGTGTTAACCAGGCAACCGAACCAGCCTAATCACGAACTAGAAGTCGTCCTGAACTACTAACTACCTCAATGGAGATCCTCGGACATATACATGAATTAGCACCTTTCTGGTGGGGATTTAATAGCTTGCACTAAACATTATTACTTTATCAGTATCTGTACATTGGTGAATGGTTCAATTATAATCATGTGACTGACTTTCGCAGCCTGGAATAGCACGCAACAAGAGCTTTATTTCACTGTACCTCATACATGTGCCATTTAAAACTAAACTAAAACAAACTAATAAAATCAGACCAAAATCTCTACTCATGGCGCAGCTTGAGGACCAGGTGACGTGATGCTCCCCAGAGGGAAGATTTGTGGGTGATAATATCCGACAGTCCAACTGGCAGCCTTGGAAACTACGTGGATTTCACTGCCCCAGTCAGCCTGTTTGATCAACCTAAAGAGTGAATGAATCACAGGCACATCATTGAGCTCATGGAAAAAAAAAAAAAAAAAAATGACGAGAGGAAACACACATTATTGTGTACAATGGTGTAGTGTACTCCAGCAATTAATCTTCTGCACTCAGTATGTTGATATGCCCAGCCCCAATAATCCTATCTCACAAATCTGCAACAATTCCGGTTGTGCAAGTCGTGATCACACCTCTTGGTACTGATCAATAAGCATACACTCATTATGAATGACTTTCTATAACACCCTTTAAATATCTCGTGGGGAATATGACACCTTTCTAAAGATTGCAATATGATTAGTTGTATGTTGGATAAAGGTTGCAGCTCCTTGGAACTTTCACGATCTATACCACTTTCCTAACAAGGGTTTTTATTCCCATTGCAGGCAACAATATTTCAACTTCTCAGCCAGAAACTTTCAACGTACTTACTGTATAGAACTGAGGGTTTAGGAGAAAACACTCACTAGGATCTTTGACCCAATGTACTTAACCATCTTTCTAAAGCAAGGCAAGTCTTCTTTTTACTCTCTCTAAACACATGCCAAAAGGCTTGGTTGACCTTCAAATTGTCAATATATCAATCTCCTCTGATCACTCAAGCGTGATCTAAATGTTTGCGAGTCCTTGTTTACATTTGGAGGCCTTTGCTTTACAATATAATCTGTATCTTAGGAATGCAATGATGACAGTGGAGGCAGGAACCAGTCCTTTTCGCATCGTCTCATTCCTTGCCGGTGACAGTATTATCAGCAAATTATGTAATGCAAATATGACAAAATAATCCAGCGCACCGTAACTATTGAAGCCAAAGATAACTTTTGCGACTCCATTATGGGCAATGCCATTGAAATTCAAATATAATTCAAAATTTATTCAAGGAATTTCATACAATGGATTTACACTTTTGAATGATGAAAACCTTTTAATAAAGAGAAAAGGTATTATCTTTATTATAATTCTACATAAGATCAATGCACGGTGTTCTCTGCCCTCCATATTTCCTGCCTGTCTTAATTAAATATCTATTTTTTTTACAAATTCTAGTATTAATCGATATCCAGATAAATAAGTGATTTCCCTTTCCTTTAAATGCCATGGTGCCATTGGTTGTACGAAATCACAAAGTGGAGTAAGTCGCATGAAATTGGCACTTGCAATATACTGGAGGAACCTCAATTCTACATTGAATCACAGATTTAAGTTCAAGTTCAAGATCACATTTATTGCCACATGCACCAGTGGAATTTGACTTACCATGCAGCCATACAATCAAAAAGAGCACAATACACAATTGAATATAACATGAACATCCACCACAGTGGAATCAATATTCTTCACTGTGGTGGAAGGCAATAACGTTCAGTCAGTGCTCCTCTTTTGTTCATCCGTGATCGGGGCCATGAACCCTACCAGTCGCCGCCACAGACGGCCCGATGTACAGGCCCTCTCATCGGGATGCTCGAAACTCCAACGTTGGGACGGTTGAACACATTTCACGGCTTGGAGGTCACGAATCGGCCACTTCCTACCGGAGATCACGGCTTCACGATGTTATGGCTCGCAGGCTGGCGGTCGGCGCACTTCTCCGGCGATCCCCAGCAAGGGATCCCAGACTCCAAGATGGAAAGTCCACGCCATGCCCGCGGCTAGAAGCTCCGCAGACCGCGGCCTCAGGATGTTGTAGTCCGTGGGCCAGCGATCAGGACACTTCTTCTGGCGATCCCCGGCAAAGGATCGCCCGGCTCCACTATGGAAAGTCCGTGCTGCACCGGGTGGTTATTTCAACTTTAATAAAAATAGTATCATCAGAATATAGCCCACCACAAACAGAGAATGGTGGACTAACTAACAAGGTTAATATAAATAAGAAGTTCAGCATTATCATATTATCCATCGAGTACTGTTTACAAACCTGTCATGCTGCTGCTGCAAGAAAGAATTACATTGTTCTGTTTTGGTACATATCACAAAAAAACACTCTTGAATGAATGAATGATACTTTATTATCACATGTGACATGACACAGTGAAATTCTTGGTTTTGCCTACCATACACAAAGTATGCAAAGAGTCGTCACATATTGGGTGCCGACAATGTAACAAATTGTTCAATGTAATCCCAATGGTCCCTCTTTGTTCTCTCGGCTGTCCCCCTTGCTGGGTCCCTCTTTGTTCAGGACCGTCTGACTGCAGGCACCCACCACGGATCCACCAACTACTAGGTCCTCGCTTGGATGGCTGCATGGCGCTCGCTGGAAGTTTCTTACTGCGGCACTCGCCAGGAGCTTCCAACGGCCCTCCTCGTTCTCTGACGGCCTTCCTCACTCCTCGACGACCTTCCTTGCTCCTCAATGGCCCATCTCGCTATCGCGGCTGCTCCTTTCTTGCTCTTGCAACGCCGGTCCCGTCGATGTCCATGGTGGGCGAGCTGGGCCAACTGGAGTGCTTGGCCTGCTCGGCGGGAACACTCTTGCTATTTTAAATCTCAGTTCATAACACCAGATCCAAATAATGTTAAATACACAGTAGGTGGTCAGACACAAAATGCTGGAGTAATTCAGAGGAACAGGCAGCATCTCTGGAGAGAAGGAATGGGCGACGTTTCGGGTCGAGACACTTCTTCAGACTGATGTCAGGGGAGTGGGCAGGACAGAGATAGAATGTAGTCGGAGATAGTAAGACTGGTGGGAGAACTGGGAAGGGGGAAGGGACGGAGAGAGAGGGAAAGCAAGGGCGATTTGAAGTTAGAGGTCAATGTTCATACTGCTGGGGTGTGACCTACCCCAACAAAATATGTGGTGCTGTTCCTCCAATTTCCTGACAATGGAGGAGGCCCATGATTGGGAATGGGAGGGGGAGGTAAAGTGCTGAGCAACCAGGAGATCAGGTAGGTTAAGGCAAATTGAGCGGAGGTGTTCAGCTAACAGATCGCCGACCCTACGCTTGGTCTCGCTGATGTACAGAAGTTGATACCTGGAACAGCGGATACATTAGATGAGGTTGGAGGAGGTGCAAGTGAACCTCTACCTCCCCTGGAAAGACTGTTGGGGTTCTGGGATGGAGTCGAGGGGAGAGGTAAAAGGACAGCTGTTGCATCTCCTGTGGTACCGGGGGAGGGGGTGGTTTGTGTGGGAAGGGACGAGTTGACCAGGAGTTGCGGAGGGAACGGTATCTGTGGAAAGCAGAAAGGGGTGGAGATGGGAAGATGTGGCTGGTATTGAGATCCCATTGGAGGTGGCAAAGTGCTGGAGGATTATATGCTGTATGCGACGGCTGATGGGGTAGGAGGTGAGGATGGGGGGGGGGGGGGGGGGGGGGGAGATTGTCATTGAGGTCACATAAATCTCTAAAAATATGAATACATAATATTCTTATCGCAATGTGAACAGATTTTAGATAGTCTAACATTACCTCAGATGGATTTGGGTTTGGATATTTTTTTCCTTTTGCATTAACATCTGCTTCAAGTCAACATTTTTTAGTTACTGAACTCTAGTATTGGTCGTACTTGCTCCTAAAATCCAACTGCCAAGCTACTTCATAATATTATTCAGCTCAATTTTATAATTCTAGACTAGACAGGTGGCTCCATCGAGTGTGGCATCCTCGCCAGCAGCTGTCCGTCCTTTCACCCTTTTTGTTATTTTTAGTGTGTCTAAAAGAATGTTTCTGAAGGTTTCTTAGTCTTTTTTATGGGGGGTGGGGCGGGTGGGGGAAATAGGGGGAAACTGTTTCCCAGTCAATTCCTGGTCGGAGATGCGTCTATTCTCCGATTCGCATCTTCGCCCCCCTCGCAGCCTACCAACTGGATTGGCGCAGCCTTTCCTGCACTGAATTCCATCACGGAGCCGGACGATGCCTTACCGGGATCGCCTAGTCGGAGCTCCGGAGTGTTAGCCTGCTGACTTGAACACCGTGGAGCTGTGGTTTGCAGAGCTTCTAGCAGCGGGCGGTGCTGACTTTAACATTGCGGAGTCCTGGGGTCTTTTGCCGAGGATCGCCAGTGTTGAATCTCCGCCCAGCTCGGCCAGTGGACTTCGGGAGCCGTGGTCTCCAGTAAGAAGTGGCCGATTCAGAAACTCCAAGCCGCTGAGTGTGTTCTTCCATTCCATCGGCGGAGCTCTGATCATCCCGGCAAGAGGGCCTGAATATCGGGCCACCATAGCGGCAACTGCGGAGGGGTCAAAGGCCCCGACCACAGGTGAACAAAGAGGAAAATGATTGAACTTTATTGCCTTCCCTCACAGTGGGGAAATGTTGATTCTGCTGTGTGGGGATGTTCATGTTAAATTCTATTGTGTATTGTGTTCTTTTTATACATATGGCTGTATGATAACTCAAATCTCACTGTACCAATTGGTGCATATGACAATAAATGTAACTTGAATTTAACTTGAACTTGACATTAGCATATTTTATAAATCCTTGCATTTTGTCCAAGCACCATTATAAACAATACAATACGAGGTAGAAAGTCATGAAATGTGACATCCACTGGAAAGATCTTGGTGCATTAGTACTGTGAGGCCCTTTCCATTTCACACCAATAAAACTGCACCATGTGCATTTGGAGTTTGGCTGTAACCTAAGCACAATTTATTCTCAAAATCTGAAAAATTCAGTGTTTGTTCTCCACGTTTCTTCAAACCACTCTACATCTTATAGCAATCACTTGCTTTTCTTCCTGGTGTTTATCCAACTTTCCTTTGGTGAACGTATGCCATTCATCTTAACAAACCAATTCCACAGTCACTTTCTAGCTGGAGGCATTTCTCCCAAATTCCTATTGGATTTATTAGTGACCATCTTATCGTATGGAGCTCTTAAAGATAGCGAAGTCACGGGGCATATAACGGGGTACTGATTGTGGATGATCAGCCATGATCGCATTGAATGGCGGTGCTGGCTCGAATGGCCCAATGGCCTACTCCTGCACCTATTGTCTATTGTCACACTACAGATAGAGCACTGACATAAAGCAAAATGATGACCAAATACTGTACTGCAACTGCTTCATCAATATTTCAGGCACACGGAGTTAAATAGAACAAATGTCCAATCAAAGACCTTGAGTAAAAAAACAAGCCATACTGATTAGTCTAAAAGGCACTGACCTGAAACATGATCTATCCATTTCCTTCCAGATATCACCTGACCAGCTATGTTTCTCCAGCAGTTGATTTATTTACCTTCTGTTGAACTGTCAATAATAGCTAAATACATCCACCAAGTCACACGTTCCTGACCTCAATTACAAAGCATTTAAACTTTATGTACCAAATGAATCAATGAATCTATGCCACAGGCAGGTCAAAATCTGGAACCACGAGACACTTCCTCCAGATTCATTCACCTAATCCAGGTAAAGAATGAACAGTTTGTGAGACAAATAAAAAATACCTCTGAGGATTTATCAACATTCACGGAACCTGTCAGAATGGCAGGCAGTGGCGAGTGGAGTGCCACAAGGCTCGGTGCTGGGGCTGTATCTATTTACAATTATTTAGATGATGGAATTAAAAGTAACACCAGCAAATTTGCAGATAAAACAAAGTTAGGTGGCAGTGTGAACTGCGAAGAGGATGCTAGGAGGTTGCAGGGTGACTTGGGCAAGTAGAGTGAGTGGGCAGATGAATGCAGTATAATGTAGATAAATGCGAGGTTAATGGCGGCAAGAACAAGGAGACAGATTATTATCTCAATTGTGTCTGATTAGGGAAAAGGGAAGTGAAACAAAACCTGGGTGTCCTTGTACACCAGTCACTGAATGTGAACATGCAGGTACAGCAGGCAGTGAAGAAAGCTAATAGCATATTTGCCTTCATGACGAGAGGATTTTGGTATCGGAGTAAAGAGGTCCTTCTGCAGTAAAATAGGGCCCTGGTGGACCACATCTGAAGTATTGTGTGCAGTTTTGGTCTCCTAATTTGGGGAAGGACATCCTTGCTATTGAGGCAGAGCAGCGTAGGTTCACAAGGTTAATCCTTGGGATGGCAGGACTGTCATATGAAGATAGATTTGGCTTGTACTCGCTAGAATTTACAGTGCCCTCCATAATGTTTGGGACAAAGACGTATCATTTATTTATTTCCCTTCGTATTCCACAATTTGAGATTTGTAATAGAAAAAAAAAATCACATCATAATCATAAAAATACTTTATTAGCCAAGTATGTTTTGCAACATATGAGGAATATCATTTGCCCTACAGTCATACCAATAAAAAGTAACAGAACACACAAAATACATTTTTACATAAACATCCACCACAGTGACTCCTCCACATTCCTCACTGTGATGGAAGACGAAAAAAAGTTGAATCTCTTCCCTTCTCCTGCGGTCGGGGGCCTCAAGATTTCCGTTGACGCTGGCAGCGTTTTGGCCCTCGTATTAGGGTGATCAAGCTCCTGCAATGGTGTGGGGGGGGGGGGGGGGGGGGGGGGGAAGGGGGGGATCTCAGCTCCCCTGCGCTGGGTGATCGGACCCCGGGTCTGGGCTGGTTGAAACCTTCTGCATCGTTTGGAGCTTCCTGACATCGGTCTCTACCAGAGACTGCGAGCTCCTCAATAATGAAATCCGCAGGAGCGTCGATCGCAGGCAAGGGATTGGCTCCAATGGCAAGTCCACGTCCCCGCAGTGGGGCTCAAAGTCAGTCTCGAGCAAGGCCTCAAGCTCCATGATGTTAGGCAGCAGAGCGACCGGAGATACGACCCAGAAAACAATCGCATCTCCGGCAAGGTAAGAGATTGAAACAAAGTTTCCCCCGACCACCTCCTCCATCCAAAACAAACCAGAGAATATTAACACCAACTTTTAAAACACACTAAAAATAATCAAAAAAAGATGAAAATACAGACAGACCACTGGACAATGACCATTGTCCACAGAAGACTTCATGAACAGAAATACAGAGGGTACACTGCAAGATGCAAACCATTGGTTAGCCGCAAAAATAGGATGACCAGGAAACAGTTTTCCGACAAGTACTTAAAAGAGCAACCACAGTTCTGGAAAAAGATCTTGTGGACAGATGAGATGAAGATTAACTTATAGCAGGGTGATGGCAAGAGCAAAGTATGGAGGAGAGAATGAACTGCCCAAGATCCAAAGCAAACTACCTCATCTGTGAAACACAGTCGTGAGGGTGTTATGGCCTGGGCATGTATGGCTGCTGATGGTACTGGCTCACTTATCTTCATTGATGACCCAACTGCTAATGGTAGTAGCATAATGAATTCTGAAATGTATAGACACATCCTATCTGCTCAAATTCTAAACAAATGCCTCAAAACTCATTGGCCGGCGGTTCATTCCTCAGCAAGACAATGATCCCAAACATACTGCTAAAGCAACAAAGTAGTTTATCAAAGCTAAATTGACTTCAAGCAGCTATTGCATGCAAAGGATATGCAACAAAATACTGAACATGACTCCTTCCATTCACATGACATTGCTGTGTCCCAAACATTATAGTGCCCTGAAATGGGGGGACTATGTATAAACACTGCTGTAATTTCTACATGGTGAAACCAAAATGTATAAAAATAGCCTTTATTAAAATCTGACAATGTGTTCTTTAACTACATGTGATGTTTTCTATTACAAATCTCAAATTGTGGAATACAGAGGCAAATTAAAAAATGATGGGTCTTTGTCCCAAACATTATGGAGGACACTGTAGAAGGATGAGAGGATATCTTATAGAAACATATACAATTATAAAAGGACTGGACAAGCTAGAATCAGGAAAAATGTTCCAAATGTTGGGTGAGTCCAGAACCAGGGGCCACAGTCTCCGAATAAAGATGAGGTCATTTAAAACTGAGATGTGAAAAAACTGAGATGTTTTCATCCAGAGATTTGTGAATTTCTCTGCCACAGAAGGCAGTAGAGGCCATTTCACTGGATGAATTTAAAAGAGTTAGATAGAGCTCTAGGGCAGGGCTTGGCAACCAGGCCGAATGCAGCCCGTAACCCGAAATCATCTGGTCCACAGGCATATATTTATTTATCTGTATTTATGTATTTATCTGTATTTATCCGGCCACAAACTTCTGTCATCTCCGGAACCTCCCGGGCCCGAGGCCGCGGCGCCCAGGCTCGATGACACAAGGAGGCCTGCACAGGCTGCCGCAATGGCAGAGCTGCCGAGCAGCGCCGAGAGCAGCACGAGCTGCCCCGAGAGCAGCGCCGAGCTCTGACTGTGCCGCATTCTGGGCAAAGCCGCACGCCTTTTGTGTCTGGGCTTCACTGTCAATAGGCCGAAGGCGAGTGAATGCGAGTATGTGAGCCACTGCCTTCCGGACAGAGCCAAGGCAATGGGCCATAGGTACACCACGTTCATGAGTGCCCGTAACTAGGAACCAAAGATAATATTGCGGAGTTACTATGATCTTTGCTAGTAACGAGGGGCCAGTTCTCCGGGCGGCGTCCTCGAAGGGGCGGGATCTATGTGAACACGTGATTTGATGCCTGCCATCCGGGGCGGGATGGGGGCAGGATCATGTGTACACGTGATAGATGTGACCCCCCATCCCCTCACAGACATGCGTCCGGCCCTTATGCAGACAAGGTCGCCGACCCCCTGCTCTAGGGACTAGCGGAATCAAGGGATACGGGGAGAAGGCAGGCACATGTTACTGACTGTGGATGATCAGCCATGATCACAATGAATGGCTGTGCTGGCTCCAAGGGCCAAATGGCCTTCTCCTGCACCTACTTTCCGTTTCTATAAAAAGAGCAAATGCAAATAAAATCATCTCAACACAATTTACTCACCATTAATGCCTGTCTAAACATCTCTGCTTCCATTTTTTTTCTCATTATGAACCTCCTAAAACCTGCCTCTGATAAAAATGTGGCATTTTTCTTAAATCAAGTATTTCCTTTGTAACTGCCAAATTTTCTCTGACCATTCATTTCCACTTGACATTTCAAATGCACCTAACAAATTATCAGTTTTCAGCAATATTGCACCAAAGCAAAACAAATGAGGGTAATGAGTTATTAGGTATTTCTTAAAATCTAGAGATATATCACTGCCTGTGCAAATACCCAATTACCATAGATTAGCCTACTGATCTGATTTCAATGTGAGCCTCAGCACAGTTAGTGGATGTTTAAAAAAAGCAAACCAGTCGATAAAGTAACATTGATACACTGACTTAAAAAATAGTTGACCATTTTGCTACTCAAGTCCACTCTGGCATTCAACAACAGCCTGGACAATCTTTACAGCACAACCTGTTATCCAATCTTCAACCTAATCACTATCTGTTTCTCATTCACTAGGTGCTCCCAGGCCTACTCAGTGATTTCCAGCATTTGCAGTTTTTTTAATTCTCTCCCTGTATCTGACTTGCTAAGGCATGCAAAAAAATTTTTATTGAGATGTCCTTTTATTGTTCTAAATTATGATGAAAATAGGCCCAATCTACTGAATTTCTCTTCATGCAGCAAATTTACAATCCCAGAAACCAGTCTAGCAACCTTTCACTTCACACCCTCCAAATCAAGTACATTCTTTAGTGCATGGCGTGCAGATTATGTAATCTGGAGCAAAAAACATTTCAGGTGTGGACCCTTGATTCTTTCTTATGGTAAGCCTAAATTGAATACAGCACGTGTGGTCTCATTGAGGTATTTTATCATGTTTATTAATGGATTCAAATTCTCTAGAATGAATGATCGACTTACCATTTGCATTCCTATTTGCTTATTACACCCATTAGCTAGCTTTTAATCAACTGTGTACAACACCCAGGACCATTTGAACATTAGAGCGGAACAGTAGCACAGTGTAGTTCGGGATACTGAGTTGGATGATCAGCCATGATCATATTGAATGCCACAAGGTGCAGGTTCGAAGTATAGCTGAATGGCCTACTCCTGCACCTAAAAAAGTCTTTCTATCTCGGTCTTTGGATTTCCCTTATACTAAGTAGTGAGCGGAACAGTAGCACAGTGTAGTGTTGTTGCTTTACAGTGCCATAGACCCAGGGTCAATCCTACCTATGGGTGTTGTCTCTGCAGTTTATACGTTTTCCCTGTGACCGCATGAGTTTTCTCTGGGTGCTCAGGTTTCCTCGCACATTCCAAAGACATCCAGATTTGCAGGTTAATTGGCTTCTGCTAAATTGCCCCTAGAATGCAATACTGGAATAACATATAACTAGTTGAACAGCGTAGAATAGGTGGGCCAAAGAGGCTGTTTCCACACTGTATCTCTAAACTAAAAATGTGGCAATATTAGTATCGTTTACCATTAAAAACAAACACTGTTTTGTGCGCCAAGCTTCTCAGCATCACGTTTTTTTTAATGACTGTTGTCAAAGACCATATTAAATTCAGTCAATCTTTTCCTTTGTATTTTTCATATACTATTATAATTCTCATCAGATTACTCCCATATTCTGCAATGCTTTGCCTTATAAATGCCTTGCACCTCCTTTCCTTAAACATATTTCCCCCAATTCTTAACAATTCATTTAACAACATTATCTGCTTAATCCTTTATTCTAACACTCTCATTAACTTCATGACGGCCAAAATCATTTAGGGTTAAGATTTTATTTTCACATGAAAACAGTGGATATTAAACTATGTATTGAATTCTGTAAAAGTTAAATATTATTTGAATATGATTTCCCAATCTAGAGTCAGTCACACAACACAGAACCAGGCACTTCAGCCCAACTCATCCATGCGACCAAGATGCCTATGTAAGCTAATACTATTTGCCAACATTTACTATCCATTTACCAACTCACTCAACTTAACCTTCGTGGCTTATATTTAACGACTGGTTTCAGGTTGAATTAAGTCATTTTATATGAAATCTTTGCATTTGTGATCGCCCTGCTCCAAACCACCCAGAGGTAGACCATCCACCTCAGCCACACCCCTCCCCTGCCACACCCTCCCAGTCCAAGTCCAGGCCATTCAGCAGCCCCCTCATCGCTCCAACCACTCTTCCCCAGACATGACAACCCGCATCCACACACAGTTTGGGGGCGATGAGGGGAGGGTAGTTACTGTTAGGCCCCAACGTTGTGGGGAAAAAAACTGCAGGAGGGAGACGCCCCCATCCATGCTCGCACTTACAGAAGTAGGCCACCACCGGGTCGCGCTTCTCATGCTCCTGGGCGGTGCGCATATGATGCTGTATTAGCTTGAACTGCTGAGGCAGAGGCGGCAACACCTGCTCCGACGCCATGACTCCGTTACCAAGGTTCTGAGCCGCCCAGCAACCACTTCCGGGAGCAGAGGGCCGCCTCCAAACGCAGCGGCGCGCCGCCGCCGCCCGGAGGAGCTCACTGCGACCTAGAGGCACCTGACAACCGCGACAGCGCTGGGTGTGGAGGAAAGATCGCGGCAGCGCCGCCGCCGCCCGGAGGAGCTCACTGCGACCCAGCGGCGCCTGACAACCGCGACAGCGCTGGCTGTGGAGGAGGGATCGCGGCAGCGCCGCCGCCGCCCGGAGGAGCTCAGTGCGACCCAGCGGCGCCTAACAACCGCGACAGCGCTGGCTGTGGAGGAGAGACCGCAACTTCGCTGCCAGCAGGCGGGAGGTGTGTGTAAAGACACCTCTGCCGCCGGGGAGCTCAAGCGCCATCTGCAGGATCGGAAGGGTACACAAAAGGCTGGAGAAACTCAGCGGGTGCAGCAGCATCTAAAACCCCTGTCTCACGGTGCGAGTTGACCCACGAGTGACCCCGAGTTGTCACTCGCGGTAATCACGTACACTAAAACCCCTGTCTCACTGTGCGAGTTGGCCCACGAGTGACCCCGAGTTTTCACTCGTGGTGATCACGTAGCGGGAACGTCGGAACTCGCACGAGCAACTTATCGACTCGTTGCGCTAACGGCAGGTACTCGGGAAACTTGTTAACTCGTGAAAAAAATCAAACATGTTTGATTTTTTCCACGAGTCAAATTAACTGTTCAAGTTAAAAATGGAAACATTTAAACTCGTTGTAATAACGTAGTGGCCCCGTGCGTTTATCTTAGTGTCTCGTGAGTCTACCGTGGGAACTTTAATAATCTGTTCTTTTGCTCGAGTAAAGACTGACCAAAGATAGATACAAAATGCTGGAGTAACTCAGCGGACCAGGCAGCATCTCTGGAGAAAGGAATAGAGTCGAGACCCTTCTTCAGACTTACCCGAAATGCCACCCATTCCTTTCGCTCCAGAGATGCAGCGCCTGTCCCGCCGAGTTTACTCCAGCATTTTGTGGTCTATCTTCGGCCTTTCTGCCACTTGTCCTTTATTATTGAGGCGCCTGCCCCGTGGCTCACTCTGTCTCAATGAACGGCTTAAAGACCTGCCGAAGGGGCAAGTCTGGGGTGGTGGGTGGGATGTGTCCACGTGTGATTGCTCCATCCACCCCCCTGGGGCCGAGAGTGTGGGATTGGAAGGAACTGCAGATGCTGGTTCACACCGGGAGATAGACACACACAATGCTGGAGTAACTCGGCGGGACAGGCTGCATCTCTGGAGCGAAGGAATGGGTGGCATTTCGGGTAAGTCTGAAGAAGGGTCTCGACTCTATTCCTTCTCTCCAGAGATGCTGCCTGGTCCGCTGAGTTGTGTGTGTGTGTCTCTCTCCCTCTCTGTCTATCTGTTTGTATCTGTGTGTGTGTCGTATGTCGGGTCCGGTGGCCGCTCAAAGTCACCCGAGCTGCTTCATTCCTCTGAAGTGGTGGCCAGCTGCTGTCTGTGTGTATCTCTCTCTCTATGTGTGTGTGTGTGTGTCTCTCTCTCTCTCCCTCTCTGTCTATCTGTGTGTATCTGTGTGTGTGTCTGCTGTCGGGTCCGGTGGCCGCTCAAAGTCAACCCGAGCTGCTTGATTCCTCTGAAGTGGTGGCCAGGCTGCTGTTCTGTAGTGTCTATCTCTCTCTCCTATGTAGTTGTGTGTGTGTATGTGTTGTGTGTGTTGTGTGTGTGGTGTCTCTCCTCTCTTCTCCCTCTCCTGTCTATCTGTGAATGTTATGTGTGTGTATCTGTTGGGGTGTCTGCTGTCGGTACGGTGGCGCTCAAAAGTCACCGGCTGCTTGATGCCTTGGAAGTGGTGGCCAGCGCTGTCTCTGGTATCTCTGTGTGTGTGTGTGTGTGTGTGTGTGTGTGTTGTAGTGTTGTGTGTGGTTGTGTGGTATGTGTGTGTGTGTGTGAGTGTGTGTGTGTGTGTGTGTGTGTGTGTGTGTGTGTACTGGCGGGTCCGGCGGCCGTGGTACCCGTGCTGCTTCATTCCTGCTGAAATGAAGTTGGCCAGTGCTGCTGTCTGTGTGTTTCTCCTCTGAAGTGTGTGTGTGTGTGTGTGTGTCTCTCTTCTCTCTCTCTCCCTCTACTGTTCTACTGTTGTGTCGGGTCTGTGTTGGGTTCGTTGTCAAAGACTCACCCGGTCCCGAAGCGCTGTTGTGTGTGTGTGTCGTGTGTGTGTGTGTGTGTGTGTGTGTGTGTATGTGTGTGTGTGGTGTGTGTGTGTGTGTGTTTGTTGTGTTGTGTGTGTACTGTCCTCATGTCACCGCGAGCTGTTCAAGGCCTCTGAAGTGTGCAGCTGCTGTCTGTGTGTATCTCTCTCTCTATGTGTGTTGTGTGGTGTGTGTGTGTCTCTCTCCTCTCTCTACTCTCTTGTCTATCGTGTATCTGTGTGTGTGTCTGAGTCCCGGTCCGCTCAAAGTCACACCGAGCTCAAGTCACCCGAGCTGCTTCATTCCTCTGAAGTGTGCCAGTGCTGTCTGTGTGTATCTCTCTCTCTGCTATCTGATGTGTCCTACTACTGTGTGAATCTGTGTATGATGTTGGGTCCCGTTGTTTGGCGCTCTCAAAGTACCGAGCTGCTTCATTTCCTCTGAAGTGGTGGCCTGCGTGTGTGTGTGTGTGTGTGTGTGTGGGTGTGTTGTTGTGAGAGTGTGTGTGGTGTGTGTGTTTGTGTGGGTGGTGTGTGGTGTTGTGTGTTGTGTGTGTGTGTGTGTGTGTGTGTGTGTGGTGTGTGTGTGTGTGTGTGTGTGTGTGTGGTGTGTGGGTTTGTGTAGCTGTCGGGTCCCGACGGCCCTCACATATGCAGTCACCCGGGATGCTTCCTTTTTAAAATTAATTTAAAATACGAGATCATTGCAAAAACAAGTATTTAATAACATAAAAAAACAAGAAATGCTTGGTTTACTGGAAGAGAATGCGGCATTTTTCCCAATGTAGGTCATATCAATAGATTCGGCCGTGCTGAAATAACTCCAAAACTCACAGGATGGTGATTGTTATTTTAATTGTTGCTTTATTAAAACATACTTCATTCACAGGTTCGGCTCAAGATAAGGGAGAGGCATGCTAAACTCGGGAGAGGAACTAGGATAACATCGCAGCTATGACTATACCCGGGGAAACTCGATTACACACTTGATTCATAACTTGCAGTCTCGGTGCACAGCCATCGAGTGCTGTCACTCGGGTTAACCTCCGTAGGTGTCAACTCTCGCACAGTGAGACAGGGCCATTAAAGTAGCGGGAACGTCGGAACTCTTGCGAGCAAAACATAGCGACTCGGTGGCGCTAACGGCACTGGTACCCGTGAAACTTGGTCACTCGTTGAAAAAAATCAAACATGTTTGATTTTATCCACGAGTCTAAATTTACAGTTCAAGTGTAAAAATTAAACATTGTTAAAACTCTCGTTTATAACGTGGTTGGCCGCGTGCGTTTAACCTAGTGATCGCTGTGAGTTACCGTGGGCACTCTTTAATCAGCGAACAGGCAGCATCTCTGGAGAGACAGGAATTGGAGTGGGACGGGATGACATTTCCTAAATTTCTCCAGCCCCATGTGTTTCCTTTTTTCAACTAGCATCTGCCCTTTCTTGGTATTATGGCATTATTTGATCTACAGGTGTCATGTGTCTTGACCAATTCATCTCGAATCACATACACACTCCAATGCTGGTAACTCAACACTCCACACACACGACACACCACAGCATCAAACACACACGACACACACTGCTTGAGGGATCACACTCGACCAACAACTCAGCACACAACACATAACATCACACAATGTCACTCTTGGAGTGACTCTCACACACACACAATGCTGGGGTAACACACCAACACACACACTGAAGTAACTCGCACACCACACCACAATTGCTGGAGTAACTCTGCGCACACCACACACACAATGTGGGAGATTAAACCCGGACAGCGGGACACAGGCAACCAGCACATGCAGGATAACTCGTAACACACACACACACACATGTATGCTGGAGTAACTCGCCACTACAATGCTGACAACAACATGCTGGATTACATGCTGGATATATTACTGGAGTGAACTCCACACACAAATGCTGGAGTAACTCGCACACACACAATGCTGGTGTAACACACACACACACATCAAATGCTGGATAACACACACACACTCACACACACAATGTAGGAGTAACACACCACACGACAATACTAAGTCTGTACCACCATCACATACACACAATGTGGAGTAACACACACACCAACGAACAATGTGGAGTAACTTACACACCACCAATGCTGGAGTAATCAGCGGGAAGAGCAGCCATGTTCGGAGAGAAGGAATGATATTGTATCGGTCGGGACCCTTCCTTAGACTACTCCCAAGAGCAGAGATTCCTATCCCAGCGAGTTACTCCAGCAATTTTGTCTTTCTTTTAAACCCATCTTGACTTCTTCCCACACACAATAAACCATGAGAATTTCCACTAAACTCTCCGAGTCAATTGTTCCCCCTCTGTTTCTCCCCCCAGACATCGGCTGCAATGTCACGCTTGGTATTCAACCCGCAATGTCTGTCAGTTTCCATACTTCCCGCACACCAGATATAGTCTGAACGACTCGGGTTTCTAATCCTTGATTACACAATAGATAGGGCACAACCTCGGGCCACTGTGTCAGGCTGTAGGAAGCAGCTGCAGAATGATGTTTTTAAAACGAAGATAGACGCAAAATGCTGTAGTCACTCAGCGGGACAGGCGTGCCGTCGTCATTATTCTAGTGGGACACACAACACATGGTGTTCCATGCAGCTATACATCCAGAACAAATCAATGAAGAAGGGGTCTCGAACCGAAACTGTCACCCATTCCTTCTCTCCAGAGATTGCTGTTTGTCCCGCTGAGTTAATGTCCACCTAGTCCCTATCTACCTGCCACTCAGACCGGAGCGTAGAGCAAGTGGGGTTCTGACCCCAATCCCCTCCTTCACAACGCCAGACTCCCCAAAACACTGTGAAACTGAGCTCTCCCCCCACCCCGGGGAATACAGTATTTTAAAAACATAAATCCACCAAGAAATGCACTTACCTCGTCCACGTTAATTGGGTTCCTGGAGGGTGCGCTTTTTCCCTTTGTAGGTCATATCAATAAATGAAATAACTCAAGCCACAGGATGGAGATTCTTCTTTAAACATTGTTGCTTTATTAAAATACCTTCATTCACGAGTAACAGGACGAGGACTCTTGGTAACTCGGGAGAGGAAGTTGGAACATCGGCAGAATTACATACCCGTGGAACTGGTTATACACTTTTCATTAAACTTGAAGTCTCGTACACAACCACACGAGTCTTTTTCACTCGGGAGTACCTGTCGTGGGTCAACTCGCACCGTGGAGACAGGGCCTAAGGAAGGCAAAGGAGATCGGCGAGCGAGTTTCGGTCGAGACCGAGAACCTTCTTCAGACTGGTTAAGGATCAGGGAATCGAGAGAAATATAGACGGTGATGTCGGGTGTGGAGAGATAAAGAACAAATGAATGAAGATATAAAGGAAACAGGCATTGTAGCTGTTTGTAGTGAGAAAATGACAAGCTACTGTTGTCTTGCGTGAGGGGGATAGATAGAGAGAGAGGGATGGGTGCAGGGCCCGAGGTGTGAGGGAGAGAGGGTTGGGAAGGGGAGGAAGGAGCAGCAAGGTTTAACAGAATTGAGAACATTTCAATGTTCATGCCCAGGAGGATGCAGACTCCCAAGCTGAATATGAGGTGCTTTTCCTCCAACTTGCGTGTGTTGTTCATCTGGCCGGTGGAGGAGACACTCAGGACCCGGAGAGGTGGATACGAGAATGGGAGGGAGGAGTTGTAAGTGCTGAGGCCACCGGGGGAGGGTCGGGTTGTTATTGGCGGAACGAGCGGAGGTTTTCAGGGCGAAAATACGATCGCCAAGCCTCCGCTTGGGCTCACCTGATATCAAGTGAGTCAGTCCACCACTTGACACAGCCACCTTCAGAGCAATGGAGAATAACACAAGAGGGCTCAAGATCAAGAAAAAACAGGAGCAATGAGTGAGAAGCGCAAATATCAAACTGGAGATACGCACCGCATTATTCCGTTTGGGTAGCTTACATAATTCAACGGTTTATTATGAGCATTGATAGACACAAGTGTGCGAGTAACTTAGTTGAGTCCAGGCCATCTCTGCAGAATATTGGAGTTTAGTAGGATGAGGGGGTTTTTGTGAAACATATAAAATTATAAAAGGACTGGACAAGCTAGATGCGGGAAAAAAAATATTCCCAATGTGGGCTCGTGTCCAGAAAGGGCCACAATCTTAGAATGAAAGGTGTGATCATTTAGACTGAGTATAAGAAAAAATGTTTTTTTTCACCCGAGGGAGTTGTGAATTTATGGAATTCCCTGCCACAAGAGGGCATGTGGAGGCCAAATCACTGGGATGGATTTAAGGGAGGAGAGTTAAATAGTGCTCTAGGGGCTTGTGGAATCAAGGGTATGGAGAGAAGGTGCACTTGGTTATTGGTTGGTGTGCGGACTATCAGCCTATGATCGCAATGAATCGCTGGTGCTGGCTCGAAGGGACCGAATGGCTCCTTCAGCTTAGCACCGTCTGGCAGACCGCATAGAACGATTGGAACTGCGGGTGGATTCATTATGGGCATCCACGATGCGGAGAAAGTCCGATGATAGCAGTACAGCGAGTCGGTCACACTGCAAGGCAAAAGGTAAGAGGACAAAAAGGGAGACGGATGGCCAATAGCCATGCAAAGCAATGGTGGGCAAGGTAGTGCAGGAGTCCCCTGCGGTATCTCCCTCCTAAACAGGCATAACCATTTGGAGACTGTTGAGGGGGATGCTCACCAGGAGAAGCAGCAGCAGCCAGGTTCATGGCACCATGGGTGTGCCGTGGCGACATGAGGTGGAGGAGAAAAAGAGGGGAAAAAGGGCTTATAGTAATAGGGAGATTTCAATTGTCAGGAAATAGATAGGCGTGTTTCTGCGGCCGCGAAACGAGACTCCAGGATGGTATGTTGCTCCCTGGTGCAAAGTGGTCTCAGGGATTGTACACTGAACTGGCCTGCAGAACATTCTGGAGGGGAGAAGGGAGGGTGAACAGCAGTTGTCGTGGTGCATATTGGCACCAACGTTTAGGTAGAAAAAGGGATGTGTCCTACAGTGTGACGTGAATTAGGGAGCTAAGGGAATAAACTTAAAAGTTGTTGACCTCAAAAGTTATTCTCTGGATTACTACCAGACCATGGGCAGTCAAGTAGAAATAGGATATTGCAGATATAATGGATGAATACTCGGGATTGAAAAATTGTGCGAAGGGGGAGGGATCAAATTTTATAAGGGCATGGGACCAGTTCTGGTGGGAGTTGGGACCCAGTATAACAAAACAGGACTCTGCATCCGGGATCGGGAATGGAACACATGTCCTTATGGGGGAGTGTTTGACAGTGCTTGTCGGGGAGGATTTAATCTAATGTGGCAGGGGGGATTGGGTACCAAAGAGCAGAGAGGCTAGGTGGGTGTAAAATGAGGGTAGAAGCACTAGGTAGCAAGGTTGTTGAAAAGTTAAAGTGGCAGAGCAGGACCAAAACCAGGGCAAAAAAATCAAAAGGGCCACTTTTCAGCATATTTGTATAAAGTGTAAGATAGCATTGTAAAAGACAAACCTGAAGGCTTGTGTCTCATGCAAGGAGTATTCCTAAATAAGGTGGGGACGAGTTTGACTGTGCAGATAGCTATTATGGATATGATATTACGTTGGGATCGACGGTACATGGCTTCCAGGGTGACTAGGCTGGGAAGCTGGAACAACAAGGATTTCAATTATTCAGGAGGGATAGAGAGGAAAGGAAGAGGTGGGGGTATGTTGCTGGTTACAGAGGAGAATAAAGCAAAATGGAAAGGAAGGACATTAGCTAGGAGGATGTGGAATTGTATATGGGTAGAGTTAGCCGCAAAACTACTAAGGGTCAGATAAACGCTGAGTGGGTTGTGTTGTGTAACAAGGGCCACCTAACAGTAGCAGTGAAATGGGGATGGTATGCAACAGAAATTATAAAAGCGTGCGACTAAAGGCAAAACAGTTATTAATGGGCTGACCAATCTACATATTAGATTGGGTGAATCAATTTGGCAGGGGTGGCTGATGTATTGAGCATTTTTTGAAATGTATGCGGGGATTAGTTAGGGGATCTAAAGGAACCAACGAGAGAGCAGGTATTTAGACTGGGTTTTTGAGTAATGAGGGATGGGGGGTAGTTAGACCGTCTTGTTGTACGTGACCCCCTTGGCGCAAAGAGTGACCATTAATGGTTGAGTTCTTCATTAGGATGGAGAGTGAGTGACATGTTAATTCAGAGAACATATGTTCTGAACTTAAAGAAAGGTAAATTTTGAGCGGTATGAGACGTGAATTGCCAAGATGCTGGCAATTAATTCTTAAAAGGGTTGAAGGTGGATATTAAATGGAAGACATTTAGAAAGAACTGCATTGGATGATCTACAAAAATTGGTTTCATCACAGTTTTGGAAAAAGAAAAATCGGTGAAGTAGCTGGCATCCGTGGGATAAACATAGGGAAATCAGGGGATAGTATCAAAGCCAAAGGATGATCGTCACAAAGTTAGCCAGAAAAAGCAGCAAAACCAGAGGACTGGGAGAAAGTCCAGAGACCAGCAAAGAGGAGAACACGAAGGCTTAATTAGAAAGGACAAAAATAAGAATTATGAAAGAAATAACTGGGCAGGGAACATAAAAACTGACTGTGCAAATGTTTTTTATATAGATATGTGAGAGAGAAAGTGTTAGGAGGTTAAAGACAAATGTACCTTGCGTCGTAACAGGTGAGTTTGATGAATCATGTGGGAAACAAAGATATAGCAAAAAAAAAAAAAAAAAGAAAAAAAAAGACCAATTGAATAACACTTTGGTGCCGTCTTCACCTAAGGAAGACATTAAATAATCTGCCCGAAATAGCAGGGGACCGTGGATCAAAGGAGTGTGATTGAGTGAAATCCAGCCAGGTTAGTCGGATGGTGGTGTGTTGGGGTAAAATTGAATAGATTAAAGCCGATAAAGCCACCAGGGGCCAGATAGGCTGTAAAAAAAAAAAAATCCAGAGAGTACTTAAGGACGTTGCCTCAGAAATAGTGCGTGCTATTAGTGATAATCTTTCAAAACTTCTGTCATTTGTGAGTTAGTTTCCGTGAGGATTGGCGGTGGTAATACAAACCAAACCGTTAATCCTCCTCTTTTTAAGGAATGGGAGGGAATTACAGACCTTAGTCCTAACATCGGTTAGTGGGAAATGAAGGAAATTTAGAGTCAGTTATTCAAAGATGGCGATAGCAGCACAGCACATTTGGAAAGTGGTGAAATCATTGGACAAAGTCCAGCATGGATTTACGAGGTAAATCATGTCTGACCGAATCTTTGGAATTTTTCGTGAATTTGTAACTAGATAGCGTGGAATAAGCGGAGACCAGTGTTATGATGTGGTATATCTAGGACTTCCAGAAGGCTTTCGACAAGCCACATAAGTGATTTAGTCTACAAACCTAAAGCTTACAGCATTGGGGTTCGTATAATTGTGTGGATAGAGAGGCTGGCCTGGCAAACAAGTTAAGCAAAGAGTAGAGTGTAAAATGGGTTTCCCTTTTCACAATGGGGTAGGCAGAAGTGACTTAGTGGGGTGGGTACCGCAGGGCTCACTGCTGGACCCCGAAGCTTTTACAATATATATTAAGTGAGTCTCGATGAGGGATATTGAAGGCAATTATCTCCAAGTTTGCGGATGACACTAAATGCTGGGGGCAAGTGGTTAGCTGTGGAGGAGGATTGCTTGTAGGAGACTGCAGGTGACTTGGATAGGTGGGTGAGTGTGGCACAAATGTTTGGCCTGATGCAGTTATTAAATGTGGATAAGTGTGAGGTTATTCCCACTTTGGTGCGGAAAAAAATGATGGAATGAAAAGGAAAAAAAAAAACAGGAAAAGCAGAACTATTATTTAAATGGTGGCTGTTATTAGGAAAAAGGGGGAGATTGCAGCGAGACCTGGGTTTTGTCATGGTTCGACACCAGTCATTTGATAAGAGGCCTATGCAGGTGCGAGCAGGCAGTTGAAGAATGAAAGTGATGTGATTGGTATGTTAGCTGTTCATAGCAAAAGGATTTGAGTATAGGAGCAGGGGAGGGAGGTTCTAACTATCAGTTGTACAGGGTCTTGGTGAGACCACACCTGGAGAATTTGGTACAGTTTGGTCGCCAAATTCTGAGGAAGGACAATTATTGCCAAATGAGGGAATGTGCAGAGGAAGGTTCTACCAGACTGATTCCTGGGATGTCAGGGACTGTCTTAATGAGAAAGGACTGGATGAGAGCTCCCGTTCTATACTCTCTTAGAATTTAGGAGAGATAGGGGGATCTTATAGAAACTTACAAATTCTTATGGGGTTGGACAGGCTAAGAATGCAGAAGATTGTTCCACGATGTTGGGGAAGTTCCCAGGACAAGGGGTCTCACAGCTTAAGGATTAAGGGGGAAATTCCTTTAGAAGACCGAGACGAGATAAGAGACTTTATTTTCATATAGATATACAAGAGAAAGTCTTTTTTCTTTTTTCAGGAGGTCTCTGGTACTCTGCACTGAGGGTAAGGTTGAGGGCCCCAGTTCATGGTGGCTCTATTTTAAGAGAGGAGATTAGATGCTTTGATGGCCCTTGTGGCTGAGGGGATCAGAGGGGGTTTTGATGGTGTGAAGGCGCAGGGTATGGGATACTGAGTTGGTGATCAGCATATGAATTAATTGTATTGGCGTGTGCAAAGGCTCGAAGGGGGAAAGTAGAGTTGGGGCCTACTCTCACCTAATAATTGGCCTCCATCCCCACCTTAATTTTTCTATGGTTTCTAAAAAGGATGGGTGGCTGACAGAGACCCTTCGTCAGGCATCTATGAACATTGCTCCACTGTTCTCCCGCCAGATGCACCTTCATCTATTGGCAATCTTTAGTCTTCTTCTTGGTCTTATGTCTATGTTTCTGCATATTTTCTTCTTTTCTTCGCATCTTTTACCCCTTCATTTATAAATGTATTTTCTCTAATTTTTTTCTTTCAAGTTTTTTTTATCTCTCTATTAAGAGGATGGTCTCTGAGTACTATTATTTTCTCTCTTTATCTTACGATGAATTATTGCTTCTCTTCTTATTTTCTAACTTCTGATTTTCCTTTTCTGATCTTTCCTCTAGTTTTTCGTAGGCAGGCACATGATCTCCCTATATTAATCTTATCTCTGATGAATTCTTTTCTTTCGCTCTTTACTATGATGATGAATTTCCGTCTTTACTTTTTATCTGCACCTCATCCACCCTTCAACTTCTCTTTTTCTAATTAAAATTTAGATTTGGGTGTCTTGTTGGTAAATAATTTCTTATCCTATGTTATATTGCCCCTTATTTGTGTTCGAATATCCTGATTAGATCCCCCCTCCCCTCCACCTACAAACAATTATACTGCGAATGAAGCCAAATCTGTGTTTCCCTTTTTCTCAGTAAGTCCTAGATATCTACTTTCATGTCTCATCTCTGTACCCTAATGTTACATCCCTCTCCCTTCCTTCTAGGATGCACCTTTGTTGTTAATCTTTCCTTTCTTCCAACTAATACATCTTTTGGTGCTTACCTCTTTTCTGAATTCTACTCTGGTTTGTCACTATATGATCTTGCACGTTTTAAAACCTGTTTTGTTTTCTATGGCTCTCTGCTACCTTTTTTTGCCTTTTTGATACGCGGTTTAATCATTCTCTTCTTGTACTGTTGTATTGTCCTTCCCCAATCTAATCTTTCATTACCATACTTACTGTTCCTCTCTTCTTCTTCCTGGTCATTTTGTTCTGTTGTTTCCTGTTTTCTCTTTCGTAAGGATTTTTTCTTGCGCTTTCTTTTCTTTTCTCTTTTTGCGACTCCCATAGCAGACTTCTTAATTTTATTCTTCTTCTTTACTTTCTAGTGTGTTCTAGCACCCCCGTCCCCCTCTGTGCCCCAGCAACTGGTAGACCTCACTCCCTATATTGCAATAGCAGAGGGTTACATTGCTATAAGACACTAGACAGGGGGACCTGGTCAGAGTCCCCATCCCCTCCTAAACGTGCAGTTGCTGTGGGAGAGGCGGCGCCTTGCGGCATCTGCACACATTAAACCACCCACATTGATGTTTTATTCGGAGTGAAGGGGGGGGGGGTGGAGGAGAAAGAGTACCAGGGGAGGAGGGAGAAGAATGAAGGGGGGAAGAGGAGGGGGGGATGTGGTGTAGGGGATGGAGAGGGTGTAGGGGAGAAGTGCGGGGGGTAAGGGGGGTGGAGGGAGGGTGGCTGGGGTGCGGAGGTGAGGAGGAGGGCGGCTGGGGCGGAGAGTGAGAGGAAGAGGAGAGGGAGGATGGGTGGAGGGAGAGGAAGAGGGAGGGGAGGAGGAAAGAGCGGAGAGGAGAGGGGGAGAGGGAGGAGAAGGGGATGGGGAGAGGAAGAGCGGAGGAGGGAGTGGTGGGAGGAGGAGAGGTTGAGGTGAGGGGGGAGAGGCGGAAGGGGGGGGGAGAGGCCAGTGGGAGGAGAGGCGGAGGGGGGTTGAGTGGAGGAAAGGTGGTGGTGTGGATGCCCCAGGTAGGGAGAGGTGGAGCAGCGGGGGTGGAGAGAGGGAAGGATGTGGGGAGCGGTGCGGACGGCAAACCATAGGGACTGCTTGTTCAGCGGCTTCAATCCAGCGAGTCCCGGGTGGGAGGGGGGGGGAGGGGTCGTCAAGGTGGTGTTGGCTGCTTCCGTGAACGCAATACTCCCTCGCTCCAGGCTCCAGGGACAGGGAGAGGGCAGAGACAAGGAGAGGCGACTTTTTCCAGGTCTTTGGAGCCTTTTGGAGCTGGGGTTTCCAAATTGCGGCTTCAGGTTGGTGTAGGCCGCAGGCCGGCGGTCGAAGATTTAAAGTTCCCGCAGCCAGAAGCACCGCAGACCGCAGGGCCGACGGCCGGAGCTCCCCTCCAGGGGTGATGGTAAGTCCACGCCGTGCCCGCGGTAGAAGTAGGCCGCGGGCCGGCAGTGGTGGCTTCTTCCCCCGGACCCCCCACGAGGGATCCCAGGCTGCGGACTCCACGTCAGCTGGAGCTCTGCAGACCGCAACTTCACAGTTGCAGGCTGAGGGCTCGCCCGCTCCACGCCGAGAGTCTGCGCTGCGCTTGCCGCTGAAGCCCCGGGCACGTCTCCGGGAAAGGCCGCCCAATCCTCGATGTTAGGCCACGGGGGAGGCGACCTGGAAAAAGTCGCCTCTCCGTGGAGGAGATGACCAAAACGGTTTCACCCTTACCCCCCCACACAAAACACACAAAGAAACATTAAAAACATACTTTAAAACATACTAAAAAAACAAAAAAAAAGTAGGAAAAAAAAGACACAGAGGGGCAGAGAAACAGAGAGAGGGGCAGAGACATAGAGAGGGGGGCAGAGGGTGAGGGGGGGGCAGAGAGAGAGAGAGGGGGCAGAGGGTGAGAGAGGGACAGAGAGAAAGGGGCAGAGAGAAAGGGGCAGAGAGAGTGACAGAGGGGCAGAGAGAGAGAGGCAGAGAGAGAGAGAGAGAGAGAGGCAGAGAGAGAGAGAGGGACAGAAAGAGAGGCAGAGAGAGAGAGGGGGCAGAGAGAGGGGGCGGGAAGGGGGGAGAGAGAGGAGAGAGGCAGGTGGAGAGGAGGAGGAGGGGGTAGAGGGTGGAGAGGAGGAGGAGGGGGTAGAGGGGGGAGAGGAGGAGGCTGGGGGAGAGGAGGAAGGGAGCAGGAAGCGGGGCGCGCGTCAACCAAAGGACTGTTTGTTCAACGGCTTCAATACAGAGCCTGGGAGGGGAGAGGTCATCACAGGGGTGGGCTGGTTCCCAAACACAATACTACCTGGCTCCCTGCTGGTGGCTCCCGGCTGCAGGCTCCAGGGCTCGAGTGGTGGATGGGTGACGTCACTTGCAGCGCGTGGAACATAGCGCAGGCTGCGCAAAGCAGATCCATTGTGACATCATCAGCCAAAGCAAAGCGGGTTTTTTTTCTAAGTTTTCAGATTTTTGAACATTTTGATGAATAACTCGAGAAATAAAGCATGAAATTTTCAGGTAAGGATTTTGGAGTCCATGGAATAAATCTCTACCAGAATATGTAAAAATTTTACCGTTAGAGCATTGTTTTTTTTGAGCAGATGTGATTATACACACACACCCACACACAGTCAAGATCAGAGTTTTATAATTATAGAGATGTGGACAGGAATGCCTAAAAGGGTTTTGGACCAAACACAGGCAAATAGGACTAGCTCAGGTCTACATCTTGGCTGGCATAGTACTGTTGAGATCCATCACTAATGTGATTAAGCTAGAGAGGATGTCGAAAAGATTCATATGAATGTTGTTGAAACTGGCAGGCTTGAATTATGAGGAGAGACTGAGTAGGCCGGGACTGTTTGTCCTGCAGCGAACGAGGTTGAGTGATTACCTCATAGAGGTTTATAAAATCGTGAGGGGCATAGATAGGGAGAATGACCACAGTCTTTTTTTCTGAGAGTAAGTTTCTGGTTAGAGGGAAAAGATTTAAAGGGGACCTGAGGGACAACTTTTCCACACAGTTAATGATGGGTAAATGGTATGACCTGCCAAAGGAAGTGATTGAGGAGGGTGCAACTAGAACATCTGAAAGCCAGTTGGACAGTTACATGGATAGGAAAGCTCTATAAAATCATGAGAGATGTAGATAAAGTGAATAGTCAACGGTATTTTTCGGAAGGTTTGGGAGTCTAAAATTAGAGGATAGAGATTTAAGGTGAGGGGAAAAATTGAAAGATGACCTGAGGGGCAACATTTTCACAGAGATGGTGGTAGCGTATGGAATAATTTGCCAGACAAAATTGTAGAGGTGGGTACAATAACAATGTTTAAAAGACATTGGACAATTTGATAGGAAAGATTTAGATTGCCGTGGGCCAAATTCAGGTAAATTTGACTAGCACAAGTAGGCTCATGGTCCGCATTGACGGGTTGGGCTGCAGACCCTGTTTGCGTGCTGTATAATTTAGATTCTACTCTGATGATAGCAAAGTACAGGCACCTTGCATTTTACGCATGCTTGATTTATGAAATTACTTGCTTGTTCCTTTAATACCGATGCTTGGTCTATTTGCTTTTAGAAACATGGAAAATAGGTGCAGGAATAGGCCAGCACCGCCATTCAAAACTATCGTGGCTGATCATCTAGAATCAGTACCCTGTGCCTGCTTTCTCCCCAATCCCTTGAAAGAGCTATATCTAACTTTTTCTTGAATATATCCAGTGGATTGGCCTCCACTACCTTCTCTGGCAGAGAATTCCACAGATTCACAGTTCTCTGTCTTAAGATCTAAGTCTTAAATGGCCTATCCCTTATTGTTAATCTTTCACCTCTGGTTCTGGACTCCCCCAACATTGGGAACGTTTTCTCTGCATCTAGCCTGTCCAATCCCTTAACAATTTCATATGTTTCTATAAGTTCCCCTCTCATCCTTCTAAATTCCAGTGAATAGGAGCCCAGTTGATCCATTCTTTCATCATATGTCAGTCCCGTCATCCTGGGAATTAACCTGGCGAACCTATGCTGCACCCTCTCAATAGCAAGACTGTCCTTCCTCAAATTAGGAGACCAAAACTGCACACAATACTCCAGGTGGTCTCACCAGGGCCCTGTACAATTGCAGTAGGACCTCCTTGCTCCTATTCTCAAATCCTCTCCCTATGAAGGCCAACATGCCATTTGCTTTCTTTACTGCCTGCTGTACCTGCATGCTTCCCTTCAGTGACTGATGTACAAGGACACCTCTGTCTTGTTGTACCTCCTCTTTTCCTAATCTGACATCATTCAGATAATAATCTGCATTGTTCTTGCCACTAAAGTGGATAACCTCACATTTATCCACATTATACTGCATCTGCCCACTCACCCAACCTATCCAAGTCACCCTGCAGCCTCATAGCATCCGCCTCGCGGCTCACACTGCCACCCAGCTTTGTGCCATCCGCAAACTTGGAGATGTTACATTTAATTCCATTGTCTAAATCTTATTTTTGGAAGTTGCATATGTGTTTAATTTACACATTTTTGAATTTTGCATTGCTTTTCAAGTAAAACGCGAGGTGCCTGCATTTTTGTCTCAATCCTTTGAAATGAAAATAAAACCAGGTGTAGTTCAGAAACAGCTCAAAGCTACTTTTAGTCTGTACTCACGGAAATGAAAAGACCTCCTTGAACAAGTTTACCATTCACAGATGTGAGTAATTCTGATTAATATTTGAATAATATAAGATTACAATGTCTTTCTCCTCTAGTTCCTGCGGACTACCGCCGCTGAAAGTATAGGATTTTGGTGTGTGTGCTTTATCATCATTTCTTACAATGCTGTGTACGACAGTGATCGCATCTTCTACTGAAGTGTGGTTGGCCATTGGCTCGCTTGAAGCTCATCTGCTCTTTGGCAGTTCTTGTGTTTGGTCCTGCTGGGTGTCCACAGCCTCCTCCTCACCTGGCAAACCAGGTGGGGGAGACAGTTTAGTTGCCGACTATCCGACCATGGAGCAGGTAGCACGGGATTACATGGTACCCACTCTCCCCCTGACCTGACCTACATCAATGAGATACGGAAACTATGGGCTGAGGTGGGGAGAGATGGAGGTACCTGTAAGGAAGGCTGAATACTGATACCTTGATTATCCAGGAACATAAATCCAGACTTCCTATTGAGGTCATAGAGTTGTACAGCACAGAAACAGCCCCTTCACACCACCACATCCATGCTGACCTTTTTTCCCACCTAACAATAATCCCATTTACCTTCATTAGGACTGTATCCTTCAGGAGATCCTGTGTTCATAGGTTGTAGTAGCAAAATTAGGCCATTCGGCTCAACAAGTCTACTCTGCCATTCAATCATGGCTAATTTATCTTTCCCTCAGCCGTATTCTTGTTTTCTACCCATAACCTTTGACACCCTTGCTAATCAAGAAAACAGTGTTCTGGCTTGCTTGGTCTCCTTCTTGGTCTTCATGGTGTTCTTCTGGAGTCATAGCGTGGTACAGCGAGGAAATAGGCCCTTCGGCCCAACTTCCCACACGTGTTATGCTTGTTTAGAATTTCCAACGTTTTTTCTTGGCTGTTTTTGGCTTTTCACCCATTCTCCGACTTTGCATTTTTAACACTTCAAATTCTACTTCAGAATCCAGCACCACGTGCTTCCACTCCAGCATTTTAGGTTAGCAGGTGGATGATGAGGCTAATATAGGAACCACAACCCTTTACCACAAATAGGACAGGAGGCAGCTGATAGGACAGACCGGTAACTTGTGAGGCGATGCCCGTTTCCGCCATATAAGCGTGGCTTCTGTTTGCCGCTGATGCCTTGACTTGAAGTTCTCAATTCCATCTGTAAAGAGTTTGTTCCACTTAGAGTGGTCTACACCATGGATTTCCAGGAGTCATTGAGGATGTTGCAATTTACATTAGACCTCAGAGATACAGCACGGAAACAGGCCCTTCGGCTCACCCATGCCGTGCCGACCAACGATCACCTCGTACACGCGCGCTATCCTACACACTTTCCAATTTACAGAAGCCAATTAACCCTCAAACCTGTGGGAAGAAACCGGAGCATCCGAGAGAACCCACGTGGTCACAGGGAGAACATACAAACTCTGTGGTAAGGATCGAACCAAGGTCTCTGGCGCTATAAGGCAGCAATGCTACTGCTGCGCCACAGAATACATACTGTGTACAGAGCATGACTACCATTCATGTAGCTCTCTAGGTTATCCAGTTTTTGAGTGGCTTTTACAATGGGTTAATTATTTAAACAAGGGGTTTGAAAACTTTTCACTGTACCTCGGTAGACATGATAATTAACTAAAACTGAAAATCATGTTGACGACATTGGCCTGGGTAGGAACACCTACATTGGTTTGCGAACTGACAAGTGATTTATTTATTTATTTTTAAACAAACTTTATTTGTTAACATATATACAAGAAACACAAAAATCTGTGCATTGCTTTCTTTACATTCAGTGTAGCTTTGTCTATCCATCATGTTATCAGTTTGTTACATTTGCATTTAACACATACCATGTACATAGCATGACTACCACTCATGTGCTCCTATGGGTGATACAGAAGTTCTAGTGTTTGAGAGGCTTTTAGACTTGAGTCAGCCTCTCAGTATCTTGATTCAGAAGCCCCTTAGATTGCAGTCCATTTCCACAAAGCTTTGCCTTGGCTGTGGTGAGCTTCAGTACATCCCGTCTCCTATAGCCTGGAATGTGCCAGTTATCGGCATTCCCTTTTGGATGCCTCTCTGTGTTGGAAGATGTTTGCAGAGGATTTTATAAAGACAACATTGGTGGCAATTTTTCCAGTGCCTTGAGATGCTCGCTGTAGGTAGTACAGAACTCAACTTTTCAAAATTGGCACAGTGGGCAGCGCAGTGGTGGAGTTGCTGCCTCACAGCGCTTGAGACCTAGGTTTGATATTGACTATGGGTGCTGTCCGTACTAAGTTTGTATGTTCTCCCTGTGACTGCGTGGGTTTTCTCCAGGTGATCCGGTTTCCTCCCACATTCTAAAGACATACAGGTTTGTAGGTTAATTTGCTTCGGTGAATTGTAAATATTGTCCCTAATGTGTGTATGCATGGAGTGATCGCTGACGTGGACTCGGTGGGCCAAAGGATGTTTCCATGCAATGCCTCTAAAGTCTAAAAAAAAAGGAATAAGCGAGTTCAGTAATACAACTGCGCATGCCCAGGTCATGGGTCATTCGGGATAAACATCTCGCCGGCTGAGCTACTGTGTGTGTATAGACCTGCGTTTCATACGTATTTTCCAGTTTTGCTTCTTCGAGTTAAGAAAATACTGCTTTCAAAATCATTAACTAGGTGTATTTATGGTTCATTTGTACAAAACTACGATGATTTTGATGGTTTTATTGCTTTATGCTTCAGTGAGTGCACGAGATTTGTGATGATGAATAACAACCACTTTTTATTTTTGGAAGGGGGGGGGGGAAATGAAATGAAATAGCTATAGGCCTTGCCTTCTTTGTAGTCACTAAGCAGGCGAGACTTCAGTGAAGGAGCTGGCTGGTTAGCCTCATCATAACTGGCAAGATTATTTGACAGCTTGACGATGGATGTGGAAGGCTAGCAGTTTAGTCCTTCCGATTCTCCAAACCACCCATCTTTCAGTTCGCTCATGGGATCGGGAAGAATTTTTTCGCCACATTTCAAGAGTTCCTAGTATTGATCAGCATGACGACGTTTTTCTTCACCGGCAGTCGGTAGCACGGGCTTCTTCATGTACGATGCAGCGTCAGCAAGAAAAGCAAGTTTGTCTTTTCAACCCGTCTTTTTCAACACCCTGCATGCCACAAAACGCTTCAAAGCTTAGAATTTCAATCGCAGAAAATCATCCAATGTCATATCGTCGTAATTTGGGTCAACCATAACCAATATAACATTCAAAGAAGACGAAAACTCAGACCAAAAATGTACTCACAGTTTATACAGCGCTGCATTCACTTTTTTAAAATCCCGAATGACCTTTGACAAATCCCATGATTCCCTGCGTTTATCGAGATGCTGAACTCGCTTATTATTGGATCAGGAACACTGGGACTCATGGGGGTCTTTTCAACTTAGTCTAGCTACCCACACAGCCAGGTCATGGGTCATCTTCTCCGTAACTTAATTTCAATAAATGTAATCCACATCCCTCGATATCAACAAACATTTACTAATCTCGGTCATAAAAGTTCCAGTTCTTCTCCAGCATCTACACCCATCTGGAGAAAGAGAGTTGCACAATGTCACTGGAATTTCTGTTTTCCAAGTCTATTTTACTTCGGAGTCACGTGAGTGACTACGTGAAGAGCCCGCCTCACGCTGGCAAACGGCATTACGTCGACGCTGACGGCGGAAGGAGGAGCTGCAGTAAGGAGCAGCTCCTCGCAGCGGTCGGAACGGCCCCGCAGGTAAGTGCAGCAAAGTCGGGATGTTTTTTAGCGTACGCTGGGTGGGTCCAGCAGTAAAAATAAAGTAAAATAAAAGTCAGAGTCACGTTAAAGTGCTGTTTAGCACAGATTAAATGAAAGAAATGGAGAAATCAGCAAAGAAAATTCGCGGGTAAAAAGAGCTTCCCGGGGTGAAAATAAAAATACGGGAAAAAAGCTAGTGCGGATCCGGTTCCGATACCGGTGGCCGCTGATATACCCGTTAGTGAGTTCTAGATTCTCCAGAAGTTATAACCACGGAGAGAAATGCTCCTAAAAATATAAAAGAAATCTGAGAGGCCCGTGGTTCTGATGACTCTGATACTGAAAGTCCTCCAGATAATTAAACTACGTGGAACTAATAATGGAGCATATGGAGAAAGTTCTCCAAAAAATTATGAGACTAGGGTCACAGTACCCAGAAGGTTCCCAAAAAAGCCCTGAGGGGTTTAATTATTCTAAATATGGCTGTGGGCCTAATTGGGAGTTGGAAACTCCGGACCCAGGATTTGGGCTGAAGGAAGTCTCATGGGATGAAAATCCCAATTGATTTAGGGCTGCAGAAGGCAGACCCTGCTGATGGTGATTTGCATTTAAAAACACACCACAAAATATAAAAGAAAGGCCAAATGTGCCTGGGATAGCAAAAGAATTTGCTATATATGAAGGAAGTGGTGAGGCTATGGAAGAAAACCTAGCTGCCAACATTAATATATGGTATCTCACCAACTTCATGATTCTGTGATGATTGAAACATCAGAATTATAAACGCACAGGAAATTGTGCCTCATTGGAAGTGCCTACGGTTTATCCGTTGATATGGGCATCCATGACCCCAAATATGAGAGCTCAAGAAGTGAGGTTCAAAAATCCTCACAAATTATTCTGCTGCCATTATGGCTTTTGGGGAGATGGATAAGTTTAGGAAAGAGGGCCTATTGTGCAAATTCTTTCTATGAAATTGTATGAGGAAAATGGCTATTCGGCCCATATTTCACCCAAGGTTTGCAAGCCTGTGTCGAGCAAGTGGTGTTCAAGCTCCTGGTTATCTGTTTGGAGTAAATCTGCCTAAATTATTAAAAATTGGATGAAGAAGCTAAAATTTTAGCTGCATGAAACCTTCGTCTTAGGACAAAAAAGGTATTTTTCGCCCAGAAGGGGTTTTGATTTTGGAAATAGAGGCAGAAATATGTCAAGGAAATATTATTGTACTGCACAGCCCCAATACTTACCCATATTCGGGGAAAAGGAGACCACACGCTCATATGGAGAGGTATTAAAGACTTGTTCTATCCTTAAAGAAATGCGGATTAATCTCCAGTTGGAGGGAGATTACAAAAGTTTTATAAAGACTGGCTTACTATTACTTTTGATCGGTTTATTTTTACAAGCAGTTTCAGGAGCCACTATTACATTTAAAGAAGTGGTTAATCCTCCAGTACAGATAAACCTGCCTATGCTTTCGTGTTTACTGCAATTGGAAAAGCAGAGATTAATGTGGAAATTGACAAATTATCTGAAAAGGGGTTATTGAAAAAACTTATGAACACGAGCATCAATTGTGTCTAAGATATTTCAAAAGACATAAAAAGATGGTGATTGCAGAATTATTCTGGACCTTACAGATCTAAATAAGTGGTAGAATATAAACTTTTAAATGGAAACATTTAATACTGCAAGATATTTAATTCTCAGCAGGTTGTTATATGGCTACGATTTGATTTGAAAAACGCCTATTATTCTGTACCAATACATCAGGTTCTGGAGGTACTTAAAATTTAATTGGCTGGGACAATTATGGCAGTTTAAAGCTTTGCCAAATGGATTGAGTTCAGCTCCCAGGCTCTTTACTAAACTGTTGAAACCAGTTTTAGCCCAATTAAGAGTACAAAAACACATCGTTATGGCTTATCTCGATGACATTCTAATCATTTATGGCAATCAAGAGTCAGCTGAGAATTAGTTTCAGTACAAAAGCTTTGTTAAAGCTAGGGTTCTTGATTCATCCAATTAAATCCCAGCTGCAGCCAGCACAATCAATTAACTATTTGGGTTTGTAATTAACTCAGAGACTATGTTAATACTTTACCAACAAAGATAAAGTTGATGATTTTTTGGTGACTCGTAATAATCTCATTCACAAACTTATCCTTCCATCCGAGAAGTAGCGAAAAATATTGGTAAACTAGTAGCAGCATTTCCTGCAGTAGAATTTGGTCCATTACATTATCAAAAATCTTCAAAGGGACAAAATAAGAACTCTCAAAGAGAAGGCAGGCCACTTTTGATAGGCCTATGCAATTAACAAAAGAAGCTTTGTTGGAATTAGCATGGTGGGTTAAAAATGTCCCACAAGCTGCAAGGGGGGGGGGGGGGGGGGGGGGTAACAGATTCATCCTCCAGTTGTGGAGGTAGATGGAAAGTCCAAGAAGAAACGTTTCTTCAAACTTATGGTATTAACTATTTAGAGTTATTGGGTGCTTTCTATGGTCTAAAAGCATATTGCTGTTCAAAAAAGGGTCTACATGTATTAATACAGTTAGACAATAAAACGGCTGTTGCATATATTAATCACATGGGGGGAGTCAGATCAGTATCATGTGATTGTCTGGTCAATGAAATATGGCAATGGTTGTATTGATCGCCAAATTTGGATTTCATCAAACTACATTCCAGGTAAAGACAATGTGGTGGCAGATAAAAGATCAAGGATATTTAAAGATAACACAGAATGGATGCTTAATCCAGCAATATTTAAGAAAATTGTAACTCAATTTGGTTTACCAGAAATTGATTTGTTTGCATCAAGGCTTAATCATCAATTGCCTAAATATGTGTCTTGGGAACACGATCCAGATGCAGTAGCAGTAGATGCTTTTTCATTGAACTGGGGGAATATGTTCTTTTATGCTTTTCCACCTTTTGCTTTGGTTCAGCAATGTCTGAAGGAAATAGAACAAGATTCTGCCACAGGATTGTTGGTAGTTCCAAATTGGCCAACACAACCTTGGTTCCCATTAATGCTGAATATGATTAAAGAACCATATATGTCAATTCCTAACTGTAGTGATATTTTGATTAATCCAGTAACCAAAGAAATTTATCCATTATATGCATATATGAATTTATTAATCTGCAGGTTTTGACCAGACCACTACAGGAGCTGGGATTGTCGGACAAAACTATGGAAGTTATAGTCGCATCATGACGAGATAACACACAAAAACAATATATGACACATATTAAGAAATGGGAAGAATTTTGCACACAGTCAAATATTTCTTATGATACTGTGAATATTGCATGTTTGATATTGTGATACTGTGATATTGCATGAAAAATGTATTGGAGCTCCTTGCTAAATTGCATTTTGAGCAACATTTAAGTTACAGTGCCACTAACACTGCACGCAGTGCCTTATCATCTTATTTAGGACTTATGTCTGACCAGAAATCAATTGGATCACATCCACTAATATCTAGATTCATGAAAGGAATCTTTAACATTAATCCACCCAAACCTAGATACACAGAGATTTGGGATGTGAGCATTGTACTTACCTTACTTAGACAGTGGACTCCAATTGAAGGATTGTCATTGGAAAGATTAACATTCAAATTAATAATGTTAATATCATTGGTTTCAGCTCAAAGAGTGCAAACTTTACAAATGTTGCGTTTAGACTGTATGCATGTGACTACAGATAACATTGTGTTCTATGTTTACGATCTGATCAAACAAAGCAGACCAGGAAGAACTGGAGCAAAGGTAATCTTTCAAGCTTATCCTATTGATCCTATTTTATGTTAGTGGTTAGACATTTGAACCAATATATAAAAGTTACCAAAACTCTTCGAGGAAATGAAATAACGTTAATGATTACGCATAAAAAACCACACACTAAAGCTTCAGTTCAAACTATCTCAAAGTGGTTGAAACAGGTGTTACTGTTAGCAGGAGTAGACACTGATGTGTTCAAATCTCACTCCACCAGGGCAGCAGCTACGTCCGCGGCAAAGGTGCGGGACGTACCGCTCGAGCATATTTTTTTTTTTAAAAATCGCAGGGTGGAGTAAAGAAGAAACTTTTTCAAAGTTCTACAACAAACCTGTTCATACTATGACAAGTTTTGGCCACGCGGTGTTGGGATCACTATAGTCAACTGCTTTGTTTACTATTGATTGCTATAATCAGTTATGTAGTCACTTATATCTTTTATCACTTGTAATGATCCCTCGGATATAAGGAGGGTTATTGTGATGTTCTTTAAACCATTAAAAATTAATTATGGAAAGAACTAATATTAGTCTGGTTTCTCATGTATGTATTTACTTAGCCGGACTGTCGTACTGATTAATTCTACGACATAAAAAAAACAGAAAGCTTTAAAATCTTCACGTAGTCACTCACGTGACTCCGAAGTAAAATAGTAAGATTAAACGAGAACTTACCAGTTCGAAGTTTGATCATTATTTTATGAGGAGTTACGATGAGGGATTACGTGCCCTCTACTCCCACCCTCATAAAATAAATGATCATCTGGTAGTTCTAAGTCTATTATGAGCCTTACTATGTTACTTCGGCTATTTGGTGTTCTGTGTTTTTCATGCCGCTGCTTTGAAGTATGCCGTTTGCCAGCGTGAGGCGGGCTCTTCACGTAATCCCTCATCGTAACTCCTCATAAAATAACGATCAAACTTCGAACTGGTAAGTTCTCATTTCATCTTACTATTTTACAAGGCTATGCCTTATTCGTCATTTTTCCAAACATTTATCAGAACTAATTCCTCCTCATTACCTCATTATTAGGTTAATATTCTACACATCCTAATCAGTTGATTTCTCTATTTCTTAGGAATGCAAGAATGGAAAGTTGAATCTGGATTATTTATTGCTCCCTGTGAATTTTCTATAACCATTTTGTGCATCATGTAAAAGTCCCCCTGCACATAAATCATTGATGTCAGTTGTATCTTCTTGCTCTTGTACTGGCCATAGGTGCTGTGCAGCGATTCCAGTACATGAGTTATATCATACACACAAGGGACAATTTACAGAAGCTACAAAACTGCATGTCCTTGGAATGTGGGAGGAAACCGGAACACCCAGAGAAAAACCAATGCAGTCACAGGGAGAACGTACGAACTCTGTACAAACAGCGGTAAGGTAGCAACTCGTTAAAGCTGGAGAAACTCAGCGGGTGCAGCAGCATCTAAGGAGCAAAGGAGATAGGCGATGTTTCGGGTCGAGACCCTTCTTCAGACTGGTCAGGGATCAGGGAAACGAGAGATATACATCGACGACTGCTTTGGTGTCACCTCCTGCACCCACACACAACTGACTGACTTCATTCATTTCACCACCAACTTCCATCCGGCACTCAAATACACTTGGACCATTTCCGACATTTCCCTACCATTCCTTGACCTCACCATCTCTATTGCAGGTGATACGCTCCTGACCGACATCCACTACAAACCAACTGACTCCCACAGCTACCTGGACTACTCTTCCTCCCACCCTGCTTCCTGTAAGGACTCCATCCCCTATTCCCAATTCCTCCGTCTACGCCGCATCTGCTCCCAGGATGAGGTGTTCCACACCAGGTCATCACAAATGCCTCATTCTTCAGAGAACGGGGATTCCCCTCCCCCACTATTGATGAGGCTCGCACCAGGGTCTCCTCCATACCCCACAACACTGCCCTCGCTCCCCATTCCCCCACTCGCAAACAGGGCAGAGTCCCCCTGGTCCTCACCTTTCACCCCACCAGCCGGCAAATACAACATATAGTCCTCCGCCAGTTTCGCCACCTCCAACGTGACCCCTCCACCCGCCACATCTTCCCATTTCCCCCAGTCTGCCTTCCGCAAAGACCGCTCCCTCCGCAACTCCCTTGTCAATTCTTCCCTCCCCTCCCGCTCTACCCCTTCCCCGGGCACTTTCCCTTGCAACCGCAAGAAATGCAACACTTGTCCCTTCACCTCCCCCCTCCACTCCTTTCAGGGACCCAAGCAGTCCTTCCAGGTCCGACAGAGGTTCACCTGCACCTCCTCCAACCTCATCTACTGCATCCGCTGCTCCAGATGCCAGATGATCTATATCGGTGAGACCAAGCGGAGGCTTGGCGATTGCTTCGCCGAACACCTCCGCTCGGTCCGCAATAACCAACCCGACCTCCCGGTGGCTCAGCACTTCAACTCTCCCTCCCATTCCGCATCCGGTCTCTCGGTCCTGGGCCTCCTCCACGGCCAGAGTGAGCAACACCGCAAGCTGGAGGAACAGCACCTCATATTCCGCTTGGGGAGTCTGCATCCTTTGGGCTTGAACATTGAATTTTCTCAATTCTGTTAACCCTTGCTGTCTCCTCCCCTTCCCACCTCTCCCTCAGCCCTCGGGCCCTGGCATTCCCTCTATCTCTATCTCCCTCCCCCACCCCAGTCGCACCAGCTTCTCATTTTCACACCACAAACAGCTTACAATGGCTTGTTCCCTTTATCATCGATATTTTTTTGCATATCTTTCATTCATTGTTCCTTATCTCTCCACATCACCGTCTATATCTCTCGTTTCCCTGATCCCTGACCAGTCTGAAGAAGGGTCTCGACCCGAAACGTCGCCTATCTCCTTCGCTCCTGAGATGCTGCTGCACCCGCTGAGTTTCTCCAGCTTTTTGTGTACCCTAAGGCAGCAACTCTACCGCTGCGCCACATTAGTTATGTGGAGAGGATAAACTTGGATGTTTTCTCGGGATCATCAGAAGCTGATGGGCCACCAGTTAGAAGTATATACAATTAGGAGAGGCCTAGATAGGGTAAATAGTTAGTCTTTTCACCAAATGCTAAATACTAGATGGCATAGCATTAAGGTGTGGGGAGGAAAGTTAAAAAGAGATGTACGAAGCAAGATTTTATACAGAGTGGTGGATGCCTGAAACAAATATGAAAGTGATAAAAGCAGATACAAAAGTGGCATTTAAAATGCTTTTAGATGGACACATGAATATGCAGGAATGCAAGGATATGAATTACATGTTAACAGAAGGGATTTTACCTCGGAGTCACGTGAGTGACTGCATGAAGAAGGCCGTCAGCCCGCATGCACGTCATTACGTCAACGCATGGTGCCGCGACCGGCTGGGAGGTGCATCGCTCCTCCAGCGGTAAATTTAAAACGGTCCTCCAGATAAGTTCAAACTTAACCAGCGGTCGTTTTTTTCGTATCCTTGTTTAAATTAGGAAGCAAATTTACAGAATGGACAAAACTGAGGTGAAGATCAGGCGGGCCGCGGGTAGAACTGCTTCCGAGGACCGCGGGAGTGCGGTTAGCGGGCGGCCGTCGGTCTCACCACCTCGGTCGCTGGTAGCACAGCCAGCAACTTCTGATACAGCGTCTATTGAAGGCACCTTGGTTGCCCCACGAGTCGGCAAAGCCAAGCGACAGACCAACAGGCCGGTTTCCTCGGACGAGTCCGGCCAGGAGAATTCGCCTCCCCCTAGAGGGAACGTCTTCGGACGAATTTCCAGGTGATAAGATGCTCCAACATGACATACTCCAGCAACAGGGGTTTTATCTACACGGGCTTGAGGGAACCGTGGCAACGCCTGGTGCAGGGCTGCGTTATATCTCCCAGTCTGCAGACAGGAGTGTAGGTCAACAGCCCTGGGCGGGCTCACCTTTCAGTGCCATGATAGAAGACCCCGCGGCACCAGACCCACAAGATACAACAATGCCCTCCATGGTGTCCAAGTTTGCGATGCCGTCTCAGGTCGTTGAACCCTGAGTTAGCAGCCAGTATAAATTACATGACCTCCCATCAACTCCAGGAGCAGGTGATGCT
Organism: Okamejei kenojei; assembly: GCA_035221665.1. Classification (NCBI taxonomy): domain Eukaryota; kingdom Metazoa; phylum Chordata; class Chondrichthyes; order Rajiformes; family Rajidae; genus Okamejei; species Okamejei kenojei. The sequence goes on from CM069138.1 coordinate 28,225,228, forward strand.
GGAAACAGCAATGAAGTACCAGACACCCATCAACTGCCCTCGCTAAAAGTTCCGATGGTCAATAGCTCTATCTGGAATTACATGGGAGATGGCATTAAGTCTCAGGAAGTCAAACTTCAAAGAATCCTGAGCATGCTAGCCGCTGGAGTCACTGCCTTTGCCAGGTCTGTAGATACCAGCCCCCTCTCAGAAGTACAACAAGACGCATTGGCTATGATGTGCCATGCACATATCCAGATGAATTGTTTTAGAAAATATGCCATTCGACCGGTACTTAATCCTAAATTCACGAGATTATGTAAATCAACCAACATACAGCCCCCCAATTACTTATTTGGAGAGGATTTGTCCAAACAAATCAAAGTTGGACGATGAGGCAAAGGCAGTGGGGCAACTCAGAGCTTCACCTGCAGACAGACCATCAGCATCCCGACTGCAGCACCCTTATGCGTCTGCTAGCAGCAGATGGTCTACGGGGACAGTACCAGCTCTAGGATCAATAGAGCCAGCCAAAGGGGTTTTTTTTTTTGGTTGGGTTTTTTTTTTTCGGGGCAAAGCGCTAGCCCACAAACTCCATACTGGAGCAATTGGTGCACGCCAATACACACCACATATGAACAAGCAACCATGGAGGTAGGTGATCTGGGTTCTCTAAATATGCGGAGTGTGGCACATTCACATGTTGGTTAAAGAATTATGTTAGTTTGGATGTTGGAGAAACACCACGTTTACACTATTGGTGCCTAGTCATAGGACCACCGGGAATAACTGAATTCAACTGGATGACAGCCATAGCAGTTTAAAGCATTGGCTAATGGGTTAACTTTAGCACCCAGGTTGCTTAATAATTTAAAAAACACCTCTGTTAACTCTACCTTAAATCACAGGGGTTGAATCAAGTCAGTAGTTATGGTACACCAGGCCACGCAATAAATGACAACACAGAATGGATGTTGAATCATAAAGCACTTAATAAAATTATCTCTAGGTATGCTACACCGGATATAAGTTGTTCTGTTCAGACTTAAGTCTAAAGTTACCAAGGTGTATTGGTTGCAAACCAGACTCAAGGGCAGTAGCGATTGATGCATTCTCGCTGCATTGGGATGAATAAGGTTCTATATTCTACCCATTCTGCCTTGTCTGTCGAAGCCTGCTTAAAGTCAAATAAGACTCGGGTTCGGGCATTCTAATTGCCCTAATAAGGCCACTAAGCCATGGTATCCACACATTTTAGGTGTGGTCATGGAAACCTTGTGGAGGTTCCTAAATGCTAGAACCAGCTCTCCACCCCATCACTGGGGAAGAACATTCCCTACATTATCAGCAAAAAACTTTGGTTTGCAGAGTCTAAGAAGACCCTTTCTCAGGATTGGACTAGCTGACCATACAGTGGACGTACTAACCACGGCCTGGAGAGACAGCACTAAAAAACAATATGTCTCCTACGTAAATCAATGGGAAGAATTCTGTTTACAAACAAACATCACGTATGAGACAGCGCACATAACTAACATTCTGGAATTTCTCTCAAAACTTCACTTTGATGAGAGGTTGACCTACAGTGCTCTGAATTGTGCCAGAATTGCGTTGTCATCATATTTGTTGCCAAGCCGAGGTCATTTGGTTGGGTCCCATCCATTCATAGCCAGATTTATGAGAGGTATTTTTAACTTAAACCCTCCCAGGCCCAGGTATATCAAAATATGGGATGTAGGTGTGGTTTTAACACTACTTCACCAATGGGCCCCAGCTACATCACTGTCCCTTCTCCAGCTAACTTACAAAATAGTGATGCTCATGGCTTTAGTATCAGCTCAACGTGTCCAGTCATTACAGATGCTGCGTCTGGATAGGATGGTGATTTCTGCCATCTAATAAAACAGAGCAGACCTGGTGTTACCGGTCTTAAGCTTCAATTCATGGTATATCCCTTGGACCCCTGATTGTGTGTGGTCACACACCTCCACCAATATATTAAAACAACTAAGGTTCTTAGGGGGTCAGAACTGACATTATTTATCAGTCACAAGAAACCGCATAAAAAGGTTTCAGCCCAGACCATCTCCAGGTGGTTAAAGCATGTTCTGGCGGATGCAGGTATAGACACTGATGTGTTCAAATCTCATTCCACCAGGGCTGCAGCAACGTCCGCAGCAAGGGTTCTGGACGTGCCGTTGGACCAAATCCTAGCGGCCGCAGGATGGTCCTCAGAACACACCTTCCAGACGTATTACAATAAGCCTGTAACCAGGTCAAATGTTTTAGCAATTTCTCTTTTAAGTTCTGTTTTGTAAACCCCTCTCGAGTGTAAGAGGTTTCTCGATTATAATTTGTCCATTAAATACTTTTTTTTCAGCATGTTACAAATTTATGTCATGACTGAATACTTGATTTTTCACTCCTCCTTGGTCAATCATACAGTGCGTGACGCATGGACTCATTCCACGACATGAAGTCACAGAGCTTCAAAATCTTCACGTAGTCACTCACGTGACTCCGAAGTAAAATTGTAAGATTAAACGAGAACTTACCAGTTTGAAGTTTGATCTTTATTTTATGAGGAGTCACGATGAGCGATTACGTGCCCACTGCGCCCAACCCTCCTCATAAAACATAACTGGTAATTCTAGTTCTCGAATCTTACTATTATCAGTTCACCAACTGTTATCTGTGACTTCACACCGCTGCTTTGAAGATTGACGCGCATGCGGGCTGACGGCCATCTTCACGTAATCGCTCATGGTTACTCCTCATAAAATAAAGATCAAACTTCAAACTGGTAAGTTCTCATTTAATCTTACAATTAGTTTAATGTGACATCATTTTGGCACAGGCAATGTGGAATGAGGATTTGATTGGATTTGATTTGATTTTATTACTTGTCATTCGAACATCAGAGAGGCTCGAACGAAACTTCGTTTCTACAAGCCATACAAACAGAACAATTCATAAAAACACACAAACAATTCAATTCACACAAACATCCATCACAGTGAATCTCCTCCTCACTGTGATGGAAGGCAAAGTTCTTCTCTCTCCCCCGCACCATTTCTCTCCCGATGTCGAAGCCCCAGGCGGGCGGTGTTAAGTCCCACGTCCATTAAGACCGCGCCGGGCGATGTACGGCCCCGCTCCAGGCCCAAAGTCACAAAGTTGGAGCCCCCGGGGGCGCTGGAATGTCCCGCGGCCATTAAAGCCACGCCGGGCGATGTTCGGCCCCGCTCCGGATCGTTCCAACCCCACGACACGGGCTGTTGAGGGAGCTCCGGAGAGCGGTCTCCCACCTGGACCCGCGAGCTCCCGATATCCCGACAGTCCACCGGCAGTAATCTGCAGCTGGAGCTGGAGCTGGAGCTCCGGAGGCGGGCCACAGCTGGAGCTGGAGCCCCGGAGTCGGGCCGCAGCTGGAGCTGGAGCTGGAGCTGGAGCCCCGGAGTCGGGCTGCAGTTGGAGCTGGAGCCCCGGAGTCGGGCCGCAGCTGGAGCTGGAGCTGGAGCTGGAGCTCCGGAGTCGGGCCGCAGCTAGGGCTGGAGCTGGAGCTCCGGACTCGGGCTGCAGCTGGAGCTGGAGCTGGAGCTGGAGCTCCGGAGTCAGGCCGCAGCTGGAGCTGGAGTTGGAGCTCCGGAGTCGGGCCGCAGCTGGAGCTGGAGCTGGAGCCCCGGAGTTGGGCCGCAGCGGCGATCCACCACCGCTCCCCACGCTCTGAGGCCGGCCAGCCCCATGATGGCAAGTCCGCAGATCCGCAGGCTCCGTGACTGGAGCCCCCAGGTCGTCCCGGTCGGAGGCCGCACCACGGCACTAGGCCCCAACGACAACGGAGACCCGACAGGGAAAAAGTCGGGTCTCCCATGCAGGGAAGAGATTTTAAAAGTTTCCCCTCCCCCCCCCCCCCCCCCCATATACACAGTTAGAAACAATACAAAAAGAACACATTTAATGTTAAACTACATTTAACTAGACAAAAAATTCCATCTGTTCCATCCGTGCCTTTCTGTTCTATGTTTGGCCTAAATGTCCTACAATGTTTCATCAAAAAGCAGATGTTCTTCAAACACAACTGGCTTTGAATTATGTTTTACAAATTTGCTTTGCCACTGTTTCTGAATAAATCACTGATTTTCTGGAGAAACATCTGAACATCTGCCTTCCTTCAATCACTTGCAAGTGTCATTTTTCACATCTTCCCAAATCCTTGCATTTATAATTTTACTTCGGAGTCACGTGAGTGACTACGTGAATAGAAGCCCGTACAGCCGTTGGTGCGTCATGACGTCAGACGCTGGTGCAGTCGGGCGGTTGGAGCAGCAGCGCTCCTCAGAGCGGTAAGTTTAAACGGGTTACACGAAGAGCTGGAGAATTTAGCGGGTGCAGCAGCATCTAAGGAGCGAAGGAGATGGGCGACGTTGCGGGTCGAGACCCTTCTTCAGACTTCACCCTCGATTCTCCAGCATTTGCAGTTCTTCGTTAACAAGTTTAAACGGAGGTAAGGTTTTTAATTTTTTTTTACCACATGTCATTTTCTGCGACGGTTTGGGGTTCTTAGAGAATGTTGCAGAAAGTGAAGAAGGTGTCGGCGAGGCGCTCCGGGGGTAGAAAGGAAAGTGGCCAGGAGAGTGTTGAGGAAGGAGGCCTGTCTGGTACACCTGGTCCGGTGCTGGCTACACAGCCAGTGGTTGCGGACCCACTGCCGGGGGGCAGTGGAGGCTTGTCAGTAGGGTGGAAGGCCACTGGCAAGTCTCTGTGGCCCGTAAATGAGTCGGGCCTGGAGGTTATACCCTCCATAGGAGAGTCCGTTTGCTCACGGCTCTCCCACGTCGAGATTCTATTTCAAAAGAATGCTCGACAGGGACCAGCTCCGTGGGGAGGAGTGGTGCCCAAGCCAGGCTGATGGAGAGCTTGTGCTAGCAGCACCTGTTTCAGGGCTGCAGAACTATCCTGCCTGTGAGGAGGATGTTCCAGCTCCGTGAGGAGGAGTGGTGCCCAAGCCAGGCTGATGGAGAGCTTGTGCTAGCAGCACCTGTTTCAGGGCTGCAGAACTATCCTGCCTGTGAGGAGGATGTTCTATCAGGGCAGTTTGCTGACACTGTTTCTATGCTGGGGGAGAGCAGTAAAGGTGTTCGGTTGGAGGTAATTCCGAACATTGCTGGGAAGTTTGCTGAGTGTAGAGGCAGGAAAGGCGATTGATGTAGAATTGGCCGAAGCCATTCAGTATATGCTCTCCCATCAGTTACAGGAGCTAGCTATGGATGGAGTAGCAAAGAACTATAAAGCTAATTGTGATCTCCTGAAGGTACCGGTGGTTAATCACCAAATTTGCATAGATGGGTTTGCCTGCTAGGGCCCAGGAGATGAAGTTTTAAAAAAGTGCTTAAACTGTTGTCAGCAGGTATTACAGCTGTGGTGAAAGTTATTGATACAAATGATATGGTTGAAGCACACCAGGATGAACTGGGACTCCTTTGTAATGCATTTTGAAATTAATAATATCGGGAGGGCCGCTATTAGGCCAGTGCTAACCCGAATTTGGCGAGTTGAGCAAACCGACCAGTGTACCACCACGAAATCTGTTGTTTGGTGGTAACCTTGCAAAAAGGGTCAAAGATTATTATGAGGTTGTTATAACCATGGCCCTCATTAAGCCAGCTGGAAGCAAGGCAAAAAAGGTTCTCTACAAGAAGTCGAGGACAACAAGGCCACAAGGAAAGATGCTGGTAAGGAATATAACATTGACAGACGATAAATTAACTGATGTTCCTGTTCAAATTGGGGAAGGTTAAAATTGTTCTCAAACAATGGCAGCAGTTGACATCAGATTTGTTCATACTTAGTGTATTGAAGGGGTGAAAAATTGGATTTTACTATAAGGACAGTCTACCTAATCAACATTTTCCTAGTCATAAACTTATTTTTCAGATGAGGAAAATGTGCTTATTCAAGCAGAGATTCAGTCGTTACATAAGAAGGGGTAATTGAGCCTTCTGTCTATCAAAGTCAACAATTTCTGTCAAGTATATTTCCCAGATCTAAAAAGACTGGGGGATGTAGAATTATTCTGGATTTATCGAACAAATTTGTTTGTTATAGGCATTTCAAAATGGAGACCTTTACCACGGGCAAACATCTAGTGTCCAAAGGGTATTATATGGCAACCATTGATTTAAAGAATGTGTATTACGCAGTGTCTATTCATGGTGATGATAGAAGATATTTGAAATTTATTTGGATGACTGAGCTGTGGCAATTCAGGACATTGCCGAATGGATTAACTTCAGCTCCTAGGTTATTTACTAAATTGGTAAAACCTGTGTTAGCATTACTTAGAGCTCAGGGGCATGTGGTAATGGCCTATTAAGATGATATTCTGATTATTGGAAAGACTCATGCTGAAACTCAATCATCAGTTTCAGTTGTTAAAATCACTTTTGAACAAATGGGATTTGTTATTCACCCAGATAAATCTAAATTATCACCAGTCCAAATTATTGATTATCTGGGATTTACCATTAATTCCAATCACATGTTGGTAACTTTGCCCAGGGATACATTGAATCAGTTAATTGCGGACTGTGTTAATCTCGTTGGAGAACAACGGCCTTCGATTAGACAAGTAGCCAGTTTTATTGGGAAGTTGTTGCAGCCTTTCCAGCTGTGCAGTATGGTCCTCTGCATTATCAACAATTACAACCATCAAAGGAACAGGCACTGAGAATACAAAGGGGCCATTTTTTGATAGGCCTATGCAGTTGTCAGCTGGGGCGATTGCTGACATACAATGGTGGATAGTACATGTTTAAAAAAATTTAAGGAAGGTTTGGTGGAATCACCGTCACTGATATTACAGACTGATGTAAGTGCACTGGGTTGGGGTGCAACAGATATGCCTTCTAGTTGTGGAGGCAGATGGAATGTGGATGAGACATCGCTTCCTCAATTAAGAGGGATTAATTATTTAGAGTTGTTGGGCACCTGGTATGGGCTCAAAGCTTATTGTTCTACAAGGAGGGATCTGCATGTGCAGGTCAGATTGACAACACCACAGCAGTGGCATATGTAAACCACATGGGTGGAGTTAAGTCACAGTCTTGTGATAGACTGGCTAACCAGATTTGGAGCTGGTGTATTGACCAAAATATCTGGCTTTCAGCACTTTATTTGCCAGGAAGAGGTCACGTCAGTTTAATGACAACACTGAATGGATGTTAAATCAGGATGTATTTAACCAAATGATTGATCAGTATGCATTGCCAGATATTGACTTGTTTGCATCTCGATTAAATCATCAGTTACCTAGATATGTTTCATGGTAACCAGATCCTGGGGCAGTAGCAGTGGATGCATTTTCGCTGCATTGGGGGAGGAATGTTTGTGTATGTATTTCCTTCATTCTGTCTCATCAGCAGATGTTTGCAAAAGATCAAGGAGGACTCCGCTTCAGGGGTATTGGTAGTGCCAGATTGGCCTACACGAGCATGGTTTCCCGTTGTATTACAAATGGCTAGGGAGCCTTACATGCTTATGCCCAAGAATAAAAATCTACTGGTAAATCCAGTCACTGGGGATCAACATCCTTTATAGGATCGTATTGATCTGTTAATTTGCAGATTTTAAGGAGGCCATACCTGGGGAGAGGACTGTCTCATCGGACGGTGGATGTTCTCACGTCGGCCTGCAGGGATAGTACACAGCAGCAATATATCACCTATATAAGGAAGTGGGAGCAATTCTGCCTACAGCAGGATATTGTATATCACACTGCAGGGATCACGGATGTATTGGAGTTTTTGTCAACTCTTTATTTTGACCAAAAAATTAAGTTACAGTGCGATTAATTCAGCCAGAAGTGCTCTGTCTTCTTATTTACCTATGAATGCAGAATTGCATATAGTAGGGACACATCCGTTAGTTCACGATTCATGAAGGGAGTTTTCAATTCTAATCCTCCTAAAACCCAGGTATGCCGGTATTTGGAATGTGAGTGAGGTTCTTATGCTTCTTCGCCAGTGGGCTCCGGTTACAAGCCTATCTATAGCCAAATTAACTATGAAGGTGGTCATGCTTATGGTGTTGGTTTCAGCCCAACGTGTACAAACATTGTAAAAGCTACGGCTAGATAGAATGCATGTGTCGGCTGATGCCATTATATTTTATGTCTATGATTTGCTTAAACATAATAAAAAGAGGCATGACAGGATGTAAGATTGTGTTTTCAGCATACCCGCAGATGATCGCTTCTGTATAGTCTCACATTTATCTCGTTACATTGAGATTACTAAACCTCTGAGAGGAACAGAGTTGGCTTTGTTTATTAGTCACAAAAAACCACACAGTAAGGTGTCGGTGCAAACGATTTCAAGGTCCTCGCAGCCGCAGGATGGTCCAGTGAGCTAACTTTTCAGAGGTTTTATCACAAGCCGATTTCAAGGCTCGGGGTGTTTGCTGATTCTGGTGTCAGTACTGTTACATTTTTCCCCTGAGTTAGAGGGGTTTGTTATGATTTGTTTGTAAATAAACTGTTATTTCATTTAACAAATGTATTACTGATGCATGATTGATTGTTAACGACTTTTGAGTCAATCCAGGCAGTGTGAACGTCGGATTTGAGTCTGCGGCGTGAATTCACAGTGCTTTGAAGTCTTCACGTAGTCACTCACGTGACTCCGAAGTAAAATAGTAAGATTAAACGAGAACTTACCAGTTTGAAGTTTGATCTTTATTTTATGAGGAGTCGAGTTGAGGGACTACCTGCCCTCCGCTCCCACCCTCATAGATCTCATCTGGTAGTTCTAGTTTTATCATCTTACCGTTATACTTCGGTCATTGTTAGCTGTGAATTCATTCCGCTGCTTTGAAGATTGACGCACCAACGGCTGTACGGGCTTCTATTCACGTAGTCCCTCAACTCGACTCCTCATAAAATAAAGATCAAACTTCAAACTGGTAAGTTCTCGTTTAATCTTACTATTAAATTACATTGTTTGGAATTTGCTGCAAAGACACAAGCTGTTACGCTCATTTTATCCATACTGGTTATTATGCTCCAAACAACTGTTCTCCCATTCCGTTCAATCTCAATCTTTCAATATCTCCTTCTGTTTCTTACAAGTACAAAATGCACAAGGTTGGACCAAGAATGTCAAGCATAGAAATATTTTATTTTATTTTATTTTTTTGTTCTATGTAGTACAGTGTCCGTAAACATTTGTAATTGAGCTGAATCTTGTGTACAGCAGGTAGTCCTTGAACTGAAAGTCATTACCAGATCTGATCTAAGAAGACTGTCATACAGAGGCGCATGTTTACCTGAGATGATTGCTTTACATTGGGCATGCATTAAACGGCAACGTGGAATTACAACCTGATGCCTGGGTTTAGGTGTTAATCCAGGATTAAGCATGTTAAACATGATTACATATTAACTATACTCTTCCTACATATTGGACAATATTGAAGACAATCCCTGTGGTCTATTACTGAGTGAATGTAAAGAAGGAAATAGGCTATCAGGCCAAATTACCTTCCTATGTATAGGGGTGAGAGACAAAGAAAGTTTATTTTAATTTGTATCATTACAAACACCAAAGAACAAGATTCGAAGGTTAAGTTTAACCAGAAAGTTGCAGATTCATCATGCAATTAAATTTTTATCTCAGCCCATTTGGTACCCTTCATAGTGGAGGGTAGTAAATGGTGTGTCAGTGTCAGCCTCCACATTGGATCAGGCAGAGCACAATTTGTTTCCGGGATCGGAGTAAGATCCTCTGTGGGAACCGTGGCTGGTGCTTAAGTAGTAAGTAGTAAATGGTTCCTTCAGAACTTTGTGTCTATTTAATAACAACAGCAAATCATGGCAGGAGAGTAATGAAATCACGCACATTTATGTTGGGTCCACTAGAACAGGACCTCACCCTCAGTGTCCTTGTGAACTTCAAGACGTTGCTCCTTTTGCGCACGTCCTTGGGTGATCTTTAACCATTAAACATGAGGTTTTGATTCCGTCACACCAGCCAACCACTTTGGCCAGGAGACTCACTCATCCATACACTAGTTTCTTCTTGTTTTCTCACATCACAATTTTCCCCTCCTTGCTATTTCTCTCATTCATCCAGCTTGCTTCAGTGTCATTCTTTCCCAAGGTTTTAGTCTCGTTGCTGATAAGCCATTGATATAATCATTCACCCAGGTCCCAGAAATTCACCTTCCATTTCATCACCTAGTTCTTGAAGCCTGCAGCACAAAAGAGATTGCACTGCAGGTGGGAGGTGACTTTGGTAATACCAATGTCATCTCAAATGACAAACAATAAGATAGGAAATTCATCCCGTTGTCTGCGGTGAAGAGGAGCATTTGTAACATACGTGTGACAAATCTTCCTTTGAAATTCAGATGCATCAAAGTCAACTGACATTCTCTAAATCAGAAATTGGATATTGATGCCATGTTCTTTTGCCTTCCTGAAATATCAGAGGAAAATATTTGCAATGATGAAAAGTGGGGAGAATATAAAGAGGCAAATGAGTGTAAATTGATGCTTTATGATTCAATGGACTAAAGGGCTTGTTTCCGTGGTGTATGACTCCGAGTCTCCCTGTGAGTCATTGCTGTTACACTAAATGCCCAGGTATGGGAATTCATCATCTAATATGCCCCTCCCTACCAACTCCTGATCTCCGATTACAGGGGAGCCATTCACCACCCTGCCTCTGGCAGCATCAGCTCTTCGGGTAAGATTCACAATGCGGTGCTGTGTTGTTCACCTTTGTCAGGCACTCTCACTCATCCGCACAAATTCAACCAATAGAAAACAGTTGCCATGTGAAGTCAGCTGGCAAGAATCACTGGCTGAACTGCCAATAGATTCCCGGACTCAGCAAAATGCAAGGGTTAAACTCTCTGAGTAAGCAGAATGCAAATTCTTTGTAGCCATATTAAACTAGAGCTGTCTTTTTCTTTGTGGTTCGGGTTGGGGGGTTATTTGTATTTCTATGTTCATGGAATTGTGAGGTGATATTGCTCAGAAGCACTACTATGGACACTGATTTATTTAGGCTACTGATTCCACCAGATACCTGAATGCAGCAAAGGCAGGGCACTGTCGCACCCGGCTGCACCAAGATCATAATGCACGCAGGCAATTTTCTTCCCTACATCCCCAGGGTGATCAGAATTCAATCTGCAGTATCTGGATTATAAAGCTAAGAGTTTCTACACTTAAAATATCAAGCATTAATTGTTATTCCTTGAGTATCAGATTTTGATCGGAGATCATGAAATAGACAATAGGTGCAGGAGTAGGCCATTCTGCCCTTCGAGCCAGCACCGCCATTCACTGTGATCCCGCTGATCATCTACAATCAGTACCCCATTCCTGCCTTCGCCCCAGATCCCTTGACTTTGCTATCTTTAATAACTGTATCTAACTCTCTCTTGAGAGCATCCAGAGAATTGGCCTCCACTGCCTTCAGAGGCAGAGAATTCCATAGATTCACAACTCTCTGGGTGAAAATGTTTTTCTTCATCTCCGTTCTAAATAGCCTACCCCTTATTCTTAAACTGTGGCCCCTGGCTTAGACAACGTGCATGTCTAAGGCCAGCAGCATTATAAAGGACCCCACACATCTCCATCACGGACTGTTCACTCTGCTGCTCTCGGGCAAAAGATATCGTAGCATAAGGAGCAGAACATCAAGGTTCTGCAACAGCTTCTTCCCACGAGCCATCAGACTCCTGAATGCCATGTAATGGGCTGCCACCATTGTCTATTTATCCTTTTATCCTTTTATCCATTTTTATCCATTTTATCCTGTTAATTATCGTGTTGCACGGGGAGCCAAATGCAACGGAATTTTGTTTGGAATTGCATATATCGATGTATTTCTAAATGACAATAAAGTTTGTTTGACTTTGACTTAGACTCCCCCAACATTGGGAACATGTTTCATCCCTCTAGCATGTCCAATCCCTTAATAACCTTATATGTTTCAATAGGATCCCCTCTCATCCTTCTAAATTCCAGTATATACGAGCCCAGTCGCTCCATTCTTTCAACATATGACAATCCAATCGTCCCGGGAATTAACCTGGTGAACCTACGCTGCACTCCCTCAATAGCAAGAATGTCCTTCCTCAAATTTGGAGACCAAATCTGCACGCAATACTGCAGGTGTGGTCTCACCAGGGCACTGTACAACTGCAGTATGACCTCTTTGATCCTATACTCAACTCCTCTTGTTATGAAGGCCAATATGCCATTAGCTTTCTTCACTGCCTGCTGTTCCTGCATGCTTACTGGGAGACATAGAGATAATAGACAATCAGAACTTTTTTGCCAGATTGGATATGTCAAAGACCAGAGGGCATAGCTTTAAGGTCAGAGGGGCAAGGTTTAAATGAGATGTGCGGAACAGATTTTTTGACACAGAGAACGGTGGGTGCCTGGAACATACTGGCAGGAGTGATAGTGGAAGCAGATACAACAACGGCATTTAGTTAGGCACATGGATATGCAGGGAGTGAAGAGATATGGATCAAATACAGGCAGAGGACATTGGTTTAAGGAAGCATTATGTTCGGCACTGAAGTTGTGGGCTGGGAAGCCTGTTCCTGTGCTGTACTGCTCCTGTGCCTGTTCCTGTGCTGTTCCAAGTTCTCTATTAACAGAAATGTCAGTTTATATAGATTCCCCCAGAAAGTGCATAAATTCTGCTTACCGATCTTTTGCACCAGAGATAAAGGACAGGTTGCTAATGCAAACTCGTTGTCATACATTACTATTGTGCGCATTTTGTTATAAACATTTTATCAAGATGTAGAAATTGTATCCTAACTGAATTGTAATCATGATTATTGACGAGTTATTGTGTAATCATTGTGTAATTCAGTTTATCCATTTCAAGGGTTTAAAAGAAATTCTGTTCTGCTAGTAATAGAATTCATGTGTTTTGATGAGCAAATTTGTCTACTTAGCTAATTCCCAAAATTAAATCTTAGAATGATAGAAAGAGATCATTAATTTTGACAGATACTCTTTCCCCCAGTATCTCAGCAAAGTTTGAAAGCTACTTTCAACTGGGATTCCATTGTGTCTGCTGAGTTTTACTGATAAATAAGTAGAATCTGCCAGTGGTAGACCAGTGGCAGGTTGGTTATTGCGTAGACAAATAGCCAAACTTTCTGCAAAGTATCTCAAATATTTCAGCAATGCACAGGAGCAGTGTGATGGCAGTGAAGATGTACATGGCACTCAGGAAAATTGTCTTCTCAAAGTGCTCAGGAACCATGCACTTGGTGATGTTGAAACGCTTGTCAAGGGACGTGGCATTGCACTTGAAGATTGGATGGACCTGGAATCCAAACAGGTGACTCTGCAGCCAGAAAGCCACAGTCTCCAGGATGATCCTGGACAGGACAGAAATGATGTAGAAGACAGTGAATGACGACCTCTGAAGGATCAACTCTTGATCAATGTTGCGACAAGTGGCATGTAGATGGAATACTGCTCCAGGAACCAAAACGGAGACCAACTGCAAAGCCCAAAATACCTGTGGAAAATGGATTAAATGTGAAAGGCTTATAATGGAAGAACAGCATGGAATATTCCAACACTAGTGTGCACATGAAAGCTGACTAAAGGATTTCATTCAAAGGACTTTCAAAGCAATATTGTACTCTAAAATAAAATCAGTGTGTGAAGCACTTTGGGATATTGGGGATGTGATTAGTTTGGAAGAATGAGAAGTTATCTAATTGAAGCATGCAGAATTCATTGGGTGGCCTCATACTGTAGAAAGAAGAATGATGTTTCCCATGGCTGGTGTACCTTGTTTCAAAATATAGGATAGGATAATCAGGACCACAGTGAGAAATCTTCTCACCCAGAAGGTGATGAATCTTTGAAATTCTCTACCCAAGGGAATTATAAAAGCTCAGTCACTGACTACATTCCAAACAGAGATAGATTGTTAGATATTAAGGTAATGAAGGGATATGGGATTAGTTTAGTTTTGTTTAGATATACAGTGTGGAAACAGACCCTTCAGCTCACAGAGTCCACACCGACCATCGATCACCCATACACTATTTCAGTGTTATTCAACTTTCACATCATTTATCCTACGAACCAGAGCACCTGGAGGAAACCCACGCAGTAACAGGGGGAATGCACAAACTTTGCACAGACAGCACCTGTAGTCAGGATCCAACCCGGGTCTCTGGTGTTATGCAGCAGCTCTACTGCTGTTTCACTGTGATGCCCACATTAATGCAATTGACTGAGGTAGATCAGCCATGATCATATTGAATGGCGGAGCATGTATAGGAATTAAATAGCCTAAGATTAAATTGCCTACAACTTGTATTTCATTTATGATTCCCACATGTAGTACACAATGACAGTCGTGTCTATAATCACTTCCATATCTAAAGATAACTCATAGTGTTCAGTGTATAGTATGGGCGAAGTGATCTTATTACTGGTGTTAGATACATGTCGGAATCTTGAGTTTATCATGGCAGCTGAACAACTAAAATTCAGTTACTTTCATAAATCTTTAGCTGACAGCAGCAGAACCACAGGCTAATTGCCCCCAGTGATCAGGGTGCAGTCCAGACCCCTGGGTGGGGTTTGCATGCTCTCTCTCTGTGACCACAGATTAGGTTTATCACAGGTCCTTTGGTTTATTTACAAATTCTAAATTTGTGTGCTCTGGTAGGTCAATTGGTCAGTGTGTGTTGGAATCTGGGGGAATTAATGGGAATGGGGTATGGGGAGAATGGGTACATGGAACAAAATTGTGAGGGAGTGGACTAGGTCTGGCAGCCAGCATACACTCAATTGGTGGAGTTAGCTTCCTATTAGAAGGTAAGGAATTATGAAATGGAACATTGAACCGTACACCATGGGAACAGGCCCTTTGGCCCACAATATGTGTACTGAAGATGATGCCAAGTATTCAACAAATCAACTCTGCCCTCGTGTGATCCATATCCCTCCATCGTCTGCGTGTTCATGTGCCTATTTAAAAGCCTCTTAAATGCCATTATTGTATCTATCACCACCCTTGCAGTGTGTTCCAGACTCTGTAAAATAAAACGGCTCCACAAATCTTTAAACTTTCCCCTCTAATGTTAAATCTATGCCTTCTTTCTACCCTGGGAAAAAGGTCTGTCTATCCTATCAAAGCTTCTCTTAATTTTGTACACTTTAATCAGGTCTCCGATGCTCCAGATTAAATAATGCAAGTTTGTCCAACCTCCTTACCCTCCAGCCCAGGCAGCATTCTGGTAAACATCCCCTCTTCAAAGCCTCCACTACCTTCCTGCAATAGGGTGACCAATAACTGCACACAATGCTTCCCATATCTGCAATTCAAATGCTAAATCGACCATGACCATGAACCTATCAAATTATCATTAGAAGTTGTTAACAGTTGGAAACATGCCACTTCTAACTAGCTTGGCATGTATGCTTTCTGATACAACAATTAACCCTTACTGTCTTTTGAAATGGATGGTCTGCTTACCAGTTATGTGAATAAGCATTAAATGCTGACCTTCACAGGATTGTCTACACCACATTCATGAATATTAAGCTAAACGTGATGATGAAGCTGCACATGAGAAGATCCTAGATGCAGCATGTTATGAGATGGCAACGAGGGATGAACACTGACCAGGACACTGATTAGGATTCCTTGGGCTATTCAAGAAATAATGCACTGAGATGATTTACTCTTCACCTGAAAAGACAGATGATCACCGTTTTTTTTAACATTTTTGAAGAATTCATGGCTCCCATGGGTAGCATTATTACCACTGACTGACTCTGTAGATAGGTGAAACCCTGGACGATCTGGATTCAAATCCCATTACAGCTGGCACCAGCAAGAGTAAGCATGCAACTATCAGATTCAACTGACCCATTAATAACCTTCAGGGGTAGATTACTGCCAACCCAAGTCATGGCCCGCCAAACCTTCTCAGCTTTAGCATAAACAAGAATCAATCTATGATCTATTTGTTAAAGCAGAACAAGCTGTCACTGTAATGTTTAAATCCCATGCATGCATGCATTAAAAACAGATCATAGATTGATCGATTGATCTATTAATCAAACTACGATTAAAGTGGGCAGATTATAGCAAGAATTGAAAGATTACCAGGGGTGGAATTGAAGTTACATCAGACCATCTTTTATTTAACAGTGGAGTGGCCTATTCCTGTCACTTATTCTTCTGCACAGGTTAACCTGACAGCCACAGATGGAGAATAAAAGTATATAAAAATATTACCGTATAGAAAATTTGACGGCATAGACGGGATGAACAGTGTGAATGTTTCAGACATAAGAGAGGTAAGTAAAATTGGAGGGTTTGTATTTAGGGTCAGAGGTAGAGGGATTGTGGAGATTCCTTTATGCCCAGAGAGTGGGTGGACTCTGGAACACACTGCCTGAGGGGTGGTAGAGGTAGAGAACCTGATTGCATTTAGCACATGTGTGTCAATCGTCAAAGCAGAGATGACCTTGTCCTAGTAAATGGATTGGTATGGGTGAGCACTTAATGGATGGGTCGAATGGCTTATTTCTGTGCTGTATGACTCTCGTCATTCCATGTGTCAAAAGAGGTAACTTTCAAACTCGAATAGCAAGTGGGAACGTCTCCCTGCTCACCCCCGTTCCCAGTGTTCACGAGGAACCCCAAAGATGCACTAATGTGTCTTAACAAGCTGCGAGCACTGTGCCCGTCCCCCGCACCGCCTCGGTCAGGGCCTTACCTGGGGCGTGATGGGCCGGAACTGGTTGTAGCAAAATAGGTTGAGCTCCCTCCTGTCGGGGTCGCAGCTGAAGTGCAGGGCCTCATTCCCGTAGACGGCGAAGCCCAGCACTCCCAGGAAGAACATTCGCACCGAACCGAAGAAGAGGATGTGGAACTGCCCAATGACGGTCGGGGGCCTGAGCTAATGGGGGGTGGGGGAGGGAAGGACACACATGTACAGACACACACACACAGATGCACAAACGCACGCACAGCCACACACATCCAGAGACACACTCACAAGGACACCCACACAAACACACACACACACACAGGCATTCGCACAAAGGAACAACAACACACGCACACGCAGACATATGTACACAGAGACACATACAGGGACACACACAGAAATGCAAACACAGGAACAAAAACATACAGTAATACGCAGACATACATACACGTAGACGCACAGGAGAACACATGAAGACATATACATACACGCAGGGACACACGCAATACATATATGCATACAAACGGCACACAGACATACACACAAGCGCGTACATCCACACAAACACACATGCAAACGTATGTACACATAAGGGCCAGGCTCACACAAAACAAAATATAAATGTACACACATATATATAGAACCACACGCGCACATAAACACACACGCGTAATGACAAACACAGCACACACACAAACAGAATAAAAATCAGTTGCAAAGTTGCTGACATTAATGCATCAGATCTCAACAAATGAATGCATATAAAGACATTTCAGTACAAGACAACATGTAATTTTCATGCTCTAATAATACTCAGGAAACGCCTCTCTCCTCGCCCCTTGCCCCAATCTTAATGAAGAACACTATAGACCCACACTTGGATAACAAGCTCCCTCTACTAAGTTTGTTCAGACTTACACATCCTTCATAGAAGTTCTTAATATAATTCAAAGACATGTTACCCCGGTACATGTACAACGGAGCAAGCACCCCGGGTTCCAGCGCTACGCTGGCCGCAGGTACATCTCCAACAATGGTGCAGAAAGCGTTTGGCCTTGCCGTTCGCTCTGCTGGGAGAGCGCACCATGACTTTCCACCAGGCCTCTCGCTGAACCACACTCACTGAGAAGAAAAACAACAGCGAGAGCACAACAGAACGATGGAAACAAAGGGCGGGAGACCTATGTGACCTCCATTCTAATCCTTGTTTATCTCGTAGCCAGCACAATTTACCGCTGCATGATCGTACAACGGAGAGAGGGAGGAAGGGAGGAAAGTGGCTACTGACCAGATATAATTGTATGTCATTTCAAGTAACCGTGAAGCGGCTACTGGATATCTGCCATACAATGTTCCTATTCCAAGATTTTTACACCCTCCATGACAAACTACACCGTTAAACATCACGCACAGTAACTCGCCCACTTTCTAACCCACTTTCACCTTAATCTTAATGTCGTTTTATTGGACACGGGAACCACAAATAGCCCTGACAGGTTACGATGACAGCAAAGAGAGTTTACAAGAGGGCCGCACAGTGTAATCAAAGACCGACTGGCACTAATAATATTCATCGAGGACTTCTGGCCATCCCAAAACGTCTTCTAGCCAATTAAACACTTTATAAGTGAAGTAATGTGATATATTATTGGCACTGAATCATCACAAATGCAGTTCTACAAAATCCCCGCACAATTAAAATGTGGATTAGTTCTAAACCCATTACGGAGGATTAAATCCTTCAGCAAAATTTCAAAACATTGAGAGGGTTTTCCATGCATTTCAAAACAGATTTGACCGGAGAACACCGGTTATGTGCCCTGGCGTGGACTCGAGATATCTAACATTCATCTCCTCTATTTAGGTACAAGTCATCGCAACTAAGGGGCGCGTTAGAGAATGCCATTTGTGTTGAATAAACAGAGAAGAAAATGTACAAACCAATCCTAATCCAGGCGAGCTACTGACACCTCCCCACTCCGGACCTCTTCTCATTCCAAGATCCTTCCTGGCCACATGTTTAAAAGTCAAACATCAGGCGACTTTCCTCTCTCGTTCGGCTTTTCTTTGTGGTGGTGGTGGTGGGGGGGGGGGGTGGGGGGTAGCTCACATGGCTGCCACCTACACTGTCTGACCCGGCCCACGCAACACGCCGCCAACGCTCCCCTGCCTTCCTGCCTCCATCAATTCTGCTCACGCTATGGGAACACACCGCTCTCCCTGCAGTTCAATAGCGCACGCACTCACAATGCAACTCCCAACGTTTATTGTTTTTTAGATTCTGGCCTTTTGCTCGTTTCCAAATGTAATCCCTCAACCACTGGCGCCGTGCCTTCGGCTGGCAAACTTCATGCTCTGGAATTCTCGCCCCAAACCTCTCCTGCTCTTCCTATAAATTGTTCCTGATCATCCCAATTCTGACCACGATGATGCCCACCTTCTTTCTATTTCACCGATGAGGCATTGGTTACAGCTCTGTTGAAATGTAATCTGTCTGATCAATTTTCACAAAACTACTTTGAATCAACATTCGTGGTTGCTCTTCCAAGTATCTATAGATTATGGGTGGTTACTGAAGACTGACTAGAAAACTGGCAGTGTTAAACCTTGTTCAGTGACGGGTTAGAGATAAATGCAGTAGGAATAGGCTGAAATGTTTAACGGAGGCACAAGGAACTGCAAATGCTGGAATTCAATTTAATTTGCAATTCTGGAGGGTACCATCTCCAAATGTAGCAGATCCATTTAGTTTCTCCAGCACATTATGTTTTGTTGAAATGTTTAACATATAATTAATAATGTCTCAATTTGAAGTCTCCTGGATAAGTGTGGGTTGCTTAGAGAAAGCCAGCATGCATTTTTGAATGGATATTGTATCTAAACTCTGGTGTTCTCACCCTAATCCTCTCCTCCACTTCATATAAAATGTTCCTCGCAGTTGATTTTTGATGAAGATTGGTGTGTGGATTGTAGTTAATGTGATATATAGAGAGTTCCAAAAAGCTGCCATGTAATTGACTTGCAAATAAAACGGAAGGCTGTGGAATTAAAGGGACAGTCAAATGGATGTCAAATTGACAAACCAATAGGAATTAGAGAAAAATATGGAAAGTTGTATTTTGGGCTGAATAGAACTGTGGGCATGCGTTCCCATGGGCTGGCATTAGGACTGATTTATTAATATATATTATTGATTTGGACGATTGAACAGTATACAATTTCTAATCATGCACATGACACAGAACCTGGAATCAAAATGAACTGTGAGGAGGATGGCAATAAACTACATAGATGCATTGGGTTATACTACACAGCCACAGATCCTTCAGCCCAATTTATTCATTTAGCATTTGACAGCAGTTGGCCTATGCTTGCTAGAGTTCAGAAGGATGAGGGGGATCCTCATTGAAACTTATTGAATGGTGAAAGGCCAGGATAGAGTGAATATGGAGAGGATATTTCCATTAGTGGGAGAATCTAGGACGTGAGGCCATAAAAGGATGTACCTTTAGAAAGGAGATGAGGAGGAATTTATTTAGTCAGAGGTGAATCTGTAGAATTCATTACCACAGATGGCCGTAGAGGCCAAGTGAATGGATATTTTAACGGCGGAGATTGACAGATTCTTGATTAGTAAGGGTGTCAGGGGTGTGTCGGAAGGAACTGCAGATGCTGGTTTACACTGAAGATATGACACAAAATGCTGGAGTAACTGTGGGATAGGCAGCATTTCTAGATAGAACGAATGAGTTATGGGGAAAAGGCAGGAGAATGGGATTGAGAGGGAAAAATAGATCAGCCATTATTGAATGGTGGAGTAGACTTGATGGGCTGAAAG
Organism: Okamejei kenojei; assembly: GCA_035221665.1. Lineage (NCBI taxonomy): Eukaryota > Metazoa > Chordata > Chondrichthyes > Rajiformes > Rajidae > Okamejei > Okamejei kenojei. The sequence continues at coordinate 28,245,833 of CM069138.1, forward strand.
GCTTAATTCTGCCACTTGAACTTATGCCAACCAAGGTGCCTTCCTGAGATTGTTTCATTTGCCTTGTATCTGGCGGGAATCCCTCTGTCCAGGAACCTGGCCAAATGTCTTTCATATTTTGTAATTGTGTCCGCCTCTAGAAGCTCATTCTATATATCCACCACTATCTGTGTGGATAACCTGCCCCCTGAGGTCCAGGTTTTAAAATCTTTCTCCTCTCACCTTAAATCACTACCCTCTAATTTAATACTCACCTATCCTAATTTAATATTCACCTATCCTGTGGGCAGTGGGCAGGTGCTATAGACCTGCACAAGAAGATAGATGCTCCCGCCACCATGAGTCTCGGGCAGATGGGGTTCGTCAGCCTGGGAAGGCAGTCCATCTAGGAGAGGAAGCATTTTAAAACCTCCACTGCCTTGTGGCCATATCCAGTCATGGAAAAGGCTCCTGGAGTAAACCTCAAGAAAATCTGGAGTCAGAGCCCCTAAGGCAGTTCGTCGTTGTGTACAACTTCACTCTGGCAACTCCTGCGACAGCGCTGGTGCCAAACTGTAACGGCCCTGCTGTTCCTTTGGATCAAAGAAATAAAACTGTGGCCATTCACCTTATTTATGTCCCCTTATAGTTTTATTAACTTATCTAAGATCAACCCTCAGCCTCCTTTGCTCCATGGAAGACAGTCCCAGCCTATGTAGCCTCTCCTTATGATTCAAGCCCTTCAGTACTGGCATGTACAAGTTGATGGAATGGGCAGGCGGGTGGCAGATTAAATTTAAGCTTGGGGTTGGTGAAGTTACAACATTTTGAAAGAAGATCAGGAAAAGCTAATAAAACACAGTGGACTAGATGCCAAGAAGGATACAAGGCCTACTAGGAACACTGACATAGCCAGACCTCAATAACACCAGCATACTATTTTGTATGGGAAGGAAGTGAAGATGCTGGTTTACATCAAAGATAGTCACAAAATACTGGAGTAACTCAGCAGGACAAGGAGCATTTCTGGAGAAAAGGAGAAGATGGCATTTCGTGTCGAAACCCTTCTTCATACTCTTCACGGTTTAAAGAAGGATCTCGTCCCAAAACATCACCTACTCCTTTTCTCCAAAGATGCTGCCTGACCTGCTGCGTTGGTCCAGCATTTTCAGTCTTTCATATTATTTCCTTTGCCATGTGCCAATGAATAAGAGGACAGACCATCCTCTGGACACCTGAGCAAGAACTCAAGATTGTAGTTTAGGGCCAAGAGCGACCTGGACGCCAGCTTTTCACTGTACCTCAGTACACGTGACAATAAACTAAACTAAACTAAACTAAATCAAACTAATCAAACAAATGATACCACAACAAATCTGGGACTGAACTGCTCATTCCCTGAAGAGGTTAATCATTCTCTTTGGAGCACAGAAGGTTGTGAGCAGATCTGGGAGAGGTATTTCAAAGCAGATAGAGAGAGAGATTGATCCTATTGCCACAGGGATCAAGACAATTGGATATAGGATGAAAGTGATTGGCAGAAAAATGACACGAAGAAAAATATCTTTGCATAATGAGTGAGTGGTTAGTGAATACACTGCCTGGGGAAGTAATGGAGCAAGGTTCAGTCAGAGCTGGATAATTGTCTCAAAGAAATGTATTTACAGGTTACTGGGGAATGGGATTGGATGGATTGCTTTCACATGGAGCTAGTATGGACTCAATGTACTGAATGACATGTTTCCCTGCAGCAACCAGGCCACAATTCCCTTTATGTTACCTATTTCCTTCAGATCATTTCCTGAACTGGGTGGTGCGAGGCTCTCTATATTTCCCATCAACTTTGGCATACCACAGATAACTGGCATAAATATTCCTTTTGTATTAAATGCTCCAAATGTCGAATAGATGAAATGTAAATAGTAGCAGGTTGGGAACAACCAAAATTTAAAATGGCAGAGGTCGGTCTGAATTTTACCTTTTACTCTGCATTAAAAAAAAAGATTAAATGTTTACATTCATATAAAGTCTATTTACAACTGCCCCCAAAAACTTTACATCCAATAAAGTGTGAGAATGCCAAAGACATGGTAGCTAATTTGTGTAAAGCAAGTTCCCAAAACAGCAATGTGATAATTTGTTTTGATGATAACAGTTGGAAGATAAATAGTGTCCTCAGGAGAAGAAGATAAATTAGAAGCAGGAATAGGTAATTGGATGATACATTGAATCTGTTCCATCATTCAACAAGAGTGGTATTTTACTTCAGTGACACTTTCCTGTATAACACAACATCCCAGGATTTTCTTTACTGTTTGTAAATCTATGGCTCTCTCTGTTGAATATACTCAGCTACTGAGCCCCCACAGTGGAGAATACCAGAGATTCCTCACAATTTGTTTCTCAAAATGGTGACCATGGGATGTTTTGATTCACTTGAGAGGCAGTCAGAGCTTTGTTTCAACATTTCGTTCAGGAGATGGCTGTTAACCTGGACTGTTGTGCTCTGTTCTAACATGGAACGTGAAGCCATTATTTCTGACTTAGTTACCTTTAGAGAAGGTGGGGGCAGGGGAGGATTGGGAGTGGGATGCCAAGGTTACAGACAACAGGTTAATGTACCTCGTACGAAACTGCCCCTGCTTCAAGTGCCTCAATGTTTTTTATTTATTTTCAAAGACACCATGTGCAGACAGGGTTGTTCACAAGCCGACGGAAGGAGACCGAAAAAAAACACTGGGATTCTAAAATCCATAATTGGTTGAAAACTGTAATAACCGTGTGCGCAACCTGCAACAGCAAATTATACCAATTAATGTAGTTTAAAAAAAACAGATACAGAATCTTACAGAGATTGCATTTCTCTTCCTCCTACTCACTGCCTGCTGTGAGTCATTGGGTGGCACCCTTGCTTCTGAATCAGGAAACTTGTGGGTTGAAATATCATTCGAGAGATCCATCAAAGTGTCTAGGTCGATCTTTCCAGGGAAGTACTGCGGGAGCATCGCTCTGCTAGTAAGACATTAAACTAAGCTTTGCATGTTTCCTTCCATGAATGTGAAAGGCCCCTCGTGGTATATTGAAGAACAGATCATTTACCCAGTTAACTAAGTTCCTGTTCCTCTGATGTGGAACTTGAAGCCACCTGGGACATGTTTGTTACGCATTGTACCACTGTTGTTGGGGGGGGGGGTTGGTGAGGGTGGAAAGGTTAAATGGAAATTCACCATAAAATAGAACTCTTGAATAAAATGACCAAAATTTCACTCAGTAAGCATCCTATCTGGATGCATCTCAACTTGGTACGAGAACTGTGGTACCCAAGACTGCAAGAAATCATAGAGTTGTGGACACAGCGCAGTCCAACAAGCAAATCAGTCTCAACAGACATTTGGAAGTGTGATCATACGTGTGAAGTGTATTCGTAAACATAAGGTGTTAAGCTGTCTTTTCTGCTGAGCACAAAGGAACCCACAGGTCTAACAAAAAACAGTGAAGTTCACTGTGCATTCATGTGAGAGTCTGCCGTGCACAATTTGACTATTGCATTATCAATATCACAACAGTGGCTACACCTCAAAAGTAATTTAAGTTGTCCTGAGGATCTGACAGTTGTCATCTCAATGCACCCGAGCACCTACCTGTGGTTTTTGCTGCTCTGTGTTGGTGTTTAGAGTCTACATGTTGCCTCCTGCCATCCCATCTGCCTTATCTACATCCTTCAACAGATCTTTCTATTCCATTTTCTTTCATGCACTCGGCTAATTTCCTTTTGGAAAAGATCAAAGCTATTTGCATCAAAATTCCATGTGATAGCAAACTTCAAACTCTAATCTATGATGTTTGCCATTTCTGTTTCCTTGGATTAACATTTTAAAATGTTAAATTTAAAACAATCGACCTGAGACTTTAACTCTGATTTCCCCCAGTGGTTTTGTTGTTTGGTGGATGAGTAATATATTATCTGCATTGAAGTACAAAGACATGTTCCCAAACCAACAATGACATTTGGGGAATTTAAAACTGGCACAAAACAAATTGTTGAGGTAAACCTGGTTCCAAGATGGTAAATGGGTTTAGTATAGATGCTACGTGATGGCTGGCGCAGATATAGTGGGCTGAAGGACCTGTTTCTGTGCCGTATGACACTATGAAAACCCGTGGTCTAAAAAAGAGGTTGGACAAACTTGAATTATTTTCTCTGGAGCATTGGACATCAATAAAAGTATGTAAAATTATAAGAGGCATAGATATGGTAGACAGAATCTTTTTCCCAGGGTAAAATACTCAAATTCAGAGGTTTAATATCAGAGGGGAAATTTTGAAGGAGATGTTCGAGGCAAGATTTTTTACACAGAGAATGGTGGGACTCTAGAACGTACTGCCAAGAGAGGTTGTATAAGCAGATACAGTAGTGACTTTGGTATAATTATTTGCAAAGATATTGTGGGCTAAAGGTGCTGTTGCTGTGCAGATCTATGTTCTGTGAGTACACCAGTGACCCCTCACTTCCTATATGTTGCTATAGTGTGGACAATCTAACTTAGGCATTTTAAAATGCTGGAGAGATTATTATCACCATGCCTCCACAAAATCCTCCAAAACTGGAATAAACATGAGTGTCATCTCCAAAACCCACATCCCCAGGATTGAGAATAAATTACACTCCATCAGCTATGATGAAGAGGCTATATAATTGGCATCCTGAACACAAGATTTCTAAAACAGATCTTTGTTTCTCCCATGGGAGAAAATTACCAGGTGGACAGAGAAAAAGATTGAACAATATGCTGGGAAAGTGTCATCTGTCCATTTCCCAGCACAAATGCAGCCTGACCCATTGAGTTCTTCCAGCAATTTGTTTTATTTTTGCTCCAGCTTCCAGCATCTGCAGTCTCTTGTGTCTCTATGATGCACTTCTGCCTGTGTAGAGTCCCTGTACTGTTAGTGGGGAATACATATATTGAGCCTTCAGGATAAGAGAAAGTGACTGTGGGAAGGTCACATGTGGAGAAGTCCCTTTGCTTCTGGGCCATTCTGTATGTAGAAGCTATACCATACATAACACTGGAACAAAGCACATGCACTGCCTCTGCACCACAATCATATACTGTCTACATTTGTAACAAATGATTTTCACTACTTGTAATTTAATTTTCTGGTAGCATAAAAGTAGCATCAATATTCAATACTGCCTTAGTCTAATACCCAACTAAAACTCAATTCACATAATTATTCTGTTTATTGGGAGAGCAAGCCAGTTGATTAGATATTACTGTGATATAAAATGCACCTTTAAAATATCACTGAAAATTTACATCGCAGGCAGGAAACTCAGCTCACAGTTTCACAAAGAAGACTTGCATCGATTCCTGTGTAGCTCATAGGTTTTACTATTCTGAAAGCACGTTGTTAATTAAAGGCAGATTGGATCGATTTTTCACAGGCGTTGCCTTTATCATTTTAAATCGGTGAATTGAATGCAGATGTCATGCTGGATAGTGCAAGCACATCTGGCTGGTGGTTCTGACAGCATCTGACAAGGGGTACAGAGCAAGGACTTGGAACCGTGCGGTGCTGAGTAATTGCTCCCAGGGAGAAGGGAGATCTGCCTTCACAAAGTGCCATGTCAGAGCTAGGAACATTTACTTCATGGATTGGCTCGAGGAGGTAATTAGGTATCTTGTATGGATGGTTCAACAGTCAACATGGCATACAAAGCAATGCTGATATCCATCCCAAATAGCAAAAAACTTTGTGCAAGTTAGTGTGGGAGAGCTATTTGATGTTGCTCGCATGGATTTTCAATGAAAGGTTAGACTTTAAAGTACATTTTATAGGAATTCTGCATTGTTTTCAGTTCTGTGGGATATAGTGGAACAGATTATAATTGGATACATTTATTGGATGCCAGGCTCAACACTGAATTTGACAATTTCAATACATAGCCTTTCTGGCATTATCATTTCAGATTCCCAGCAACTGTCTCTCAACAGCAGCTGTCCGATTTACTGACTATTTCTAGCAGTTTCTGTTTGTATTTCAGATTTCTAGCAGATTCCTGGTAATTTCAGACATTTATCCTGCAGTTACCCCTCCTATGGAATCATCTTTTGTTCACATCCCTTTCTTCAAATTGCACTTTCATTCCTTCTTTCATTCACTCACCTTCCTTCTCCCCAACCTTTTCTTCATGGTCTCTCCGCCACTTTCTCTGCATTTTAAAACTTGCTTTATCTTTAACTGTTGAAATGTAATTGGCCTGAGGCATTATTAACTCTAGTCTCTCCACAAATGCTACCCAGCCTGTTGAATATTTACACCGTTCCCCCATTTATTTCAGATTTCCAGCATATGCAGCATTTTTCTTTCGGCTTCAGCAATTAGCTGTGCTGTTGAAGACAATGGATTAGAGTGTCAGAGATACACAGCACGGAAACAAGCCCTTCAGCCCAACCTGTCCATGTCAACCCGCCTATGTAAACCAGTCCCATTTGCTTGCGGTTTCCCATATCCCTCTACACATTTCCTACCCATGTATCTGTGCTTTGATGGCTATTGAACATTGCAATTGTACCCACCCCTACCACATTCTCTGGCTGTTTGCTCCATGTACCTACCACCCTCTCTGTGCAAAACCTGCTCCTAGTTCTCCTTTAAATCTTTCCAATCATCACAGATTTATAATCGTTCAAGTGATGGTACTAGTGGTCACTAATGGAGCCCTAGCAAACAAGAGATTGTATATATTTTAATATATGTATGTGTATTTACTTATAGTGAATAGATTATCAAGAGATGGATGAAGAATTCTTTAGACTCCCTCCCGAACATTTCCCACTCCCACCATGACCTCAGTACCTGATGCACTTTTCCTGGCTTAAAACTCTTTCACATTCTCTTTCCTTCACTTTGTGAAATCTGGAGAACATAAAAACAAGGCAAAATATGTGTAATCACAACTGTAATTTTGAAGGTTAATATAAAATAACGTTAGGACAAAAATTGGACTGGCAAGAAATCAACAGTGAGGTTTTTAAACTGCATAAATTTTGGACAGGACATTCTTCCTTCACCACGTGATCATATACACTGCACACAGTGCACTATGTTTCTGAAATTGTATTCGATTGTCATAGACCGTGTTATGAAAGTAAAATGGAATATATGGTACATATATGGAAAAACAACTGTCTAAGATTGAGGTAGCTATAATAACAATATTTAAAAAAAAACATTTCGACAGGTACAGTACATGGATAGAATACGTTTTAGAAGGAGAAACTCAGAGGGTCAGGCACATCTCTGGAGATCATGAGTGGATTATGTTTTGGACCTGAAAAGTTACATCTCCATGTTTTCCAGAGATGCTGCCAGATACGCTGAGTTACTCCAGCACTTTGTGTCCTTCTTTGTAAACCTGCATCTGCACTTCCTTGTTTCTAGGTTTAGAAGGATATAGGTCAAATCTGGACAAATGGAGCGAGCTTAGATGGGCATCCTGGTCAGCAGGGATGAGTTGTTCTGAAGGACCTGTTTCTATGCTGTATGACTCTATATAAATTATGCTGTATCATGTTCATTTACGGAGTAAGGATCAATTTCGACTCCATAGCTTCCTTACAATGCGTTCCAAGTTCAAGTTCACATTTATTGTCACATGCACCAATTGGAGCAGTGAAATTTGAGTTACCATACAGCCATACAAATGAAAACAACACAATACACGATAGAGTTTAACATAAACATCCACCACAGCGGAATCAATGTTTCCCACTATGATGGCAGGCAATAAAGCTCAGTCATCTTCCTGTTTGGTAACCAATGGTCAGGGCCTTTGAACTCTCTGCAGTCGCCACTACGGAAGGCCCGATGTACAGGCCCTCTCACCGGGATGATCGAAACTCCGGCGTCAGAACAGATCGGAACACACTTGCGGCTTGGAGTTTCTGAATCGGAGACCAAGGCTTCCGAAGTTCACAGGCCGAGCTGGACGGAGCTCCGACACTGGCGATCCCTGGCAAGGGATCGCCTCGCTCCACGATATTAAAGTCAATCCTATTGGATTAGTAAATATGTAAATGGATATAAATATTTAATTTATCCAGAGGCACAGCCGGCAGAGTCGCTGCCTGACAGCCCCACTGGCCTGGGTTCAATCCTGACCACTGGTGCTGTCTATGTGGAATTTGCATGCTTTCTGTGTGAAGGCATTCTGGGTGCTTTGGGTTCTTCCCAGACTCAAAGATGTGGATGTCGGTATGTTTATTAGCCACTGTAAAATGCATCTAGTGTGTCGGTTAGTGGTAGAATCCCGGGCGAGTTGATGAGAATATGGGGCAAATAAAATGGGTTAGGTAGGGTAGAATTAATGTAAAAATGGGTAATTATGGCCAACAGACTTGGGCTGTCGGGCCTGTTTTCATGCAGTGTCTCTGTTTGACTGCAAAACTTCAGGAGAAGCTGGAAGAAAGCATTTTAAAGGATAATTACTGTGGAAAAGTACACTTCTTCACAAACTAATTCTGATGGTTTTATAATTCACTCAGAGCCTGGCCAGGTGATAACTAAGGTCAGGCACATGCATTTTCATTTGTTTTGCTTCTGCCATAGATAATGTCTTGTCAAGGGAAGATCAGATACATGAATAGTGTTACTGTTTTTACTGAATATGTTAATTACTTCTGACATGACATCGATCATAGTTAGATCTGGTTTGTTAATGCAACTGGAATCACAGAATCATACAACTACTACATCATTGGAAGACATTCTGTTATTGGCTTCTGTCATCCTAGAAGATGAATCCCATTAATCCTATTCCCCACTCTTATCCCTAAGGTCTGGAAAGTTACAGTGGCTTGCAAAGGTTTTCATACCCCTTGAACTTTTCCACATTTTGTCACGTTACAACCACAAACGTAAATGTATTTTATTGGGATTTTATGTGATAGACCAACACAAAGTGATGCATAATTGTGAAGTTGAAGGAAAATGATACATGGTTTCCAAATTTTATTACAAATAAAAAACTGAAAAGTGTGGCGTGCAAAAGTATTTAGCCTCCCTGAGTCAATACTTTGTAGAACCACATTTCGCTGCAATTACAGCTGCAAGTCTTTTGGGGTATGTCTCTACCAGCTTTGCACATCTAGAGACTGAAATTTTTGCCATTTCTTCTTTGCAAAATAGCTCAAGCTCAGTCAGATTGGATGGAGAGCGTCTGTGAACAGCAATTTTCAAGTCTTGCCAGAGATTCTCAATTGGATTTAGGTCTGGACTTTGACTGGGCCATTTTAACACATGAATATGCTTTGATCTAAACCATTCCATTGTAGCTCTGGCTGTATGTTTAGGGTTGTTGTCCTGCTGGAAGGTGAACCTCCGCCCCAGTCTCAAGTCTTTTGCAGACTCTAACAGGTTTTCTTCCAAGATTGCCCTGTATTTGGCTCCATTCATCTTCCCATCAACTTTGACCAGCTTCCCTGTCCCTGCTGAAGAAAAGCATCCCCACAGCATGATGCTGCCACCACCATGTTTCACAGTGGAGATGGTGTGTTCAGGGTGATGTGCAGTGTTAGTTTTCCACCATACATAGCATTTTGCATTTAGGCCAAAAACATCAATTTTACTTCGGAGTCACGTGAGTGACTACGTGAAGAACCCGCCTCACGCTGTCAACGGCATTACGTCGACGCTGACGGCAGAAGCAGGAGCTGCAGTAAGGAGCAGCTCCTCGACAGCGGTAGGTTCAGAACCGGCAGGTAAGTGCTGTTGAAAAACTTTTTAGGACTAGAAAACTCCGTGCCTGGTGGAAACCAGGATTTTAAAGGTTTTAAAAACTAACTAAAAGTTTAAATTAAACAGATATACTCTGTTAAAATAACGGAGTTTTTAAAAAGAACGTCCCAGGGGAATACCCAGCGATCGGGACGAGAGATTAATTACGGGGCCGGTTCCGATACTGGTACCGTTTAAAATACGGTAGAAAGGTTTAAATGCTCCACAATTTTGGACAGGATATTTTAAAAGTCAGAAAGACTGTATTTTTAAAAAAGTTAATAAAATTCGCGATATGGAGAAAGTACTCCATAATATAAAAGAGACTAGGGTCACAGTACCCAAACAGTTCCCCAAAAAAGACCCTGAGGGGCTTGAATGTACTAAAGACCAGGGTCACAGTACCCAAACAGTTCCCCAAAAAAGACCTGAGGGGCTTGAATATACAAAATATGGCTATGTGCCAAATTGAAAAATAAAAACTCTGACCCTGGATAGGGTGGAGGAAGTCTCTTTGGATATAAATTCCAAGTGGATCAGGGCTGCAAAAGACAGACCCTGCAAGTGGTGATGTGAATTATGAATGCACACTACAAATAAAATAAAAATAAAAGTGAGGCCAGGTGTGCCTGAGATAGCAAAAGTTTTGCTATATCCAAAGGAAGTGGTGAGGCTATGGAAAAACCTAGCTACCTACATTATGTATATGGTATCTCACCAACTTCATGATTCTGTGATGATTGAAATATTAAAATTGCACAGCACAGGAAATTGTGCCTCATTGGAAGAGCCTACGGTTTATCCGTTAATATGGGCATTCATGACTCCAAATATGAGAGCGTCAAATAGTGAGGTTTAAAAATCCTCACAAATTACTCTGCTGCTATTATGGCTTTTGGGCAGATGAAAGGAAAACATAAAATAAAGACGCTATTGTGCAATTTTTTCTATGAAGTTTTGTATAAAATAAATGGCTATTTGGCCCATTTTTCACCCAAGGTTGCATACCTGTGTCGAGCAAGTGGTGTTTAAGCTCTTGGTTATCTGTTTGGAATAATCTGCCTAACTTATTGAAATTGGATGAAAAGCTAAAATATTTTAGCTGCATGAAACCTTCGTCTTTGGACGAAAAGGTATTTTCGCCCAGAAGGGGATTTGATATTGGAAATAGAGGCAGAAATATGTCAAGGAAGTTTTATTGTATTGCACAACCAAATACTTACCCGAATTCAGGGGATAAGGAGACCACCACGCTCATATGCAGAGGAATTAAAGACGTGTTCCCTGCTTAAAGAAACTGCGGATTAATCTCCAGTTAGAGGGAGATTACAAAAAGTTTATTAAGACTGGCTTACTATTATTTTTGATCAGTATATTACGAGCAGTTTCATTAACTACTATTACTTTTAAAACAAGAGGTTAATCCTCCTGTACAGAATAAACCTGCTTATGTTTTCGTGTTTCTGCATTGAAAAAGCAGAGTTTTTATGTCCACATTGCCTAATTATCTGGAAAAGGGGTAATGGAAAAGATTTTGAACACGAGCATAAATTTGTCTTTAATGTTAGAAGGCATTACAGATGATGGTTGCAGAAGTATTCTGGACCTTACAGGTCTAAATAAGTTTGTAGAATACAAAACATGTTCAAATGGAGTCATGGAATACTGCAAAATATTTAATTCAGCAGGTTGTTATATGGCTAAGATTGATGAAAAGACGCCTATTATTCTGTACCTATGTATCAGGTTTCGGTGATACTTAAATTTTAATTGGTTGTGACAATTATGGCAGTTAAGCTTTGCCAAATAGACTGAGTTCAGCTTTTTACTCTTTACGAAACTGTTGAAACCAGTTTAGCCCAATTAGAGCACAAAATGCACATCATTATGGCTTATCTCAATGACATTCTGGTCATTAGTGATTATCAGGAGTCAGCTGAGGACTCAGTTTCAGTTACTAAAGCTTTGTGGTAAGCTAAGGTTCTTAATTATCTAATTAAGCCCCAGCTGCAGCCAGCACAAACAATTTACTTTTGGGGTTTGTAATTAACTCAGTGACTATGTTAATACCTTTACCAACAGTTAAAGTCGATGATATTTTGGTAACTTGTCATTATCTCATTCAAAACCTTATCCTTCCATCCGAGAAATGGTGACAACCATTGGTGAACTGCTAGCAGCATTTTCCTGCATTAGAATTTGGTTCATTACATTTATTGATATCTTCGAAGGTACAAGATACAAGCTCTTAAAGAGAAGGCAGGCCATTTGACAGGCCTATGTAATTAACAAAAGAAGCTGTATTGGAATTTACAATGGTGGGTTAAAAAAGGAAAATGTCCCACAAACTGCTAAATAAATATTATGATTAAACAGCCTGAAATGGTTTTACATACAGATGCTAGTGCTCTCGGATGGGGGGCCACAGATTTATCCTCCAGTTGTGGAGGTAGATGGAAAACTGAAGAACAAGTGTTTCTCCAAGAGTATGGTATTAACTATTGGGAGTTATTGGGGGCCTTTTATGGGCTTAAAGCATATTGTTGTGCTAAACAAGGTCTGCATGTGTTAATACAATTACACAATAAAACAGCTGTGGTTTACATTAATCACATGGGGAGAGTTGGATCAGTATCATGTGATTGTCTGGTCAATGAGATATGGCAATGGTGTATTGGTCGGCAGATATGGATTGCAGTAAGCTATACTCCAGGTAAAGACAATGTGGTAGCAGATGAAAGGTCCAGGATTTTAAAGATAATACGAAATGGATGTTTAAGCCACCAATATTTAAGAATATTGTTCGACGATTTGGGTTGCCAGAAATTGATTTTGCATCCAGGCTTAATCATCATTTGCCTCATTATGTGTCTTGGGAACACGATCCGGACGCAGTTGCAGTAGATGCATTTTTATTACACTGGGGAAAAATGTTCTTTTATGCTTTTCCACCATTTGCTCTGATCCAGAGATGCTTGAAGAAAATAGAGCAAGATTCAGCTTCCGGATTGTTGGTAGGGCCAAATTGGCCAACTCAACCTTGGTTCCCAGTTATGCTGAATATGATTAAAGAACCGTATATGCAGATTCTTAACTGTAGTGATATCTTGACTAATCCAGTAACAAATGAAGATTATCCATTATATGCATATATGAATTTGTTAATCTGCAGGTTTTGACCAGACCACTACAGGAACTGGGATTGTCGGACCAAACTTGACAGTTATTGGCACATCATGACGAGATAGCACACAGAAACAATATATGACACATATTAAGAAATAGGAAGAATTTTGCACACAGTCAAAATATTTCTGATGATTATGTGAATGTTACTCATGTTTTGGAATTCCTTGCCAATTTGCGCTTTGGCCAACATTTAAGTTACAGTGCCATTAACACTGCACGCAGTGCCTTGTCGTCCTATTTAGGACTTATGACTGGTGAAAAATCAATTGGGTCGCATCCATTAATATCACGATTCATGAAAGGAATTTTTTCACATGAATCCGCCAAAACCTAGATATACAGAGATTTGGGATGTGAGCATAGTACTTGCTCTACTTAGAGAATGGACGCCAATTGAAGGGTTGTCATTGGATAGGTTAACATTGAAATTGGTCATGTTAATGTCACTGGTCTCAGCCCAAAGAGTGCAAACTTTACAAATGTTGCGTTTAGACTGTATGCATGTGACTACAGATAACGTTGTATTCTATGTTTACGATCTGATCAAACAAAGTAGACCAGGGAGATCTGGAACAAAGGTAACCTTTCAAGCTTTTCATATTGAGCTTGCTTTGTGTGTGGTTAGACATTTGAACCAATGTATTAAAGTGACGGACACTTTTCGAGGAAACGAAAAGACATTGCTGCTTACGCACAAAAAGCCACACACAAAAGCTTCAGTTCAAACTATCTCAAAATGGTTGAAACAGGTGTTGGTTTTAGCGGGAATAGACACTGATGTCTTCAAATCTCACTCCACCAGGGCGGCAGCTACGTCCGCGATGAAGGGCGGGACGTACCTCTTGAGCATATTTTTAAAAATCGCAGGGTGGAGTAAAGAAGAAAACTTTTTCAAAGTCCTACAACAAACCTGTTTCACACTATGACAAGCTTTGGACACGCGGTGTTGGGAGCACTATAATCACCTGCTTTGTTTGCTATTAATTGCTATAATCAGTTGTGTAGTCACTGATATTTTTTGTCACTTATAATCATTTTTTCCCTCAAATATAAGGAGGGTATTATATGGTTTTTTCAGCCATTAAAAAACTTGATTGTGAAAAGATCTAACATTTGTGTGCTTTCTCATGTATGTGTTTACTTAGCCGGATTGTCGTACGGATTAATTCTACGACATAAAAAACACAGAAAGCTTTAAAACTCTTCACGTAGTCACTCACGTGACTCCGAAGTAAAATAGTAAGATTAAACGAGAACTCACCTGTTCGAAGTTTGATCGTTATTTTACGAGGAGTTACGATGAGGGATTACGTGCCCTCCACTCCCACCCTCGTAAAATAAATGATCAAATGGTGGTTCTAAGTCTTTTTATGAGCCTTACTATGTTACTCCGGCTTTGGTGTTCTGTGTTTTTCATGCCGTTGCTTTGAAGTATGCCGTTGACAGCGTGAGGCGGGTTCTTCACGTAATCCCTCATCGTAACTCCTCGTAAAATAACGATCAAACTTCGAACAGGTGAGTTCTCGTTTAATCTTACTATATTTGGTCTCATCAGACCAGAGCACCTTCCTCCACATGATTGCTGTGTCCCCCACATGGCTTGTGGCAAACTGCAAACGGGACTTCTTATGGCTTTGTTTCAACAATGGCTTTCTTCTTGCCACTCTTCCATAAAGGCCCGATTTTGCCGGGTCTCCATATATTAAATATTTACAGGGTCATAATGGTTCGGCGCGAGGACTTGACTGAGACCTGAATATTTGAATAGATGAAGAAATACATATAATAAATCATGAATATATCTCCAAGGACGGATTAATGAGTAATATTCCATTCTCCATCAAACTTTTCATACTCTTTTTTCTATTTTTTCATACTTATATAAAAAATTAGAAAAAAGTATAGAAACACATTATCTTAAATTCTTAATATCAGTACGAATATAAATATCACTAACTCCATGAAAATATTATTAGTATCGTGTATTTTCAATTATATAAAATTGTGTATTTTCAATTATATAATAATTTTAAATTTAAAATCAATGATAATACAAATATTGTTAACATTATGAAAATATAATGAATATCATAAAAGTTTTACTAGTATTACGTATTATTAATTACATAAAAATTTGGTCCTATATTTAAAAAATCAGAGACAATATAAATATTATTAATAGTATGAGTATATTGCTAATACTATGAATATATCATTAATACCATGTATTCTCAATTATATAAAATATACAACCTTGAAATTTATAATTAATAATAATACAAATAATATCAATAGTATGAATTTATCATTAATATCATGTATTTTTATTATTGTAAAATAATGTACTTTGTTATTATTTTGTTTCTATAATAAAAATAACAAATAAAAAATAAATAAAGGCCCGATTTGTGGAGTGCACAACTAATAGTTGTCCTGTGGACAGAATCTCCCACCTGAGCTGTGGATCTCTGCAGCTCCTCCAAAATTACCATGGGCCTCTTGGCTGCTTCTCAGATCAATGCTCTCCTTGCCCGGCCTGTCAGTTTAAGTGGACGGCCATGTCTTGGTAGGTTTGCAGTTGTGCCATACTCTTTCCATTTTTGGATAATGGATTGAACAGTGCTCCATGAGATGTTCAAAGCTTGGGATATTTTTTAATAACCTAACCCTGCTTTAAACTTCTCCACAACTTTATCCCTGATCTGTCTGGTGTGTTCCTTGGGCTTCATTAAGTTGGTTGTTCACTAATGTTCTCTGACAAACCTCTGAGGCCTTCACAGAACAGCTGTATTTATACTGAGATTAGATTACACACAAGTGGACTCCATTTACTAATTAGGTGACTTCTGAAGGCAATTGGTTGCACTGGATTTTATTTAGGGGTATCAGAGTAAAGGGGGCTGAATACTTTTGCACGCCACACTTTTCAGTTTTTTATTTGTAAAAAAATTTGAAAACCATGTGTCATTTTCCTTCCACTTTATCAGTTATGCGCCACTTTGTGTTGGTCTATCACATAAAATTCCAATAAAATACATTTAAGTTTGTGGTTGTAACGTGACAAAATGTGGAAAAGTTCAAGGGGTATGAAAACTTTTGCAAGCCACTGTATCCTCCCATGAGTACCCTCTTGAAGACTTAGAATTTTTCTGATCAAGTAAATTCAAATCAATTTCATGGTCATGTGCACAAGGACGTGAAGTACAGATACAGTGGGAAAATCTTGCTAATAACTGTATCACAGGTACATAGATTCACACAATATACAAAATAAATCAAAACATAAATCACACAGAATTCTACAAGACAGTGAAAATAAAACAAACATGACATGAATACAAAACACAATTGGAAAAAAGTCCACGTAGGTGAGAGAGACGGTCTGCAGTGATTGGTTGCTGGGGTAGGTTTAGGATTATTTGGGTTAGTTCAAGTACCTGATAGTTTTTTTCTACGTTTCTGAAACTGATCGTGGGGGACTTTGGCCTTCTGTATCTCCTGACGGTTAGTAGCAGGCAGGAGATACAGGGCTTGGCCCAGGTGGTGGGGATCCTTGATGATAAATGCTGCCTGCAGGCAGTGAGTTCCAGATCACTTTTGGTCATTGTTTATTATGGTCACATACCAAGATACAGTGAAAAATGTTGTTTTGCATGCAATGCAGACAGATCATACCATGCAAGAGTACAACAGGTAGAGCAAAAAATAACATAAACAGAGTGCCGACTTTAATGTAACAGTTACAGAGAAAGTGCAGGCCAAGATAAAGTGCAGGGGGTGCAAAAAGATAGATTGGAGAATTGGAAAATTTGTTCCCTGCATATGAAAAGTCCCTTCAAGATTCTAATAGTTGCAGGGAAGAAGCTGTTCTTGAGCCACATGCTATGTGCCATAATCTCTGAGGGAAATGAAGCAATAAACTTCAGTCTGTAAAGATCCTGCTCGATTGAAAGGATGAAATGGCACCTTGACTCTGGGAACCTGAAGGTAAATACTGAGTCCTTTTATCTCCTTTTGAGGTGACCACATCTATGCCCCCTGCTTTCATCTTCCTGCATAGCCAGCAATTGGACTACACAGGCTCCCACTGTAAGTAGTTTCACCCCATCTTGAAAGACCAGATAGTTCAGCAGAAGTCCCAGTGGTGATCAGGAATAATTTGTAGAACAAGCAGGCAAGCTCCAGTGTGTTGTATGGCTGACTGAGGATGTAAGTGTGAGTATATGCTGTTAGCAAGCAAACATCGCACAGTGGCTTTGTAAATAGAGCTGCCACCTCACAGCTTCAGCAAACTATGGTCAAGTTGGACTTCCCAGATATGACTGTGTGGACTTTGCATGTTTTCCCTTTGGCTGTGTAGGTTTTCTCCAGGTGCTCCTGTTTGCTCCCACATTCAAAACACGTGCGGGTTGGTACATTAATTGTCCACTGTAAATTGTCCGTGGTGTGCAGGTGAGTGGGAGAATTTGGAAGAGGTTGAAGGGAATAAAATGGAATCAGTGCTGAGTGGTAGATGGTCAGCATGGACTTGGTGGGCCGAAGGGCTTGCTTCTGTGCTGCGAATCTCTGCAACACTTCTGGATTGAAAATCCAGTATATCACGCAGTTGCTGAACAAGTGCCATAATGTGAGTCTGGTTGGGTTTGTGAGCAGCCAGTGAGTTGGGGAATCTGAATTTCTCCCAGCGTTAGCATTACATGGAGCTTGGCATCATGATATGCAGTCCAACAACAGAGGGGTTTCAATACAGACTAAGTGCAAGAGTGATATTAAATGACCAAGAATTGGCTGCTTTATTACTTCACTCTGGGAAAAGATACATTTCAACTTTTATAAGCCTGGAAAAAAACAGCAATTGAGTTTTCACGCCATGATTCCTTCAACTACCCTATCGTAATTTATTTCACTATTGGCTCCTTATTCCTGCTGACCTAGTGTGTGTTCCATAAATAGCTTCTCAGTGGTGGTAGGATGGTCGAACTACTGGAGCAGCATCCGGGTCCTGCATTATTCGCCCTGAGGCAAGAGTTCGAAAGGCAGAAAGTTTAAATCCAAGTCTTTGCCCAACAGTGACATTGTGGCACAGCCGGTAGACCAGCTGCCTCATAGCTTCAGTGACCCTGAATTAATCCTGACCTCCAGTACTCTGTGTGTGGACTTTGCACACTGTCCTTGTGACTGCATAGGTTTTGTCCAGATGCTCCAATTTCTTGTCACGTCCCAAAGACATGGCGGTTGGTTGATTAATTGACACTGTAAATTGTGAATGGGATAATGGGATTAGTATAATATAAGTGTAATCAGTTCTTCTTCGTTGATATTAGACTCAATGGTCCAAATATCATATTTCCATGAGGTATGACACTGGTACATCTGAAATAAAAAGCCAGTGACAACAGAGGTCATCGTGAAGCTGTCAGATTCTAGCAAAGACCTCTCTGGTTCATTAAGGGAAATAAATCTATTGCCTTAGCCCTTTCCCGACTGTATGTGACTTAATTCTCACAGCAAAGTGATTGACTTATTAATCTTCTAAAATAGCCCGCCAGTAACAATGGACAATATATGTTCAAGGAGGCTGCCAACAACCACCTTCTCAAGGGCATTTAGGGATGGGCAATAAATGCTACCTTTGCAGCAACATCCATTTTCTGTAAGAATGAACATGCTTTAAAAAAAATAACTGAAAAATATTCCCAAATGCACCGGAGAGAAAAAAGAAAAATCATGATTTGGTTCTCCAGCCGAGTGAGATATGAGGATGCAGGAGATATATCACATTGCCTCATCTAGTAGAAAGCTTCAGCATTACTTCACTTGCGGTCCCTTTTCCTTTTGCATTGTTTTAGCTTTTATAGATTGTTATAACGTCCATATTCTGAAATCAATTTCCCGTTTTATCGTAGGTATAAATATAATACTGATTTCCTGTACGCAATGCCTAAAACAGTAATCTTTCAACTGAGAATCAATAGTGTCGTCAAAGATAATGCAATAACTTTTCCTGTTACAGCATTTTCATTGCCATGATTTTATGTTGCTATGCAAGACTTATTTTTCTTTATTAATGTATCACTCACCCATGATTGGATTGTACATCAAGGATCATGCATCCTCTTTAAAGAAGCATATGATATTTTTCTGATCAGTATCCCTCCAAGTTCTCTTTCTATTATCATCTCAACATCTGGGTGTATCACATATCACTATTTAATTTACTATAGATTTAAAAAACAGATGGAACATCTTCTAAATACTAATTCTGGAGCAACTCTGAGTTATTATATGCTGGCTGGATTTAGATTTTCTCCATGGCTTGAGCTGGCCATTAAATTTTGCAGGTCAGTCAGCATTTCTGGAAAAAACGAATAGGTGATGTTTCAGGTCAAGACCCTTCATCATCCCTGAAAGGGTCTCGACCTGAAAAGTCACCAATTCCTTTTCTCCGGAGATGCTGCCTAACCCGTGTTGTTACTCCATATTTTTTGTCTATCTTAGGGGTAAACAAGTATCTGCAGTTCCTTCCTACACCTGGTTATCACTTACATTTCAATGGAATAAAGACAAATAGACTCAAACTTTTAAACAGATCAACCACCTCCTGCAAATGACTCCAAAGGGCTTGGAGCATTGATACAGTAAGGGCTGCTAAACTAGTGCTGTGTTCAAATATGGTAATGAAGAGGCTTCAACAAGTGATCCAAAACTCTGAATTATACAGAAAACCAGATGGAAATTTTAAATTCCGTTAGTTAAAGGATGTGTCTTAAAAATCTAGCAAAATTAATAGTGATCATGAAGAAGTGGAACTGTAATAGCAGACCACCTGGCTCATTAATATCACTTATCAAAGAAAATCTTGCATCCATTCTTGCTCTGAGCTTAAATGTTTTTCAGGCTCATGCTATGATTCAACAAAGAGATAGATGCCAGAGGGACTCAGGGAAACGGGCAGCATCCATGGGAGGAAAAGGAATGGTCAACGTTTCGGGTTGATGAAACCCTATATCAGGACGTAGATTGGAGAGAGAAGAGAGCTGGCGTAAAGAGGAGATGTGGAGGGGTGACAAAGGCACGATGAGGTGAGAGGTTGAGTGACGAAAAGCGGAGGAAGATGAGCAGATAGATCCAAATAGAGAAGGGGAGCAGTGAAATTACCCCTTCCACTAACTGGCTCCATCTATCTCTTGTGTACAATGTAAAACTATAGATCTCATTCATTCATCCATTCACCAAATTTGAGCTTTACAGGCAAGGCCAGCATTTAATCCACATTCCTAATTGTCCTTGAACTGGATGGCGTGCTGGGCACCTTCAGTTAAGAGTGAATTGAGAGACACAAGAGACTGCAGAAGTTGAAATCTGGAACAACAATCTGCCGGGGGAACTCATTAGGTCGAGCAGTATATGTGGGATGAAAATAAATTGTTAATGTTTCAGGTCAAGGCCCTGAAATTCCTCCATTAACTCCGTCCACATTTCATACTGCCTCAAGAAAACAACCAACAAGTTGCAGCACCTGTGTTTAAAGCTTTTGCAAATCATGCATGAGAAAACCCAGATCTTTCTACTTTTTGGATGTCTGCACTCTTGCACCATTTAGGAAATATGCTTCTTTTACAATTAACAATTTCACATTTTGTACATTGCACAGTGGTAGCGCAGTGGTAGAGTTGCTGCCTCACAGCACCAGAAACCCGGGTCCGGTGCTGTCGTATAGAGTTGGTACATTCTCCCTGTGACCATGTGGGTTTTCTCCGGGTGCTCTGGTTTCTTCCAACACTCCAAAGACGTACAGGTTTGTAGGTTAATTGGCTTCTGTAAATGGTAAGTTGTTCCTAGTGTGCAGGATAGTTCGTGTGTACAGTGATTACTAGTGAGTGCAGACTCGGTGGGACGAAAGGCCTGTTTTTGTGCTGTATTGCTAAACTAAACTAAACTAAACTGCACTTGATTGAACTGTGCCCATTTATTTGACATTTATAGCTGTTTTTAGCCTACTTATTTCATTTTCCTTTATAATATAAACGATATATAAATGTTTACACAATATATTGACGTAGACAATATGAAGCAATATATTCACATTCACCTAAAACGTCACCATGTCTTGTACCGAGGAATATACTACAGGCTCAAAACTCAGATGCAGTTCAATATATCCATAAAAAGTTACGTTTCTTGCACAGTTCTTTGTGAGGATGCAAGTTCTTGACTCCTCCTATGTTCAAATTCCCCAACAGAAAAACTTGAATTTATAAAAAAGCTAAAGGCAATAATGTTCTTTAGTGTTGTACATTATTATTTTCGAGTAGAGACCAGGCAAGCTACTCTGAGCAATATTAACGAATGATTAACCAATTTTGGATGACTGTGATATGAATTGTGCAAATGGAAAATGCAATCATCCACAGCTAAATAGCGGAACATTTTCTCTTGAAAACCAGACACCTTGCGAAAATCTATCAGCCAATTTATCTGACTTTGGAGTTAATGGTTTTTCTTTAAGAGTTTTTATGTGATTTTGGCTGTTAAACCTTTTTATTTCAGCAATGTAAAATACATTAAAACATCAATGCTGGTGATTTTATCACCGAAAGCATCCCATCTAGTTTGTTAAAATTATTGGGGAAAATTATGTTGAAACATAAATAATATGTTTAAATTCCCATCATAAACTAGGGTCCAGTCCTGATTCTCCAACCTGCCTCATTGCAAACATTAGATTTTTTTCTCTCGAATCTGCTAGAAGTGCTGAAAACTATATTGTGCACAATGGTATCTTTCTCTTTGCACTACCTCTTGGACTTGTTTTTGGTTTGATTGTATTCATGTATAATATTATCTGATTTGTTTAGATAGCACTCAAACAAAAGCTTTTCGCTGTATCTCAGTACACGTGACAATAATAATAAACATAACCTAAACCAAATATATTAGAACTCAAGAAACGACTAAACCTAGAATCCTCAACAAATAAACACATTTCTGCAGGAACTCAGTGGACCAGGCAGCATCTGTGGCAGGATATATGGGCCAGGGTTTGGAATATGATCCCAACTGTTGTGTCAATATATCACCGGATTCGGACGACAGAGTTTGATTCACTAAGTAATTTATTACTCTGCGAAATAAGGCACATACACTCATGTATCCCCGCATATCCCTGTACGCACTTGCAAATCCCGAGTACACAGCAGAGCATGCTGCAGGATGTTTCTACTTACACTCATGTATCCATCTACGCACCCGCAAGCACAGCAGAGCACGCCACAGGATGTTCCTGGTCTTGATCACCTGGCACCGTTCGTGACACGGTCCAAGGCTGGGGTTTTCTCCTCGAAAGGGCGCCCGACACCATCCTTTATGGCATTTCGTATCAGAGCAGACTGTGCCACTGTCCCATCCCTGAACCAATCACAAGCCCCCCTTGTCTGCAACATTTCTGCGCTATTAGCGGCAGGGGGCGCGAGTGGTCTACCCAACTATTGCTGTTGTGTTTTGTTCACCAATCTATGCTTTCCCATAGAATAGTCTGAGAAAAGCTAGGCCGGTGTGAGAAGAGTCAGACTTGTGTGATAAGAGTCTGACTTTCTCAGACGTGGATAGGTGCAGAAAATATCCCTCACCTGTCTGGGGAACAGTGTGTTTGAATCTTGTTTTCAAATGATTTGGAATGCAGTGCTGCTAATTTAGCTGATAACTCCATTTTACATTTTAGCTGAAATTGTCTGTCCATTTCCACAGTTGCTGCCTGGCCTGCATCAGCTTATTTTTTATACTATATATATTTGCCTGAGTGGAGAAACAAAGAGACTGCAGATGCTGGCCAAGATAGACACACAATTGCTGCAGTAACTCTGGCAAAAAAGGATGGGTGACGTTTCAGGTCAGGACCCTTCTTCTGACTTGTGTCCATCTTTGGCTGAGTGGATATAAGTTGAATTAATTGCATGCTTCTTTACTCATAATGACTTAATTTTTAATACAATCCCTTTTACAGTGGATAGAAGCATGCCAGGAAAATCACACACAAGCAATAAACTGTGCAGCATCGCATTAGAATGAATGAATGAATGAATGAATGAATAAGTTTATTCATTCATTCATTAATAAGCGTTATAGTTCTAGTGACCTAAACGCCCGGATTTAATTGCTTGAAGATGAGTATCACACTTGAAGATGAGTATCAATGAGTATTAATATGAGCAGATGGGGAATGTAAATAAATGTATCTGGGTCAGCTAAATTATCAGTATTGACAACTATGAAAGTACTGGATTACTGTAAACAGATATCTGGTGGGCAAATTCCCCTTTGGAAGGGAAGGTTGCCATCCTTACACAATATGACGTGCATGTGACTCCAAATCTAGTAAAATGTACTTCTGTATCAGTTGCCCTCTGGAATGGTCAAGGATAATCATGGATGTGCAATGAATGCTGATGACACAACCAATGATTGAATGCCTTAAAGAATATGTGCAGATGACCCACTTCCATTGCTTGAGGTTGAATAACGATCAGGACTTGGCTTCAATGTCCAATCTGGAATGTAGTATCTGTCCTGGAGATATCTTACAGCACTGCACTGAATATTAAACAAAGTTTTATGCTTGAGAAACTTAATCTACCAATGATCCAAAGTGTGGTTGCTAGTGAGAAATAATTCATTGTGTCTTTGTTAAATATTTTCCTACTGTATACATATACGTATAGAAGTTCATGGAAAGGAATGGGAAAAAGATGAATTCCACCCGAAAAGTACCAAATGTAATTGATTAAATGGGAAGGGTTGAAGCCCAAAGAAAATTATTTAATGCCATATTTGCATTGAACTAATCGAGGCACTAGAGAGCTTAATAACACTGTGCCGACAACGACACCTGCTTTGATGTCAACAAAATGAAGGAGACTGAAGAAGGGTCCAGAAAAGTCACTCATCCTTTTTCTCGAGAGATACTGCCTGATCCGCTGAGTCACTTCAGTACTTTGTATCTATCTTCAAAATGAAGGAGCCAGTCACCGACTTCATAAACTGAGTGCAGCACATGCGCAGTCTGCATCAACGGTTCTGAAGTAGAGATGGTTGAGAGTTTCAAGTTCCTAGGTGTAAATATCAAAAGCAATTTGTTCTGGTCCAAATACATTGACAATAGAGCCAAGAAAGTACACCAATACCTTTACCTTTCCTGAAGACTAACGATATTTAGCATTCCCCAGAAGCTGACCAATGTCCACAAATGGACTGTAGAAAGCATCCTATCAGGATGCATCAGAACTTAGTATGGCGACTGCTCTGCCTAAGATTGCAAGAAACTACAGAAAGTTTCACATGTCCATCACATACAGTCATACAGCATGAAAATAGGCCCTTTGGCCTAACTTGTCCACACCAACCAACATATCACATCTACACCAGTCCCACCTGCCTGCATTTGGCCCATATCCCTCTAAATTTGTCCTATCCATGTACCTGTCTAATTGTTTCTTAAGCGTTGCTATAGTCCCCGCCACAACTACCTCCTCTGGCAGCTCGTTCCATTCACCCACTACCCTTTGTGTGAAAAAAATCATAAACCAGTCTCCTCATCCCCTCCCCTCCCCCTCAACTTGATCTACACATCATGTTGCCTCTGGAATGCAGCCAACATTATCAAGAAGCACTCACACCCATTCAATCTTCTCCACACTCTCCACGTACCACCAGGTTTAAGAACAGCTTCTTCCTTGCTGGTATCAGGCAATTGAACAGACGTCAGATATGCTAAAGATGAATTACTGATCTTCCAGTCAACCTGGTTATAGCCCTTGAAATTTTTTTATCTGCACTTTCTGAAATTGCCTGGTGCTGTGTAATTTGCCGTGAATGTGTGAGTTTGTTGGACGAAAATAAGTTTGTTGCATCTTCCGATGGCGCTATGGCGGCTTAGGGCATATGCTAATCACCTCCGCACCGTCTAACGCCAAAAACCCATGAACATTTTAAACCGGACAGACCTAAAAATACTCACCGGCAGATGTTCAGCAGTCGCGTAAGTAACGTCATCAGAACGTGACCCCGGTACTTTTAAAATGCCCGTTAGGCGTTTGCCTAAACGAACACGGAAACATCAACCAGACGTTACAGAAGTTACTGAAGGCCACAAAGAAGCCTCGACCTCGATTATGGCACACCCCCGAGAGGAAGCAGCAAGGCAACCTCCGGGTTTGGAGGAGGAGATCCGTTCAACACTGTGTCATGAACTTTCGTCTGTGAAGGCAGAAATCTGTGGGAAGATTGACAAGATTGATGCCTGTATAGAGGAGGTGAATTCTGATGGGAAAGGGGTAATCGACAGGCTTGAAACCGACATCAGCCGTAAGCTGGAACCTATTCTTGCTACTTCACGAAAACAAAGCGAGGCAATTCGGGAATTGGAAACTACTGCGGCTTTAAATGTCGAGACAACACACAGGCTGATGGCTGAGGTGGAACGTATCTCCGGGTTACTAGCTAAAGTAACAGAAAAATGTCTAGATTTGGAAGGGCACTCTAAACGTCAGAACCTAAGGATTGTTGGGGTGAAAGAAGGCAAAGAACTTGGTCAAAATCTTCAAGATTTTACGGCTCAACTACTTCAAGATGCACTCTCTCTGGATGAAAAACCTAAACTTGACTGGGCTCACTGAGCTCTGAGAGCCCGGTCAGACATCACAGCCCCACCAAGACATTTGATCCTGAGGGTGCACCACTGCCATGTTCTAGAGGATATTCTGCAGAAAGTTGCCAATAACAGAATCCTAACTTTTGAACATGAAAACATACGAATCTGCAGAGACTTTCTTGCCGAAGCCGTTAAGAAAAGAGCACTCTTCTCCAAGTCAAGAGCTATTCTGAGGGATATACCTGACCTACAATTTGGCCTATTATATCCTGCAAAATTGCGAGTTACTTATAAAGGGGTTGAATCCTTCTTTACTGATCCTGATAAAGCATTCAAGTTTGGCCAGAACACTGTGGGATCCGTCAAGGGATAAGTAATACTTTACTGAGTTTATACTGTGATGATAATCAATAAGTTGCTATAAATCTACTGACTTAGAGTCGGTTAATATGTCAAAACAGTATTAATAGAAAGTTAAGTAATAAGTGCCATATGTTAGTTAAACTTCTCAATATTCAACTACTTAGTGAGATCCCACTAAGATACTTAAGTTCTTGGGAATGTTGATTACCTGACGGATTTAAATATTTTAAAATATTTTTAAGGTTTGTTCTGTTTAGTTGTTATTAACTCCTTAAGGTGCGGAGTAATCTAATATTATCTATCTTATTGAAGCTTTCATTAACTTAACCAGCGTTGGGTCGTATTCTCTAGCAGCATTCTTATATGCTGTAATTATTGTTGTTTGTCTTTTTCACTTTCTAATTTATTTACTAAATATCTCATCTATCTTTACTAACGCACATTTTTCTTGAAGATATCTCTGAGGGATAGGGGAAATGGGGATAGGGCTCACCCACCCAGCATTTAAAGGAAATATTTAAAATAATGTGTTGGACCATTTAAATCAAAAGAGACTATGTAAGCTTTAAAATACAAGATGATGTAGCTAGGAAAATAGGAGGAATCACATTTTGTAGTTGGAACATTAGGGGCGATAATGAGCCAATTAAAAGGGGTAAAATATTAGGCCATTTAAAATCTATTAATACTGATATAATATTTCTTCAGGAGACGCATCTCAAAAATGGAGCTCACAACAGGCTGAAGGGTAGGTGGATTGGACAATTATATCACTCTATGTTTTCTTCCAAAGCAAGAGGAACAGCAATTCTAATTCGTAAAGGTATACATTCAAACATAAATCCACTATAGCTGATAAGGAAGGCAGATACATTATAATATCAGGGGAATTGTATTCAAATCCATTGACCATGGTGAATATTTATGCTCCTAATTTTGATAATCCCTAATTTTTTAATAAAATATTAAATACAATTTCAGACTGGTCAGCATAATTCGATAATTGGGGGAGATTTAAATTGTGTATTAGATCAATACTTGGATAAATCATCACTTCAACGGAAAAGTACATCAAAATCGAGTGACCTTTTAAACACCTATATAAACATCATGAACATAAGAGACGTATGGAGGATTGCCAATCCGTCTGGAAGAGAATACTCTTTTTATTCAGGTGTTCAGAAAGTTTATACACGAATTGACTATTTCTTGGTTGACGCCAAACTTATCCCTTTTACCTACAACCCAAAATATCACAACATTATTATTTTGGATCACTGTCCTCTTACTTTTTCAGTAAAATTGGAAGGAATGTATAATAAACAACCGTTTTGGAGATGTAATCCACAAATACTAGCTGAGGCAAATTGTTGTGACTATCTGAAGCTACAGATGAAAACATTTTTTGAGATAAATGACACCCCCGGTATGTCTCCATCTTTGCTGTGGGAAATTTTTAAAGCCTATGTCAGAGGCTGTATTATCGCATACCAAGCTTTTCAAAACAAGAAAAATAAGACAATTGGAATTAGAAAAACAGATAAAACAGTTAAACATAGAAAATGCGGCCAACCCAACCATTGCAAAACATAAGATTGCTGCATTAAAATTTAAATTAAGCCAGATTCTCTCAGCAAAAATTATTAGGGTATTTCAATATACTAAACAAAAACATTTTGAATTTGGTGATAAATTAGAGAATGACCGTACTATACACAACATTAGATCAGAAAAATGAGATTTGCTTACATTGCCTAAAGATATCAATGAAAGATTTGTACAATTCTACCAAACACTATATTCATCAAAAACCACAGTCGATTCTGCAAAGATGAAAACCTTTCTTGAGAATTGCATCTCCCATCTCATAATGAGGGGGAACGGGATGAATTAGGCGCAGAGATAACAAGAAAAGGCATTGTAGAGACTATTAAATCATTGAAAAGTAGAAAAACTCCTGGCCCAGATGGGCTTAATAACTATTTTTTTTAAACATTTAATGATTTAATTTCTCCACGCTTACAAGCCCTTTACATTCAAGCATTTAAAGAACAGACTTTACCACAAACTCTTGCTGAATCAACTATTACATTAATTCCAAAAAAAGATAAAAAATCTCGAGGAGTCTGGATCCTATAGGGCAATAGCCCTTTTAAATATGGATCAGAAGATACTAGCTAAGACTTTGGTTCGTAGATTAAGCCAAGTTATCGCTAAACTAATACATCCAGATCAAACTGGGTTTATACCTAAACGACACTCGTTTTATAATTTGAGACGTTTGTTTAACATAATATATTCACAGAGAATGCCAAACGAAGATCTAACAATTATTTCTCTAGATGCAGAAAAAGGTTTCGACCAAGTGGAATGGTCTTATCTTTTCACAGTGTCGGAAAAATTCAAATTTGGAGAAAACGTTACTTTATGGGTGAAGCTTTTATAAAGTAATCCGACAGCTAGAATACTGACAAATCAAATGCTTTCACCTAAATTTTATCTAGGGGTAACAGACAAGGATGTGCTCTTTCTCCAATGTTATTTGCTTTAGCCATAGAACCCTTGCCGAGAGTATCAGGTCCCATTCAGGCATTTATGGATATAATACAAATATACCTCTAATAAAATTTTCTTATGTGCAGATGATGTACTTTTATACATTACTAATCCCCAAGTTAGTATTCCAAATGTTTTAAACATTATAGAACAATTTGGTTCCTTTTCTGGAAACAGAATAAATTGGAGCAAAAGTGAAATCATGCCAATAAAAGAACAAGACCCTTCTCAACTCCAACAATTTCTTTTCAGAATCGTTCCTGAAAAGTTCAGATATCTTGGAATTTACGTGACTAGAAAGTTTAAAATAAACTTCCCACCATTAATCACTAAATTGTATGCCTACCTCCAATTTTGGAAAACACTTCCTATCTCTCGTATTGGTAGATTAAATGCCATAAAGATGATCTTCCTTCTGCACTTTTATACTTATTCCAATCAATACCGATATATCTCCCTAAAAGCTTTTTTTAAAAAATTGACTCTATTGTCACTAACTTTATTTGGGACTACAAAACCCACAGAATACACAAAAGACATGTGTGCAAATCCAAAGAAAATGGAGGATTAGCTCTACCTAATTTTTGTTTTTATTATTTGTCAACTAATATTAAAAATATAACTTTCTGGTTGGACGATACATGTCAACATGTAAATTGGTTAAAAATGGAGAGGGAAGATTGTTTGCCTTTTGGTATAGGCTCGATCCTCCTATCTCCAATACATTTGAATAAGTCAACGTATGAGCAAAATCCGATAATACATAATACTATCCGTATCTGGAAACACCTGAAATTCAGTCTTAAATTGAGAAATATGTCTCTCCTTCTTCCTATTGCAAATAATCCCTCGTTTAAACTGTCTACTTAGGATGTGGTGTTTGTTCAATGGAAGAACCTGGGAATCAATACTGTGGGAGACCTCTATAAGAAGGGGACTCTCTCTTCTTTTCAAGAACTACAGGAGAAATATGACTTGAATGCCACTATTTTTTTTAGATACATTCAAATCCGAGATTACGTAAAAATATATACACAAGACTGTCCTCTTATGGGTCCAGATATATTAGACGATTGTTTGAATAAACATGCCAATACAAGTAAATTGAGATCTTACATTTATAACACTCTTCTAAATATTGACACCCCACCCTCTGAGATTTATAGGCGAGTATGGGAGGACGAGCTGGGTTCACCCATTTCGAAAGATATATGGGAGGAAAGCCTACAATACATACACTACTGTTCTTTAAATGCCAGGCATTGCCTGATACAATTTAAAGTATTGCAAAGGTTATACTACTCAAAGACCAAATTGAACAAGATCTTCCAAACTGTCTCTCCTCTTTATGATAAATGTCACTTTCAAGAAGCCACCCTAACTCATTCTCATCCTGTATAAAAATCAAAAACTTCTGGACAGAAATATTAAATATCATTTCGAAAACGCTTAAAATTCAATTGGAGCCAGATTCAAAACTAATAATATTAGTTGACTATGGTTTCATACCTGCGAAAAAACATATACTTAAATTCTAGAAAAAGATAACTGTCCCCACAGTGAAGATGTGGATCATAGAAATGACTGAGACATTATAGCTAGAAAAAATAAGACTTGTCTTGACTGACAAACCAGATCAATCTTCCAAAATATGGTCTCCTTTTATTGAATTTCTTCAACTGATAATGGTTGAACACAAACTCAAAACCGATGCTAGGGTCGGGTGAGAGGGCGTATGGAAGGGCAGTGGAATATATCTCCGCTTTTTATTTTTTCATTTTCTTGTCTTTCTCAAAATTCTTTCTTTTCTTTTTATTTTCTTCTTTCTTTCCCTTTTTTCCATTTTCCTTTTTTCCGATTAGTTATTAGTTTATAAAATGTTAAAATTGAAGCAGTACGAAAATTGTTTAACTGTTATGTCGATTACTTTCTCTTTGTACAATTGCTTCTAATAAATAAATATTTCAAAAAAAAAGAAAATAAGTTAGTTGCCACCTCTAAATTCTTTAAGCCAGAAATTCGTTATTAAAGGGTGAGCGCTTACGTAACGTAAGGTGCCGAAAGAGCAAAGGAGTCACTTTCAAGGAACAGTGATAGGTAAGTAAATCTAAATCACCGACTATTGCATAACATACTTGCACAAAGCAAGGATTGAGGGCCATGTGAAGAATGGTTCTCTGTCTCAGTCCAGCTCAGAATGAGCTGGCACCAGTCGCCTTGCTCTGCTCATGCTGGAGCGTTCTAACCATTTGAATGTGTTCCCAGCTGATAGCACAGAATGTAGAGAAATAGGCGAACTGTTGCGATGGTGACATGAGAGGGCGCTCTTCAGTGGTTTTGGCTGGAATCAAACGTTTGAACTGAAATACAATCTGCCCACTAACTGACGATAGCTGCACCGAATGTCTTGCAATGAACCTGGTTTGATTCGCAGTAACACCATGCTTTTGATGAACCCAAATATTGACCGTGGGTTAAAGAAGGAACTGCAGATGCTGGAGAATCGAGGGTTACACAAAAAGCTGGAGAAACTCAGCGGGTGCAGCAGCATCTAAGGAGCGAAGGAGATAGGCGACGTTTCGGGTCGAGACCCTTCTTCAGACTGGTCAGTGATCAGGGAAACGAGAGATATAGACGGTGATGTGGAGAGATAAAGAACAATGAATGAAAGAAAAATTATCGATGATAAAGGGAACAAGCCATTGTAAGCTGTTTGTGGTGTGAAAATGAGAAGCTAGTGCGACTAGGGTGGGCGAGGGAGATAGAGATAGAGGGAATGCCAGGGCCCGAGGGCTGAGGGAGAGGTGAGAAGGGGAGGAGACAGCAAGGGTTAACAGAATTGAGAAAATTCAATGTTCAAGCCCAAAGGATGCAGACTCCCCTAGCGGAATATGAGGTGCTGTTCCTCCAGCTTGCGGTGTTGCTCACTCTGGCCGTGGAGGAGGCCCAGGACCGAGAGGTCGGATACGGAATGGGAGGGGGAGTTGAAGTGCTGAACCACCGGGAGGTCGGGTTGATTTTTGCAGGCCGAGCGGAGGTGTTCGGTGAAACGATCGCCAAGCCTCCGCTTGGTCTCACCGATATAGATCATCTGGCATCTGGAGCAGCGGATGCAGTAGATGAGGTTGGAGGAGGTGCAGGTGAACCTCTGTCGGACCTGGAAGGACTGCTTGGGTCCCTGAAAGGAGTGGAGGGGGAGATGCTGCTGCACCCGCTGAGTTTCTCCAGTATTCACCGTGGGTGTTTATTTCAAAGGAGTTTAAAAAAAATCTAAAAATGACTAAATGACAAAGCCTCCACTCCCTTGGAGAATAGATATCACACATGAAATATTCTGAGCTGAACCACACTCCGACTGTACCTAAATGGATGGTTCAGGATCGGAGGCGAAAGTTACTGCAAGCAAACGACTCCAAGTATCCAACAAGGCCGATTCAGCATCAAGAACTTTGATGTGTAAGAAGGAACTGCAGATGCTGATTTACACCGAGGATAGACACAAAATGCTGGTGTAACTCAGTGAGACAGGCAGCATCTCTGGATAGAAGGAATGGGTGATGTTTCGGGTCGAGCCAGTATGAAGAAGGGTCTCGACCCAAAATGTCACCCATTTCTCTCCAGAGATGCTACCTGTCCCGCTGAGTTATTCCTGCATTTTGTGCCTATTTTCAAGAACTTTGATGTTCTCTTGACTATCAGATAGACACAATGAGCAGCTGCCCTAACTAATTATGCAGCTTCTAGTGAACACATACTGCTGAGAATAGTTATTGTTTTGCCATGCAAATTATCCAGTTACTCCTGCAACATTATCTTGCTCTGGCTTTTGGGCATTTGTCAAAATCCTTGCCACAATTCTGTCCTGTATTTATTGGATCAGCTTTGTATGCAGTATAGCCCCCCAAGCCAGACTGTCATCCTTAACTCGCTAATGCACAGGGGTGGGAGGGGGGGTGAACCCTCGGAAAACGCCTGGACCTGATGGTATACCCGGTCGAGTTCTCATGACCTGTGCAGACCAACTGGTGGGAGTTTTGCAGACATTTTCAACCTCTCAGATCTGAGGTCTGAAGTTCCCACCTGCTTTAAGAGGGTATCAATAATACCGGTGCCCAAGAAGAGTAAGGTGACGTGCCTCAATGACTATCGACCAGTGGCACTAACGCCTGTGGTGATGAAGTGCTTTGAGAGGTTGGTTATGGTGCACATTAACTCCTACCTCGACAAAAACCTTGACCGACTACAGTTCACATACCACCACAACAGCTCAATGGAAGATGCAATCTCCACTCCGCATTGGACCACTTGGCAATAAAAACACCTACCCCAGGCTGTTGTTTACAGACTACAGCTCTGCGTTTCATACCATCATCCCTTCCAAGCTGGTCACCAAGCTCACGGAACTGGGCCTCAGCGCATCCCTCTGCAATTGGATCCTCGACTTCCTCATCCACAGACCACAGTCTCTTCAAATTAGAGGAACCACTTCATCCTCAGTAACATTTAGTACAGGAGCACCTCAAGGCTGCGTGCTCAGCCCCCTGCTTTACTCATTCTATACCCATGACTGCGTAGCCGGTCATAGTGCGAACTCCATCATCAAGTTCACCGATGACAACACTGTGGTTGGACGAATCACAGATGGGGACGAGTCAGAGTATAGAAGTGAGATTGGCCGACTGACCAAATGGTGCCAGCACAATGACCTGGCTTTCAACATCAGTAAGACCAAGGCACTGAATGTGGACTTTGGTAGGGAAAGGATGAGGACCCACAACCCTGTTTATATCAATGGGACGATGGTGGAGAGGGTCAATAACTTCAAATTCCTGGGCATGCATATATCAGAAGATCTTTCCTGGATCCAGCTCACCGATGCAATTGTAAAGAAGGCACATCAGCGACTCTACTTCCTGCGAAGATTACGGAGATCCAGCATGTCGAAGAGGATTCACCTAAACCTCTACAGGTGCATGGTAGAGAGCATTCTGACTGGTTGCATCGGGGCCTGGTTCAGCAACTTGAACGTCCAGGAGCACTGCCCAGTCCATCACCGGCTTTGACCTCCCCTACGGTCGAAGGGATCTATCGTAGTCGCTGCCTTAAAAAGGCAGCCAAAATCATCAAGGACCCACACATCATCCTGGCCACACACTCATCTCACCATTGCCATCAGGAAGAAGGTACAGGAGCCTGAAAAGTGTATCGTCGAGGTTCAGGAATAGCTACTTCCCCTCAGCTATCAAGCTATTAAACACAAAGAATAAGCTCTGAACTCTGAACTGCAAAATGCTATATTATTATTTGTTATTTACACTATATTTGTTATTTATTGAACTCCCCCCCCCCCCCCCCCCCCCCCCCGCGTTATGTACAATGTTTACATATTCACATATTCTGTTGTGCTGCAGCAAGTAAGAATTTAATTGTCCCGTCCGGGACATATGACAATAAAGCACACTTGACTCTTGACTCATTCGAAATTTAGGGCTCAAAGCCCAGCCCACTACTGGCCGCTCCACTAGCCTCAGAAGGTCCTTTAGACTACAACTAAAGACATACAATGTGGTTCAAGATGAGACAGTCATTATTAGATAATGCTAACACTTTAAGCATATTAAAAATGATTTGATGCGATACAAAAAAGACACATTGAACTGCGGATGCTGGAATCTGGAACAGAATAACCCCACTGGAGGAACTCACTGGGCCGAGCAGCATCTGTGGGAGATATTTGGAGAATTGTATCTAGGGGCAGGAAACTCTTTCAAAAAAAGCTGGCAACAGTGAGCTGGGCCGAATTGCCTCTTCTAGCCAGCTCGTGGTTTGAGTTGTCTCTTCTAATAATCCTCCTCGTTTAGAAGAAAGGGTGGAGTTCAGTTGTGGACAACAGTTTGGTCTGTAAAGCAGTGTCTATCAACTCATCTGGAGGACCCATCAGAAGGAATTCTGGAGATTTTGGCTGTGTGGAGGAATGAAGGATTGTGAGTTTGTGAATGTGCAGGAGTGTGAGTGCGCGTGAATGAGTGCGAGACAGAGAGAGAGAGAGAGAGAGAGAGAGAGAGAGAGAGAGAGAGAGAGATTTGTCCACCCAGTGTCCAAATTGCACCTTTGACCAGACGGTGAAGGT
Source organism: Okamejei kenojei (assembly GCA_035221665.1). Taxonomy (NCBI): domain Eukaryota; kingdom Metazoa; phylum Chordata; class Chondrichthyes; order Rajiformes; family Rajidae; genus Okamejei; species Okamejei kenojei. The sequence goes on from CM069138.1 coordinate 28,280,476, forward strand.
ATATCTTCGGTTGCCATTGTTACAATTATTGTGCTGTATTTTATTTGCAGCCTACGCGCAAGTTTAAAAGAATGATTTCGGAAGGATAAATATAAGAAAGGACATATCTCGGTAGAAGTCCATTTCAGTAATTAAGCTGTGCTTTATAATTAATTGATCTAACTATTGCTGGCTGAGGATCATTGGGGAAAAAAAGCGCGAACTGCCGTTCGGTCGCTCTATCCGAGACTCTGCCGAATGAAGACATCAATATCGCGTGGAATCCAGCTTTCCAATGCAGTATTTTCCGTGTGTTCGCATTCTCTGAACCTCGTCCCAAACACCGCTCACTAACAAATGGGGCCCCCACCCCAGTAAATGCAAGGCGTTTGCAGACAATATTAAACCGACCTTGCCGTTCTCAATACGACTCATTATACATTTCCCGTTTGGAATTGTGAATGCATCTCCTCGAAATTTGTATGTGTTTCAAGTCGCAACTTAAACTCTAGTCGACGAATGTTAAAATTAACCCGGCACGTGGGTGAAACTTTGGAGCTTGTGTTTTCACGGTCTCTGGAGCAGCGAGAATAGCGTAGCTTGCTTTAAAGGACCGCTCTCATTCTGCCAGGGAGCCGGCGGCGAGCGTGGACCACGATTTCTAACGGCGCCAACATTGTCATTCCGGGTATGTCCAGTGCACAAGATTGGGCACTCGGTCTCTGGAAACTCCAGCACGCTACCTAAAACAGGGAATGGGTGAGTGGAGGCTTTGACTAGATAAAACTCCTTCGGAAATAAATATATGGTATTCAAGATTCAGGTGGACATATTGCTGGCTATAAAACGACATAAAGCAAACTATATAGACATGATTCATGCCTGAAGCTCCGCAAGGCGAAATGGTACTGGTTTTATCCGTAATAGTCCTGTCACAGAATGCTCCGGTACTGAGGATTTTTATGAGGTGCCTTTCTGAAAATCGCATAGGACGCAGTTTCCATTATCATTGAACAAAGTGTCTTCAACTTTCAGATTTCTGGCGAATGATTGGAGTTTTGCTCTAATACAGTCTTTCTCTAGAGGTGGAGGCGTTCCCGCGGGTTTATTCTAATTGGATTCAGCAAGAACCTCCGTCATACTTCGCAAGAGGTCTGTGGCATTTCTTTAAATAAAGTCGACCCTTGAGAAAACGAGCACTCGGTTATGCCAGAAGCGGGTAAAACCGGTGCCTTTATCGAATTGATTGATATAAATTGTCTAGAGAGATAGAGAAAGGGAGGTAGAGAGAGAGCAAAATAAGAGAGAGGGGAGTTGCAGATAGACACTGTGGAACATCTGCAAGATCAAGCGAATTAAATGCAGGAGAAGTGTACTGTGGAGGAAAGAACGTGAGTGTGAAAGTGAGAAAGTCGAGCGATGGCGAATCCGTAAGAGAGACGGAAAAAGAGAGTGAAAAGGGGGAGAGAGAGAGCAAGAAAGAAAGAGTGAAAAAGAAGGGATCGGAGAGACTTATTAAGTATCGGAAAACTGAAAAATACTTTCTTGCTGATCTTCGCGACTTCAGCACCGAGAGTCGAGGACAGCTCCCTTCACTTTGACTGAAACCCACCCAATGTCGAAAACGTGACAACGAACAATTCAGCACCACAAGTGCAAGACAGCTTCCCGACCTGAGATCAGCCTGTGCAAGATCTTCCATTCATTGCAGATCTTCCATTAATTTCTCCTAAGTACCCTCTATATCTCTCGTTCCCCTTTCCCCTGACTCTCAGTCCGAAGAAGGGTCTCGACCCGCAACTTCAGCTATTCATTTTCCCCATGGTATGCTGACCCGATGAGTTACTCTCGCCTTCTGTGTCTGTCTTCGGTTTAAACATCTGCGGTTCCCCCTAAACAGATTTGGAATCTGCTACATCTGATGAGGCGTTATTAACGTGTCAGAGTACACCCATTATAAATAATATTTCAAAATGTACTAATTTTATTACATTGAAATCTTCGAACTACCCACCAATTTGTGCGTTAAACGCTGCTCCTCTTGCATTTTTTTCTCTATTGGCAGGTTGCGGTGCTCAGTGGGAGATCTAGACCAAGTGTGCGGATATCACGAATCTCCACCGAGTACGGAGCGAGTGAGCTAGGTATTTCAAGACATTGTGGAGAGAACACATTGTATTTCCCTCGGAAAGTTGAGGAGACCTTCTTACCATGGCGACCGAACTGGACTTCAACACCACTCTCCTCACTCCGGACAAGTCAATTCAGAACAACTTTACCGAGGAGACTGTCTATCTTGACACAGTATTTCTCGCGATTAGGTGCTTCGTCCCACCCATTTACCTGTTGATCATCACCGTGGGGTTGCTGGGGAACATCGCTTTGGTTAAGGTATTTGTGTCCAACAGCGCCATGCGAAGTGTACCCAACATTTTCATTTCCAGCTTGGCGGCCGGCGACCTGCTTCTCTTGGTGACCTGCGTTCCAGTGGACGCTGCGAGGTACTTTTTCGAGGAATGGGTCTTCGGCACAGTCGCTTGTAAACTAATCCCCCTTATCCAGCTCACATCGGTGGGAGTGTCCGTGTTCACACTAACCGCCCTCAGCGCCGACAGGTAGGTGAAAAGTTGTAAGTGCGGGGCAGCCGTGTTGTGATTTATATAGATGACAGTCTGTCCGTCCGTCTATCATGATGCAGCTCTAAGGGGGTTTTGCTTAGGATATATATATGGAGTACTGCGTGCCGTTCTGCGCGAATATTACAGAAAAGTTGTGTGGCGGGTTTGCAGAGGATTCAGTGGAGCTTTACCAAAATGCTGCCTGGATTAGAGGGTTTCAACTACACGCAAAGGTTAGATAGACTTGGATTTTTTTCACTGGGACGTCGGAGGTTGAGGGCAGACTTGATAAAAGAAAAATCAATAGAATTACGAGAGACATAGATAGGGAAGACAGTCAGAACCCTTTTCATTGGAGTGGAAATGTCCAGCATTAAAGGGCGAGGACTATAATGTGCGAGGGGGCAAATGCAATGGAGATGAGCGAGGCAAGACTTTTTACACGGAGAGTAGTCAGGGCCTAGAAAGAATTGTCAAGAGTGGTGGTGGTGGAGGCAGATAAAATAGTCGTGTTCAAGAGGCATTTAGTTTGGCACGTGGAAGTGCATGGAATAAAGGGATGTGGATCATGTTGAGAGATGATTCCTGTTCTGTCATACCTACCTACCTACCTACCTACCTACCTACCTACCTACCTACCTACCTACCTACCTACCTACCTGCCTGCCTGCCTGCCTGCCTACCTACCTACCTACCTACCTGCCTGCCTGCCTGCCTGCCTGCCTGCCTGCCTGCCTGCCTACCTACTTCAGCCCTTGCTTCTACTCTCTATCCATCCCCTCCCCTTCCCAGTTCTCCTACCAGTCTTAGACAATAGGTGCAGGAGTAGGCCATTCTGTCCTTTGAGCCAGCACCGACAGTCAATGTGACCATGGCTGATCATCCCCAATCCGTACCCCGTTCCTGCCTTCTCGCCATGTCCCCTGACTCCGCTATCTTTAAGAGCCCTATCTAGCTCTCTCTTGAAAGTATCCAGAGAACCGGCCTCCACTGCCCTCTGAGGCAGAGAATTCCACACTCACCAATCTCTGTGAGAAAAAGTGTTTCCTCATCTCCGTATTAAATGACTTACCCCTTATTCTTAAACTGTGGCCCCTGGTTCTGGACTCCCCCAACATTGGGAACATGTTTCCTGCCTCTATCGTGTACAAACCCTTAATAATCTTATATGTTTCAATAAGATTCCCTCTCATCCTTCTAAACTCCAGAGTGTACAAGCCCAGCCACTTCACTCTTTCAGCATATGACAGTCCCGCCAACCCAGGAATTAACCTTGTAAACATATGTTGCACTCCCTTAATAGCAAGAATGTCCTTCCTCAAATTAGGGGACCAAAAACTGCACACAATACTCCAAGTGTGGTCTCACTAGGGCCCTGTACAACTGCAGAAGGACCTCTTTGGTCCTATATCCAACTCCTCTTGTTATAAAGGCCAACATGCCATTCACTTTATTCGCTGCCTGCTGTACCTGCTTGCTTACTTTCATTGACTGATGAACAAGGACCCCCCAGATCCCGTTGTACTTCTCCCTTTTCCCAACATGACACCATTTAGATAGTAATCGGCCTTCCTGTTTTAGCTACCAAAGTGGATAACCTCATATTTATCCACATTAAACTGCATCTGCCATGCATCTGCCCTCTCACCCAATCTGTCCAAGTCACCCTGCATTCTCATAGCATCCTTCTCACACTTCACACTGCCACCCAGCTTTGAGTCATCTGCAAATTTGCTTTCTTACTGTCTCCAACTACATTCTATCTCTGTTCCTCCCACTCCCTGATATCAGTCTGAAGAAGGGTCTCGACCACAAATGTCACCCATTCCTTCTCTCCAGAGATGCTGCCTGTCCCGCTGAGTAACGCCGGCATTTTGTGTCTACCTTCGATTTAGAACCAGCATCTGCAGTTATTTCCCATCTGCCTACCCACCTACCACCTACCTACCTACATACTCACCCACCCCATCCATCTTTCTCTCTCTCTCTCTCTCTCTCTCTGTCTGTCTGTCTATCTGTCTGTCTCTCTCTCTCTCTAACTGTCTGTCTGTCTGTCTGTCTGTCTGTCTGTCTGTCTGTCTGTCTGTCTGTCTGTCTGTCTGTCTGTCTGTCTGTCTGTCTGTCTGTCTGTCTATCTATCTATCTATCTATCTATCTATCTAACCTGACGCCTCATTTACCAGTGTAATCTCTGGGAATCTATCAATTATCCATCTACTAGGAAACGCTATCTTTATCTACTCATCCATCTATATGTCCGTCCGCTCCATTTATCAATCAACGTCTTCCCGTCTGGCCCATTCAACCGTCTAGACATTCAAATAAAAGTTATAATTTGTTCAGGATTATGAGAATGAAACTGCATGTATTAAAAAACAGAAAATTGTAACATCCGCGGGCACATAATTAAAATTGAAGGAAAAGAATTAAGCAAGAGATTGTCAGACAGGTATCGTCCTTTTGAAGGATGGAGCAATGTCAACATTTTTGCTGGAGTGCAAGGAGAGCGATGGTCTCACTATTACAGGAAGAACCTCGTTGATGACAGAGAGGGGTTCTGAAGTTCCCCGCTGTGATGTGGTCCCTAGGGAGAGAAGGCTCTCAAACAATCTGTATGATATGATTAGTGCAACACTGGCAAACATGAAAGGGCAGTACTCCAACATTTCGCATTACAGTAATTGGTAGTATTTAACCTTTTCCATTACACGTGTCTGTCATAGCGATAACGAGTCAGGACTCTCTGACGATGAACATCGTTGGTCAAAATTAAAGCAGATAATCATTGATGTGGAATACTCAACTGGTTTGATTTTTATCCTTGGGAAATGACAATTTCATAATGTAATCACTACAAGCTGGTGAACAAAATGGCATTTGGAAATATAGATTCATGATTGATTGTAATAAGCGAACATACCTCACTTCAGCTCATTAAATAGTTGAAGGTAAATTGCTGAAACATGAAGACAATGCGCCACGGGATAGATACCCTTATGCAATCAACCTTGAAGATCGTCATTGTTGCTTAAACACAATCATTTGAATCATGTACAAAAAATGAAAGAAAAAGCGGGAATCGACAATCAGATTATGATCGAAAGATAATCTTTAACATGCCATATTTAAATACTAAATTAGTCTACATTAGTTTAAAAAACGAGAGGCTGGCTGGCATTTACCACGCGTTCAGATGACGATAGTGATAAAGAAACTCTTAATTTCTTACGGTGCTGCAGATGCTGGAATAATGAGCAAAACAGAAATTGCTGGAAGAACTCAGCGGGCCAGGCAGCATCTGTGGAAGGAATAGACATGCCTTCTTCGGATGTCCATTCCCTCCTCGGATGTTGCCTGACCCGCCGAGTATCTCCAGCAATTTGTGTTTTATCGCCAATGTTTCTGCTGCTTTCGGTTTGTAGTGGTGCTGTCAGTGTGACTACTTTGCACTGGTCAAAGGAGTCTGAAGAGACGGCCTGAGAGTGAAATGTTTTTTGCACTGCTTACTGTGTCGACGGAAACCTGGTATTTTCTGTTATAATGTGCATCGATGCTTAGCTAAATTTGGTTTCATGTTTATAAATAAACAATGATAGATACAAAAAAGCTGGAGTAACTCAGCGGGACAGTCAACATCTCTGGAGAGATGGAATTGGTGACGTTTCGGGTCGAAGAAACATAGAAATTAGGTGCGGAGTAGGCCAAGCCCTTCGAGCCTGCTTCAATATGATCATGGCTGATCATCCAACTCAGTATCCCGTACCTGCCTTCTCTCCATACCTCTGACCCCCTTAGCCACAAGGGTCGGTCGAAGAAGGGTCTCGACCAGAGATGCTGCCTGTCCCACTGAGTTACTCCAGCTTATTGCGTCTATCTTCGGTTTAAACCAGCATTTGCAGTTCCTTCTTACACATTATAAATAAACAATGATGGCTGTCGTTAGTTTCATTTGAAATCATGACTCATTAGAAACAGAGTCAATACCACGGAGTCCCACGTGAATGTCGCGGGTCCATCGGGTCCAATAATGTACCTGAGTATATGTGTGCATGGGGAATTGTTGCAGCATGTAGAGACGTTTGGGGAGGTGAGTGCGATGGATACAGGACACCGAGGATAGGAAGATTCTGAGGAAAAGTGGGGAAGAGGCATAATCTCTAACCAGAGACATAAAGGCCAGTGGTCACAGAGACAGATGCTGGAATCGTGAGCAAATTACAAAGTACCGGAGGAGCTCAGCAGGCCAGGCAGCATCTGTGGCGGGAAATGGACAGGCGATGTTTTGGGTCGGCATTCTTCTTCCGAAGCCAGTCTGGTGCCGATACGAAATGCCGCCTGTCCATTCCCTCCACGGGTGTTGCCTGACCCGCCAAATGTTCCCAGTATATATTCGCGAACCAGGCGCTCCAGCCTTCTGCCCTCATAACCTTCTATGAGACCCAAGAAGGGTTAGTCAATCTGCATGAAGTTCTCTCTTGCATGAAGTGCTCGTGTGCCTCTCCTCAGACACCTGCTAATTTACGCAATAGGCAGCCGATCATTTAGTTGTGAATTTCAAACAACTATCTGGTAACATGTCCTGACAGTGGCGCAAGAAGGCAGAGATCCTTTCCTTGCTTTGGGTTATCAGTATTGCTCAAAAATAAGATTATTTCATGTGTGCATTAGTTCGACAGGACAGGCGCGATTCTGCTACACAGGAACGCAAGAAGATCTCCGGGCACTAGTCTGTGTTATTAGATTCACAGAACTGTGAATACAACACAGAAACAGACATTTTGGCCCAATTCGTCCATGGTAACCAATGTCTATCTAAGTTTGTCCCATTTGTCTGCGTTTGCCTGTATCACTTTAAACACTATCCCTCCATGAACACGTCCAAAAGCATTTTAAACGTTGTAATTGTACCCGTCTTAACAGCTTGCCCCTTATGCTCACCACCCTCTGTGAAACAAACCTGCCCCTCTGGTCCCATTTTAAACTTTCCTCTCTCACCTTATACATATATTTAATACCTACAGTAAAAAGAGGGGGCTTGTTACTTTCATCAACATGTCTATCAGCTACTTTCCCTAACATGTTTTTGGCTGCATTCCCACTCTGGGAGAAAGGTTCTGACTGTCTACACTATCTATGCTTCTCATAATTTATATACTTCTATCAGAGCAGCCCTCAACCTTTGATGCTTCAGAGATGAAACAATTCAAGTTTGTCCAACCTCTGGTTCTAACTCATGCCCCCCATGAGGAATCACATTGCAGCTGGGGTCACCTCAAATGCAATCTTCTACACAGAGATGCTGCCTGTCCTGCTGAGTTACTCCGGCATTTTGTGTCTATCAAATGCAACCATGTACTTCTACCCTTAGGGGATCAATGGTCAGCTTCACTTGTGATAGGAAATTATTACTGGTTTCCCTCCCACCTGTTTTCCCTCCCAATTGAGTTTCATTTCAATTCTCTTCATTCGGGAGGAAATCTACACAGGATCGAAAATGACTCCTCAATCTCCTCAACTGCGAATGTGAACATTGACACCAGCAAGGATATATTCTAGCAATAGCAAGCAGTCGATGAACCCAGTTCCAGTAATCTAATCACACACTGCAATATGGTTGCTATTGGGAACACCGCTGCTTAATGCTCAGTGTAGGTTGCTGTGAGGCACAGCAGTCTCCCTAGAACATCTAACACTGTTTGGATGTAGTTGTTTGATATAATGGAGAAGCTCAGTTAATTGTATTGAACAGATAAGTCTCTTTTACAGTGGCTTGCAAAAGTATTCATACCCCTTGAACTTTTCCATATTTAGTCACGTTACAACCACAAACGTAAATGTATTTTATTGGGATTTTATGTGATAGACCAACACAAAGTGGTGCATAATTTTGAAGTGGAAGGAAAATGATACATGGTTTCCAAATTTTATTATAAATAAAAAACTGAAAAGTGTGGCGTGCAAAAGTATTCAGCCCCCCTGAGTCAATACTTTGTAGAACCACCTTTCACTGCAATTACAGCTGTTAGTCTTTTGGGGTATGTCGCTACCAGCTTTGCACATCTAGAGACTGAAATTTTTGCCCATTCTTCTTTGCAAAATAGCTCAAGCTCAGTCGGATTGGATGGAGAGCATCTGTGAACAGCAATTTTCAAGTCTTGCCAGAGATTCTCAATTAGATTTAGATCTGGACTTTGACTGGGCCATTCTAACACATGAATATGCTTTGATCTAAACCATTCCATTGTAGCTCTGGCTGTATGGAATGGTCCTGCTGGAAGGTGAACCTCCGCCCCAGTCTCAAGTCTTTTGCAAACTCTAACAGGTTTTCTTCCAAGATTGCCCCGTATTTGGCTCCATCCATCTTCCCATCAACTCTGACCAGCTTTCCTGTCCCTGCTGAAGAAAAGCATCCCCACAGCATGATGCTGCCACCACCATGTTTCACAGTGGGGATGGTGTGTTCAGGGTAATGTGCAGTGTTAGTTTTCCGCCACACATGGTGTTTTGCATTTAGGCCAAAAACATCAATTTTGGTCTCATCAGACCAGAGCACCTTCCTCCACATGTTTGCTGTGTCCCCCACATGGCTTGTGGCAAACTGCAAACGGGACTTCTTATGGCTTTGTTTCAACAATGGCTTTCTTCTTGCCACTCTTCCATAAAGGACCGATTTGTGGAGTGCGCGACTAATAGTTGGCCTGTGGACAGATTCTCCCACCTGAGCTGTGGACCTCTGCAGCTCCTCCAGAGTTACCATGGGCCTCTTGGCCGCTTCTCTGATCAATGCTTTCCTTGCCCGGCCTGTCAGTTTAGGTGGACGGCCATGTCTTGGTAGGTTGCAGTTGAGCCATACTCTTTCCATTTTCGGATGATGAATTGAACAGTGCTCCATGAGATGTTCAAAGCTTAGGATATTTTTTTATAACCTAACCCTGCTTTAACCTTCTCCACAACTTTATCCCTGACCTGTCTGGTGTGTTCCTCGGGCTTCATGATGCTGTTTGTTCACTAATGTTCTCTAACAAACATCTGAGGCCTTCACAGAACAGCTGTATTTATATTGAGATTAGATTACACACAAGTGGACTCTATTTACTAATTAGGTGACTTCTGAAGGCAATTGGTTGCACTGGATTTTATTTAGGGGTATCAGAGTAAAGGGGGCTGAATACTTTTGCACGCCACACTTTTCAGTTTTTTATTTGTAAAAATAAAAGATAACCATGTATCATTTCCCTTCCACTTCACAATTATGCGCCACTTTGTGTCGGTCTATCACATAAAATCCCAATAATATACATTTACATTTGTGGTTGTAACGTGACAAAATGTGGAAAAGTTCAAGGGGTATGAATGCTTTTGCAAGCCACTGTAGATTAGTTTGGAGATTCAGCACAGAAACAGGCTCTTTGGCCTACCGGGTCCATGCCGAGTAATGATCTCCATGCCGTAACACTATCCTACACATACAAGGGACTATTTACAATTTTACCAAGCCAATTAGCCTACCAACCTGTACATGTTTGGAATGTGGGAGGAAACCAGAGCACCCGGAGAAAACCCACGCAGGTCACAGGGAGAACATACAAACCCCGTACAGGCAGCACCAGTAGTCAGGATACTGTAAGGTAGCAACTCTACTGCTGTGCCACCATGCTGCCCACCATCCCTCTTGTGGCCTGATGACCTGTAACCTTATTCTGATTGCAGGTCGGGCAATATATTTCCTGTGATTAATAACAGTTTAAAAAACCCTCAACATTTTCATGTGGTTTTTTTTTGCTTCATTTGTGCGGAAGGTAGACATCGCACGAGGAATAAATGGTGACAGGGAGGGAAAGGCCTGTCCTGAGTGAAGCCTGATGGACCTGCCTTAGTGCTGTAACTTGTATGTTATCTTAATGCAGCCGCTGGCATCTTGTACAGAGGGCAGAACATCAAGTTGGCAAATGAGAGGTTTCACTTGTATTCCCAATGATTTCTTAATCAGTTCCTGCAGTGGTGTGTGAATGGATCTCTGGCAGATACAATCACTAATCTATCTGCACTTTTATTGTGCTGTTTTAGGTTTACTTATACCAGCATTGGTTAGGGCATGTTTGCGTTGTAGCTGCAGCGTGTGCCTGCCTTTCTCTGTGGGAATAGTGTAGCTCAGACATTGTTGGCCGGTGTGGGTGAGTTGCGCCGAGTTTCCTCAATGACTCTTTGACTATGACACAAAACACTGGAGTAACTCAACGGGTGAGGCAGTCTTTCAGGAAAAGTATTAGGTTACTTTTTGGGTTGGGACCCTCCTGTGCGTGTATGTGCATGCATGTCAGGTGTAAATGTGTATGTGAGTGTATGCGTGTGTATGTGCACATGCATGATTGCATGAGTGCACGAATGAGTGCATGAGAGCTTTTGGGCATAAATTTTTGGGTGTTAAATTGAGTAGATATGTGGGTGTATTTTAGTGGTGTACGTGTGTGTATTTGTGCTTGTGCCAAAATACAGTTCTAAGTGGGTGTCAGTGTGAGTATAAGTGTGTGTGGTTGTAGAAGAAAAATTAAAATCTACAGATACTTAATTTTAGTTGGAATTAAATAAGGTAACAAAAGGGTGTGCGGATGTGGCAATTGGCATCTCTTGTCGACCAGCTGCAGAGAAGATCATGAGAATATGGCAAAACAGGTTTCAGAGGCGTTATCTCCTAGAATTGACCTTGTACCTGTTTTTTTCTGTCTGGGAATGCGTAGCATTGGTCAACAAAACACAACAGCAATACCCATGCCCCCTGCAGCTAGCAGTGCAGAAAAGCTGCAGACAATGTGGGCTTATGATTGGTTCGGTCTGCTTGAAAGATGAGATAGTAAATGTCAAGATGCCCTTGCATTATGTTTGACTTGCATTAACCATCTGTTGTTGAATAAGATTAACATAAACAAAAAGTATATTATGACTAATGAAATAATTAATACCCATGTAGTAGATCAGGGGTCGGCAACCAACAGCCCACGGGCCGGATTCGGCCCGGAACCCGTAATCATCCAGCCCGCAGACGTAACACAAAACACACACATCACTCATCCGAGAGTAGTTCTCACACACACACAGCCGATTCCATATCACAATGCCTGTCGACTCCCAGCCCCTCCTACCCTCCCACCCCCTCTTCCATCCTCCCGACTACCCGGAGTGAAAGTGCCCCCCTCCCCCTCCCCCCACCCCGGTGCCGCGGCATGTGTGGAACTGAAGCGGGCTGAGAGTGGCTTCGGCGAGGCGGTGCTGGAGCGGTTTCCTCGGGTGCCCGGCGGCGGGAGGGTGAGGAATTCCACTCTGGCCGCAATGTTGAACTTTAGTTCTAGTTGCCTATCTCCTTCGCTCATTAGATGCTGCTGCACCCGCTGAGTTTCTCCAGCTTTTTGTGTACCCTTTAGTTCTAGTTTGTCGTGGGTGTGATTGTCTTTTTGTTACATTTTTGTTGCTATTTAAAAAAAACTATCATTAATTATTTATTAACTGTGGCCATAGATGTGGCCCGCCATCGGCTCACAGACATGGGTCTTGGCTCCTATGCACAACAAGGTTGCCGACCCCTGCAGTAGATAGTAATAACAGCAACACATAGAGCCAAGGACAAAGTATATTTTCGTATAATTGTAAAAGTTGTTTACTGCACTGTCTAACTGTCGGCTAATTCTGCTGCAAAGACAGAGAACTGATGAGCAGTTAACTGCCGCCATCTCTCCATGATATCATGCATTAAAGCCTCTTGAAGCGAAACTTGGTCTCAATTTTTCCTTTAATTTTCCTCTGTCATTTCCCTCGACAATGGTGTGTACCTACAATAAACCCTCACAATAACAGACCTCCATATAGTGGATTTCAGTTACAATGGGCCAAGGCTTCCGTTGCACCCATCTCCCCCACATCTATCAATTACCTACTGAGCTGGCAGCACGTGGCGAGCTTCTGGTTGAGAGAACGAACAGCATGAAGGTGGCGTGAGTCGCGGGCCTGTCCCTGGTTAACTGCGTGTAGGGCTGGGGCTCTGTGACTCCCCCGTCCCGTGAATTCCCGCTTGTTTAAACTCCCCCCAATGCTACGATTCTTCCCTCCCGGCCTTGGGTTAAATTTTCCCCCCGACACTCGGTTATAGTGGACAATCGGCAATAATGGACTCCCCCCCCACGCCCCCCCAGCTCCCAGTGTCCATTACTGTGAGGGTTTACTATATTGTATATATGTGTGTAGCTGTGCGTATGTATACATGTAATTACTTGTGTACTATATATGTGTGTATGTGTGATTTTAGCTGTGTATAAGCATGTGTGTGTATTTGTGGATGTATGTGTGTGTAGGTGTAAGTATGTGCATTTGCAGGGTGCATATGTCTTTTACTTTAAAGTGTAAGCAACCTTGTGTGTATGTGCAGCACACCTGTGACCAAGTGAGTCTGTTTGTGTCCATTACTATTATAACTTGTCAAGCCTAAGGTCTTAGTGCTTCAGCAGAGACAGCAGAATGAGTTAGACTTCCCACCAGATTATTATTAAATTGATCTGAAAAGAGATGGGAGAACAAAATGAAATGAGATGAATTGGACTCTGCAACAAGCGAGTGTGTGGGTGGGTAAAACCAAGCAATTGGAGTTTAATGTAGGAAGGTTTGAGCTCATGTACTTCAGTTAGTGGCCTCGCAAAGCAGACTACAGTATATTCACATCAAGAGATTGCAGACGGGTGGAGTACAGAACAATGTGGGTGTTCTTGTACAGGAAACAAAAAAGTCAATTTTCAGATGAGGTAGGTAATTTTATATTGAAATCGTGATATATTTATATCGTGATGAGACTACGTGAAGAACCCGCCAGCCTGCATGCGCGTCAATACGTCGATGCATGGCGCCGGATTCGGAGCAATTCGATACTGCTCCGGCAGGTAAGGCATTTTTGTTCCAGGAACGGGCCGCTGCTCCAAAAATAGGTGCAGCGGGCTCGGAGAAGCTGACGGGCGTGGCCCGTGCAGCTACCGCCATTGAGGCTCCAAAAGGAAGCAGGCGACCAGACACGAGAAGCTGACGGGCATGACCTGTGCAGCTACCGCCGTTGAGGCTCCGAAAGGGAGCAGGCGGCTGAACGTGGAGAAGCTGACGGGCGCGGCACGTACAGCTACCTCTGTTGAGGCTCCGAAAAGGAGTAGGTGGCAGAACTTGGGGAAGCTAATAGGGTGCGGCCCATGCAGCTACCTCCGTTGAAGCTCCGGAAATGAGCAGGCGGGAGTCACTAGCTGGCCCAGCAGCAGCAGCCTGTCGAACCAGGCCTGCAGTACAGACAGGCGCGACCTGTCCAGTGAGCTCCGCTAAGGCTCCGAAGGAGCAGCTGGCCCAAAGGAGCAGCCTGTCAATCCAGGCTGGGAGAAACTGACATCGTGATCTGCACAGTAAGCTCCAGCAAGGTTCTAAAGAGACAGAGGGCCTGCAGGAGCAGCCTGTCGAATCAGGCTCGGAGTACTGGTAGGCGCGGCCTGTTCAGTGAGCTCCGCTAAGGCTCCGAAGGAGCGGAAGGGGCTGAAGGAGCGGCCTGTCAAACCAGGCTGGGAGTAACGGGCAGCGCGATCTGCACAGTAAGCTCCAGCATGGCTCGGAAGAGGCAGAAGGCCGAAGGAGCGGTCTGTCCCACCGGGCTCAGAGATGCTGGCAAGCATGCCTTGCACAGCAATGTTTTTTTAAAACTCCGAAAGGGAGCTGTTTGGCGAGCGTGGGGCTGAAGATGTGGCCTGAAAAGGAACTTCGCTGAAGCTCCACCAAGAAGGTCGACCAGGGCTCGGAGACGCTGGCTGGTAGGGTTAACTCTGAAATGGAGCAGCCTGTTGACCCGGGTCGGAAATGCCGGCAACATAGTCTGTCTAGTACCCTTCACTTCCTCTGGAGAAGAGCAGGTTGATGCAGAGACAAGGGCAGGGTGCCCTGCACAGCAACCTCTGTAAGTTCCAAGAAGGAACAGCTTGTCTGCCCTGGTTCAGGGTAGACAAACTTGAAATAGGCTGTCCATTAGATCATATTGGCCAGGGAAGAACTGCCTCAACATCTATGATTGTGGTTATCAGGCTACCCAGTAGAGTGAGGTAGTTTGAGGATTCCCTCAACACATGCTTATTCTTTCAGATCGGCTATAGAGTTGTCAGCTTGCTGGAACATCATTTGCCATCCTCTGGGGGATGGGTAACTAACTAGCAAAAGGCCGATCGGGCATGTAGCATTTTTTACCTGACTTGCAGATTCAGGTTGTAAAAAGTTTAAAAAAAATATATATATATATATATATTTATATATACAGTGGCTTGCAAAAGTATTCACACCCCTTGAGCTTTTGCACATTTTGTCACGTTAAAACCACAAATGTAAATGTATTTTATTGGGATTTTATGTGATAGACCAACACAAAGTGGCGCATAATTGTGAAGTGGAAGGAAAATGATACATTGTTTTCACATTTTTTTACAAATAAAAAACTGAAAAGTGTGGCGTGCAAAAGTATTCAGCCCCCTTTACTCTGATACCCCTAAATAAAATCCAGTGCAACCAATTGCCTTCAGAAGTCACCTAATTAGTAAATAGAGTCCACTTGTGTGTAATCTAATCTCAGTATAAATACAGCTGTTCTGTGAAGGCCTCAGAGGTTTGTTAGAGAACATTAGTGAACAAACAATGTTCCTTGGGCATCATGAAGCCCAAGGAACACACCAGACAAGTCAGGGATAAAGTTGTGGAGTAGTTTAAAGCAGGGATAGGTTATAAAAAAAATATCCCAAGCTTTGAACATCTTACGGAGCGTTGTTCAATCCATCATCCGAAAATGGAAAGAGTATGGCACAACCTACCAAGACATGGCCGTCCACCTAAACTGACAGGCCGGGCAAGGGGAGCCTTGATCAGAGAAGCAGCCAAGAGGCCCATGGTAACTCTGGGGAAGCTGCAGAGATCCACAGCTCAGGTGGGAGAATCTGTCCACAAGACAACTATTTGTCATGCACTCCACAAATCGGGCCTTTATGGAAGAGTGGCAAGAAGAAAGCCATTGTTGAAACAAAGCCATGAGAAGTCTCATTTGCAGTTTGCCACAAGCCATGTGGGGGACACAGCAAACATGTGGAGGAAGGTGCTCTGGTCTGATGAGACCAAAATTGAAGTTTTTGACCTTAATGCAAAATGCTATGTGTGGCAGAAAACTAACACTAAACATCACCCTGAACACACCATCCCCACTGTGTAAAATGGTGGTGGCAGCATCATGCTGTGGGGATGTTTTTCTTCAGCAGGGACAGGGAAGTTGGTCAGAGTTCTTGGGAAGATGGATTGAGCCAAATACTGGGCAATCTTGGAAGAAAACCTTTCAGAGTCTTCAAAAGACTTGAGACTGGGCGGAGGTTCACCTTCCAGCAGGACAACAACCCTAAACATACAGCCAGAGCTACAATGGAATGGTTTAGATCAAAGCATATTCATATGTTAGAATGGCCCAGTCAAATTCAATTGAGAAGTTTTTTATTTGTAATAAAATTTGGAAACCATGCATCATTTTCCTTCCACTTCATAATTATGCACCACTTTGTGTTGGTATGTCACATAAAATCCCAATAAAATACATTCACATTTGTGGTTGTAACGTGACAAAATTTGGAAAAGTTCAAGGGGTATGAATACTTTTGCAAGCCACTGTATATATATGTATGCATGTATATATATAATGTACTGGACTAAGTGGGACCCGTTGGGTCCCAGCATCACACGGGAGGGCTGGTCCCCCAATGCAATATTCCACCACTCCACGAATTCCAATATTGGTGGCCAGTGGGGGGGGGGGCTTTCTGGAGTGCTAGTATCAGTGTTGTGGGCTGAAGGGACTGGTTTCCAGAGGCCTAGTAGTGACATTGTGAGCCGAATGGATTCTTGGTGGCTCAGTCACTCAAGCCTGTTGTGCTGGCAGCTCACTCACTTACGGCTGGTGGGCTGACAGATGACTCACGGCTATTCCTTGAAATTCCATTTCAAGCAGGGTGCAAGGCCACCAAATTCAAGTGCTGTTTCTTACCACTTCAAGCAGGATGCAAGGCCACCAAATTCAAGTGCAGTTTCAACAGCGAGTCGTGACATCTCCTTCCTCCATCTTGCAGAGACTGAGCCACGTCCACACTTCAGGGTTTTATAGTCCCTCCCCTACCCCCAGAAGGGGTGTGGCCTTCATGGCGTGATTGACAGGAGAGAGAATCTCCACATTTTTAAAACACTAATAACTCTTTTATTTTCCATCGATGGTAAAAATCCTCGGCACCTAATGAGCGGAGGGGGACTCTGAGTAAGATGGCAAAAATCACAGCCATACATGGTAGCGTTTTTTCTAAAATCATTATAAAGCGCAAACAGGAAGTGGTCAAGATTAGACTTTTAATTATATAGAAGGCAAGGCAACTTTAATTAGGGAAGGCATCTTTAATTATGCATGGCAACTTTAATTAGGGAAGGCAACTTTAATTAGGGAAGGTAACTTTAATTAGGCAAGGCAACTTTAATTAGGCAAGGCAACTTTAATTAGGCAAGGCAACTTTAATTAGGCAACACTGCATTAGCATTTCCAAACCTTAAGCAACACTGCGTTAGCATTTCCAAACCTTAAGCAACACAGCTTTAGCATTTCCAAACCTTAGGCAACACAGCTTTAGCATTTCCAAACCAAAGGCAACACAGCTTTAGCATTTCCAAATCAAAGGCAACACAGCTTTAGCATTTCCAAACCAAAGGCAACACAGCTTTAGCATTTCCAAACCAAAGGCAACACAACTTTAGCATTTGCAAACCAAATGCAACACAGCTTTAGCATTTCCAATCCAAAGGCAACACAGCTTTAGCATTTCCAAACCAAAGGCAACACAGCTTTAGCATTTCCAAACCAAAGGCAACACAGCTTTAGCATTTCCAAACCAAAGGCAACACAGCTTTAGCATTTCCAAACTATATTTTCAAACCACATTAAGGGCACTAACAGGTCAGTAAAGCCACTCACAATTTAGTAGACATGTGTTCAGAGTTATTCACAGCTCAGACTGAGAGACGTGACCCTCTCACCCCCCCATCTTGCAGAGACTAACTGAGGCACTCAACTCTCTGGGTTTTATGGTCCCTCCGTGGCCTTCAAGAGAGACAATCTCAACATTTTTTAAACAGTAATATCTCTTTCATTTTTCATGGATGGGAAAAATCCTCTTGTCCTGCGCAGCGGAGGGGGACTCTGAGTAAGATGGCCCAAAACCACAGCCTTAGTGGCAGCGTTTTTTCTAAAATCAATATACAGAACCACAGGAAGTGGTCAAGATCAGACTTTTAGTAATATAGATAATTAATAAAAGCAAAAACGCCATAAGGGATCTGCTGGCACTTGTGACTAATTTGCCATCCCTTCGTGGATAGGAGAATTGTTAGAGATAAAACTGGCAAGAGGCATTGGTTATTTGACTTTTCATCAGTTGATTGATAAGATCGCGCAGGACACTGCTGGATATTTTCTATGTTCTGATACTGCCACACACTGGAGGTTTGTAGGTTAATGCCATCAGTTCAGGCAATATGAAAGGCAAATCAAAGTCAAAAGGCTTTAACCCCCAGAAAGTCAGAGATTTTCAGGGAAGGGTTCGTGTTTGCAAGGTCAGTAGAGGGAATTCATCTGTGTGAATGTCAGTAGACGCCTTAGCACTTTTGGGTAAAGCGCAGCCTAAACTCAATTGTGTTAGGAGGGTATAGGCCTGAGGTCAACCCAATTTATGCTAATTGTGTGCTAGGTTAGCATGCGCAGTCTGCTAATATCTTTTTT
The DNA here is from genome assembly GCA_035221665.1 of Okamejei kenojei. Classification (NCBI taxonomy): domain Eukaryota; kingdom Metazoa; phylum Chordata; class Chondrichthyes; order Rajiformes; family Rajidae; genus Okamejei; species Okamejei kenojei. Next base: position 28,298,920 of record CM069138.1, read on the forward strand.
GGAGAAGACTTGGGCTAGCAAGTTAAGTCTCGCGAGAGAATGTCAAGGCTGCGGCGGGTGTGGTAAATACACCCTTTGTGGGTAAGACTCCTGTTTACTTGCAAACATATCATCTCTACCAATTGAGTGGCAGATACCGCTACACTGAGGCTGGTTGGAGCACCAGACCGACACATTAACCAAGCCAGAGGGCTTTATATTTGCAGGTTTCAGCACTCAACATGGATGCAGTGCCCTCCACATATTCAGTATCGTCCCCAGCTGGCCATGATGCCTGAGCAAGGGGACAGAGCAAAGTCTAGGATCAGTTGACTATCAGTCATCCGCCTGAAGCCATTTTTGGTGGTGTCAGTCTCAGCGATTGCTGGATCTTGGTGGCGGGGGGTGATAACTATTTTATTGACAGCCTTGGTGGTTTTTATAGCAAATGCTTTCTCAGAAACTGCCTTGATCGCATCCAGAGTCACCGTCTGTCTCGTCATGGACAGCAAAGCGACAATGAGGTGGAGGTGGTTGAGGAATGCAAATTATTCATCAGTCGCATGAGAGGTGCTGTGGATATTCAAATCAGTTATAGGTGAGACGGTTCGACAAACAGGTGGGGACAGATAACCTCCGATTTTTCCATTTTACAAATCATTAACGGTTACAAGATTCAGTTTCTGGCTGATTATTTCCTCTGCAGTAGAAAAGCTAAGATTTCCGTACTCATGGTTAAAAGAGGAAACTATGGCTATCCAAGTTGAAACAGAGACATCACACAAAGGATGAGCAGTCTGCCCATGTACAAGAGGTGGATATTTCTAACATATTCTCAAGGTTGAAGGAAGTGGAGGATGCCAAATCAGTCTAGGATTTGGCTAGTCTGATCATGTGCTTGGTATAACCATTTAAAAAATTGATAATTGTCATTCAGCAATTTAGCTAATTACAGGGAATTTAGGGCCTCAATTGATCTTGAAGAAGCATTCTTTTCCATATAAATACACGAGAGTGAATGCTGCCCTACTCAGATCTAAAGGGCATTTTGTTATGAAGTTTATAGACAACATGTTTATTGTAGTAAGGAGATCAGGTGTCTCAGAGTTAGCTGTTTCTGTAACCAAGGCTCTCCTGGAATTTTTAGGTTTTGTTATTCATCCAGGAAGTCCATTCTGGAGCTAGTATTATCTATTCCATATTTTGGGATTTTGTCTCGGACCCTACCCACAGATAAGACTCAGGGTTTTTTTAAATCAGTAGACGCATCCTACAATAATTCAAGACGAGGTAACATGATTATAGTAGTGTCAAATTGGCCTACTAAACCAGGGCTTCCATTGTAAATATGTCTGCTGAAAGAAGCTTCTATAATTGCTCGAAGGCACGAGCAGTGGTAAGTTCAGCCTATTTCTCATGCATCTATCACTGCATGGTGGTATGGAAGTTTTGTGAAGAGACACGTGAGCTACTTTTGAAGAAAAGTAGTAGAGGTTTGTGGCTTCTTTCAGTTTGGGTTTAAGAGAAGCCACTATGTTATAGCGCAATTGACACTGCTCGTGCTGCTTTGTCGTTGTATATAACCATATAACCATATAACCATATAACAATTACAGCACGGAAACAGGCCCTCTCGGCCCTTCCAGTCCGTGCCGACCATTTGTTTTCCCCTAGTCCCATCTACCTGCACTCAGACCATACCCCTCCTAGTACTATAAGTGGGAAAATAAATGATTGGTTATTCACCCAATGTTGACTAAGGTTATGGATGGGTCTTTTATATGAACACTCTAAAGCCTAGATACAAAGTAGTGTGGAATATGTAACAGTATAAATTATTATACATATTATCATCAACTGTATTCCTAATCATGGAGCAGTATCTTTTAAGTTAGTTATGCTTATGACAACTGATTTCAGCACAAAGAGCAGTCTTTGCACAATCTTCGGCTGGATCTCTCGGTCATATCTGACATAAGGGTAGCTTTTTTATGGGAATGAACTCATAAAGCAAATCGGGCACCGTTGGGTACAAGTTGGAGTTGACAGCATACCCACCAGATCAGTGATTGGGGGTGTTTTGTAAAAAGGTACACTGAGGTTACTAAGTGCCTATGAGATGAAGGATAGTTTCTTCATAGTTATTTAATAGTTTCACAAGAGATTGTTGGTGCAGACTATTTCAAAATGGATAGAGTGTAAGCAGCTAATTTCAAATCTCACTCTACCAGGGGGCTGGCTCATTAGCAGCCAATAGAATGGATTTTCCCCTTTGATCATCTTCTTGCAACAGCAGGAGGCTCTTCTGAAAGTGCACTTTCAGAAGTTATAAAATTTCGTTGAACATGTCCGGATGGTTGCAGATAGAATTCTGAACAGTGTTGCATGAGCTACTGTCTAACCCAAAGGCAATTGAGACTGTGGTCCGATTAAGGGCAATGTACATGTATGCAAAGTTAGCATCATGTTGTTAATAGTCCATGTCTTTCCTACCATTTATGGTTTATCTATTTAGTGTTTTCACATACAGATTGGATTACTGCATGAAACCACAGAGCTTTGAAGGCTTCACATAGTCTCATCACGAGACTTCGATATAAAATAGAAAGATTAAACGAGAACTTACCTTTTGAAGTTTGATCTTTATTTTATGAGATTAATTCGGAATTTGGAAGAGATTAATTAGACTAATCCCGGGGATAAGATAATTGCATGACCCAAAACAAATTAGATTTGCATAGATTGGAGTTTAGAACAATGAGGGTGATTTTAATGAATATCTTATTATACAGATTGTTCTGCTGTAACACAGTGTTCCTAAGAGACCTTGCATTATACACAATCATGTTCCAGAACAATTGTGTCATTGGGGTGAAAAGGTAAGGAAAGGAGAGTTTCAGACATGCAATACCAATATTATTTTTCCCTGCAAGATTTTCAAAATGAAGATCTTTTCAATAGCAATAAGTTTATTTTTATTTTTGCGACTAAAAATACTAAAGGCTGTATATTACATTGTTTAACAGAATTTCATTATAAATGTCAATAGAAGTGACTGTCAGTTTCAAAGGCCACATTGGGTGAAATTGCATTCTGAAAAGTCACTGGTGCCTGATTACTACTGGGAGGTTAAATTGAATTTTTTTTCCCCACAAACTGTTTTTACCAAGACAGCTTTTTTTCCTTCTTTTCAACTTTTATAGTAACTTTTAAGTGTTACTTTAATTCCCAATCAAAATTGCAGTATAACTAATTCAGTCTACATTATACAAGTAGTGTTCTCTAATTTATAACAAGGCAGTTATACGAAGGCAGGCATGGCAGAGCAGGTATAAACATGCAATGCCAGTAACATTCAGAAGTTTAGGCAGCATCTTTGCACATGCACAATATAAAATATAAGTGGAACATTCATACAGCATGGCAACAGGCCCTTCAGTGCAATGCATCCATGCTGAATTCACATAAGGATTGGGGCAATCCATTGTACAGTAACAGTCTATCGAGAAGGAATGCAATAATAGCCCAATAGTTAAAGAGTATTAAAGAGGAGCGATCATTACATGATAGAATTTTACATAACTATTGAAAGTGATTTATTTCAGTCTGAAGCCAAGTTATAAATTCTGAACAAAACAACCCATGAAGATATGAGATGTGAGTTAACCGTTGCAGATTAGGAAACTATATCAAAAGGTATGACAGTGAAATAACAATGGTGAGCATTTACAGAATTAATGTATAAGTTGCAATATATCTTTAAGGCTCATTAGCAATGCAGGAAAAAATAGAACATAGAACATGGAAGAGCAAAGAATGGGCTGAACATGATACCAAGATGAACTAATCTCATCTACCTGCATATGACCCATATCCATCCATTTCCTGCATATGCGTCTCCACATGGCAGCTCAATCCAAGAACCCACATTTTCTGTGTAAAAACAACTTGATGTGAACATCTCCCTTGCCCCTCTCATCCTATAGCTACATCATCCGGTCTTTAACATTCCCACGATGAGAAAAAGGTTCTGACTGTATCCCTTTCTATGCCTCTCGAATTTTACATACTTCGATCAAGTCTTGCATCAATCCAGGAAGCATTCTGGTAAACCTCTTCTACATCCTTTCCAACACCTTCACATTTGTCCTGTTATGAGGCAACCAAAACTGCAGCAGGGAATAGTCCAATTATGGTTAACAAGTGAAGTGAAAGGATGCATAATATTGCCAGGGAAAAAAACAGCAAATCTTTCAGAATTTAGCAAAGGTGTAGAAACATAGAAACATAGAAAATAGGTGCAGGAGTAGGCCATTCAGCCCTTCGAAGTAGCACCGCCGTTCATAGAAACATAGAAGATAGAAACATAGAAAAATTGGTGCAGGCGTAGGCCATTCGGCCCTTCGAACCAGCATCGCTATTCAATTATGGCTGATCATCTAAATCAGCTTTTTCCCCATATCCCTTGATTCCTTAAGCCCTAAGAGCTAATCTAACTCTCTCTTGAAAAAATCCAGTGAATTGACCTCCACTGCCTTCTATGGCAGAGAACATGGATGATGGTGAGGTCAGGAGTTCGGTGCCATTTTCCAAAATTCCATAGATTTTAGGACAGTTCCCATAGATTGAAGGTGACTTTTGCAACTCCCACATATTGAGGAAGGTGAAAGACAGAGAACAGAATATTTGGCTTGATATCAGTGGAAGAGAAATGGTTAGAATGTAGAAAGTAGTCAAGTGGCATTCGGAAGATAATTGTAGAATTGGACAAAGTTGCATAGATTTACAAAAGGGAAATAGGTGTGACAAATATGAAAGTGCTTATTTTAGTATGGTTGAGAGCAAACTAATTGGCATGGCATATTGTGATTTGAAAAAGGTACTTGGATGGTGCAAGGTCGGAGCATTAATAGGGAGATATCAAGAGCTACAAATCTACAAATTGATTGGATGAATCAAACCGACAAGCATGTCGTAGAAAAATAATGTATGGAATGCATCAGGGATTGCTTTTTAGAGCGGTACTTTGCAGAGCCATCCCGGAACGTCCTTTCATAAATTTGATCTTATATAATGAAGGACGATTAACAAGGAATCTTCCAGTTGAAGATCCACATGAGAACAACTGACCTCAATATAATAAAATTTCATATGCTCTCTGAGGATGAACACCATAAGTCCATAAGCAGTGTCTTCAATATAAATACGGGCAATTATAATGGTATGAGGGAAGAGTTGTCAAAGGTGGAATGGGCAAGCAAGCTAAGAAAGATGTCAGAAGACGGAAAGCAGAGACAAGAGACTGCAAACTCTTTGAGGATGGGGCAGGGAGAGTTGATAGTGGAGAACTCGTAGATGCCGTTTATTTAGATTTCCAAAAGGCATTTGATAATGTGCCACATAGGAGCTTGGTGCACAAATTAAAATCCCAGGGTATTCGAGGAAGTGTGTAGGAGTGGATCAAAAACTGACTGTCATGTAGAAAATTGTGAGCTGAAATAAATAGGTCATAGAGTCATAGAGCATGGAAACAGACCCTTTGGCCCAACTCTTCCATGCCAACCAAGATCTAAGAGTCCCATTTGACCCATATCCATCTTAACCTTTCATATCATGTTCCTATCTGAATATCTTAGACCTTTTTAGATTGGAAATAAGTAACTACTGGAGCACAAGAGAGATCAATTATTTGCCTGCCATTGTTCACTATTTACATTCATTGTACCTGGAAATACGTTTTTCAAATTTTGTTGATGATGTAAAAACAGATGGAAGGTAATATTGTGATAAGGATACTGTGATTCTACAATGGGGTATAGGTAGATTGAATAAATGAGCAAAAGACTGGCCAAAATGGTACCATGTGGGAAATATGAAGCCACATATTGTGGTTGGAGAAATAAAAAGGCAGATTATTTTCTAAGTGGGGAGATACTGCATGCGAGTGAAGTATATATAGAGATCAAGGTGCTCTAATGCATGCATTACAAAATGTTAGCAGGCAGGTTCAACAAGTAATTAAGAAGGCAAACAACATTTTGGCCTTCACTGGACAAAGGTTAGTGTCTGTGTCCTTATGTTCTTGAGAGCTAAACCAGATCCTGAGTTATCGTGGAAACCTACAAGAAATAAATAAACCTGCAGATGGCTCTTGTAATGAATTTCTTTATGTACTTGAATAAAGAAGAAAGGTACAAAAAGCTGGAATAACTCAACGGGACAGGCAGCATCTCTGGAGAGAATAAATGGATGACGTTTTGGGTCAGACTGAAAGTAACGAGAAAGGGAAACAAGAAATATAGACGATGATGTAGAGAGATATAGAACAATGAATTAAAGATATGAAAAAAAGTAATGATGATAAAGGAAACATGCCATTGTTAGCTGTTTGTTGGGTGAAAATGAGAAGCTGGTGTGACTAGTGAAGACGGTCAAAATATGACCCGAGGATGCCACCCTACAACTCCAGGACTGCTTTGATCGCACCGACTGGAACCTGTTTGCTCAACAGGCTTCCAGTGGTACAGAGGTAGACTTGGAGGAGTACACATCTACTGTGCTCTCCTACATCAACTGCTGTGTGGAGACTGTCACAGTGGACAAGCAAATAAAGATGCTCCTAAACCGCAAACCGTGGATGAACAAGGAGATTCAGAACCTGCTAAGGGCACGCAGCATTGCCTTTAAATCCAGGGGCACTTCTGTCTACAGTGCTGCCAGGTCAAACCTGAACAAAGGCACAAAAAAGGCCAAAGACATCCACAGGCAAAGGGTGGAAGACCGCTTTAACACCGCAGACACCAGAAGCATGTGGCAGGGTGTCAGGGACATCACTGACTACAAGAGCAGCCCCGCCTGCCCCCACAGTGATATCACATTGGCTGATGAATTAAACTTCTTGCCCGCTTCGAAACTGGCAGCACCACCAGGAGAGGAATAACCCCGGCCAGGGCGGAGGGACAGGCCTTAACACTGAGCACCCAGGAGGTACAGTGCACTTTGCGTAGGATCAACCCACACAAGGTTGCAGGCCGGGATGGAGTCCAGGGTAGAGTACTAAAGGACTGTGCTGTACAGCTGGCAGAAATATTTACGAGGATCTTCAACCTGTCTCTATCTCTGGCAACGGTCCCCAAGTGCCTGAAGACACTTACCATACTGCTGGTGCCGAAAAAGTCTAAAGTCACCAACCTGAATGACTACCGCCCGGTTGCCCTAACTCCAATACCAATGAAGTGCTTTGAAAGGCTGGTCCTCTCCCACATCAAATCCAGCATCCCTGCATCATTGGACCCCCATCAATTTGCATACAGGGCAAATAGATCCACAGAGGATGGCATCTCTGTGGCTCTTCACACTGTCCTGACCCACCTGGAAAGACAGGGCACCTACGTGAGGATGCTCTTCATTGACTATAGCTCTGCCTTCAATACGGTCATCCCCACCAAGCTCACCACCAAACTCCACCAGCTAGGCCTCAGCTCACTGATATGCGATTGGATCCTGAATTTTCTGACGGAGCGACCGCAGGCAGTGAGACTGGAGCCGCACCTGTCCTCCACTATCACTCCACTCAGGGCTGTGTACTGAGCCCCATGCTCTACTCCCTCTTCACTCACGACTGTGTTCCTGCATTCGACACCAACACCATTGTCAAATTTGCAGACGACACAACGGTGATTGGGCTGATCACCAACGGTGACGAAACAAACTACAGAGCGGAGGTGCAGAACCTGGCGGACTGGTGCTCATGGAAAAACTTGTCACTAAACACCTCCAAGACCAAGGAGCTGATTATTGACTTCAGGAGGTCGCAGAATGGGGAATACGCCCCAATCTCTATCTACGGGGACAGTGTGGAGAGAGTGTCCAGCTTTACGTTTCTGGGCACTCACATCTCAGAGGACCTCACGTGGTCCACCAACACCGCTGCGCTGGTCAAAAAGGCACCGCAACAACTGTTCTTCCTAAGAACATTGAAACGGACTGGTCTGCCCCAACCGCTGCTGACGACCTTCTACCGCTGCACGACAGAGAGCATACTTACGTATGGCATCTCTGTGTGGTATCTCAGCTGCACGGAGGCGGAGAGGAGAGCTCTTCAGCGCGTCGTCCACAGAGCGCAAAAGATCATTGGGACACTGCTACCAACCTTGGAGGGCATCTACCACACACGGTGCCTCAGGAAGGCCGTCAGCATACATAAAGACTCCTCTCACCCTTGTAATGGACTGTTCGAACTACTCCCTTCCAGCAGATGCTACAAGGCCTTCTACGCCCGCACCTCCAGATTCAGGAACAGCTCCATTCCCAGAGCTATAGCGGCTCTGAACCGGCCCTGCTGAGTGCCCCCCACCCCCATGGACTGTCTCCCTTGGATGATCACATCGCACAGACACATCTGCACTTTAGTCTGTTTTGGTTTTGACTGTTTTACTGTTCTAATGTTCTTTTCACAACCCTGTTCTCGGGGTATCTAAACCTAAATTTTATTAGTCGTTTAAGTTATGACATCGGATGTAGTTGCAAACTTATGTGTAATGACAATAAAATATATTATTATTATTATTATTATTATTGTTACTTGGGTGGGGGAGGGATGGAGAGAGAGAATGCCGGGATTAAGAATAAAGAATAAAGAATATAGTTTGGAATTCTCAGAAAAAAATTATTTAGCAATGAATGTTACACCAGGTACGAGAAAACCCAATTTAGTTACAAAACCTTGCCTCCACTGAGATCTAACTCTCTTGTCCAGTATTACTTTGTCTTTTGAAAACCCTATGATTGCAGAGCTTGCTATACAGTGGATCAAACCATACATGTGTACAACATGTTGTGCAAAAGGGACAATAAACCGAGTGCAGAATAAGAGCAGTCAAGCAGTCATCCGACTACGGGTGCTGTCTGTACGGAGTTTGTACGTTCTCCCCGTGACCACGTGGGTTTTCTCCGAGATATTCCTCCCACACTCCAAAGATATACAGATATGTAGGTTAATTGGCTTGGTGTATGTGTAAAATTGTCTCTAGCTTGCATAGGATAGTATTAATGTGTGCAAAACGCTGGTCTTTTTCCGCGCTGTACCTCTAAAACAAAAAAATTTAAAAAATAAAACGCAGAATGTAGTGCTGTGGCTGCAGAGAAAATGCAAGTTAAGAAATGTGCAAGGACTGTGATGAGGTATATGAGAGGTCGTTCAAGAGTCTGAAAAGAGGGGGGATGAAGCGTTCTTCAATCTGTACTATGTGCTTTCAAGCTTTTGCTTCTTCTGCCCGATGGGTGAGGAGAGAAGAATGAGAAAAGAGTGAATGCTCCTTGGCTGTTTTCCCAATGTTTCTGTGTCTGAACAGCGTAGATAGATTTCAGATGAATAGGAAGCTAAGGTAGAAAGGAATAAATTGATGAGGTCTGGAAGAACTGGAGAAGAACCAGAGGGAGAGAGCATCAGAATTAATTAGTTTATGTGCCATAAAAGCTCAGAGTGAGTGGGAAATTGTCTCAAGCATATAAGATCTTAAGATTCTTGACAGAGTGTATGTTGGGAGGTTATATCCCTTTCTGCAGTGGTGTAATGGCGCAGTAGTTAATACAGCTGCCTCACAGCTCCAGCGAACCAGGTTTGATCGTAACCTCTGGTGCTAATCATGTGGAGTTTGCACCTTCTCCCTTACTGTATGGGATGTTCTGGTTTGCTGGTTTGCTCTCACATCTCAAAATCACATGGGTTAGTAAGTTCATTGACCTGCAAATTCCCTCCAAGTGTGTAGGTGTGTGGTGGAATCTGCGCGGAATTGAGGAGAATGTGGTCAGAATAAAATAAATAGGATTTATGTGGGGTGAGCGTAAATGGGTGGTTAATGGTAGCAATGGACTTGGTGGAACGTCGCGTTTCCATGCTGTACCTCTCGCTGACTCTTTTACCCTTGTGAAATATTTCCTCGAAGAGGATTGTGAACTTTGGAACACGCTTCCTGAAATTGGAAGTAAATGCAGAGTCTTTGAAATGTTTAAATGCGGAGGTAGATACATATTTGATAATCAAGCTATGGGGGGGGGGGGGGGGGGGGCGTTAAATGGGAAGGTGGAGTGATGGTTATAGTCAGACCAGATGTGACTTGATCCTAAGTGGAAGACAGCCCTGAAGATGTCGTGCTCCTTTCTCGTTGCTGCAGGTACAAAGCCATTGTGAACCCCATGGACATCCAGGAGTCCAGTGCTGTCCTCCACACCTGCCTGAAGGCAGTCACAATATGGCTGATCTCTGTGGTCCTTGCCATCCCGGAGGCCGTGTACTCACAGGTGGTACAACACCACAACGGCAACAATAAGAGCTTCAGCGCCTGTGTGCCTTACCCACTCTCCGACAAGCTGCACCCCAAGATCCACTCCGTACTGATATTTCTGGTCTACTATCTCATCCCCCTCACTATCATCAGCATCTACTACCTCCACATCGCCCGGACCCTGATTAAGAGTGCGCATAACATGCCCGGAGAAAGCAGCGAACACGCCAAGCGGCAGGTAAGCCACAGGAAGCTAACTGGTCACACTCAGCCAAATACAGGCCAGAGCAGGTACTGCAGGCAGTAGCTGGGTGCTATGTTTTAAGGAGCGCCTTGAAAGAGAAGCAGAGAATTTCTGGAGCAGGGCCTCGGGGCGCTGAAGGAATGGCCGAATGATTAAATTCAGGGATACATGAGAATCCAGAGTTAGAGAAGTGCAGATAGTTGGAGGATTATAGGGGTGAATGAACTAGTAAAGGTTGGGAGGTATTGTTAGGGGTGTGGCAATTAATCATAGTCATACAACACGGAAACAGGCCCTTCAGCCCAGCTCATCCATGCCATCCAACATGCCCATCTAAACTGTGCAGGAAGGAACTACAGGGCCGAAGAGCCTGTTTCCATGCTGTATCCCAAAACTAAACTGAGGTGAGTTCTCTAAACGCATGTTCTCTAACAGTTGATTTCCTTGACCTCATCAGTCACCTCAGAACACACAAAACAAGAGTGCAAGCAAGTCGCCCTTGACCTCTAAGAACCGTTGGATCACAAAAATGAAGAAGCAAATTTAAGTTATCCTCATTCGACTCTCTTCTTCCCCCCCCCCCCAATAATATCAAGCCATTTAAATCATATCTTTCAAGATCAGTTTTAACTAAGGCTAACCACAAGGAAATACTGGCCTCTGTACTCTTTCAAGTTGAACCCATTGCATCTTCCATATTGAAATAAAATATTGCAATAAATTAATGTAATGGCAGTCTATTACCGAAGGGTGGGTTCAGCACTCGGCAAACATCTGAGAAAATCCACCAATAACGCAGAACTGAAATGCATGTCGCTTACAAAAAAAACAACAAAGTGCTGGGGTAAGTCAGCAGGTCAGGCAGCATCTCTTGAGGATATAGATAAATATTGCTTGTGTCGTTGCATTGCATAAAATGAGGCAATTTTCAAAAGTCCAAGAATGCAATTGTTATTGAGCACACTGAGTATATTGAGTATATAACTTTTTAAAATTACTTTTGATTCCAACATTTGCACTCCACAAAAATTAGGTGCGAGAAACGGAAAACAATCCCTCTTCAATCAACAGCGAGATTTTATGAAGCTAGCAATCCAACCCACTATCTTTCTTGCTCCCAGAGGAGTCCTGCACTGCAGCATGGTTGATAGCTCAGCTGAGCTGATCATCAGTGAACAGTCACTCACAGCACCGGTGGGACGTCAATCGGCGTAACCAGCTCACAGTGCAAGCAAAGTGCCGCTGCATTCAAAGGCATCCCAGTCAACAGCCTGAGGCTGTGTCCTCATCATCAACCCCATTCTTCAACTGCTTTCTGGAAGACAAGGCAATAAAATGTTATAGAGATACAGCAATGAAACAGGCCCTTTGGCCCATCGAGGCTGGGCTGACCATCAACCATCCTTTTACACTCATCCTACATTAACCACATTTTTTATTTTCCACAGATTCTCACCAACTCTCCCCAGATTCTTCTATTCGCCTGCAAACAAGGGGCAATTTACATTGGCCGTGGGGCGGCACAGTTGGGCAGCGGTAGAGTTGCAGCCTCACAGCGCCAGACACCCGGGTTCGATCCTGACTATGGGTGCCGTCTATACAGAGTTTGTCCGTTCCCCTTGTGACTGCATGGGTTTTCTCTTTGTGCTCCATTTTCCTCTCACACTCCAATGATGTACAGGTTTGAAAATTGATTGGCTTCCGTGAAATTGTAAATTGTCCCAAGTGTGTAGGATAGTGCTGGTGTATGGGGTGATCGCTGGTCGGCATGGACTCAGTGGTCGATTGGGTCTGTGTCCGTACCTCCAAAGTCTAAAGATTAACCTATCAACCCACATGTCTATGTAACGTGGGTGGAAACCGGAGCAACCAGAGGAATCCCACATAGTCACAGGGAGAACGTGCAAACTATATGCAAACAGCACCTGTGGTCAGGATGTAATGTTCATCCTCTCATTATATTATACACCTCAGTTAAATTGTTCCTCAATCTTTCTTCCTGTCTCCTGTAGAAGAGGATGGTACACAAAAGTGCTGGAGAAACTCAGCGGGTGCAGCAGCATCTATGGAGCGAAGGAAGTAGGCAACGTTTCGGGCTGAAACCCTTCTTCAGACTGAAAGGGGGAGTCTGTGGAAGAGTATGTCTTCCTGTAGAAGAATATCAAAATTGCTAAAGATAGACCCAAAAAGCTGTAGTAACTCAGCGCGTCAGGCAGCACCTCTGGAGAAATAAGTGACATTTCGGGTTGAGCCTATTTCTTTTCTCCAGAGATGCTGTCTGACCCGCTGAGTTACTCCAGCTTTTTGTGTCGGTTTAAACCGGCATCTATAGTTCCCTCCTTTATATGACAATTACAAAAGTGTTTTTAACATGAATGAGAAAGATGAGAAAGTGATGAGAAAGACTTTTTTCACACAGAGAGTGGTGAGTCTCTGGAACTCTCTGCCACAGAGGGTAGTTGAGGCCAGTTCATTGGCTATATTTAAGAGTGAGTTAGATGTGGCCCTTGTGGCTAAGGGGATCAGAGGGTATGGAGAGAAGGCAGGTACGGGATACTGAGTTGGATGATCAGCCATGATCTTATTGAATGGCGGTGCAGGCTCGAAGGGCCAAATGGCCTACTCCTGCACCTAATTTCTATGTTTCTATGAATCATGACAATTGTGAAAGTGCAAAGTAACAATTCTTTGAGTGTTAGTTCGGGTCGAGATTTCAACACTCATAGCCTCCGAATTAAAGGACGTTCTTATAGGAAGGAGATGAGGAGAAATTTCTTTAGTTAGAGGGTGCTGAATCGGTGAAATTCTTTGCAACAGAAGGCAGAGATAGATAGATTCTTGATTAGTACAGGTGTCTGAGGTTATGGGAAGAAGGCAGGAGAATGGGGTTAGGAGGGTGAGATAGATCAGCCATGATTGAATGGTGGAGTAGACTTGATTAGCCTAATTCTACTCCTATCACTTATGACACTTATGACCCCATGTCAGTCTCTTCCCACCTTTATCTGGCACACCTTGCCTGTCCTCCACTATGTTGACACCTTTTGACTCCCTGGTCCCTGGCACCTCATCTTCACTGTGAATGCCCGGTCTTCATACACCTTTGTCCCTCCTCAGAAAGACCATAAAGCCCTCGTCTTCTTTCTGCAACAAAGATCCAACTGGGCCCCACCACAAACACTCTCACCTGCCTATCTGATTTGTTCTTAACCTGAACAAAGCCACAAGAGACTGCAGAAGCTGGAATCTCGAGGGAAGAAAAAACAGAGTGCTGGAGGAACTCAGCGAGTCAGGCAGCATCTGTGGATAATGAACAGATGATGTTTTAGCTTGGGTCCCTTCTAAAAACTGATGGAGAAGGGGGAGAAAGCTGGAAAAGAGAGGTGAGGGTGGTAAAAATCTGGCAAGTGACAGGATACAGATGAGGGGAAGTTGTGATTTGGAAGAACTGCACCTCATATTCTGCTTGGGTAGCCTAAAACGTAATGGTATGAAGATTGAATTCTATAAGTAATAATCCCCTTCTCAATCTGTCCCCCACTTCATGCCAACAAGCCCCCCCTCAAGTCTGCACACATTTTTCCAAACACCCCTGCCATCCTGTCCTTTCCCCTCCTATGTACACTCACTTCCCACCTCTCCCACCCCCCACCTCCCCTAATTTCCTTTTATCCTCCTTCTTCCCCTCCCCCCATTCTTTTTCACCCAAATCCCTCCCTCCGGATTTATATGCCACTCCTCCTCTTTGTATTTGACACCTTTTTGTCTTTTTCACCTCTAGGCTTATCATTCTCTCCATCCATCAACCATCACCCCCCCCCCCCCCCCCCAGGCTCCTCACCTGTATCCACGTATTACTGCCCAGACTTTCCCCTATCCCACCTCTCGTTTCCATCTTCCTCCCCTCAACATCAGCCTAAAGAAGGGCTTGTACAAAACCATCGTCTGTCCATTCCCTCCATTGATACTGAGTTCCGCCAGCACTTTGTTTTCTGACCTGGACAACTTCTCTTTTGACTCCTCCCACTTCCTACAAATCAAAAATGTAGCTATAACCACATGCATGGACTCCAGCTTGGGCTATCTTTTCAGTGGCTACTTGGAACAGTCCTTGTTCCAAAACTTCCCGGGAATAAATATCACCCCCAATTTATCCTGGACCAGCCATATCGAATCTATGACCAAGAAACCATGCCAACACTTCCACTTCCATTGAAGAGTTAGGAGGTTCAGCATGTCCCCAACAATTCATCCACAAACATGGCCACAAAGCCATCAATTCTATCATCTAGATAATTTCCTTTGCCAGGCCCTCTTCTAATTTACACTCCTCTAAAAGATGTGGCTGCACATAATTACTTAGTTACATCCTGAAAGTGACTTAACCAGCCGTTATGAAACTCCAATGTTAAGTTCCCTCCCATGGTTGGACACAGGCAAAATGGCTTATTGCAGGCTCATCTGCTGAACTGCAAGTTTTATTTATTTGATGTGTGCATAGCTGAAGAGTGTTGTTACCATAGATACAATACTGAATGCTGGGCTAATAATCTAGAGGCCTGAGATTAAATCTTATCACAGCCACTTGAGAATTAATGCAGTTTGAAAAATATGGAAATATATAAAATTGGTCTCTGTACAACTTTTTATGATCATAGAACAGTACTGCACAGGATCAGGCCTTTTGGCCCGACATGTCTATGCCGAGCATGATGGAAATTAACCTAACCCCTTCTGCCTGCACATGATCCATATGCCACCATTCCCTGCCTGTTCAAGTGTCTATCTAAATGTCGCTTAAATGTTGCTATTTTCTCCGCTTTCTTCGCCTCCTCTGGCAGTGGGTTCAGGCACCCACCAATCTCTGCAAAAAAACTTGCCTCGCAAATCTCCTTTAAAATTTCCTCCTTTCACCTTAAAGCCATGGCTCCTGTATTTAACATTTCCATCTCGGGAAACAAAAACTTTGACTATCTGCTCTATTTGTGCCGCTCATAATTTGATCCAACACCTTCTTAATATGAACATAGAATTCTGTCCTGGGCCTCCTCCATGGCCAGAGTGAGTCCCACTGCAAATTGGAGGAGCAGCACCTCATATTTCGCTTGGGTAGTTTACACCTCAGCAGTATGAACATTGACTTCTCCAATTTCAGGTAGTCCTTGCTTTCTCCCTTCCCCGCTCTCCAACAGCCCACTGTCTCCGCCTCTTCCTTTCTTCTTCGCCCCCCCCCCCACCCCCACATCAGTCTGAAGAAGGGTCTCGACCCGAAACGTCATCTATTCCTTCGCTCCATAGATGCTGCCTCACCCGCTGAGTTTCTCCAGCATTTTTGTCTACCTCGAATTTTAACATATCCCATATTGATCTCAATATCCACCCTGTCCTTCTCCTTGGTAAATATGGATCCAAAGGACTTGGTTAATACCTCGCCTACATCCTCTGGCTCCAAACATGAATGCCTCCTTTGTCCTTGAGTGTTGCAACCCTCTGCCTGGGTACCATCTTGTTTATAATGTGTGTATTAAATGCTTGGGATTTTTCTTCAGGCCTACTTGCAAAGGACATTTAAGGACATCCTTTGGGCATCCTGATTTCCCGTTTGAATTATTTTCTTCTTATTTAAGATTCCTTAATGGTTGTTAATTTTAAAAAAAAATAATTTCTAATTTCCTGCAGGGAAGATATTATTTTGGTCTGCATTAGTCTAGCTCATGTGCTTGTAGTCACATGCTAATGTGGTGAACACTCAACCATTACAATAGAGCGTTCATTGCAGAATACTGTTTTGACGGGTCGTGCTAACTGTTCCAATGTGCAAAGAATAATGAGGGAAAAACAAGGCAGCAATTTATTTTTCCAAGTAATTGAGTGGTTCAGAATTTGTGTAAAAGGCTGAGCCGGGTAGATTGTTACTAAAGCAGGGCAGGTTGTGCTGCAGATGCTTGAAATCTGAAACCATTCCAAGGACTTCCAGAAACATTCAGCAAGCCAGGCAGCATTTGCTGAAAGTGAAAATAAGTTTCAGGTTGCTGATCCTCCGACAGAACTGGGAAAAGTTGGAGTGGTACCATGTTTAAAGCAGAGATGGAGAGAGTGAGTGAGAGGAAAGGAGAAGAGGAAGGACATTAAGTGGGTGGAGACATAAAGGTAGGGAATTGGGAAAATAAATTTTAAAAAGGCCTGGAGAAAATGGAACGTCACCTATCCATGTTCTCCAGAGATGCTGCCTGACCCGTTGAGTTACTCCAGCACTTTGTGTCCTCATGAGCTGCAAATGTTGAGTTTGGAGGCTCTAAAGGACTGTGGAGAAAAGGGGTGCCATTCCCTGTGCATTCCCGTGCGGTAATCTGGAGATGGAATGATGGCGTGGTGAAGGTTGCTCAGTTTTTTTAACTGAAATGTCATCTATCCATTTCCATCCATTGGTGCTGCAGTGCCCGTTGAGTTCCTCCAGCACTTTGTCTTTTGTTCATGATTCCAGCATCTGCAGTCTCTGGTGACTCGCTTACCCAGTTGTTTATCGTGAAGCCTTAGAATCTTACATTGCCCGTCTGTATGCACCCTCTGAGAGCTCTCATCGGTGTAACAAAGATTATTGAGGCAGATGCAGACTGCTTAATTAAGACCCTAATCCTAGCTAGGCAATGGAATACTATGGACAACATCTTGCACTCAGAAGTATTTTTCTATTTGTGTTTGTCATGAATGTCTTGTTCTTTTCTTTTCACCACGGTGCATAATTTATGTTTAATGTATGCCTTTATGTGTTGTCTGAGTCCACGTATCTGTGACCGAAACATAGAAACATAGAAAATAGATGCAGGAGTAGGCCATTTGGCCCTTCGTGCCAGCACTGCCATTCAATATGATCATGGCTGATCATCTAGAATCAGTACTCTGTTCCTGCTTTCTCCCCATATCCCTTGATTCTGTTAGCTCTAAGATTTATTTCTAACTCTCTCTTGAATACATCCAGTGAATTGGCCTTGACTGCCTTCTGTGGCAGAGAATTCCACAGATTCACAACTCTCTGGGTGAAAACGTTTTTCCTCATCTGAGTCCTAAATGGCCTACCCCTTATTCTTAAACTGTGACCCCCAGCTCTGGACTCCCCCAACATGGGGGACATTTTTTCTGCATCTAGCCGGTCCAATCTCTTAAGAATTGTATTTGCTTCTATAAGATCTCCTCTCATCCTTCTAAAATCCAGTGAATATAAGCCCAGTCGATCCATTCTTTCATCAATGTCAGGCACTGTGATGCCACAGCAAACAATATTCTTAATGTACCTGTACCTCACTGTACTTATGAATAAGATAATAAACTTGACTCAACTCAACTCGATATAATGGAGGAGCTGATATCTCATTCCCACTTGATAAGATAGCTGATTTGGATTAAGAGGGGCAGGCAGGCAGCGAGTGATTGTCTCTCAGTATCAGTGGCTGTATTGCTGGGTAACCTATCTTTCAGATCCTTTTCTGCTATTACTATCTTTAAACTATGAAATTACCCAAGCGCAAAATCTGCTCTCAGAATTGTGATCCATTAACACAATTGAGAAGTTAGATGAGTTTAGGAAAAAGGTCAAGTGCAACTGACCCAATATGTTCCCTGAGCTCCTTCTCACCAATTAATGTATGTGTTACCTTAATTACCTGCCTTTTGCTGAGGAGGATTCTCTTGTATGCTCAGTCTTGGCTTCTCAGAGACACATGCAATGCATTCCCCTGTGCAATGTGGTAGCAGGGCTGGTCTTACTATTGTCGAGTCTCCATGCAATCAGACGTGATTGGCCTGATCAGGCTGAAATCAGGGCAGCACAGTGGGGTAGCGGCAGAGCTGCTGCCTTACAGCACTTGCTGCACCGGAGACCCGGGTTCAATCTGACTATGGGTGCTTGTCTGTAAGGAGTTTGTACGTTTTCCCCGTAACCGTGTGGGTTTTTTCCCAAGATCTTCAGTTTCCTCCCACACTCCAAAGATGTACAGGTTTGTATGTTAATTGGCTTGGTGTATGTGTAAATTGTCCCTAATGTGTTTAGGGTAGTGTTAATGTGCGGGGATCGCTGGTTGGCGCAGACTCGGTGGGCCGAAGGGCCTGTATCGGCGCTGTATCGCTGTATCTAAACTAGACAAAAAAATGACTCACTGACCACACAAATCATTGCCTACACTGCAATACAGAAGGTCACAGCTAACTCAAAGCTGAGTATTCTGTTGGAAAGGCAAAAATCTGATCCCGCCTCCAATGCCAATGCTTGGTCAGGGCTAGGGCTCTTGGAATTAGTGGTTCAGGGACACAATGCAACACATTGCTGAAATGATTGAAGGCTAAGGAATGATTTGATTAGGGAACAAAACAGGTTGATTGTATCTGCGCAATTCCATCACCCTAACATTCCCCTGAGAATGAGATGTTTTATTGTATGAGGAGATAGTACATATCTTGGGTCTATATAAGTTTAGAAGAAGGAGAAGTGATCTAATTTAGAAGATACCAGATACATAAGGGGCTTATTGGAGTTGACATTTTCTCTGGCTGGGTTGTTTTAAACCAGGCATTCCACCAACAACATAAAGCCATTCAGGACAAAGATCGTAAAAACATTGAGACACAAGGAACTGCAAATGCTGAAACACAAGATGTGTGAGGAACATGACGGGTCAGGTAATATCTCATCTCTGGAAGACATGGGATGGTGACATTTCTGGTTGGGCCCCTTCTTCAGAACCAAAATCATTCTTTCATCCAAAAGGAATTTTTGGAATTCTTCACACTCAAGGGTTTCGGAGGTTCCAGAGTATGGGTTGCAGAACCTTTCCACTGGAAACTATGTGCAAATGTTTGGAAGTCCTGTGGGATGAATGCGGATGGATTTGCTGCCTGCTGTGGGGCTGCAGGCATCTGGTTCTGAGTGGGACTGGGGGATCTCCACATGCCTTCTCTCCCTTCCCCCACCCCTGAGCTACAACAGTGAGGAGTTTGGTTGAGCCCAGCCGAGCAGAGCTGGGAGCATTGAGCAGACTGACTCGCTGTGTCGCTGAGTCCGGCTGGCGGCTGCTCTCCCCCTGCGTGCGTGTTCTCCCATCTCAGCTGCCTCTGTGATCCTCTCCCGCACACTAGGGGAATCAAGGATTAAGGGCCTGGTGCCAGAGAATGGTGGTGAAGTAGAACGTTAGCCATGATGCTTTTAAATGATGGAGAGGCAGAAGATTGACGAGGTTTAGGTCTAGGTTTATTATTATCACGAGTTGCAATCAAAAGCTTTGTTTTGCATGATTTTTGATCAGATCAGATAAAT
Source organism: Okamejei kenojei (assembly GCA_035221665.1). NCBI lineage: Eukaryota > Metazoa > Chordata > Chondrichthyes > Rajiformes > Rajidae > Okamejei > Okamejei kenojei. The sequence goes on from CM069138.1 coordinate 28,318,736, forward strand.
GTAGGCTAATCAAACTCAATTACAATAAGTAGAGCAAAGGGGAAGATACAGTGAGCAGAATATAGTTCTCAGCATTGTGGCACATCAGTTTCATAGTCAAGGTACAATGTCTGCAAAGAGATGGAGGTGAATTAGACAGTACCCTAGCTAAGGGAAGGACTATTCAGAAGCCTAACAAGAGAAGTGAAGAATATAGTTTAGTTTAGAGGTACAGTGTGGAAACCGGCCCTTCATTCCACTGAGACCGCGCTGACAGTGATTCCCACACACTAACTCCATCCTACCCACTAGGGCCAATTATCACGACAATTAACCTACAATACTATACATCTTTGGAGTTTGGGAGGAAACCGGAGCACCCAAAGGAAACCCACACAGGTTACGGGGAGAACATACAAACTTCGTACAGACAGCACCTGTAGTCAGGATTGAATCGGGTCTCTGGCATTGTAAGGCTGCAACTCTACTGCTGTTGCACTCTATGTTCTTGAGTCTGGTGGTATGAGCTTTCAAGCTTCAGTATCTGAGTTTCTTCCAACCTTTATTTCCTATTTACTTCTGTTCCTTTCCTTTTCAGATGGAAACCCGGAAGCGCCTTGCCAAGATCGTGCTGGTGTTCGTTGGCCTATTTGCGATGTGCTGGTTCCCTAACCATGTGCTCTACATGTACCGCTCCTTCCACTATGGCCAGATCGACCCTTCCCTCGGGCACCTGCTGATCACTGTGCTGGGCCGGGTGCTGAGCTTCTGTAATTCCTGCGTCAATCCTTTCGCCCTGTACCTGCTGAGCGAGTCCTTCCGGAGACACTTCAACAACCACCTCCGGTGTAAAGGGCAGCACCGGCGGTCCGGGTCCACCAGTTACTTCCAGAGCACCTCCGCCTTGCGCATGACGTCGGTGAGAAGCAGCAACAGGAACACCATTGCCAATGGTCACAGCCTCAAACAAGAGTCAGTAGCCTGAACCGCAACATACTGTACCTTCTTCACCGTCCACTGTCATGAGGCAAGTTTACCCCACTCCCTCATGCACTGTTTTCCAAAGGAGAAATGGAAGAGAAAATAAACCAGCAGATTCCCCTCTCACCCTCCCAATCCAAGCCAGACCGAAGACTTGCATGATTTCACCATCGCTGCAAGATTCTTTGTAAAACAGGTTTAAATGTCTCAGGCCTGTTCTCTGTGGATCTGGAGGTGACTGAAAATACTGTGTAAACACAGTCATTCTTGCTCCAAGCCTGTCCCACAATGTTAGCTATAGAGTGAGAGTAATAGAGTCACACAGAGTGGAGACAGACACTTCAATTCAGCTTATTCATGCTGACCAAGAAGCCTATCTAAGCTTGTTCTATTTGGCCGCACTCAGTCCATATTCCTCTAAATCTTTCCTATCTCGGTACCTGTCAAAATGTCTTTTGGATGTTGTAATTGTATCTGCCTCTACGACTTTCTCTGGCAGCGCATTCCACACACCTACCACCCTGGAGAAACCTGCTCCTCTGATCCCCTTTTAAATCTTTTCACTCTCACCTTGAAACTATTCCCTTTCGTTTTAGATTCGCCTAGGCTGGATAAAAGACAGTGAGCATCTCTCCTATCTTCAATTTCATGATTTTATACATAATACGTCCACAAGGTTACCCCTCAGCCTCATTCACTTCAGGAAAAACATTCCCAAAATATCTAGTCTGTCCATATAACTGAAGCCTATCTGTCCCAGCAATATGCTTGCGATTCTTTTCTACACTTTCACCCAGCTTAAACACATCCTTCCTTTGGTATGGTGACAGGATCCTGTCTGTGGATAACTTGTATCTTTCTCCAGTGTCCTATTATCAAGGTTTGATTGGATCTAGTTGGTTAGAGAGTCATAGTCATAGAATGATACAGTGTGGAAACAGGCCCTTCGGCCCAACTTGCCCACACCGGCCAACATGTTCCAGCTACACTAGTCCCACCTGCCCATGTTTGGTCCATAACTCCAAACCTGTCCTATCCATGTACCTATCTAACTGTTTCTTAAATGTTGGGATAGTCCCTGCCCCAAATACCTCCTCTGGCAGCTTGTTCCATACACCCACCACCCTTTGTGTGAATAAGTTACCCCTCAGATTCCTATTAAATCTTTTCCCCTTCACCTTAAACCTCTGTCCTCTGGTCCTACTAACAACTACTCTGGGAAAAAGACTCTGTGCATCTACCCAATCTATTCCTCTCATGATTTTAACACTGACCGTAGCCTGACCTTCTCGCTCTAGTGCCTTCTTTATCTGATATAGATCAAGAAGGTCCCCTATCAGTTGTTGCATCGCCTCAGGCTTGGTTTTATGATGCAACAGTTTCAGAGACTCCCACTACTGCTTCAATGTCTGAAAGCCATTGAGTCAAAGTCATAGCCATAGTCATAGAGTCATATAGTGTGGAAATAGGCCCTTCGGCCCAACTTGCCCACACCAACCAACATATCCCATCTATACTAGTCCCACCTGCCTGTGTTTGGCCCATATCTCTCTAAACCGGTCCTGTCCATGTACCTGTCCAAATGTTTATTGAGTACCTTTCTCTATATCAATGATTTGGATTAGAACCTACTTGGCAAGGTTAGCAAGTTTGCAGATAACACAAAGGTGGGTGGTATTGTAAATAGTGAAGATGGTTGTCAAAAATTGCAGCAGGATTTTGATCGGTTGGACAGGTGTGTTGAGGAATGTTTGATGGAATTTAATACAGAGATATGTGATGTGTTACATTTTGGGAGCATTAACATAGGCAGAACCTTCATAGTGAATGGTAAGGCTCTGGGGAGTGTTGTAGAGCAGAAGGATCTAGGAGTACAGGTACATAGTTCGTTGAAAGTGGCAACACGGGTAGATAGAGTGGTCAAAAGGCTTTTGGTACCTTGACCTTCATCAGTCAGAGCATTGAGTTTGGAAGTTGGGAGATCATGTTGCAATTGTTTAAGACATTGGTGAGGCCGCATTTAGAATATTGTGTTCAGTTGTGGGCACCATGTTATAGGAAAGATATTGTCAAGCTTGAAACGGTTCAGAAAAAAATTACGATGATGTTGCCAGGAAAGATGTAATCAAGCTGGAAATGGTGCAGAGATTGACAAAGCTGTTTCCAGAACTCGAAGGCCTGAGCTATGGGTAGAGGTTGAGTATGCTGGGACTCTGTTCCTTGGAGTGCAAGAGGATGAGTGGTGACTATATAGAGCTGTTACATTTTGTGAACATAAATATGGACAGAACCTAGACAGTGAACGGTAAGGCTCTGGGGAGTGTTGAAGAGCAGAGGGATCTAGGAGTACAGGTACATAGTTCGTTGAAAGTGGCATCACAGGTAGATAGTGGTCAAATGGGTTTTGGCACCTTGAAAATCATTAGTCAGAGCAGATTGGATAGATACACAGAGTCTCTTGCCCAGAGTAGGGAAATTGAGAACCAGAGGACATAGGTTTAAGGTGAGAGGGGAAAGATTTAATAAGAATCTGAGGGGTAACTTTTACACACAAAGGGTGGTAGGTATATGGAATAAGCTGCCAGAGGACGTAGTTAAGGCAGGTGCTATTGCAACATTTAAGAATCATTTCAACAGGTACATGGATAGGACAGGTTTAGAGCGATATGGGCCAAATACAGGTAGGTGGGACAAGTGTAGATGGGACATGTTGGCCGGTGTAAGCAAGTTGGGCTGAAGGGCTGTTTCCACGCTGTAAGACTCCCTGACTCTATGACCTCAACTACCTCCTCCGGCAGCTCGTTCCATACACCCACCATCCTTTGTGTAGAAAAGGTACCCTTCAGGTTCATATATAAATCTTTCCTCCCCTCACCTTATACATATGTGCTCTGGTTTTTGATACCCCTACTTGGACACTTGGACAGGTTGTTGGAGAGGAAAGATTTAGAGGGATATTGGGCAGGCAAAAGCAAGTGGCACTATCTCACTTGGTCAACTTGGTCGGCATGAATGGTTGGGGCGATGTTCCTATTTCCATGCTGTGTAGTTCTTGAACTCTATGACTCCATGTAAACCTCATTCACTGCTCTGCTTCATTGATACAGCTGGTTACCTCTTCAAAATGTTCAGCATTTTTGGTGGTGTTAGTTGGGGGACAAACACTGTCCATAGCCTCAGGGAGATCGCCAATACTCAACATTAGTCTACAAACCACCATCTAAAAATTTACAGCAAAATCCTATGAGCAATACTAATAAAGCAACTACTCTTGTGAATAACACATCTGCCACCATCGGTTAAAGAAGAAGTTGGCATGCATCTTATTTCAAAACCAATTAATTCTATTTCAGTAAACATTCTAACCATTCAATGTAAAGGAGAGGCATATTCCAAATGTCTCTTAAACACTAAATCATTTAAATTCCAGTAACTAAAACGTTACAGAACTAATTTAATTTAAAAAGATTAATGTTGTGTTGTTATCGGTTTGGCAGCCTTTATCCATTCATGCTTTAAGAAGCGACAAAACTATAAAGCACTTAAATTATTCAGTGCAATTTTTTGCTACATTTCCTTGAGAATTGGAGCTTTTCGTTGAACTAAGCAGGGAAATGAGCTGCGTTCTAATACGAAGAATGACAGAACATGACCGATGGGATGAAGACCTTTTTCTGATTCTTCCTTGCCGTGATTTTAACATGAACTGCTGCGGAGCATTCTGCACTTCTGCAGTGACATTGGTCTGTTCAGCTACCGAGTGATGTGCACACACCAGCACTATGAGTGCTCATTCCAAAGGCATGGTTGCCCAGCTAAGTGGCAAGTTATCACCATAAGACTGAAACATCCATGTTTCAATAGCATCTGGCACCAGTCAATATGGTCCCAGATACCCTTCCTGACGATGCATGGTTGCCTGAATGACTCATCATCCAGAGAGATTGAATGGACCTCCCAGCTCCTGGCTTGGTCTCCTGGAGAGCTTTGTGGGCACATGTACAAGCCCCTGTGGGACGCAACACAACAGCAACATGGAGGAAAGCTTGAAATAAAAAGCCAAGTCGAGAGTCAAGAGTATTTAATTGTCATAGGCACTGGGAATGGAACAATGAAATTATTGCTTGCTGCAGCGTTACAGGCACGTTAATGCAACAATACAACAAATAAATAGACAATGATCAATAAAACCATAAGTGGTCAGTAATAATACATAACCAGACCAAAACAGTGCAAACTGAAGTAGGTCGTGCAACCTATATAAAGTCCATACAGATCATTTCCGAGGTAAGGTTGTGTTCAGTGTTGCACAGTGTGGTTCAACAGCCTGAAGTTGAAGGAAGAAAGTCTTCTTGAATGGAGTTACTGAACCAGTCCATGTGGCAACCAGACCGTATTCTCTTACTGTACGCCTGTAGAAGTTCCATACAGTATCCACAATCACTCTAAACCACAATTTAAACATCTCCTCTCTAACCCAACAATAAAGCCCAGGTTTGGCCCACAAAAGAATGCAGGAAGGTTGCGATTGAGATCTGGACAGAGCATGGCTGCTGAAGATGCTTGATGCCCAAGTGATGGTTCAGAAGTTCAGCAGGAATCCCGACCAAACTCTGGAGCATGTAGTAAGGCTCTGCTGTCTTTACAGATTGCGTGCTGACACCGCAGAGATACATTCACAAAAACTGGTGAACTAACTTTAAAGTGGTTGTAAAATTATTGCTTCATTTCATTTATTTGAAGAAAACTCAGTGCCACACTATTGGGTGTTGATACAGTGAATGATCATAACTTCATAAGGAATAGGAGTGGAATTAGGCCATTTGGCCCATCAAGTCTACTCTGCCATTCAATCGTGGCTGATCTATCTTGCCCTCCTAACTCCATTGTCCTGCCTTCTCCCCATAACCTCTGACACCCAAACCAATCGGGAATGATGGTAGATGGTTTCTAAAATCACACTGCTTGCCATCTCATTGAACACTCACTTGCTTGCAAGTGGTCATAATCATCGCACTGACATGGATGACTAACCCCAAGGGCAATCACCCTCTATGTGCTTATGCTGTTTGTAGTTTCCCCTTCATTAGGCTGGGAACACAGCTATGGAAATCACATCCTCTGGTCTCTATCTACATGCTTGCAAGGCCAGGCTTTGAAATTGCTCTTTATCTGTGATGTGCATGCTGTTTTTAAAGGTGGGAGGGGCAGGGCAACAAATAAAACCTCAGACCTTGTAAACTGAAGCCAACGCATCTTTTGAGAGGAAAGTCTGTCAACATTTTGGGTCAGGGACCAAGAGATTCTCCCTCCCTCTCTGGTGGGATTTCCACTTGTCATATGAAGGTTTCCCCCCTCCACCCTTGTCTTTGGTAGAGTTCTGCCATTCCACAGTTCAGGGGAAGGGTTCCTGACCTGAAGCATTGACTGGTCTCTCCTTCCACAGCTGCTGTTTCAGCTTTTCTGCTTGTGTTAGTTTTGGCAGGGGGTGGTGTGAGAATCCGGTGGGGGGGGGGGGGGGGTGAGAACCCGGGCAGTGATACAGAATGTGTCAGGTACTTTGCATGTCCATGTCTAGGGCAGCCCATGGCTCAGGGGTGATTTTCTTGCCTTTAACCCAGGCAGTTGTTAGTTCAAGTCTCACATAAGGTCCATAATTAGTGGATAATGACAAAGGTTGACTTAGTTTCACCAGGATATAGCTCAGCTAGGGAAGTGGGCAAGGGAATGGCAGATGGAATTTAACTCGGACAAGTGCAAAGTTATGCATTTTTAGGAAATTAAACCAGGGCAGGGCAAAATACAGCGAATAGCAGGACCTAGTGAAGTGCTGTTGAACTGAGGGACCTGGGGGTACAAGTACATAGTTCCCATGAATGTGGTGAAGAGGCATATTGCATATTTGTCTTAGTTGCCACAGGCATTGGCATTGAGTACGTGAGTTAGGGCATCATGTTATGGTTGTACATAACTTTGGTTGGGCCACACATGGAGCTTTGTGTGTAGTTCTAGTCAGAAAAAAATCACAAGGATGTTACCTGGATTGGAGAGCTGAATTATAAGTCTAGATTGGATAGGCTGGGCCTGTTTTCCCTCAGTGCAGGGTATTGAGAGGTGACTTGATAGAGGTATATAAAGCAACATAGTGGTGCAGCGGTAGAGTTGCTGCATTACAACGCCAGTTTCAGGTTCGATTCTGACTATATGGTGTTGGCTGTATGGAGTTTGTATGTTCTCCCTGTGATCACATGGGTTTTTTCCGGGTGCTCCTGTTTCCTGTGCTTTCCCAAAGGTTAACTCGCTTCTGTAAATTATCCTAATATGTAGAATAGGACTAGTGCACAAGGGCAAGTGTCTTAATGTGAGAGGGAGGAGGTACAAAGGTAATTTGATGGGGTAAATGTTTTACACAACAATTAGTTGGTACCTGGAATGACCTGCCAGAGGAGGTGGTGGTGGAAGGAACAACAACAACAGTTAGAAGGCATCTGGACAGGTGCTTGAATGAGCAAGGCTCAGAGAGATACTAAATTAATGAAGGCAAGTGGGATTAGTATAGATGGGCATGATGGTCAATACAGATGTGATGGGCCATATGGTCTGTTTTTCAGAGGCCAGATAACCTGCAAACCCCTTATGTCTTGGATTTTTACAGGTTACATAATAGTGGGTGAACCTGCTGAGTTTAATGGGAGCAGGAAATATGCAAGCATTCTAGATCCTGACTTCAGCTGCAAACCTTGCTGCCCCTTGGTATTTCTCAACCTAGCTCTCGCTCCGCCACTGTCCGGAGACCCGACTCTAGCCATCTTGCACTCTGGTCTGGTGTGCAATGTTATACCATTTTCTGAGTAATTGGTTGCTGGATTAGTGGCGTTTTACCATGCAATTCAGAAGTAAAGAAAATGGTAAAAAACGCAAAACAGGTCAGGTGACATCTGGGGTGAGAGAGAGAGAGATGGATAGAGAGAGAGAGAGAGAGAGAGAGGGAGAGAGAGAGAGCTTTCCTCACGACTGCGAAAGAGAGAAATGATTTTTCTTTTCCTCTACCCAGTTCCGATTTGTTTCTCTTTCCACAGATGCTGCCTGACCTGCTACAAATTAAGGGTACTAATCAAGGCATCCGTCCAATTTTATTTGAATATTTGAATGTTTGGGTCTGGGAATGAACTGGAATTTGGGACCATATAGCATTGCCCATCTATTGAGTTGCCGAAGGTGCTGGGCTGAGATGCTTCCTTCTGCACAACAGGATGCTATCTTTAATTGATGCACAAAGGTACAATGCTTGCTCCACCATTCCTAGTTATGGCTGTCCTGATTACCCCATCATCCTGGTAACCTTTACCTCCTCGCTTATAATTCTGCATTTTATCAGCAGAATTAAAAACGTGGTTTCATTAGTGGCAGATTTCATGATTTTCACACTGCCCTGAATTTCCCTTCCCTTGCTGGATCTCTGTCACCACCTCAGAACCGATATCCATTGCAGACGTGCAATTACAACATGCCTATTGATGTTTCGATGATATTTCCTTCCACACTGCTCTATGTAAGAACTGCATTCTATTCTCCTGATTCCTCTGTCTCCATTTAATTGGCTCCACTGATGAGAGGCACCACACAGGTGTCTCTGAGATGTCTTCATGTTTCTTCCCAATCCATGACTTACCCCCTGCCATCATGGACAAAGAGGAGGTGGCTGCATCTCAACCCACATCTCTGCTCTCATGCTCTCTCCTTGTCAGAGCAAGTACAGAATTGTGTGGGCCACACTGTTTGGTTTCCAGACCGTCCATTGCAATTTCCACGATGTTGGATGAGATTCCACCGCGAGACACGTTTACCCCTCCCCTCCCATTTCAGCGATTTCAAGGATAATTCGTTTCACGACTCCCAGGTTTGTTTTATTGTTCTCCAACAATCCTCCATTTAATAGCACTTTTCCAAGGCATCTTGGAGATGCAAAACCTATCCTTTTACCTTTTCCCGTACCAACTAACTTGCTTTATCCTCTTCTTCATTCTGACAAGAGATCTTTGGTATGAAGCATTCACCCTGCTTCCCTTTCGTCACATGCTGCCTGACCTGCTCTGTACCTAACAGCAGTTTCTGGACCCCTTCGATGCATCCTCTCATCCTCCACCCACACCCTATCATTCTCCCCAGTGACGTCACTTTCTTTACTTCAGCTGCCTTGTGCTGAAAAGTGGGCAGGCAGCGCTGTACCACATTGATTATGTGCCTGTCAGCTGTGATAACACTTCAGTATTGCTAAAGCTCACTAAAGCTCTTTGGTTAAATCAATCTGCAGTTAATGAAACAGATCTGGCACAATCAATAGCAGAGATTTATTACTTCGCACTGGGGATAACGTCTATAACCACCAAAATACAATACAATTAGAGCAGGAATAAACCATAACCCTGTCCCACCATTGGCAGGCCTTTGGGTAGTGTTGTAGAGCAGAGGGATCAAGGAGTACAAGTGTATCGTTCCATGAAGGTCAATTCGCAGGTAGATAAGGTGGTCAAAAAGGCTATTGGCACTTTGGCCTTCATCAGTCAGTGTATTGAGTATAGAAGTCGGGAGGTCATGTTGTAGTTGTATAAGACATTGATGAGACCGCATTTAGAATATTGTGTTCCGTTCTTGGCACCAGGTTATAGGAAAGATATTGTGAAGCTTGAAAGGGTTCAGAAAAGATTTACGAGGATATTGCCAGGACTAGAGGATGTGAGCTATAGGGAGAGGTTTAGTAGGCTGGGTCTCTATTCCATGGAGCATAGGTGGATGAGGGGAGATCTTATATACGTATACAAAATCATGAGAGGAATAGATCGGGTAGATGCACAGAGTCTTTTACCCAGAGTAGGGGAATCAAGGACCAGAGGACATGGGTTCAAGGTGAAGGGGAAAATAATTAATTAGAATCCGAGGGGTAACTTATTCACACAGAGGGTGGTGGGTGTATGGAACAAGCTGCCAGAGGAGGTAGTTGAGGCCGGGACTATCTCATCATTTAAAAAACAGTTGGACAGGTACATGGATAGGACAGGTTTGGAGGGTTATGGGCCAAGCGGGACTATGGTAATTGGGAAATTGTTGGCTGATGTGGGGAAGTTGGGCCAATGGGCCTGTTTCCACACTGTAAACATAGAAACATAGAAACATAGAAATTAGCTGCAGGAGCAGGCCATTCGGCCCTTCGAGCCTGCACCGCCATTCAATATGATCATCCACTTTCAATATGATCATCACTTTCCTGTACCTGCCTTCCCTCCATACCCCTTGATCCCTTCAGCCACAAGGGCCACATCCAACTCCCTCTTAAATATGGCCAACGAACTGGCCTCAATTACCTTCTGTGGCAGAGAATTCCACAGATTCACCACTCTCTGTGTGAAAAACGATTTTCTCATCTCGGTCCTAAAAGACTTCCCCCTTATCCTTAAACTGTGACCTCTTGTCCTGAACTTCCCCAACATCGGGAACAATCTTCCTGCATCTAGCCTGTCCAACCCCTTAAGAATTTTGTAAGTCTCTATGAGATCACCCCTCAATCTTCTAAATTCCAGTGAGTAGAAGCCGAGTCTATCCAGTCTTTCTTCATATGGAAGTCGTGCCATCCCAGGAATCAGTCTGGTGAACCTTCTCTGTACTCCCTCTATGGCAAGAATGTCTTTCCTCAGATTAGGAGACCAAAACTGTACGCAATACTCCAGGTGTGGCCTCACCAAGACCCTATACAACTGCAGTAGAACCTCCCTGCTCTTGTACTCAAATGTTTTTGCTATGAATGCCAACATACCATTTGCTTTCTTCACAGCCTGCTGCACCTGCATGCCTACTTTCAATGACTGGTGTACCATGACACCCAGGTCTCGCTGCATCTCCCTTTTTCCTAATCGGTCACCATTCAAATAATGGTCTACCTTCCTTTTTTTGCCACCAAAGTGGAGAACCTCACATTTATCCACATTATACTGCATCTGACATGCATTTGCCCACTCACCCAGTCTATCCAAGTCATCCTGCAGCCTCCTAGCATCCTCCTCACTGCTAACACTGCCCCCCAGTTTCGTGTCATCGGCAAACTTCGAGGTGTTGCATTTAATTCCCTCGTTCAAATCATTAATGTATATTGTAAATAGCTGGGGTCCCAGCACTGAGCCTTGCGGCACCCCACTAGTCACTGCCTGCCATCCTGAAAAGGACCCGTTCACTCCTACTCTTTGCTTCCTGTCTGCCAGCCAGTTCTATATCCTCATCAATACTGAACCACCAATACCGTGTGCTTTAAGTTTGTATACCAATCTCTTGTGTGGGACCTTGTCGAAAGCCTTCTGAAAGTCCAGATATAACACATCCACTGCTTCTCCCTTATCCACTCTACTAGTTACACCCTCAAATATTTCTATAAGATTCTTCAGACATGATTTACCCTTCGTAAATCCATGCTTACTTTGTCCAATGATTTCACCACTTTCCAAATGCGCTGCTATCCCATCTTTAATAATTGACTTTAGCAGTTTCCCCACTACCGATGTTAGACTAACTGGTCTGTAATTCCCCATTTTCTCTCTCCCTCCCTTTTTAAAAAGTTGGGTTACATTAGCTACTCTCCAATCCTCAGGAACTACTCCAGAATCTAAAGTTTTGAAAAATTATCACTAAGGCATCTGCTATTTCTGGGGCTACTTCCTTAAGTACCCTGGGATGCAGCCTATCTGGCCCTGGGGATTTATCGGCCTTTAATCCATTCAATTTACCTAACACCACTTTCCGGCTAACCTGGATTTCACTCATTTCCTCCATCTCATTTGACCCGCGATCCCCTGCTATTTCCGGCAAATTATTTATGTCTTCCTTAATGAAGACAGAACCAAAGTAGTTATTCAATTGGTCTGCCATGTCCTTGTTCCCCATGGTCAATTCACCCATTTCTGACTGCAAGGGACCTACATTTGTTTTAACTAATCTTTTGCGCTTCACATATCGATAAAAACTATTGCAGTCAGTTTTTATGTTTCGTGCCAGTTTTCTTTCATACTCCATTTTCCCTTTCCTAATTAAGCCATTGTCCTCCTCTGTTGGTCTCTGAATATCTCCCAGTCCTCTGGTAGACTGCTTTTTCTGGCTAATTTGTATGCTTCATCTGTTGCTTTGATACTATCCCTGATTTCCCTCGTTATCCACGGATGCGCCACCTTCCCTGATTTATTCTTTTCCCATACTGGGATGAACAATTGTTGTAGTTCATCCATGCAGTCTTTAAATGCCTTCCATTGCATATTCACCATCAACCCTTCAAGAATCAATTGCCAGTCGATCTTGGCCAATTCACCCTCATACCCTCAAAGTTACCTTTCTTTAAGTTCAGGATCCATGTTTCTGAATTAACAATGTCACTCTCCATCCTAATGAAGAACTCAACCATATTATGGTCACTCTTGCCCAAGGGGCCACGTACAACAAGGCTGCTAACTAACCCTTCCTCATTACTCAATATCCAGTCTAGAATAGCCTGCTCTCTCGTTGGTTCCTCCACATGTTGGTTTAGAAAACTATCCCGCATACATTCCAAGAAATACTCTTCCTCAGCACCCCTGCCAATTTGATTCACCCAATCTATATGTAGATTGAAGTCACCCATTATAACGGTTTTACCTTCGTTGCACGCATTTCTAATTTCCTGTTTGATGCCATCCCCAACTCCACTACTACTGTTAGGTGGCCTGTACACAACACCCACTAGCGTTTTCTGCCCCTTAGTGTTTCGCAGCTCCACCCATATCGATTTCACATCCTCCAAGCTAATGTCATTCCTTTCTATTGCGTTAATCTCCGCTCTAACCAGCAATGCTACCCCACCTTCTTTTCCTCTCTGTCTATCCTTCCTGAATATTGAATATCCCTGGATGTTCAGCTCCCAGCCTTGGTCACCCTGGAGCCAAGTCTCCATGATCCCAACTATATCATAATTATTAATAGTTATCTGCACATTCAACTCATCCACCTTATTACGAATGCTCCACGCATTGAGACACAAAGCCTTCAGGCTTGTTTTTACAACAATCTAGGCCCTTTTACAATTATGTTGAAAAGTGGCCCTTTTAGATTTTTGCCCTGGATTTGTTTTCCTGACACTTTTCACCTTGCTACTTATTGCTCCTACCCTCATTTTACACCCCTCTGTCTCTCTGCTCACACATTTAAGAAACCATCCACTTCTTATTCTCCGTTTGTTATTTTATTCTTCTTTCCTCCCTACGTGTTGTGTCTGACTGCTTCTCTTCTCTGCCTGCTGCCTCACAAACGGACTACTTGCCTTCTCTATTTGAGTCCCTCCCCCCAACCGATCTAGTTTAAAGTCTCCCCAGTAGCCTTTGCAAATCTCCCCGCCAGGATATTGGTTCCCCTCGGGTTCAAGTGCAACCCGTCCTTTTTGTACAGGTCACACCTTCCCCAAAAGTGGTCCCAATGATCCAGAAACTTGAATCTCTGCGTTTTGCACCAGTCCTTTAGCCACGCATTTATCCTCCACCTTGCTCCATTCCTACTCTCACTGTCGCGTGGCACAGGCAGTAATCCTGAGATTGTTACCTTTGCGGTCCTTCTCCTTAACACTCTTCCTAACTCCCTAAATTCTCCTTTCAGGACCTCCTCTCTTTTTCTACCTATGTCATTGGTACCTATATGTACCACAACCTCTGGCTCCTCTCCCTCCCATTTCAAGATATCTTGGACATGTTCAGTCACATCCCGGACCCTGGCACCAGGGAGGCAAACTACCATCCGGGTCTCCTGACTGCATCCACAGAATCGTCTATCTGACCCCCTAACTGTAGAGTCCCCTATTACTGCTGCCCTCCTCTTCTTTTCCTTACCCTTCTGAGCAACAGGGCCGGTCTTTGTACCGGAGGCCCGGTCGCTGTTGCTACCCCAGGTCGGCTGTGCCCCCCAACAGTACTCAAACAGGAGTACTTATTGCCAAGGTGTACAGCCACCGGGGTACTCTCTAGTCCCTGCCTCTGCCCCTTGCCTCTCCTAACCGTGACCCACTTTTCTGCCTCCTGTGGTTTTGGAGTGACCACCTGTCTGTAGCTCCTCTCTATGGCTTCCTCACTCTCCCTGACCAGACGGAGGTCATCGAGCTGCTGCTCCAGGTACCGAATACGGTCCATTTGGAGCGCCATCTTGACGCACCTGGCGCAGATGGGGACGTCTGGAGAGCTATCTGACTGCATGACCTCCCACATCTGACATCGAGAACAGTAAACTGCCCTGGCACTCATCCTCCCCCTTACCCTGGATACAATACAATATACAATACAATACAAAGCAAGGATCCTAGTCCACTTCCCACCAATCAGCTGCTTACCCTAGTCCACTTCCCACCAATTAGCGGCTTCCTCAAAAAAAAACACTTCTCCAAATGGAATGTTATGGATATAGGCAAGCCCCAGGCTTGATTTTAAACCTTACCGGTCAGGTGTCGCTCCTCTCCCTCCTTCACTTCCAACAGCTCCTGTGGGCCTCTGAGGAAAACAAGCCCCACGCTTGATTTTAAACCTTACCGGTCGTGTGTTGCTCCTCCCCCTCCTTCACTTCCAACGGCTCCTGTAGGCCTCTGAGGAAAACAAGCTCCGCGCTTGATTTTTAACCTTACCGGTCGGGTGTCACTCCTCCCCCTCCTCACTTCCAACGGCTCCTGTGGGCCTCTGTGTATTACTCTGTGACTCCATAACATGATCACGGTTCATCTACCCAGATAATTTTCTCTTCTGTATCAGGTTGCCATCATCCTCAAGTCATTGAACTTTCAAAAATTAATCTGCGTTCTCTTTAAATTACTATGATGATCCAGCCTCCACATCCTTCCAGAACAGAGAATTCCAGAGAAACCAGTCTCTATGAGAAGAAATTCTTACGTATTTTATTTTTAAATGCCAGCTCTCTCATCTGATCTTTTAACTATACCTCCTCATTTGAGACTCTCCGATTATTGGGGAAGTGTCACTATTTACCCTGTCCTGGACCCTCATCTCATCCATCTAAACTCCATAGAATATAGGTCTACCTTTTTACCCGTTCTCTGTAGATCTAATATTTGTATCTATTCTCTAGACCGTGGGAGTCTGAGGGGTAACTAATATAAGAATATATACTTGTAAGAAGCATAGATAAGTTAGGCAGATAGAAACTTTTTCCTAAGTTAGACATGTCAAAGATCAGAGAGCATAGCTTTCAGGTGAGAGGGTGAATGTTTAGAGATTTTTAATCAGAGATATGTGGATGCCTTGAACTAACTGCCAAAGGCGTTGGTGGAGGCTGACATGATAGTGGCGTTTAAGAAGCTTTTAGATAGACAGGGAATCGAGGGATATGGATCAGATGCAGGCAGAGGACCTCATGTTCAGCATGGACATTGTGGGTTGAAGTATCTATTCTTGTGGTGTATTGTTTCATCGAGTCATAGAGTCCTACAGTGTGGAAACAGGCTCTTCGTCCCAACTTGACCACACCGACCAATGTGCCCCATCTACACTTGTCCCACTTGCTTGTGTTTATCCCTCTAAACCTGTCCTATCCATGTACCTGTCGAAAAGTTTCTCAAACATTGCGATAGTACCTGCCTCAACTGCCTCCTCCACCAGCTCTTTCTATACACCTTCCACACTTTGTGTAGAACCCCCTCAGGTTCTTATTAAATCTTTCCCTACCTACACCTTAAATATGTTGTAGATATTTGCTGGTGAAGTTCCTGTGACTTTGCACAATGCTCTACTTGAAACAAAATGAAATATTCATACTCGTGTTTGCATATCATCTATTTTCTATTTTCTTTAAGTCTGCCATTGTGTTATGTTCTTTGTTCTTTTTATGTATAACAGGGCAATTATCTTATAGAAACATAGAAAATAGGTGCAGGAGTAGGCCATTCGACCCTTCGAGCCTGCACCGCCATTCAATATGATCATGGCTGATCATCCAACTCAGTATCCTGTACCTGCCTTCTCTCCATACCCCCTGATCCCTTTAGCCATAAGGGCCACATCTAACTCCCTCTTAAATATAGCCAATGAACTGGCCTCAACTACTTTCTGTGGCAGATAATTCCAGAGACTCGCCACTCTCTGTGTGAAAAATGTTTTCCTCATCTCGGTCCTAAAGAATTCCCCCTTATCCTTAGACTGTGACCCCTTGTTCTGGACCTCCCCAACATCGGGAACAATCTTCCTGCATCTAGCCTATCCAACCCCTTAAGAATTTTGTAAATTTCTATAAGATCCCCCCTCAGTCTTCTAAATTCTAGCGAGTACAAGCCAAGTCTATCCAGTCTTTCCTCATATGAAAGTCCTGACATCCCAGGAATCAGTCTGGTGAACCTTCTCTGTACCCCCTCTATGGCAAGAATGTATTTTCTCAGATTTGGAGACCAAAACTGTACGCAATACTCCAGGTGTGGTCTCACCAAAACCCTGTACAACTGCAGTAGAACCTCCCTGCTCCTATATTCAAATCCTTTCGCTATGAATGCTAACATACCATTTGCTTTCTTCATTGCCTGCCCCACCTGCATGCCTACTTTCAATGATTGGTGTACCATGACACCCAGGTCTCGTTGCATCTCCCCTTTTCCTAATTTGCTAATTTACCTAGGAATTAACCTCATGTCCAGAGACATCTTTTCTGGACATCCTTCAATATATCTTTTCTTTAACAAAAGGACGAAAACTGTGAGAGGATTTGCCCACTGGTCCCAGAAACAGCTGTTAGTGGGCTTGACCTATTGTTGATCAAACGCAGATAATGGTGGAAATAAATAGCAGTCAGGCTGTAATTATTGAAAGAGAAACAGAGTTAATGCTTCAAGCCAAAGACCTCTTGGCTGAACTGGGAAGGAGAGATAGCAAGAGGGAGGCATAAGATATTGGAGATGCTGAAAACTTCAGCATCTGTGGATGAATGGACAGTCAACATTTCAGGTTGGGACCCTTTTTCAGTTTGAAGGTCTGGGTTTCACCAGCACTTTGTATTTGACTCAGTTCCTTGTGCAGTTCCTTGTGTCGCCAATTGTTAGAACGTAGCACTCGCTCTTGTAAATAATGTTTAAGGAAACATAGAGTAGATTCGATCATGGGAAAACTTCATAAATACTTTGGGGGAAATGAGGAGAGGGATAAGTTGATGGGATGACGAGGGGTGGGAGGAGGCTGGTGTGGAGTGAGGACACTGGGGTAAATCAGACAGGATGCCAATTTCTGTGCAGTAGACTCAACAGCAGATTATGGACGGAAGACATTTTCACGAGCTTGATTTGTGTGCCCCAGTCTCCGAGAGATTGCTTATGGTCTATTTATGCAAAAAAGCATCAAGCCAGTAATAGAATTATATATTTTTGTGATGTGATGAAATGTGTAATCAATGCTGCTTCACGGCTGAGTGAAGCGGTAGATTCTGTTGCATTGTCAATTGTTCACAATAATGTTTTGAAGCATCCACTAAGCAAGCGTGAAACTCCAATGTAATACTGATGGATTTGGGTACCGTTAACGGTGCTGCTTTTTCAGATGCAATGTTAAACAGAGTCCCCATATGTTCCCTTTGGTGGGTATGGGTGGTCCCACAACAACTACTTTAAAGAAGGACAGGGGAACTCTTCCAGGATCTGAATGACAAGGTTCATTTTCCAACCAACAACACTGTGACAGGTAATCCAGTCACTCATTTTATTGTTATTTGTGGGACTTTGCTGTGCACAATATGGCTGTCGTGTTTCCCCACATAACTATAGTGACTACAGTTCAAAGGTCTGGTGCCTGCTTAGTTTAGAGATACAGCACAGAAACAGGTCCTTCGGCCCACTTTGTCTGTGTCGATCAGCGATCCCAGTACACAAGCACTATCTTAAACACTAGAGGCAAGTTACAATTTTTACCAAAGCTAATTAACCTGCAAACCTGCATGACTTTGGACCCACGCGTTACAGGGGGGACGTATAAACTCTATCCAGGATTGAACCGGGTTTGCTTGCCCTGTAGTAAAGGCAGCAACTCTACCACTGTGCCACTGTGTCTCCTCTTTAAGCGTTTCCTTGGGGTTGACAGTGAGTTAATTGCACTCCGCACACTTCCCACAGAAGGTTTCTGATATGAAGGACAGATGTGCAGATTATGAGGTGGTCCATTCCTTCCGCCGTTTCCATCTCTGCACTCCCACCAAAATGTACCCGAGGTTCTCAATCGTAATCTGAATGAAAACGTCTTCAATTTGAGTGTTGTGCGTCCAGCGATTCCCAGGAATCAGTGGGGAAGTCATTTTTTTCAAAGAGACTTTGAGCATTGCCCTAAATCTGTACAGCTGGTAATCTCCCTAAACAAAACTCGGAATAGTCTGAGCAGGCAGTTTGCAAGGCATCTGGTGTCAGGCATGTGAAGAACGTGACCTGCACCATGGAGTTCATTGAGTGGTGCTAAGGACGTTTTGCAGGGGAGAGGACACTGCCATCAGTTTCTGTATCCTTCTAACGCATGATGGGGCAGAGGGTGGCATGGGTGGCACAGTGGTAGAGTTGCTGCCTTAAAGTGCCAGAGACCCGGGTTCGATCCTGACTATGGGTACCGTCTGTACGGAGTTTGTACTCTCTCCCCGTGACCGCTTGGACTTAACCCCAGTGTTCTGCTTTTCCTCCCACGCTCCAAAGATGTACCGGTTTGCAGCTTAATTTGCTTCAGTAAAAATTGTCCATAGTGTGTAGGATATTACTGGGTTCGCTGGTCAGCATGGACTTGAGAATCCATAGGCCTTGTTTCCACTGTATCTCTAAACTAAACTCCAAATTTGGAGGATTTTGCCTTGACAACATTGGTGGTATTGTGTATCAGAAGGCAGGGATCACTGCTGCACCATAGGTTTTGTGCCACTTTTTCCCTCAATTGACCTTAGGAAGCATTGAAAGTGATGTAAAGTGCTTGGGGACACCCTGAGGCTGTGGAAGGTGCTGCAGAGATTCACCGCAATCCCCGTATTTCCAGAACCATAAGTTGGTGAGAGCACGCATTTTGCAAGGTAGGTTACCACTCAATCAATGCCAGTGGTATAAATGAGCTTGTCAGTGTCATGAATAGAAGAGAGAGTTGTGTGATAAAGACCTCTCACCTTCTGCCACCATTGACAACTATTTACAATAATATGTACAATACTAATTTATTCGAAAACAAACCCACCACCACAATAGAAGTAAAACAAATGTTTCTTAAATTACTATTGCCCCATCCTTGTTAATGATGCATTCTACCCCTTGTGGTGCCCAGCTGTACCGGAAATCCTCCACCTGGCCCGTGGACAGCACATAGTCCCTTTCTAGTACCTCCCGGACGCAGACGTAACCCCGGAAAAGGGCAGGCAGCCGGCTCGGGCAGGGCATTCTTCCGCCTGGTGCCGTGACTCATGGATGGCCAGCTTGGCCAGGCTTAGGAGCAATCCAACCAGGACATCTTCAGCCCTATCCTCTCCCCTACGCGCAGGTTGTCCAAATATGAGGATGGTGCGTGTGAAGTGCAACTAGAAGGCAAGGAGAAACCCCTTTAGATATTGGAACAGGGGCCCTCGCAGTCCCTTTGGGTGACGGCATGTCTTAGGAGCAGCTTGATGCTGGGTGTGGTGGTTGAATGCAATGCATAGAGCTGGCTGGAGCCCAGAGCCTTTTTTTGGAAGGGGGTGCAGGGTGCAGGAAAGGGGTATTCATTCACAAAGGGCTCCATAGAATGCAATGTGCCATTGGTGGCATCCAAATTGTATACTGGCTTGTCATGTTTGTGGGAGTATTCAAAAGCTATGAAGCAAACTCCCTTAACTGAGAATTGTACAGCTGTGATCCTTTGCCTCTTTGTTGTCAGCTTGGAAACTCAGCCTTCAAGATCAGCTCAATGGGTGAGAAGTCACAGACCTCATATCCTTACGTGCTTCTGGAATTAGTTCACTGTTATGCCAATGTCTTGCTTACCTGCACTAAACTGTTCAATAAAGAGCATCCTTCCTTCAACACCACTTGCCATGCCTGTGTTTACTACTACGTGTCCAATGTATGCATCGTGTAATGTATTCTGTGGGCCACCTGTTGCATTGGGGTATTGCAACCCCATCACCTTCAGCTTGGATTTATGCTTTGATGTGCATATGTGATTGAAAACATTCGCTGAAGCTATTTGATTGCATGAAAGCTCTGGCAATTCGAAATAAAAGATGAATTGTTCAATTATTTTCCACACTGTCGACTAACAGCTTATTTTGTATGATGTTATGGTTTTACAATTTTTCCATCTACACACATTTTATTGTAATGGAAATTCTAATTTCCTTCCTCAAATCTGTGATCTGACTGAGAAATATTTGATTATGCACAAGGAAGTACAGCAAAACAATAGGAATATTCAGTGGCGCAGCCATGTAATTTATAGAAGTCCTCTTAAAAAAATGCCATTGATTTATATCAACCATTGGGAAAGGAGCATTGTTTTCAAGGAGGACATTTATTCCCCATCCTTAATACTTTTCTGTAGGTGATGGAGATGCGATATTATTTGCACAGTGTGTCTGGTGCTAAATCAGCTCAATTTTTCATTCACTGCATATGCCTGTGCTGAGGGGTCAGTGCCATTGCAACGTGATTTGGGAGCATCCTGCAGTGACCTCCCAAAGTAAACCATTAGTCTTGAGGCAATGCAGTTAAAACCAAAAAGTATGTAGGAAGGAACTGCAGATGCTGCTTTACACCGAAGATAGACACAAAATGCCGGAGTAACTCAGAGGGACAGGCAGCATCTCTGGAGAGAAGGAATGGGTGACATTTCGGGTTCGGGACCTGAAGAAGGGCCATGACCCGAAACATCACCCATTCCTTCTCTCCAGAGATACAGCCTATCCCGCTGAGTTACTCCAGCATTTTGTGCCTATCTTCGGTAAAACCCGAAATTGCATTGTTGATGTACAACATGACTACACTGGAGTCATTTGGGTGATGCTATCTGCAGGTTTAGTTTAGACAGGTTTAGAGATACATTGTGGAAACAGGCCCTTCAGCCCATCGAGTCCAAACCGATCACCGATCCCTGTACACTAGCACTGTCCTACACACTAGGGAAAATTTACAATCTTTACGGAAGCCAATTAACCGGCAAACCTGTTTGTCTTTGCGGTATGGGAGAAAATCCACACGGTCACGGGGAGAACGTACAAACTCCGTACAGACAGCACCCATAATCAGGATCAAACCCAGGTCTCTTGCGCTGTAAGGCAGCAACTCTACTGCTGCGCCACCGTGCCACCCTAAAGAATGAAAAGAGCTACAAAGTCAGTGTCATCATTATGGCCCCAAGGAACTATTTGGTGTATATAATTATGAGAGGAATAGATCGAGTAGATGCAAAGAGTCTCTTGACCAGAGTGGGGGAATCAAGGACCAGCGGACATAGGTTCAAGGTGAAGGGGAAAAGAGTTAATAGGAATCTGAGGGGTAATTCTTTCACACAAAGGGTGGTGGGTGTATGTAACAAGCTGCCAGAGGAGGTAGTTGAGGCTGGGACTATCCCAACATTTAAGAAATAGTTAGACAGGTACATGGATAGGTCAAGTTTGGAGGGATATGGACCAAGCGCAGGCCAGTGGGACTAGTGTAGCTGGGACCTGTTGGCCAGTGTGGGCAAGTTGGGCCGAAGGGCCTGTTTCCACACTGTATCACTCTATGACTCATTGACTCTAAATCCCGACCATACGTGAAAATGCCACAATCCCACAGGTGGGACTGGGAAGGGTGTGCTACAAAAGGATTGCTTCAATGTATTGTATTGAAGCAATCACTTCTGCCACACAACTCATGGATGCATCGGGATCATGCTCTTGCCAGGTGAAAGGTCCAGGAAGATGGACAGCACAATGTCCAAGGTGGGAGAGCTTCTAACTCACCCACCCAGTGAACCGAGTTCGACCCTGACCTCAGGAGTTGCCTGTGTGGAGTTGGCACGGTTCTCCCTGTGACTGTGTTGGTTTCCGCTGGGCTCTCTAGTTTCCTCCCACATCCCAAAGACATATGGGTCGGTAGTTAAATTGGTCCACATAATTTACCACTAATGAATAGGTAATTGGCAGAATCTGGGGGCAGTGTATCAAAACATGGGAATAATAAAATAGGTTGGGGTAAAATCAGTACAGAAATAAATGCTTGATAATTAGCATGGTCTCAGTGGGCCGAAGGGCCTGTTTCAGTGCTTTCTCAGATTTTGTGGAGGTTGACAAAGGAAGGCTGGGACCTTGCCTTCACAGTGGGGCTAAACATCTGTCTGTCTCAAGCTCAGCGACTGATGAATGATGCCAATACCCGGCGCAGCTTACAAGATAAACTAATCACCTCTGCCTGCACATGATCCACATTCCTCCATCCTCTGCATATCCATGTGCCCATGCGAAATACTTCAATGCCATTATCGCATCTGGCTCCACCACCACCCCGGACCACCGCAGCATGCCAGGCACTCACTATCTCTGTAAAAAACGTGCCTTGCACATTTCCTTTAAAATGTTCCGATCTCACCTCAGCTATGCCCTCAAACCTTTTGGTGTTTTTCCCTGCCTTTCTTATCTTCAAGCTTTCTTTTTTTCTTTCAAATATTTTTCATCTGCCCTACTAGGGATATATCCATGTCGCCTATAGCCCAGACAATGCAATATTGTCCTGACTACACAACATTAAAAATATTCAATGATTCAATGATACTTTATTGTCACATGCACCTAGGTGCAGTGAAATTCTTTATTTTTTTGCATACAATACACAAACTACACAAAAGAGTTGCCAAAATTATAAAAAGTATTAATTTGAGTCATATTTGTCTCTCTTCATTCTCAGCCTCTCCTGCTGGGTGCCTCGTAGTTCTCAGCGGCCTCCTCACGCCAGGTCCCTCTTAGTCTCCCCCCCCCCCCCCCCCCCCCCCCCCCCCCCAGGCCGACCCCATGAACCTCTCACACACACAAACCTGATTAACTGCTCATTTAATGGCTGCGTTATTCCACCCTATCACTGAAACTCCCTTTGTCCACCCATAGCACTCCCTCACCTTACCTGCCGAATAGACTAGCTTGTTGTCTCCATGCAAAACACAAACTGCCAATGTTTGGTTCAAGGTTGCAGCATCTGCTGTTCCTTATTTCTCTCTTTGGTTTCTCTATCTCTCACTTTTGATGAAGGAGCTCATCCTGATTTCCACAGATGCTGCCTGGTCTGCTGTGTTTTTTCCTGCATTTTCTGTTCATTTCAGATTTTCAGCAACTGTAGTTTAAAAAAAAGTTTTCACGCAGAAGAGTCTATCCTAAAGTGAAACATCAATAGACTGCTATTTTAAACATCTTTTTTTTTAAATCTAAGGGAGGATGTCACGCATGTAATATTAGATTGGTGACATTATGAAATATATCAACAGATTCATTGCACTCTGCAAATAAATAGCAACAAGGTTTAAGGTAGAATATTCCAGAACCGTGGAGGTGAAGCTGCCTCACCATTTGTAGGAGGAACATGGTACAGTTTTGTCATAGTTCTCTGTAATTCGTTTTATTTCAAGGAAAACCTTTAGTTTAAATAATGAACTTGATGCCCATATCTATGATAGCAAATGTGAGAAAAGAAAAATGGCACAAGGTGTGCTTAAAAATGCCATAGCACTTTAAAAGGTTGAAGTGGACCCAAATTCTTTGAGATCTCAAATTAATACAAAGTGCAACTTCCTTAACTCGTTATTTTTAGCATCCCATTAACACATTGCTATTATATTTTGGCAGTGCTATTTAAATGTAAATGTTTGCACAAGTGTTATTCACTGATAGCGTCACACATCGCAGTACACAATGCAGTCCAAATTATCACCACCTGTCTTTGGTGCTGCAGTGTTTATATGCGATGCAGACACTCGCCTGGTTCATTCTCACAAAACCGGCCATACACCCAACCATTGCCACCAAGAAGGATAAGGACAGCAGGTGTGAAGGAGCCTGCCTGTCCCTCTTCAAGTCACATGATGATCCATCATTGCTGGCTCCACATCCATGGGACCAAGTTGACCAGGAGGACTTCAGAACTTAAGCAGTTCAAGAAGGTGGCTCACCACAGCCTTCTTAGATATGGATGAGTAATAAATGATGGCTTGCCAGTGATGCTCATGTTTCATAAATATGAATGTATTATTTTTTTCTGTCTTTCCATCTATCTGCATCTAAAGTATCTGCATCTGTATCTGTGTCTGCATCAGGTTTTGTACCTTTTCATACCTCTAGTTTCCCTCTCCCCTGACTGATGAGTCTGAAGAAAGGTCTCGACCCGAAATGTCACTTATTCCTTTTCTCCAGATATGCTGCCTGACCCGCTCAGTTATTCCAGCATTTTGTGTCTATCTGTATCTATAACTTGATCTACCTAAATATGATCTAGATTAACTCTTTTCTTTCTGCATCATTTTGTTCCAACAATCAATACCAGTTTCTCCATCTCTATTTCCATTTTAGCATCCATTTTGTCCTACCACCTTTTTTTAATCTCTGTTTAGAGTCATTGAGTCATAGAGTCATGCAGCGTAGAAACAGGTCCTTTGCCCAACTTGCCCTCACCGGCCAAAATGTCCCAGAAACACTAGTCCCACCAGCCCACAATACTTTAAACCTGTCTTATTCATGTACCTGTCTAACCATTTCTTAAATATTGGGATAGTCCCAGCCTCAACTACCTCTTCTGGCAGCTTGTCCCACACACCCACCACCCTTTGTGTGAAAAAGTTACCCCTCAGATTCCTATTAAATCTTTTCCCCTTCACCTTAAACCTATGTCCTCTGGTCCTCGATTCACTTACTCTGGACAAAAGGCATCTACCCGATCTATTCCTGGGTGGAGGGGTGTTATTCTGGCTGGAGTTCTGTGTCCAGTGGAGTTCCACAAGGATCTATGCTGGGACTTCTGTTGTTTGTAACGTCAATAAATGACTTGGACATAAATATAGGTGGGTTGGTTAATACATTTGCAGACAACACCAAATTGATGGAGTTGCGGACAGTGAGGAAGGTTGCCAAAATATACAGCAGGATATCGATCAACAACAGAAATGGGTGGAAAAATGTCAGATGGAGTTTAATCTGATCAAGTGTGAGGTGTTGCACTTTGGGAGGTTGAATGTAAGGAAGAGATATACTATTAATGGCGACCCTTAACAGCATTGATGTACAGAGGGATCTTGTGTCCCATGCCCACAGCTCCCTGAAATTGGCAATACAAGTAAATAGAGTCGTAAAGAAGGTGTTTGGTATGTTTGTCTTCATCGGTTGGGGCATTGAGTATAAGAGTCAAGAAGTCATGTTGCAGCTTTATAGGACATTGGTTTTGGAGTATCATGTGCAATTTTAGTTGCCCATTGCAGGAAGGATATGAAGGCTTTTTTTCAGAATGCTACCTAAGATTACAGGGCATTAGCAACAAGGAAAGGTTGGACAAACTTGGATTGTTTTCTCTGGAATGGTAGAGGTTGAGGGGAGACCTGAACCTGCAGTGCAAGTTTACCACACAGGTGGGTGCCTGGGATGTGAGGCCAGGGGTGATGGTGGAGACAGATACGATATGGGGTGTTTAAGATAATTGAAATAGGCACATGGATATGCAGTGAATGGAGGGATATGGCAGAGGAGATTAGTTGAACTTAGGGCAGGCAGTACAGGCAGAGGAGATTAGTTGAACTTAGCATCATGTTTGGCATGGACGTTGTGAACTGAAGGACCTGTTCCTGTACTGAACTCTTCCGTGTTGTATGCCTGCCGCCCTGTGTCCAAATTGTATATTCCACTATATCAGTTCTTACAGAAAAAAATAGTAAGATTAAATGCGAACTTACCAGTTTGTAGTTTGATCTTTATTTTATGAGGAGTTACGGTGAGCGATTACGTGAAGAAGCCCCGCCAGTGCGCATGCACATCAATCTTCAAAGCAGCGGCGTGAAATCACAGTAACTACAGTCGAAGTGATATGGTAAGACTCAGAAGACTAGAACTACCAGATGATCTTTGCGATTATGAGGGCCGGGAGCGGAGGGCACGTAATCGCTCACCGTAACTCCTCATAAAATAAAGATCAAACTTCAAACTGATAAGTTCTCGTTTAATCTTACTATTTTACTTCGGAGTCACGTGAGTGATTCCGTGAAGATTTCAAAGCTCTGCGATTTCATGCCGTAGATCCAGTTCCATACGACACACTGTTTCGGTTGACATAGGATAAACAAATAATGTATTGAACATTGTTTAAATTATACAATGAACTTTCTTAATAATAAAAGAACAGTAATAACCCCTCTCTCTCAGGGGGAAATTACAAAGGAGAACTCAAAACAGAACCCAAAACAGCATGCCCAAATCCTTCCACTGCGAGGACAGGTTTATCATAAAATCGTGAAAAGGTTCCTTCACTGGACCATCCTGCAGCCCCGGGGATTTGGTCTAAAGGCACGTCCTGCGCCTTCGCTGCAGATGTTGACGCCGCCTTGGTGGAGTGAGATTTAAACACATCAGTGTCTACTCCAGCACAATCCAAAACCTGTTTCAGCCACCTAGAAATAGTTTGTACTGACACCTTTCTATGAGGTTTTTTGTGGCTGATGAGCATCGCTGTTTCAGAACCTCTGAGACTCTTGGAGACCTTGATATATTGACTCAGGTACGTAACTACACATAGCCTCAGGTCAATGGGGTATGCTTTAAAGCTTATTTTCGTTCCAGCCGTCCCTGGCCTGCTTTGTTTGATTAGATCATATACATAAACTTTGATCATATACTTTGGAGCGCAGAAGGTTAAGGGGGGACTTGATTGAGGTCTTTAAAATGATGAAAGGGATAGACAGAGTTGACGTGGATACGTTTTTCCCATTGAGGGTAGGGAAGATTCAAACAAGAGGGCATGACATGAGAATTAAGGGACAGAAGTTTAGGGGTAACGTGAGGGGGAACTTCTTTACTCAGAGGGTGGTGGCTGTGTGGAATGAGCTTCCAGCAGAAGTGGTGGAGGCAGGATCGATTTTAACATTTAAAAGAAAAGTGGATAGGTATATGGACGTGAAGGGAATGGAGGGGTATGGTCTGAGTGCAGGTAGATGGGACTAGGGGAAAACAAATGGTCGGCACGGACTGAAAGGGCCGAGAGGGCCTGTTTCCGTGCTGTAATTGTTATATGGTTATATGGTTATATAAAACATAATATTATCTACAGAAGAATGCATGCTGTCCAGTCATAGCTTTTGCAACGTCTGGACCCGTTGCGCTGATACTAGCGCCATGAGCATGACCACTTTGAGCGTCAACTTCTGGAAAGACAGAGATGTAATTGGAGCCCATTGCCGAAGCAGCGTGAGAACTATGCTCACATCCCAGATTTCCGTATATCTAGGTCTGGGAGGGTTTTTGTTAAAAAATACCTCTCATGAATCGGGCCACCAATTGATGAGATCCAACAGTGTTGTCCTGACCCTTGCCCTAAATAGGAGGACAAAGCACTTCGAGCGCTATTAATGGCACTATAGCTCAATTGCTCATCAAAATGCAATGTAGCAAGGAACTCCAATACATCCGGTATGCCTGCAGCATGATAAGATATATTTGACTGTAAACAGAACATCTCCCATTTCTTCATATGAGATACATATTGTTTTTTAGTACTATGTCTCCAGGTCGCAGTAATCACATCCACGGTTCTACTCGATAGTCGAGCCCCTGGAACGGTCTGATCAGAATCTGCAAATCAACAGATTAATATGATCATGTAAAGGGTGACTCTCCTGTCACAGGGTGAACTAACAAGTTGCTGCATTTGGGGATAGTCATTAATGGCTGTGTCATCAGTCTCAGGACCAATGGGAACCATGGCTGTGTGGGCCAGTCAGGAACTACCAAAACGCCTGAAGCGGAGTCCTGCTCTATTTTGGTGAGACATTGACTGATGAGGCAGAATGGGGGAAAAGCGTAAAAGAACGTACGTCCCCAATGTAGCGAGAATGCATCCACCGCTACTGCCCCTAGATCCGGTTCCCATGAGATGTATTTAGGTAACTGGTGATTTAACCTGGATGCAAACAGATCAATGTCTGGCAATCCATACCAGGTGACAATCATTTTGAAAACTTTTGGATTCAGCATCCATTCTGTGTTGTCATTAAATTTATGTGACCTGGTGTCTGCCACCTTGTTATCTCTACCTGGTAGGTAGATAGCTGAGACCCAGATGTTTTTCGTAATGCACCAGTGCCAGATGAGGTTAGCTAGATTGTCAAATAATAATGACCTAATTCCACCCATGTGATTGATATATGCAACAGCTGTGGTATTGTCAATCTGAAGCTGAACATGTAAATCATGCATTGTTGAGCAGTATGCTTTTAGGCCATAGAATGCACCCAGCAATTCTAAGTAGTTTATCCCATGCCTCTGCAGGATTAATGCCTCTTGCACACTCCATCTGCCGCCACGCTAGACTCGGTATCAGTGGCTCCTCATCCCGAAGCACTCACATCAGTTTGCAAAATAACTGGAGGTTGTTGAGTCAGAATGTCACTAGTGCCCCATGAGACATTAATTATCCACCATTGCAACTCGGCAATAGCTTCGGCTGGCAACTGCATCGGTCTAGCGAAATGACCTGCATGTTCATTGAGTGCTTGTTCCTTGCCTCGTTGCACATTCTGATAGTGCAGAGGCCAGAACTGCACTCCAGGGAAAGCCACCACTAATTTACCAATAACACTGGCTACTCGTCGGATGGAGGGTTGCTGTTCATCTGCCAAATTGCTACAGGCCTCCATAATTTCTACAGTTTTGGCCATAGGCAAAGTCACTGACATGTTAGTTGAATCAATGATGAACCCCAAATAGTCAATCATTCTAGATGGTACTAATTTGGATTTAATTGGATGGATGAGGAAACCTAACCTCTCAAACAGGTGTTTGGTAACTGAAACTGATTCCTCAGCTGCATCCTGAGTTTTGCCTATGATAAGAACATCATCCAAGTATGCCACCACAATGTGATTCTGAGCGGGGAGTAGCCCTAATACTGGTTTCAACAATTTTGTAAATAACCTAGGGGCTGAGGTTAATCCATTGGGCAAAGCTTTAAATTGCCACAGCTGTCTCATCCAACTAAATTTGAAGTATCTACGGTATTGGTGATGAATTGGTACTGTATAATATGCATCTTTCATATCTATGCTTACCATATAGCACCCTTTTGATACCAGTTGCTTAGCAGTACTGAAAGTTTCCATTTAAAAATGTTTATACTGGACATAAGTATACTGGTGTACAATTTTGGTCGCCTAGTTATAGGAAGGATGTCAACAAAATAGAGAGAGTACAGAGGAGATTTACTAGAATGTTGCCAGGGTTCCAGCAACTATGTTACAGAGAAAGGTTGAACAAGTTAGGTCTTTATTCTTTGGAGCGCAGAAGGTTAAGGGGGGACTTGATTGAGGTCTTTAAAATGATGAAAGGGATAGACAGAGTTGACGTGGATACGTTTTTCCCATTGAGGGTAGGGAAGATTCAAACAAGAGGGCATGACATGAGAATTAAGGGACAGAAGTTTTGGGGTAACGTGAGGGGGAACTTCTTTACTCAGAGGGTGGTGGCTGTGTGGAATGAGCTTCCAGCAGAAGTGGTGGAGGCAGGATCGATTTTAACATTTAAGAGTAAAGTGGATAGGTATATGGACATGAAGGGAATGGAGGGGTATGGTCTGAGTGCAGGTAGATGGAACTAGGGGAAAACAAATGGTCGGCACGGACTGGAAGGGCCGAGAGGGCCTGTTTCCGGGCTGTAATTGTTATATGGTTATATGGTTATATGGTTATAAGAGTTAAGTCGGGTTAGGTCCAGAATGACTCGACACCCACCATCTTTCTTTTGCCTGGGGAATATATTGGACACAAATTGTTGAGGCTGATATTCCATCCTTTCAATTCCACCTTTTTGGAATATTATTCCAATTTCATCATTCACCTGTAGAGTTTCTGGTTTTGAAAAAAACAGTACCCGACTAGGTGTATTTTGTACGGGTGGATGTACTTCCGAGATGAACTCGATTCGAGACCCCCGGAAACTGTCCAGTATGAATAGATCTGATGTTATGCAGCACCATTCATCATAGAACAATTGCAACCTACCCCCGACCGGTGACTCATCTCTAGAGGATATATCCTGGACAAGTCCAGTTACTCGTACCTCCACAGTTGCTGGATTCCTCGGTCTCCTGGCCCTGTTGGGGGTGTGCATTGGTGCGTGCCAATGGTGTGTAGCTGGAATCCCCGGCTTTGTCCTTGACCTGCTCCAGCGTCTGTAGCCCGTATGAAAGGGTATGGTTTGCGAGGCAGCATCTTGCCCCCGGGATGAGTTTTGATGAGGCCGATTGTTTTGCCTCATCATCCAGGTCTTTGACTTGTTTCGCCAGATCCTCCACAAATAGCAAGTTTGGTGTCTGGGTATTGGAGGATCTGCACAAGGCCCCGAACCGTGGGTCGAGCGTAGGCTTGATGGCTACTTTCCGTAAGCAATTAATTTCAAAATGGGCATTACACAGCAGGGCCAGCATATCCTGCTGTGTATTTGATAATGGTGCCCCTTGTACCATTCGCCCAAACACCGTTATTCCTGCTCCAACCAGTTTGAGGACTTTCTGTAGCCTCAACTCATGCGCCCTCATGGATGCGCCCATTTGCCCCCAGATGGCCTGGTTCACTGTGGGCACTTTGAGCGACGCACAGTTAACAGGTGTCTCATATCTTCTTGAGGTTCCCTCCATTATGGAGTCCTGGAGCTGGTAAGAGGCCATATAGTTGATATTGCTTTTTTTTATGTTTGTTTATTTTTGTTAGAAGTAAGTACAGTAGTCTGGTACTTAAGTACCTAATACATAATACATAAATACATATTTTCATTCTTGTTCAACTTCATATTTTTGGTGCAATAATAAAAGAACAGTGAGAGAAAAAAGAAATAAAGAGTGTCGGAATAGATAGACAAGCAAGTAGAAACAGAAAGTAAAAAAAAATAAAGGACAGAGGTGAGATGTTAAAAGATTGAAAGAAAAGGAAAAAGTAATAAGAAATGAAAGATTAGGAGAGATCTACCTATCTCATATTTTTGCCCATTCGTCACCCAGTTCTGAACATTTAATTTCTAAGGTTATGTTATGTTGCACCATATGCTTGTATAAAGTTGATAAACGGAGACCAAATCTTTAAGAATTGGTCTACTTTGCCTAGTAAGAGGAATCTCATTTCTTCAAGATGTAGCGTTTCAGACATATTTGAGATCCACATTTTGAATGTTGGCGTAGGTGCGTTTTTCCAAAATTTAAGTATAAGTTTTTTCGCTGTTATTAGACCATAATTAAGAAAGGCTTCTTGGGATATAGTTAGTTTACTTCCCTCTTCCATTGATCCAAAGATAATCAATTCAGTATTGGGGTTCAATTTTGTGTTAAATAGTTTTGTAAAAATTCCAAAAATTTCATTCCAAAATGTATACAGTTTTCTACAAGAGACAAAGGAATGTGCTATAGTGGCATTTTGAGTTAGACATTTGTCGCAGATGGGGGAAATATAGTTGATATTGCTGGCCAGGTTTTCGTCCATCTCCTCACGAGTTCCAGCCGGTATGGCAAATTTGCTTGCCACATCCGGCACACCTGGAGCATAGCTCATGTGCTGTGGTGTATGCTCTTCTGCACTACCACCAACTTCAGGGTCAGAGTCATACTCCCGGCTCATGCCCACGGGAGGTATCATGCAGCCCTTGACATGGCGCAGCTGGTATGGGTCCCCATGTAGACTCATAGACATATGGTTCTTCCTGCCTGTATAGCTCTTCGCTATACGGGCCTCTGCTAGAGGTTGCTGCTGAGAGCTGCTGGGGAACCCTGGGGGTATAAAACCCCGGCTGGAACACATCATGGTTGAGCATTTTTTCTATGAGGTGTTCCATCTTGTCCAGACGTCCCCAAACCTTTTTGTTGGAAGGAGGGGGTCTTCCTGGCCTGACTCATCAGAGTCGACAGGCCTGGATGTTTACCTCTTGGCCTTCCTCCCGACAGGAGTGGCTACAGTGCTCTGAAGCACCGGAGTTGCTGCCACTGGCGGGGCTTCTTCACGGAATCACTCATGTGACTCCGAAGTAAAATCAACATTTTACCTTTCATTGCCTTTCCCCCACTTTGCAACGCATCACTAAAATTGTACCTTCTGAATCCCATCAATGGGAGAGCATGTAAGCATCGCTAGACTTCATTACCACTGAAGTCCCTCCATCAAAGTACTTCTCAGGATTCACAGCAGATTATTTAGAAATCTTTCAAGCGTGTCAGAGATAAATTCCTCATGAAAGATGTTGCATTAGTAGATTATTGATAAACCTGGCTAGTCATCCAGCCTTGAGTGGCATTCTGCAGAAGTATTCATTGCATAAGTGCCAAGCACATCATTCAAGATGCATTTCCTCAGAATGGCAATAAATCCAACTAACGCAGGAGGTTGTGTGAATGTTTTGATCTGTTGAATGTCTGTCAGGCACTTGTCAATCCGTTCTTCCTTTGCTCCCACATCCCCACCTTTACTGCGACGCTAGTTTAGACAAAGCTGTCACAATGAGACTCACATTCTGTTCCTTCTCATCCCACTTTACTCATGGCTTTGTCAATTCAACACACATATGAATCCTACCCGATAATGAAAGGCCTGGAGTGGACATGGAAAGGATGTTTTCAGCAATGGGAGGGCCTGGAACCAGAGGGCAGAGTCTCAGAATAAAAAGATGTACTTTCAGAGTAGGGATGAGAAGGAATTTCTTTAGCCAGAGGGTGGTAAATCTGTGGAATTTATTGCTACAGACAGTCATGGAGGGAAAGGCATATGATATTTTTAAAATGGAGATTGATAGATTCTTCATTTGTAAGGGGGTCAAAGATTATGGGGAAAGGTTAGAGAATGGGATTGAGAAGGAAAAATAGATCAGCCATGATTAAATGTAGACTCCATGGGCCAAAATGGCCTAATTATGTTTTGTTTAGTTGAGTTTAGTTCATTGTCACATGTACTGAAGTACAGCGAAAAGCTTTTGTTGCATGCTAACCAGTCAGCGGAAAGACAATGCATGATTAGAATCGAGCCATCCACAGTGCACAGATACATGATAAAGGGAATATCGTGAATAACGTATAGTGCAAGATAACATAGAAACATGGATAGAAACATAGAAAATAGATGCAGGAGTAGGCCATTCGGCCCTTCGAGCCAGCACTGCCATTCAATATGATCATGGCTGATCATCCAAAATCAGTACCCTGTTCTGGCTTTTTCTCCATATCTCTTGATTCCCTTAGCCCTGAGCTAAATCTAACTCTCTCTTGAAAGCATCAGAGGTTGTGTGAATGTTTTGATGTGATGAATGTTGAAAGTCTTATTAAAGATAGTCCGTGGGTCTCCAATGAGGAAGATAATAGCTCAGGACTGCTTTCTAGTTGTTTTGGAGGGTGGTTAGGTTTTCTGATAACATCTGGACCAGGACTCTTCTTCAGACTGGTTATAATAGAGAGGAGAAAGCTGGAAAAGAGACAGATAAGGTGGAGAAAGTTCATGTTCATAAGTTATAAGCCCATCGAGTCTAGTCCACCATTCAATCATTGCTGATCTATCTTTCCCTCTCAACCCCATTCTCCTGCCTTCTCACCATTCTCCCTACAGACAGAAAGTGACAAAGCTGGCGGCCTGGTGCCATCGCAGCAACCTGGAACTCAATGCTCTTAAGACAGTGGAATTGATAGTAGACTGTACGAGAGCTCTCCCTCCCCTCACCCCACTCACCATCAACAACACCACAGTCACATCTGTGGAGTCTTTTAAGTTCCTGGGAACCATCATCTTAAGGACCTTAAATGGGCAGCTAGCATCAACTCTACTGTCAAAGAGGCACAACAGAGGATGTACTTCCTGCGGCAATGATGGTCCAATTCTATACGGCCATATACGACAGTCTGCCCTCACCTTCTCCATCATGGTCTGCTTTGGCTCAGCCATCAAGTACGACATCCGGAGCCTGCAGCGAATCGTCCGATCAGCTGAGAAGGTTATTTGCTGCATTGATGAACCTTCCCTCCATTGATGAACTGTACACTGCAAGGGCCAGGAAGCGAGTGGGTTAGATCATCTCTGACCCCTCTCACCCTGACCACAAACTATTTGAATCACTTCCCTCTGGAAGGCGACTCCGGACTGTGAAAGCTGCCAGAGCCAGACATTAAAACAGCTTTTTCCCCATAAGTAGTAGCTCTACTCAATAACCAAAAATCTGTAGCCTCCTTTTTCCCTGGTATTTTATTTAATTCACATGTTTAATCAATATGTTTTATTATTAATGTTTAATGTTTTATGTGTCATTCCTAACTGTCACTGTATATCGTTGTCACTTGCGGGCGGAGCACCAAGGCAAATTCCTTGTATGTGAATACTTGGCCAAAAAACGTATTAATTAATTCATAATCCTTGACATGCTTACCAATCACGTATGTGTCAATCTTCACCTTAAAAATACCCAATGACACCCCAATACAGAACTGATTATCTTTGGATCAATGGAAGAGGGAAGTAAATTAACTACGTTCCAAGAAGCTCTTCTTAATTATGGTTTAATAACAGCAAAAAAAATACTCAAATTCTGGAAAAACGCAACCACGCCAACGTTCAAAATGTGGATTTCAAATATGTTGGAAACGCTACATCTTGAAGAAATGAGATTCCTCCTACTAGGCAAAGTAGATCAATTCTTAAAGACGGTCTCCTTTTATCGACTTTTTATAAGCATATGGTGCAACATAACACAACCTTAGAAATTAAATGGTTCAGAAACGGGTGACAGATGGGCAAAAATACAAAATAGGTATATCTCTCCTAATTTCTATTCTCTCTACTTTCTCTTTTTCACTCAATCTTCTTGGCTTTTTATCTCTGCTCTTTATTTCTTTCGCTATCTGTTTCTACTCGCTTGTCTATCTATTTTGACACGCTTTATTTCCCTTTTTCTTTCACTGTTCTTTTATTATTAAATTAAAAATACGAAGTTGTACAAGAATGGTAATGTGTATGTATGTATTAGGTACTTAGGTACCACACTACTGTACTTCTAACAAAAATAAAAATTTAAAATAAATAAATAAATTAAAAAAACAAACCCAAAAAAACCCAATGATGGCCTCCACAGCTGTCTGTTGCAATGAGATCCGGAGATTCACCACAGATTCCAAAGCTGGGAAGAGGCAACTCTTTCCAGCTTGCTTTCCCCTTCTACAATCATTCTGAAGAAGTGTCCTGACCTGAAAGCTTACCTGTTCACCGCCTCTGCAGATGCTGCCTGACCCACTGACTTCCACTAACACTTTGTGTTTTTTTACAGAAGACCTGACTTCGAGAAATGCCCTGTTAATTTATGAACAGTAAGAAAGTAATGTTAATATTAAAATATTTTGTGGTATTCATTGACAACTGGATAATGTAATTGCTCCATGAGTTTATTTATGAGTAGTGGTTGGGTGAACATAGAAGATACTCTATGAAATGAAAGAATTATTGGAAGAGTATGCAGAATGAGATAAAGAGGGCAGCTAAATAATATAGACGTTTCTAACTTATGGAGAAATCGTTCAAGGACTGTTCTCACAATCAAACCCTTACATAACCCACACACTGCCTGTAGAGTAAACCCTTATTTTAACTGACTTTATAATGGGTTTTAGTTATAGTGGACTATCGATGGCTGCCACACCGCCCCGGCTTGTGCTGCCTTTCCTGCTGCTTGCACTGGCAGCCTCTGCACCCCCCCCCCCCCCCCCCCCGCTCGATGCCACCTCTGCACCACCCCCTGCTTGCCACCCCATCCCTGTCCAACCTTCAGCTGCCAACGCCAGTCAAAGAAAAGTGAAAGGCTTGGATGGAGTGGATGCGGAGAGGATGTTTTCACTGGTGGGAGAGTCTAGGACTAGAGGTCATAGCCTCAGAGTTAAAGGATGTTCTTTTAGGAAGGAGACGAGGAGAAATTTATTTAGTCAGATCGTGGTGAATCT
Organism: Okamejei kenojei; assembly: GCA_035221665.1. Lineage (NCBI taxonomy): Eukaryota > Metazoa > Chordata > Chondrichthyes > Rajiformes > Rajidae > Okamejei > Okamejei kenojei. Next base: position 28,354,881 of record CM069138.1, read on the forward strand.
GAAGAATTCTTTGCCACAGAAGGCTGTGGAGGCCCTCGGTGGATATTTTTAATACAAGAGATAGAAAGATTCTTGATTAGTACAGGTGTCAGCAGGGTCGGAAAACATGGGGGGGTGGGGGGGGGGGGCAGAGAGGACAAGTCCCCCCCATGTTTTGAGAGGTGGGGGACATCCCCCCCCAAGTTTTCGTAATCCGGATTTTAAAATCTCCGCTTTCCGCGAGACAGTGGAGGTGAGACTGCTGATCGAGGGCGCCGATTGGACGAGAGAGATGTCGGTCAGCGGGCAATGGGGGCGGGGCATGATGATTAAGCACGATGATTGGAGGAGGGAGGAAGTGGGGGGTGTGGGATTGAGGATAGAGTGCGGTGATTGGAGGAGGGGGACGTGGCACAGACCTGCGCCTCATCCACAGCCAGGATCGATCCCGGCCGGGTCTCCGGTGCTGTCCCGTCCCCACCCGAGTGCCCCCCCCCCACGGGTGGCCAGAGAGGTCGGGAGTCAGACGTGAGCTGTACCCCCAGGCCCACAGCAAGAGCAGAGAAGCAGCGCTAAACCCAGCTCAACTCTGCCTGGTTAACCTGCCTGGGCTTGCGGAAAATATGGCCAGCGCGGAGAAGCAGCGCTGGTATCCCGTCAGTCCAGTCAGGGCTGTAGGTTAGCCCGGCGAGACAGGCAGATTTGAGCTGCATTTAGCGCTGGATTGAGCCTCCGAAGCCTCGCACATGTGAGTGTGCACATGCGCGCGCGGCCGCCAAAAAATTGTGTCCCCCCTGTCCCCTCCATGTTTTGATAGCGAGTTCCGCTCTTGGTACCGTGTCAGAAATTATGGGGAAAAGGCAGGAGAAGGCGGTTAGGAGGGAGAGATAGACATGGTTAAATGGTGGAGTCAACTTGATGGGCCGAATGGCCTAAATCTAGTCGTATCACACAAGTTTATGACCATATACGAAAAGCAGCTCTCTGCTTCAGAGCTAAGATAGTAAGTCAGAGAAAGAACGGCAAATTGCATTGAGGTCTGCACCCAAATGCTGTGCAAACCCACCAGAAGTGGCCTAGTAGATATTAGCTGCACGCTTGAATAGGACAATTGGTAGAAAATGCATTTCACGACAAAATTGCTCAATTTAAAACCTTTCAGGAAGTTTAAAACTTTTGAAGTCTGCTTATCGAGAGTAATTTGTTCTCTCAGCCTGCTTATTTTTCAGTTTTAGTGATTAAGTACCCCATTGAGATATAATTGACACAATATAACTATTGTGAGGGACCCTTGAAGCCGAGCACACGATTATTTCTGATGGAGATGGGTATTGGTCACTACTCATTTTCCAGCTTAAAATAAGAAATTAACTGGCCACATTATCATTCAATGTAATATTCAGACTCATAAGAATATTTCATTCAGAGTCAAAAGAATATTTCAGGTTCATATTTGCCTGGTAGCCAATAAACCTTTGAAGTCAAAACACTGTGGGAATCACAGAAGGAAACTCTTTGCAAAGGAAACTCCTGCAACAGCACAGTGTGACAATCACTGTACGGTGGCCCAGCGGTGGGGTTGCTGCCTTACAGCACCAGAGACCCGGGTTCGATCTTGACTATGGGTGCTTGTCTGTACGGAGTTTGTACGTTCTCCCCGTGACCGTGTGTGTTTTCCCTGGGTACTCCGGTTTCTTCCCATATTTCTAAGACGTACTGGTTTGTACTGGTATAGTGACCGAATGGCCTGTTTCCGCGCTCTATTGCTAAACTGACATTCCATCTACCACTCTTAACAGTTTAGTTTAGTTTAGTTTCGAGATACAGTGCGGAAACAGGCCCGGCATCCGGCCCAGTCCGCGTCGACCAGCAATCTCCGCACACTAATACTATCCTGTGCAGATTATGGATAATTTACAATTTTACCAAGCCAATTTCCTACAGGCCTGTCTGTCTTTGGAGTGTGGTAGGAAACCGGAGATCCTGGAGAAAACCCACTCAGTTTACGGGGAAAACATACAAACTCCATACATGTATGGTATAATCTGCCTAGACAGCAAGCAAAATAAAATTTATCACTGTCACCAAAAATTGCAGCAGGATCATTGATAGGTTGGGCAGGTGGGCTGAGGAATGTTTGATGGAATTTAATGCAGAGAAATGTGAGGTGTTGGATTTTGGGAAGTCTAACAAGGGCAAGACCTACACAGTGAATGATAGAGCTCTGGGGAGTATGGTAGCGTAGAGGGATCTAGGAGGGCAGGTACAACGTTCCTTGAAAGTGGCATCACAGGTGGATAGGATGGTCTTAAATACTTATGGCACATTGGCCTTCTTCAGTCAGGGTATTGCGTATAGAAGTTGGAATGTCATGTTGCAGTTATACAAGATGTTGGTGAGGCCACATTTAGAGTATTGTTTTTATTTTTGGCCACCATGTTATAGGAAATATTTTGTCAAGCTGGAAAGGATGCAGAGAAGATTTATGAGGATGTTGCTAGGACTCGGGGGCCTGAGCTAAAGGGAGAGGTTTGTGCAGGCTAGGACTATTCATTGGATCACATGAGAATGATGGGTGATCTTATAGAGATGTACAAAATCACATCTCTTAAGGGTAAATGCACATAGTCTCTTGCCAAGAATAGGGGAATCGAGAACAAGAGGACATAGGTTTGTGAGGGGGGGAAAGATTTAATAGGAACCTGAGGGGTAACATTTTCACACAAAGGCTGGTGGGTGTATGGAACAAGCCGCTGGAGGAGGTAGTTGAGGCAGGAATATTGCAACTTTTAAGAAACAATTTGACCGGTACATGGTCTTCACCTATCGCCACCACAACGCGACCGTTGAACCTCGCTGCCCCCCGGGACGACCTAACCTCATCGCCGCACCGGGCCCATCCAGCATCGCTGTCGCATCGGGCCCATCCAGCATCACCGTTGGACCGGACCTACCCAACATCCCCGCAGGACAGGGCCTACCCAACATCGTCGCCGGACCGGGGCTACAGAGCATCGCCGCCAGACCGGGTCTACAGAGCATCGCCTCCAGACCGGGTCTACAGAGCATCGCCGCCGGACCGGGGCTCCCCGAACATGGCCGCCGCGCCGCACCCTACTCATCTCGCCACCTCACCGGCCGGGCCGAACCGCGCCGCCCCACCAACCACCACCCACCGGGATCTCCCACGCATCGCCCGCCGACCCCAACTCTACTGTCCACCTCCTGCACCCACACACAACTGACTGACTTCATCCGCTTCACCACCAACTTCCATCCGACACTGAAATACACCTGGACCATTTCCGACACTTCCCTACCATTCCTTAACCTCACCATCTCCATCGCAGGGGATGCACTCCTGACCGACATCCACTATAAACCCACTGACTCCCACGGCTATCTGGACTACTCTTCCTCCCACCCTACTTCCTGTAAGGACTCCATCCCCTATTCCCAATTCCTCCATCTACGCCGCATCTGCTCCCAGGATGTGTTCCACACCAGGGCATCACAAATGTCCTCATTCTTCAGAGAACGGGGATTCCACTCCCCCACTATAGATGAGGCTCACACCAGGGTCTCCCCCATACCCCGTAACACTGCCCTCTTTCCCCATCCCCCCACTCGCAACAAGGGCAGAGTCTCCCTGGTCCTCATCTTTCACCCCACCAGCCGGCACATACAACATATAGTCCCCCGCCAGTTTCCCCACCTCCAACGTGACCCCACCACTCGCCACATCTTCCCATCTCCCCCGTCTGCCTTCCGCAAAGACCGCTCCCTCCACAACTCCCTGGTCAATTCTTCCCTTCCCTCCCGCTCCACCCCTTCCCCGGGCACTTTCCCTTGCAACCGCAAGAGGCTACACTTGTCGCTTTACGTCCCCCTCCACTCCATTCAAGGACCCAAGCAGTTGTTCCAGGTCCGACAGAGGTTCACCTGCACCTCCTCCAACCTCATCTATTGCATCCGCTGCTCTAGATGTCAACTGATCTATATCGGTGAGACCAAGCGGAGGCTTGGTGATCATTTCGCCGAACACCTCCGCTCGGTCAGCAATAACCAACCCGATCTCCCAATGGCTCAGCACTTCAACTCCCCCTCCCATTCCGTATCCGACCTCTCTGTCCTGGGCCTCCTCCATGGCCAGTGTGAGCAACACCGCAAATTGGAGGAACAGCACCTCATATACCGCTTGGGTAGTCTGCATCCTCTTGGCATGAACATTAAATTATCTTAATTCTGTTAACCCTTGCTGTCTCCTCACCTTCCTACCTCTCCCTCAGCCCTCGGGCTCCTCCTCCTCCTTTTTCCTTTCTTCACCCCGCCTCCCCCCCATCAGTCTGAAGAAGGGTTTCGGCCCGAAACGTTGCCCATCTCCTTCGCTCCATAGATGCTGCTGCACCTGCTGAGTTTCTCCAGCATTTTGTGTACCCTAGACCGATACATGGATAAGTTAGGCTTAGAGGGATATGGACCAAACGCAGGCAAGTTGGACCAGTGTAGATGGAGCATGTTGGTCGGTCTGGGAAAGTTGGGCCGAAAGGCCTGTAACCACGCTGTAAGAATCTATATATTGATGATTCTATACGTTAGCTAATACAGGGTCTGGTACAGCAATGCATCAATAGGGTTACCACAGGTTACTTCCTTATAGTGTATCATAAGAGCACTATCCATAGATGGTACCTAGAGGGCATAGGTTTAAGGTGCAAGGGGAAAGATTTAAAGAAGAACAGAGAGACAAATTCTCCATACAGAGCATTGTGGGTATATGAAGCAAGGTAGTATGCGCAGGTAGAATTACAATGTTTCAAAGGCATTTGGACAGATACATATATTGGAGGTAGGGGATATGGGACAAATGCAGGCAAATGGAACCAGCTCAGATAGGCTCGTCCTTACTGCCATGGACAAGTTGGGATTAAAGGCCTGCTTCTTTGCTGAGTAATGCTATGATTCAGAGAGAATGGTCAAACAACATCATATCTGAAGCTTTGACCATTTTGGAGAGTGTGACATTATATGAGTTTAACCTAGAACATAAACCATAGAACATAGAAGAGTACAGTACAGGAACGGGCCCTTCATCCTGCAATGTTTGTGCCGAACACGATTCCAAACTAAACTTGAGCTCATCTGCCGATAGATGATCCAAGTCCCTCTGTTCCCTGCACTTCCATGGGCAAGCCTCTTAAATGCCGCTATCATATCTGCCTCCACCAACAAGACTGGCAATGCATTCCAGGCCCTCACCAATCTCTGAGGAAGAAACGTCCCCCACGCATCTCCATTGAACTTGCCCCTCTCAACTTATAGCTATTCCTTCTTAGTGTTTCGAAAATAGACCTAGCCCAGTATGGCAACTTGGTCGACTTGGACTGTAGGACCTGCTCTATGGACCACCCTCTGAGTGAGAAAGTTGCCCATGAGGTCCTTCTTAAATCTCTGCCCTCTCACCTTAAGCCAATGTGCTCTTGTTTTAGAATCTTCCACACTGCAAAAAAAATGTGTATAATATAATTATAAAAAAACAAGTTCATGGTAGTTCAACAGGTGGTCCATCAAGTTTTGTTGCTATGGTAGGATTAGGTTGTGCAGATCGCTTCAAGAACCTGACGGTTGTAGGAAAGTAACTGTTTCCGAACCTGGTGGGACTTCAGGCTGCTGTGCATTCTGCAGGAGAAGAGGGCATGGCTTGGATGCTGGAGATCCTTAATGATAGATGCTACCTTCTGAAGGCATCATCTCCCGTAGATGCTTATGATGGTAGGGAGAACAGTGCCTGTGATGGACTGGGCAGAGTCGACGTCTCATTGTGTTCCTATGCAACCAGCGAAGATACTTTCTACAGGGCATGTGTTTGTTAGGGTTATCAGTGACATGGCAAAACACTTTAAACATCTCAGGGATGCTAATTGTGCCTTGTGCATGACTATTTCCATGTGCTGCTCCCAGTAATTTAAAACTGTGGACTCTCTTCACCACCAACCCATCAATGAAAATGTCTACTTTCCCCATTAACTCTCCTCAGATTTTACCACTGCATGAGGGACAATTTAATAACTGCCAAATAACCTACAAACCCCCTGCACATCTTTAGGATGTGAGGGGAAACAGTAGCACATTGGAGAAAGCTCAAGGTCATAGGGAAACCGTGTACACTTCACAAAGACAAGGCAGGAGGTCAGGATTGAACCTCGACCTCTTGAGCTGCGAAACAACAACTCTGCTAATTGTGCCACTGTACTTCCCAAAACTATGATTTCTTGCAGCTAAAATCCAGGTCCGTGAGTTAGGTGAAATTTAACTCAGGCAAGGACGACTGGCATTTTTAAATCCAGGACAAATCACAGCTCATTTAAAAAGATGCAGGTCAAACTGTTTATAGTGGATAACAACAGTGAATGCATCTATCACCAGAAATAATGAATCTCTTTGTAAATTAATTACTCTTCCTTGAAGTTGCCCGGGTTTCTGCTGATAGGCTAGGATGTCACAGAGAGATTACAACTCCCCCAGTGAGGAATGGTTGGTGTCAGCACAATATCAAAGGTGACTTTCCCCACTATCAGCAAGCAATAAGTATTAATATATGCAGAGGGAGCTTCACAGGCTCCATATCCCGTGTGGCTAGAGTACAAAAGTAACAACTGAAGTGTACAGCATAGGGTGAGGATATAGAATCAGAGTCACACAGCACAGAAACAGGCCTTTCGGCCCAACTTGTCTATGCTGACCAAGATGTCCATCCACGTTAGTTCCATTTGCTAGCATTTGACCCATATCCTTCTAAACCTTTAATGGTCCAAATATCTGTCAAATGCATTCTTGCCCCAACCACTTCCTCAGACAGCTTGTTTCATATATAATAAACCTTGTATAAAGGACAATAGAGGGTTGGGGGTAATGGTGTCCCTTATTTCTGCTCTAACCAAGTAAATTATTACTGAGTAATAGAGTTTCATTGTAAAGTAGTAGCAACAAAGAACTGCAGTGCTGGTTAATACACAAAAGGACACAAACTGCTGGAGCAATCTAGTAGGTCGGGCAGCATTTCCAGAGAACATGGATAGGTGGCGTTTCGGGTCGAGACCCTTCTTTAGACTCTAGGTCTGGAACTGGGCCTAGAATCCAGGTGAGTTGAAGCGAGGATCGGTGGAGCCATCCCCGCGGGCACCTGTGATGCAGGGAAGAATCAGCTCCACTTGACATGACTTATTGAGGAGATCTTAATGGAGGAAAGAGGTAGAAGGGAGAGGTTTGAGGGAATATTAGAGTTCAAGGCGCAAGCAGCGACAAGTAATGATGCAAATATAGATACTGTACATTATTCAAAACAAATGAGATGATGTACATTAGGGGGGAAAAGTAATTTGCACCACATTTAACATAGTTACAACAGCAGTGTAGATGTCACTTCAGTGACAGAACTGCATTTTCAGAAAAATGTAGGGCCATTACTCACTAAACCATTCCTCAGTAATGAACAAAAATAAATGCAGCGTGCCAAGAATGTTGTCAAGTGTGCAAAAAGCTTTTATCTCTCAAATATCATAACTGCTATAGGTGTTGTCTTGCTGAGGTCATGGTAGGTCAGAATCTTCTGAGTGGGATCACTCTGATTTGGGAGAATGGTTTTGCCATCAATATTCCCCAATTCCTGTGCGTCCACATTTTCCGAGATCATATCCAATGTTCAGGATGGAGCCCCGTCCTTTTTTCCCAGCAGGAGCAATGAAACAGGGCTGTGATAGTGTGACATGAAATTGGATTCAGTCATCCATTCATGGCGACTCGGTGGCGGTAGAGTTGCTGCCTTACAGCGCCAGAGACCACGGTTCGATCCTGACTATGGGTGCTCGCTGTACAGATTTTGTACGTTCTCCCCGTGACCTGCGTGGGTTTTCTCCGGGAGCTCTGGTTTCCTCCCACATTCCAAAGATGTACAGGTTTGTAGGTTAATTGGCCTTTGTACATTGTAAATTATCCCTAGTGTGCGTAGAATAACATTGGTCTGCGAGGATCGCTGGTCGGCACAGACTCGGTGGGCCGAAGGGCCTGTTTCTGCGCTTAATCCCCAAAACTAAAACTAAAATCCTGAGTATTTGCGGACAGCTGCTGAGGGAAATAAATGGCCTTTAAAATACAATCTTCATCGCAGAGAGAAGCCATTCTTACCTGGAATGGAAAACAAGTGATGGAGTTTATTCGATATCTTTCATTTGTCACGGCTCGAGCAACCTGCATTCAATCCTGACTGGGTTTCTCCTGGACTCTCCGGTTTCCTCCCACATCCCAAAGACACACAGGTAATTAATTGGCTGCTGTAAATCAGCCTTCATTGTAGATGAGTGGAAAGATTGAAAGGGAGATAATGGGCATGTGTTGGGCTTGATGGATGACAATTCATTTATAAAGAGGGGGAATGGGATAGTTGGAATTGCTCTGTTAGGATAAGGAAAATGGTCTTTTCTGCTTGATAATATGTAAGATGCTGCCGTTCATTGTCCCATGTTTAATGGCAATGATGGTAGATTGGTTTCTTAATCCAGTCCAGGAAGTCAAGGTGCCTACCTATTTCTTGGGCCACCTCCTTAAGCACTCTGGGATGCAGACCATCTGGCCCTGGTGATTTATCTGCCTTCAGTCCCAACAGTTTATCTAACAGCATTTCCTGACTAACGTGAATTTCCTTCAGTTTCTCCCTCATGCTAGCTCCACAGTCCCCTAGTATTTCTGGGAGATTGGTTCTGTCTTCACTAAGGAAGACACAAACAAAGTACTTGTTTAATTGGTCTGCCATTTCCTTGTTTCCCATTATAAATTCACCTGTTAGTGACAGTAAGGGAACAACTCGTCAGCCCTGCCAGCAGCGTGTTAGTTTTATCTACTTTTTTTGTTTTTTTAGTGTGTTTCAATGTGTGTTTTTTAATGTTTCACTGTGTGTCGTGTAGGGGTGGTGGGGGGGGGGGGGTAAGGGGAAACCGCTTTGGTTGCCTCCTCCATGGAGAAGCGACTATCATCGAGGATCGGTGCGGCCTTTCCCGGAGAAGCACCCGGGGCTTCAGCAGCGGGTGCAGCGAGGACTCTTTCGTCGTGGAACGGGCAAGCCCTCGCTGGGGATTGCCGGAGGGGAGCACTCCGTTCGCTGGCCCGCGGCAGCCTGAAGCCGTGGTCTGCGGAGCTCCAGCTGGGGCAGCATCCGGAGCCTGTGATCCCTCGTTGGGGACCCGGGAGGAGAAGATCTCCGACCGCCGGTCGGGCACGGTGGGGACTTACCATCTCCCAGGAAAGGAGCTCCGACCGCTGGCCTGTGGCCTATGCCATCCAGAATCTGTGGACTGCGGTGCTTCCGGCTGGCGTGGTGTCCGGAGCCTGGGATCCCTCGTTGGGGACCCCGGAGAGAGCTCCGACTGCTGGCCCACGGCCTACATCTACGTGGGCATGGTGGGGACTTATCATCGGGAATGGGATCCCTCGCCGAAGATCCCTGGATAGTAGCTCCGACCGCCAGCCCTGCGGCCTGCGCTGCTTCTGGCTGCGGCGCGGTAGGGACTTTAGATCTTCGACCACCAGCCTGCGGCCTACACCATCTTGAAGCCGCGTCTCCAGTGGGGAGGCACCGATTCAGGACTTACCTTGTCTGCACATCTGGACACCCGCAGCGGTGACTATGGAGGGTTGTGGTCCCGACCACGGGGGAAAATGGAGGCGGACTGATCACATTTTGTGCATCCACCACAGTGATGAATGCTGTGGTGGATGTTTGTGTTAAATTTTTATTGTGTGTTGTGTGTTGTTTTTTTTATTGTACCGCTGCTGGAAATTGTATTTCACTGCATTTTATGTGCACGTGACGAATAATACTGACTTGACTTCACTAATCTTTTCCTCTTCATATATCTAAAGAAGCTTTTACAGTCATTTATATTCTCCGCAAGCTTTCTTTCATGCTATATTTTCCCCCTCTTAATTATCCCCTTTGTCCTCCTCTGTTGAATTCTAAATTTCTCCCAGTTTGCTGCTTCCTCTGGCCAATTTATATGCCTCTTTCTAACACTATTCCTAATTTCCCTTGTTAGCCACGGTTGAGCTGCCTTCCCCATTTTATTTTTACGCCAGACAGGATGAACAATTCGGAAAATGTTGCTGAAGAAGGGTCTGAACTCGAAACGTCACCCTTTCCTTCTCTCCAGAGATGCTGCCTGTCCCGCTGAGTTACTCCAGCATTGTGTGTCTACCAGGGATGAACAATTGTTGTAATTCATCCATATGATCTTTAAATCTTTGTCATTGTATCTTCACCGTCAACCCTTTAAGTAAAATTTGCCAGTCTATCCTACACGTCACATACTATCAAAGTTACCTTTTTTAAAGTTCAGGACCCTCGTCTATGAATTAACTGTGTCACTCTCCATCTTAATGCAGAATTCCACCATATTATGGTAGATTTTACAGCATCAAAGTTAAGGTCTCTCCTTACTATTGCATTAATCTCCCCTTTCACCAGCAATGCCATCCTACCTCATCTTCCTTTCTGTCTCTCCTTATTGAATATTGAATACCCCTGCATATTCAGCTCCCAGCCTTGGCCACCATGGAGCCATGTCTCTGTAATCCCAACTAACAAGTAACAAGCTGTAGATGAGGTTGTAGGATCTTGTTCAAGATGTGATACATCGGCGAGACCAAAAGTAGACTGGGCGATTGTTTCGCTGAACACCTTTGCTCAGTTGGGCTGGACCTACCTGATCTCCCGGTTACCAAACACTTTAATTCCCCTTCCCATTCCCACACTGTATTTTCTGTCCTAGGCCTCTTCCATTGTCATGGTGAGGCTAACTGTAAATTGGAGGAACAGCATCTCATGTTTCGCTTGGGCAACTTACAACCCAGTGATATGAATATTGATTTCACTAACTTCAAGTAACCCCTGAATTCCCTCTTCTCAATCTCTCCCCCACCCAAGTCATACCAGCTTCTAATTCTCACCTAGCAGCTAACAATGGCCTGTTTCCTTTATCATCGTTACTTTTTTGCATATCTTTCTTTCTTCTATATTACTAAAAGTCTCATCTTGACCACTTCCTGTTGCACTGCATATTGATTTTAGAAAAAACGCTACCAGTTACAGCTGTGATTTTTGGCCATCTTACTCAGAGTCCCCTTCCGCTGGGCAGGACAAGAGGATTTTTCTGATCGATTAAAAATAAAAGACTTATTAATGTTTAAAAAATGTTGAGATTCTCTCTCCTATCAATCACACCATGAAGACCACACCCTTCCGGTGGGAGGGCGGAGGGACAACAAAACCCGGAAGTGTTGAGTGCCTCAGTCAGCCTCTGCAAGATGGGGGAGCGAGAGGGTCACGTCTCTGTCTGAGCTGTGAATAACACTGAACACATGTCTACTAAACTGTGAGTGGTTTTACGGACCTGTCAGTGTCCTTAATGTGGTTTGGAAATGTGGTTTGGAAATGCAAAAGTGTGTTTTGGTTTGGAAATGCAAAAGTGTCTTTTGGTTTGAAAATGCTAAAGTTGCCTTTGGTTTGAAAATGCTAAAGTTGCCTTTGGTTTGAAAATGCTAAAGTTGCCTTTGGTTTGAAAATGCTAAATTTGCCTTGCCTAATTGAAAAGTTGGTTGAGAATGCTAAAGTTGCCTTGCCTAATTGAAAAGTTGGGTTTGAGAATGCTAAAGTTGCCTTGCCTAATTGAAAAGTTGGGTTTAAGACTGCTAAAGCTGCCTTGCCTAATTGAAAAGTTGGGTTTGAGAATGCTAAAGTTGCCTTCCCTAATTGAAAAGTTGGGTTTGAGCATGCTAAAGTTGCCTTACCTAATTAAAAAGCTGGGTTTTACAATGCTAAAGTTGCCTTGCCTAATTGAAAAGTTGGGTTTGAGAATGCTAAAGTTGCCTTGCCTAATGGAATAGTTGGGTTTTAGAATGCTAAAGTTGCCTTGCCTAATTGAAAAGTTGGGTTTGAGAATGCTAAAGTTGCCTTGCCTAATTGAAAAGTTGGGTTTGAGAATGCTATAGTTGCCTTGCCTAATTTAAAAGTTGGGTTTGGGAATGCTAAAGTTGCCTTGCCTCATTGAAAAGTTGAGTTTGAGAATGGTAAAGTTGCCTTGCCGTCTATATAATTAAAAGACTAAACTTGACCTCTTCCTGTTTGTGTTGTATATTGATTTTAGAAAAAACGCTACCACGTACGGCTGTGATTTTTGGCCATCTTAGAGTCCCCCTCCGCTCATCAGGATTTTTCCCATCGATGAAAACTTAAAGAGTTTTTAGTGTTTAAAAAATGTTGAGATTCTCTCTCATGTCAATCACGCCATGAAGGCCACGCCCCATCTGGTGGGAGGGGGGGGGGGGAGGGACTATAAAACCCAGAAGTGTGGGCGTGGCAGTCTCTGCAAGAAGGGGGAGGGAGATGTCACGACTCTCAGTCTTTAGTGGTCTTGCACCTGCTTGAAATGGTATTAAACTGCACTTGAATTTGGTGGGCTTGCACCTTGCTTGAAGTGGTAGGAAACTGAACTTGAATTTGGTGGCCTTGCACCCTGCTTGAAGTGGTAGGAAACTGCACTCGAATTTGGTGGCCTTGCACCCTGCTTGAAGTGGGATGAAACTGCACTCAAATTTGGTGGCCTTGCTCCCTGCTTGAAGGGGCATGAAACTGCACTCTAATTTGGAGGCCGGCACCCTGCTTGGTGGCATGACACTGCACTCAAATTTAGTGGCCTTGCACCCTACTTGAAGTGGCAGGAAACTGCATTCAAATTTGGTGGCCTTGCACCCTGCTTGAAGTGGCAGGAAACTGCACTCGAATTTGGTGACCTTGCACCCTGCTTGAAGTGGCAGGAAACTGCACTCGAATTTGGTGGTCTTGCACCCTACTTGAAGTGACAGGAATCTGCACTTGAATTTGGTGGCCTTGCACGCTGCTTGAAGTGACAGGCAACTGCACTCAAAATTTGTGGCCTTGCACGCTGCTTGAAGTGGCAAGAAACTGTACTCATATTTGGTCGCCTTGCACCCTGCTTGAAGTGGAATTTCAAGGAATAGCCGCGAGTCAACTGCCAGCCCACCAGGCTTGAGTAAGTGAGCTGCCAGCCCAAGAATCCATTGGGCTCACAATGTCCATACTAGCCCTCTGGAAACCAGTCCCTTCAGCCCACAACACCCATACTAGCACTCCTGAAAGCCCCCCCCCCCCCCCGGCCTCCAATATTGGAATTGGTGGAGAGGTGGAATATTGCGTTGGGGGGGACAGCCCTCCCATGTGAAGCTGGGACCCAACGGGTCCCACTTAGTCTAGTTTGTTCTATATTTCTCTACTTCGTCTATATTTGTCTCTTGTTTCCCTTTTCCCTGACTCTAGTCTGAAGAAGGGTTTTGACCTGAAATGTCACCCACTCCTTCTCCCCAGAAGTACTGCCTGTCCCACTGAGTTACTCCAGCATTTTGTGTCTTATCTTCAGTTTAAACCAGCATCTCCAGTTCCTTCCTGCACATCTCTCTATCCCACAGTTGGTTACAAGAAACACTGAGACCCCTGCCTTTAAGAGCTGATATATTTTCAGCTACCATACTGTTAAAAAAAAGCACATCTCTCTAAAGCAAATGAAATAGTTCTTAATAGTCTAGTCAACAGCACTTATCAAAGTAAGATACTGAGAAAATTAAGAATTCTATTGCCATCAGCATGTGGTGATGTAACAAAACCAATTTGAATTATTGGTTGCATGCCCATAAATGTTATGACAATATTTCCCATCCAATCAACCACCTTTGATCAACTTACTTGCTTTTGTTGTTGCTGTCAGCGTGTTATTCACCACTTTGTCAATTATATTCCAACTCCTAATGGCCACATAATTCATCTTATGTATGTTTCTAAATTATCCTTCACATTAAAGGCAGAGTACTGATGCTCTGAGATGAATGTTAATCAATTGTGGCCGACATGAGCTCTGATTAAACATACGGCTCGGGTCTCTGGGGAAGGGAAAACGAAAGGGTATCCTGCCACAGTAACTCTCCCTCGTAAGAATTAACTGCGTAACATCTAATAGACTCACAAATCTAAACTTCAAAACGACCTGTAATTTGATACGATCTTGTTTCATTTGCAAGTGGAGTTTAATGGTGTTTTGCAATGGTCAGTGGATGCAGCTCACTTACCCTGCAAATATATCAATCAAAAGGCTGATGTCAGGATACAGTCCATGATAAAGTATTGAACAGCTTCCAACCACCGTAAATTGGAGGAGCGGCACCTCATATTACGCTTGGGCAGTTTGCACCCCAGCGGTATGAACATTGACTTCTCTAATTTCATGTAGTCCCTACTTTCTCCTCCCCTTCTCAGCTCTCCCTCAGCCCACTGGCTCCACCTCTTCCTTTCTTCTTCCTGTCCCCCCCCCCCCCCCCACCCTCACATCAGTCAAAAATTATGAAGAAGGGTTTCCGAAACGTTGCCTATTTCTTTTGCTTCATAGATGTTGCCTCACCTGCTGAATTTCTCCAGCATTTCCAGCTCCGACCTGACTCCATGTTTTATTGCATTTGGTATCAGTTGATCATGTGAACTGGAAATCATATCCTTCACATACACTTCTATCTTTCTTCAATACATCACGTCCTCTAGAAGTGGTCCATAACAACATACAGTGGTACTAGACTTCCTGCTATAACGCGATGGTAGCCTTCACAAGAAATCTTGTGTTGAAGAAAGTCACATTATAAAGTCAGTTAGAGATTGGTAGCTACGACATTGTCATGATTACAGAGACAAAGCTGCAGGAGGACCGGGCTGGGAACTGAATATTTAGGGTTCTACATCCTATAGACAGGAGAGGCAGGTGGGCAGAGGAGGTGGGGTAGCTCTGTTGGTGAGGCATGAAATTCAGTTTCTTGCGAGGGGTTACATAGGGACTGACAATGTACAGTCGCTGTGGATAGAATTGAGGAATTGTTAAAGGTTAAGAAGACACTAATGGGAGTTATCTACAGGCCCCCAAACAGCCTGGATGTAGGGTGCAACTTGCAGCAGGAGTTAAAATTGGCATGTAACAAAGGTAATACCTCTTTGTTATGGGAGATTTCAATATGCAGGTAGACTGGGAAAATCAGGTTGGTTCTGGATCCCAAGAAAGGGAGTTTGTAGAGTGCCTCCGAGATGGATTCTTAGACAGCTTGTACTGGAGCCTAGCAGAGAAAAGGCAATTGTGGATTTAATGTTGTCTAATGAACCAGATTTAATAAGGGAACTCAAGATAAATGAACCGCTAGGAGGCAGTGACCATAATATGGTAAGTTTTAATCAGCAATTTGAGAGGGAGAACGTTACATCAGAAATGTCAGTGTTTTGCAGTTAAACAAACGGGGACTCTTGAAGCAATGAGAGTAGGAGATGGCCAAGGTCGACTGGAAAAGGAATTTAGCAGGCATGACTGTGGCACAGCTAATGGCAAGGAATTTCTGGGATTAATCCAGAAATGCAGGAATTTATTTTCATTCCAAAGGGAGGCAAGAAAAGATTCTCCAAGGGAGTAAATGGGTCTGTCCATGTATGACGTAATATCAAGAGTTCTCTACAAATTTTCCCTGATACGAACTCTAGAGAATATCAGTTAGGAGTGTCGTGAGTATGTCTCGTAACGAACGCGTACGAGTAAAAAGTAACAAATTTTTTCATCAGGTTGTAATATTTTTTTTACTCGTGGACATTTTTTTCACAGCGTTGAAAAAACGTTCACGAGTTATTACCGGATTTCCCGAGTACCTACCGTTACTCGTACGAGCCGCTATGAGACATCCACAAACTCCTACGGACCCGCCATGGTCATTCTCAGAGTTCGAATCAGGGGAAAACTCGGGAGAACTCTTGAATTACCTCGTACAGTGGGACAGGCCCTTAAGAGGCAACCATGGCTGACAAGGGAAGTGAGGGATGGAATAAAACTGAAAGAAAAGGTGTATAACATAGCAAAGAGTAGCAGGAAGCCAGAGGTTTGGTAAACTTTCAAAGGACAACAGAAGGTAACAAAAAGGGCAATGCATGGTGAAAAGATGAAGTACGAGGGTAAGCTGGCCAAGAATATAAAGGATAGTAAAAGCTTCTATAGGTATGTTAAGAGAAAAAGATTAGTAAAGACAAATGTGGGTCCCTTGAAGGCAGAAACAGGTGAAATTATTATGGGGCACAATGACGTGGCAGAAGAGTTGAACAGGTACTTTCGTTCTGTCTTCACTATGGAAGACACAAACAATCTCCCAGATGTGCTACAGAACAGTGCATCTAGGGAGACAGAGGAACTGAATGAAATTTGCATTAGGAGAGAAATAGTATTGGGTAGACTGATGGGACTGAAGGTTGATAAATCTCCAGGGTCTGATGGTCTGCATGTCAGGGTACTCAAGGAGGTGGCTCTCAATCGTGGACGCATTGGTGATCATTTTCCAATGTTCTATAGCTTCAGAATCAGTTCCTGTGGATTGGAGGATAGCTAATGTTACCCCACTTTTCAAGAAAGGAGCGAGAGAGAAAACGGGGAATTATAGACTGACAGCTTGACATCAGTGGTGGGGAAGATGCTGGAGTCAATTATTATGAAGTAATAACGGTACATTTGAATAGCAGTAAAATAATTGGTCCAAGTCAGCATGGATTTATGAAGGGGAAATCCTGCTTGGCTAATCTTCTAGAATTTTTTGAGGATATGACAAGTAAAATGGATGAAGGAGAGCCAGTTGATGTAGCGTATCTGGACTTTCAGAAAGCCTTTGATAAGGTCCGACACAGGAGGTTAGTGGGCAAAATTAGAGCACATGGTATTGGGGGTAGGGTATTGACATGGATAGTGAATTGATTGGCAGACAGGAAAGAAAGTGTATGAATAAACGGGTCTCTGTCAGAATGACAGGCAGTGGCAAGTGCCGCAAGGCTCGGTGCTGGGGCCGCAACTATTTACAGTATATATTAATGATTTAGATGATGTGATTAAAAGTAACACCAGCACATTTCCAAATGACACAAAGCTGGGTGGCAGTGTGAACTGCAAAGAGGATGTTAGGAGGTTGCAGGGTGACTTGGGCAGGTTGAGTGAGTACAAGTTCAGGTTCAAGTGAGTTTATTGTCATGTGTCCCTGATAGGACAATGGAATTCTTGCTTTGCTTCAGCACAACAGAACATAGTAGGCATTGACTACAAAAACAGATCCGTGTGTTCATATACCATTATATAAATATATACACACATGAATTAATAAACTGATAAAGTGCAAATAACAGATAATGGGTTATTAAATTTCAGAGTGAGCTGGGTGGGCAGATGTATGGCAAAGATGTAGATAAAATGTGAGGTTATATGCACTTTGGCGGCAAGAACAAAGGAGGCAGAATATTACCTCAATGGAGTCAAGATAAATAGAAAAAGAGGAGTGAAGTGCAATGTGACCTGTGTGTCCTTGATTCACCCAAATCACAGAAAGTAAACGATGCAAATACAAGCCAGGCTAATGGAAGAAAGCTTAAATGGCATGTTGGCCTTCATAATGAGAGGATTTTTTTTTACTCTTTTTCTTTTTTTTTTTTTGTGGGTTTCTGCGGGTTTATTTTTGAGAATAGAATAAACAGAGTGTCCTTCTGCACGTCTGTAACAGGCCCTTGCGAGTAATCACATCTGGAGTATTGTGTGCATTTTGGTCTCCTAATTTGTGTGGAAGGGCATCCTTGGTATTGTGCAGTTCAAGCGTTAGGTTTTGACTTGGGATGGCGGGACTGTCCATATGTGGAAAGGTTGGAAAGACTGGGCTTCACAGTTGAATTTAGAAGGATGATAGGGGATCTTAAGAAACCATATATCATTAATAAAAGAACCAGGAGACATGCTCAGATGCAGGAAAAATGTTCCCAATGTTTGAGGCTCGCAGAGCAAAGGCGTCACAGTCTAAGATTAAAGGGAGGCCATTTAAAACTGAGAAGAGAAAAAACATTTCAACCCAGAAGAGTTGCGGATTTGTGGAATTCATCTGCTACGAGCGAAAGGCATTAGAGGCCCAATTCCACTGGATTTTTTTTTTAAATTTAAAAGAGGGTTTAGATAGAGCTCGAGTGGCTAGCGGAATCGGATCTGAGGAGAAGGGCAGGCATGGTTACTGATTGTGGATGATCAACCATGATCACAATGTATGGCGGCGCTGGCTCGAAGTGCCAAATGGCCTCCTCCTGCACTATTTTCCTATGTCTTCTACAAAACAATTGTATTTAATGGAGAGAGAATATTCTTAGGGGCAAGCCAAGTTTCTCAGACTCATTATAGCAATTATATTTTTTTCCTGCAGATGCGATTTAAAAAAAAAATCATAGCTATAAGTTTATTCTTGTTAAACTTGCAAGCTAAAAATACAAAGGCTTTTTTAAAGAGTGTCAATAGAAGCGATTGCTTGTTAATTCCAATGGCCACCCAATGTGACACTGACAGTCTATGTTCTTGGAGACGTTGATGTCTGTTTGCTGAGGGGAGGTTATACAGAAGGTTTAATGTTCAACACACTTTTAGTTTAATTTGCTTTATTATTGCCATTTGTACCAAGATTTTGTGAAATATTTTGCTTGTGTGGATCTAGTCATATCGGAATATACACGAGTGCAATCAAGCTATGCTCAAGTACAATATCTAGTACAACGAGAAAATAGTGTAACAACATTCTAGCCTTACAGTTGCAGAGAAAGTGCTGAGTGCAGATAGAATGAAAACTGCAAGGGCCACGAATGAGCATAGGATGGGCCGATTGGAACTACACCCTGCTTGTGGTGGACAGTTCAGTAAGTCTGCTAGCCAATGGGGGGAAAGCTTGTTCATTGAATCTCTGGCGATACGTCCTGATGGAAGAGGGAGAGTAGATCGACTGATCATGAATTTTTGATTAAGTTGACTGCTCTTCCCCAGGACAGAATCTATAAACTTGTCTGCTGCAATTACTTGTAGTCTGAGGCATGCAAGTTGCCAAACTAAAATTTTTGATAGTAATCCTGACGATGCCATAGCTCTGGCCCAATAATGCTGTAATCTACCTCACTCCAATTTTCATACTTCCCCCAAGGTTTAACGGTCATCCTTGGACATAACTATCTTAAAACTTAATGGAGATGCAATTATTCTGTTCCCAAAGATGTCCTGTCCACTGAATACACCAGATCACTTGGGCCAGGCTCGGTTTCCAATTATAAGGTTTTAGTAATGGCCCCCTAGCACCATGCCCCACAATTTGTTTTCAGGTAACCCTCTTAGATACAACAAAAAACTTCCCGACCCAAAAATGTCGCCCATTTACCATGATCTCACAAAGATATTAGCTGCCCAGTAAGCGCTAGTCATAGAGTCCATGGTCATAGAGTCTTAGAGTGAATATCAAGAGTGGAAACAGGCCCTTCGGCCAACTTCGCCCACCACCCACCGAACCGGCCTACAATGTCCCAGCACCGATAGTCCCGCTTGGTCCCCCATAAACCTCCAAACCTGTTCCTATCCATGTACCTTTCAAACTTTCTTAAACGATTGGGAGGAGTTTCCAGCCTCAACAATCCTCCTCTGGCAGCTCTGTTCCCATCCACCACCCACACCCCATTTGTAGTGTTAAAGAGATACCCCTCGGAATTCTAATCAATCTTTTTCCTTCACCTTGAACATAATGAAAGGTTATTCCATAACTTTTGTGTCTTTTCTGTAAATGAGGTATTCTGCAGTTCTTTATGTCTCCAAAGTAAAGAGCTCATACCCCGAGTAAGTAAGTGAATGGTGGTGGGAAAACAGGGGAAAGTTTGAATATAGAAGTGTGGGGAGATTCAAAATGCGATTCGCGGAAAATGTGCGTTAAAAAGGTGAATCCTAATTTAGTTCACACTTCTACACTCCTATTCTATAATTATCTTGTTTCCATAGATTTATAAATGCAGCATGGACACAGAGGCCTGACTGCACAACTCATAACCACTGCTGACCAAGATGCCTATCTGTGCTAATTCCGTTCGTTCTGCAGAGCATTTCCCAATTTTGGTAAATAGATAGAACAGCTAAAAGATTACTGAACGTTGGATGACTATAAATCAATGCCAGCATATGAAAGTAAAATAAAGTGAAATTCTATAGGAAATCCACCAGGACAGCATTCTATCCTGTGTGCTAAAGATTATTTGTCAGTGAAATGTGTATCTTGCGGACATCTTGTTTGTGTCTCGTTCACATCCCCCGAAGATTGCACTGAGAGAAAGGGATTTACGAGATGAACATCAGAATGTCGATTACTAAACAAGGTACATAACATTCTGGGACCATAAACAGCTCCTTTGCTGAGCAGCAAGTATCGCGACTGAAGTAAATAATTGGCTGCAAAATCTACATTCCACTCCATAATCCTAAATCCATTAATCCTTTTATTCTTTCAATTATGTGTCATTTTGTTATAGATTTATTTCGAACACAATTACATTTGTGATGCAATGGCAGCTGCTATAAAATTTACAAAGCAAGCATTATATAAACAGTCTCTGAAAGTCCTCGAGTCAAACCAACATATATAGAACAAGGCCCCTTGCCCATTGTTGCCATTGCCAAGCATTAAATGCCCAATTTGCACTCACACTCATATGCAATGCATGATTATATAATTGACTAGCCTAAGTAGGGCACCCGTTGGGTCCCATGTTTCACTACGGGAGGGCTGGTTTCCCGCAACGCAATAATCCACCTCTCCGCCAATTCCACCATTTTGGTGGTGGCCCCTGTGGAGGGGCGTGGGGGGGCTTTCTGGAGCGCTAGATGGGTGTTGTGGGCTGAAGGGGCACACCAACCCACTGATTTCCAGAGGGCTAGTATGGAAATTGTTGGGCCAAATGGATTAATGGGGTGGCAGCTCAGTCACTCAAGCTGATTGAGCTGTGCCGCTGACTCACGGGCTGGTCGGGCTGGCAGAGCTGACTCCCACGGCCTTTTCCTTGATACCAATTCCAAACAGGGTGCAAGGCCACACAAATACAAATGCAGTGTTACCTACCATTTTAAAGCAGGGTGTTCAAGGCCACAGAATTCAAGAGCAAAATTAATATCACATATCACATCATGGGTGCTACAGGGCACCAACTTTCAACATGCTGAGTTTCAATACCACACTCAACAAGGTGCAAGGCCACCAAATAACCAACGTGCAGTTTCATATACCAACTATCAATACAGGGGTCAAGTCCACCCAAATGTCAAGTGCAGTGCTGCACCACCTTCAAGAGCATGGGTGCAAGTACCGACCAAAACTTCAGACAGTAATACCCACGTTCAAGCAAAAGGGTAGGCCATGGCCACCAACACTTCAAGTGCAGCTTTCGTATTCCGCTACCACTTCTAAACAGCAGGTATGGTGCAAGGAGCCACCAAATATGCCAAGTCACGTTTACTATACCTCTTCAGCGCGAGGTCGTGTAAGGCGATCAAATTTCGAAGTGCACAATTTCATACCACTTCAAGCAGGGGTGCAATGCCACCGAAATTCCAGTGTGGCAGTTTCCATACCACGTACAACAGGGTGAAACCACACCAACCCAACTCATAAAAACCCACACAAACACCACATTATAAGACACCCATTCCACAGTCACAGTGACATTCAGTTGTGTTCAGGTTGAATCACAGCTCAGAAAGTCCTGACCTCGCCATTCCCTCCCACCATCTTGAGAGACTGAGCCACACCCACACTCATCCCAGTTTTATAATCCCTCCCCCCCCTCCCACCGGAAGGGGCATGGCCTTCATGGCGTGATTCACCAGAGGATAGAGATTTTGGGCGCAGTATTTTTTAAACACATAATCAACACATCATCTTATTGAAGGGACAAATATCCTCTACACTCCTCGATACGGAGGGGGATCTGAGTAAGATGGACAAAAACACAGCCGTAAGTGGCTAGTGTTTGTTGTATTAAAATCAATATACAGTTGCAAACCGGAAGTTGTCAAGATTTTAGACTTTAAATATCAATTGCCATTTTGAACCAAACCACCAAACAACCAACCAGTGGCAGGTTGTTTTTTTTTGTTTATTTTTGAACCAACTTTGCCGTGCTTTTATTTTCACACCCACGGTTTGCAGTGCGCTTCTGCAGTGCTCTTTATTTAAACACCACCTTTGCAGTGCAGTGTTTATTTAAAACCAACACCACCACCAAGTGCAAGCTGTTTTATTTTTAAACCAACCCACCAATTGCTGTGCATTATTTCAAACCAACCACCACCAACAACTATTTGCAGTGCTTTTAATTTAAACAACTGCCTGCGCAAAAAACCATTTTCAGCAGTGCTTTTCTAGACATGAATAAAACCAAACCACAAACCCGACACCACCAACATTGCTGCTGTGCTTTATTTTCATAATAACCATGTTGCAAACACATGTTGCTTTTAATTACACTCAACCAAGCCGTCCATTGCTGGTGCTTCATTTCAAACCAACCAACTACCCAACAACCATTTTGCAAGTGCTTTATTTCAAACCAACTGCCGCCAACATTTTCGTGCTTATTTTCAAACCACCACCGCCACAACAACACCATATTTGCTGTGCTTTATTTCAAACCAACCACCATTGCCCTGAGCTTTTTTCAAAACCAACCACATATTTGCTGTGTTATTTCTTTATTTCATACAAACTAACCATACTTCTCATCCTTTCAAAACACTTTAAAAGCACCGCAAGGTCAGTAAAAACCATCACAATTTAGTAGACATATGTTCCGTGTTATTCACACTGCTGTTGAGAGAACATGACCTCTCGCTCCCCTCATTTGCAGGAGATACTGTTGGCACAACACATCCGGGTTTTATGTTCTCTCCGGAAGGCGTGGCCTTCCTGAGGAGAGAATCTCACATTTTTTCTAAATGCGTAATAAATAAACTCTTTTATTTTTCGCGATCGATGGGGGGACATCTGAGTAATAAATGGCAAAAATCACAGCCTAATGGCAAGCGTTTTTTCTAAAATCAATATACGAACAACAGGAAGTGGCAAGATCAGCACTTTTTAGTAATAAATAGATCATGTACAGACACACTAATTATTTGGAAACAAGACTTCGGCCACCCAAGTATCACAACAGAACCCGACCAGCAACCTACCATAACACCATTGTATGTAACCACATGCCCAGGGACAATTTACAGAAGCCAATACATAAAACACTGCACTTCTTTAGATGTGAGGAAACCGGAATATCCAGAAAAACCATGTGGTTAAGTAGCATGTACAAATTACTGTAGAGAACAGCACGTCGTAGGCAGAATCAAATCTGGGTCTTCTGTGCTTGCTGCACGGTATAACTCTACAGCTGCGACCACTGTGCCACCAACCCTGTCCCCCCAGTACTGCCCATTCAAATTTAATTTCTTCTCTGTAATAATTTTTGGGTCATGTCTAATACAAGATAACAACACATGATTCTGATTTCTGCCCAATCTAGTTTGGATAACATCCTCCAGTCATTCGTCAGTTTTAAATGGCTCGTTTTAACCTCTTTAGTCTGAAGGATTCGACCCCGAATCATCACCTATCCCTCCAGAGATACTCGCCAGTCCTCGCCTCAGTAATTCACAGCTTTTAGTCCGTCTATCTTCAGTTAACAAACACCATCCTTCAGTTCTTCTCCTACACTCTATTGTTTACGCGAAACAAGTCCTAATTCTCATAATATTATTCATTCACCTCAACTACATATTCTTTCTTCCACCCTCCGTTGCTTGCAAGAATACAATCGTTAATCAAACTCTCGTTTCAAAGCTGGAAAAACAACAAAATTTCACAGCCCCCCCGCGCAATATGTTCATCAATCGCCACTGAATCCATAACTCTCTAGCATTTGGACACCCTTTCCTACATAGTGTGTCATATTCTTAACAGCACGGACGGACAGACCTTCACATACCCAAAGTGTACACAATATTAAGTCTGTTAGAGACTCTAGTACGACTCTTACAGTCTGGATTTGATGACACAGTTCTGGAGAATCTTGAAGTCAAATATACAAGCCTCCTGAATTGTAGCACCGAAGTAGAGTGGTAAAGATGACCCATATGGTTAATGCTCTTAGCCATCATTAGGTCTGGCAATTAAGATTATAATAACCAGGCAAGCCCTATGTTGCAAAGTTTTATGAATACACGTGTAAGCCTGCCCTTTAAGACGTATTGTGTACAGTTCACCTGGGCGAAACACGAGGAAGGATATGACTTTGGAGAAGTTTACAAGAGATTTTAATGATACTATCTGGTTTGAGTGGGGGCAGTAGCTAAATATAGCAAACATGGGCATACTTAGATTGTTTTGGGGGCCTGGAGCAAAATGTAGGTGAAGGGAAGATTGATAGAAATAGTAAAAATAATGAGAGAATGTATTTAGGTTTGACAGTCAGAAAAACCTTGTCCCACCATAGTGACAATGGCTAAGGGTAGAAAGCATAATTTTTACTACAGTGACAACTTCCAATTCAGGAACAGATCCTTCCCAGCGTTATCAGGCAACTGAAATCATCCTCACCAACATGTGAGATCTGCAGTACCATGAAGCTATTATCATACCGTCACTTGGAGAAACCTAGACTGTCTTCTGATTTAATTTTAAAACTGGCTTTTATTATATGCATAAAACGTTTTATTCAAGTTATTCCCTTTATCACAATATTTGTACACTGGTGGATGGCTCATCTAAAAATATGGGTTTTTTTTTTTCCTCCGCTGATCTGGTTAGCACGGATCCCCACCCTCCACCCCTACGACAAAAGTTTACTGGTCATGCGTGCGTGCGCAGCGCGGAGTTGCTGCCAGGGACAGCATCTGTTTTGCATCGCTGATGTTGGTGCTTGCCATGAGACGGACTTTAAAAACATAGTTCTCCGGACCTGCGTTGGCTTTCGCCCGGGATCTCTCGGCTTCCCCATCCCCCCAAACAGTCTCAAAGAACGTACCAGCGGTCTATAGGTCAAATTGTTTTTTTTGTTTTTAGAAAATATTTATAAATTTTAATTTTTTCTTTTTTTAAGAAAACAACACATATTTTGGTAAAAACAAAAACAATTCATATGTATCCCATCAATACATTGTTAAATTCTAATCAATTGTGGTATTCATACCGCTTCTCTCATTTATTTTATTAAAAACTATAGATAGACAAGTCTAAGATGAGATAGAAAGAAAATACAACACCCACGAAATGTCAAGACTTACAAAAAAAAGAATGAATGATTTACTTAATAATACATATTGGAGATAGGGTCGAAATTATACAAGTACACTTTTAATCTAATCCTGAGTGTCAAGTTTCAGTTAGGTTCCCGTGCCCCGAACCAATCTACCCCTGTCAAACAATCGATGAATGAAGACCATATTCGTAACAAAACATTCTTGAGAGTTAGTCCATAAGACACATCTCGACTTTCCACAGGTGGCAAGGGGTCTCACCGACCATTTCCACAATCCATATTTTAATCGTGGGGGTTATTATAGGGCCTTTCATAATTTTATTTCATTTCCTCCCATTATCATAACTGTAGTCTAGAAAGTTTCTTGCTTGTGTGTGAGTGTCTTAGACCTTTGTTTCTTATATTCCAAGTATTATTTAGTATTGCGAGCTCAGGATCCAAGTTAGTATTACAGAACTTCAGAAATTAGTCCTAAAAATATCAATCCAGAAATTTTTGATTTTTATACAATTGCCAAAAGTATGTGTTAAGTTACTCTAGTGCTTGCTGACATTTATCGTAGATAGGCAGATTGTGGGAAAAATCTATTTTCGTTTTTTACTTTGAGAGTAGTGTAAATCTGTGTAATACTTTAAATTGTATAAAGCATGGCTGCGGCATTAAATGAAATTGAGTTATATTGTTAGCCTTTAGTCAAAAAAAATATATTTCGTTATAGGGTGGCCTAATTCATTTTCATGGTATTCTTTATGACTCCCATTCGATGGACCTCTTCACTATCTAGAGGGTATTATATAATAGAAGTTGTTTAAATTTTCTGTTTTAGGATGTTTTCATTTCAAACACATTCAGACAATGATTTCTGGGTTCCCGACTTATATCATGTTATTAGAATTTTACATAATCTCTAAGTTTGTAGAGATGCTAAAAAAGTTATTTTTGAGTGTTAGGCCCCATAATCAGGTTGTACTCCTGAAATGAAAGAAAGTTCCTTTCTTATAAGTATCGTCCCATCTTATAAATTCCGTAATTTTTCCTTGTGAGAAAACCCTATCCATAGAGGAAGGTTAAATGGGATTGTTACAATGGAGAACCAGAGTGTATATATATCCAATTAAAAGCCTTTTTTAAAATTATTCAGATATGATACCACCTAGTTATAAGATTTACTCTCTATCGGTTTTTGGTGTGAATTTTTGTTGTGTACAAAATAAATCAAAATTTTTTCAAAAGGCAAACAATCTTCCTTTTCAACATCCTTAAAGTCCGGTTGCTGATTTCCATTTCTTCCCAGCCAGAAATTCCATGTTTTAATATGAATAACTGCCCAAAAATAAAACAAAAAATAAGTAAAGCTAAACTTCATTAGTCTTTGATTACATAAATGTTTTTTTTTGAGCTTTTTCCTATATTTTATAAAATCAAATATAGCTTGTTAATCATGGAGTCGACTTAAAAAAAAAAAAAAATTGGGGATAATAGCGGATTGACTGGAAATAGGACAATTGCGGCAAAAAGACATTTTTATAGCAAGGAATTCTAGCAAACATTGAAATGGGGGAGTTTTTCCAATACTGAAATATTCTTATTTAGTTTTATTATTCAGTTAAAGGTGGGAAGTTGATTTGGAATAAAGCAGGTATATATGCGTCTTAGTTAAAAATTCCTAAATATTTAAAACTTTTTTAACTAGTTTAAAAGGGGAGGTGTGGTGTATGTAAATGAGTTCTATTAGATTGGCATGATTCGCATTTATTCTAATAAATGCTATATCCTGAAAACTACCAAATTGAGTATAGATTAAAATAAGTTTGGAATACTAGTTTTGGCTTTGTAATTATATTAAACATCATCTGCATATACGGAGATTTAATCTTTGTCTTCAGTAATCATATACCGTGCTATTTCTGGATGAGTCAAAACTTTCCTGTTAATGGTTCAATTGCAAGACACGACATAATAATGGGGATAGCGGGACCATCCTTGTCCTACAACCTCTAGAAAGATAAAATATAGTTTATACACATTTGGTTTTTATATCTCTAGCTTTGGTTAGAATATTAAATAGTGTTTAACCCATGTACAGTACTTCTCTCCCAATTTGAAAAAATTCATCACCGAAAAAAAATATGACCTCACCTGATCATACTTTTTCTTTCAGCATCACATCCAGTAGATAATTGGGGTCTTCGTCTTAGCAATTCATTGAATATCTAATATTAAATAAGTCCGTCTCAAATTGGTAAAATGAGTAACTTTTTGGAATAAAACCTCCTTTTGGTTGGTAGGGGTGTATTAATTGTTTAATCATCACCAATCAATCAATGAGATAGGATATTAATTAATCTTATTCCTGATATATTTAAGAGAGCTATCTTGCTCTATATGAACCTAGGTCTTCAGATCCTTATCAGTTTTTGGTATAAGTTAATATTGTAGCGTGCGTTTAAAGTGCTGGGAGTTTCTGAGTTGATGTAGAATATGTTTATATAATGTCAAGTTGTAATTGAGGGGAATCAGTTCATCATAAGATGTTTTAGGGGGGGTTTTATATCATTCAAGCGCTTACGGAGGCCCATCAGGCCTGCAATTCTTTCGGGCTGTTTTTTAATATCTATTGTTTCGATATCTTTTAATCATGGGGCAGCTCAGCCCCAATTAAGTCTCGCTTTTAATCTAAACCCGTAAGGATTACATTTCTGTTAAAAATGTTTTTTCTTCTCATTCCTGTTGATGTTCTGTCACTTTAGTTGAATAAAGTTTTATTGTGGGATAAATGTGAAAATCTGTCCATTAATATGCTTTGGGCAGTGTAAATAATTTCGCCCTTGTTATCAATTTTATAAATTGTTTTTTCCCTGTCCAGTTTACGGAGCTGACATGCAATAGTTTTTGTGGTTTAATCACCAATTTAATTGTTTTGTATGTTTGATAAAGTTTTATAACTTGGTCTGAGTATATTTTATTTAACTTATATTTCAGTGCTGCAATTTTATTGTGTTTTGCCATAGAAGGTGCTACTGCATTTTCTATGTCTAATTGCCTTATTTCCATTTCCAATGTCTGTTGTTAAGCCCTATTCTCTTTATTAAGAAATGCCTGGGAGGAGATTAATGCTCCTTGTACAAATGCTTTAAATGTTTCCCAAAGAAGGGAAGCAGAAGTTCCAGGATGATCATTAGCCTTGAAAAACATATTAATCTGATTTACAAGGTATTCATGACATACTTTTTCATTTAAGATTTGGGGGTTAAGTATCCATTGTGTCTGTTTCTCGGCCATTCCGTTAAATGTTAGTGGAGCATGGTCCGAGATTATAATATTATGATATAGCGAGTTGTACGTGAATGGAATAAATTTAGAATCTACTAAGAAATAGTCTATCCTTGAATAAGTTTTATGCACCGGTGAATAAAATGAATATTCTTGTCCGGATGGATTTTCAATTCTCCAGACATCCTTGATGTTGGTAGTATTAATATATGAGTTTAGAAATTCACTTGACTGAGATTTTAATTTCTTTGAGTTGATGATCTGTCTAAATTAGAATCCAGTGTACAATTTAAGTCTCCACCAATTATTAAGTTATATTGTGTGCATTCCGGGATAGTATTGAATATTCTCTTAAAAAACAACAGGCTTCCAAAATTTGGTCCATATACATTAAGAAGAGTCACTTTTTTTAAATATCTCACCTACTAATACAATATATCTGCCGTCAATATCTTGTATAGTTGATATGTTTAAAAGGTATACCTTTACGATTAATATTGCAACCCCTCTAGATTTATGTGAGAATGAAGAGTGATACGTTTTAGCAATCCATTTTGCTTTCAATCGGTGTTGCGCTTCCTTTTTAAGATTGTTTCCTGGAGGAATATTATATCTGTTTTAAGTGATTTTAAACGAGCTAATACTTTACCTCTCTTGATGGGTTCATTAATTTCCTTAACATTCCAACTACAGAATGTAATTCCTTCACCCCCAGTTTTCATATTTAAGTCTTGCATCTTATGATTAACGTGATTTATGATAGGGCAAATGGTTCAGCACATTAAACCCTACCTTACACCCGAACATCAGATTGATGAATTTTAGATCTCGTAGATTTTCCTCTCGGACATATCTCCTTAAATAAAACTTATAATTCCATTCGAAATTTTGATTTGGTATAATTGTAAGTTGTCCCTAGTATACGTAGGACAGTGCATTGCTAGTCGGGCAGACTTTGTGGGACAAAGGGCCTGTTTCCGTGCTGTCTCTCTGAAACTGAAACAAAAAAAGCTTACCTCTGTACCTTGGAATACGTGACAATAAACTCAACTCAACTTTATTTTCAATTCCCAGGTGACACACCAGCCCCCGCAGGGGCCATCGATCCTGGAAAACCTCCAGTGAACCAATGGGCACTGGGAGCTCCCCTTCATGCACTGGGAGCTCCCCAGATATGGACATGTCCTCAGATGATGGCCAGGTGGTCAGTTCAGTGAGATCCCTCGGTAGCACGTTACCTGGGCATGTGTGAATGGCCACTCTGGCAAAGTTTCTGTGTTATTAGGGGGAATAGCAGCAGAAGAGATTCAATGTGATTAGTCTCATTTTTTAGATAGTTTAAAAGCGCTGATGCAAGATTGCATTGACACTTGCTTCCACTTCAATCTGCCACAGCTCCTCAGTGCTAAAATCATGAAAATGTGGTAGAGCATTACAGATTAATTAGGCACATGAAGAAGAAAACAAAATCAGATAAAATTGATTGAACAAGTCTTGTTCTTTTTAAAAGCATAAATAGCAAAAGTTTATTTTATCCAATTAAATCTTGAGGTTTTGTGTTTTTATTTGTTAACTCTTTTGACTTATTTTGTGTCGTTTTATACCTTTAGTTTCTCGTACCTCAATAAATTAAAATAACATCTTGCTTTTTATAATCCTGCTCCATTTATTGTTCTGATGAAGTATCATTGATCAGAAATGCTAACTGTTTCTTTCTGAATTGATTCCATCCACCTTGCTGAATGTTTCTGACAGTTTCTATCCCAATTTACTTCCATTATTCCTCAAGGGGAATGCAATTTGTCTCTCAGGTTGGTTAAACAGTTGTCAGAAAGGGATGTGTGCTTTTAATGCTGGTATCATAGGTAATCGCCTGACTTCCTACTTAGTGACACCAGTGTGATAAGGGCCATGTTGATAGGAGGGCTATAGTCCAATGGAAGTGAAAAACAAGCTGCTGGAGGTACTCAACGGGTCTGGCAGCATCTGTGAAAGGAGACACAAGGAACTGCTTGTGGGTCTTGGTGGAGAGTTGTTAATGTGATGGAGGTCCTTGTCCTGTGGCATTCTGCTAAGGACGGTGCTGGGAAATCGTTTGCATGTGATATATAAATGATTTGTTTGAAAATATAGTTTGTCTGATTTATACACAATAGGTGCAGGCATACACCAATTGGCCCTTCGAGCCAGCACTCCCATTCAATGTGATCATGGCTGATCATCCACAATTCCGTACCCCGTCCTTGCCTTCTCCCAATATCCCTTGACTCTGCTATCTTTGAGAGCTCTATCTAACTCTCGCTTGAAAGCATCAAGAGAATTGGCCTCCACTGCCTTCTGAGGCAGAGAATTCCACCGTTTCACAACTCTCTGGGTGAAAACGTTTTTCGTCAACTGCGCTCTAAATGGCCCTCCCCTTATTCTTAAATTGTGGCCCCTGTTTCTGGACTCCCCCAACATCGGAAACATGTTTCCTGCCTCTAGTGTGTCCAATCCCTTAATAATCATATATATTTCAATAAGATCCCCTCTCGTCCTTCATAATTCCAATGTACACAAGCCGAGTGGCTCTATTCTTTCAACATATAGCAGTCACGCCATCCCGGGAATTAACTTTGTGAACCTACGCTGCACACCCTCAATAGCAAGAATGTCCTTACTCAAATTTGGAGACCAAAACTGCACACAGGTGTCATCTCACTAGGGCCCTGTATAACTACAGAATGACCTCTTTGCTCCTATACTTCTCCTCTGTTATGAAGGCCAACATGCCATTTTACTTCGGAGTCACGTGAGTGACTAGGTGAAGAAGCCCCGCCTGGCGCTTGATCGGCATTACGTCGACGCTGACGGCAGAGCAAGAGCTGCAGAGGCAGCTCCTCTACAGCAGTAGGTACGGGCCCGCAGGTAAGTGCAGTTGAAATACTTACATGCCATATCCAAACTCCGTGGCTGGTGTATAGAGCCACCAGGAGTTAAAAAAGAAAAGGAATTTAAAAGAAAACATAAAATAAAAGTTAAAATGAAAAAGAAAAAACGCCGGGGAAAAAACGGAGTTTAACAAAGCGTCCCAGGGGAAAAACTCAGCGATCGGGACGGCAGATTAGTGCGGAGCCGGTTCCGATACCGGTGGCCGTTAAAATTACCGTTAGGGAGAATGCTCCACAACTTTTGGCTATGAAGAAAAGAAAATACTCCGGGGGAAAAAAAAACCCAAAAAGAAACGGAGTTTAAAAAGTTAAAAAGGAAAATAAATACTCCGGGAGAAAAAACGGAGTTTAAAAGTTAAAAAGAAAAGAAAAAATTCCAGATGGAAAAACTCCAGTGGGGAGGAAAAAATATAAAAGTCAGAGAGGCCATGTTTTAAAAAGTTCCAATAAAAAGGCCTCCAGACAAAAAAGCTTTATGGCTTAAAATTAATGGAAAAAGACTCCAAAAATAAAAATTCAAATAAAGGGTTTAAAAAGGCCCAGAATATTCCCAAAAAACAAACCTTGAGGGGTTTCCATATATTAATATATATGGTGGAATTTATCAATGTGGGAATATCCACCTCGGATTGTTTTGGAGGTAGTCTCCTTGAGGAACAACTCAGGAGTAACCAGGGCAGTAAAAGAATATGAAAAAACTGACCCTAAAGGTGCATTGAGGTCATAAAGTACCCACCACAGCACAAATATATATATACAGGTGTACTAGGTACGATACCTGAATGAAGGAGTGAGGCCATGGAAAATGACCATGGAAACCAAAATTACTTGTTCTCTCACCAAAGCTGTTATGGTTGAAACAGCAGAGTTATTGATAAAACTTTTATGTTTTATTAAGGTATCAACGGTGAAACCAATTATGGTACCCAAGTCTCAATTATATGGAGACATAAGGAAATACGATTTCAAAGTATTTCAAGCTGGTGCGTGGCATCACTACTTATGTAAAACAAATAAAAGATTGTGCAAATAACCAAAACATTTAAAATAAAAAGACAAATTACCATTAGTTTGTGGAGCTCAATGGGAGATGTTATTGGGACCAATTTTGCACTTTAGATTTGCAGGTCAAAACAGATCAAGTTATGTTAAACTCCTGATTATTATGGAGTAAACCTGCCTCAGGATAAATCAAAGACATTGATTACAAAGGAAAGACTATTGGTCATGAAACTTTGGAAAAATTATGATCCAATGTAAGATTTGATAATGGATCAAAACAAAGGCAGGAGTATGATAAATACATATTTATCCAACAGAGCCTTATGTGAACCCATATGATTGGGAAGAAAAGGCTTCATGTACATTGCAAAAACTTGTTACAGAAGAAGTTGATGAAATCTCCATTTGTGGGAGATTACAGGTGTGTTATGATCAATGATATGGCATAACAAAGGTTGATTTATTTTAATGTGTAAAGGATCTACAAAAAATTTGTAGAAGGAATTGGTTCACCTGTATAGGAAAACCTAAAAATTGATTTTAGGTTTGCACCCAAAATATCTCCAATAAAGAAGAGGTACGTAAATTTGTATCATAAATTTCCCCAGGGAAAAGAAGATGTGGTGGTAAAGCCATACAAACATCATTTTAATACACTTTTTATAGTGTAAAAACTTTTATTAAAATGGACATCTTCAACATTGGAAAACAGTTGTTATTAACAAATTGTTATCATTACTAGAAGATGTCCATTTTAGAATCGAAGGATTGGTATTTATACCAATTTATTATCATTATTTACAGGTGCTTGAAATAGAATGGTCAGCTGTGCAAGTTAAGACATGGTCTAAATGGATTAAACTCAGTTCTAGGCTGTTCACATAATTACTGGAACAACAATAGCACTGATAAGAAGATTAGCACTTGCACTAATGAGGATATGGTCATGGTTCATCTGATCACATTTTAATTGAAGGTTGACAGGAGTCAGCTACAAATTAGTGCAGCAATTACAAGCCTGTTGAGAGGTGAGGGTCCTGACCCATCCAATAAAACCTATGTTTTAGGCATTCATAAACATTCCTAAATTACTATTCTGGATTTAGGAGTAATTCAGCACCATATGAGGAGGAAAAATGTTTTCCGAGATACAAATATGTCTCATTGCTTTGTTGACAAACTTTGTCCCTTCATCAGAGAAGGAGCTTAGGTAAAAGAGTAAAAAAGCTCCAAAAAAGGGAAAACACAAGCATTATAAGAGTATGCAGGCCTTTGTTGACAGGCCTATGCAAATACCAAAGGATACGCTATCAGAATTAAAGTAGTGGATAGAAAAGGTCCACAAGCTGCATTAAATATATAAGCTTAGCAGCTGTTGCAAGCTGAAGCAAGTATTATCAGATGATGGTACACAAAAGGCTGGAGAAACTCAGCGGGTGCAGCAGCATCTAAGGAGGGAAGGAGGTAGGCGACGTTTCGGGTCAAGACCCTTCTTCAGACTGGTCAGGGATCAGGGAAACGAGAGATATAGACGGTGATGTGGAGAGATAAAGAACAATGAATGAAAGATATGCAAAAAAGTATCAATGATAAAGGGAACAAGCCATTGTAAGCTGTTTGTGGTGTGAAAATGAGAAGCTGGTGCGACTAGGGTGGGGGAGGGAGATAGAGAGAGAGAGGAAATGCCAGGGCCCGAGGGCTGAGGGAGAGGTGGGAAGGGGAGGAGAATATGAGGTGCTGTTCCTCCAACTTGCAGTGTTGCTCACTCTGACCGTGGAGGAGGCCCAGGACCGAGAGGTCGGATACGGAATGGGAGGGGGAGTTGAAGTGCTGAGCCACCGGGAGTCGGGTTGGTTAATGCGGACCGAGCGGAGGTGTTCGGCGAAACGATCGCCAAGCCTCCGCTTGGTCTCACTGATATAGATCATCTGGCATCTGGAGCAGCGGATGCAGTAGATGAGGTTGGAGGAGGTGCAGGTGAACCTCTGTCGGACCTGGAAGGACTGCTTGGGTCCCTGAAAGGAGTGGAGGGGGGGAGGTGAAGGGACAAGTGTAGCATTTCTTGCGGTTGCAAGGGAAAGTGCCCGGGGAAGGGGTAGAGCGGGAGGGAAGGGAAGAATTGACAAGGGAGTTGTGGAGGGAGTGGTCTTTGCAGAAGGCAGACGGGGGGGAGATGGGAAGATGTGGCGAGTGGAGGGGTCACGTTGGAGGTGGAGAAACTGGCGGAGGCCTATGTGTTGTATTTGCTGGCTGGTGGGGTGAAAGGTGAGGACCAGGAGAACTCTGCCCTGTTTGCGAATGGGGGAATGGGGAGAGTGGGCAGTGTTGCGGGGTATGGAGGAGACCCTGGTGCGAGCCTCATCTATAGTGGGGGAGGGGAATCCCCGTTCTCTGAAGAATGAGGCCATTTGTGATGACCTGGTGTGGAACATCTCATCCTGGGAGCAGATGCGGCGTAGGCGGAGGAATTGGGAATGGGGATGGAGTCCTTACAGGAAGCAGTGTGGGAGGAAGAGTAGTCCAGGTAGTTGTGGGAGTCAGTTGGTTTGTAGTGGATGTCGGTCAGGAGTGTATCACCTGCAATAGAGATGGTCAGGTCAAGGAATGGTAGGGAAATGTCGGAAATGGTCCAAGTGTATTTGAGTGCCGATGGAAGTTGGAGTTATCAGATGATGGATAGCTTCTGTAATTATTTGGGTTAAGATAAGAATAATATCTATTCTTATCAAGTTAATATTTGATACATCCCTTGTTTGCGACTACAGACAATAACACCAGGTAATTGCAAATGGATTGTCCTAAGAAATTTCTCCAAATATTTGTATTAATTATTGTAGTGTCAGGAGTTTTGGTGGATTAAATGCCTATTGTTCTATTATGAAAGTGTGCATGTCACATTAGGTGAACAATACCACGGCTGTGGCATATATCAATCACATGGAGACAAGTAAGATCATTATCAAGTGATTATCTAGGTAACCAGATGTGGCTTATTCTAAAAATGTTTTAGTCCAGTTCGAAGTTTGATCGTTATTTTATGAGGATTAACGATGAGGGATTACGTGCCCTCCACTCCCGACCCTCATAAAATAAATGATAATCTGGTAGTTCTAAATCTATGTTGAGCCTTACTATCTTACTCCGGCTATTATCTTCTGTGTTTTTCATGCCGCTGCTTTGAAGTATGCCGATCAAGCGCCAGGCGGGGCTTCTTCACGTAATCCCTCATCGTTACTCCTCATAAAATAATGATCAAACTTCAAACTGGTAAGTTCTCGTTTAATCTTCCTATTAGCTTTATTCACTGCCTGTTGTAACTGCATGCTTGCTTTCAGTGACTGATGAACAAGGACACCTAGATCTCATTGTACTTCCCCTTTTCCGAACATGACACCATTCAGATAATAATCTGCCTTCCTGTTTTTGCCACCAATGTGGATAACCTCACATTTATCCACATTAAACTGCATCTGCCATGCATCTGCCCACTCACCTGTCCAAGTCACTCTGCACCCTCATAGCATCCTCCTCACAGTTCACACTGCTACCCAGCTTTGTGTCATCTGCAAATTTGCTAATGTTACTTTTAATCCCTTCATCTAAATCATTAATGTATATTGTAAATAGCTGTGGTCCCAGCAACGAGCCTTGCGGAGACCAAGCGGAGGCTTGGCGATCGTTTCGCCGAACACCTCCGCTCGGTCCGCATTAACCAACCCGACCTCCCGGTGGCTCAGCACTTCAACTCCCCCTCCCATTCCGTATCCGACCTCTCGGTCCTGGGCCTCCTCCACGGTCAGAGTGAGCAATACCGCAAGTTGGAGGAACAGCACCTCATATTCTGCTTGGGGAGTCTGCATCCTCTGGGCTTGAACATTGAATTTTATCAATTCTGTTAACCCTTGCTGTCTCCTCCCCTTCCCACCTCTCCGTCAGCCCTCGGGCCCTGGCATTCCCTCTCTCTCTATCTCCCTCCCCCACCCTAGTCGCACCAGCTTCTCATTTTCACACCACAAACAGCTTACAATGGCTTGTTCCCTTTATCATTGATACTTTTTTGCATATCTTTCATTCATTGTTCTTTATCTCTCCACATCACCGTCTATATCTCTCGTTTCCCTGATCCCTGACCAGTCTGAAGAAGGGTCTCGACCCAAAACGTCGCCTATCTCCTTCGCTCCTTAGATGCTACTGCACCCGCTGAGTTTCTCCAGCCTTTTGTGTACCCCCACTAGTCACTGCCTGCCATTCAGAAAGGGACCAGTTAATCCCTACTCTGCCAACCAATTTCCTGTCTGCCAACCAATTTTCTATCCATGTCAGTACCCTACCCCCAATACCATGTGCTCTAATTATTCCCATTAATCTCCTATGTGGGACCTTACCAAAGGCTTTATGAAAGTCCAGGTACACTACATCCACTGGTTCTCCCTTGTCCATTTGCCTAGTTACATCCTCAAAAAATGTGCAGAAAACACAAAAGTTGCTGGAATTGTGGATAGTAATGAAGTTGTCGGAGGATTCAGTAAGATGTCGATCATTTGGGAAAATGGGCAGAGAAATGGCAGATGGAGTTTAATCCGGCCAAGTGTGAAGTGTTGCATTGGGGATAAAAATATGTAAAGGGAGAGAATACAGTAAATTGCAGGATCTTTAGAGCATGTAGATGTTTCCCAGTTTTGTAAATATTGGACAAATTTGTAGTGTTTTCATTGGAGCATCAGAGGATGAGGGGAGCCTGATAGAAGTTTATAAAATGATGAGAGTTTATAGATAGAATAGATAGTCTTTTACCAAGAATGCAAATTTAAAATAGTAAAGGCTGTAGGTTGAAGGTGAGGGTGCGTGGCAGGGAAATGTAAAGGAGATTTATGACAGGTTTTGCAAAATAGAATCATTGGAATTCTCTGGTCCAGAGTGTTGTGAAGGTGAGATCATTAAAACTACTTAAAAAGGAGATACATCATTTTTTGGAAAGATCGGGGAACTTAGGGCACTGAATACTAGGAGATATTCCTAGTATGGCCCTGGCCAGACCACATCTGGAGTATTGTGTGTAGTTTTGATCTAATTTGAGGAAGGACATCCTTGCTATTGAGACAGTGCAGCATAGGTTCAGGAGGTTAATCCCTGGGATGGCGGGACTGTCATACGAGGAAAGATTGGAAAGCGGGCTTGCATTCACTGCAATTTAGGATGAGAGGGGATCTTATAGAAACATGTAAAATTATAAAAGGGCTGGACAAGCTAGATGCAAACTAAATGTTCCCAATGATGGGGGAGTCCAGAACCAGGGGCCACAGTCTAATGCCCTGTCTCACTGTGCGAGTTGGCCCACGAGGTACCCCGAGTGATAGACTCGTGGCTGCGCACGAGACTCAAGTGTATGATCAAGTGTGTGGCCGAGTTTCCCACGGGTATGTAATTGCTGCGATGTTGCAAGTTCCTCTCCCGATTTAGCAAGTTCCTCTCCCGAGTTAGCAAGTTCCTCTCCCGTTACTCTTGAGCCAACCGTGAATGAAGGTATGGTTTAATAAAGCAACAATGTTAAAATACATCTCCATCCTGTGGTTTTGAGTTATTTCAGCGCGGCCGCATCTATTGATATGACCTACAATGGAAAATGCGCATTCTACCAAGCATTTCTTGTTTTTTTATGTTTTTAAATACTTTTTTGCAATGGATCTCTATTTTAAATAATTTTAAAAAGGAAGCAGCCCGGGTGACTGACATTGAGCGGCCGTTGGGACCCGACAGCAGACACACACACACACCCACACACACACCCACACACACACACACACACACACACACACACACACACACACACACACACACACACACACACACACACACACACACACACAGAGATACACACAGACAGCAGCTGGCCACCACTTCAGAGGAATTAAGCAGCTCGGGTGACTGAGCGGCCCGCCGGACCCGACAGTAACACACACACACACACACACACACACACACACACACACACACACACACACACACACACACACACACACACACACAGAGATAGACAGAGAGGGAGAGAGACACACACACACACACACACACACACACACACACACACACACACACACACACACACACACACACCACACACACAGAGAGAGATACACGCAGACAGCAGCTGTCACCACTTCAGAGGAATGAGGCAGCTCGGATGACTTTGAGCGGCCACCGGGACCCGACATCAGACACACACACAGATACACACAGATAGACAGAGAGGGAGAGAGAGAGAGACACACACACACACACACACACACACACACACACACACACACAGAGATACACACAGAAGCAGCTGGCCACCACTTCAGAGGAATTAAGCAGCTCGGGTGACTGAGCGGCCACCGGGACCCGACAGTACCACACACACACACAACACACACACACACAGAGATAGACAGAGAGGGAGAGAGAGAGACACACACACACACACACACACACACACACACACAAACACACACACACACACACACACACACACACACACACACACACACACACACACACAGAGATACACACAGACAGCAGCTGGTCACCACTTCAGAGGAATGAGGCAGCTCGGATGACTTTGAGCGGCCACCGGACCCGACATCAGACACACACACAGATACACACAGATAGACAGAGAGGGAGAGAGAGACACACACACACACACACACCACACACACACACACACACACACACACACACACACACACACACACACACACACACACACAGACAGCAGCTGGCCACCACTTCAGAGGAATCAAGCAGCTCGGGTGACTTTGAGCGGCCACCGGGACCCGACAGCAACACACACACAGATAGACAGAGAGGGAGAGAGACACACACACACAACTCAGCGGACCAGGCAGCATCTCTGGAGAGAAGGAATAGAGTCGAGACCCTTCTTCAGACTTACCCGAAATGCCACCCATTCCTTCGCTCCAGAGATGCAGCTGTCCCGCCGAGTTACTCCAGCATTGTGGTGTGTCTATCTCCGGTGTGAACCAGCATCTGCAGTTCCTTCCCAATCCACACTCTCGCCCCGGGGGGGTGGATGGAGCATCACACGTGGACACATCCCACCCACCACCCCAGACTTGCCCCTACGGCAGGTCTTTAAGCCGTTCATTGAGACAGAGTGAAGCCACGGGGACAAGTGGCAGAAAGGCCGAAGATAGACACGAAATGCTGGAGTAACTCTGCGGACAGGCTGCATCTCTGGAGCGAAGGAAAGTCTGAAGAAGGGTCTCGACTCTATTCCTTCTCTCCAGAGATGCTGCCTGGTCCGCTGAGTTATAAACTCCAGCATTTTGTGTCTATCTTTGGTTCAGTCTTACGAGCAAAAGAACAGATTATTAAAGTTCCCACGGTACACTCACGAGACACTAAGATAAACGCACGGGGCCACTACGTTATTACAAACGAGTTAAAATGTTTCCATTTTACACTTGAACAGTTAATTTGACTCGTGGAAAAAATCAAACATGTTTGATTTTTTTCACGAGTTAACAAGTTTCCCGAGTACCTGCCGTTAGCGCCACGAGTCGATAAGTTGCTCGTGCGAGTTCCGACGTTCCCGCTACGTGATCACCACGAGTGAAAACTCGGGGTCACTCGTGGGCCAACTCGCACAGTGAGACAGGGTTTGAGAATAAGAGGGATGCTATTTAAAACTGAGATGAGAAAAAACATTTTCACCCAGAGAGTTGTGAATTTGTGGAATTCTCTGCCACAGAAGAGGCCAATTCACTGGATCTTCTTCTTCTTGCATATGGCGTGCACAGCCTAAAGTTGTAGGTCAACTTGTTCAATTTGATCTTATTTGATTGTGCACGTCAGGTTGATTGCATTCGTTGAAACCGGGCAGACCACCTGAAGATTGCAATCTCCCATCCCATTCACTGGATGAATTTAAAAGAGTTAGATAGAGCTCTAGGGGCTAGCGGAATCAAGGGATATGGGGAAAAGGCAGGCACGGGTTACTGATTGTGGACGATCAACCATAATCTCAATGAATGGCGGTGCAAGCTCGAAGGGCCAAATGGCTTCCTCCGGCACCTATTTTCTATGTTTCTATGAGATGAGGCCTGGAGTTGATCTGCCATGATAATATTGAATGATTGGGCAGGCTTAGTGGGCTGAATCTGCTGCTCCTGCTCCTGTTTTCTTATGTTTCTTGTGAACACCACCGTAAGGACCCACATATTCCAGGTTACATAGATGGGAGTACTTTGTGTCCCCAAACAGTAACCCTAGAGCGTTGGATGAAACTTGGAATATTTTTGACTGACCCAATTACGCCAGCTCTCTTCCCTATGCTTGAAAAACATGCGGATGTTAAAACCACATTGCATCAGCACATTTCCCCTCTTGCCCGTTATAAAGCAGCAGATAACGAGACCCGTACTATTGTGTGTGGCTTGCTTGGAGCTATTGGATGCTGAGTAGCAGTTGACTTGCTGGATAAGGTAACATTTGCCACTGAAATCCATTAAATAGGAAGATGATTGCCTGCAGGATTGGGATAACTCTGGCTTAGTGTAATATCCCGCTTCAGGCACTTGCTGAATGTAGAGATTTCTCAGTTCTTCCTCTACTACATCCTTGCTGGATGAGCCTCCTAGGACACTTTAGCAGCAGCAGCTCTTAATGTATTAAGTAAAAGAACGTAGAAAGTGCATGATTTTCGCGACAGGTTTCCATTTGTTTTAATCTAATAAATATTTGCCATGCTGCTTTGATCATTAACCATATGGAGTCTAAGGAAGTGAGAGGAAGTCGAAAATGATAACCGAGTGTGCCAGGAGTTGTCCAGTCTGACTCGCAAGGACTCGACCCGAAACGTCACCTATTCTTTTAGTCCAGAGATGCTGCCTGACTTCTTGATTAGTAAGGGTGCCAGAGGTTATGGAGTGAAGGCAGGAGAATGGGGTTGAGAGGGAAATATAGATCAGCCATGATTGAATAGCAGAGTAGACTTAATGGGCCGAATTGCCTTATTCTGCTCCTGGAACTGATGAACTCACCCGCTGAGTTATTCCAGCATTTTGTGTCTTTCTTCGTTGTCCAGTTTGACCTGACCGATTGAAGCAAATTTATGCAGACACTGAAAGCTTGCAATAAAAAGAGGAGAATGCTGGAAATATATAGCAGGCCAGTAAGTATCTGCAGAGAGAGAGAAATATAGACAATATTTTATCTCAAAGACACTTAATCAGTAGCCTGAAACATTTTGATTCTATCCCCACTGCTTCTGCTTGTGCAGCTGGCTATTTCTGCATCCTCTGTTTCCTACATGACCTAATTTCAACCCTGAGTGGAAGCTCCAACTTTCAACAAATACCTCCCTCAGAGGCCGTTTGACTTAAGCAATCTTCTCACCTGTTCTGTGCCACCAGAAAACTGCTGCAGTTGGATATGAAGTTTAAAGCTTTGATATCACCATTCGATATTATCCCAAGCCTCGCCTTCAGGGACCCAGGGACATCACCTGCTTTCAGCACAGGCACTACAGAGTAAAGGTTCATCCATGTTTCAAGCCAACTCACACTCTCTTGCATCCCTCATCTGAAATAATTGAGTAGCTCCCCCAGTAGCCCAGCAGAGAGGTGCAGCTTCCATCGACAAATGAT
Organism: Okamejei kenojei; assembly: GCA_035221665.1. Classification (NCBI taxonomy): domain Eukaryota; kingdom Metazoa; phylum Chordata; class Chondrichthyes; order Rajiformes; family Rajidae; genus Okamejei; species Okamejei kenojei. The sequence goes on from CM069138.1 coordinate 28,396,961, forward strand.
TGAAATTAACAGATTGCGTAAAGCTATCTCCCATCACTTTAGACTTTGGACTTTAGAGATGCAGCGCAGAAACAGGCCCTTTGGTGCACTATTCACGCCGAACGGCGATCACCCCACACACTAACACTACCCTACACAATAGGGATACTTTAAAATTTTACTGAAGCCAATGAAGCTACAAACCTGTATGTCTTTGGAATGTGGGCGGAAACCAGAGCACCCAGAGAAAATCCACCTGGTCACGGGTACAAACGCACAGACTCTGTGCAGACAGCCCCCATAGTCAGGATCAAACCCGGGTCTCAGGCACTGTAAGACAACAACTCTACAGCTGCACCTCTAATGCCGCCCATCCCATGGATGATTGAGCCATAATTTCATTGGTGGATATAAATGTTGGAAGGATTTTACAGAAGAGGTACACAGAATCTAGTCCCTTTGACTGTAATGGTAGATGAGAAAATAATCCCAAAATTATAATGGCTCTTTTTAGCACTGAGGCATTTCTTCACACAGTGGTCTGTGCACATCTAGAGTATTCAGTCCAAATGCATTTGCACAGAGCTTTCAAAGCAAAATTAGGTGGTAGTATTACAATATATAGGAGTCAAGAAAGAACGGAACAGTGCACAAGCCAGAAAATTAATGTGCAAAATTATTTTCTAGTTCCCTGATCATTTAGGCAAGAGATTAAGTAAATACCAGTGGTAATAAATAAAAATATGATTTGACAAGGTAATGAACTGAGAAATGCACATTATTTCCCAAGGTTGGGGAATCAATCACTAGAGAGCATGTTCAAGCTGAGAGGGGAAAAAAATCAATAGGAATCTGAGGGGTACCTTTTCCATACAGGAAATGGAAGGCATATGGAATGAGTTGCTGGAGGAAGAGGTTAATGCAGGTGTGAAAACAGCATTTACAAACATTTGGACAGATACATGGATAGGAAAGGTTTGGAGGGATATGGGCCAAACCTGGGCATTGGGGAATAGCTTAGATAGGATGCTGGTCGGCATGGATAAACTGGACCAAAAAGCCTGTTTCTGTGCTGTATGATTCTATGAGGTGAAATGTAGACTTGCTGGATTTTGCCTCAGATTTTCCTTTGGTGATTGCATTATGCAACGGTAACATGTAATGGAAATATATGGGGAAAAAGAAGGCTATTCAACTGAGTGTGTGTAGGAAGGAATTGTAGATGTTGGTTTAAATCGCAGATAGACACAAAATGCTGGAGTAACTCAGCGGGACAGGCAGCATCTCTGGAGGGAAGGAATGGGTGACGTCTTCAGACTGATTTTGTTTCGTTTAAGCCCATTTACCAGTTCCCAGTCCACTGTCTGCCACCTCACAGCTCTTCATGTGTCCACTTGGGTATTTAAATACGCTGATTGTTTCTGTCTCCCTGCTGCCCATTTTGGGAAGAGTCCCATTCCCCCCCCCCCTTCCGTTCTTGCACTGAAAGAGGTTTTTATCATCATGAGGGGCATAGATAAGGTGGGTGATTACAATCATTTCCCAAGGGTAGGGGAGTTTAAAATTAGAGGTCTCATCTTTAAACCCCTGTCTCACTGTGCGAGTTGGCCCACGAGTGACCCCGAGTTTTCACTCGTGGTGATCACGTAGCGGGAACGTCGGAACTCGCACGAGCAACTTATCGACTCGTGGCGCTAACGGCAGGTACTCGGGAAACTTGTTAACTCGTGAAAAAAATCAAACATGTTTGATTTTTTCCACGAGTCAAATTAACTGTTCAAGTTAAAAATGGAAACATTTAAACTCGTTGTAATAACGTAATGGCCCGTGCGTTTATCTTAGTGACTCGTGAGTCTACCGTGGGAACTTTAATAATCTGTTCTTTCGCTCGAGTAAAGACTGAACCAAAGATAGACACAAAATGCTGGAGTAACTCAGCGGACCAGGCAGCATCTCTGGAGGGAAGGAATGGAGTCGAGACCCTTCTTCAGACTTACCCGAAACGCCACCCATTCCTTCTCTCCAGAGATGCAGCCTGTCCCGCCGAGTTACTCCAGCATTTTGTGTCTATCTTCGGCCTTTCTGCAATGATCTGCCACTTGTCCTTTATTACTGAGGCGCCTGCCCCATGGCTTCATATTCGTCACTCTGTCGAAGGGGCAAGTCTGGGGTGGTGGGTGGGATGTGTCCACGTGTGATGCTCCATCCACCCACCGGGGCCGAGAGTGTGGGATTGGGAAGGAACTGCAGATGCTGGTTTACACCGAAGATAGACACACACAATGTTGGAGTAACTCCGAGGGACAGGCAGCATCTCTGGAGAGATGGGATGGGTGAGATTTCTGGTCGAGACCCTACTTCAGACTTCTCCAGAGATCCCGCTGAGTTTACTCCAGTGGTTGGTGTCTATCCCGGTGGCGGGGAGCCGGGCTTGGCCGACCCGCCGCCTCTACTTGCCGGTCAGTCCAGTGATCATCGCCCTCCGCCCGGGATGCAGCGGAGGTTTCCATCCAGTGAGTTGTCCAGCGCTCATGGTGGACGAGGGAGGACAGCAATAGGCCAGGTGAATGAATACAGCACATAAATGAGTCGACCTTTAATATTTCTTGATTTTATGTTTTAATTTACAAGCTGCTTCAAGCGAGGCAAGTTTTATTTTCAGTCCGAAGAAGGGTCTCGACCCGAAACGTCACCCATTCAACGATAGACACAAAACAGCTGGAGTAACTCAGAGGGTCAGGCAGCAACTCTGGAGAGAAGGAATAGGTGACTTTTCGGGTCGAGATCCTTCTTCAGAAGACGAGCCCTTATCCAAAACGTCACCTTCTCCAGAGATGTTACCTGGCCCGCGTTGTTACTCCAGCTTGTTGCGTCTGCCTTCCGTCCAAAGCCTTGGGATCGTCGCCAACATGAAGACGGTGCGAAGCCCCCGCGCCCGGTGCAATGGACGGGGAGCTGGAGAGGGGAGGGAAGGGGTCACACACATGGCCGGGAAGCAGAGGGGTGGGGGTGGGGTTGGTGACAGTCAGGGCCAACAATGAGATGGAGAAATACAGAAACACCGACGTGCAAAGGAGACCTACAATAGCGCATGATCTCTCTCGCGTTATGGCGGGTGATTGTCGCCTGTCCGCTGTTTCTGCCCCTAAAGCCTTGGGATCGTTGCCCTTTGTGTTGGCGTGAAGGGGGAGGGGGCTATTGTGCTGCTTGATTGCCACCTGCTATCATAGGGACAGGGAGACACAGCGGCTTTTGAGACTGGTGGGCAATCACAACCAAAGTGTCTGCCTGCAGTCAGCACACCTCTCCTACACGTCTCCCGCACTAAGACCATCCCGCAGAGAATGATCCCAGCACCCAAGAGCCTTGTCTGTCACCCCCCCACCCCCAACCACCCTCCACCTCAACTTACGCCTGGGCACCAAAGCAGCTCAGGAGGCGAACCCTGAGCTCCGTCTCCCAACAATCTGATGTGCAACTGATGTGAAAGGACAGCGGCTGCGGCCGGCTCCCGGCATGGACTTCTCACACCCTCACACACTTACCTTCATTCACGGTTGGCTCAAGAGTAACGGGAGAGGAACTTGGTAACTCGGGAGAGGGACTTGGAACATCGCAGCAATGACATACCCGTGGGAACTCGGTTCAACACTTGATCATAAACTTGAAATCTCGTACATAACCACGAGTCTGTTTTTTTTCTTTCACTTGGGGTCACTCGTGGGATGACTCGCACCATGAGACAGGGCCATTAATGTGAAAAGGAAAAGATTTAAAGGGGACCTGAGGGATGAGCTTTTTATGCAGAAAGTGATGGGTAAACGGAATAAGTTGGCAGAGGGGTTGGTAGAGGCGGGTACAATTACAATGTATAAAAGGCTTTTAGTCTGGTAGATGGATAGAAAAGATTTAGAGGCATATGGGCCAAACACAGGAAAATGGGGTTAACTGTTAATTTGGTTGGTATGGATGAGATGGCTGAACAAACTTCTTCCAAGCTGTTTGACTCTATGACTGGAATTTATTTCCTGGAAACATAGACATAGAAAAAAAGGTGCAGGAGTAGGCCATTGGGCCCTTTCAGCGAGCACCGCCATTTTATATGATCAGGGCTGATCATCCAAAATCAATACCCCAGTCCTGCATTCTCCCCACATCCCTTGATTCTGTTAGCACTCGGAGCTACATTTAACTCTCTTTTGAAAACATCCAGTGAATTGGCCTGCACTGCCTTCTGTGGCAGAGAATTCCACAGATTCACAACTTTCTGGGTGAAAAAGTATTTCCTCATCTCAGTCCTAAATGGCTTACCCTTTATTCTTAAATGGTAACTCCTGGTTCTGCACTCCCCAACATCAGGAACATGTTTCCTGCATCTAGCCTGTCCAATCCCTTATGAATTTTATATGTTTCGATAAGATCCCCTCTCACCCTTTTAAATTCCAGTGAATATAATCCTAGTCCATCCAATCTTTCATCATATTTCCGTCGCTATTATCCTATTGTCTAATTCCTTTCCCATTGCCTCCTCATTTCTGACGTCACTGTTAGGGCAATAGATATGCCCTGCTCACTCTGCCGAACCCTCCCATGATTTTATACACCTCAATTCAATCTCCCCTTTGTCCCTTCATTCCAAAGCAAACTATCCCAGTTTGGAACCTCCTTCTTCATCACCACTTTTTCAAGCCTATTTTACATCGCTTGGAAATGTGGGGAACAGAACAGTGTAGAGCAGACTGATAGTGGGGCAATCAATGATTTTACAGTTTTAAATTTTACTTACTAGATACGTAATAAAGGGAGGCCATTCAGCCCATTAATTCCACGCCTGTTAGCCGCAATGCAATCCCATCAACACCCTCTGGCAAACCGCAAAAGTGCAAATCAACACCCTGATGTTAACGAACACTGGCTAAGATTTTGGAACACTGCAGGCAAGAAATTAAAGAAACAAGTGCATATGTGGAAAAGGGGTTGATTTACACCTCAGGGTCAATTTACAATGCAATTAGCAATAAGGTGCCAGGCTATATCTGGGGGATGTATAAAAAGGTGCCTCAAGGGATAACCAACAGCAATACCTCAAGAAACCAAATTCGCTGGAAGAAGACGACGCAGAGAAGAGTATATTGCATCAAACCCTGGTCATGTTCACAAAAAGCAGGTAATATTGGAATCCGAGTGACACATCTTTGAATTGCTTGAAAGTAATCTTCATTTGTAAATATTGTCGTTCGGCAACCTCATTGTCAGTTGTGTTTATCACGTGCTGCATTGAATTCACAACAAATATCCAGCCCCCTGTTTACTTTAGTTTAATTTAGTTTGCTTAGCTCGGTTTAGTTTAGTTTAGTTCACTTTAAATTACTTTAGCAATAAAGAATGGAAGCTGGCACCCAGAGGTAACTGTGTTGGGTGGTAATAAAAAATTCTCTGACATAAATTGATGAAGGGCATAATAATAAATAATAATAATAATAATAATGATAATAATACACTTTATAGCCATTGTAAATACATACAATGAAATTTCAGGCGCACTGCCCAAGCAGAGCTCCAGCGTATCGGATAAATAAATAACGACAATGAAAACAGCAAAAACGGCAAGAAAAACGTCAACTCAGAATGTGCAATTTCATATAGTGTTATAGCAGTACAAAGTATTGGCTCTGGGGGGTATGTCTTCATAGCATACTCGCCAATATTTATCCCGCATTTTATGGACCAGGTTATCTAAACATAGATCATACAGCACAGACACAGGCCCTTCAGCTAACCGAGTCTGGACCAAACATCAAGCAATCACTGAGAGTAATCCTTTTTATGCTTCCTACATTAGCCTCATATCTTCCCCCAGATTCTACCATTCACCCACACTCCAGGGACAATTTGCAACAGTCCATTAACCTATAGATCTGCAAACCTTTTTGATGTGAGCAAATGGACATAGGGAGCACATACCAACTCCACGAGGACAACATCCGAGGTCGGGATTGAACCTGGATCTCTGTGGTTATGAGGCAACAGCTGCAGCACCACTGCAGCATTGCTGTTTGATTGCTGTGTGCAGATTATCTTCTGTCTGTTCTATATTATAATTGCTGCACTTCAAAGGGTACATTACTGGCTGCAATACACATCGGAACATCCTGTATTGAAATCCATTATTTTCTGCTTGCTTTGCATTCTGATTCAGAAGCTGTGGGTTGTCAGCGAGGAAAGGATGTGCTTTTAGGGCAACAACAAAGTAGTCAAATAATACTGAATTAAATTCAGAATAATTTTATTTCTAAAACTGTATTTGTCCAACATAAGGATCTACTTGATGTTGCTGCTTGATAGTGACAGGATGGAACTGAAATTCCTCTCAGGCAGTACTCTTTGTCTCCTGTGACAGCACATTGGTTTCAGATTATTCAATAGCAACTCGTGAGCACTTACTGTCATTTTGTGAGCATTTTCTCTGTAACAACCTGGAACCAAGGAATTGGCTGCCTTGGACTCAAACAGCTACTGACTGACAACATCTTAAATTCCCTCCCAGAACCAATTAAATTGCCTGTAATGTAACATTTAATTGCACAATTATGAATTCTTAATTGATTGTTTAATTATTAATTATTGCTTTGATCAGCTCTTTCAAAAGATTCAAATTCGCTTACAGACAGTCCAGCATTAACAACAGCTAATGATGGAAACACTCAACTCTCATTGAAGAAGGGTCTCGACCCGAAACGTCATCTATTTCTTTTCTCCAGAGATGCTGCCTGACCCACTGTGTTACTCCAGCTTTTTGTATCGCCTTTCAGTCTGAAGAAAGGTCTCGATGCGAAACGCCACATATTCTTTATCTCCAGAAATGCTGCCTGACCCGTTGAGTTACTCCAGCATTTTGTGCCTAACTCAGGACAACTACTGGAGCTCCGGCCAAAACTTCCTACTTTTTTTCTGGGGGTGAATATCATGCTTAGTCCATATTGTTAAAAAAATTTGGTCTGCAGTGTGAAAAGGGGTTTACATTTTTTTTTAATAATATAGTGTAATTCAATACAAAATAATAGTTAAAATAAATTTTTTTAAGTTATTGAAGTATCATATAGGCTAGCCGTAAATGAAAAATCGTTCAAATTAAGGATGTTTCATTCTAAATATTTAATATAAAATAATTATAAATAATTTAAAACACCAATAACATTTATGATAGAAATTAAAATGTGTGGTGATCTTCGTGGAACAACCCCATTGAAGGTGGCTACCCAGACCTCGTTGCTGGTTGCGAAGGGGCCCCGCAGAACAGTTCAAGCTTCAGGGCCTCAAAAATGTAGGATCGCCACTGTTGGAGAGCGGGCGTAAAGTAGTATCCGGAGAAAAGCCACACGGTCACGAGGAGAACATACAAACTCCCTTCCGACCGCACCCGTAATGAGGATCAAACCCGAGTCTCTGGCGCTGTAAGGCAGCAACACTACCGCTGCACCAGGGTGCCGTGCCACCCCACTGTTTCACTCTCTCTCTAAATGCTCTTGAACTCTATGACATCCATTTCAGATTGTTATAAAACATAGCAGTCCATTCTTACAAATCGAGTGTGACAGCTTGTGGGGAGAAGGCAGGAACGGGGTACTGATTAGGGATGATCAGCATGATCACATTGAATGGCATTGCTGGCTCGAAGGGCCGATTGGCCTACTCCTGCACCTATTGTCTATTGTCTATTGATCTGTTATCATGATGTGTTGAATGGCCTAATTCAGCTCCTGTGCCTTATAAGCTTGCACTCTTATGTTGATTGAGAAGTTAAATATCTGGCAGGCAGAAGGGAAGACTGCACAGTAATGAATACCATGGGATTTCTTATTGCACTTGGCGCTCAGTTTAATAGTTCATCCAACAGGAGGTAGCTCCATCTCTCCCTCAAATCTGCACCACCTTAAAATGTAAGTTTACGGGTGGAAATCAGGACTCGATGCAAGAATATTCAAAATCAAAGGCAGAAACTCTTTGATTGAATATGAGTGAGATATAGCCATTCAAATCTGATTATCGCAGTGACAGCTCAAGAGACCAGGGTTCAATCCTGGCCTCAGTGCTCTCCGTGGGGAGTTTGTATAATCTACCTGTGTAATCATGAGTTTCCTCAAGTGCTCTGATTTACCCCCACGTACTTTAGACTTTAGACTTTAGAGATACAGCATGGAAACTGGCCCTTTGGCCCACTAAGTCTGTGCCGACCAGCGATCGCCCCATATACTAGCACCATCCTACACACTAGGGACATAAAAAAACAAAGAAAATAGGAGCAGGTGTAGGCCATTTCCACCATTGCCAGCTCCACCATTCAATATGATCATGGCTGATCATCCAAAATCAGTACCCTGTTCCGGCTTTTTACCCCATATCCCTTGATTCCCTTAGCCTTGAGAGCTAAGACAATTTACAATTTTTTTACCAAAGCCAATTAACCTACAAACCTGTACATCTTTGGAGTGTGGGAGGAAACTGAGGCACCCGGAGAAAACCCACGCAGTCAGAGGGAGAATGTGCAAACTTCCTAAAGACAACACTTGCGGTCAGAAACAAACCTGGGTCTCTGGAGCTGTGTGGCAGCAACCTTACCACTGTGCCATTGTGCTACCCATTTTCTTTAAATGCCAAAATGTAGATGTTGCCAGGTTAACTGGTTTTGTAGTTTGCCCCTGGTGCATAGTTGAATGGTAGAATCTTTAGAATGGTAGAATGTTTTTAATGGGATTAGTATGAATGGGTGTTTGATGGATCAGTGTGGACTTAGTAGGCGGATGCCTGATTCCATGCTATAAGCCTCGAAAACATCTCAAAGAATTGTGCGAACCTGATAGTGACATTTGATGATTAAAACAGAAATGCGGGAAGTGCTCAGCAGATCGATGAAGGCACAAAGGGTGGTGGGTGTATGAAACAAGCTGCCAGAGGAGGTAGTTGATGCTGGCACTATCCCAGCATCTAAGAAACAGTTGTAGAGGTACAGGTTTGGAGCGATATGGACCAAGCACAGGCAGGTGGGACTAGTGTAGCTGGGACATGTTGGCAGGTGTGGGCAAGTTGGGCCGAAGGGCCTGTTTCCACACTATCACTCTATGACTCAATGACTCTTTGACCCAAAATGTTAATTCTTTATTTTTCCCCCACAGATGCTGCCTGACCTGCTGGGTTTTTCCACATTAAACATTTTTATTTTAGATTTAGAGTCCCAGAATCATGAAGTAGTATTTGATTTTACTGACCTTTGACGAAATAATAATAATAATAATAATAATAATAATAATAATAATAATAAATAATAATAATAATAATAATAATAATAACTTTATTACGGACTCAAGGTCCAGAAATGTTCATGCTCATTGGAAGGTTGATTTTAAACTCACTTGAGTTAAATACTGTTGTGATGCTTAATCCAAGACAGAACTATTTGTCTTCATATGTCTTCAGTAAATGAAGCAAAGCCAGCAAAAGGATTGATTTTATGTAGCATCTTCTGTAGATATATCAAGTCTTTGACATAACAAGATCTTTTTCTCCATTTTACCGAGAATTACATGTTCACTGCCTGGTAAACATTTCTAGATCAATTTAATTAAACAATACATCATTTCTGTATTCCCTCTTTGACAACATTGTTTTCATCTAAGTGCCTGTAAGAATTATGAGGACGTAAAGGGACTAGAGGAATGAGTGGCTCTGTGAAAATGAAGGTTTCTCTCAGTTTCACCAACTGTGTTACATCCACTAACTCTCCATCTTGGAAAGACCAAATATTTTGGAGACTGCGGGAATCTTGAGCAAAAAACAGTGCTGGATAGATTTAACATAGAAACATAGAAATTAGGTGCAGGAGTAGGCCATTCAGCCCTTCGAGCCTGCACCGCCATTCAATATGATCATGGCTGATCATCCAACTCAGTATCCCGTACCTGCCTTCTCTCCATACCCTCTGATCCCCTTAGCCACAAGGGCCACATCCAACTCACTCTTAAATATAGCCAATGAACTGGCCTCAACTACCCTCTGTGGCAGAGAGTTCCAGAGACTCACCACTCTCTGTGTGAAGAAAGTCTTTCTCATCTCGGTCTTAAAGGATTTCCCCCTTATCCTTAAGCTGTGACCCCTTGTCCTGGACTTCCCCAACATCGGAACAATCTTCCTGCATCTAGCCTGTCCAACCCCTTAAGAATTTTGTAAGTTTCTATAAGATCCCCACTTAATCTCCTAAATTCCAGAGAGTATAAACCGAGTCTATCCAGTCTTTCTTCATAAGACAGTCCTGACATCCCAGGAATCAGTCTGGTGAACCTTCTCTGCACTCCCTCTATGGCAATAATGTCCTTCCTCAGATTTGGAGACCAAAACTGCACGCAATACTCCAGGTGTGGTCTCACCAAGACCCTGTACAACTGAAGTAGAACCTCCCTGCTCCTGTACTCAAATCCTTTTGCTATGAAAGCTAACATACCATTCGCTTTTTTCACTGCCTGCTGCACCTGCATGCCTACTTTCAATGACTGGTGTACCATGACACCCAGGTCTCGCTGCATCTCCCCTTTTCCTAATCGGCCACCATTTAAATAATAGTCTGCTTTCCTGTTTTTGCACCAAAGTGGATAACCTCACATTTATCCACATTATACTGCATCTGCCAAACATTTGCCCACTCCCCCAGCCTATCCAAGTCACCTTGCAGTCTCCTAGCATCCTCCTCACAGCGAACACTGCCCCCCAGCTTAGTGTCATCCGCAAACGTGGAGATATTGCCTTCAATTCCCTCATCCAGATCATTAATATATATTGTAAATAGCTGGGGTCCCAGCACTGAGACCCTGCGGTACCCCACTAGTTACTGCCTGCCATTGTGAAAAGGACCCGTTTACTCCTACTCTTTGCTTCCTGTTTGCCACCAGTTCTCTATCCACATCAATACTGAATTTACCATGTCAGGAAATGGGCAGAAGATGTTTCGGGTCAGATCCTTCTTCACACTGACAAGGTAGGGTGTAGAATGCTAGAAAAGAAAGATGGGCCTGGGGCAAAGCATGGCAAGTGATAGAGACAAAATGTCTAGGAAAGAACTGCAAATGCTGGTTTTAAATCGAAAATAGACACAAAATGCTGGAGTAACTCAGTAGGATAGAAGGGTCTCGACCCAAAACAACACCCATGATCAGTCTGAAGAAGGGTCTTGACCCAAAATGTCACCCATTCCTTCTCCCCAGAGATGCTGCCTTTATCGCTGAGTTACGCCAGCATTTTGTGTCTGTCCTGGCAAGTGGTTCTGGTGGATACAGGTGAGGGGGGCAGAGTAACATAAAGGTGGAGAAAGTGTTAGACACAGGCTAGAGGTGAACAGGAGACAAAACAATGTCAGATAAGGAAAGGAGAAGAGGAGTGCAATGTAAAGCCCAAGGGAGGGATATCATTAGCAAGGAACAGGGGGGAAGGAAAAGAGGGGGAAAAAAATGGATATTTGGGACTTGGGGATGGGAGATGAGCAAACAGAGGAGGAGAAAGAGAGTGACTGGGATGATGGGAAGTGGTGGAATACATATGTGTGTACTGGGTAGGGTAGTGGTTTGTGGTGGATGGAGATGGCTAAATTGTTTATTACCAATGTCTTGCATTTTTACACAGTGTTTTTCTTTTCACTATTGTAGAATTGTTTGTAATTTATGTATAATTTATGTAATTTATGTATAATCTATATGTAATTTACATTTTAGTGCAGTCATGTGCATGTAATGCTGCTGCAAGCAAGATTTTCATTGTACCTGTATCTCAACACACTTCCATACATGATAATAAACCCAATTAGACGTGTTGACTTCGATTGCATCGAAGAATCCTCAGTAAAACACATGGTCTAAGTGCAAAGTCAAAGAAGAAATATGGTCCAATGATTCTTTATTATCACATGTATCGAGGTACAGTGAAATTCTATTTTGGATACAGTACGGTAAATTATCACTATACATAAACACAATCCCAGATTAAGTTCCAAGTGTGTAGAAATAGCCCACTGAGACCATGTTCAAGAGTCGCCAGGTCTGCATGCCATTTTCAATGTCCAAGCAGCAGCTGGCCATGAAGGCCCATTGTCCTGGCTGCAGCCAAATATTAAATTCATCCTAAAATCATGATTAGAAAGTAAAATAAACTGAAGCAACAAAAGTTTCACATCTTCCCCCTCTGTCCATTTATGTGAAAGAGAAATGAAAGAAAAAGTCAATAAATTATTTTTATTAATCTCTAGAAAATTTCAATAAAATGTGAAGGCTCATATCATTCAGGGTTGGGGAATCAAGATCTAGGGGGTGTAGGTTTACGGTGAGAGGGGAAAGATTTAATCGGAACCTGAGAGGTAACGTTTTCATATAGAGGATGGTGTGAATATAAACCTTGCTGCCAGAGGCAGTGTTTAGACAAGTATAATAAAACGTTATTTGGATAGATACATGGATTGAAGCAGTTTAAAAGGATCAAACGCAGGTAAATGGGATTAGCTTAGATGAGCGCATGAACGTGTTGAACAGAAGGAGCTGTTTTCAATCTCCCCCTGTAGGTAATACCCCTTAATTTTGGCACCATTCTGGTAAACCTCTTCTGTGCCCTTTCCAAAGCCTCAACTTGTTTCCTGTAATGGGTCAACCAACTGTGTAAAGGGGCGACGAGAAATCCCTTCATCCCTTTGATTCCATCCATCCCTCTTCCACTTTCTCTAACTTTACTTTTACTTCAGAGATGCAGTGTAAAAACAGGCCCTTCGGCCCACCAAGTCCATGCCGTCAGCTATCACCCCATACAATAACACTGTCCTACACACAAGGGACAATTTATAATTTTATCGTTCAATTAACCTACAAACTTGTGCCTCTTTGGTGTGTGGGAAGAAACCGTAGCAATAGGAAAAAACCCACGCGGTCACAGGGAGAACGTACAAACTCCATACAGACAGTATCCATAGTCAGGATCGAACCCGGGTCTCTCGCGCTATAAGGCAGCAGTTCTACCGCTGAGCCATTGAGCCTCCCCTAACCCCGCCTCTGCCATTGAAAACGTGTTTTCTCTCTCTCCCCGTTTTTAACAATGGGTCTCGGAACGGAGACATTATCTGTTCTTCACGCCACAGATGCTGCCTGACCTGGTGACTGTTTCTACCATTTTCCATATTAATGAATCGACTGAATTTAAATACCCCAACGATCCTGAGTGATTTTAACTCATGGTTTTAAATGAGGCTTGCTGGACTGAAACATACCGAATAGTGAAAGGCTTGGATAGAGGGGATATGGAGAGGATGTTTCAACAAGTGGGGGAGTCTAGGACTAATCATAGCCTCAGAATTAAAGGACGTTCCTTTAGGAAGGAGATAAGAAGGAATTTATTGAGTCAGAGGGTGGTAAATCTGTGAAATTCTTTGCCACAGAAGGCTGTGGAGGCCGTCAATGGATATTTGTAAGACAGAGATAGATAGATTCTTGATTAGTATGGGTGTCTGGGGTTATGGGGAGAAGGCAGGACAATGGGGTTAGGAGGGAGAGATAGATCAGCCATGATTGAATGGCGGAGTAGACTTGATGGGCCAAATGTCCTAATTCTGCTCTTATTACTTATGCCCTTATGATGTTATGACTGTTAATAACTTAACACTGCTGCTTACAATTTCTTCATGCCTTCCTAAATTTGAGTTATGCCTAGTGACTACATAATGTTGCAAGCCACAGGCGTTGGTAATGTAAGGTGCAGGGCTGATGCCACTGGAGATTCAAGAGTCTAATAATAGAGGGAATAAGCTGCTTTTGAATCTGGTAGTACTCATTTTCAAGCCTTTATATCTTTCTGCTTTTTGTATTGACTCGTGTAGATGGGACATGTGGTTAGTGTGAGCCAGTTGTGCCAAAGGGCCTGCTTCCATACTGTATGACTGTAATGAAAGGACTAATGTTAAATTAAAATCACAAGCGCACAATAGTAGGAAAAGAGCATATACCGTACAGATGAAATGGACTTAAAAGGGGAGGAGTGCGGTGTATGTAATAGAAAAGGTATTACCTGCCTCCAAGTTAAAGGGGGAGGAGTGTTAGGTATGGGATAATTAGGATAAGTAATTGGTGTCTTGTGATGTCTGGGGCAAGTACGCTTGAGCAGAAAAAGACTGGAGGTGGCGTCCTGCAGTAAAGAAGCTTGTATGATTCCTCCCGTGTCCGAGCCTTTATTCAAGACTGTTCAAAGCATCCGAATACACAACAATTGGCGACGAGGATAAAAGAATGAAGATAAGAACAAGGCCAGCAAGAAGAATCGAAAACAAAAGTTAAAAATAGAAGTAGTATTTGGAAACAATTGGAACAGCACCAAGCCAAATGGTTTTGAATTGGCACCAAAAAGAGAAAAGGTAGGAACGGGAAGCAATAGCTCAGGGAAGAGCTAGGAAAACAAGCAGGGGCAGTAAGGGTCACCAAGCACGGTGTCAGCTTACCTGGAATGTATCCAGGGCTGTGCAGCCCACAGCCAAGCCCAAGCTGCAGCCACAGACGTCGGGTGGGGGCCTGGTACCGTGAAGGCCACGGACAGGTCCAGAGAGCCACCGACAGAGGCTGAGTCTTCATCCCAACTGGGAACAGTCAACCCGGTGGGGGGAGAAAACAGAGAAAGCCCGGTCGGGATCAGAGTCAGCCCGACCGTGAACAGAAAAGCGGACAGGCCCGCGAGAGAAGTTGATTTGCGGCTAAAACTTGAACAGTATAATCTAAGAGACTGTCCTAAAAACTGCCGCGATCGCCAGCAAAGGCATGCTGGACTGATTATCTACAGTACCTGATTAGCAGCCGGTTTTTAACCTGCTAAAAGACTAAACTGTTAAATACCTTAAGACCTACAACATCCAAACGCCTTCAAAGTAATGGTTGAAGCAATAAATCAAGTGGAACTGTAAATTAATTGCTGAATCTGCCAAAATAAAAAGGGGAACAAAAAAAATGGAAAAGAAGTGTTTGGTCATTGAGTGAAATCCAGTTCATCATTTCGGGGTGGATGAATCAGTTCCCTTTCAAGCGGGGAATCTGCACAAAAACATTAGAAGACTTGACAATGACCAAGATTCTATGCCTCTATCTTCTGTCCGGCAGGAGAGGGGAGAAGGGATAATGACAGGATACTATAAAATAGCACAAGAAACCAAGGTGAGAAGTTGGCTACTTAATCCCTCGTTTGTCTGGCTATTCAATGTCACCCTCTTTGAACTGGCCTAGGTCTAACATCCTCTCCTGCTCCAACTCCCTATATCCCTCAATTCCCTAATCTCTCATAAATCTATGCACCTACCCTTTACATATTTGCAGTAATCCACAATATGGGCAGATAATTCCAGAGATTCACCTCCATCTGAGGAAGGAAATTTTCATGCACACCAAATGTTATCCCTCAATGCTAAACAATACCGGAAAATACTAAGCAAGGACCCTACATCAGAGGGGGCCTGATGAATTTGTTCATCATTATTCTTAACTTCCAAAATTGATTTGAATGGAGGATCTTTAACTGTAACATGGATAAGTTCATAAGTTATAGGAGCAGAATTAGGCCATTCGGCCCTTCACTCCACCATTCAATCATGGCTGATCTATCTTTTTCTCTCAGTCCCATTCTCATTCTCCCCATAACCCCTGACGTACTAATTAAGAGAGCATCCCATATTTCCCAGTTTGGCTTTGGACTTCTGCCATCTGCGGAATTTTACTTCAACAATGCTGGAATCTTCAACCAGTGATAGTGATGTGCTTGTGGTGGTACGAGGGGAACCTGCAAGTGGTGGTATGCTCCTACTGCCCTTGTCCAATTCTTGGTGGTAGAAGTTACAGGTTCGGGGGTTGAAGAGGAGGAAGGCAGTGTGGTTGGGAAGGACTGAAGCTCTGGAAGTTTATATTCTCTCCTGGTCTTATGTGTTTAGTGTGGAATTATGTATATACTTCATACCTGCAATCTGGCTCCATTGTAGCTAATGGAGATGGAGTATAATACATTGAACTAAGATAATACATATTCAGTATGGCACACAGTTAAACGGATCTGTTCCCCTCCAAGCATAACCCATTCACTCATCTTTGGATCCTCTTTCTATGCTTAGCAGGAGGAGAAAGTGGTCATCACAGCCAGCATGTTGCTCAATCAATACCAGGATGAAATGTTGTGCTCAGCATGCGAAGTGCAGCCCAGCAATATGAGAGAGAATTCTTAAGTGTTTTCTCATTGAAATAGGTTCTCTCTCAGAGAATTAGGCTGCAAATTACAGCCCAGGATCAGGCCATTCAGCCTACGCTGTCTTTTATTGTGTAAAGAGCAGGTTAGGACAGCACTCAAAGTGCCCGTAATTATAAACCTAGTGTAGCAAAGCAAAAGCAAAATATAGCCAGAGCTGCAGATCTGAAATAGAAGAGGAATGTGCATGAATCCTGAGCTGTTCTTTTGCAATGAACACTGTCCACTTACTGAATATTGCCAGTTATTTGTTTGTGCTTATTAAAGCGGGAAGGTCAGGTTGATCCTCTGTTAAATGAAGGACCTTTGGGCCACAAGGGGAGTATTGTGACCATTTCTGGTCACCTCGATATAAATGTGGTGAGGATTCAGAAGAAAGTCACCACACTATTTTTATGGATGAGGATCCTCACCTACAAGGTTAGTCTGGAGAAACTAGACTTGTTCTACCAGAAATAATTCATAGTATCATAGAATTATACAAAATGGTTCTAATTATACAGTATGTTTAACATAGAAACATAGAAATTAGGTGCAGGAGCAGGCTATTCGGCCCTTCGAGCCTGCACCGCCATTCAATATGATCATGGTTGATCATCCAACTCAGTATCCTGTACCTGCCTTCTCTCCATACCCACTGATCCCTTCAGCCACAAGGGCCACATCCAATTCCCTCTTAAATATGGCCAACGAACTGGCCTCAACTACCTTCTGTGGCAGAGAATTCCACAGATTCACCACTCTCTGTGTGAAAAACGATTTTCTCATCTTGGTCCTAAAAGACTTCCCCCTTATCCTTAAACTGTGACCCCTTGTCCTGGACTTCCCCAACATCGGGAACAATCTTCCTGCATCTAGCCTGTCTAACCCCTTAAGAATTTTGTAAGTCTCTATGAGATCACCCCTCAATCTTCTAAATTCCAGCGAGTCCAAGCCGAGTCTATCCAGTCTTTCTTCATAAGGAAGTCGTGCCATCCCAGGAATCAGTCTGGTGAACCTTCTCTGTACTCCCTCTATGGCAAGAATGTCTTTCCTCAGATTAGGAGACCAAAACTGTACGCAATACTCCAGGTGTGGCCTCACCAAGACCCTGTACAACTGCAGTAGAACCTCCCTGCTCTTGTACTCAAATCTTTTTGCTATGAATGCCAACATACCATTCGCTTTCTTCACAGCCTGCTGCACCTGCAAGCCTACTTTCAATAACTGGTGTACCATGACACCCAGGTCTCGCAGTATCTCCCCTTTTCCTAATCGGTCACCATTCAAATAATAGTCTACCTTCCAGTTTTTGCCACCAAAGTGGATAACCTCACATTTATCCACATTATACTGCATCTGCCATGCATTTGCCCACTCACCCAGTCTATCCAAGTCATCCTGCAGCCTCCTAGCATCCTCCTCACAGCTAGCACTGCCCCCCAGCTTCGTGTCATCCGCAAACTTCGAGATGTTGCATTTAATTCCCTCGTCCAAATCATTAATGTATATTGTAAATAGCTGGGGTCCCAGCACTGAGCCTTGCAGCACCCCACTAGTCACTGTCTGCCATCCTGAAAAGGACCCGTTCACTCCTACTCTTTGCTTCCTGTCTGCCAGCCAGTTCTCTATCCACATCAATACTGAACCACCAATACCGTGTGCTTTAAGTTTGTATGCCAATCTCTTGTGTGGGACCTTGTCGAAAGCCTTCTGAAAGTCCAGATACAACACATCCACTGCTTCTCCCTTATCCACTCTACTAGTTACATCCTCAAAAAATTCAATAAAATTCGTCAGACATGATTTACCCTTCGTAAATCCATGCTGATTTTGTCCAATGATTTCACCACTTTCCAAATGCGCTGCTATCCCATCTTTAATAATTGACTCTAGCAGTTTCCCCACTACCGATGTTAGACTAACTGGTCTGTAATTCCCCGTTTTCTCTCTCCCTTCCTTTTTAAAAAGTGGGTTACATTAGCTACCCTCCAATCCTCAGGAACTACTCCAGAATCTAAAGAGTTTTGAAAAATTATCACTAAGGCATCTGCTATTTCTGGGGCTACTTCCTTAAGTACCCTGGGATGCAGCCTATCTGGCCCTGGGGATTTATTGGCCTTTAACCCATTCAATTTACCTAACACCACTCTCCGGCTAACCTGGATTTCACTCATTTCCTCCATCTCATTTGACCCGCGATCCCCTGCTATTTCCGGCAAATTATTTATGTCTTCCTTAGTGAAGACAGAACCAACGTAGTTATTCAATTGGTCTGCCATGTCCTTGTTCCTCATGATCAATTCACCCGTTTCTGACTGCAAGGGACCTACATTTGTTTTAATTAATCTTTTGCGCTTCACATATCGATAAAAACTTTTGCAGTCAGTTTTTATGTTTCCTGCCAGTTTTCTTTCATACTCCATTTTCCCTTTTCCTAATTAAGCCCTTTGTCCTCCTCTGTTGGTCTCTGAATTTCTCCCAGTCCCCAGGTAGGCTGCTTTTTCTGGCTAATTTGTACGCTTCATCTTTTTCTTTGATACTATCCCTGATTTCCCTCGTTATCCATGGATGCGCCACCTTCCCTGATTTCTAACAGTTTCTAATAGAAATGATCCCTTTCAGCCCATCTCATCCACGCCAACCATGATGCCTATCTATCATAACCCCATTTGCCTTAGGTTACTATCCCTCGATGTCTTTCCTAGCCATATAACTGTCCAAATGGCGCAGTGGTGGAGTTGCACTAGAGACCCGGGTGCGATGTATCACTAAACTAAACTAAACTACTGCAAATGCATATTAAGCATTGGAATTGTATCTGCATCTACCCCTTCTTCTGGCAGCATGTTCTACATAACCAGTACTTTATGTGTGAAACACTTGTCCATAGGGTCTCATTGTAATTGTTCCCCTCTCATCTTAAACCTGTGCCTTCTACTTCAAGACTCCACAACCCTGACAAAAAACTCTGACCACCTATTCTATCAATAGCCCTCATTATTATATAAAGCTCTGTAAGGTCATCCCTCAGCCTCCTACATTCCAGTGCGAATAAATCCAACCTGTCCAATCGTTCCTTACAACTACAGCCCTCCATTCTAGGCAATGTCCTGGTGAATCTCTTCTACACTCTCTCTGATGCCACATCCCCATAGTGTTGTGGTGACTGGATATGTGCAACCCAGTCCAAATGCAGACTAGGTTCTGAAGAAGGGTCTCACCCTGAAACATCACACATCCATGTATTCCAGGGATGCTGCCAGACCCACTGAGTTACTGCAGCCTTTTGTGTCTTTCCTTGGTAAACTAGCGTCCAAAGTTCCTTGTTTCTGCAAAACTGTGACATAACATCCCAGCTCTTACACTTACTGCCATGGCCTGTGACTGAAGGGTTTGAGGGAGATGGACTGAGAGGGTAGAAAACCTTTTGTATTCTCCAGTTCGAAGAGCTGTAGACCTTCGGTCAGCAAATTTATTGAAAATAAAAATCACCAGATTGAATATGGAAGTTATATTGTGGTTGTTCAAGACATTGGCAAGGCCACACTTATGCCCAGTTTTAGTCACCCTGCTATAGGAAGGGTGACATTAAGCTGGAAAGAGAGCAGAGAAGATTTGCAAGGATGTTGCCAGGACTCAAACGATTGGATTCTCGGGAGAGGTTGGGTTGGCTGGGCCGCTAATCCTTGCAACGAAAGAGATTAAGGGGTGATGTTGGAAAGGAACATAAAATCATGATGGACATAGATAGGATGAGGGAACACAGTGTTTTTTCCCAGGATTAGGGAATCATGAACTAGAGGACATAAGTTTAAGGTGAGAGGAGACAATTTTTAACAGGAACCTGAAGGGTGCCTTTGTAACACAAAGGATGGTGGGTACATGGAAGGAGTTGCCAGAGGAAATGGTTGAGGTAAGTACAATAACAGCATTTAAAAAGCATTTATACAGATATATGGATAGGAAACATTAGGAGGGCTATAGGTTAAACATGATGTAGATTGGCACCTTCTTGTAGTGTGGTGACGGAAGCGGCTTGGAGGATATGGTTAAATGTGGGCAAATGGGAGTAGCATATATTGGCATCATGGTTGGCATGGACAAGTTGGGCAGAAGGGCCTGTTTCCGTGCTGTATGTCTCAATGATTTTATGACTTGCACCAACATGGAATTGTTTCCTAATTATGTTATACACTAATGTTTTCATTTACCACAGCCTTGTACTTTTCATCATCTTACAGAATGTATGTGTAATTCATGTATAATTTATGTTTTAGTGTGTTTGTCTGAGTATGTGCCTGTGATGCTGTTTGAAAGCAATATTTTTATTGCACCTGTATCTCATCGCACTTGTGCATGGGTCAATAAACTCAACTCGATTTGTAATAGGAAAGAAGCAGACAGATGGGAGAGAATTGATCCACAATTAGCTGCTACGGACTGAATGGGCCAAATGGACTCCACTGTGTCCTGCTACAATTCCGTGGCTCTGTGTTAGTGTGTCGTATTCAGAGATCTGTAGTGATCTGAGTTCAAATCTCATTACTGGTGGATTAAAAAGCTAGTAACATAACTAGTGACCATGAAACCCTCTGGTGGCCCTCACATGACTCATTAACATCCATTAGGTGAGGAAGACACTGCTCCGAGTGTTGTTAGAAGGTGAGACAGGAAAGCAATGTCCACTGGAGTGTGAGTATGCATGTATTTCAATCAGACAAAGTCGACATGTGGATACACCAGGCAATTAATATAGCCATTGAGGAGTTAAGAGGATGGATTAAGAGTAAGAAATAAACTGCTTGAGGAACTCAGATGGTTAGACAGCATTTGTAGAGCGAAGTGAACTTGACATTTCAGGTCAAGATCCTTGAGTTGTTCCAGCAGCATGTTTTATTCTTGCTCAAGATTCCACAGTCTGCAGTCTCTTGCGCCTGAATTAAAACTAAGGAAGTTTTACCACGATTGTAAGATCATAGTCAAAAGTATTTGCGTAGTTTAATCTCTTTACCCGAGTGAATATAAACTTAAGTAAGAAGATGTGCAAACACAGTTTCCAGGATTAGAAGGTTGCCCTCTGAGGTCAGATCAGGTTGATAGGACTCATGAGCGAGAGACAATCTCACCAACACATGGAAGACTGAAGGTAACCAGAAGCAAATAAATGCAGAAAAGAACAGAGTGACTCAGCAGGTCAGGCAGCTTCTACAGAGAACATGGATAGGCAACGTTTTGAGTTGAAACCCTTCTTCAGACTGTGTGTAGGGTGTGGGGGGGGGGGGGGGGGGGGGGGGGGGGGGAGGATGAAAGCTGGAAAAGGAGGCAAGACAAAGCATGGCAGGTAGTAGGTCGACATATGCAAGAGGGATTTTTGATAGGCAGATGGTTGGAATAATGTAGCAGGAGGAGGGGTTGGAATCTAGGTATGGTATAGGGATGTGGAAGGGGGGAGGGGGGAGGAGTGGGGGGAGAAATGGAGTGGGAAGATTAGGTGGGGTGTTAGTTAGAGGTTACCTCGAATTGAAGAATTCAATGTTCACACCATTGGGTTATAAGCTACCCAAGCAGAATATAAGGTGCTGTTCCTCCAGCATGAATGTGGCCTCACTCTGACAAAGGATGAGGCCACGACAGGAAGGTGAGTGTGGGAATGGGAAGCGGTGTTAAAATAGTTAGCAACCGAAAAATCCAATAGGCTTAGTTTTAGTTTCGAGATACAGCGCGGAAACAGGCCCTTCGGCCCACTGAGTCCGCACCGACCAGTGATCCCCGCACATCCCCCCACTATCCTACACACACTAGGAACAATTTACATTCTTCTTCACATCGAGTCCACACACAAGATTAGAAGTTGTTCAGCCAGAGCTGAACACACTTCTCAGCATCTGCATACAATGGTGTCTGTCTTGTCGCCTCTTGTGCTTCATGTGAGTGGTGGTGGAAAGATTGGTGGAAACAGGGCAACGACGTGAATGCTCTTACCTTGACCCCAATTTGCACTTATACCAAGCCAGTTAGCCTACAAACCTGTACATCTTTGGAGTGTGAGGAAACTGAAGATCCGGAGAAAACCCACTTGGTCACGGGGAGAACATACAAACCCCGTACAGACAGCACGAGTAGTCGGGATCGAACCCTGGTCTCCGGCACTGTAAGCGCTGTGAGGCAGCAACCGTACTGCTGCGCCACCGTGCTACCCTGACTGCCTTGGCAGACCATGCGCAAGTGTTCAGTGAAATGGGCGCTGAGTCTACGCTTGGTCTCTCCAATGTAAAGAAGGCCACATCAGGAAAACCAGATGTCATAAAGGAGACTGACTCCCCTTTCACACCCCCGCCCCTCCTCCCACCGCCCCTCCTCCCCAATCTTTGCACCTCCATAATGCTTTCCACTAGTCTTTTAATTTCATGTTTCATGTATTTTGTGCTTTTGGCTGATCAATCTCCCTCCTGGGATAAATAAAGTTCTATCATATCATATCGTATCGTTGACTCTGTTCCACAAATCCTAGTTGCTACTTGACCTGATAAGTAACTCCAGGGACTTTTGTTTTTAATTTAAGTTTCTGTCTGGGTGTTAACAAAGTGGACACAGAGTCATTTCTATCCTCCCCTTTCCCGTGAATTCCCTCCAGGAATGATTCAAGCATTTACACCATCAACGCAGAACTTAATTAAAAGTAAACATTACTTTCATCCATTGTGTAGGAGTGCGCATGGTGGCGTTCAATTTCTCTTTTTTCATTAAAATTAGTCTTATTATCAGAAGGAAAGAACACTATCAGAAAATTAGCTGTCCTTAGAAAGAATGTGAATGATTGTGTCCTAATGGCTAATTTAATTTCCTGGAGAATCTGGATATAAAGATGTACTTCCTTCAAATTGTCAGGGGTCAGGGGAATGTAATTAAAAGCTGATGGATCTCAGTGAGTTTCTTTTTTATTGAAGAACAGGAAATTTGAAAAGACTAATTGCCTAAAAAGCCACATAAGGGGCACTAATCCGAGGAAATGCAGCGAGATGATGTCCAACTATTTCTTGCTTCATGTAGAAAAGACATTTGGATAGACGCTTGGATAGAAAAGGTTGAGAGGGATATAGGCCAAACACAGGAAGATGGGACTAGGTAAGTTGGCAACTTCTTCAGCATGGACGAGTTGGGTTGAAGGGCCTGTTTCCGTGCGATGACTACGGCTCTATATTAAACCGCCAGAATCAGTAGCCATGGATTCAGACTGAGAAAATGATGCAGCATTGAAACTAATAAAATAATCTGTTTCCTGCCCTTTTGTTGAGCTATCCAGTTGATCTCATCCACTTCCTCTTTCTGCGCACTTTCTAAATACTTTCCTTTCTACTATTTATCTAATATTCATTGGCATTTGCAAGAATGAGAAATGATTGTAGTGCAACATAAGATGCTGTGGGAGTCAAGAGGATAGATTTTGAGAGGTTGTTTCTTCTTGTATGTAGATTCTTGTTGTATGTGATGTATGTAGATTTTATTTCGGAGTCACGTGAGTGACTTCGTGAAGACCCCGCCAGCACGCATGCGCAACATATTGTCGCTCGCATTTGCTGTCGACAAGCTGGGGGGGGAGTGCGCTCTCTCCACAGCTCCTTCAAAAAGGCCGTTAAGGTAAGTCCACTAACCTTCAGTTGGTTGAAGGATGGAAGGAAGAGGAAAAGGAAAAGGGAAGGGGAAACTTCCCAAGAGCCGCGGGACGCCGACAGGCCAGCGGTCACTTTCTCCGGAGCTGCGAGAACCAACGGCAGCATCCGGACGGCCGGGGGAAAAGGTGCGGCCCTGACTTCATTCCCCCATCCCCCAGGAAGCGGGGGAGCAAACAGGTATGTGGCACCGTGCCTCGCACACCGATGGCGGCATCACCCCGTGTTGTTCAGGATCCACGGGGGCCGAGCCGGGTAACGACTGAGCTACAGGGGAGCCCCGCAGCCGCGGCTCGCCATGTACAGCTGCCGGGGGTATCTGTTGTACGGCAGGCCGGTAGAGCTACTGCTGCGTCGAGCAGCCCTGCAGGAGCAGCTGCTGCCGACACAACGCTGCATCAGGCTGCGGTCAAGGGCACCGGTGGCAGCAGTAGACGGTCGACCAGCTTAGTTCTGGCAGTTGCCAACCATGCATCTCCACGGAGATATATGGTCAGAAGTGGAGGTAAGCCTGCACGGACTTCGGGGAACCAGGTACCGGGGGCCGGCGCCGACTCATCTCCACTGCCTTCCTACCAGGCAGGGGGACAGCCACAGTCCGCTCGAAGGCCGACTACCGGTATGTCCGTGTGAGAGTCGTATGGGCCTGCAGGAGCAGTTGCCCACGATGACCTACCACTGGACCCTAGTCTACACCTGATGGGGGTGTGGTCCGCTGGTGGAAGCCCCGGAGAAATTGCAGAGCCTGGGGAAGTCGGCTTGTCCGCCGCGAGTAGCGGGGACGGTCGCATTGCCAGGTTGGAGCTCTTGGTGGAGCAACTAGTCCAACGGGATGTGGACCGGGATGATTGGCTCTCGGGCCTCCACAAGCCACACCAGGAGACCGCCCAGCATCTCGTCTTCTCCAGCCAGCCGTACCAGAAGTTGCCTGGACGCTGACTTCGATGACGAACCAGGGATGCCGGAGGCCGTAGATCCAGTGCTAGGTACGAACCTGCTGGACGTAGTTGGGAAATTTGCCACAGCTACCCACACTGGGGAGCCGCTGCACCCCAAACTGGAGGGAACCATTTACTATCTGATCACACACCAGCTTCTGGGTCAGGTAGTCAATGAAACCACGGACAAGTTCAAGCCGCCTGAAAACTGCGTCAACTTGAGTGTGCCTACGGTGAACGCTCAAATCTGGGGCAATTTGAGTACTACCACTAAGATGCAGGACGTACGCCTCCAGCACATCCTCAAGCTCCTGTCGACGGGCATCACGGCATTTGCCAGGATCCTCGATGGGGATAACGTGACCAGTGAGCAGCAGGATGCCCTGGCACTTCTCTGCAATACGCAGTTTGAAATAAACTGCCTTCGTAAGACCTCCATCCGGCCCACTCTCAACCCAAAATTTGCAGGGTAGTGCCGTACCTCCACCACTCCACCACCTCATCAGCTGCTCGGGGAAGATCTGTCAAAACAAGTCAAAGACATGGACGAGGAGGCCAAGACCGTTGGCCTTATGAAACCACCACCGGCTAAAGTATATCCATACCAACGACAGCAACCGTACCCTACCTGGAAACCTCGCCGGCCGGATAGGACACCAAGGACCTATCCACCTCCAGTTCCCCAACAGCAGCGACCTTTTTTAGGGCAAGGCCTGCAGAGGCCCGCATGGAAGATGCGGCCACAGCCATGATAAGCAGTACAACGTCCCCCCAAAACGCCATACACCAAGACCCGCCGTTGACCATGGAGGTAAGGAGGTCTGGTTCATCTAAGGAAGTAGCAATTGTAACCTCACAAGTAGGTTGCGGGCATTTCGTGGTGCTTGGGATGCAATAACCACAGACACGTTTATTCTACAAAGTGTTCACGGTTATGTCATAGAATTTATTGATGGGAAACTTCCCCCTACACAGCATGAACCTCAGCGCACATTTACGCTCTCTCAAAAAGAGATAAAGGAGGGACATGCTGAAATTCTACGGCTAGCAGCCAAAGGGGTGATCGGTACAACGACACACGAACCCCTTGAGTTTGTGTCCAACATCTTTACAAAAACCAAAAAAAGATGGTGGATGTCGGATTATCATAGACCTAACCCAGTTGAACACTTTTGTACAATATATCCATTTCAAAATGGAAACCTTTGAAACAGCTAAGCAGCTGCTTTACCAGGGGTACTTTATGGCTTGCATCGATTTAAAAGTTGCATACTATACAGTTCCCATCATAGAATCTCACAGGAAGTTCCTAAAATTTGTCTGGAAGGGACAGTTATGGCAATACAAAGTCTTACCCAATGGGTTAACCACAGCCCCCAGACTATTTACCAAAATAGTCAAACCAATATTGGCAATCCTCCGGCAACAGAATTTTATCGTCATGGCATACTTAGACGATATCCTTATAGTGGGACAGACCCTCCAATTGGCAAAGCTGGCAGTCACAGCGACCAAATCTTTATTCGAGATGTTAGGGTTTGTAACCCATCCAGACAAATCCAAACTAACCCCGTCTCAAGTTATGGAATACCTGGGCTTCACCATTGACACAAACCTAATGATGATCACCACCCCGACCAACAAAGCTTCAGACATAAAAGTAGCATATTACAGCCTTGCTTGCGCCAGGGTACCGGCTATCAGACAGACGGCCAAGGTAATTGGGA
Source organism: Okamejei kenojei (assembly GCA_035221665.1). NCBI lineage: Eukaryota > Metazoa > Chordata > Chondrichthyes > Rajiformes > Rajidae > Okamejei > Okamejei kenojei. The sequence goes on from CM069138.1 coordinate 28,423,547, forward strand.
AATTGGTAGCTACATTCTCAGCTGCGCAATTCGGACCATTACATACCAAAACTTACAAAGAGCAAAGATCTCAGCATTAAAAGCAAATTCTGGGCACTTTGACAGACTGATACGGCTGCCAATTAAGGCTATCACTGAGCTACAATGGTGGATTGATAATATTAGTGAGTGTCACAGACCCATCATTGTTAGCAACCCATCAGTCGTGCTACAGACTGATGCAAGCGCACAAGGCTTGGGTGCAACTGACACCATGTCCAGTTGTGGTGGCAGATGGGACCCTTACGAGTCTACTCTCCTCCAGAAACGGGATCAACTATCTGGAGATGTTAGGGGCTTTCCATGGGCTGCGGGCATAATGCACTAACTTACAGCATTTACATGTCCGCCTCAAAATAGATAACACAACGGTGGTGGCTTATATAAATCATATGGGTGGTATCAGGTCATTATCTTGTGATGAATTGGCAAACACAATCTGGCACAGGTGCATTGAGTGAAATATTTGGATCACAGCGACCTATTTACCAGGGAAGTTCAATACAGTGGCGGACACCAGGTCACGAGTGTTCAATGATAACATCGAGTGGATGTTGAACCCCCAAATTTTTGCTGAAATTATAGCATAACTGGCACACCAGATATAGACCTTTTTGCGTCCAGGTTGAACCATCAGATACCAAAGTATGTGTCTTGGGAACCAGACCCTGGGGCAGTAACTATGGATGCTCTTTCTCTCCATTGGGGGAAATGGTTTTGCTACGCATTTCCCCCATTCTGCCTCATCAGTTGGGTATTGCAGAAAATTCAACTGGATTCTGCTACAGGCATTTTGATCATGCCCGACTGGCCTACACAGCCATGGTACCCGGTGGTCCTCCAAATCTTGAAACGTCCATGGGTTCAATTTGGTAAACACCGCACATTGATTACTAACCCCATTACGGGGGAAAGTCACCCGTGCCATGGTCACCTAAACATGTTGGCCGACAGGTTCTAAAGAGGCCGTTTATCAAGGCCGGCATATCACCCAGAGCCATGGACCTCATCTCAGCGTCGTGCCGAGCATCAACCAGGAGGCAGTACCTCACGCAGGTCAGGAAGTGGGAGGCATTCTGCTCCCATACCAACACAACCTACAACTCGGCCACGATCCCTGATGTTCTGGAATTCCTAGCGGGCCTTCATTATGATGAGGGCCTCAGCTACAGTGCCATCAACAGCGCCAGGAGTGCGCTGTCCTCATACCTGGACATAGGTATAGGCCCAAACCACCTGGTGTCCAAATTCATGAGGGGAGTGTTCAACACCAACCCTCCACGACCCAGATACAACATCACCTGGGACGTAGGGATAGTACTGACCCTACTGAGGAGCTGGTCCCCTATGACACAGTTACCACTCAATAAGCTCACCCTCAAAGTGGTGATGCTGATGGCACTGCCTACAGCTCAACGAGTCCAGGCCTTACAGAAGCTGCGGTTGGATAGCATGGTCTCCACCCCTGCTAAGGTAACTTTCTTTGTAGAGGACCTGCTGAAGCAGCACAGACCTGGGGCTCTTGGGCTGCAGTTGGAATTTGGGGCATACCCCACTGATGCCACCCTCTGCATAGCCACCCATCTCCGCCACTACATCAGAACAACACGAACCATCCGGAAGATGGAGCAGGGGCTCCTCATCAGCCACAAACAACCACATCACCAGGTGATGGTGCAGGGTGTGCAGACTATCGCAAGGTGGCTCAGGGCGGTGTTGGGTGCAGCAGGAGTAGATACTAACATTTTTTAATCTCACTCTACCAGGGCTGCATCCACACCAGTGGCGACGGCCATGGAGGTGCCCATGGACCACATCCTCGCCACCACGGGCTGGGCCAGTGAAGCAACCTTCCAGCGGTTCTACAACAAGCCGCTGGTTGCCCCCGCAACGTTCGCGGAAGCCGTGCTGGGAGCCGCTCCATGAATGATTTGTCCCCGAATTAGGGGTCTTTTGCTTTGTTATTATTTGTGTTAATAAATGTGCATTATTTTTCAGCCTGTTCAGTCTGGAATGCATTAACAACCTTCCTCCATCAGTATTGCGGCAGTGTGATAGCATGGACGTTGTCCAGGGCGTGAAATCACAGAGCTTTGAAATCTTCACGAAGTCACTCACGTGACTCCGAAATAAAATAGTAAGATTAAACGAGAACTTACCAAGTTCGAAGGTTGATCTTTATTTTATGAGGAGTTGCGGTGAGGGATTTCGTGCCCTCCGCTCCCAACCCTCTATCATAACGTCAACTGGTATGTTCTACGTCTTTAATCTTACTATCTCCAGTCATGGGGCATTCTGTGATTCCACACCGGTGCTTTGAAGAATGGCGTGCATGTGTGCTGGCGGGATCTTCACGAAATCCCTCACCGCATCTCCTCATAAAATAAAGATCAACCTTCGAACTTGGTAAGTTCTCGTTTAATCTTACTATTTTGTTGCATTGCCCATGACTACTAAACACAAGCTATTGGTGGAGTTTCTCCCAATCGTCGGCTGGAATCTTGGACAGTGGATTGGGGGGAATGAATTAATGGGGATGCAAATGTTAAAATATACCTACCTCTCAAATGCGCAGGGTGGGGATTTGATGGACATCCACTTTGGTGCTCTGGGAGGTAGTTAGTGTGGAGTTGTGTTGCAATGCCTTGGTTCGGTAATGATGGTGGAGCACCGTGTAACCAGTGTGTCTCTGTGGATTTTTCTCCCCACCTTTCCCACAAAATCTCACTTAAACAATCAGCATTTTCCATCACCTGACCACCGCCCGTTGTCTCGGCAACCTCCTGCTTCAAGACAAATTATGTTGGCCAGTCCATTCGTGATGTAGAGAATGGTGAAATTCTGGGATTTCTGTGTTGTAGAAGCAACATCATTAGATATATTTAAAGCGGAGGTGGATAAACTTTGGAAAGATCGGGGAAATGAGAGCTCTAGGGTTCTGGCCCAGAGAAGGAGTTCAAACCTGGGCAATTGAATAGTGAGGTAGGATTATTAAAGTAGCCTATTACTGCTCGTTCCTCCTCGTATTTGACTTCTCATGCTCGATCATTCATTATCATAGCTGTTCTGATCATGACTGGAAGGGTCTCGACCCGAAACTTCCTTTTCTCCAGAGATGCTGTCTGACCCACTATGTTACTACAGCTTTTTGTGTTTAGCTTCCTCTTTCCTGCCTTTTCTTCATAACCTGTGATTTCCAACACTACCTTACTATCTGCACACTAGAAGATTACCAAAACTCACTAACTCCATGAGAAGAAGAAATACCTCCTCTCCATCTTAAATCTGTAATTTTGAAATGACTTTCCTTAGCTCTACAATCCTCCAACAGAGGAAACGACCTCTCAGTATCCCCCCTTCTACTCATTCAGAGCATCTGTTCATCTTCAAAGGTTATAGGGTTGATCACCTTATTTATTCCCAGTAACATCCTTTAAACTATCCCCGGTGTAAGTATATTAAATAAGGAGCCTCGGATGTCAGAACTTTTAAAAGATGTTACAGCTGAGGTCCGTGCTGCTTTTCAAATTGGAGGATTAATATTCAGGAAAGATTTTTCAAATCTTTTTCATCAATTTTATTGCTGGTGTATCTTAAAACATGATGAACAAATTATGAGTCAGGGATAATGCATTTAATCGTGTTAATCTGCCTCGCTAAAATTATTTCTAATTAGCATAATTAATTCTTAAATGTTCCTGCTCTAGATCCCTAGTCAGAAAGCTGAAGGAAAAATCTGATCTTCAGTTTGCTCTAATTTGATTGTGAATGCTAATTGCAATCTAGCTACGTCTCAGAGAATGCCCTGCAGTTATAATGGGAGTTATTCCATATGTCTGGAATTGTAGACAATATCAATAGGTTTCTTGGCAACAATTACACCAACCAACTGCATTCAAGTCTTCATTGTTTCCCTGTTAGAATCAAAATCAAATTGAGGACTGCAAATCAGGCTTTAGACTTTAGACTTTAGATATACAGCGAGGATACTGGCTCTTTGGTGCACCAAGTCTGCACTGACCAGCAATAAAACATACACTACCTCTATCTTAAACATTAGGGACAATTTACAATTTACAGAAGCCAATTAATCTATAACCCTGTATGTTTTGGAGGTTGGGAGGAAACCGGATCACCCGGAGAAAATCCACACAGTCACAGGGAGAAGGTACAAACTCCATACAGACAGCACCCATAGTCAGGACCAAACCCAGGTCTCCAGTACTGTGAGGCAGCAACTCGAACCCAGCGCCACTGTGTTGCCCTTCAGAAAAGCATTCAGAGAGTCACAGATTCATATAGCAAATTGACCAAGAATCTCTAGTCCCATTTGCCTTCTTTTGACTCGTGTTGCAAGCTTTCCTGTGCATGTACCTGTCCAAATGCTTTTAAAAATATTGTCATCGTACCCACCTCTACTACTTCTTCTGGCAGATCGATCCATGTGCCCACCACCATCTGTGTGAAAAACAGACCGCTGTTAAATCTTTCTCATCTAAAATCTATGCCCTCTATTTTTAAACTCCCTATCCTGGAAAAAAGAATGATTGTTTACCTTATCCTTGTAATATCACTCTATTTGGTCTCTTATATCTCTTATATTCCAATGAATAAAGCCCCAGACTATCCTGTCTCTCCTTATAACTCGGGTCAAAGACAGGCAAATGGGATCAGCATATATGAGCATATTGCTCGCAATGGACAAGTTGGGTGCAGAGGCCTGTTTCCATGCTGAATGGCTCTAAGACTCTGTAATTCAACCCTTCCTGTCTCATTAAAATGCTTGTGAATATTTTCTGCATCCTTTCCAGCTTAATAACATCCTCCCTTTAGCAATCTTGATTTGTCTTATCATCAATCACTTTGATCTTGTCTCACGAGACTTCAGCTACATCTCTCATAGAAATGGTTGGGGAACGGCAGAGCAAGCATGAACCAGATGTTAAATTCCACATAAACATTGAGGAGCAAATGGGCTGCGACAGCTGTCTGCTGTCACCAGACAGAAGAAAGGTTTGCAATGGTACAGCGCCTTTCACCTCATCATGATACAGAATAAACGTAAATCCACCACTCGTCACAACTTCCCATTCCCATCACAATTTTCCTCCTCCCTTGATGATGTGATGACGCAGCAAATGGGATTATGTAATAAAAAGGAACTGCAGGTGTTGGTTTATAAAAAAAAGATAAACACAAAATGCTGGAGTAACTCAACGGGTCAGGCAGTTGCTCTGGAGAAGTTCTGAAGAAGGGTCTCCACCCAAAATATCACCTTTCCATTTTCTACCTGCTGAGTTATTCCAGCATTTTGTATCTATCTTCAGCAAATGGGATTGTTGAGGATCAAATTTGGGCATTGGTCAGAATACAACATGTGAATCTCTGAGAAATTCTTTGCAGAATTAAACTCGCAGAATATAGAACATAGAACAGTACAGCATAGGAACAGACCTTTTCGGCAACAACGTCTGTGAAAAATATAATGCTAAATCAAATTAATCTTTGCCTGAACATGATCTATATCCCTCCACTCTCTGCTTCTCCATGTACCGATCTGACAGTCTCTTAACACCACTATCAAAGCACGTGGATCAATGCAAAATGATAGGTAGACACAAAATGCTGGAGTAATTCAGCGGGACAGGCAGCATCTCTGAAGAGAAGGAATGGATGATGTTTCAGATCAAAACCCTTCAGACCCAATATGTCTACTTTGAAGAAGTTCTCCTCCTCTCTCCGATGAGGGTTAAATATGTCTACTATGGAAAATGATAGCACGTTGACTGTGACGGGAGGAAACTACATCAGCTCCTTTTTCATTCCTTCTTGATTGCTCATATAGATGCCTCTGAGCTGACTGAGTAAGCTGCACAAAGGCAATGCAAGAAGAGTACTAAATAAATCTAAACCTCGCACTTTACTTTGGGCGATTTAGTCAACATATCAAAGCAAATGGCTTTATTTAAGCTTTCATTTGTGGCATCTTTGATGTAAGATGGAACATCCAATGTTCATGGCATTTTGCAGGGCTGGAGATAATCAATAAAAAGACATAAGAGACTGCAGATGCTGGAGTTTGGAGCAAAAGAAAGAAGAGCTGTTGGAGGAATTCAGTGGATCAGGCAACATCTGTGGAGGCAAAGGAATGGTGGATGTTTCGGGTCAAGACCCTCCGTCAACAGTGAGATTCTAAAAGAGATAACCAGTAAAAAAGTGCTGAAGGGGGTGGGATGAGGCAGGGGTTGGCAGGCATTAGGTGAAACCATGTGAGGAGGGGGTTGGTTAGTAGATGGAGCCAGGTGGGGGAGGGAAGGACGGAGAATTAAGGATTCTAGGAGTTAAGGGTTCAGTATTTATTAGTAAAGTTTAAAGGATAACGTTTTGTGTTTAATAAAAATAAAAAATAAAAAAATATATATATAATACAGATTATATATAGACAGAGGCCCAGGAGCGGTTGCAGCGGGAGGAGCCCAAAACCGTAACGTTCCATTCGCAGCTCGCAGTTCAAAACTCCCAGCTCGTAGTTGAGGAAGCTGCTGATTGGTGGAAGACGACTCATGGGAGCAGCTGATTGGCAGTCAGATCCCTGCTGATTTCTTTCAGCTAAAATCCTTGCATTGTATTGTACATTGTATTGTATTGTATCCAGGGTAAGGGGGAGGATGAGTGCCAGGGCAGTTTACTGTTCTGGATGTCAGATGTGGGAGGTCATGCAGTCAGATAGCTCTCCAGACGTCCACATCAGCACCAGGTGTGTCAAGATGGCGCTCCAAATGGACCGTATTCGGTACCTGGAGCAGCAGCTCAATGACCTCCGTCTGGTCAGGGAGAGTGAGGAAGCCATAGAGAGGAGCTACAGACAGGTGGTCACTCCAAAACCACAGGAGGCAGAAAAGTGGGTCACGGTTAGGAGAGTCAAGGGGCAGAGGCAGGGACTAGAGAGTACCCCGGTGGCTGTACACCTTGGCAATAAGTACTCCTGTTTGAGTACTGTTGGGGGGGGCACAGCCTACCTGGGGGTAGCAACAGCGAACGGGCCTCCGGTACAAAGACCGGCCCTGTTGCTCAGAAGGGTAAGGAAAAGATGAGGAGGGCAGCAGTAATAGGGGAATCTATAGTTAGGGGGTCAGATAGGCGATTCTGTGGATGCAGTCAGGAGACCCGGATGGTAGTTTGCCTCCCTGGTGCCAGGGTCCGGGATGTGACTGAACGTGTCCAAGATATCTTGAAATGGGAGGGAGAGGAGCCAGAGGTCGTGGTACATATAGGTACCAATGACATAGGTAGAAAAAGAGAGGAGGTCCTGAAAGGAGAATTTAGGGAGTTAGGAAGAGTGTTAAGGAGAAGGACCGCAAAGGTAACAATCTCAGGATTACTGCCTGTGCCACATGACAGTGAGAGTAGGAATACTGCTAGGTGGAGGATAAATGCGTGGCTAAAGGACGTGCAGAGCGCAGAGATTCAAGTTTCTGGATTATTGGGACCTCTTTTGGGGAAGGTGTGACCTGTACAAAAAGGACGGGTTGCACTTGAACCCGAGGGGAACCAATATCCTGGCGGGGAGATTTGCAAAGGCTACTGGGGAGACTTTAAACTAGATCGGTTGGGGGGAGGGACTCAAATAGAGAAGGCAAGTAGTCCGTTTGTGAGGCAGGAGGCAGAGAAGAGAAGCAATCAGACGCAACACGTAGGAAGAAAAGAAGAAAAAAATAACAAACGGAGAATAAGAAGTGGAGGGTTTCTTAAATGTGTGAGCAGAGAGACAGAGGGGTGTAAAATGAGGCTAGGAGCAATAGGTAGCGAGGTGAAAAGTGGCAGGAAAACAAATCCAGGGCAAAAATCTAAAAGGGCCACTTTTCAACATAATTGTAAAAGGGCCAAGAGTGTTGTAAAAACAAGCCTGAAGGCTTTGTGTCTCAATGCGTGGAGCATTCGTAATAAGGTGGATGAGTTGAATGAGCAGACAGCTATTAATAATTATGATATAGTTGGGATCACGGAGACATGGCTCCAGGGTGACCAAGGCTGGGAGCTGAACATCCAGGGATATTCAATATTCAGGAAGGATAGACAGAGAGGAAAAGGAGGTGGGGTAGCATTGCTGGTTAGAGAGGTGATTAACACAATAGAAAGGAATGACATTAGCTTGGAGGATGTGGAATCGATATGGGTGGAGCTGCGAAACACTAAGGGGCAGAAAACGCTAGTGGGTTGTGTACAGGCCACCTAACAGTAGTAGTGGAGTTGGGGATGGCATCAAACAGGAAATTAGAAATGCGTGCAACGAAGGTAAAACCGTTATAATGGGTGACTTCAATCTACATATAGATTGGGTGAATCAAATTGGCAGGGGTGCTGAGGAAGAGGATTTCTTGGAATGTATGCGGAATAGTTTTCTAAACCAACATGTGGAGGAACCAACAAGAGAGCAGGCTATTCTAGACTGGATATTGAGTAATGAGGAAGGGTTAGTTAGCAGCCTTGTTGTACGTGGCCCCTTGGGCAAGAGTGACCATAATATGGTTGAGTTCTTCATTACGATGGAGAGTGACATTGTTAATTTAGAAACACGGGTCCTGAACTTAAAGAAAGGTAACTTTGAGGGTATGAGACATGAATTGGCCAAGATGGACTGGCAATTGATTCTTGAAGGGTTGACGGTGGATATGCAATGGAAGGCATCATGGAAAGACTGCATGGATGAACTACAACAATTGTTCATCCCAGTATGGCAAAAGAATAAATCAGGGAAGGTGGCGCATCCGTGGATAACGAGGGAAATCAGGGATAGTATCAAAGAAAAAGATGAAGCGTACAAATTAGCCAGTAAAAGCAGCCTACCAGGGGACTGGGAGAAATTCAGAGACCAACAGAGGAGGACAAAGGGCTTAATTAGGAAAGGAAAAATGGAGTATGAAAGAAAACTGACAGGAAACATAAAAACTGACTGCAAACGTTTTATCGATATGTGAAGCAAAAGATTAGTTAAAACAAATGTAGGTCCCTTGCAGTCAGAAACAGGTGAATTGATCATGGGGAACAAGGACATGGCAGACCAATTGAATAACTACTTTGGTTCTGTCTTCACTAAGGAAGACATAAATAATTTGCCGGAAATAGCAGGGGATCGCGGGTCAAATGAGATGGAGGAAATGAGTGAAATCCAGGTTAGCCGGAGAGTGGTGTTGGGTAAATTGAATGGATTAAAGGCCAATAAATCCCCAGGGCCAGATAGGCTGCATCTCAGGGTACTTAAGGAAGTAGCCCCAGAAATAGCAGATGCCTTAGTGATAATTTTTCAAAACTCTTTAGATTCTGGAGTAGTTCCTGAGGATTGGAGGGTAGCTAATGTAACCCCACTTTTTAAAAAGGGAGGGAGAGAGAAAACGGGGAATTACTGACCAGTTAGTCTAACATCGGTAGTGGGGAAACTGCTAGAGTCAATTATTAAAGATGGGATAGCAGCGCATTTGGAAAGTGGTGAAATTATTGGACAAAGTCAGCATGGATTTACGAAGGGTAAATCATGTCTGACGAATCTTATTGAATTTTTTGAGGATGTAACTAGTAGAGTGGATAAGGGAGAAGCAATGGATGTGTTGTATCTGGACTTTCAGAAGGCTTTCGACAAGGTCCCACACAAGAGATTGGCATACAAACTTAAAGCACACGGTATTGGTGGTTCAGTATTGATGTGGATAGAGAACTGGCTGGCAGACAGGAAGCAAAGAGTAGGAGTGAACGGGTCCTTTTCAGGATGGCAGACAGTGATTAGTGGGCTGCCGCAAGGCTCAGTGCTGGGACCCCAGCTATTTACAATATACATTAATGATTTGGACAAGGAAATTAAATGCAACATCTCGAAGTTTGCGGATGACACGAAGCTGGGGGGCAGTGTTAGCTGTGAGGAGGATGCTAGGAGGCTGCAGGATGACTTGTATAGACTGGGTGAGTGGGCAAATGCATGGCAGATGCAGTATAATGTGGATAAATGTGAGGTTATCCACTTTGGTGGCAAAAACAGGAAGGTAGATTATTATTTGAATGGTGACCGATTAGGAAAAGGGGAGATGCAGCGAGACCTGGGTGTCATGGTACACCAGTCATTGAAAGTAGGCATGCCGGTGCAGCAGGCTGTGAAGAGAGCGAATGGTATGTTGGCATTCATAGCAAAAGGATTTGAGTACAAGAGCAGGGAGGTTCTACTGCAGTTGTACCGGGTCTTGGTGAGGCCACACCTGGAGTATTGCGTGCAGTTTTGGTCTCCTAACCTGAGGAAAGACATTCTTGCCATAGAGGGAGTACAGAGAAGGTTCACCAGACTGATTCCTGGGATGGCACGACTTCCATATGAAGAAAGACTGGATAGACTCGGCTTGTACTCGCTGGAATTTAGAAGATTGAGGGGTGATCTCATAGAGACTTACAAAATTCTTAAGGGGTTGGACAGGCTAGATGCAGGAAGATTGTTCCCGATGTTGGGGAAGTCCAGGACAAGGGGTCACAGTTTAAGGATAAGGGGGAAGTCTTTTACGACCGAGATGAGAAAATCGTTTTTCACACAGAGAGTGGTGAATCTGTGGAATTCTCTGCCACAGAAGGTAGTTGAGGCCAGTTCATTGGCCATATTTAAGAGGGAGTTGGATGTGGCCCTTGTGGCTAAAGGGATCAGGGGGTATGGAGAGAAGACAGGTACAGGATCCTGAGTTGGATGATCAGCCATGATCATATTGAATGGCGGTGCAGGCTCGAAGGGCCGAATGGCCTGCTCCTGCACCTAATTTCTATGTTTCTATGTTTCTATGAGAGAGTAACAGAGGCCAGGAAGTGATAGACAGAGGCAACAAAGGGCTTCAGATTATTGGATATGAAGAGAAAGGAAGATGCTGAGTGGAACCAGACGAGGGAGGGACACTGGGCGGATGGACCGTGAGGCAAGAGGAAGGATTAGAGGATGAAGTGTATAGAGTGTGTGGGTGATGGGCTGATGGAACCAGGTGGGGGAGGGGAAATAGATTGGTTAACAGAGAGGGTGGGATGGTGGGGTGGGGTTAGAAAGGAGAGGGTGGATCACAAGGAAAGTGAAAGGAACAGAGGTGTGATGATTACCTGAAGATGGAGAATTCAATGTTCACGGTGTTTGGGTTGTAAGTCGCTCAGCAGGAATATGAGGTGCTGTGTCTCCAGTTTACATTTGTCCTCACCTTGAGGTAGCCAATTGCTTCTCAGCTCCAGCGACTTGGGTTCGATCCTGACCTTGGGTGCTGCCTGTGTGGCGTTCGCAAGTTCTTCGTGTGACCATGTGGGTGTCTACAGGGTGCTCCAGTTTCTTCCCACAACCCCAAGATGTGAAGTTCTGTGCAAAAGGCCCTTATTATGGACTGTCCTCAAGACACCTGCTCTAACTGTCCCATATTCCCCAGCTTGCATTTTTTTCTCCACGGTAAAAACAGCGGAGAAATATTAATTGTGGACCTTGCCCATCTCCCGTGGCTCCACATACAGATGACCACTTTGGTTTCTGATGGGTCCTATTCTCTCTCTCGTTACCCTTTTCCCCTTAACATACATTTAAAATCTTTTGGATTTTCCTTAATGTTAACTTGCAGAGTTATCTTCTGCACACTTTTTGGCCTCTTTCCTTCTTAACTATGCTCCTCCATTCCCTAAACCCCTCCAGGGATACACGTGATCCCACTGCCTACAGCTAGCTAATGTCTCATTTTTTTCCTGACCGGGCCTCAATTTCTCTTGTCATCCAGGGCTCTTTAATCCCAGCTGCTTTGCCCTTCACTGTAGCTGGATCAATTGTGCCTGGAACTTTCACCATCACTCATTAAACACCCACTTTTCAGGCAAACATCCTTCTTTAATTAGCATTACAAAGTTCCTGTCTAATCCCATTAAAGGTGACCTTGCCCCAATACAGAACTTTAACTTGTGCGCCCGCCCTGTCCTCATTCATAACTATTTAAGCGTTAATAGAACTGCGGTAACTAGTCCCATAAGGATTCCCCACTGACACTTCAGTCATGTGCCCTTCCCATTTTCCTAAGAATAGGTCCAGCTTCACCCTCTCCCTTACATATTGCCTGAGGAAACTTCCCTAAACACGTTTGACAATTTCCACCCCATCTAAGCCTTTGGGACTATGGCAGTACCAGTCAATATGGGAAAGTTAAAATCCGCCACTATGATAACCCATGCTAAGATAAACCTCTTCTGCACCCTATCCAAAGCCTCAAAATCCTTCCTGTAATGGGTGACAAGAACTGCACACAATACTCCAAATGCGGCCTAACTCCTCTTAAAGCTGGTATTGTTTCCATTTCCAGAGCAGAAATTACAGGTACCTGGCAAAGTGTTTAGGTATTAGAGCTGCAGCCTCACAGATCCAGTACCTTGGGATCAATCCTGATCTCCTGTGCCATGTGTGTGGAATTTGCACGTTCTCCCTGTGGCCATACAAGTTTCCCCAGCTCCCCCTTGTCCTCCCACATCCCAAAGGAGCGCAGGTTGGTAGGTTAATTGCCTCTGTAAAACCCCGCTTCTGTGCAGGTGAGTGGTAGAATCTGAGGAGAATTGAGAAGACTGGGGGGGGGGAAACCTCATTGAAACATACAGAATAGTGAAAGGCTTAGATAGAGTGGATGTGGGGAGGATGCTTCCACGAGTGGGAGAGTAGGACTGGGGGTCATAGCCTCAGAATTAAAGGACGTTCTTTTAGAAAGATGAGGAGAAATTTATTTAGTCAGAGGGTGGTAAATCTGTGGAATTCTTTGCCACAGAAGGTTGTGGAGGCCGTCAGTGGATATTGTTAAGGCAGAGATAGATAGATTTTTGAATAGTACAGGTGTCAGAGGTTATGGGAGAAGGCAGGAGAATGGGGTTAGGAAGGAGAGATAGATGAGCCATGATTGAATGGCGGAGTAGACTTGATAGGCCGAATGGCCTAATTCTATTCCAATCCCTTATGACCCTTATGAATGGGTGCTTGATAGCCAGTGAGGACTCAATAGGTTGAAGCGCCTGTTTCTGTGCTTTATGACCATAACACCCAGAGCTCACAGGCTCCAGCATAATGAAGTGTATTCTCTCAGCATAGTATATTTACAAATTAGCCACCTTGTGTAAACAAAGCAAACTACTAGGGAAGACTGGCAAAGCCTAGTAATAATAAGAGCAGGTCTATTCCAGCATGTGCAGTCTCTTGTGTCTCCAGGTCAGCTCTTGTGTTTGGGTGAGACCCCATTACTCTGCAGATGCTTGTTACAGTTAAGATAGGATTGAAATGGAGACGAGTTTAATTTTAATTGCTGATGAATTGATTTGAGATGTTGAACCCAGAAGAATAACAGATCAGGTCTCACTGGGAAATCTTAAGACTTCCCCATTAGTCTTCATTCTAATGGCTTTTTCATGCAGTAACTTAGTCTGGGCTGAGAGTACCTTAGAGAGTGGAATAAGGTAGCTGGGATTTCAGCGAATGTCGGTAGCCTTGGTTTGTTTTACCAAAAATCTGAAAAAAATCAAAGATCATGGAGGATTAATTAAAGTTAGGCCAGGAACAAACAGAAATAGTAGAAAGAAGGAATGCCTAGTAAAAAAAAGAAAATAGTTTAGTTTAGTTTATGGTCATATGTACTGAGGTACAGCGTGAGGGAATAAGGTTTTGTGCAAGGTAAATCCTGCAAAGTCCGATCAAGGATAGTCCAATGGTCATCAATGAGGTAGATAGTAGTTCAGCACTGCTCTCTGGTTGTGGAAGGATGATTCAGTGGCCTGATAACAGCTGGGAAGAAACTGTTCCAAAATCTGGTGAAGTGCCCTGATCATCGGTGCATAGTCCACCACTCTTACTTTTTCGTGCATTGGAATTGCTGTGCGAGGCCCTGATGCAACCAGTCAGGATCTTCAGTCTATCAAATCCATGCTGACCGTCACAATAATCTTGTACTAATCCTATTTTATCTTCCATAGATTATTTAGACTTTAGAGATACAGCGAAGAAACAGGCCCTGAGTCTGCACTGAATAGCAATCACCCCATACACTAGCACTATCATGAGGGACAATTTTTGAAATTTTACTGAAACAAACAAACCTGTATGTCTTTGGAGTGTGGGAGGAACCCGAAGTACCCGGAGAAAACCCATGTGGTCACAGGGAGAAGGTACAAACTCTGTACAGAGAGCACCTATAGTCAGGAGCAGTGTCAGAGTCAGAGAACTCAAGTCTCTGGTGCTGTAATGTAGCAACTCTTCCGCTGTGCCTCCATACCACCCACCCTCCGCTGCCCAATTGGCATTAACTCTCCACTGATTCTCCTATCACATACTCACTAGGGATAATTCGGGTTCGGGATTTACAGGTTACTTTGGGATGTGGGAGGAAACTAGGAGGAGCTCCGGAAGGAAATCCATTGTGGTCACAGGGTGAATGTGCAAACTCCAGTCAGCATCAGTGGTGAGAACCGATCCAGATCACTGGAGCTACGAGACAAGATGCACTACCTGCTATACCACTATGCCACCTGTAAACCATCACTTTAATAATGAAAAGGGTGTCTCTATACTTTGTCAAAGAGTATACTCAGGGTTAAATAATGAATAACTGTTGTATATATTCTGCTTGCCTTCCATTGCCTTCAGAATGTTGATCTCTTTGAAGTGCCTAAACATTGAAAGGATTTGATAGGGTGTTTGTAGAGATTATAAATTGAATTTGGATTCGTCATATTAAACATGCATAACTGTCGTTCTGTACTCTACTTCCAAAAGTCCAGTTCCACTGAAGTCACTGGTGACATCACACAGACCCCAACATCTATTGCATTGAGTGCTGCTCATCCAAGCAGTGATTTTCTCCTTTGGGTATGTCACAATGAGAAGCACACAACGTTAAATGGTGGCCGATTAGGAAAAGGGGAGATGCAGCGAGACCTGGGTGTCATGGTACACCAGTCATTGAAAGTAGGCATGCAGGTGCAGCAGGCAGTGAAAAAAGCGAATGGTATGTTAGCTTTCATAGCAAAAGGATTTGAGTACAGGAGCAGGGAGGTTCTACTTCAGTTGTACAGGGTCTTGGTGAGACCACACCTGGAGTATTGCGTACAGTTTTGGTCTCCAAATCTGAGGAAGGACATTATTGCCATAGAGGGAGTGCAGAGAAGGTTCACCAGACTGATTCCTGGGATGTCAGGACTGTCTTATGAAGAAAGACTGGATAGACTCGGTTTATACTCTCTCGAATTTAGGAGATTGAGAGGGGATCTTATAGAAACTTACAAAATTCTTAAGGGGTTGGACAGGCTAGATGCAGGAAGATTGTTCCCGATGTTGGGGAAGTCCAGGACAAGGGGTCACAGCTTAAGGATAAGGGGGAAATCCTTTAAGACCGAGATGAGAAAGACTTTTTTCACACAGAGAGTGGTGAGTCTCTGGAACTCTCTGCCACAGAGGGTAGTTGAGGCCAGTTCATTGGCTATATTTAAGAGTGAGTTGGATGTGGCCCTTGTGGCTAAGGGGATCAGAGGGTATGGAGAGAAGGCAGGTACGGGATACTGAGTTGGATGATCAGCCATGATCATATTGAATGGCGGTGCAGGCTCGAAGGGCTGAATGGCCTACTCCTGCACCTAATTTCTATGTTTCTATGTTTCTATGTTATTGGAATTGTGTCGACACAAGGAACTGCAGATGCTGGTTAACAAAATAAGCACAAAGTGCTGGAGTGACTCCGCAGGTCAGGCAGCATCTTTGGAGAACATGGATAGGTGACATTTCAGGTTGGACCAGTCTTCAGATTCATTGGTGTAAGGTGGACAGAAAGCTGGAATTCTATATACCTATCATTTGCTAGACTGTTATCTGCCCCCACTGCACTTCCACCTTGCTCCGCCCCACCCCACCACTATCACAATCAGTCTGAAGAAAGTTTCTGATCCCCAATATCCTAGTAAATCTCTTTTGCACCCTCTCCTGTGTAATCATGTCCTTCAAATGGCAGAGAATGGTCAAGATCGAACCGGCTGGAAGGATACATTGCGAGACTAAATGTTCTTCTGCTCTTATGTTGCCATGGAATTGTGGAGTTCTAGGTGGGCGGGTGTCTACACTCTGCTTGACACTTAACTGCTTAAGCTGCTGACAACTAATGTCGTTCATACACTGTTGTGCTTCTTTCTAAGGCTCATAGGCCTGGAGCTAGGTACTCAGAGGTACATGAGACCAAACGTAAGAATGCTTACATTAGGTTTTCATGTTCTACACAGTAGAAACTTAGAAACATAGAAAATAGGTGCAGGAGGAGGCCATTCGGCCCTTCGAACCAGCACCGCCATTCATTGTATCATGGCTGATCATCCGCTATCAATAACCCATGCCTGGCTTCTCCCCATATCCATTGACTCCACTAGCCAAGAGCTCTATCCAACTCTCTCTTAAATCCATCCAGTGATTTGGCCTCCACTGCCCTCTGTGGCAGGGAATTCCATAAATTCACAACTCTATGGGTAAAAAAGTTTTTTCTCACCTCAGTCTTAAATGACCTCCCCTTTATTCTAAGCCTGTGGCCCCTGGTTCTGGACTCACCCAACATTGGGAACATTTTTCCTGCATCTAGCTTGTCCAGTCCTTTTATAATTTTATATGTTTCTATAAGATATCCCCTCATCCTTCTAAACTCCAGTGAATACAAGCCTAGTCTTTTCAATCTTTCCTCATATGACAGTACCACCATCCCAGGGATCAATCTCGTGAACCTACGCTGCACTGCCTCAATCACAAGGATGTCCTTCCTCAAATTAGGAGACCAAAACTGTACACAATACTCCAGATGTGGTCTCAGCAGAGCCCTATACAACTGCAGAAGAACCTCTTTACTCCTGTACTGAAATCCTCTTGTTATGAAGGCCAACATTCCATTAGCTTTCTTCACTGCCTGCTGTACCTGCACGCCAACTTTCAGTGACCGGTAAACAAGGACACCCAGGTCTCGCTGTACCTCCCCCTTACCGAATCTAACCCCATTGAGATAATAATCTGCCCCCTTGTTTTTGCTGCCAAAGTGGATAACCTCACATCTATCGTTATTATACTGCATCTGTCACGCATCTGCCCATTCACTCAACCTGTCCAGGTCCCCCTGCAACCTCCTATCATCATCTTCACATTTCACACTGCCACCCAGCTTTGTGTCATCCGCAAACTTGCTAGTAGTAATGACGCCATCATGCTCTGCATCACATGGCACAATTACAGCCAATCGTGGTGCTGAATATCATGATGTACATCATATGATATGATTGTGGCCAATACTAGGTCTGAATATCGATTGCCCATTTAAAAAGCTGCATGAGGAATGTTGTTGAGGCTTTGCAGAAACAAAGAACAGCAAAGAGTCTAAATATCAAGCAGAGATTTGAAGTCTAGGGTGCAAACATCCATTGAATTTAACCTATTTAGCCTATCTGCTGGTGCATGCTGCCTGTCTGTCACATACTGCCTGATCCTGCCTCCACCCAACTCACCATTCATACCAGGGTCCTCCCACTGAGACTATTGTGATTACTTTAGTTTAGTTTAGTTTAGTTTAGAGTTACAGCGTGGAAACAGGCCCTTCGGCCCACCGAGTCCACACCGACCTGCAATCCCCACGCATTAATGCTATCCTACACACACTAGGGACAATTTTACATTCATACCAAGCCAATTAACCTACAAACATGTATGTCTTTGGAGTTATTGGGCACTGTGCAGAGAGAGAGTGTGGCGGTTAGATCTTGTGCATTTTTTTCTTCAAATTCCCGCCTACCTCTTTAATTGCCACCATGACCCCTCAAGGTCTTTGGCCTCCCCCATTTCTGGCCTATTGCCCATCCCAAATTAAATCTCCATATCAATGACCCTTACCCTCAGCTGCACTGCAAAATACTCTCTCTGCACCTCAAGCCTCTTTTAAGGTTCTCCCTACAACCAACCTCTTTGACCAATATCCTCTTTGTGCCAAATTCTGTTTGACAAATGGGAAGCGCATGCAGACATTCAACTAAGTTCATCTCGTGGCAAATTGTGGTTAGTCATTGAGTCAAAGAGTGATAGAGCATGGAAGCAGATCTTTTACCTCATTGAGGATGTGCTGATCAACAACCATCCACTAATTTACTATAATCTGACCCAATTCTCTCTTTTTGTTCTCCATATATCTCACAATTGCCGCACATTCTACCCTGAGTGGTAGTCAACCTGCTTGGAGCAATTTACGGCCAATTAATCTTCCAAACAACATAGTATTTTGCACGTGGGAGGAAACAGGAACAGCTGAGGAATAGCCATAGGTAGCCATAGGTAGAACATGCAACCATCTCACAGAGAGCATCCAAGCTCAGGATTGAACCCAGATCCTGCGAGGATGTGAGGCAGAGATGCCCGTTAGTGCAGCACCTTGCCCATTCACTTAAATAAAGTACGTCAATGGTTTTTATGAGAATTAAGGGTTCATCGTGGCATGGAGGAGGTCATTCAGTCCATCGAATCCTCGCCTGCTCTTTGTGGACCAATCTGGTCAGTCCTTTTGCATTGTGGTCATGTGGTCACTGGTAGAACATGGAAGCTACACAGAGACAGCACAGGAAGTCAGAGATGAGATTAATTCATTGAATCATACATCACAGGAACAGGTCCTTCAGCCCACCAAATCTGTACCAACCATCAAGCACCCAAATTGACTAATCCCATTCTCTTCTCCTCACGTGGTCATCAACTACACCGGGATTCTACCAATCAAATACACACCAGGGGAAATTTGCAGAGGCCAATTTAATGTACATTATCAACATGCATGTCTTGGAGATGTTGGGGGTCACCACGCTATGGGACTATGGTAAGAAGTTGCAAACTCATATAAACATAGAAAATAGGTGCAGGAGGAGGCTATTCGGCCCTTCAAGCCAGCACCGTCATTCATTGTGATCATGGCTGATCGTCCCCAATCAATAACCCGTGCCTGCCTTCTCCCCATACCCCTTGATTCCACTAGCTCCTAGAGCTCTATCTAACTCTCTCTTAAATCCATCCAGTGATTAGGCCTCCACTGCCATCTGTGGCAGGGAATTCCACAAATTCACAACACTCTGGGTGAAAACGTTTTTTCTCACCTCAGTCATTCTAAGACTGTGGCCCCTGGTTCAGGACTCGCCCAACATTGGGAACATTTATCCTGCATCTAGCTTGTCCAGTCCTTTTATAATTTTATATGTTTCTATAAGATACCCGCTCATCCTTCTAAACTCCAGTGAATACAAGCCTAGTCTTTTCAATCTTTCCTAATATGATAGTCCTGCCATCCCAGGGGTCAATCTCGTGAACCTACGCTGCACTGCCTCAATCACAAGGATGTCCTTCCTCAAATTAGGAGACCAAAACTGTACACAATACTCCAGATGTGGTCTCAGCAGAGCCCTATACAACTGCAGAAGAACCTCTTTACTCCTATACTGAAATCCTCTTGTTATGAAGGCCAACATTCCATTAACTTTCTTTACTGCCTGCTGTACCAGCACGCCAACTTCCAGTGACTGGTGTACAAGGACACCCAGGTCTCGCTGCATCTCCCCCTTACCTAACCTAACCCCATTGAGATAATAATATGCCCCCTTGTTTTTGGCGCCAAAGTGGATAACCTCACAGTTATCTATATTATACTGCATCTGCCACGCATCTGCCCATTCACTCAACCTGTACACCTCCTAACATCCTCTTCACAGTTCTCACTGCCACCCAGCTTTGTGTCATCCGCAAAGTTGCTAGTGTTTCTCCTAATTTCCTCTTCCAAATCATTAATATATATGGTAAACAGTTGCGGCCCCAACACCGAGCCTTACGGCACTCCACTCGCCACTGCCTGCCGTTCTGGAAAGGACCCGTTCAGTCCTACTCTTTGCTTCCGGTCTGCCAACCAATTTTCTATCCATGTCAACACCCTACCCCCAACACCATGTGCTCTAATTTTAGTCACCGGTCTACCGTGCGGGACCTTATCAAAGGCTTTCTGAAAGTCTAGACACACTACATCCTCTGACTCCCCTTACTACATCCACTGGCTCCCCTTACTACGTCCACTGGCTCCCCACAGGCTCCCCACAACTCCACACAGACAGCGCAATGGTGGGGATTGAACACAGGTTCCTAGAGCTGCGAGGTGGCGACTGTATCAGCTGGAGAGTCTGATTGCTGAGGGTTCACAACTTTCCTGGTTCTTAGGTATCCGTATCGCACTCAGACTTGCGGCAAATAAAGAATAATTCCACCTATTGACAACACTCCAGTGTGTTTGCTGAGCTTTTTAATTTATTTGCTATGGCACAGTGGTACAGCAGTAGGATTGCTGCCTTACAGCGTCAGAGACCCAGGTTCGATCCCGACTACGGGTACTGTCTATACGGTGTTTGTCTGTTTTCCCCGTGACCACGTGGGTTTTCTCCGAGATCTTCGGTTTCCACCCACACTACAAAGACGTATAGGTTTGTATATAAATGTAAAATTCTCACAAGTGTATGTAGGATGGTGTTAATGTGCGGGATTGCTGGTCGCTGCGGACTCGGTGGGCCGAGGGCCTGTTTTCACACTGTATCGTTAAACTTAACTAAACTAAAATCCTTATCATCCAAAGCGATTTGGACAATGAGATAACTGAGCATTACTTTGCCCACTGAGCTTTATTCCAAGTTGCAATGTGCCTGCTACACCGTCAGAGTTATTATGATCACAGAGCTTTATTTATCTTATCTGCCGTCTTCATGTTCCATGCCAAATGCAATACTTTCTCTGTGTTTTCATCTGCCTTCAAGATATGGGAAGGAAACCAAAACACAAATCTACGCTGAACATTTTGGGTGATGACAATTGGTGTAATTGAATAAAAGCCATTGCGATTCTGGACGGAGTCAGTCCCATTGTCGGAGATTAATAGGCAGGGAATAAATGCAGTGATAAAAGATAAGAATGGAAAAAATAATGCAAATATTTCACCTCCTCTCCGCTCTGCTCCTGTGTTGGTGTGCTTTCTTGCCATTGCTTCAATATCACTAGTGCAGGATATTTACTCCTTGGAAATTAAAGCTCTAATGGCATTTTTCCTATAGCAAGATGATCAAAACTGAACACAATACACCAAGTGTAGCCTCACTAACATCTTATACGACAGCGACATAAAGTTCCAACTTCTGTACTCAGTTGGGGAGAGGTATTAGGAACCGGAATTGGAAGCCCCGAGGCAGAAGATGGAGGCGTAGGCAAGCACCGAGAAAATACACGTGGCTGTGGTAGGGAGTCTGGGTTAAAACATGGTCGGAGAAATGGAGAACAGGAGCAATCACAGAGTGGGAGCAGCGAGAGAGGATGTTGCAGAACTCTGAAGAAGGGTCTCGACCTGAAACATCACCCACTCCTTCTATCCTGGATGCTGCCTGTCCTGCTGAGTTACTCCAGCATTTTGTGTCTATTTTCCGTACACATTTCCCTGACTAATAAAGGCCAGCCTGCCAAGAGCCATCTTCACCACCCTATCTACCGATAATACACCTTTCAGAGAACTACGTACTTGTACTCCTAGATCCCCTTGGTCTACAATGCTCCCCAGGCCTCTACCATTCACCGTGTAGGTCTCGCCATGGTTTTACTCCCCAAAATGTAATACCTCATACATATCTGAATTCCTTTTGCCATTGCTCTATTTGCCATAGATCGGCTCACTTGCCTAGCTGATTAAAATACTGCTATATCTCTGATAAACATCTTCTCCTTCAACAATTCCAGGTATTGTAGTGGCACCTGCAAACTTACTAATCATGCCTTGACATTCTCATCCAAATTGGTGATACAGGTGACAAGAGCAATGACCCCAGCACCGATCCTTGAGGCATACCACTCGTCACAAGCCACCAGTTCGAATAAAACCTTCCACCACCAACCTCTGTTTCCTATCATTAAGTCAATTATGTATCCGGTTACCTAGCTCTCCCTGGATCACATCTATATAACTAAAAGTCTAATCTTGACCACTTCTTGTCTGCGCTGTATATTGATTTTAGAAAAAATGCTACCCTATATCGCTATGATTTTTGGCCATCTTACTCACAAGGATGGGCCTGGCACAGATGCCACTCAACATGCCACACAAGGCAGCCCCGAGCATTTTTCCGATCGATGAAAGATAAAAAAGTTATGAGTGTTTAAAAAATCTTGAGATCAGCTGATTGGTCCTCTCGCTTGTCAATCACCATGATGAAGGTAATGCCGTATCTGAAGGGGGGGGGGGGGGGGGGGGGGGTGGCAGGACTATAAAACCCTGGATGCCTGGACGCGAGTCAGTCACTCTGGAAGATCGCGAGGGAGAGGCCACAACTCTGATGTTGTGAGTCAACTCAACTGTGAGTTTACTGAACTGTGAGTCTGCAATGTACTTGAATTTGATAAGGTCCCACATAGGAGATTAGTGGACAAAATGAGGGCACATGGTTTTGGGGGTATGACAAGAATTGAGGCATGTGACAAGAATTGGCTGGAGCGGATAGCCAAGGTGGGGAAGAAGCTGGAGCTGTGGAAGCAAAGTTCCTTCTCTATAACGGGGAAAAATGTGGTCATCAGGTGTGAGGTGCTCTCGGAGCTGCTGTACTTGGAGCAAGTGTGGCCTGTCCCTCCCCATCTACGCCACAGGGATTACCCGGGCTGTCTTCAGTTCATCTGGGGGTCGAGGATAGACCGGTTGCGACAGGCCACAATGCACAAGTCAGCAGACAAAGGGAGTAAAAACGAGCCCAACGTTGCCCTCACCCGTTGGCCAACTTCGTGTGTGGCTGCATCAGGCGGAGTGTAGAGCCAAGGCACGTGGGCACCAAGTGTCACTACCTGCTGAGGTTTTATCTGTCCGCGGTGTTGCGAAGGGCCTGGCGCAGATGCCACTCAACGTGCCAGTCAGCTGGACATTGCCGCACCCTCTGTCATTTGTGGAAAGGTTCTTCCAGACCAACACCTTTGACCACATGTCCATAGGGCAGTGGTAAGCACAGAACATCCTGCAGACACTGCAGGGAAAGGACTCCATGGATCCGGTGGTTTGGTTCCCAGAGCAGACTGCCCAGCTTGTCTGGCAAATTGCCTCATCGCCAGAACTCACCAACAAGTACCAAGACCTGGCTTGGCAGGTGGTGAGAGGAGCCCTCCCAGTCAGATCCTTCCTGCACCGTCGGAATCTCACTACCAGCACACGCTGTCCTTGGGATGGCTGCTACGGAGAGGACACGGTTGCCCACCTCTTTGCAGAGTGTGGATAAGCAAAGAGAGTCTGGAGAGGTCTGCAAGGGTCCCTGTCATGGTTTATTCTGAACAGCTCCGTCACAGAGGACTCTGTGATTTACGGATTGTTCCCAGGGACGCATTCAGAGACGGACATTGAGTGCTGCTGGAGGGTCATCAACTCGGTGAAAGACGGTCTTTGCTCGGCCCAAGCATTGTTCACCACCCAGCAGAGCGAGATGTTCGTCAGGGAATGTTGCCGACTGTCCCGCTGCAAACTGCAGGAGTTTGTGCTGATGGATGCACTGAAGCTCATTGCAGCCAACGCCAAGGCTCGGTGGGGGAGGACCACAGTCTAGGGTCCTTCCGCTGCTGGACATGGGGGCAGGGTGTGGTGGAGACCCCCTTCAAAATAAGGGAAGGGATTCCATGCCAGTGGCAAAGATGGGGGACAAATTCGTGAAATTTGATCATTGTACGTAGATTGTATTGAACAATTTGTATAGCCTCCGAAAATCTCAGATTAATTTTTTGCACGGTTCATGTATTGTATATATTTATTACCTGAATAAAGTCTATTTTGAAATTAAAAAAAAAAAAATCACACTACTGGTGCTGTCTGTACGGAGTTTGTACGTTCTCACCATGACCTGCGTGGGTTTTCTCAGAGATCTGGGTTTCCTCCCACATTACAAAGACGTACAGGTTTGAAAGTTAATTGGCTTGGTATAAGTGTTATTTGTCCCTACAGTGTATTAATGTGCGGGGATCGTTAGTCAGTGTGGACTCAGCGGGCCTTAGGGCGTGTTTCCGCATTGTATTTCTATACTAAACTAAACCAAACCAAATGAGCTCTTGCCCTCTCCTGCTGATTCTAATAACCAAGAGGGTGCAGCACTCACCTGTCTTCAGTTAACTTCTCGTTGCTTGAATTTTGGTGGATCTAAGAAAGGGAAATGTAGATAGGAAGAAAAAAAGGAGCATATTTTCTAGGTAGTGAGATATTGCAAAGCTCTGAGATGCAGAAGGGTCTGAGTGTCACTGAGTCACAAACTGAAAATAACCGCAAGTAATTAGGAACCAAACTAAACGTTATAGTAGGAAGGTTATTTTTATAGTTATACTAGACTAAGTGGACCCGTTGGGTCCCAGTCACTTGGGAGGCCTGGTCCCCCAATGCAACCCATTCCTCAACGCAATGTTCCACCACTCACCCGTTCCCCCAATGCAACTCATTCCCCCAACGCAATATTCCACCACTCACCGATAGCCCTTAACTGCGCAGGTGTGGCTCATTTCCCCATCAGCCCTGAGCACTCCCTCGCCTTCCTCTTCATGTGTGGGAGAGGAGGAAGGGAGGGATGTGGGGTGTGTGGTGGGGGGGTGTGAGGTGGGAGGGGAGGAGGGGTGTGTGTGGATGGGGAGATGTAGGAGGGGGGGAGAAGATGGTGTGGGGGGCGGTGGGATGTGGAAGAGGGAGGTGTGTGGTGGGGGGTGTGGGGTGGTGGGGAGGCGTGTATGTGGTTGGGAGGAGTGTGGTAGGGGGAGGAGGAGGGTTGTGGGAGTATGTGTGGGGAAGGTGTGTGTGTGTGGGAGGGGGCATGGGGGTGTTGTGGGTGCAAGGGGGTTGTGGGGGACAGCGGGGGTTGTGGGGCGTGGCGGGGAGATTATGGGGGCCAGGGGATTTGTGGGGGCGGGCGGTTGAGGGGTGGGACTGTTGAGCTGGCGGGGGGGTTGTGGTGGGTGCAGGGGGGTTGTGGTAGGGGGTGTGTGGGGGGAGGGTGTGTGTGTGGGAGGGGGTGTGGGGGTGTTGTGGGGGAGGGGTGTTGTGGGTGCAGGGGGGTTGTGGGGACGGGGTGGGGGGTTGTGGGGGCGTGGCAGGGAGATTGTGGGGGGTGGGGGGTTTGTGGGGGCGGGGCGGGGGGTTGAGGGGTGGGGTTGTTGAGCTGGCGGGGGGGGGGGGGGTGTTGTGGTGGGTGCAGGGGGGTTGTGGGGGCGGGGGGTTTGTGGGGGCACTAATATTTACGACATTCAACCGATCGGAATGAAACTTGGCACACTCACAGCACAGGAGAGCGGTGAGTGAACTGGCAAACATTTGTAGCGCTATCGCGAACCGTTTTTGCGCAAATAGAAAGATCACCAAACCGGAAGATAACAAGATCAGAGTGTTAGTTATGTATAGGTGGAATATAGAAAAGACCCTGGTAAGACCACACCTGCCGTTCTGTGCACTCTGTTAGTTGCTTTATTAAAGAATAATGTAAGGTTATTTGAAACAGTTTAAAGCAGGTTTACTAAACATCAAACCAAATGGATAGGCTATCCTAGGAGGAAAGATTGGACAGACTGGGTTTTATCTGTTGGGATTTAGAAGCGTGAGAAACAAATTGATTAAAATATCCTGTTGGAATGCATCACAAGTTGGTATGACTCCAGCTACATTTCATACTGCCTCCAGAAAGCATTCGACATAATCCAGGACCACTCTCACCTTGGTCATTCATTCTTCTCCCCATTCTTGTCGGGCAGAAGATACAAAACCACATATCACCAGATTCGGTCAAAACTTTTACTTCACTATTTTCAGAAACTTGAATGGACTTCTTATATGCTCAGGATGTATATCTGATCTTCCATTCTAACTTGTGGTGACACTTGCAGTATTCTATCTGAACTTTCTCTATTCTGCTTTCTGTCTATTTTCTCTTTTGCACGATCTGCTGTACTCTTATATGTTAAAACTGCTTGAATAGTACACAAAACAAAGTTTTTCACTGTATCTCAGCACATCAAATACGACAATAAATCAATATGCATACCAAGATTGTGAAGGAGCTTGCCAGGGTGAATGTAGAGTGGATGTTTTCTTTGGGGATTAATCTAAAACTAGGTGTATTTGTTTTAAAGTTAAGACAAAATGAGGGCACATGGTTTTGGGGGTATGACAAGAATTGAGGCGTGTGACAAGAATTGGCTGGAGCGGATAGCCAAGGTGGGGAAGAAGCTGGAGCTGTGGAAGCAACGCTCCCTCTCTATAACGGGGAAAAATGTGGTCATCAGGTGTGAGGTGCTCTCGGAGCTGCTGTACTTGGAGCAAGTGTGGCCTGTCCCTCCCCCCTACGCCACAGGGATTACCCGGGCTGTCTTCCAGTTCATCTAGGGGTCGAGGATAGACCGGGTGCGACAGGCCACAATGCACAAGTCAGCAGACAAAGGGAGTAAAAACGAGCCCAACGTTGCCCTCACCCGGTTGGCCACCTTCGTGTGTGGCTGCATCAGGCGGAGTGTAGAGCCAAGGCATGTGGGAACCAAGTGTCACTACCTGCTGAGGTTTTATCTGTCCCCGGTGTTGCGAAGGATGGGCCTGGCGCAGATGCCACTCAACGTGCCAGTCAGCTGGATATTGCCACACCCTCTGTCATTTGTGGAAAGGTTCTTCCAGACCAACACCTTTGACCACATGTCCATCGGGCAGTGGTCAGCACAGAACATCCTGCAGACTAGATTGTTGCCAGGCAAGGGCGGTGGTGGTGAAAGGTGACCAGGGGGGAGACAGGTACACTGTTTCATGGTTTCAAGGTCAGTTTATTGTCACATGTACCAATTTAGGTACAGTGATATTTGAATTATCATACAAACATACAAAAAAGGCAACAAGATACACAACTACATAAAAGTTAACATAATTATCCACCACAGAGGATTCCACATGTTCCTCACCGTGATGGAAGGCAATAAAGTCCAATCTTCTTCCTCTTTATTCTCCCACCTTCGGGGCTGTCAAACCATCCGCAGTCGGGGTGATTGAAGCTCCCAGCCGGAGATCGAAGCCCCTGTGTTGGGGCGATCGAAGACCCTGCGACGGGCCGATCGAAGCTCCTGCATCGGGGCGGTCGAAGCTCCTGTGGTTTGGACTTCCCGAAGTTGGTCTCTGACTAGAGACCGTGAGCTCCACGATGTTAAACTGCGCATGCACCCGCGGTAGAGCTCAGAGTTCGATCCCTGGCAAAGGGATCGCGGGCTCCATGATGTTAAGTCCGCAGGCATCCTCGGTGGAGCTCTCGAAGTCGGCCTCCAGCCAAAGGTTGCCAACTCCACAAAGTTAGGCCGCAGTGCGGACAGAGGTATGATAAGGAAAAAATTGCATCTCCGTCGAGGTAAGAGATTAGAAAAAGTTTCCTGCAACCCCCCACCCCTCCCATCCCCCACTCCCCACCCCTCACATAAAACAAGCTAAAGAACACTAAAAACATACACCTACAAGCAAACAACAAAAGAAGGAAGGGACAGACAGGCTGTTGGCGAGGCAGTCATTGCTGGCGTCACCCGGTGGATAATCAGAACCTGTTGAATGGTGGACCAAACAAGGAGTCTCATTGCTTATTCATAGTCATAGAGTCATACAACATGGAAACAGACATTTTGGCCCAACTTGCCCTCACTGACCAACATGTCCTATCTACTCTAGTCCCACCTGCCTGCATTTGGTCCATATCCCTCTAAATCTGTCCTATCCATGTACCTGTCTTTTTTTTCTTAAATGTTGCAATAGTCCCTGCCTCAACTACTTATAGCAGCTGATTCCATACACCTACCACCCTTTGTGTGAAAAAGTTACAATACGATACGATACAATAGAACTTTATTAATCCCAGGAGGGAAATTGATCTGCCCACAGTCATAAAACGGAAAAACACAAAATACCTGACACATGAAATTGAAGTGACGAGTGGTAAGGATTGGAGATGTGCAAAGATTGAGAAGGGTTGGGGGGGGGGTGAGGGTCAGTCTCAGTCTCAGTCTACCCGATGCCAGAAGGGGGAGGAGTTGTACAGTTTCATAGCCACAGGGAAGAAGGATCTCCTGTGGCGTTCTGTCCTGTATCTTGGTGGAACCAGTCTGTTGATGAAGGTACTCTTTAGATTACCCCTCAGATTCAATCCTCTGGATTACTCATCCAGTAAATGCACACAGAAACTTCCAAAGGGAACTTCCTGGTGGTCAAGTTTTGGGGAACTGCCTGAATAAAAATAATTAAATCCAAACTTATTGTTGTTCAAACCCTTCAGTAATATCTGTGCTGTTGTTCACAGAGATATTTAATTAAAAGTAATGATGAAGCAAATGACTAATCTTATTATGTTGGCCTTTGGAATGAGCACACTCTAAAATCAGGTGAAAATTAAAGAGATGCTTCACCCCATTGCACTGATTAGGCTTTTATAATTGTGGGATGTTTATCCATTTGCACTGAATAAAGAAAGTACTAAGCTAAAGGACATATTTCCGATTAACTCAATGAAAAACACTAACTTCATAGCTTGTAATAAGATTTTGTACGAATTTCTTTCAAATCATATCCATTGCCATACCTTACCTTCCTTTATCAACAAAGAGCAAAAAGTAAAATCTGAAATAAATACGGAAAATGTTGGAGACATTCTGCAGGTCATGCAGCATCCGCAGAGAGAGAGAGAGGGAAAACACGGGTGGCACAATGATGCAGAAGTTAATGTTGTTCCCTCACAGTTCCTAGGATGCAAGTTTCATTCTGACCTTGGGAATTGTGTGTGTGGGATCTGTACATTCTTCTGGTGATTGTGTTGGTTTACAGAGGGTGCTCTGGTTTCTGTCTCTATCAGGTTGGCAACTTTGATCCATGACAATGTAGACAAGTGATAAATTAATCAAAGGAGAGTTGATGGTCATGTATTAGAGAGAATAATTGGCAGGACCAGGAGAAATAAGAAAAGGAATGGGACTGATTTGATTGTTCTTTAGTTTAATTAAGTTTAGTGTTTAGTTTAGTTTAGTTTAGTTTAGTTTAGTTTAGTTTAGTTTAGTTTAGTTTAGAGACAGCGCAGAAACAGGTTCTTGAGCCCACCGAGTTCGCGTTGACCATTCTCAACATTCTTCATTATCTAAGATATTATGGTGAATCTGTGGAATTATTTGCCTAATTATGGCCTAATTGTACTCCTATTTTTTATGACCATATGACCTTATACCACGCCTTGTGGTAGCATACAAATTATCCAGAAAAAGCAACCTACCAGAGGACTGGGAGAAATTCAGTCCAGCAGAGGAGGACAAAGGGCTTACTTAGGAAAGGGCAAATAGATTATGAAAGAAAACTGGCAGGGAACATAAAAACTGACCGCAAAGGTTTATATATCTATATCTATATCTATATCTATACACATACATACACATATATATATGTGAAGAGAAAAAGATTGGTTAAAACAAATGTAGGTCCCTTGCAGTCAGAAACAGGTGAATTGATCATGGGGAACAAGGACATGGCAGACCAATTGAATAACTACTTTGGTTCTGTCTTCACTAAGGAAGACATAAATGATCTGCCAGAAATAGCAGGGGACCGGGGGTCAAATAAGATGGAGGAACTGACTGAAATCCAGTTTAGCCGGGAAGTGGTGTTGGGTAAATTGAATGGATTAAAGGCCGATAAATCCCCAGGGCCAGATAGACTGCATCCCAGAGTACTCAAGGAAGTAACCACAGAAATAGTGGATGCATTAGTGATAATTTTTCAAAACTCTTTAGATTCTGGAGTAGTTCCTGAGGATTGGAGGGTAGCTAATGTAACCCCACTTTTTAAAAAAGGAGGGAGAGAGAAAATGGGGAATTACAAAACAGTTAGTCTAACATCGATAGTGGGGAAACTGCTAGAGTCAGTTATTAAAGAGGGGATAGCAGCACATTTGGAAAGTGGGGAAATCATTGGACAAAGCCAGCATGGATTTACGAAAGGTAAATCATGTCTGACGAAACTTATAGAATTTTTCAAGGATGTAACTGGTAGAGTGGATAAGGGAGAACCAGTGGATATGTTATATCTGGACTTTCAGAAGGCTTTCGACAAGGTCCCACATAGGAGATTAGTATACAAACTTAAAGCACACGGTATTGGGGGTTCAGTATTGATGTGGATAGAGAACTGTCTGGCAGACAGGAAGCAAAGAGTAGGAGTAAACAGGTCCTTTTCAGGATGGCAGGCAGTGACTAGTGGGGTACCGCAAGGCTCAGTGCTGGGACCCCAGCTATTTACAATATATATTAATGATTTGGACGAGGGAATTGAATGCAACATCTCCACGTTTGCGGAAGACACGAAGCTGGGGGGCATGTTAGGTGTGAAGAGGATGCTAGGAGGCTGCAAGGTGACTTGGATAGGCTGGGTGAGTGGGCAAATGCATGGCAGATGCAGTATAATGTGGATAAATGTGAGGTTATCCACTTTGGTGGAAAAAACAGGAGGATAGACTATTATCTGAATGGTGGCCGATTAGGAAAAGGGGAGATGCAACGAGAGCTGGGTGTCATGGACACCAGTCATTTAAAGTAGGCATGCAGGTGCAGCAGGCAGTGAAGAATGCGAATGGTATGTTAGCATTCATAGCAAAAGGATTTGAGTACAAAATTGAGTACAAAAAACTTACAAAATTCTTTAGGGGTTGGACAGGCTAGATGCAGGAAGTTTGTTCCCGATGTTGGGGAAGTCCAGAACAAGGGGTCACAGTTTAAGGATAAGGGGGAATTCCTTTAGGACCGAGATGAGGAAAACATTTTTCACACAGAGAGTGGTGAGTCCCTGGAATTCTCTGGCGCAGAAGGTAGTTGAGGCCAGTTCATTGGCTATATTTAAGAGGGAGTTAGATGTGGCCCTTGTGGTTAAAGGGATCAGGGGGTATGTAGAGAAGGCAGGTACAGGATACTGAGTTGAATGATCAGCCGTGATCATATTGAATGGCGGTGTAGGCTCGAAGGGCCGAATGGCCTACTCCTGCACCTATTTTCTATGTTTCTATGTTTGTAGATTCTCAACATAAAGCCTGCAGAAATAGTAAGATTAAACGAGAACTTACCAGGTTGAAGTTTGATCTTTATTTTATGAGGAGTCGAGTTGAGGGACTACGTGAATAGAAGCCCGTACAGCCGTTGGTGCGTCAATCTTCAAAGCAGCGGAATGATTTCACAGCTAACAATGACTGAAGTATAATGGTAAGATGATAAAACTAGAACTACCAGATGAGATCTATGAGGGTGGGAGCGGAGGGCACGTAGTCCCTCAACTCGACTCCTCATAAAATAAAGATCAAACTTCAAACTGGTAAGTTCTCGTTTAATCTTACTATTTTACTTCGGAGTCACGTGAGTGACTACGTGAAGACTTCAAAGCACTGTGAATTCATGCCGCAGACCCAAATCCGACATTCACACTGCCTGGATTGTCTCAAAAGTCGTTAACAATCAATCATGCATCAGTAACAACATTTGTTAAATGAATAACAGTTTATTTACAAACAAATCATAAAAAACAAACCCCTCTAACTCAGGGGGAAAATGTAACAGTACTCAAAACAGAATCAGCAAACACCCCGAGCCTTGAAATCGGCGTGATAAAACCTCTGAAAAGTTAGCTCACTGGACCATCCTGCGGCCGCGAGGATATGGTCTATTGGCACGTCCATCGCCCTTGCCGCGGAAGTTGATGCTGCCCTGGTGGAATGAGATTTGAATTTATCAGTATCAATTCCAGCACTTGCCAGGACCTGCTTTAGCCACCTTGAAATTGTTTGCACCGACACCTTACTGTGTGTTTTTTTGTGACTAATAAACAAAGCCGACACTGTTCCTCTCAGAGGTTTAGTAATCTCAATGTAACGAGATAAATGTGAGACTACACACAAGCGATCATCTGCGGGTATACTGAAAACACAATCTTACATCCTGTCATGCCTCTTCTATTATGTTTAAGCAAACCATAGACATAAAATATAATGGCATCTGTCGACACATGCATTCTATCTAGCCGTAGCTTTTGCAACGTTTGTACACGTTGAGCTGAAACCAACGCCATAAGCATGACCACCTTAATAGTTAATTTGGCTATAGGTAGGCTTGTAACCGGAACCCACTGGCGAAGAACCATAAGAACCTCACTCACATTCCAAATACCGGCATACCTGGGTTTAGGAGGATTAGAATTGAAAACTCCCTTCATGAATCATGAAACTAACGGATGTGTCCCTACTGTATGTAATTCTGCATTCATAGGTAAATAAGAAGACAGAGCACTTCTGGCTGAATTGATCCCACTGTAACTTAATTTTTGGTTGAAATAAAGAGTTGACAAAAACTTCAATACGTCCGTGATCCCTGCAGTGTGATATACAATATTCTGCTGTAGGCAGAATTGCTTATATAGGTGATATATTGCTGCTGTGTACTATCCCTGCAGGCCGACGTGAGAACATCCACAGTCCGATGAGACTGT
This sequence comes from Okamejei kenojei, assembly GCA_035221665.1. NCBI lineage: Eukaryota > Metazoa > Chordata > Chondrichthyes > Rajiformes > Rajidae > Okamejei > Okamejei kenojei. Next base: position 28,456,189 of record CM069138.1, read on the forward strand.
CCTCTCCCCAGGTATGGCCTCCTTAAAATCTGCAATTTAACAGATCAATACAACCATGTAAAGGATGTTGATCCCCAGTGACTGGATTTACCAGTAGATTTTTATTCTTGGGAATAATCATGTAAGGCTCCCTAGCCATTTGTAATACAATAGGAAACCATGCTTGTGTAGGCCAATCTGGCACTACCAATACCCCTGAAGCGGAGTCCTCCTTGATCTTTTGCAAACATCTGCTGATGAGACAGAATGGAGGAAATACATACACAAACATTCCTCGCCAATGCAGCGAAAACGCATCCACTGCTACTGCCCCAGGATCCGGTTCCCATGAAACATATCTAGGCAACTGATGATTTAATCGAGATGCAAACAAGTCAATATCTGGCAATCCATACCGAACAATCATTTGGTTAAATACATCCTGATTTAACATCCATTCAATGTTGTCATTAAACTGATGTGACCTAGTGTCAGCTACAGTGTTGAATCTTCCTGGCAAATAAAGTGCTGAAAGCCAGATATTTTGGTCAATACACCAGCTCCAAATCTGGTTAGCCAGTCTATCACAAGACTGTGACTTAACTCCACCCATGTGGTTTACATATGCCACTGCTGCGGTGTTGTCAATCTGAACCTGCACATGCAAGTCCCTGCTTGTAGAACAATAAGCTTTGAGCCCATACCAGGTGCCCAACAACTCTAAATAATTAATCCCTCTTAATTGAAGAAGCGATGTCTCATCCACATTCCATCTGCCTCCACAACTAGAAGACATATCTGTTGCACCTCAACCCAGTGCACTTACATCAGTCTGTAATATCAGTGACGGTGGTTCCACCAAAACCTTCCTAAAACTTTTTGAAACATGAACTATGCACCATTGTATGTCAGCAATCGCCCCAGCTGACAACTGCATAGGCCTATCAAAATGGCCCCTTTTTATTCTCAGTGCCTGTTCCTTTGATCGTTGTAATTGTTGATAATGCAGAGGACCATACTGCACAGCTGGAAATGCTGCAACAAACTTCCCAATTAACCTGGCTACTTGTCTAATCGAAGGCCGTTGTTCTCCAACGAGATTAACACAGTCCTCAGTTAACTGATTCAATTTATCCCTGGGCAAAGTTACCAACATGTGATTGGAATTAATGGTAAATCCCAGATAATCAATAATTTGGACTGGTGATAATTTAGATTTATCTGGGTGAATAACAAATCCCATTTGTTCAAAAGTGATTTTAACAACTGAAACTGATGATTGAATTTCAGCATGAGTCTTTCCAACAATCAGAATAATAATCAGAACAATCAGGCCATTACCACATGCCCCTGAGCTCTAAGTAATGCTAACACAGGTTTTACCAATTTAGTAAATAACCTAGGAGCTGAAGTTAATCCATTCGGCAATGCCCTGAATTGCCACAGCTGAGTCATCCAAATAAATTTCAAATATCTTCTATCATCATCATGAATAGACACTGAGTAATACGCATCCTTTAAATCAATAGTTGCCGTATCCCCAACAATAAAATGTGGAATACAGAAATGACGGAGACACTTTACTTGGAGAGATTGAGACTTGCCCTCATGGACAGGTTAGATCTCTTCAAGGAGATATGGTCTCCCTATATTAAATATCTACAGGGTCACAACGGTTCGGCGCAGGGACTTGACTGAGGCCTGAATATCTGAGTGGATGAAGAAATACACATAACAAATCATGAATGTATCTCCAAGATGGATTACGTAGTAATACTTTAATCTCCATCAAATTTTCATACCTTCTTTTCTATTTTCTATTCCTTTTTTCTATCTCTTTATCTTTAATTAAGGAAAAAAATTATAGAAACATACTATATAAACTTTTAATATGTACACACTTATCTCTGTTTGTATGAAAAAGATTATAGATGTCTTAAACTTGTAATTATATAAAAACTATGTACTTTCAATTATACAATAACTATGAAATATAAAATTAACAATAATACAAACATTATTAATATTTTGATAACATTATGAATATTAAAAAAAATGTTGTTTAAGATTGGGTACTACGTAGTTAAAAATAGCGGGGATTTCTATTTGGTAATTAGAAGAATATCTATGATTTGAGAAATCTAAGTGTATTACTTATATTAGGAATATACTACATATACTCCCAATTATATAAAATAAATAATAACGGAATGTATAATGGATAATACTACAATTATCATAAATAGTACTAATTAATAATCAATACGTTATAATTTTACACATTGTATAAATTTCAATGTCGTATAAGAGTGTACTTGGTATATACTGTTTCTACAATAAAAAAAAATAAAAAAAAAAAAATAAAAAAAAAAAAGAAAATTATCAAAAAAAAAAAAAAAAAAAAAAAAAAAAAAAATCAATAGTTGCCATATAACACCCTTTGGACACTAGATGTTTGGCCGTGGTAAAGGTTTCCATTTTGAAATGCCTATAACAAACAAACTTGTTCAAACTCGATAAATCCAGAATAATTCTACACCCCCCAGTCGTTTTAGATCTGGGAAATATATTTGACACAAATTGTTGACTTTGATAGACAGAAGGCTCAATTACCCCTTTCTTACGTAATGACTGAATCTCTGCTTGTATAAGCACATTTTCCTCATCTGAAAAAATAAGTTTACGACTAGGAAAATGTTGATTAGGTAGACTGTCCTTAGAGTAAAATTCAATTTTCACCCCTTCAATACTACTAAGTATGAACAAATCTGATGTCAACTGCTGCCATTGTTTGAGAAACAATTTTAACCTTCCCCCAATTTGAACAGGAACATCAGTTAATTCATCGTCTGTCGATGTTATATTCCTTACCTGCATCTTTCCTTGCGGACCTTGTTGTCCTCGACCTCTTGTAGAGAAAGGCACCTTCCCCTTCATGCTGGCAGCCTGCCAGTTCCGAAATTGAAAACCTGAACGGCTCGTTCCTTCTCCTGCATCCACATTAGTGCCTTTCCAATACGGATAAAACCTTTTGCCTTGCTTGCCAGCCGGCTTAATGAGGGCCATAGTTTTAACATCGTCATGACATTCTTTGACCCTTTTTGCAAGGTTACCACCAAACAACAGATTTTGTGGTGGTACACTGGTCGGTTTGCACAAACTTGCCAAATTCGGATTAAGCACTGGCCTAATAGCGGCCCCCCTGATATTATTGATTTCAAAAAATGCATTACAAAGGAATCCCAGTCCGTCCTGGTGTGCTTCAACCATATTGCTTGGATCAATAACTTTCACCACAGCTGTAATACCTGCTAACAATAGTTTAAGCACTTTTTGAAACTTCATCTCATGGGCCCTAGCAGGCATACCCATCTGTGACCAAATTTGGTGATTAACCACCGGTACCTTCAGGAGATCACAATTAACAGGAGCTTTATAGTTTTTTGCTGCTTCATCCATAGCTAGCTCCTGTAACTGGTGGGAGAGCATATACTGAATGGCTTCAGCCAATTCTACATCAATCGCCTCTCCTGCCTCTCTAGGCTCAGCAAACTTCCCAGCAATGTTCGGAATTACCTCCAACCGAACTTCTTTACTGCTCTCCCCCAGCATAGAATCAGTGTCAGCAAACTGCACTGATGGAACATCCTCCTCACAGGCAGGATAGACCTGCAGCCCTGGAACAGGTGCTGCTAGCACAAGCTCTCCATCAGCCTGGCTTGGGCACCACTCCTCCTCACGGAGCTGGTCCCTGTCGAGCATTCTTTGTAATAAAATCTCGACCTGGGAGAGCCGTGAGCAAACGGACTCTCCTATGGAGGGTATAACCTCCATGCCCGACTCATCTATGGGCCTGACAGACTTGCCAGTGGCCTTCCGCCCTACTGGCAAGCCTTCACTGCCCCCAGGCAGTGGGTCCGCAACCACTGGCTGTGTAGCCAGCACCGGTCCAGGTGTACCAGACGGGCCTCCATCCACAACACTCTCCTGGTCACTTTCCTTTCTACCTCCGGAGCGCCTCGCCGACACCTTCTTCACTTTCTGCAACATATCTCCAAGAACTCCAAACCGTCGCAGAAAATGACCTGTGGTAAAAAAATTTTTAAAACCTTACCTCCGTTTTTAAACTTACCGCTTGGAGGAGCGCTGCTGCTCCAACCGGCCGACTGCACCAACGTCTGACGTCATGACGCACCAACGGCTGTACGGGCTTCTATTCACGTAGTCACTCACGTGACTCCAAAGTAAAATAGTGTGCTGTCTTGATCTTGGAACATAGAATATTATAGCAAAGGATGTGTGCCAAAAAAATGATACCAGGTGAAACTAATCTTCTCTGGCTTCACGTGATCTGTGCCCCTCCTTTCCCTGCATATCCATGTTCCTTTCAGAAAGCCTCCTAAATGCCACTATCGTATCAGCCTCCACTACCATCCCTGGCAGCTCATTCCAGACACGCTCTGTGTAAAAGACACGCCCTGCACATCCCTTTTAAAGTTTGGTTCTCTCAGCTTAAAGCTATGCCCTCGACAGACTGGGTGAAAAATTGACCCTGTGTGGACATCATTGTGCATTGACATTTTTTACTGGAGCCAAAGCTGCAAATATCAATTTTGATACAATCTTTGCATTTTAAAGTAATTCACGTGTGAAAAATGTTTCATGACAGTTCAGAGAATTGTGATTTGTTTCTTCCTTATTCAGAAAAAAAAACCCATTTAAAAACCGTGATTAAAAGAAAACATTTTCCTGAATTGTTTCTGATAGTGGACGGATAACAGGTTGAACACTTGTTGATGTTCTTATGGTGATTTATTTGTACTCAAGTAGAATATGGGCAATGGACATTTCATTAGCTGGATTATTTCAAAGGGTGGTATAGTGGCGCAGTGGTAGAGTTGCCTTACAGCGCCAGAGAACTGGGTCCAATCCTGACTATGGGGCTGTCTGTATGTAGTTTGTGTGTTCTCCCTGTGACCATTAGTATGCAAACTAAAAGCACACGGTATTGGGGGTTCAGTATAGATGTGGATAGAGAACTGGCTGGCAGACAGGAAGCAAAAAGTAGGAGTAAACGGGTCCTTTTCAGAATGGCAGGCAGTAACTATTGGGGTACCGCAAGGCTCAGTGCTGGGACCCCAGCTATTTACAATATATATTAATGATTTGGACGAGGGAATTGAATGCAAGATCTCTAAGTTTGCGGATGACACGAAGCTGGGGGGCAGTGTTATCTGTGAGGAGGCTGCTAGGAGGCTTCAAGGTGACTTGGATAGGTTGGGTGAGTGGGGAAATGCATGGCAGATGCAGTATAATGTGGATAAATGTGAGGTTATCCACTTTGGTGGCAAGAACAGGAGGGTAGACTATTATCTGAATGGTGGCCGATTAGGAAAAGGGGAGATGCAACGAGACCTGGGTGTCATGGTACACCAGTCATTGAAAGTAGGCTTGCAGGTGCAGCAGGCAGTGAAGAAAGCGAATGGTATGTTAGCATTCATAACAAAAGGATTTGAATATAGGAGCAGGGAGGTTCTACTGCAGTTGTACTGGGCCTTGGTGAGACCACACCTAGAGTATTGTGTACAGTTTTGGTCTCCTAATCTGAGGAAAGACATTCTTGCCAAAGAGGGAGTACAGAGAAGTTTCACCAGAATGATTCCTGCAATGGCAGGACTTTCATTTGAAGAAAGACTGGATAGACTCGGCTTGTACTTGCTAGAATTTAGAAGATTGAGGGGGGATCTTATAGAAACGTTAATAATTTTTAAGGTGTTGGACAGGCTGGATGCAGGAAGATTGTTCCCAATTTTGGGGAACTCCAGAACAAGGGGTCACAGTTTAAGGATAAGAGGGAAGTCTTTTAGGACCGAGATGAGAAAAACATTTATCACACAGAGAATGGTGAATCTGTGGAATTCTCTGCCACAGAAGGTAGTTGAGGCCAGTTCATTGGCTATATTTAAGAGGGAGTTAGATGTGGCCCTTGTGGCTAAATGGATCAGGGGGTATGCAGAGAAGGCAGGTACTGGATACTGAGTTGGATGATCAGCCATGATCATAATGAACAATCCAACCACGACCTCAACGGCGGAACAGGCGGAGGATGATGGCTGACCTTAGTGGAGCGTCACAACAGCTGGGAAGGCAGATGAAGGCTGCAGCAGAAAAGGGTCTCCGGTCAACTTGGACTCCATGCCACTGGATCCTGACCCAGATCTGTCAAGGACCATGGGGTGGCTGTCTGTGCACCAGTCTCCCCACGTTAAACAAGGTCAAGCACAGGTGTCCTCCATATAGGGAATAGCACCCTGGAGACACCCACGGTCAGCCATTACCGAAGGAGGCCTAAGAAGAAGCTGGCCTTAGCTGCGATTCCCAATAATAGTACAAGATAAACAATAGTGTGCTGCTACACTGAACTGCCACTTAAAGAATAGAAATGGCTCTCCGTGAAAACACTAGTCAAGGCAAACTACATTAAACTCATAGTTTACCTGACCTTGGATTCCAGAAAAATCCGCATGACTTTCAAATGCAAAGTGCAATAAAGAGTTTTAATTCCCTAGTAATTAACAAATATATTGGAGTGTGACCATGATATCAAGGATAGTTCTACCTTAAAGGGCTGGAGTAACTCAGCAGGACAGGCAGCATCTCTAAAGAACATGGACATGTCACTCTTTGGGTCGAGACCCTACTTAAGACTCTGTCTTCAGTCTGAAGCAGGGTGTCGACGCCAAACATTCTTGCTATTGAGGGAGTTCCTTGAGGTTTACAAGGTTAATTCCCGGGATGGCGGGACTGTCATATGCTGAGAAAATAGAGCAGCTGGGCTTGTACACTCTGGAGTTTAGAAGGATGAGAGGGAATCTCATTGAAACATATGAGATTGTTAAGGGCTTGGATACTGAGGCAGGAAACGTTCCCGAAGTTGGGGGAATCCAGAACCAGGTGCCACAGTTTCAGAAAAAGGAGGAAGCCATTTAGAACGGAGATGAGGAAACACTTTTTCTCACAGAGAGTGTGAGTCTGTGGAATTCTCTGCCTCAGAGGGTGGTGGAGGCAGGTTCTCTGGATGCTTTCAAGAGAGAGCTAGATAGGGCTCTTAAAAATAGCGGAGTCAGGGGATATGGGGAGAAGGCAGGAACGGGGTACTGATTGGGGCTGATCAGCCAAAATCACATTGAATGGCGGTCCTGGCTCGAAAGGCCAAATGGCCTACTCCTGCACCCATTGTCTATTGTCTATTATCACCTATCCATGTTCTCCAGAGATGCTGTCTGACTTGCTGAGTTACGCTTGCATTTTGTGTCCTTTTGTCGAAACCAGCACCTGCAATCCCTTGTTTCTACTTTAACTTTGATGACTGGATAATTCGTCATGTTCTATGTAATGTAGTTACTCATCATAATATTGATGTACTCTAATTTTAGCTGGGATGAATTCCTGATCTTCCAATCTACTGCGTTGCAGTCCTTGCACTTTTTTCCTGCATTTTTTTTCTGTAACACCATATTCTGCACTGTGGTTATTTTCTTTTTTGCACTATGTGATGCACTCATGTATGGCATGATTTGCCTAGAGAGCACAAAGAACATTTTTCATTGTATCTCAACACATGTGACAATGATAAATTAATACCAATATCAATAACAATGTTGTCACAAGAAATTAACAATTTCCCTTCTTTTGGTCTCACTGAGTTATAAAGTACCACGACAAAGAGAGAGAATGCAATGCTATTAAGATGATCCATGACGCAATGATTAGCATTTAGTTTAGTTTAGTTTAATTTAGAGATACAGCATGAAAACAGGCCCTTCGGCCCAACGATTCTGCACTGACCAGCGATCCCCACACATTATCACTATCCTACACTCACTAGGGACAACTTAAACATATCTCAGAGAAAACCCACGCTTAACGGGGAGAACGTACGAACTCCGTACAGATAGTCGGGATTGAACCTAGGTCTCCGGCGCTGCAAGGCAGCAACTCCACCACTGCGCTATCGTGTATGCTCTGCACAATCTGGACGTCGTAACCTTCAGTCTCATTAAAATGTCAATGGGCACTTCAAGGATTGTTTTCCTCACAGCTCCAAATCGTTATAGAAACAAATGTCATGACTGATTAAAGAATTAAAGAATTTGTTCTGTTGTTTTGTTCTGCTTAAAGAATACTGAATATGTGAAATCAGGCTTCCAGATGGGAAAGGTTGTCATTAGTTACCAGTAGTAAATATATGCATAAATATTAAGGCCCAGAGACACTAATCGCCAGACAGACCAAGGTGGTTTTAATCCATGTTCCATAATGCTTGTGGCCATGACACTCTTACACAGTGTGGATATCCATAAAAATGGACAAAACTGTCAACGTATCCACTTACATACCCCTGGCTACCACTGCATTGAAACATGGTAGCTGATATTCAAAGTAACTTTCAGGCCAGAATCTAATCAAGGGATTAGAGGACACCTCATTGAAACTTACCAAATATCGAAAGGCCTGGATAGCGTGGATGTGGAGAGGATGGTTTTACTAGTGGGAGAGTCCAGGACTAGAGGCCACAGCCTCAGAGTAAAAGGACGTACTTTTAGGAAGGAAACATAGAAACATAGAAACATAGAAACATAGAAACATAGAAATTAGGTGCAGGAGTAGGCCATTCAGCCCTTCGAGCCTGCACCGCCATTCAATATGATCATGGCTGATCATCCAACTCAGTATCCCGTACCTGCCTTCTCTCCATACCCTCTGATCCCCTTAGCCACAAGGGCCACATCCAACTCACTCTTAAATATAGCCAATGAACTGGCCTCAACTACCCTCTGTGGCAGAGAGTTCCAGAGACTCACCACTCTCTGTGTGAAAAAAGTCTTTCTCATCTCGGTCTTAAAGGATTTCCCCCTTATCCTTAAGCTGTGACCCTTGTCCTGGACTTCCCAACATCGGGAACAATCTTCCTGCATCTAGCCTGTCCAACCCCTTAAGAATTTTGTAAGTTTCTATAAGATCCCCTCTCAATCTCCTAAATTCCAGAGAGTATAAACCGAGTCTATCCAGTCTTTCTTCATAAGACAGTCCTGACATCCCAGGAATCAGTCTGGTGAACCTTCTCTGCACTCCCTCTATGGCAAAATGTCCTTCCTCAAATTTGGAGACCAAAACTGTACGCAATACTCCAGGTGTGGTCTCACCAAGACCCTGAACAACTGAAGTAGAACCTCCCTGCTCCTGTACTCAAATCCTTTTGCTATGAAAGCTAACATACCATTCGCTTTTTTCACTGCCTGCTGCACCTGCATGCCTACTTTCAATGACTGGTGTACCATGACACCCAGGTCTCGCTGCATCTCCCCTTTTCCTAATTGGCCACCATTTAAATAATAGTCTGCTTTCCTGTTTTTGCCACCAAAGTGGATAACCTCACATTTATCCACATTATACTGCATCTGCCAAACATTTGCCCACTCACCCAGCCTATCCAAGTCACCTTGCAGTCTCCTAGCATCCTCCTCACAGCTAACACTGCCCCCCAGCTTAGTGTCATCCGCAAACTTGGAGATATTGCCTTCAATTCCCTCATCCAGATCATTAATATATATTGTAAATAGCTGGGGTCCCAGCACTGAGCCCTGCGGTACCCCACTAGTCACTGCCTGCCATTGTGAAAAGGACCCGTTTACTCCTACTCTTTGCTTCCTGTTTGCCAGCCAGTTCTCTATCCACATCAATACTGAACCCCTAATACCGTATGCTTTAAGTTTGTATACTAATCTCTTATGTGGGACCTTGTCGAAAGCCTTCTGGAAGTCCAGATATACAGAAGGAGATGAGGAGGAATTTCTTTAGTCAGAGGTTGGTGATTCTGTGGAATTTATTGCCACAGTCGGCAGTGGAGGACGTCAATGGATATTTTTAAGTTGGAGATTGACAGATTCCTGATTAGTTAGGGTTATAGGGGAAAAGGCAGGAGAATGGGGTTAAGAGGGAAAGATAGATCAGCCATGATTGAATGGCGGAGTAGACCTGATGGCCTAATTCTGCCTAATGGCCTAATTCTGCTCCTAGAACTTATGAAATTATGAATCACGTAGTTTTTATATGGACAAACAAAACTCATCAACTTGTAGGAGGAATGACAGAAGAATAACGAGACTTACAGCCTCGAAACTAAACCAAGAGTTCAGATACAGAATAGATAGAATGACAGGTACTCAGGGGTAAGTTGTAGGCTGTAATTTAATTGGAGGCTTTAAATTATTTATATGTAGAACAAGAAAAATATCCAGGAGTGAGTACAGGCCAGAATCTAATTGAAGAGTTCAGATGATTTTTATATCAAATAATGGATATCTAGGAGTGTGTTACAGTTTGGAATTTAATTTAAAAAAGTTTGGCTTGTGTATCAGTACAATAAAAGAGACTTGGGACTGAGTTACAGGCTAGGATTTAATTGAAAGGTTCAAAAAGGTTTTGAACGGTGGATATGTGGGAGTGAGTTACAGGATAAAATACAATCAAGGAGTCATTAGGACAGCTGACCCAACATAAGGTAAATTTCAAGCAGCATTTTCATGCAGGAGAACCAGCGGAGTTTGGGAAAGGGATTTCAGAGCATAAATCCGCAGAAGTGAAGGCAAAACTGTCCATGACAAGACAAAAGTTGAATGTCAATACTAGTGATATTTTATTAGTGATTAAGCACACGTCTTTCTGCTCTATAGTCATCATCATGGAGATTTGCAATATGAAAACTGCTTCTTCAGCCCATACTCTCCCCATGCCTATCAAGTTGGCATACTGAGCTAGTCCTATTTGCCAGCATGTGTCCTATTGCCCTCTACACCCTTCCTAACCATACAGCTGTCCAAATGTCTTTCAAAAGTCATAACTGTATCTGTTTCTAGCTTATTCAGGATACAAACTCCCCTCTGAGTTAAAAAGTTGCTGCTAATCTCTCTTAAATCTCTCTGCTATCATCGAAGCTGATGCCATTTAGTTATAGAATCCCCTACGCTAGGAAAAAGAGTTATCACATTGTCCCACATGATCATGTACACCTCAATAAAGCCATCCCTCGGCTCCAAGCAAAAATGTCCCAGACTATTGAACTCTCCCTTTACCTCACCTACATACAGAATGGCCTTCTCCTCCACCTATCTTTCTATGTTTCTATGTTTCTTAGGCAAAAGCCTAGGTAACATCCTTGTGATCTCTTCCGCACCATTTCCTACTCAATGACATCCTTCCTATAACTGGATGACTAGACGTACACACAATGCTTCAAGTGTGGTCCCACCAACAACTTGTACAGATGCATCATGACGTGCCAAGATAAAATGGAGCTCACTACGGCGCATCTGTTATTCATAATTTGTCCTCCGAGACAAAAGTCCAATACATGATGTTCTTAAAATAGACACAATATAACATTGTGCAAGCAGCCAAACTTGGAGAAAGCTATACACTCAGGAGGTTGCACGGCTCGATAGAATTTGGGAAAAAGGATGGACAAGAAGAAATAGGCTGAAAGCCCAGAAGGGTCTCATAAGGTCATAAGTGACAGGAGTAGAATTAGACCATTCGGCCATCAAGTATACACCGCCATTCAATCATGGCTGAGCTAGCTCTCCTAACTCCATTCTTTTGCCTTCTCCCCATAACCTCTGACACCTGCACTAATCAAAGATCTATCTAACTTTGCCTTAGAAATATCCACTGACTTAGCCTCCACAGCCTTCTGTGGCTAAGAAATCCACAGATCCACCACCCTCTGATGAAATACATTTCTCCTTATCTCCTTCCTAAAAGAATGTCCTTTAATGTTGAGGCTGAGACCTCCAGTCCTGGACTCTCCCACTAGTGGAAACATCCTCTCCACATCCACTCTATCCAAGCCGTTCACTATTCTGTATGTTTCACTGAGGTCTCCCATCATTCTTCTAAACTCCAGTGAGTACAGGCCCAGTGCAGACAAATGCTCATAATAGGTTAACCTACTCATTCCTGGCATCATTTTGGAAACCTCTCCAGAGCCAGCACATTCTTCCTCAGATATGGTGCTCAAAACTGCTCACAATATTCCAAATGCGGCTTTACCAGCGCCTTATAGAGCCTCAGCATTACATCCCTGTTTTTGTATACCAGCCCTCTTGAAATAAATACTAGCATTGAGTTTGCTTTCGACCTATCTCGACCCGGAACATCACCGATTCCTTTTCTCCATTGATGCTGCCTGACCTGCTGTTAGCCCAGCATTTTTCTCTATCTTGTGGATTAGATTGGTCCATGTTTGCAACAGTCTGTTTCAGCCCGAGATTGTGACAATTCAGAGGTGACAAAGAGATGAACTGAGCTGTTAATGTTGGGGGAACAGCGACATTGCATTGAAGAAAGTTTCCAAAGGGAAAGGTGGAGAGACAGCAGAAGATGGGATTGAACAGAGAAAAATGAAGAAAGATGTAATGGCTTTTTGATAGAATAAATAAGGTGAGATTGTTTCTAGTAACAGGAGGGTCAGTGCCAGTGGAATTGGACTTCAGGCAATTGACACAAAACCAAACAGTAATGAGGGGAATTGTTGTCAAGCAATCAGCTGCTTGTAACTGTTTGGAATGAGCTGTCTGAAAGGATAGCGATCACAAATTTAGCAACAGTTTTCAGAAAGGGTGTTAGATGAATGGTTGAAAAGCAGAAAATGCATCCAGAAAGTGGCAGCAGGACTGATCAGATAACACTTTCCTACAGCCACCAGAAGAGTGGATAACGTCATCCTCAGTGTACTGTTTGATTAAAAAAAGTAAAGTCGAGTTCATTGTCATATTAACAAGTACAGTGAGGTACAAATACAATTAAAATCTTGCTTGCAGTAGCATCACAGACACTTGTACTCAGACAACACACAAAAATATAAACCACACATAATTTGCACCGGAAATTTTTTCAGATAGCGGAAAGGAAAAGACTCTGTGAAACATAAATCCGTCGTAGGTCAACTGTATTATTCCCTTTGTTGAGGTAGGATTAGGGTCAGGAAGGAATAGGAATACTTTCTTGTCAGGCCGGCTCCCCCTTTTGTCCCCCTCCCCCCAACACAGCGGTTCCCCCACGCCGGGTCCCCATTGTCCTTTGTTCCCCCCCCCCCCACCCCACCCCACCCCATTGTTCTTCCCCTCTCCCCTCAAGGCAGTTCAGGTCATTTCAAGAACCTGATGATTGTAGGGAAGAAGCTGCCCCTGAACCTGGTGTGGTGTGGGACCTCGGGCTTCTGTACTTCTTATCTGCCGGTAGAAGCGAGAAGAGGGCATGGTGCGAATGGGCCAAGGTGTGGATAATAGATACCGACTTCCTGAGGTAAAGCCTCATGCAGATACTTTCTATGGTGGGGAGGGCTGTGCCCATGATGGACCATTGCTGAGTTCATCACTCTCTGCAGCCTCCTGCTTTCATATGCACTAGAATTTCTGTCGAGAAATTGCCACTGAGAAATATGGAGAAAGACAATCATAAACCATGTGGATATTTAAATCACCAATGACTTGCATGAGAAATGAGGTTTCAAAGCCTCCTTACCTTTAATATATTCATATGAACGTCATAAAGTTGGCATAAGTGTCCTTTAAAAATTTGCTTTCATGTTGAAATATAAATAAGCCTCTTGGTATTGCAATGGCAACAAGCTGAAAATGATTAATTTTAGTTGCTGCTTGTTAAGCCCCAAGCTATTATACAATTCCACTGTATTGCTTGCATAGATATTCTTACATTTAACACCGAAGGATGTTTCATTGTTTTTATTTCCGTAAAATATCTTGTCACTTAAATTTGCTCTTCCACAAGGTGAAAGTCACCTTCGAAGGTCATGGGTATCTGCTCATTTATGAGCCTTCTGGAGAGTCCATGATGAAAATCTGCTGTAACACCAGTTGTTATTCAGTTCCCAAGGCTTGGCTAATGTTTCACGTGGGCCACAAAATAGCTGAGCAAATAAAGTACTTATATGCACATGTGGGACACTTGAATAAAAATGGAAAGTAGTCAGTAAAAAAACTTGGATTGTTCTCTCTGGAGAATTGGAGGCTGAGGGGAGACCTGACAGAAGTTCAGAAAATTATGAGAAGCAGCCTTTTCCCAGGAGTACACAGCCTTTCCCCAGGATTGAATTGTCAAAGACGAAAGGGCATAACTTTAAAATGAGGTGGACAAAATTAAAATGAGATGTGTGGAGCAAGTTTTTTTTATGCAGAGAGTAGTTAGTATCTGGAACACACTGAGATGTGGTGGAAGCAGATATGATAGTGACAGTTAGGAGGATTTTAGATGGATGTGCAGGAAATGGAGGGATATGGATCACACGCAGGCAGAGGAGATTAGTTCAACTTGGTATTGCGTTCAGCATGGATATTGTGGGCTGAAGGGCCTTGTCTTGTTCAATATTCTGTGTAAAAGCTGCATGGAGGTGTTGCACAGGACCATAACTTTCTCTTATGTATCTGCCAGAGCACTTACCTAGTAGCAAAACACTACAGATGCAGGAAACCTACAAATGCAAATACTAAATGATGGAACAAGTCGGTCTGCATCTGTGAATAGAGAAACAGTCAACTATTTGGGTCTAAGATATATACAAAATGCTGGAGTAACTCAATGGGACAGGCAGCATCTCTGGAGAGAAGGAATGGGTGACGTTTTGTGCCGAGACCCTTCTTCAGATAGAGTTACTCCAGAATTTTGTGTCTATCTTTGATTTAAACCAGCATCTGCAGTTCTGTCCTACTAACTATTTGGATCTGCCAGTCTTCTTCAGAATCCCACCCAAATGAACTCATGCACCAATCCGGCTTATATGTGTAGGAAGGAACTGCAGATGCTGGTTTACTCCAGCATTTTGTGTCTATCTTTGGTGTAAACCAGCTGGGATCCAGTTGACACACACAGTTGGCACACACCAACAGACCTGCTCTGCTCATTTCTAGACCTGGTCTGAAGAAGGGTCTCGACCCGGAATGTCACCTGCTCCTTCGCTCCATAGATGCTGCCTCACCCACTGAGTTTCTCCAGTATTTTTGTCTCCCATTCAATTTTTCCAGCATCTGCTGTTCTTTCTCAAACATGCTGTGTTTATTTATTCATTCATAGACAAACTCTATGCTGGTGCACAAGTGATGATAAATTGTGCAGCCTGAACATGGCACTGTTTTGTGTGTGCGCAAGTATTTGTGTAAGTGTGTGTGTTCTTGGTTCTTGGTTACTTGGTCCTCCAAAATATTCCAACTGGAATTTAAACTGGAGGTGGTGAAGGGAGGGGTTTAGCCAGAGAGGGTTATTGGGAAGAAAGTGCCACTTTAAATTTAGTTGCATCTGGCTGGGCAACCGTGGTTTGGTAGAGATTATTCCATGCTTTAATAGTGCGTGGGAAGAACGAATTGCTGTACACATCTGCCTTTGTGGCTGGGACCACAAATTGGATCGAATGCCTTCGTCTGCTCCTAATTGGTTTGGGGTTGGTGTAGGTCTTGTGATCTATGTCTAGCTGACCATTTAACATTTTGTAAAAACAGGTCAAACGGTGAGCTTCACGTCTGTCTTGGAGAGGGTTCCACCCCAGAGAATTCAGAAGTTTGGTGACACTCGCTTCTCTCTCGTAGGTGTTAGTAACAAATCGAGCGGCCTGTCTTTGGACATGTTCGATGGATGAAATGTTTTTATCTGTGTATGGGTCCCAAGCTGCAACTGCGTAGTCCAGATGAGGTCTAACGAGGGTGAAATACAGCTTCTCCTTGACAGAAGCTGAACAATGATGGAAGTTACGCCTCAGGAAGTTTAGGACACCTGTTGCTTTCACTGTTGCATGATGAGTCTGACCATTCCAACGTAGATCATTCTGCAATTTGATGCCAAGATATTTGGTTTGTTTGGATTCTTCAAGGGTGACACCAAGTATGTTGTAAGATGTAACGCCTGGATTCCTCTTTCTGGTGACATGCATGGTTTCATATTTGGAAGGGTTGAAATGCATGCACCATTGTAGTGACCACTTGACCATAGTATCGAGATCTTTTTGGAGAGCATCTTCATCATCTGCTGACTTAATTGGACGGTACAGCAAACAATCATCAACGAATAGTCTGGTCGTACTTGCGACTTTTTCATGGATGTCATTGATGTAAAGCAAAAATAGGTGTGGGCCAAGTACTGTGCCCTGGGGTGTACCACTCAGCACTGGGTGCCAATTGGAGCTCTTTCCGTTCACACACACGCGCTGAAGACGTTTTGTCAGGAAACTGGAAATCCATCGTTTTGTGTTGGAACGAATACCGTACAAGTCAAGCTTCCGAAGCAGTCTCTGGTGCGGGATGACATCAAATGTTTGTGTGCATGTGTGCGTGCATGTGTGCGTGTGTGTGTGCGTACGTGTGTGTGCTGTGCCCGTTTTCTATCTAACAATGAAAGGGCACTGTGCCATTTCGCAAAACAATGTCAGGCACTTCTGCTCTGACGTGCATTAATAGTGTCAGAGAAGACTATGAATGAAATCCCCCTCTCTGTGAATTTATAGCACAGGTTGGTGACATTTGAAGGGTTCCAGTAAGTATATGCCGACAACATAATTAAACTGTCATGTTCAGGCTGCACGTTATCATCACTTATACATCAACATAGTTTGTCTAGAAATGAGCAATGTAAACACACCAGGTCTATGGTGTGTGCCAACTGCATCCCTTCATTAAAACAATATAAAAAGCCTAAAGCAGTAATAAACTCATTTCAATGCATGTTTATAGCCCCGGAATATCATTAGAAAATATCAAGAAACCTAAAATTGTAGATACTCCCGACCATCTCCCAACCCATCACATTGGGCGCTTGATGGTTTGAGGAATTTAGATTTTGAGGATTAGAGGCATAGAGTTATAGAGTGATACAGTGTGAAAACAGGCCCTTCGGCCCAACTCTCCCACACCGGCCAACGATGTCCAAGCTGCTCTCGTCCCACTTGCCTGTGCTTGGTCCATATCCCTCCAAACCTGTCCTATTCATGTACCTGTCTAACTGTTTCTTAAACAATGGGATAGACCCAGCCTTAACTACCTCCTCTGGCAGCTTGTTCCATACACCCACCACCCTTTGTGTGAAAAAGCTACCCCTTGGATTCCTATTAAATCTTTTTCCCTTCACCTTGAACCTATGTCCTCTGGTCCTCGATTCCCCTACTCTGATTCTTCTTCTCTTATATATGGATATTGCTGGGAAAGGTGGCATTTCATTGCCCATCCCTAGCTGGGCTGGGGAAGGGGGAGGCTGCTTCTTGAACCACAGCAGATCGTCCAGGAGAAAGAGGTGCTCCTGGTGGGGATGTCCTGGATTCTGAGCCAGAGGTGATGATAGGAAATACGATGCATTTCCAAGTTAGGAAATGGGCTCCTTTGAGTTTGAGTTTAGCTTATTGTCACGTGTACCGGGGTACAGTGAAAAGCTTTTGTTGCGTGCTAAGCAGTCAGCAGAAAGACAACACATGATTACAATCAAGACATCCACAGTGTACAGACAAGAGGGAATAACGTGAATAACGTTTAGTGCGAGATAAGGCCAGGAAGAAATATTGCTGATGGAGTAGAGGTTTAAAAGAGGGGAGTGATTGTGATGCATGATTGCAGATCCACATCTATGGCTAGCACACGAAGAGTCATCTGGGATGGGCGCCACACCCAGTTCTACTTTCCCAAGTTGCCATGAATTTTATTTGCACTTTCTCTGCAATTGGAACGATGTGTCGCTATGAAATTATATTTTGCAGTTTTTTTTCTTTTTGCACTGCCTGTTGCACTTGTGTCTGGCTTGATTGTACTCATAAATTCTCTCCGTCCCAACCCCATTCTCCTGCCTTCTCCCCATAACCCCTGGTGCCCATACTAATCAAGAATCTATCTACCCCTGCCTTAAAAATATCCATTGACTTGGCTTCCACAACCTTCTGAGGCAATGAATTCCACAGATTCACCACACCTTGACTAAAGAACTTCCTCCTCATCTCTTTCCGAATGGAACGTTCTTTAATTCTGAGGCTATGACATATCAGGTATGATACAACATTTTCACTGTATCTTACTGCCTGTGGTAATAATTAATCACCGGTAACATGTCATTGCTATGGAAAGAGGCTACAATCCTTTGCGTGTGTGGATGGAAGGGTGCAGAGATCTGTGGGGAGAAAGCCTGATCAGCCATCGTTGCACTCAATAGCAGAGCAGGCTCGAGGGACTGAATGGCCTACTCTGGCTCCTATTTTCCAATGTGTGTATATAACAGTTTGAGCACACAGTCAAATACTTGAAGAGTTTTTTTGAAGAAACAGGTCACCTCTTCCCCCAGCAGAAAACATTCCTGCAACTCAATCTTCTCTCTTCTTAAGCCCTTTGCTCCTCTAGGGAGCATATGCCATTGACAGATGTCCTCCACCTCACTCGGTTGTTGGCAGTTCATTCGAGATCTCCCTAGATGAGCCCACTCTCAGACATTTCTGTCTGGACACCTCTTCTCCGGCTGATCCTGGGGCGAACACGTTTCCTTTTTCCTTGGGGGTTCCATTTCAGGGCTTGCCGGGTGATGTTTGTGGCAGGTTTCCTGAGGGTGTGTCCAATCAAACTCCATTTTCTCCTTCGAATTTGAAAGTCAATGGGCTCCTGGCTTGTTCTTTTCCACAGATCCACATTGCTTACTTTGTCTCTCCACCAGATGTTACGTATTCACTGAAGGCAGATGTTAATGAATGTTTGCAGCCTGTGCGTAGTGTGTTTTGTTGTTTTCCATGTCTCTGATCCATACAGCATCACCTGTTTCACATAGATATGTATTTTGGTGTTGTTTGAGATGTGTTTTGAGCTCCAGATCTTCCTGAGCATGTTAAACACCACCGTAGTCTTATTGATTCTACTTCTTATGTCTGCCTCTGCCCCTCCGGTGATGTCCACAACACTGCCTGGGTATGTGAATGTTTCTACCTCCTCTAGAGCAGTGCTGTGCGCAAAGATATGGTTGCTGGTTTTGGAGTGGATCCTCATCACCTGCGTTTTTACTGTATTGGGTGTAAGACCAAGTTTTGTTGCAGCTTGTGAGAGTCTGTCTGTCTTTTCCTGCATTTGGTTTTGTGTGTGTGAAAGGAGAGCTATGTAATCTGCAAAGTCAAGATCATCGAGCTGCTCCCACATTGTCCACTGAATTCCATTTATTTTCCCTTCAGTTGTTTCCATCATGATCCAGTCAATTGCCAGGAGGAACAGAATGGTAACAATAGACATCCCTGCTTGACGCCCGTCCTGGCAATAAAGCTCTGCGAGAGCAGGCCTGCATGCATAACTTTGCATGTAGTCCCATCATATGAGTTCTTAATTAAGTTTATGATCTTGGTGGGAATTCCATAGTGGCCCATTAGGTGCCATAGTGTTGTCCTGTCTAAGCTGTCGAACGCTTTCTTAAAGCCGATGAAGTTGATGTACAGGGACGTGTTCCATTCAATAGACTGCTCAATGATGATGCATAATGTTGCTGTGTAGTCTGTGCATGAGCGATCCTTCCTAAATCCTGCTTGCTGGTCCCATAGCATCTCAATATTGGAGGCTAAATATTCATGTCTCAAGAAAAGAAAATTATCACAAACTCCAGAAACAAGGAACTGCAGATGCTAGTTTACCAAGCAAAAACACAAATTGCTGGAGTAACTCAGCGGGTCAGGAACATCCTTGGAGAGCATGGACAGGTGGCGTTTCAGGTCAGAACCCTTCTTCAGACTCATTCAATCTAAAGAAGGGTTCCAACCTGAAATGCCACCTATCCATGTTCTCCAGGGATGCTGCCTGACCTGCTGAGTTCCTCCAGCAATTTGTGTCTTTCCTATCACAAACTCTAGTAATTATTCATTTATTAAGTTAAACACAAAGTGTTGAAGGAATTCAACAAGTCAGGCAGCATCAATGGAGGGAATGCATAGCCAATATATCAGACCGATCAGTCTGAAGAAGGGTCCTGACCCAAAAGGTCGCCTGCCTATTCCTTCATGATGCTGCATGACTACTGAATTCCTCCAACACTTTATGTTTTACTCATGATAAAAGGGGGCATGACAACAAGGGGCGCCGTCCTGTAGGGTATGGCTGCCCAGCCTGCAGCTGTTTGTTTTTCACTCTTTTTTTTAATATTTTTAGTGAGTTTTAGTGTTTTGTTTTTGGAGTTCTAGTCTTTTTTATGTGGTGGGGGGGGGGGGGGGGGGGGGGGAGGGGGGAAACTACTTTTCAGGGTCCCTACCTGGTCGGAGAGACAGCTTTTCTCCTGGCTACACTTTCGACCCATCCTCGCGGCCTACCAGTGGGCCTGGAGTGGCATTTACTGAGGGGACCGCCCAGAACCTCAGCTTCGGTGGCGGCACAGCGCTGGAGCTGCGCTGGAACTCCGCTGAGCTGAGACCGCCGAGAAAAACATCGCGGAGCTGCGGGTCTGTGGAGCGGCCAGCTGCGGGCGGCGGCGCTGACTTTAACACCGGGAGGCAGTGGTGGAGCTCCATCCATCGCGGCCTTGTTGGCTTTGGAAGCCGCAGTCTCCGGTAAGGAAGTTTCCATTCCAGGTGTCCCAAGCCGCTGAGAGGATTCTCCCGACGCCAGAGCACCATCACCCGGTGAGAATGGCCTGGAACATCGGGCCTCCGTGAAGGCGACTGCGGAGGCCTCAATAGGCCTCAATAGGCCCGACTATGGGTGGACATGGGGATGGGGGACTGGATATTGTGCCTGCACTCATAATGCGAACCATTGTGGGGGAATGTTTTTTATATTTAAATCTCTTTATTATTGTTATGTCTGTATACTTTTTTGAAGGTGCTACATTGGCAAGAAGCATTTCACTACACCAATTGGTGTATGTGACCAATAAAATAACCTTTGAACCTTTGAACCTTTGATTCCTTGTGTCTCCTACGGTTAAGGAAGTGTCACCCATTGGATGAGTGGAAAGTGCATCTCTCCCCTTCAATGGTTCAACGGTTCTTTATTGTCACATAAAGAATTTCACAGCACAGTGAAATTCTTCTGCACAACCCACAAAAGCACAATTACCATATTTTGATTCCAAAGTCCGGTCCACATGCTGGAAGTACTGGAGTGCCCCCGATCCAGGTAAGCCCAGGCAAACCACAGACTGCTTCAGGCCTGTGACCCAACATCCTTGGTCCCTCTACCGGCCCACTCCTCGCGTCCGTCGCCGCTAGCAGCTCCCTCCTTGACTCTCCGGTCTTCAGAGCTTCTGAGCTTCCATCAACATTTCTGCCTGGAAAAAAAAAATCTATGTTTGGTGGCACTGCAAAAAAATCAGTGGTTGGTAGTCATCTGAAACCTCCAAAGATCGTCGCATTGACTTAAGGAATGAAATAACCTCCATTCGCCACTGCCCCACACAAATGGTGCTCCTGTGAAAGAACTGTTTCAGCCAGCTGCATTCACCTCCCTCTCGCTCTCTCTCTTGCTTTTCTGATTTCTTCTGATCTCACACTGCAATCATCTCCCCTTTTAAGTTCAGCTGAAAGTGTTCCATTACCTTCACCTTCACAGTTGACATTACATCAGGTACGATTAGCTCAGCATTGCAATGGTTTATAAAACTTCACTGCACATTATGAGGAAATAACATAAATTACTTAAAGTGGAAAAAAAAAATGCTTATAGACATATCCATAAAACCCTAGAATACCAGAGGCTATTTTATTTCGGAGTCACGTGAGTGACTACGTGAAGACCCCGTCCAGCACGCATGCGCGACACATTAGCGTTCATGCAGTGCACCCACGACGAACGGGAGTTCAAGGCGCTCCCGCTACAAATTGAAAAGTCGGGCCGACAGTTAAGTTTTACCGTGGCCGTGTATATTTTCTCTGTGGTCTGCTTTATGTTCCAGGAGAATGAGCAAGACCAGAGGGAAGAAATCTGCAGCTCGCCCCCGTTCGTCTTCCTTTGGGGAACGTTCTTTGAAGGGGGGGCAAGAGGCGGCAGGATTGACTACCGAGCCGAGCCCAGCACTGCTAGTGCAGCCTGAGCAGCGGGCTGGAGGTACCTGCAGCCAGAACTGGGCGGTAGTATCCGACGATTCGGATGAAGATGCCACACCGCTCAAGAGCAGCAAAGGCAGCCGCCTAAGCCGCAATGGAACGGCTTAAGGAGCAATTGCTCCAGCGAGAGCTGAGAGAGCAGCAGCAGACTCGCCAAGGGAGCTCAGGCACTCCCGCAGTGCCCTTTACGGCACTGACCATTGCTTCACCTTCTTTTGAAGGCAGCATTGGCGACCAGGTCTGGGCTGGTCAAGAAGAGGGGTCGCTGGCTGAAGATGTCCGGAGTACGCAGGGTGTGCAGGATCAGGAAGAGCTGCTGGGTGTGGTCAACCGCTACGTGGCCATTCCACGAGCGGGTCGGCCTTTAGAGCCGAAACTTGCAGCCAGCATTGATCACCTGTCCTCAAAACCCCTACAAGAACAGGTGGTCAATGAGGCTCTTGAACAATATACAGCCCCAGAAAATTGTACATCATTGAATGTACCAGCTGTAAACAGCCAAATTTGGGGACATTTGGGGCAGAACATCAGGAACCTGGAGTTGAAGCTCCAGAAAATCCTTAAACTCCTGACTGCAGGAATAACATCATATGCTCGGTCCATTGATGATGTGGACATCTCCACAAATCAGCAAGACACATTAGATCTGCTGTGCACCACTCAATATGAGATAAACAATTTACGGAAGGAAATCATCAAGCCTGCCCTCAACCCTAAATTTGCGGGACTTTGCAAAACACCGGGTTCAGAATCTCCAATTCTGCTCTTTGGAAAGGACCTTCCGAAAAAGGTGAAAGACCTAGAGGAAGAATCCAAGACCTTTGGTCTCGTGAGGGCAGGTTTGGGACCGAGCAGACCTAACAAACCCAGTCGGCAGTACCCCACGGTGTCCACCAGTCGTCGACCACCATATGCGACTGGTGAAAGCTCGAGGTCCGCAACCATTCCTTTTTTAGGCCAGGGCCCAGAGCGGACCCCATGGAAAATGCGCCACCCCCAACAACATCAACATTAACATCAACATCAACATCAACATCAACATCAACATCAACAGCAGCACTCTACAGCCCAGCAGACACCTCATCATCCAGCGAAGAGGCAGAAGAATCACCAGTAACCATGGAGGTAGGTGGGTCTGGTTCCTCTCAGCATATGAGCAGTAGGGGCTCTATACTAACAGGGGGAAGATTTCACTTGTTTTTGGATGCATGGGAATCCATCACTAATGACAAGTATATACTCAGCAGCATTCATGGCTATAAAATTGACTTTGTTCATGAAAACTTTCCTCCAGTTCAGCATATACCCCAAAGGGTATTCACCCTCTCAGTCAAAAAGAAACAAGAGGGTGAAGCTGAAATGATGAGGCTACTAGCAAAAGGTGTCATTGAAAGAACAAAACATGAACCTTTGGAATTTGTGTCTAATATTTTTACTAAAACTAAAAAAGATGGTGGAAGTCACATCATCATTGACTTAACTACTTTAAACAAGTCTGTTAAGTATATACATTTCAAGGTGGAAATTTTTTGAAACAGCCAGACTATTGATTTCTAGAGGTTACTTTCTAGCAAGCATTGATTTAAAAGATGCCTACTACTCAGTACCCATACACAAGGAACATTGTAAATAGTTAAAGTTTATCTGGATGAAACAGCTATGGAAATTTAAAGCCTTACCAAATGGACTAACCTCAGCTCCAAGGTTGTTCATTAAAATCTTAAAACCCGCTTTGGCATTATTGAGGAAACAAAAGCATATAGTCATGGCGTACTTAGACGACATTTTAATAGTAGGGAAAACCTTGGAGACAGCTATTTTGGCAGTAGCAGCCACCAAACATTTGTTTGAAACTTTGGGGTTTGTCATACATCCAGATAAATCCAATTTTACACCGTCCACTACATGGACTATCTTAGGATTGATTTACGATTGATACTGTTCGCATGATTGTAACTCTGCCGAAGGGGAAAGCATCAGAATTGGCACTATCTTCCAGTGAAATAATGGATAAATATCAGTCAACCATACGGCAGGTAGCCAGAGTTATTGGTAAAATGGTAGCAGCTTTTCAGCTGTACAATTTGGGCCTTTGCACTATCAAAATTTGCAAAGAGCAAAAGTGCACGCACTAAAGCAAAACTCAGGTCACTTTGACCGAGTTATGAATTTAACTGCTGAATCCATTCCAGAGTTACAATGGTGGACAAGGAACGTTAGGCTCAGTTCCAGTCCCATAATAATCACCAACCCAGTATTAACCATTCAAACGGATGCCAGTGCTTTGGGCTGGGGAGCAACTAACATGCAATCCAGCACAGGGGGCAGATGGACTAATTCTGAATCATCTTGCCTATAAACACGGGGTATCAACTACTTAGAAATGTTGGGTGCGTTTTATGGTTTAAAAGCATATTCATCTAATACGCATCATGCACATGTCTGGTTGCAATTAGATAATACCACGGTGGTGGCTTATATCAACCACATGGGTGGTGTAAAGTCAATATCGTGTGACAATTATGTCAACCTAATCTGGCAATGGTGTGTCGAAAGACATGTTGGTTATCAGCAACTTACCTACCAGGTAAGCAAAATACAGTGGCAGTCACCAGATTTAACGATAACATCGAATGGATGTTAAATCCCAAAGTATTTGCTGAAATTACAAAGCAATATGGCCCACCAGATATCGATCTATTTGTATCCAGGCTGAATCACCAGATACCAACGTATGTCGCTTGGGAACCAGACCCTGAGGCAGCAGCAGTTGATGCATTCACGCTGCATTGGGGGAAAATGGTCTTTTATACTTTTCCTCCCTTCTGCCTCATCAGTCGGGTATTACGCAAGATTCAATTGGATTCCGCTTCTGGAATCTTGATAATACCCGACTGGCCTACACAGCCATGGTTCCCAGTGGCCCTCAACATGGCTGTCGAAACACCGTTGGAATTCCCCAGCAGTCCAGAATTATTAATCCACCCAATGTCAGGCATTAGTCACCCGTGCCATGACAGAGTCAATCTCCTGGCTTGCAGATTCTAAAAATACCTCTACTGGGCCTGGGACTGTCTGAGGACGCATCAACATGATGACCGCATGCCAACCGGGAGTCCACCAGGAGACAATACCTGACCAACATAAGAAAATGGGAACGGTATTGCTCCAAAACAGGAACTACCTACTCAACAGCTACAGCCACCAGTGTTGTGGAGTTCCTGGTTTGGATTACATCGGGAAGGACTCAGCTACAGCGCCATTAATACAGCCAGGAGTGCGTTGTCAGCTTTATTTGGTTCCAGCAGCAGGACAACAGGCTTAGTGGTCCCCACTAGTGGTCAAATCATGAGGAGGCATTTTTAACACTAATTCCCCCAGACCAAGGTACACTCAGATCTGGGATGTCAGCATTGTGCTGACGTACCTTAGGGGATGGCCACCACCCAGGTCACTCACGCTGGAACAACTTACTCTGAAATCAGTCAATGCTCATTGGCACTAGTGTCAGCTTCAAAGGGTACAGTCCTCCACCTTCTGAGGCTGGACAGCATGACAGAGTCATTGGACTGTTTCACATTCCATATTCAGTGACTGGTCAAATAAACTAGACCAGGTACCACGCCTCCAGTCATGGAGTTCCAGGCATATTTATCTGACCCACGGCTGTGTGCCAAGACCCATCTCGCAAATTACATAGGCACAACATACAACTTAAGAGGGAGAGAAAAAGCCTTATGGATAAGCCACAAGAAGCCTCATGGTCAGGTGACGAGCCAAACATTTCAAGGTGGCTCAAGCAGGTACTTAGGTCCGGGAGTCAATACTAATGTTTACAAATCTCACTCCACCAGGGCTGCATCTACGTCGGCGGCTAGGTGAATGGACGTGCTCTATGGACCATATTCTGGCCAGAGGCAGGATGGTCCTCGGAAAGAAACTTTCCAAAGGTTTTATAATAAGCCGCTGGCGGAACCTGCTACATTTGCAGACAGAATTTTAGAGTCTGCAGATAATATTTAATTTAAACTCGGGGGAGCTCTCTGTTTTTTTGTTGTCATTAATAAACCTTTTTTGTTTCACAAACAGGTTAGTGTTGATTGTGATAACGTACTTCCTCCCTCTAAGGTCTTCAGACAGTGAGTGAAGCATGAAGCTGGTACACGGTTCGGAATCACAGAGCTTTTGAAGTCTTCACCTAGTCACTCACGTGACTCGAAATAAAATAGTGAGATTGTCGAACTTACCAGTTCGAGGTTTGATCTGTATTTTATGAGGAGTTACCATGAGGGATTACGCACCCTCCACTCCCACCCTCTAATATACAGATCAACTGGTAATTAAGTTCTTATTTTTTCTTTACTATATTTATTTCAATTGTTGTGTTTTTTCTGTGAATCCACACCGCTGCTTTGAAGAATGTCGCGCATGCGTGATGGACGGGGTCTTCACGTAATCCCTCATCGTAACTCCTCATAAAATACAGATCAAACCTCGAACTGGTAAGTTCTCATTTAATCTCACTATTTTATATGATAGTAACAACTGGAGATTAGTTGCTGTTCTATGGATATTGCCCATCAGCAGCATTTACAGGTTTTTAGTTTGACATTCTTATCTCCTGAGCATAACATAAAATGGAATTTATTAGATATCAGACTATAAATAGTTTTTCTCAGTCTTCATCTCTTACAGTCCCGACCATTTACTCAGATACTAGCTAGAAAGACAAGGCAGAGCTCTTTGTTTTGCTTCATCCAGCTTCCTCTCAATATCAAAACTATCAAAAACAAATATCCATACAGCTGTTTGATTTTTATGGCAATTTACCTTGAAACATTCAAAACTGGGTCGCCTTTTTTGTCTACTTATACACAGCAAATTTGTACCAGATGAGTTTAAGTTCACACTTGAAGCAATCATCAATTAATGGTATTTGGAAATGTTAATTCCTCTTGCACCCTCTGTTTTTGCATCACTTTTACTATTACAACCACTCCTTTATCCACTTTTACAATTGAAAATCTACCCATGTTAAGATATACACCCTTTGCAATCTTACACGGGTGAGCACACCAGTTTGCATTGCACAGGTATTATATCCCTCTGTATCCTTTATTATTTAATTGGTGATCTAAGACTGTGTAGTCTTTACATGCAACCAGGAATGGAACTAATGATATGTTTGTTGCCTGGCAGTTTTTAGAGAGCACATATAAAATCCTTAACTGAGAGCCCCCCACATCAAATAATAAATAAATAAACAAATAAGATCGAATTATTAGTTATTCGAGGTAAAACCATTACCATGATAATGCAAGCCAAAGAGGATGTAGTGCAAACCTTAGTCCATCTGGTTATAGTAGTTCTAGTGCTAAGTTTAGGGTTATTCTGTGATTAGGTTGCACTGGGAGGTGGTTCAAAGCACTGATGGTTCATGGAAGGAAGCTGGAGATAATGGTGGTTTGCAAGATGAGAGAGTGCCAGGGTGGTCATGGGCCTCTGATAATATGTTCTGCTTCTTGAAGTTAGTGGCTTCCTGTTGATTCCCTTTGATGACATCGAAGGTCTATACTACAATGATGGGCCAATGTCCATTATTTTCAACAGCCTCCTTTATTTTTGAGATTTTTGAATTTCCAACCAGGCTGTGATACACAACCAGTGCACAGTTCAGGATACAATAACCTGAGACCACCTGTTTGCCTCTCCTGAGGTAAGGGTGAAATGAAATAGGAAGAGGCCTGAGTAACATGCCTTCTCCTCCAAGACAGAAGACTGAGCATGCCAGGGCAAACTCTGAGACTGCCAGCGCCTCCTCTCTACATGGATGATGTGGGACAGCCACCCCATTGGTGGTCCTGAGATTACATTATTGGATCACTGTAAATAAAACTTCATTGTTAAGTTCACCCTACTGCGAATATATTGGTGATAGTGATCAATGCCAAAAACCTGGCGCCCATCCCTGATGCACAGGGAAATTACTGGGAAAACCCAGAAATGAAAATAAACAAAGTGAATAAAAATGTATGGTGCATAAATGTTCTGACTGGATTTAATTGCACATATAAAAGGGTGAGGGGTGGGGGGGGGGGGGGGGGGTGGGTGTGGGTAAAAAGCTCATTCAGAGCTCTGGGTATGATTTTGAGAAGGAAAAGTTGAACTGTGCAAGGTGATTGGATTGAACTATATAGGCGCTAGTTTAGGCTATACATGCATCTGGGTTGAATGGGTCGCCTGTTTTAAAGTCTCTTATGTGGGTGCAGTTGTGACACACTTGTGAACAATTGAGGTGTCTTACATTGAAAACTTGATCCATGTCAAGTAAATATAATTTGATATCTAATGAGGCCAATGACAGTCAAGTAATTAGGACAACTTATTCTAATTAATTACAATGCCATATGTATTGCGTTGCTGCGATTATGTAAGGCACATAGGCGGGGGTTTAATTTTTTTTTGCATGGCATCTGCAAAAACTGCAAAGGGAGTGCCAGACACAAATGCAGCATGCTGGTAGCAAAATGGGGATGGGTTGACTTACGGGTTAGCACACTATCTTTCAGGACTGAATTCTCATCCTTTTTCTCAATAGAATCTGCCTAAACCGTGTTTAGCTGCAGCACTCTTGTCTCTAACTACGTTACACCCAACCCCGGTATAAAAAAGCATGCATAAGCAGTTCCCTTTCCACACACAGTTAAACAAGGAGATTTTTGACAACGTTTTCCTTGCTGGAATCTCCAAATTAACAACTGGGATGAACATCAGAAGCTGTGGAACGTTGAAAAAGTGATAACTTGAGATTGATTCACTTATAAGATGCAAGCAAGTTAACTAAGTCATGTGACACAAGTAACAAGTGAGGTGAAGTTACAATGAAAATCTTCCTTGCTGCATCACAGGCCACATAGACACAAAGCAAACACAAAAACAACAAAAAATCAGAAAGAAATCATATTATAAATTTCGCCTTGAATTCTGCAAGACAATTAAAAGCAAAAAGACAATGCAGAAACAAAACAAGACATTTATGCAACATGCAATTGAAAAAAAAACAAGTCCATGCTAGTGCAAGAGGTGGTCCATGGTGTTTCATTGCTGAAGTAGAATTTGGGTTATGTGGGTTAATTCAAGAACCTCATATTGGAAGGAAAGTAGCTGTTCCTAAAGCTGGTGATGTGAATCTTCTGTACTTCTCGCTCAGATGTAGTGGAGGGGAGAGGGCACGAGCCAGATGGTGAGGACCCTTGATGATAGATGCTGTCTTCTTGAACATACAGGTGACAGGGTGGCTTGTCCTTGCCCTACAGCACTTGCGGCACCAGAGACCCGGGTTTGATCCCAACTACGGATGCTGTCTGTACGGAGTTTATACGTTCTCCCCGTGACCGTGGTAGTTTTCATGCTAACTTAAGAAGAATACATTATAAAAAAGAGATAAACTGGACCCTAAATGTTTTAAAAAGAGGGCACTGGCACAGTACTGACTCACATATAGCCAAGAGAATCTCAAAGATGGTAGTCTGTCTTGTGCTGTATAATGACTGAATTGCTGATTTAACAGTGATGACCTAGTTGTGTAAATGATTCCCTGGCCAAGTTATGTCTGACAATATGGTATCAATGTGATATGAGATAGCATGTCATGGAGATGCTCTCGATTGTGGAAAGGGCTGTGCCTGTGATACACCGGACTGAATCCACCACTCTCTACAGCCTTTTGTGTTCGTATATCTTCAAATTGTTGTACAGGGCCAGGATGTAACCAGTCAGGATACTTTCTACCAATGAATGAAAGAGCGAATGAATAAGTTTATTGGCCAAGTATGTACACATACAAGGAATTTGCCTTGGTGCTCTGCTCGCAAGTAACAACGCGACATACAGTAAACCATTAAGAATAAAACTTAAAACATTAAGAATAAAACATGATAGTTTAAACATGTGAATAAAATAAAATACCAGAGCAAAAGGAGGCTGCAAACTTTTGGTTATTGAGTAGAGTACTGCTCGTGTGAAAAAAAATGTTTTTATGTCTGGGCTGGTCGGGGCGGCTTTGGACAGTCCAAGAGTCGCATTCCCATAGGTAGAAGTGCTTCAAAGAGAGTTTGTGGCCAGAGGGGACAGAGATTATCTTAGGCCAACTTGCTTCGTTGGGTCCTTGCAGTATAACAGTTTCCTCAATGGGGGGGAAAGGTTGCAGCCTACAATATTCTCAGCTGAGTGAATGTATTCGCTGCAGCCTCGGGATTGTCGTGCTTGACACGTAGAATACATAGAAATAGGTGCTGGGAGGACGGAGGCATTCGGCCCTTTGAGCCAGCACCGCCATTTCATTGTTGATCATGGTCTGATCATCCCCGATCAATAACCCGTGCCTGCCTTCGCCCCCCAATCATATCCATTTCGATCCATCCACCCTAGCTCCAATAGCGCTAGAGCTCTATCTAACTCTTCACTTAAATCCATTTCAGTGTGTATTTGTCTCCACTGCCCCTCTGTGGCAGGGGATTTTCCACAAATTCACACTCTTCTGGCGTTGACAGGACGTTTTTTTCTCACCTCGTCTTAAATGGCCTTCCCCCTTTATTTCTAAGGACTGAGGCCCTGGTTTTGGAACTCGCCCAACATTAGGAAACATTGTTCCAGCATCTGCTGTCCAGTTTTTATAATTTTAATATAGTTCTATAAGATACCCCCCTCATCCTTCTAAACTACAGTGGATACAAGCTAGTCTTTCAAACACCATGAAGCCAGTGGTCTCCAAAGTAAGAAGAGCAGCCGGACTCGGGAGATGTTTTCGATCCGTCCGAGTCAGAGTTTCGATCATTCTGAATGAGTGGGCCTGAACATTGGCCCGTATATAGGCGGCGAATACAGAGGGTTCAAGACCACCAAACCATGGAGATGAACAATCAGGTTGGAAGATGAATCTGCACTTTATGCCTTCCATCACAGTGAGGAATGTGATTCACTGTGGTGGATGTTAATATTAAATTTTACTTCGGAGTCACGTGAGTGACTATGTGAAGAACCCCGATCGCCCGCAGTGCACGTCATTACGACGCACGCATTTGCGAAGCACCGGACTGGCAGGCACGTCGCTCCTGCCAGCGCTAAGTTTAAACTCCAGGTAAGTTATATTTTTTACCTGTTTTTTGATGTCCTGCAAGAACCTTTTTCCCACAGAGGTTCCTGCCGGATGCTTCGCGGGTGCCGACGAGGGAACCAGCTGCGGGCTGTGGGGAAACCCCGGTCCTACCGTGGAAGCGAGTAGCTGGAGAATGTCGGGCTCGCGGAGTTCAGTCACTGACAAAACGGTCAGTGACTTCTGAATTCTGGGTTCCCGGTGAGGGGAACTTCAGCAGAAGTGCGGTTCTTAGACCGCAGTGGGCCAGTATGTGGGGTTGAAGCCGACCAGAACGGGTGCCGTGGGGGTGGGGGGGGGGGGGGGGGGGGGGGGGGGGGGGGGGGGGAGGGGTGGGGGGGTTCCCCTTGGTAAGGCACACAGACGCTAGGTTTCCCCGGGGAAACCCAGCAGCAATGCGGTGTCCAGACTGCAGGGGTCCCTAGGATAGGGGGTAAACTGACCAATATGGTCAGCCCTGATACCGGGAGGGTTCCCCTCTGGGTAATGTAAAAATTCTAGGTGGGCCAGGATGGAGCCCTAATGGAGAGGAGGCTCCATCTAGATACACTTCAATGCAGGAATTGTGATAGTGTTGGGCATATGGGAGAGCCTGAGCCAGCAGCACCTATTGCACAGGGCTGCTTTATGGGATGCCTAAATGGCAGTGCCGGGCATATGGGTGAGCACGAGCCAGCAGCACCTATTCCACAGGGCTGCTTTATGGGATGCCGAGTCAATGGCAGTGCCGGCCTATGGGAGAGGCCACGCTAGCAGCACCTTGTAGCAGGGCTGCTTAATGTAGGCAGCAACATCTGTAGAAGGGCTGCATAATGTTTCCCTCACAGAAGAGGTGAGCTTCCCGGGGCAGTTTGTTCTGACACTGAAGTTCTACAACTAAAAGACCATTTACAAGTGGGTAAGATTTACACTTGGTTGAACAATACAAATGATTAAGACATTTTCATCGAATTAGAGGCATCTAACCATGCAAAATTGGACAATGCTAGCATTCTAAGCAGGCCTGAATTGGGCCAGAATTGTGTTAAGGCAGGCGCAGTACTTTGGCCAGGGTTGCCTTCGAGATAGGTTCAAAAATATGGGCAGAATTGTCTTTCGAGCAAGGTCAAAATTATGGCTAGAGTTGTTTTAGACAAATTAGATTTAGCAGACAGGCTCATTATTATGGTCAGGTTTGTCTTACAAGACAGGCTCGGGAATCGGGCCAGAGTTGCCGTTCAAGGCAGACATGAAGGATGACAGACGTGGCGTGTTCATTATGAAATATGGCTGATTAACAACTGGAATCCACTGTTACAGTCTCAAACCATGTTTGAGAAATTAGGCTCCTCTGTTCAATTAAAATTAAGTTGTTATCAAATAGACTTGTTGGAGGTGTAGCAGAGCAGCATACCCCAAGACATGAAAGCCGACGGGTCAGTATTAGTCTGACGCTGGGTCCATAGCAGCGTTCACCAATTGGAGAGGCTGTGCCAGCAGCGACTTGTAGTAGGGATGTTTAATGTCTTCCTCATGGAGGAGGAGAGCATGCTGAGTCTGATGGTGTAGCCAAAGGGATGAAGGGCACGTGTCAGAGATCATTACTGACAGCAAGGTTTGCCATCCCAACACATATGCAGTGAACACCTCTATCAGAGGGACATTAGAGCCAGCCGTTGAATCTGTTCTTCAGGTAAGACCTATTCAACAGGCAAATCCTGGAGGATGAAGGTAAGCAGTTCACTGAAGCTGGTGGCAGCATGAAAGCTGGCCAGAGGTTCCACACACTCTATCAGGACATTGGGATTTACATTGAGCTTTCAATTGGCTTATGACTCCACCCTAGTCAGCAGATTGGTGTCAATAGAGGCCTGTAACATCCTTGTTGTAATAAAGCAACAGTCTATTCATTAAGACTAATTGGCAATATAATAGATGTGGTTCAGCTGTGCAAGTGGGAGAATTGAAATCATGCTAAATGGAGAACTCGGAAGTGGCATACAGGTCATGGTTAACACATTTTTGCTATTATCAGCTGAAGCTGCATAAGTCACAATGATGGATCAGCATTGTTCCAGTAGTTTAATCAGTAAATATCTCATTATATTGAAAAATGATGACAATGGCCTAAGAATGGGAAATTGCAAATATCATCTCTAGTTTGGAGGTGGAGGACATTTGCATGAGTTACCAATTCTTCATTTATTGGTATCAAATATCTATAGACCCTACGGGCATTTTGTGGGTTAAGAGTAATTGAGCAAATATGCATATCTGCATGCTCAACTTCATGGTGGCATATGTTAGTCACGTGGGTGTAATCAAGTAAAGAATCCTGTTATGGTTACATAATCTCGTTTGCCACTGGAGTAACATCAAGTATAGGTCAATGACAACACAGAATGGGTGTTGAATCACACCGTATTTATGAAATTCTGGTTCAATGGAACACCGAATATAGATATGTTTGTTTTCATGCTTATTCACAGGTTGCAAAATATGTGGCATAACAGAGGCGAAAGATACATTCTCGCTACAAGGAGAAGGAAGGTCTTTTATGTCTTCCTCCATTTTGCTTCATTAGTCGGGGCTTCAAATAAAGTCATGAAGAGCCCGTTTGGGTTTCCTATTGTGTGATTGGCCTATGCAACTTTGATTCCCGGTTGTCGGGAATAGTAATACAACCTTATATGGTTATTTTGAACGTAAATTTGCCGGTTCAGCCTGTGGCTTGAGAAATCAGCCGTTGCATGTTAAAATCAAATTATGTTCTGCAGATTCAATAGACTGCTCTACGCCTTGGGTTGTTACATCAGTCCTTGTATGTGTTCAGAGTGCTGGGATAGCACCAAAAAGCAGGACTTTTCTTTTCCAGGAGATGGAAAGCTTTTGTTGACTGTTCATGTTACATTGAAAACGGTACAGATTACTGATGTTTTGGAGTTCATTTTAAATGATCTTTGTCAATAATTGAGTTGTACGACTATTAACTGTGCCAACGTGCCTTCTCATTGTATTGGCTGGAGCAAACAAGACCCGCTCTGTCGGGTTCACCCTGGATATCAAGTTTGTAAGCATGTCTTTAACACAATGTCTCCTAGGACAAGTACACTGCAGTATGGGATGTTAACATTGTGTGAACACTATTTTCACCAGAGGGGGTCCAGCTACATCCTTAGTTTCGCCAGATCTCATAAGGTGGTTATCCTCCTGCCGCTGGTTTAGCGCAACAGGTTTAGTCGCTACATAGTTGTGACAGAATTGGATGGTTACGTCTGTAAATAATAATATATAATATTTATGCTTATAATTCACTTAAGCAGAGCAGAAGGGGTGTAAGATCTCAAAATAGTTAAAGGCATACCCAGGGACCTTTGGTAAAGTGAGGACACACATATATAACAATACGTTAAAGTCACTGAGAGTCTTCGAGGCTCTGAACTAGCTATGTTGTTAGTCACAAAAACATATAAGAGCGTATCTGTTCAGGTCACTTCCAGAGGATAAAATGGACTTTGATTTATGTAGGAGTAGATACTGATTCTAGATCTTACTCCATCAGGGCTGCTATAACATCAGCAGCAAGGGTCTTACGTTCCGTTGGACCACGTCCTAACGCTTGCAGCATGGTCAAGCGAACAAATTTTCAAACATTTATAATAACCCATTACTAGACCAGGGGTATTTATCAACTCTATTTTCATTTTGATAATAGTTTCCATCCGAGTGAGAGGTGGGACTATTATTATTACTTCATTAATAACATCAGCATATTTAAATCTATGTCATGACTCTATGTATTATGAATATTTTTTCCCTCATTTGTCAATGAAGCAGTTGTGGCTGTGCAGACTCGTTTCTCACGGCATAAAATCACAGAGCTTTGAAATCTTCACGTAGTCACTCACGTGATTCCGAAGTAAAATAGTAAGATTAAATGAGAACTTACCAGTTTGAAGTTTGATCTTTATTTTATGAGGAGTTACGGTGAGGGACTACGTGCCCTCCCCTCCCAGCCCTCATAAAGATCATCTGGTAGTTCTAGTCTTCTCTAGTCCTACTATGTTACTTCAATTATTGTTATCTGTGATTTCACACCGCTGCTTTGAAGATTGACGCGCACTGCAGGCGATCGGGGTTCTTCACGTAATTCCTCACCATAACTCCCCATTAAGTAAAGATCAAACTTCAAACTGGTAAGTTCTCATTTAATCTTACTATTTTATTTTATGTGTGTATTGTGTTCTTTTCACTTCGTATGGCTGTATGGTAACTCAAATTTCACTATACCTTAAATGGTTAAGTGACAATAAATGTGAACTTGAACTTGAATCTCATGATAGGTGTGGACTAATTGTTTTGAAGGACCTGTTGCCATACTGTATGTCTCCATGGACCTCATAAGATGGATGAATATCAAATCTGAGAGGTTACATTGAAGCTTTATATGATGCTGTTTAGGCCATAACCAGAGTAGTGAGTTGATGCTACACTTTAAGGCTACAAATGTTGTAGAGAGAGAAAAGATGTAACAGTATGACCACAGGAATGATGCATTTCACCTCTCGGGTTAGGCTGGAGATTCAGGGATTCTTGCTCTTGAGTTAAAAGAGGTTAAGAAATGAAATGACAGAAGTGGGATAAGTCATGACTGGTTTAGATACGACTAATAGAGGATAGTATATTGGTACTAGTTTAATATTGTTTATAATTGAGTGTTCCCCATTAGTGATGGTTCATGGGTCAGGGGGAGAAGATTTAAAATTTTCAGCTCAAGATACCAAAAGATACATGGAAAAATGAACTTATGGTAGGGCAGCAGTGCTATATCATTTATATAGTACACTCGTAAACCTTGGCTGGCTAACAATCTAGAGACCCAAGTTCAAATCCTACTGTGGATGCTGTGGGATTTAAATTTCATTAAAAATCTGGAATCTTATGGAAAGAAAGGCTCATTTTATCAATCCGGAAATGACTGGATTGAAGGAAATTGACCCTGCGTCGATGGCCATGCCAACACAAGATTCCAGACCACATAGCATAACAATCTGGTCTGTACTCAGGCAGTTAAGTATGGGCAGTAAATGTGGGAGAGGCGCTTCAGTGAGAATCATTTGTTGCGGTGGAGAACAAGAGGGAAAGCTTTTACGGGGACAAGTAATTGCCTACTGCCATTTCCACAACACCACTTAATGATGTTGAAAGCTCAGTATTTGTTCCCCAATTAAAAGTAATAGAAAACTTACCTGGTTGAATGCAGCTTCAACAACACTCAAGAAGTTCGACAGCATACTGGCATGTCAGCTCATTAGATAAGCACATCATCCACAACCATTCACTCGCTCCACCACCAAGGCACACGTAGCAGCAGCTTATAACATTTGCAGGATGTACTGCAGCAACTTGCCAGGCATCCCTAGACAACAATTCCAAACCAACAACCTCTACTGGCTGGAGGTTGATGGCGGAACGGTGGCACAACAGTAGCTTTGCTGCCTTACAATGCCAGCGATCCGGGTTCAATCCATATTCTGGGCGCTGCCTATATGGAGTTTGTGCATTCTACCTGTGACCGAGTCGGCTTTCCCCGGGTGCGCGGATTTCTTCTCATACTCCAAACACATCGCGATTTGGAGGTTAATTGGCTTTGGTAAAGATTGTAAAGTGTTCCTTGCGTGTAGGATAGAAGAAGTGTATGGGGATCGCTGGTCAGCAGGGACCCAGTGGGTGAAAGGGGCTGTTTTGGCACTGTATTTCTAAACTAAATTAAACTAAAGAAAGACAAGGGCAGTAAATGCATAGGGACACCACCAGCTGAGAATTTCCCTCAAAGTCACATACCATCCTGACTCATCGTAACTCCTCATAAAATAAAGATCAAACTTCAAACTGGTAAGTTCTCATTTAATCTTACTATTTTACTTTGGAGTCACGCGAGTGACTACGTGAAGATTTCAAAGCTCTGTGATTTCATGCCGTGAGAAAGGAGTCTACACAGCCACAACTGCTTAATTGACAAATGAAGGAAAATATATTCATAATACATACAGTCATGACATAGATTTAAACATGCTGATGTTATTAAATGAAGTAATAATAATAGTCCCACCTTACACCGTCCATGCGTCACACACCGCATCAGTTGACCAAGGAGGAGTGACATCATAATGCATTCAGACATGACATAGATTTAAAGCATGCTGATGCTTTTATTAAACAAAATGGTATATATGAAATTATAATGACCCCTCACATCCGGGGTAAATTATAAAACAGAACTTAAAATTGAATTAGCAACCACCCCCGGCCTGGCAATGGGTTTGTTATAAAACATTTGGAAAGTTCTTTCATTTGACCATCCTTCGCCGCGAGGATGTGGTCCAGTGGAACCTCCAAAACCCTCGCTGCTGATGTTGTTGCAGCCCTGGTGGAGTGAGATTTAAAAATATCAGTGTTCACACCTGCACAAGCCAAAACCTGTCTTAACCACCTCGAGATGGTCTGCCATGACACTCTCTTGTGAGGTTTTTTGTAACGAACAAACACTGCTAGTTCAGTGTCTCTGAGGCTTTTTGTGACCTTAATGTATTGTTGTAAA
The DNA here is from genome assembly GCA_035221665.1 of Okamejei kenojei. Taxonomy (NCBI): domain Eukaryota; kingdom Metazoa; phylum Chordata; class Chondrichthyes; order Rajiformes; family Rajidae; genus Okamejei; species Okamejei kenojei. The sequence goes on from CM069138.1 coordinate 28,494,004, forward strand.
TGTGTGACCACCGACAACCGAAAGGTATGCCATAAACTCCAATTTGAGACCTGATGCCCCTGGTCTGCTCTGCTTGACTAAGTCATGCACATAAAAAGTTATTTTATTGACAGATGTCGCTATTGTGTCCAGTTGCAGTTTATGCAACGACTGGACCCGTTGCGCTGAAACCAGTGCCATGAGCATAACCACTTTAAAAGTTCGTTTTACCAGTGACAGGGATGTAGCTGGAGCCCACCGCCGAAGCAGCGTCAGTACAATGTTCACATCCCATATCCCCGAGTACCTTGACCTGGGGGATTGGTGTTGAAGATACCCTTCATGAACCTGGATATCAGCGGGTGAGACCTGACAGCGTGGTGTCCCGATCCCAGCAATAAGTATGATGACAATGCACTCCTGGCACAATTAATGGCACTGTAACTAAATCTTTCATAAAAAAATAGAATGGACAGAATTTCCAAGACATCCGTCACACGTGCCGTGTCATACGTGATGTTATTTCTGAATTACAATGGTGGACGACCAATATTCGGCATTGCTCCAATACCATTTTAGTCAGCAATCCTTCAGTTATATTACAAACTGATGCTATCGCTCAAGGATGGGGAGCTTCTAATACCATCTCTAGTTACGGTGGCAGATGGGATGTGCATGAGTCATCATTTCTTCAGTCACGTGGTATTAATTATTTATAGTTGTTGGGCGCATTCAATGGGCTGAAGGCTTATTGTGCGAATATGCATCATCTGCATGTTCAACTTCAGATTGACAACACCACAGCAGTGGCATATATCAATCACATGGGTGGAATCAAGTCAGTATCCTGTGATAATTTGGCTAACCTTATTTGGCATTGGTGTATTTTAAGAAATATTTGGATTTCAGCTACCTACCTACCAGGTCGCCTCAATATAGTCGCGGACACCAGGTCACGGAAATTTAATGACAACAACGAATGGATGTTGGACCATAAAGTGTTCACCGACATTGTTGTTCAGTATGGAACGCCAGATATCGATTTATTCGCATCCATTCGCATAGGTCTGTTAAAATGACCTGCATGATCTTTGAGTGCTTGCTCCTTTGCACATTGTAAATTCTGATAATACAAAGGCCCAAACTGTGCGGCTGGAAATACAGCCACTAATTTGTCAATTACCCAGGACACCTGTCGAATAGACGGTTGCTCAAGAACAACAAGGTTGTTACAGGCTTCTATTAATTTTAATCTCTTGCCCCAGGGCAGAGTCACAGACATGTGAACAGAGTTAATAGTAAACCCTAAATAATCAATAACTGTGGATGATATCAACTTGGATTTATCTGGATGGATGAGAAACCCTAATCTCTCAAACAAGAGTTTAGTGGCTGAAACAGCTAATTTAGCTAATTTTAGTTTTTCCTATAATTAGGATATCATCCAAGTATGCCATGGCAATATATTTTTGAGCTCTGAGCAGCGCAAGTGCTGGTTTTAATAATTTGGTAAATAATCTGGGGGCTGATGTTAACCCATTAGTCAATGCTCTAAACTGCCACAGTTGCCCCATCCAGTTAAACTTCAAATACCTCCGGTGATCCCTGTGAATGGGTACCGAATATAATGCATCTTTGAGATCGATGCATGCCATAAAGAATCCTTTGGAAATCAGATGTTTGGCAGTAACAACGGTTTCCATTTTAACATATCTATACTGCACAAAAGCATTAAGCCGAGTCAAATCAAGGATGACGTGGCATCCTCCATCTTTCTTTTGTCTTGAAATATATTAGAGACAAATTTGTGAGGTTCATGACTCGACCTCTCAATTACCCCTTTTGAATGTAACTTTTGAATTTCTGCCTGCATATCCAAACCTTCCTGCTGTGAATGAATAAACGTTCGGTTTGGTGCATGCTGTGTGGGTCGATTTGGAACCCCTGTATACTGTGTAGTATAAATGGATCTGACGTTATCCAACTCCATTAATTCAAAAACAAGTGTAATCTTCCACCAACTTGTAAACGGTCCACACACCCCATGTTCCGGAAGGAACCAGACCCAACTACCTCCATGGTTATCGGTGGTTTTGTGGTTTTTATTTCCACTCCCGAAGTTTGGGGGGTAGGGGTGCTGGAGTGCGCGAATTACGCATCTTCCAAGAAGGCCGGCCTGGGCCTTGGCCTAAATAAGACTACTGCCCAGAATATACGGCCGTCGAGCTTTCACCAGCTTCAGCAAACCGCTTTCTGCTGGTGGATGCATAGGGGTGCTGTCGCCGGAATTGAGAAGCTTTGCTGGTCAACGGCGCCTTTATTAGCCTGACAGCTTTTGCTTCTCCATCGAGGTCCTTGACCTGTTTTGGCAGCTTTTCTCCGAAGAGGAGATTTGGTGGCTGAACGTTGCTGGCTCTGCACAACCCCTCAAATTTGGGGTTCAGGGCAGGTTGCATGGCACTTTTGCGAAAGCAATTGATTTCAAAATGTGCATTGCACATTAGTGCCAGGGCATCCTGTTGTACATCCGACAATGGACCCCCATCCACGGAGCTGGCAAACGCCGTTATGTCCGAGGCCAGCAATTTGAGGATTCTCTGGAGCTTTACTTCTTGGGCATTGATGCCCCCTCCAATATATCCCCAAATCGAGTTGTTCATGGCCGGTACATTTAACGAAGCACAGTTCCTAGGTGCATTGTATTTGGCAGTTGTATCTATCATTACCTGCTCCTGCAGCTGGTGTGAGGCGAGATAGTTGATGCTTGCAGCAAGTGCCTTGTATCGGAAATTTGGAAGCTATGGCAGGCAAATCCTGTGCTTCGTGCACCCCATGCATACTGGTATGCTCCTCAGCCATATCACCAAATTCAGAGTCAGCCCAGTACTGACTCCGTAAGCTCCCCTCCTCCGAGAGGGAGACATTGTGCAGCCCTGAACCAGGCACCGCCATGGGCCCCCGAGGAGACCCACGCTGATATAACTCCGTTCGTTGGAGCATATCGTGATGGAGCATCCTTTCCATCAGGTGCTCCATCTGGGATAAACATCTGAGGACGCTATCCATTGTAGGAGGGGAACTCTCCTGGCCTGACTCGTCCGAGCCCACAGGCCTATCCGACTTTCTCTTGGCTTTACCCCCTTTCTGGGGAACCATAGTGCTCTCAACAGGCACTAAATCGGAAGCTGCTGACCACACTGTCAGCGACTCGGGTGGAGAAATCGACGGCCGCCGGCTACCCGCACTCCCGTAGTCCTCCGAAGCCGGTTTCCCCACGGCCCGTTTAGAATTCGCCCTGGACTTTTCCATCAAGATTGGAAATTGGCCAATCTGTAATCAAATTTTCAGAACAAAAAACTACCTCAGAATAAGTGCAAACTTACCTGTAGGGCCTTTTAAACTTACCGCTGGAGGAGCAGCGTGCCTGCCAACCAGTCGTGCGCCATGCGTTAGACGATAATGACGCGCATGCGGGCTGGCGGGCTCTTCACGTAGTCACTCACGTGACTCCGAAGTAAACTTTGCTTTGGTAAGTTGTAAAACGTGTCCATTTGGACAATTTAAGGAGTTTGTAGATTACGGAGATCACTGGTCAATGCACACCAGGTAGGCCAAAGGGCCTGTTTCCACACTTTATCTCTAAAGACTAAAGTATCTTTACAGTCTAAATCAGGTCAAATCACATTGTAGCTGATGGGACCATATTCTGCACAAAACTGCTGCTTAATTATCCTGCAAAATACCTCAATGATTGCCCTGTACATGAAGCTACACGAGTTATCCTGAGAACAATAAAAAAGCTAAGTAAATGCAAGTCTTATTCTTTCAGTGTGAAGCTGTGAAACAGTATAGAAGACCATCTTACGAGTCAATAGTGGACAGTGTTAAACACCACAGTTCCCCAGTGAGAGGAAATTTAATGACTGCCTGAGGGATCAGTTTTCTACCAGTTTAAGTTCAGAGAGAATGAATTAGATACATTTGTTTGTAGATTGCTTCTGAGTGTTTTTCTGCAGTCATCTTAATTAAACTGACAGTTGGCTTGCCAGAAGAAAATTACACTACTGCTGTTACAGTGAAGGTTCACAGTGAAGGCAACGGACGGCAACAGAATTAACAAGCTCATCGGGAAGGCTAGCTCCATCCTGGGGGTGGGGTTGGATTCATTACAGATGGTCTTGGAGGGGAGGATGCTCATCAAACTGCAGAGCATCTTGAACAATACAGCTCACCCCCTCCATAGTACACTGGTCAATTTAAGGAGCACCTTCAGCAATGAATGAATGAATACGTTTATTGGCCAAGTATGTGCACATACAAGGAATTTGCCTTGGTGCCCCGCTAGCAAGTGACAACACAACATTCAGTAATAATTAAGAATGACACATAAAACATTAAACGTTAATAATAAAACATTATAGTTTAAACATGTGAATGAAATAAAAGGGGAAAGATTTTATAGGAATCTGAGGGGCAACTTTTTCAAACAGAGGGTGGTGGGTATATGGATTGAGCTGCCAGAGGAATATTTGAGGCAAACAGCATAACAATATTTCAAAACCATTTGACAGGTATGTGGATAGGAGAGGTTTAGAGCAGCGTTTCCCAACAGAGGTTCCCCAGAGAGGTTGGGTTCAGCGAGAGGTCGTTAGGGGTTCCGAGAGAAATAGTGATAAATAGGCTAATCATAGGTAAATGCATTTGTGTCATTTTTTGTGTTTAATTTCATATTCAGAATTTTATTATAAATATATTTAGCGAAGTCTATTTAGCATATTTACAGTAGCGACGTCTATACGGTGCCAGTGTGAAACGGCCTTTAGTGGTGAGTGGACAGAGCTGTACGTGACCGATATGTGTATCATCGAGTGCCTCACTCGAGTGCAAACGCATGCACGGTCTCCATCAGTCCTGTCTGTGCTTCCTGATGTGCAGGTACAGTCCCTCATTAACCCATGTTATTTAGTAATTTTCTCATGTTCTCTCTCTCTCTCTCTCTCCTCCAAGGTTCTGTTTGCATTTATTTATTTGCTTCAGTTTTGAACAAGCAGTTTGATTTCAGTTTTTTTTTTGCATTGTTAATAAACTTGAGAAAAACGTGTTCTTTTATATTACGTGTTATTATATATTAAAATATATTATGTTTGCCTTATGAACTTTATGAAAGAGAACCAGTGTAGATGCATCTTGGACAGCATGGATAAGCTGGGCCAAAGGACTTGTTTCTGTTCTGTCTGACCCCATATCTCTATGTGCTACTGGACAAGTTGATTCATCCAGTGGTTTGATTTTTGCTCAAGATTTCAGCAACTACATTTTCTTGTGTCTCCAATTAGTTTTCATGTGTGATTCTGCTCTTTTCCAATTCTTAGAGATTTGTCAGTTTGATGATAATCACCTGTATTTTTACACTGCACGGTGGGAAGGCAAAATGCCCTAAAGCACCTCGTAGAAGCATTATCAAAAATGATGTCATACCTCAAGGAGTTACAAGGGTGATGATGAGATATTTGACCAAAGGTAGATTTTGCCTCAAAGGAAAATCGATCAGCCCCTTCAGACAGTACGGAAACAGGCCCTTTGGCTCACCTATTCATGATTACCCCATACACTCACACTATCCTATGCACAAGGGACAGTTTACAATTTTTATCAAAGCCAATTAACCTACTAACCTGTATGTCTTTGGAGTGAGAATGGAAACTAGAGCACCAGGGGAAAACCCACACGGTCACAGGGAGAACGTACAAACTCCATACAGACAGCACCTGTAGTCAGTATCGAAACTGCCTTAGGCGTTGTAAGGCAGCAACTCTACCGCTGCACCACCATTCAGACATCTGAGTGGGAATAATTTGGAGGAGTATGTTAAAAGGAAAGGGGATGAACTAAAAGGATTATCCTATGAGAAGCATAAAGGGCCAAACATCCTTCTGTGCCAACACAATCCTGATTTGATTAAAGGAATAACAAGGCATGGAGGTTTAGGGAGTTTATTCTCAAACTCAGGGACCTAGTGGCTGAAAGCATGTTTACAAATGGATGTGTGATTAAAATTGGGCATGAGCAAGAGGCCAAAATTAAACCAGCTTTACTGCATCAGGTAAGAAGGGTCCTGACCCGAAACATCACTAATCCATGTTCTCCAAAGATGTTGCCTGACCTGCTGAGGTACTCCAGCATTTTGTGCCATTTTTTTACTTCATCGGTTCTTGGTCAGCCTGAGGGATAGATTGTTACCAGGTGGTTTCCCAAATGCAGTCTTAGCTCACTGCTGGTCAGATCCCTTGGCAGTAACGTTAGGGTGTGATTATCATGGGCTGTGGCCCAATATCAGCCATGCAGTGAAACATATCTCAAGCTGACTGTCTAGCACAGCATTCTAGCTCACCAGTGATGGACCAGTGTGATGCAGTGTACACCTTACACAAAGGTGCGTACTGCAGTTACCACCCTGGACTCCTCCAGTAACATCATCCAAACCACCCACCTCTAGCACCTGGTGACTGAAATTCTGTATAGGGCCTAACCAGTTGTTGAATACAATATTTTGTCTCGATTACTAAAGTAAAAAATATTTTTTATCAGCCTATTGACCTGTCCTGCTACCTTTAAGGATGTATAATTTAAGTTATTCTGCTCCTCCAGGAAAGCTCAATACCCATCCATTTATTGTGTTACTCCAGCTTTTTGCATCGGTCTCAGATTTAAACCAGCACCTGCAGTTCCTCCCTTCACATCTTTTGTGTATTATCTTACCTTGATGCATCCTGAGGCTGTGGTACATATTGGTACCAATGACGTAGGTAAAAAAAAGAGAAGAGATCCTGAAAGGAGAATTTAGGGAGTTAGGAAGAGAGTTAAGGAAAAGAACCACAAACATAACAATCTCAGGATTACTTCCTGTGCCACGCGACAGTGAGAGTAGGAATGGAGCAAGGTGGAGGATAAATGCCTGGCTGAAGGACTGGTGCAGAGGGCAGGGATTCAAGTTTCTGGATCAATGGAACATCTTTTGGGGAAGGAGTGACCTGTATAAAAAGGACGGGTTGCACTTGAACCCGAGGGGGACCAGTATCATGGAAATTTGCAAAGGCTACCGGGGGTAATTTAAACTAGAACGGTTGGGGGGAGGGACTCAAATAGAGAAAGCCAGTAGACAGGGTCTGAGGAAGGAGGCAGAGAAGGGAAGCACTCAGACCGAACATGTAGGGGGGAAAGAAGAAAAAAATAATAAACAGAGAATAAGAGGTGGTGGGTTTCCAGGGCAAAAATCAAAAGGGGTCACTTGTCAACATAATTGTATAAGGAGTAAGAGGGTTGTAAAAACAAGCCTGAAGGCTTTGTGTCTCAATGCAAGGAGCATTCGTAATAAGATGGACGAGTTGAAGGTGCAGATAGCTATTAATGACTATGCTATAGTTGGGATCACGGAGACGTGGCTCCAGGGGGACCAAGGCTGGGAGTTGAACATCCAGGGATATTCAATATTCAGGAGGGATAGACAGAAAGGAAAGGGAGGTGGGATAGCGTTGCTGGTGCGAGAGGAGATTAATGCAATAGAAAGGAAGGACATTAGCTTGGAGGATGTGGAATCGATATGGTAGAGCTGCGAAACTCTAAGGGGCAGAAAATGCTAGTGGGAGTTGTGTACAGGCCACCTAACAGTAGTAGTGGAGTTGGGGATGGCATCAAACAGGAAATTAGAAATGCGTGCAACAAGGGTAAAACAGCTATAATGGACTTCCGGTAGGTGGCAGAGCATGGTGGCTGATTAGACAGAGAGCTCCGTACAGTCGGATAAATAAACCTCCCCTATATTCAAAGTAAGCAAGTATTTAAGTTTTAATGAGTACAGTATGAGTGGGGGAGTCAAAACAAAGGGCAGAAAGTTGCAAGAAAAGATGCTAGAAAAGCAAGAAACAGAAGGTCAGGCCCTAAGCGACACAGACAAAGCCAAAAACAAACAGGCTGGTGGAGACGATGCAACAGAGACCCTTCATGAGGGATTGAAAAGCATAAGTACACAAATCAGCAACTTGAGACGAGAATTAAAAGCGGACTTCACATCATTCAAAGACGATTTCAAGCGGGATATGAGAGAAGAGCTGTCCGAATTTAAACATGAAATGAATCTTCAGATGGCAGCGAATGCACAAGCAATACAAGACCAAAAAAAAGGAAGAAGCCGCCACCCGAATAGAGGAGCTGGAAACATGGAGTGCCGCTGCAAATACCATACTCCAAGAAACACTGAAAGACCAGAAGTTACTTTGAGACAAATTGAATGATCTGGAGTCCAGATCCCGAAGAAATAATCTGCGGATATACGGTGTGCCAGAGGGTGCGGAAGGTAGCTCAGTACCTCAGTTTGTACAGAAACTGCTCAGAAGTGATATGTTAATCCCTGAAATTACAGATTTACAGATTCAACGAGCACACAGATCCCTGGCACAGAAACCAAGCCCCAGCTCCCCTCCAAGATCCATAATTGTCCACTTTCTCCAGTTTAAAGTTAAAGAGATGGTTCTCAAACAGGCATGGAAAAAGACGATTCCACTTGGAGAACGAATGCTGTCTTTTGACCATGACTATACTACCGCTGTAGTACAACAACACAAGGCATACAAACATATTAAACGCTTCTTAAAAGAGGAAGGAATCCGCTTTCAGACACCATTTACCAAGATACGTATTCATGACTAAATTGAAAAAAGTGAAGATGCATATTATTTTCTTACAAGAAACCCATTTATCGCGACAAGAGCATGAGAAGCTGAAAAGATTTGGATAAAAAACACATATTATAGCTCACATACTTGTAGTCATAAAAGAGGAGTGGCAATCTTGATATCAAACTCAGTTAAATTCGAAATGTTTAAAGAAATAAAAGACAAAGAAGGGATGTATATCATAGTAAAGGGCAAAGTTGATAATAATATCCTGACACTGGTGAATATCTATGCTCCCCCAGATAGTGATAAACATTTTTTCAAATCCCTATTTGATATTATTGCTGAATGTTGTACTGAATCATAGGCTTGATACGACAAGTAAAAAGAAGAATAAGAACCAGTTAACAAAACTACTAAACACTACCTGTGCAGAATTTGGTTTTCTTGATGTCTGGCGGAATTTTCACCCTCTGGAAAGAGACTATACACATTACTCAATACCGCACTCAGTTTACTCCAGAATAGACAATTTCTTAATGCAGAAAGAAGACTGTTATAGGGTAACGGATTGCAGAATTGGTGTGGCAGATGTATCAGACCAAAATGTCATATACTTAACAATTCAAATGGACAGTAGAAGGAAAAACACAGTGTGGCGATTAAATGTTGGAATACTGAATGATAAAACAACTGTTAATGATATTAAATTGGAAATCAAAACTTATCTAGAGGAGAATGACAATGGGGAGGTGGACCCATCCATACTATGGGACTCATTGAAGGCTGTAATACGAGGTAGGTTAATAGCGAGGGCATCACATATTAAAAGGCTAGAATGAAAACATATAATAAGTTGATAACAGACCTGAAGGATTTAGAACAGAAGTACAAAAATAATAAGGACCAGAGAACTTATAAGCAAATAGAAGATTTGAGGTGACAAATGGATGGAATATTGGGTCAAGAGGTGGAGAAAAAAGCAAGATTTTTAAAACAGGCACATTATGTGCTTGGCCCTAAATCCACTAAAATACTTGCCCGAAGGCTACGCAAACAATAGGCTGACAACACCATACACAAAATTAAGGACCCCCTGTACACAGAATTGAAGAGTGATCCAAAAGAAATAGAATATATCTTCCAGGAATATTATAAATAATTATATACACAAACATCTACAGTAGATGGGGAATCAATGAGGACTTTTTTAAATACAATAGATCTGCCCTGTATTGGAGAGACACAAAATAAAATAATCACAGCAGAAATATCACTGGAAGAGATAGAGAAGACAATTGGTAGGATGAAATCAAACAAGGCCTCAGGCAGCGACGGTTTCCCTATAGAATGGTATAAAATATTTCGGAATGAGCTGAACCCACTTCTTCTGAGAACCTTTAACTGGATTATCAAAGAAGGCAAGACACCCCTGTCATGGAAAGAGGCAATTATAACATTAATCCCCAAAGAGAACAAAGACAAGGAAAATTGTACCAAATACAGGCCGATATCAATTCTAAATGTGGACTATAAATTATATTCTTCAATTATCTCCAAACGATTTGAAAAGTTCATGCCAGATTTAATTGATGAAGACCAGACTGGTTTTATAATAGGCAGACAAACACAGGACAGCATTAGAAGAACCTTACATATAATACACAAGATTCAAAAGGAAAGTACGCGTGCTAGCTTGATAAGTCTAGACGCGGAAAAGGCTTTTGATAGGGTTAATTGGGAATTCTTATATCAAACACTAGAAAGATTTGGCTTTACCGAAGAGTCAATTCAAGTTATTGAAGCAATTTACCAGCAACCTACTGCAAGAGTAAAGGTGAATGGGTCCTTAACTGAGAGATTTGTGTTAGAGGAACGAGACAGAGATGTTGTCTTAGCCCTACCCTGTTTGCTATATATATTGAACCATTGGCTCAAGCGATTCGTCAAGATAGGGAACTGAGGGAAGTAACTATAAGGGACAGAGAACATAAAATTGGCCTTTTCGCAGATGATGTAATGATGTATCTCACGGAAGTAAATACCTCCTTTCCTAGGATGATGGGGATCATAGATAAATTTAATTTTTATGCAGGATTAAAGTGAATATTTCAAAACCTCAAATCCTCCTATTTAATTGTCCTCCAGAAGAAATCAAACAAAATTATAATATTAAATGGAATTCAAGATCAATCAAATACCTAGGGGTACATATAACAAAAAATATATCAATGTTGTATGGGGCCAATTATAATCACATCAACCAAAACATAAGAATGGATATAGAAAGATGGTGCACCTACCCAATGGATTTTAGTAGTAAGATAAATGTGGTGAAAATGAATAATGAGGTACCATTAAAACAATTCACGGAATGGGATAAATTAATATCTAGATTTATTTGGGGAGGAAAGAAGGCCAGAATTCGATACACTACACTACAGTTGCCAAAGGACAAAGGTGGAATGGCATTTCCAAATTTTAGGATATATTTCTATGCAGCCCAACTTCGACCACTAATTAATTGGTGTGAGGACAGCTATATAGCTAGGTGGAAAGAGATTGAGACATATATCCCTGACTTCCACATCCAAACACTTTTGGGAGAAAAAGTGCTTCCTGGACATATCAGGAGTATAATCGATCCAATAACGATATTTACTTTAGAAACCTGGTTCAATCTTACCAGAGAACTTAAACTGAATAAATGACAAAAAGTTTTAAGATGGATAGCTTTGGATAATGAATTTAAACCAGGGATGTTTAAAAATTTAAAGAGTGGATGAAGAAAGGAATGACTGCATTTTGTACTATTATTGAAAATGGAGACCTAAGAGGTTTTCAAAATATGAAGGATAAGATTTGCACTTCGGAACCAAGACTTGTTTAGATACCTCCAACTGAGAGATTATTACAATAAAAAGGTAAAAATGGAGGCACTAGAAGAAAATAATCCAGTGATAGAAGTGATAGTGCGTATCATCAAAAAACATTAAGGATTATTTCTAAACTTTATCATAGTTTAATAGAATGTCAAGCTAAAACTACATTTTATGTAAAATTTAAGTGGGAAAAGGAATTGAACATTACAATCTCAGAAGAAGAATGGCATCATATGTGCGTAACACTACAGACATCCACCAATTCACAAAATTGGAGAGAATTTAATTGGAAAAATTTGATTTGTTTCTTTATTACTCCTAACATAAAAAGCAAGCAAACATAAGGCAGCAAACATGCTAGAGGCAATGTGGTCAAACAGACGCAAACCATGCACATATCTTCTGGAGTTGCCCAACAATAGAACCGTTTTGGGATAGAGTGAATTCAGAATTAACGAAGGTATTAGGATATATAGTCTGCAAGAAGTGTTCCATTTTATACCTGGGTAATATAACTACAGAGGTGCTGAAGGAAGACCATTACTTGGTTAAAATCCTACTCACAGCTGGCAGAAAGGCCATTGCAAGAAACTGGCTCGCAGTGGACACACCCAGACTTAGACAATGGTTAGACATAGTACAGGAAATATTTGTCATGGAGAAAATGACATATTCTCTAAGAGTGAAAGAAGACGAGTTTAACAGAAAATGGGAAAAATGGATTAGGTATAGAAATAAAGACAACACTGTATAATTTTATAGACAATAATGTAAGTTATTGGAAAATGTTTTAATATGAAAATAGTTCTGTATACTGCATCATTAATTGTAAACTGAACCCCCTGCTACACTGTTGTACGTTTCATTGTAATGTCGTAGGTTTCATTGTTATATTTGTGTTTTATTTGTGTATAAATAAAAGCAATAAAAACTAAAGTGAAAAAAAAACAGTTATAATGGGTGACTTCAATCTAGATACTTCTACATATAGATTGGGTGAATCAAATGGGCAGGGGTGCTGAGGAAGAGGATTTCTTGGAATGTATGCGGGATAGTTTTCTAAACCAACATGTAGAGGAACCAAGGAGAGAGCAGGCTATTCTAGACTGGGTATTGAGTAATGAGGAAGGGTTATTAGCAGTCTTGTTGTGCGTGGCCCGTTGGGCAAGAGTGACCATAATATGGTTGAGTTCTTCATTAGGATGGAGAGTGACATAATTAAGTCAGAAACAAGGGTTCTGAACTTAAACAAATGTAACTTTGAAGGTATGAGACGTGAATTGGCCAAGATAGACTGGCAAGTGATTCTTAAAGGGTTGACAGTGGATGTGCAATGGAAGGTAGTTAAAGACTGCATGGATGAACTACAACAATTGTTCATCCCTGTTTGGCAAAATAATAAATCAGGGAAGGTAGTGCATCTATGGATAATAAGGGAAATCAGGGATAGTATAAAAACAAAATATGAAGCATAAAAATTAGCCAGAAAAAGCAGCCAACCAGAGGACTGGGAGAAATTCAGAGTCCAGCAGAGGAGAACAAAGGGCTTAATTAGGAAAGGGAAAATAGATTATGAATGAAAACTGGCAGGGAACATAAAAACTGACTGCAAAAGTTTTTATAGATATGTGAAGAGAAAGAGATTAGTTAAAACAAATGTAAGTCCCTTGCAGTCAGAACCGGGTGAATTGATCATGGGGAACAAGGAAATGGCAGACCAATTGAATAACTACTTTGGTTCTGTCTTCACTAAGGAAGACATAAATAATCTGCCGGAAATAGCAGGGGACCGAGGGTCAAATAAGGTGGAGGAACTGAGTGAAATCAAGGTTAGCTGGGAAGTGGTGTTGGGTAATTGAATGGATTAAAGGCCGATAAATCCCCAGGGCCAGATAGTCTGCATCCCAGAGTACTCAAGGAAGTAGCCACAGAAATAATGGATGCATTAGTGATAATTTTTCAAAACTCCTTAGATTCTGGAGTAGTTCCTGAGGATAGGAGGGTAGCTAATGTAACCCCACTTTTTAAAAAAGGAGGGATAGAGAAAACGGGGAATTACAGACCAGTTAGTCTAACATCGGTAGTGGGGAAACTGCTAGAGTCAGTCATTAAAAATGGGATAGCAATACATTTGGAAAGTGGTGAAATCATTAGACAAAGTCAGCATGGATTTACGAAAGGTAAATCATGTCTGACGAATCTTTTAGAATTTTTCGAGGATGTAACTAGCAGAGTGGATAAGGGAGAACCAGTGGATGTGTTATATCTGGACTTTCAGAAGGCTTTTGACAAGGTCCCACATAAGAGATTAGTATACACACTTAAAACACACGGTATTGGGGGTTCAGTATTGATGTGGATAGAGAACTGGCTGGCAGACAGGAAGCAAAGAGTAAGAGTAAACGGGTTATTTTCAGAATGGCAGGCAGTGACTAGTGGGGCACCGCAAGGCTCAGTGCTGGGACTCCAGCTATTTACAATATATATTAATGATTTGGACGAGGGAATTGAATGCAACATCTCCAAGTTTGCGGATGACACTAAGCTGGGGGGTAGTGTTAGGTGTGAGGAGGATGCTAGGAGGCTGCAAGGTGACTTGGATAGGCTGGGTGAGTGGGCAAATGCATGGCAGATGCAGTATAATGTGGATAAATGTGAGGTTGTCCACTTTGGTGGCAAAAACAGGAGGGTAGACTATTATCTGAATGTTGGCAAATTAGGAAAAGGGGAGATGCAACGAGACCTGGGTGTCATGGTACACCAATCATTGAAAGTAGGCATGCAGGTGCAGCAGGCAGTGAAGAAAGCAAATGGTATGCCAGCATTCATAGCGAAATGATTTGAGTATAGGAGCAGGGAGGTTCTACTGCAGTTGTACAGGGTTTTGGTGAGACCACACCTGGAGTATTGCGTACTGTTTTGGTCTCCAAATCTGAGAAAATACATTCTTGCCATAGAGGGGGTACAGAGAAGGTTCACCAGACTGATTCCTGGGATATCAGGACTTTCATATGAGGAAAGACTATATAGACTTGGGTTGCACTCGCTAGAATTTAGAAGAATGAGGGGGGATCATATAGAAACTTACAACATTCTTAAGGGGTTGGATAGGCTAGATGCAGGAAGATTGTTCTGATGTTGGGAAGATCCAGAACAAGGGGTCACAGTCTAAGGATAAGGGGGAATTCCTTTAGGACCGAGATGAGGAATACATTTTTCACACAGAGAGTGGTGAGTCTCTGGAATTCTCTGCCACAGAAGGTAGTTGAGGCCAGTTTATTGGCTATATTTAAGAGGGAGTTAGGTGTGCCCCTTGTGGCTAAAGGGATCAGGGGGTATGGAGAGAAGGCAGGTACAGTATACTGTGTTGGATGATCAGCCATGACCATATTGAATGGCGGTGCAGGCTCGAAGGGCCGAATATTCTACTCCTGCACCTATTTTCTATATTTCTATGTTTCTATCTCTCCAAAGGGTTACATGTAGTCTACACCTTCCCTCTCATTGTCAACAGCACAGCCAATATATTATGTCCTCTACATTTAGGCTTACCGTTAATATACATTGCAGCGACCGAATGAATGAACACTGAGCACAGGGGAGCCCCACTTTAAACAGATTTACAGTCACAAAATCACCATTCAAATTAGAGTCATAGAGCATAGTGATATAGTGTGGAAACAGGCCCTTCGGCCCAACTCGCCCACACCGGCCAACAATATCCCTGTCACACTAGTCCGACTTAACTGCGCTTGGTCCATATCCTCCCAAACATGTAAATTCTTACCATTGAGACAATTTTGGATCCAATTTGCCACTTTCCCTGAGATGCCACAGGTTTTACTGTTTTGACCAACCTGTCATGTAGGACCTTGTGAAAAGCCCTGTTAAAATACCTTTAGACTCCAACAAACACAATACGTTCATTGAGGCCTTCACAAAGCAAATCAGTTAAACTTAATTTCCCTCCTTGCAAAACGTATCCAAGGCTGTATAAATAACAGTTTACATTGTTCCGCAGAATGGAATCCAATTCTTTACCTAACACTGACATTGAACTAACTGTAATTATTTGGTTAATTCCTACATTTTTAAACAACAGCAAACTTCAAATATTGACAAACAAACAATCAGCAGCTTTAAAGTATTGGTACTGGATCCTTTATGTTATTCCTTCTTGCACAAGATTCATTGAGCCTGATGATAATTTATTAGGATGTGATTAAAATTCAGGGCAATTAAGACCTCGACTTGCGAGCCCTTTTGAAATGTGGGCAGTAATGTGGGAAGGAGGAAACTAAAATGGTTTGGCCATTAAAGGATGTACTGATTCTGTCTGCCCCATGCTTCAAAATCAGGCAATATCAAACCAAAATTATTACTCATCTGCACTATGTTTATCTCCGTCCTTTCTGTTCCCATCTGCTAACTTATCCACTTTATTTGGTTCCACGTTCCACCTTTCTTACCGATCAGATCCACCATCCGCAGACCTTTGTTGTCTCCACATATTATCTTTCAGTCCCTGTTACTATTTCCTCCCTTCCCTTCCCCACCTGGGTCCAACTACCATCCAACCTCTCCTCACCAGGTTCCAACCATCGCTTGCTAACTCTTGCCCCATCCCTTTCCCATCATCTCTTTATTCTGGCTATCTCCCCCACTACTCTTTCAGTTCAGAGGAAGGGTCTCAAGGTTGGAGGAGGATCTCATAGAAACCTATTGGACAATGAAAGGCCTAGACAGCATGGGCGTGGAAAGGCTGTTTCCAGTAATGGGAGAGTCTAGAACCAGAGGGCACAGCCTTACAATAAAAGGACAAAACTTAGGAATGGAGATGAGGAGGAATTTCTCTAGCCACAGGAGAGTGAATCTGTGGAATTCATTGCCACAGATGGCTGTGAAGGCCATGACGTTGGGCATTTTTAAAGCAGAGATTGGTATCTTGATTAGTAAGTGCACCAAAGGTTATGGGGAGTAGGCAGGAGAATTAGCTTGTGAGGAAACATAAATCAGTAAGGATTGAATGGCAGAGTGGACATGATGGGTTGAATAGCTTAATTCTACTCCTTTGTCATATGGTTTTATGGTCAACCCAAAATGTTGACTGCCCATTTCCTCCACTGCTGCTGCCTGACACACTGAGTTACTCCAGCTGTTTGTTTCATTTTGCTCTAAATTCCAGCATCTGCAATCTGTTCTGCTACGGTCCCACTCGCCTCCAACCTCGCTAAAATGCTACAAATGAAAGCTTAAATAAAACATGTTTTCTATGATGGCTGTGTTGCCCTCGGTGGCATGTGAATCTAAATAGAATGGTTTGATATTAGGTAAACAATGGATAACAATGGATAACATTGAAATAAATATTATTCAATGAAAATACATTCTGCTGAACAATAAGAGAACCTTGGCAGCTGAACTAATGCAAAAATGCTTAGTAATCTCTTGAATTATTGCAGACCTAGAAAACTGTAAAGGACATTTGAAAAATGAGGGATCAAAGAGCGTGAAGTAGAAAAACGTATTTAAAAGAAGTCAAAATGATTCTTCAAATATACAATGTGGTACAAGGAGTGAAAGTTAGAGCAAGAGAAATATTAAAATGCAATAAGGGAATGGAAGGGATGTTCACACATTCTTTGGAACTGTTTTCACAGCAAATATTCCAGAAATAAGAAAGAATCAATAAGAAAGAGTCTAATTGCTGAGCAAATTAAAGTAATTATTCTTAAAAAGAGACATAGTGGAATTAATTCAACAAATCCACTTGTGTACATGGCCTGGGGTTCCGAAAAATATTGTTGCAAACATAATTGTTGGGTTATTGCAAAAGCAAAATTCTGCAGATGCTAGAAATCTGAACTCAAAGCATTGGTGGAAATGCTCAAAGGGTCAGACAGCAAATGCGGAAATTCACTTCCGCATCAGGACAGATGTCATTTTTTTAAAGTTTTAGAGATACAGTGCAGAAACAGGCCCTTTGGCCCACCGAGTCCGCGCCGACCAGCAATCCCCGTACACTATCACAAGCCTACGCACACTAAGGACAATTTACTCTTATACCAGTGTACAAACCCAAGCTTTGGAGTGTGGGAGGAAACCGAAGATCTCGGGGAAAACCTACATGGTCACGGGGAGAACGTACAAACTCCGCACAGACAGCACAGATAGTCGGGAGCGAACCCAGGTCTCTGGCGCTGCAAGCACTGTAAGATCAGCAACTCTACCGCTGTGCAACCACGCCCCTGATTGTAATGATCATGATCCTTCATACAAAGACTGTGTGCGTATCTCACTTTTCAAGAAAAAGAGAAATAGCGGCCTAGGAAATATTGAACAGTTTACTTTTCAGTAGTTGTCAAAATTAATGGCATAGCAACAGGACAATTAGAAATTATAAAATGATTTGGATGAGTTTTATGAATACAATATCATGTTTTCAAAATATAATTAAAAACTTTATGCAATAGGTAAATAAAGGGACCCAATAGAGTTAGTATATCCAGATTTTCTAACAACATTATTTGAAGTGGCAACTGTTAATCCAATTTCCCAATCCACTCAATTCAAATTGTCTTAAGTAGCCATAGTACTAAAATAAATGACCATATTTCAGCATTGGTAAAGATTAATTTGGCATTTAACAGCTGTGCTACAGAGAATGTTGTTAAGTAACGTTCTCTGGTGTAGGCATGACATATTGAGATTGGTTTCCTGGCAACAGAAGATGCTGAGGGGAACACTTGACTGAGGTAATCAAGGGGCATTGGTATGGTAGAAAGAGAAAAACTTCCCTCACTATAAAGATATCTAAGACTGGAGAGCATAGGTGTAACTTGAAAAGTCAAAGGTTTAAAGAGCAAAGGAAAAAAACATGTTTTCACACAGAGTGTGGTTGGAATCTGGAGCGCTCTACCTGACAAGGTGGTGCAGATAGCTAAGCTCACAACATCTAAAATATATATCTGACTGAGCACTTGGATTGCCAAGACATACAGTGAGTATGTACAGCACTGTACGGAGAGATGCCATTTGGCCCATCACATCCATGCCAATGCTTTTGCCCGTCTAGATTGATCCTATTTGCCACACCTGGTCCATATCTTTCTACTGCCTATTGAAGTAGCTAAGGCAACGCATCCCAGATATCAACCACCCTCTGTTGGTGAAACTTACCCCTCAGATTCCCTTAAAACTTCATCCTAACATTTTAAACCTGTGCCCTATTGTTTTTAATGCTCCTTATTTCCATATCTTATTTGTGAATGTGGGAAAATATTTTTTTTTAAAAAGGCAGACGAATGCAGGATTAGTATAAATCAGTGGGTGGTGGTCAGCATGAAGTTTTAGTGCTAAAGAGTCCGCCTTTTCTTTCTTTCTATCACCATTTGACTATGAGATCTTATGGCATAGAGCATTTAGTGCCATTTCCTCCTTTATTTTCCTTCTGATCCATTCTCCCCACATTCTCATTAGAACAAGGCACGACGAGCATCCTAGTTGAACTAAAGGCCACAAAAATAGGAAGCATAGCAAGTTCAAAAGGTGAAGAAGAAGAACAATTGAAGCCAGTGTGCAGTTCTGGTCACAACACTATAGGAAGTATGTGGTTGAGCTAGAGAGATTGCAAAGGAGATTCACCAGCATATTGCCTGGATCAGTGAACTTTAGTTGAGGGTTGAGATTGGATATGCTGAGCTTGCTTTTCCTTCTTTGAAGCCTTCTCCGGGTGCTCTAGTTTTCTCTCAAATCCCAAGGACATGTAAGTAGATTGACTGTTGATGTTACACCCTGCGTATAACATTTTGGAAAAAATAATTAAAATGAGGTTAATGGGCCATGACTGTGGGTGAATATATTGCAGGGGACTTTGGAAGTAAGGAGTGGCAAAATGGGACTGATGCATCATTTTCAGTACAAGGCAGCCCTATGACTTGTGATGACCATTGAACTTGGACCTAGAGCTACAGGCGCATTCACAGAGCCCTGGTTTTTGAGATAATCTGAGGAACGCTTCATAATTTTCATTACAGAGGCCAGAAGATTAAAAAATCAGGTGCAAATCAACACACAAGGAGAGGGTGCAGAAAAGGTTCTCCTATATAGTAGGCAATGTAATTCCACATTCCACTTTGTTATCTTTTGTCCTTGACATCTTGCTTCTGCTTTAATAAAAGTGGAGCAAACACACAATTGAGAGGTTTCTTCTTATTTTTGTACACTTTTGATAGCATAGGCAAGTTGGAAAGTATGTTTTTAAGTGAAATCTGATTGTGCAAGTCAGTTGGGAGTGGAATAAACCTCAAGGAATAGATCCAAGCAGATCTGGCAATGTAACAGTACTCACAGTGTTGGATGTGCCATACAATTACAGTGTCTATTGTTTTTGATCTTGCAGTTCTGATATTTTTTCTTTATCTCCATTTCATGGATTGTCAAGAAAGGGAAACAAACGGAATTTTCTTCATCTTTCTTTTTGCCAATGGCTCTTAAAGAGTCGCAGAGAGATAAAGCATGGAAACAGGCTGTTCAGCCCATCATATTTCTATTGTAATGGCTTGTTCATTGTAAATGGACACATCATTTATTAGTATACTCGGATCAGCTACTTTGTGAATTTCCCTAATGTGCCCATGTCCCCAACACGTTTACTTGTGCTGTCTGGTCGCGGATAATTGGTCAACAGTCAATAATGCTTTTGATTCTCAAAGATTGTGCATTTAACCCTTTCCTCCCACCTCCCTCAAACCCACCCAAAGGAAGAAGATGTGAATGGAGTGCAAAAGGAGGGAAGACTTTTTACAATTGTACCAGACTTTGATAAGATCACACTTCTTTATCTATGTAGGAAGATTACGGTGTCTCGGTGTAGCCTTGAGTTCATAAGCTCTTTGTATTAAGCAAACTTGTTTTCTTGACTCTATGGGCCACCTGTACCAGGAATGTTTAGCCATTCACTGGTGCAACGTTCGATTCCCACACAGTGAAGTGCTGCCCACGTTGAGAGACATAATGGAAGAATAGCTCAGTTCTTCTCACAATTCCCCTGTTTGTCCTAATGGGACAATAAGAAAAAATTGTAGTCAATATTTTCAGTATCATCATACAGGGAGATATTCATGAGTTGCGTGATAACCATCATATTGAAGCAGGATGTGTTGTGCTTCAGAACTGAGACAGGAGTGCTGATAAGCAGAGAGCTCGAATGAGGCAGATTGATAGCTGGAACAGTACATCTATGGTGACAACAGCGGCTCAAATAATAATAGCATATTTTAAAATGGTCTGAAAGAGCCCTCCAGCACATTCATAGGTTAGGGAGCCACCCCCACCAATCAATGGGTTTAATTTCTGAGATCTTATGCAAGGTGTGGATATCGTCTTCATCATAATCCTTACATCAGTTTCAATTTGTTTGTTTTGGTTAGAGCAGAAACAGCAGGATTCGTTGAGAGTTGCAGATACACACCCCTGGGCCACTAGGAGAAAGTCCAAAGCCGTCCGATATTGAATAACCATTGGACAGAGACTGGACTTCGGAGTGAAGGGCCAAAATCACAACTACTGTCCTGTTTTCTATTTGTTCCATGGTGGCTGAAATGGTGCTGATTGCTTTCTCTAGCTCATTTATTCCCAGGCCAGGTATCGGGGTGATGAGGAATATGTAGAACCCCGTATTGCAGACAAAAAGTGGGTTTTCAACTTCTCTCCAGTGTCTAACCTTCCCTGGGGATGGCTGACCATGATTTCTGATCAAGTGAGTCTGGAGGATTTTAACTCCCCAAGCATTAGGAGCAATTTATCCCAGGGTACAGGTCCCAATCCAGTTCATGGGTAGGGATTTATAAGCAATGTCACCACATATCTTGAAGACCCAATGCTGAACAACCGTAGGGTGCCATTCAGTTTGGTTCCAGCAAATTAAATTCCAGAGAACAGCCTGTGGGCATGTACATACCTACGCGTGCCACAGAATACTGCATGTGCATCCCAATCCAAGTGGAGCTGAAGGTATCCCAATGACATCTTTCATGACATTTTGTTTCTTAGCAAAAGTATCAGCCGTCCACCAATACGAAGTGTCACCATAAGTGATGTCATAAGATCTCTGGCAGTAGCACGTGGAATTAGCACAAAGATGTTCAAAATCATTATTGATGTTAGTGTTTATGTAAGTCTCTAAAGTCCCACACTAGCATTCCCGTGAACTCTGTGGATTTTCGGAAAAGGGGCTACTAAACCGAAACAGGAATGTTTTTGGTCATGGTCTACAAGATACTGACATTGGTTTAGATTGACTCTGCCCACATGTGTATAGTTCTTTCGGACACACGTGTGTTTTCCCTCTCATAAGAACCTGTGAGGGTTGTTGCCTGTATTCGCTGAATAGCTGTGTTATTGTCATAAGCTGTTGTGGTTTTGATCACAATAGTTACCAACATTGGATAGAGTCCAGTCGTTTGTCTGGGGCTGGTGCAGACTTGCAATGGGAGGCGTGGATTCATGTCACTTTTCCTTGTAGCTTCACTGTGGGTCGTCACCAGCACTTGGAAAGTCTTTACGAGCATATAGTTCCTGGGTTGGCACACGTGGCAGCTTTCATTGGTTGGTTCTTCTGTGCTTCGGTCACTTGTGAATGGAAACTTTGCAGAGATTTTGTTAGTGCAATGCAATGATTCAGCATATTCTCATCCCTGCTATGAATGTTCCTTGCCTTTGTTAGCAGGGGAGCACTTACAGGTAATTTCATTGGCCTCCCCATTACTATCTCATATGGAGTTATCCATGTACTAGGGCTAGATCTCATTACCATTAAGGCTATTGGCAAGGCTTCAGGCCATTTTAAACCTGTCTCATTACATAATTTAGCCAATTTAGTCTTGAGTATCCATTTTGTCTTTCAACTACCCCTGATGATTGTGGGTGATATGTGCAGGATAAATGTTGTTGCACTGAGGCCCTTCATTAGTTCCTTTACAAATAAACCAGTAAAGTGGGGTCCATTGTCACTTGATTTAACCTCTGCAATGCCAAATCTCGGTACTACTTCTTTCAGTAGCACCTTGCTACTGTTGTGGCATCACTACAGCAAGAGGGAAAGGCTTCTACCCATCTGGAAAACAAGTCTACAATTACCAACACATACTTCTTACTCAGGCAAGAATCTATTTGCATATAAACAAAAGGTCCCCATGGTCGGGGTTGCAAAGCACGCTGTACGTTGGGAGTTTTTCCCGTGTTAAACTTTTGGCATATCATACGGCATTTTGGCAGAGCAGTAAATCACCAAAAGCAGCAAAACTAATACTATACATCCCCCCTTTGGCAGCATGTGTAAAGTGATGACACACATGTACCAACCAGGGTAGGAGTTGCTTTGGGGCAACCTCGCGGCCGTCACAGGAGACCTAAAGAACACTAGGCAATTGAAAACATTTTGCATCTATCCACAATTCGCACTCTGAAACATCGGAAGCAGCTTGTATCTCTATTATTTCATTATTAGGGGGTCCTGGGGAATTACAATTTTGCAGACACTGGGGTATTACTGTTTTAATTCTGAGGGTGTTGTGGCTGCTGCTTGGAGTGCTGTATCAGCTCGGGCATTGCTGAAGGAGATGCCATCCATAGCGTGTGCGGAGCATTTCACTACTGCAATAGCTGCTGCCAGCTGAATAGCTTTCAAAAAGTTACGGATTATTATCTCGTGGCGTTTTGGGGTACTGGAAGAAGTTAAAATTCCGTGGGCTTCCCATAATTTGCCAAAATTATGACCAACTCTAAAGGCATAGTGGGAATCTGTATAAATGTTAACAGTAGTAGTGTAGTTTAAAATACATGCACGGGTGAGAGAAAACGTTCTGAACCTCCACCAACCTCATCTATTGCATCCACTGCTCTAGATGTCAGCTGCTCTACATCGGTGAGACCAAGTGTAGGCTTGGCGATCACTTCGCCGAACACCTCCGCTCGGTTCGCAATAACCAACCTGATCTCTCGGTGGCTCAGCACTTCAACTTCCCCTCCCATTCCAAATCTCACCTTTCTGTCCTCGGCCTCCTCCATGGCCAGAGTGAGGCCCACCGTAAATTGGCGGTTTCGATTGGGCAGCTTGCACCCCAGCAGTATGAATATTGACTTCTCTAATTTCAGGTAGTCCTTACTTTCTCCTCCCCTTCTCAGCTCTCCCTCAGCCCACTCTTCCTTTCTTCCCCCCCCCCCCCCCCCCCCCCCCCCCCCCCCCCCCCCCCCCCCCCCCCCCCCCCACCCTCACCCTCACATCAGTCTGAAGAAGGGTTTCGGCCCGAAACGTTGCCTATTTCCATAGATGCTGCCTCACCCGTCGAGTTTCTCCATCATTTTTGTCTACCTTCGAAGACAAAAATCTCATGTTTCTTCTTCAAGGCAATCTGCCAAGACCTGTTTTAACTCCATGGGTCAAGATGGAATAGAGACATCAGAGGAACCACAAGGTGGCAGAGCCAGGCAAAAGTATTGAGAATATGCATATATTGCCCAGGCTGCCTAACTGAAAGAAACCGAGGAGAGAAACAAATTATGGAAACAGGTAAACAAATCAATTGAAAAACAGAAGAAACTAATGCAATCAGATAAGAACGCAATCAAAGTGGAATCTAATATGAGCCAACTACTTAACCTCTGCCAGGAGGATCAAGAAAAACATAGTGCACTGGTGGACTCGGAGCCATCAATGAAAGAACGCGAAAGACACATCCAAAGGTTTGCAGTACAGCTGAAGTTACGTGGATGAAGTGGAGGAGTGGTTATCTAAAATTATACCACAACTTACGCGCTCAACAGCTGGAAGTGCAATGCAACAAGGTGTTGGAATGGAAGATGAGGTTACACCAGGAGATAGTATCTCGAACGTATCTACACGAAGATCAGGACATAAATCTGGTTCTATAGCCAGTTCTGTATCCAGGGTTTCTGCTCGATTGGGAGTTGAACCTGATCTAGCCACTCTCTCACTAGAAGCAGATTCCTTGAAGAAGAAACATGAGATTGAGCGACAAGAAGAACAAATGAAAGAATGACGCAATGAAAGGAAGAGTTGATGCGACAAGAGGAACAGATGAAAGAAGAGATGACGCGATGAAAAGAAGAGATGACTCGACAAGAAGAAGAGATGAGGCGACAAAAGGAACAGCTGGAACTAGACACAAAGATGGCAGTGGTCAAATCAATGAAGGAGATATTGGAAAGTGAGGGTTCAAGATGCCGCTCTAGAGCATTGAAGACGATGAACTCTGGACCCAGACGAAAAACGACTCCAAGTGAGTCAGCAGTTGGATCAATTCCACAATCGAGGTCCACCGGATTTCACGGCTTTGAACACCCGTTTGAACAGAGGAAGATGGGTAAAACTTCATCTCAACAAATGGGTGCTAGATCGAAACAAACTACTTATGGAGCGTCTGTAGATGCTCGGGCCAAACCAATAGCGGACTACGCTTTTCCGAAGCCTGATGCACAGGCTCGAGCAAGCCAGTATGAGCCAGAGAAGCCTGTCTGTCATCTGTTGGAGCCAAGCCAAGGTTATCAGGATGGATTATTGGCACTGGCGAATAGGCAGGCTGAATTCAACCAGATCATAGCTCGACAAAATACTTCTCTCCATCTACCACCAGTCTAAATTCCTACATATGATGGAGTATGAAGCTTTCATAAGGGCATTAGAAGTATTAGAAATGAAAATTATGGATGAAAAGGAGTGTTTACGATTTCTGGTGAAATACACAAGTGGAAGTGTTAAGGTACTTGTAGAAAGTTGTCAAAATGAGCATAACAGCCAAGGCTATAAAGAGGCAAGAAGGTTACTTAAAGAACATTTTGGTAATGAACAGAGGATTGCTAATGCATGCATGGAGAAGGCCCATGCTTGTAAAGAAATCAAGTCAGAAGATGGGGAGGCATAGAGTGATTATGCAATATTTATTAGAGGTTGTTGCAGCTCGATGAAAAATCTCGGCCACATGGAGGAAATTAATCTTGCAAGTAATATGAGAGTCATCATTAGCAAGTTGCCCAGAAGACTGAGAGAAAAGTGGAGAGATGAAGCAGGTGGAATATTGGATGAGAAGAAGGGAGTAGCCAGGCTACAAGACCTGGTGAATATCTTGGACAAGCAAATACGGTACATGTTAGAACCACACCACAGGATTATTGAAGATCATAAACCAATTGCAACTAACAAAGGTTCTACCTTTACCAAAACTGTAGTTTGTGGATATTATGAACTACTCAGTAAAGATTGACGGACTATTGTCTGGACTTACCTTTCAAACAAGAAAGTGTTAGTCTACCGAATAATCATCGTATGGCAGAGCAATGCATCCAGAATTTGAAACGCAAGTTTGGCAAGAATACTAAATTTCATGAAGTAATAATCTCTTTGAAGAATAATTTCTACATGGATGATTGCTTAAAATCCATGTCTACTGAGCAGCCAGCAATTCAAATGGTAAAACATCTGACTTATCTTTGCAATAAGGGAGGATTCACGCTTTCCAAGTGGATCAGCAACAATTGTGAAAGCATTCCACCAGATGATAGAGCCAAAGAAACCAGTGCGTTGGATTTGGACAAAGACAATCTACCAATGGAAAGAGCATTGGGAGTTACTAATGTTGCACAATTGAAATATGTCAACAAAAAAGGAAATCCTGCGGATGTAGTTTCTAGAGAACTGACAGCGAACCGCTTCTTTTAAGCGATAAGAGACGGATCAATGAACTAGAGTCTCTCTGTAAGTCAGACAGAGAATGTCCAAAGCTTGAGCTGAGATTTGAAATCTCTGCTAATGATCCAGAAATTTAATCAAACCTAATGGTGAACTGCTAAAAATTCTGTTATTCTCTTGAAGGATTTTCACACTTCAATATTATTGTTACAACACATCCATGAGTTGATCGGACATGGAGGAAGACGTTTCATGCTATCAAAGCTTTGGACTTTTATGTTTTGGACTATACGTTGGGTATCATGCCTGATGTTAAGGGTTTGGTGCGCACGGTATGACTTTAAGCTAAAAACATTGTTTTAATAAAATCAATAATCAAGTTATGCTTGCTTCTAGAAGGCAAAGATAAAGATGGAAGAGTCGATGAAGAATTCTGAATGCAGTTATATAGTGCATGCTATTTCTTGGTTTTGATATATGTTAAGCCTTCATGTTTTTTTTGATTTTTATTAATTATTGCCTCATTATATACTCGGAACAATTAGGGGCCAGTATGTAGTGGCCATTTGGCTTATTTTGTGTGTCATTAATTATGGCATTTGTCTTTAAATTTTAGTCTGTCCGTAATTATGTGGGTGGGATTTATTACATAGTCAGGGGCATGTTTGGTGCTGGGTTTCTGGTGCTGAAGCTTAGTTTTAGTTTAGCTCGGAGCTAGAAGGTTCACCAGAAGGTTAGAACCTCTGCTAGAAGGTTCACCAGACTGATTCCTGGGATGGCAGGACTTCCATATGAAGAAAGACTGGATAGACTTGGCTTGTACTCGCTGGAATTTAGGAGATTGAGGGGGGATCTTATAGATGCTTACAAAATTTTTAAGGGGTTGGACAGGCTAGATGCAGGAAGATTGTTCCCGATGTTGGGGAACTCCGGAACAAGGGGTCACAGTTTAAGGATAAGGGGGAAGTCTTTTAGGACGGAGATGAGAAGATCTTTTTTCACACAGAGAGTGGTGAGTCTGTGGAATTCTCTACCACAGAAGGTAGTTGAGGCCAGTTCATTGGCTATATTTAAGAGGGAGTTAGATGTGGCCCTTGTGGCTAAAGGGATCAGGGGGTATGGAGAGAAGGCAGGTACAGGATACTGAGTTGGATGATCAGCCATGATCATATTGAATGGCGGTGCAGGCTCGAAGGGCCGAATGGCCTACTCCTGCACCTATTTTATATGATTCTATGATTCTATATGGCAGAAGGAACACCGTTCGACCATGTAGAGTTTGCTGAGACACGAGGAGTTTTCTAACATTTAAAAGCAATATGCTGGTGTTTGACGAAGATTAAAGTGTCCGAGTCAGAGAAGAAGGTCGGATGAATATCTTATTGTTTTTCTTCAACAATAAAGAAATTATTAATCAAAAGACTGTGTTATGAAGATTTATCTGTGAAGAAGCTCTGAAGGTCTCACGGAGAACTCACATGCATATTACAACATTATCCTAAAGCCATGTAGACTCTTAAGTGGCTGGAGGGAGTAATCTCTTGAACAAAATAAAAATCTGCCGCTACACTGATCATTATCTGGCGAGTGTGCCAGGGATACAAAGTATGCAACAGATACTTAACCCTTCTGAGCTACCACTCTAATTAATAAAGTCATACAACATCGTTTTATAGTGTTTTGGAAAAGTAGTCACATGTTTATACAAAGTAGAGGCAATGATGTTTAACACAAATCAATCACAGACTCTACCCATTCAAAGTACACCTGTCACTGATACAATACGGTTCTATCAATCACAAACAGTTGATCACATTCTAAACAACATCATCGATGTCAGCTACCAACCAGAAGTTCCTGTTTACAGAGACTACCAACTCCAAAGGAAATACATCAGCTCCCACTATTGTCAATGGTATTTTACTTGGGCATAACAGGAAGCAGCTTGAATGCAGGCTTCTAATTTCCTGATTACCCAGCTCCTTCACAGCACAGAATTATAAAGCTTCAGAACCCAAAGAAGTCAAATTAATCTTTACTTAATAAAATATCTTACATTATAATTTATTATTAACTAGGATATTGTTCTAGTGGGGGAGCAGATGGAGGAGTACCTTCAGGTGGTGGGTATATGGGAGCCCAATTATCACAGTCACTGTCATTGTACTTGTCCTTGTCACATGTTTTAATTTTAATTTTAGAAATCATCGCCCGTTCTGTTGATGGAGGAGAATGTGGAATATGGCCATGGGTTTGTGATTTTTCTTGAGTTTTTGTGATTTCTGTAAGTACATATGTTTATTGCTGTTAACCTGGGCCCCTTTATTTCACACAACTTACACAATATATTCTTTCACATTTTTTTCTCATATTCTCTACTCTTATGTCTAGACTCTTATCTTTTATTATCATGGTCCACTCTGACCATTTCTCTATATCTGTTGCCCTCTCCATTCCATATTTACTTAGACTCTGAATCTGTTACAGAGTCTGAGTAAAGAGTTCCATAGTTACTCTTAGACTGAATTACCCATAGTTTATTATCTTAAAATTCGTACTCAATGTTTTGAATCTGAACAACAAATCCTGCTAGGACACAAATCCATGCAGGCAGGCACAAAGCAGAACAACAAATCCTGGTAGTGATCAAATCCATGCAGACGGGCACGCAACATACACAATGCAAAATAACAAATCTTGGTGGGATACAAATCCCCACAGGCAGGTAGGTAACTTAAACAATGCACTCTTCAAATGGGACTCGAATCTATTTTATACAATGTTACTCACGTTTATTCCAACTCCGGCAGCGTTCTTCACCCACCTGGATTCAAACAGGTACTAGTGGAAGAAAAGACTCAATGTAAAGAAAACCCTTACTTTTTTATATGGCTGCTGAGTCTATAAAGAATTCTGTTCTCAAGAATCCAAGTCAGTTGAAGAGATTACCGATCTCCATGGAACCTCTAAAACTGTTGGAATAATTTACACTAGACGTGAGTGACTATCAAACTGTAGCTATTTTATTAGCAATAACTTGTCAGACAAGGGGAACAGTCAAGCAAGCGACTGTCCTCACGATACAAAGTACGCAGTATTTTTATATCAGTTTTGATAGCATAAAAGCAAGGTTAGTCACGTACACTTGTTTACAGGGTTAACTATTGTGATCCAATATTCAGTAACTTACCACTGAGAAACAAGCTGTTTTATCGATTTAGAAAGGTGACGGTGTCTTGGTGTAACCTTGAGTTCATAAGCTCTTCTTTGTATTAAACACTCTTGTTTTCTTGACCCTATGGGCCATCTGCACCAGGAATGTTTAGCCATTCACTGGAGTAACGTTCGATTCCCACAGAGTGAAGTGCTACCCACGTTGAAAGGCAAAATGGAAGAACAGCTCAGTTCTTCCCATAATTCCCGCAGAAGGTTCAATCATTGAACAATTTGTGTCATAGATTCTCAGGGGGAAATCGCACAGAAACAGGCCCACCCAGTCTGCATCAACAATTAAACACTCATTCGAAAACAATACTATATTTATTCAATTTTTCATTCTTCACACATTTCCACCAACTCCCTCCAGATTCTCCCACTCAATTACACTTTCTGGGCAATTTTAAAGCTGCCAATTACACTATCAACCTGCATGTCTTTTGAGCAGTTGAAGAAAACTGGAACAAACTGAGGAAACCCACGCGTTCACTCAGAGAATGTGTAAAATCCGCACTAGTGGTCAGGATATAACCCAGATTCCCGGTGCTGAGAGATAGCAGTACTACCAGCTAGGGCTCAGGTCCAGGACTTAGGTCGAGGACTCCAAAGTATATAGAGCTGATATAAGATTACAATTCAAATGTCTCTGGGGTTCATTCCCCTTCACGTTTTCAGCTGGGGAGCTCCAGGGTACAGATTAACATGACCTCCTGCCCAAATATCCCATCATTTTATTCACTTCAATTAGGTTGTCCCTCAACCTTCTCTGTTCCAAAGCAAACAACCCCAGCCTATTCAGTCATAGCTACAGATATCCCTTCCTGGCAACATCTTCATTGATCTCCCCCACTCATTCTGCATAGCAACCAGCCTGCTCCTATTGCTGGAGAAACTCGGAGAGACGGGCAGCATCTATGGAGAGAAGGAAAGGGCAAATTTTGGGTCGAGACCCTTCTTCAGCCTGCTCCTATTAGAACTATAACGTCACCAACCTATGGCCAAATTTATATAGTACACAGCTCCAGCATAACCTGCAATAAATTACAAGATTACTCTGTGTCATTAATGATGGATGGCATCCCTTATTTATTATTGACCATGTTATCAACCTGTTCCTTCGGGATCAATGAAATGCATTTCTTTGTTCATCCACATCACTCAATATCACCTCCAACCGTTCCCATTTCTGACACACACGCACTGATCCGCCCGGGTTTCTCCTCCATGGCCCATCTTTCCAACCAATCAATCAATCAATTCAGTTTTATTTATCATATGTAGGTTAACACAGGGTCAACGGTACAATGAAATGTGTTTGACAAGACAACGGGTCACCTCAGCAATAATATTACAAGGATAAAATAAGATTAAAATGACATTGATAAGGTAAAAAGACAATAATAAAATAATCAACATACAGTGGCTTGCAAAAGTATTCATACCCCTTGAACTTTTCCACATTTTGTCATGTTACAACCACAAACGTAAATGAATTTTATTGGGATTTATTGTGATAGTCGAATGCAAAGTGGTGCATAATTGTGAAGTTGAAGGAAAATGATACATGGTTTCCAAATTTTATTACAAATAAAAAACTGAAAAGTGTGGCGTGCAAAGGTATTCAGCCCCTTTGAGTCAATACTTTATAGAACCACCTTTCGCTGCAATTACAGCTGCAAGTCTTTTGGGGTATGCCTCTACCAGCTTTGCACATCTAGAGACAGAAATGTTTGCCCATTCTTCTTTGCAAAATAGCTCAAGCTCAGTCAGATAGGATGGAGCGCATCTGTGAACAGCAATTTTTAACTCTTGCCAGAGATTCTAAACTGGATTGAGGTCTGGACTTTTACTGGGCCATTCTAACACATGAAAATGCTTTGATCTGAACCATTCCATTGTAGCTCTGGCTGTATGTTTAGGGTCGTTATCCTGCTGGAAGGTGAACCTCCGCCCCAGTCTCAAGTCTTTTGCAGACTCTAACAGGTTTCTTCCAAGAATGCTCTGTATTTGGTTCCATCCATCTTCCCATCAACTCTGACCAGCTTCACTGTCCCTGCTGAAGAAAAGCATCCCCACAGCATGATGCTGCCACCAACATGTTTCACAGTGGGGATGGTGTGTTCAGGGTGATGTGCAGTGTTAGTTTTCTGCCACACATAGAGTTCTGCATTTAGGCCAAAAACTTCAAAGTTGGTCTCATCAGACCAGAGCACCTTCTTCCACATGTTTGCTGTGACCCCCACATGGCTTATGCCAAACTGCAAACGGGACTTCTTATGGCGTTGTTTCAACAATGGCTTTCTTCTTGCCACTCTTCCATAAAGGCCCAATTTGTGGAGTGCACGACTAATAGTTGTCCTGTGGACAGATTCTCCCACCTGAGCTGTGGATCTCTGCAACTCCTCCAGAGTTACCATGGGCCTCTTGGCTGCTTCTCTGATCAATGCTCTCCTTGCCTGGCCTGTCAGTTTAGGTGGACGGCCATGTCTTGGTAGGTTTGCAGTTGTGCCATACTCTTTCCATTTTCGGATGATGGATTGAACAGTGCTCCGTGAGACGTTCAAAGCTTGAGATTTTTTTTTATAACCTAACCATGCTTTAAACCTCTCCACAACTTTATCCATGACCTGTCTGGTGTGTTCCTCGGGCTTCATGATGCTGTTTTTTCACTAATGTTCTCTATCAAACCTCTGAGGCCTTCACAGAGCAGCTGTATTTATACTGAGATTAGATTACACACAAGTGGACTTTATTTACTAATTAGGTGACTTCTGAAGGCAATTGGTTGCACTGGATTTTATTTAGGGGTATCAGAGTAAAGGGGCCTGAATACTTTTGCACACCACACTTTTCAGTTTTTTATTTGTAAAAAAAATTTGAAAACCATGTATCATTTCCCTTCCACTTCACAATTATGCGCCACTTTGTGTTGGTCTATCACATAAAATTCCAATAAGGTACATTTACGTTTGTGGTTGTAACGTGACAAAATGTGGAAAAGTTCAAGGGGTATGAATACTTTTGCAAGCCACTGTATATGATGTGAAATGTGTTTATGAGTTCAGAAGCCTGATGGTAAAAACTGTTCTTAAGTCTGGTGGTACGTACAGCCATGCTCCTGTATTGTCTGCCTGACGGTAACAAGGAGAGCCTGTGTGCTGGGTGGCTGTGGTCCTTGATGATACTGTGTGCCTTCCGCAAGCTACGCCGGTGGAAAATGTCCTGAATGGCCCGGAGACAGTTGCCAGTGATGTGCAGTGCCGCCTTCACCACTCTCTATGGCAATTTGCGGCTGTGGGCAGAACAGTTCCCATACCAGACTGTAATGCAGCCCGTCAGCATGCTCTTGATGGTGCAACTATAGAAGTTTGTGAGGATGCTGCCTTTCATGCCAAACTTCCACATTCATCTCAGGAAAAAGAGCCGTTGGCGGTCTTTCTTTGTTATTGTGTCTATGTGCAGTGTCCTCGAGAGGTCCTCAGTGATGTGCACACCGAGGAACCCCCTCCTGGCAACATCTTCATGAATCACCCCCTCTCAATCTGCAGAGTAACTGGCCTGCTCCGATTAGAACTACACGTCACCAATCTATGCCCAAACTTGTATTGTACACAGTTCCAGCATAACCTGCAACAGACTACAAGATTACTCCGTGTCACTAGTAGTGGATGGCATTCCTTTATATCTTTCCTACCCCTCCCTGACTTGGTTCTATCTGCTCATCATCCTCTCCTTATCCAATTTCATGTCACTTTCCAGCCTCCGTATTTATCTTACTTCTCCCTTCCGACAAATAACTTCATCCCCCTGTTATTTATTTACCTGTCTGCACTCATCAGCCTCTGTCTTCACAGTGCCATCTCACCAGGATCCATTTGTCCATTTCATGTATTTTGTTTGTTTCATCTATTTTGGGTTTTTATGACTGTTGGCAGATCAATTTCCCTCCTGGGATAAATTAAGTTCTATCGTACTATCCCCTTCCCTTTATCTGGTTCCACCCATCACCCCTATCACCCCTCCATCTCACTTCTCTTTACTGACTACCTTCCCTCTACACTGTCAATTCAGATGCAATGTCTTGACGTGAAACATCAACCATCCCCTTTCCTCTACGAAGGCTGCTTGGTCCTCAGAATTATTCCAACATTATTTTTTCCCTTCCATTTATTGCTTCGCCTTATTGCGCTTCACAAATGGATTTCCTGCAGTCAAAGTTTTCCTTCTTCAACTCACCAAGCAATTTGTCATGGTGGCGAATTCCACAGAAGACTGTGGAGGCCGCCGGTGGGTATAGTTAAGGGCAGAGATAGATTCTTGTTTAGTACAAGTGTTGGAGGTTATGGGGAGAAGGTAGGATAATGGGATTAGGAGGGAGAGATCAGCCATGATTGAATGGCATAGACTTGATGTGCTGAATGGCCTAATTCTGTTCCTATCACATAATCTTACGATCATGCTGATTACACATAGAACTGTTGTTAGCATATTCTATGGAAAGCGAGTGACAAAATATTAGCTCTGTAGAACCCCACTGGTAACAGCTTGCAGTCACTAAAGAAACCTGTGACCATGTCTTTGCTTTCTACCATTGAACCATCTTAGGTCATATGTGATAGGAACCAAATTAGGCTATTCGTTAGATCCAATTCACCATTCATCACCCTTGGGTTTCTTACAATTGTACATGTTGGCCAGCTGCCATCTCTTGTCAAAAGCCTTAAAATCCCTGCAGATGATGTCAAATACATTACCCCTACTGACCCTCTTATTCCCATCTTTAAAAAAATAATTCACATTTATCAGATGCGATCTTCCCTTCATGAGGCCATGCTGCTTTCCCGATTAATCTGTGGATTTCTAGATGAAGGTTTGCGTCCCTCAGAAGTAACCCTTATAATTTGTGCACCACTGAAGTTACTCATTAATGGCAATTACTTGGTTTATCGTTTCCTCCTCCTTTAAACAAATACTATGTTAGCAGTCTCCATCTCTCTGGCACCCGTCATGTACCCAGGGAGAATCGGGAGATTGTGGTCAGAGCTTTCTGCCACTTCTTTCCTTGTATCGTTGAACAACCAGGGATATATTTCATCTGGCTCTTGTTAAATTACCTGCTTGAACGTTCATTAGATCCAAAATGGCAGCCCAACTCGGGCGACTCTCTGTGCCAGTCACAGAAGTGGATCTGCAATCAGGTGTTACAATCGCTTCACTCTTATAAATCTCTACTCCTGCAGCAACATTTCTTACTTTAACTATGATCTTCTTAATCTCCTCTCAGATTTGTCAATTCTCCGAGTCCCGGGACCCTCGGACTACCTTTGATCGGACTTTATCTTGCACTAAACATTATTAACGTTATTCCCTTTATCATGTATCCCCGTACAGTGTGGATGGCTCAATTGTAATCATGTGTGGTCTTTCCACTGACTGGTTAGCACACAACAAAAGCTTTTCACTGTACCTCGGTTCACATGACAATAAATTAAACTAACTAACTAACTAATGAAGCCTTATGCAAAGCATCAGTATCATTCTCTCATTTTTCATGAAGACAATTGCAGAAGATTAATGAGGAACATTCACCCTATCTGCAACCTCTACGCACAGGTCAGTAATATATCCTATTCCTTCCTTAGTTGTCCTCCTGGTCTGAATAAGATGTCTGAATTTTCTTTGATAATTTTGGCAACATTTTGTCCTACCCAAAGAATGACAGAAGTTTGAAAAGGCAGGCCACCTCTCAGGGGTAGTTAGGAATTAGCAGTAATGTTGCTCTTGCTAGTTTACCGGTCATAAAAAAAAACTATATAAAACACAAGTTTAGTTTAGTTTAGAGATACAGCGCAGAAACAGGCCCTTCGGCCCACCGAGTCCGCACATTAACACTATCTTACCTAC
The DNA here is from genome assembly GCA_035221665.1 of Okamejei kenojei. Classification (NCBI taxonomy): domain Eukaryota; kingdom Metazoa; phylum Chordata; class Chondrichthyes; order Rajiformes; family Rajidae; genus Okamejei; species Okamejei kenojei. Next base: position 28,529,364 of record CM069138.1, read on the forward strand.
ACACACTAGGGACAATTTACATTTATACCAAACCAATTAACCTACAAACCTGTACGTCTATGGAGCGTGGAGGAAACCAAAGATCTTGGAGAAATCCGCATGGCCACGGGAAGGACGTACAAACATATGGACAGCATCCGTACTCGGGATCGAACGCGGGTCTCCTGCGCTGAAAGCACTGTAAGGTAGCAGTTCTACCGCTACATCACGATGCCGCCCTGCGGCACATAAGGAGGTGCCTGAGATGATTGTTCAAGGCAACCTATTAAATATTAAATAATATTTAAGGTTTATCATAGAAAAATGGATTATTAAGTATTGCAGTGCTTCGTGGAACTACTTAAAGAATAAAGAATAAAGAGATATGTAGAATAAATAAATTATCATTTGTCACATTCCATTCAGATAACTTCTTTCAATCCATTTTTCATTCAAGTAAACTTGTAAATTCTGCCAAGACTAAATTGAAAATAAGAAAGCTTTTTTTCTCACGTGGCACAAAAAGTTGTGAGACAGTTTGATTCTCTAATCTTTTTAAAGGATCAGTTAGAAACAACCGGATGAACAGTGACAGCCTATTTATTCCTTTTGAGGTTTTACAAAATATTTAACTGTGATATGACTCTGTGGCTATTATGAGATGCCTGAGTAAGAGCAGATAGTCAAAACCTCTCTCCCATGGTAAGGGTATCAAAAGCAAGATGGCATAGGTGGTGGAATGAGATATATACTCACTGTTAATGAAAGGCATTTAGACAGACACTTATATAGGTAAGGCGTAAAGGGATACAGTCCTAATGCAGGCAAATAGGATTAATGTAGGTTAGCATAAAGGTGGGCTTTGCCAAAGAGCCCATTTCTATAACGTGTGACTCTACCACTCTAAAACCTATGTCTGTGGAAATGAATATTGAATGGATTATGTGTGCGGCAGCGTTTCCAAATACACCAAGATTTCCTTTGGATGAAACCTCACATTTTACAGACACAAGGAATTGCAGATGCTTACAAAAAAAGACACAAGTATAGCGGATGTTTTGGATTGGGACCTTTCTTCGGACTGATAAGTCTGAAGAAGGATCTTGACCCTAAATGTTGCCCATGCAAGTTGTGCAGAAATGCTGCCTAACCCACTGAGTTACTCCAACACTTCGTGTCTCACATTTTACAGTCATTTGAAAATTGCTGCTTTTAGGAGCTTGCTGCACACAACTTGGTTATTGCGGGTATTCCAGTAGTATGCACTGTCACATTTTTGCAATGCAGACCATTTATTCACCTTTAGCTCTCAAAAGAAGCGCAACAAAATAAATGACCATGTTATCTGTTTTCAGTGTGGTTTGTAGGACAAAGAGTTGGCTGGGACATAGAAACATAGAAAATAGGTGCAGGAGGAGGCCATTCGGCCCTTCAAGCCATCACCGCTATTCATTGTGATCATGGCCGATCGTCTCCAATCAATACCCCGTGCCTGCCTTCTCCCCATATCCCTTGATTCCACTAGCCCCTAGAGATCTATCTTACTCCCTCTTAAATCCATCCAGTGATTTGTCCTCTACTGCCCTCTGTGGCAGGGGATTCCACAAATTCATAACTCTCTGGGTGAAAAAGTTTTTTCTCATCTCAGTCTTAAATGGCCTCCCCTTTATTCTAAGACGGTAGCCCCTGGTTCTGGACTTGCCCAACATTGGGAAATTTTTTTCCTGCATCTAGCTTGTCCAGTCCTTTTATAATGTTATTTTAGTTTCAATAAGATACCCGCTCATCCTTCTAAACTCCAGTGAATAAAAGCCTAGTCTTTTCAGTCTTTCCTCATATGACAGTCCCGCCATCCCAGGGATCAATCTCGTGAAACTACGCTGCATTACCTCAATCACAAGGATGTCCTTCCTCAAATTCGGAGACAAAAACTGTACACAATACTCCAGATGTGGTTTTACCAGAGCCCTATACAACAGCAGAAGAACCTCTTTACTCCTATACTGAAATCCTCTTGTTATTAAGGCCAACATTCCATTAGCTTCCTTCACTGCCTGCTGTACACCAACTTTCAGTGACTGGTGTACAAGGACACCCAGGTCTCACTGCACTTCTCCCTTACCTAACCTAACCCCATTGAGATAATAATCTTCCCCCTTGTTTTTGCGGCCAAAGTGGATAACCTCACATTTATCTATAATATACTGCATCTGCCGCGCATCTGCGCACTCACTCAACCTGTCCAGGTCAACCTGCAACCTCCTAACATCCTCTTCACAGTTCACACTGCCACCCAGCTTTGAGTCATCTGCAAACTTGCTAGTGTTGCTCCTAATTCCCTCTTCCAAATCATTAATATATACAGTGGCTTGCAAAAGTATTCATACCCCTTGAACTTTTCCACATTTTGTCACGTTACAACCACAAACGTAAATGTATTTTATTGGGATTTTATGTGATAGACCAACACAAAGTGGCGCATAATTGTGAAGTGGATGGAAAATGATACATGGTTTTCAAATTTTTTTACAAATATAAAACTGAAAAGTGTGGCGTGCAAAAGTATTCAGCCCCCTTTACTCTGATACCCCTAAATAAAATCCAGTAGGACCAATTGCCTTTAGAAGTCAACTAATTAGTAAATAGAGTCCACTTGTGTGTAATCTAATCTCAGTATAAATACAGCTGTTCTGTGAAGGCCTCAGAGGTTTATTAGAGAACATTAGTGAACAAACAATGTTCCTTGGGCATCATGAAGCCCAAGGAACACACCAGACAGGTCAGGGATAAAGTTGTGGAGAAGTTTAAAGCATGGTTAGGTTATAAAAAAATATCCCAAGCTTTGAACATCTCACGGAGCACTGTTCAATCCATCATCCGAAAATGGAATGAGTATGGCACAACTACAAACCTACCAAGACATGGCCGTCCACCTAAACTGACAGGCCGGGCAAGGAGAGCATTGATCAGAGAAGCAGCCAAGAGGCCCATGGTAACTCTGGAGGAGCTGCAGAGATCCACTGCTCAGGTGGGAGAATCAGTCCACAGGACAACTATTAGTCGTGCACTCCACAAATCGGGCCTTTATGGAAGAGTGGCAAGAAGAAAGCCATTGTTGAAACAAAGCCATAAGAAGTCCCGTTTGCAGTTTGCCACAAGCCATGTGGGGGACACAGCAAACATATGCAGGAAGGTGCTCTGGTCTGATGAGACCAAAATGGATGTTTTTGGCCTAAATGCAAAATGCTATGTGTGGCGGAAAACTCACACTGCACATCACCCTGAACACACCATTCCCACTGTGAATCATGGTGGTGGCAGCATCATGCTGTGGGGATGCTTTTCTTCAGCAGGAACAGGGAAGCTGATCAGAGGTGATGGGAAGATGGATGGAGCCAAATACAGGACAATCTTGGAATAAAACCTGTTAGAGTCTGCAAAAGACTTGAGACTGGGGCGGAAGTTCACCTTCCAGCAGGACAACTACCCTAAACATACAGCCAGAGCTACAGTGGATTGGATTAGATCAAAGCATATTCATGTGTTAGAATGGCCCAGTTAAAGTCCAGACCTAAATCCAATTGAGAATCTCTGGCAAGACTTGAAAATTGCTGTTCACAGACGCTCTCCATCCAATCTGACTGAGCTTGAGCTATTTTGCAAAGAAGAATGAGCAAAAATTTCAGTCTCTAGATGTGCGAAGCTGGTAGAGACATACCCCAAAACTTGCAGCTGTAATTGCAGCGAAAGGTGGTTCTACAAAGTATTGACTCAGGGGGGCTGAATACTTTTGCACGCCACACTTTTCAGTTTTTTTATTTGTAATAAAATTTGGAAACCATGTATCATTTCCCTTCCACTTCACAATTATGCACCACTTTGTGTTGGTCTATCACATAAAATCCCAATAAAATACATTTACGTTTGTGCTTGTAACGTGACAAAATGTGGAAAAGTTCAAGGGGTATGAATACTTTTGCAAGCCACTGTATGGTAAACAGTTGCGGCCCCAACACCACTCGCCACTGCCTGCCATTCAGAAAAGGACCCGTTCACTCTTTGTTTCCTGGCTGCCAACCAATTTTCTATCCATGTGAACACCCTACCCCTAGTACAATGTACAGAACTCCCACATTGATTCATTTTCATTTGGCCATGAGGGATGTTTTAACCACAGTTGTTTACAAAATAGTGTCTACACTTATACTTCCAGGTGGTCTGAGAAGGAACGTCACAATCAAAATGGAAAATCTTTTCTTTTGTGAGTGGAGAGGATTGTGTCAATCTAATGGCATCTCCCCTGCTGATGTTCCAGTGAACAATGAGGGTGGCACAGTGGCGCAGCTGGTAGAGCTGTTGCCTCACAGTGCATGAGACCCAGGTTCGATCTTGCCTTTGGGTGCTGTTTGTATGGAATATGCACATTCTGCCTGTGACCATGTGGGGAGTTTCTTCAGGGAGCTCCGGTTTCCTCCCATGTCCTAAAGATGCGGGGGTTTGTAGGTTAATTGGGTAAATTGCCCCTAGTGTGTCAGGAGTGGATGCGAATATGTGATAACATGGAACTTGTGTGAACTGGTGATCGATGGTTGGCATAGATTCAGTGGGCGGAAGGTTCTGTTTCCATACCGTGTTTTGCAATTCAATTCAATTCAATTCAATTCAATTCCATTCTATTCCATTCAATTCCATTCAATTCCATTCAATTCCATTCAATTCCATTCAATTACATCCACAGGGAAGGTCATTCCAAGAGCCTCCATAACATTGCTACTTCACATACAATGACTAGGCCTCAGGAGAACAAGGACCCTGCGTCACACTAACCCATCACTCTCAATAGCATCTGTCACTGCTGTGAACATCACTGATCTTCAGTAAATTAAACACAATCAAAATGAAGGAAAAAAATCTAATTTTTTTCTCTCGTCTTAATCGGAGATTATTCAGCCTTTTGATTCTAAGCAGGCTGTGAGTAAAATTCCATCAGCTCCAGCAGGTAGTGCAGCTAGTTCACAGGTTCAGTGACCTGAGTTCCACTCTGGCCTCCAGTGCGCTCTGTGTGGAATTCGGACGTTCTCTCTGAGAGGGTGGTGAATCTGTGGAATTCTTTGCCACAGAAGGCTGTGGAGTATGTCAGTGGATATATTTAAGACAGAGATAGATATATTCTTGATTAGTACAGTTGTCAGAGGTTATGGGGAGAAGGCAGGAGAATGGGGTGAAGAGGGTGAGATAGATCAGCCATGATTGAATGATGGGGTAAACTTGATGTGTCGAATGGCCTAATTCTACTCCTATCCCTGATGACCTCATGAGACCGCATGGGATTTTTCTGGGTGTTCTGTATTTCTCCCACATCCTGAAGATGTGTGTGTTAGTGGATTAATTGGCCACTGTAAATGCTTCCTTGTGTGTAAATCGCCAGCATGATTTTAATCTGACGTTACATTTAAGAAGATTTTCCACCATAGCAAGAAGGGAACTTAAAGTTGGTTAAATAACTGAATGTGGAATGAAATTCAAGGATAACAATAACAGTAACTCTGTAGTAACCTGATTCACCATTGCTCTTTTTTGCAGATAAATTTACCATCAGTACTTTTTCAGTCGAGATGGGTCCTGACCTACAATGTATAGACACAAAATGCTGGAGTAACTCAGCGGGTAAGGCAGCGTCTCTGGAGAAAAGAAATACATGACATCCATCACAGTGAGGAATGTGGAGGAGTCACTACGGTGGATATTTATGTTAAAATGTGTTTTGTGTGTTCCTTTGCCTTTTATTTGTCTGGCTGTCTTGGCGGTAGAGTTGCTGCCTTACAGCGCTTGCAACACCGGAGACCCGGGTTCGACTCCGACTACGGGGACTGATGGTACAGAGTATGTACGTTCTCCCCATGACCGCGTGGGTTTTCTCATAGATCGGTTTCCTCCCACACACAAAAGACATACAGGTTTGCAGGTTAATTGGTTGGGTATAAAGATAAATTGCCCCTAGTGAGTGTACAGTGTTGTAAGTGTGCATGGATTGCTGGTCGGTGCTGACTCATTGGGCCGAAGGACTTGTTTCCACACTATATCTCTAAACAAATGAAATTTCTCGTATGTTGCAAAACATATTAGGCTAATAAAATATTATTGTGATTGTGATTGTCAAGTCGAGACCCTTCTTCAGACTCTGAGACTGAGGCTAACTCTCCTTGCTATTCCAATACTGACCAATACAATTCTGTCCTGAGCCTCCTCCAGTGTCAGCTGAGGCCACACTCAAATTGGAGGAACAGCACTCCAGATTTCACTTGGGCAGCTTACAGAATATTGATTTTTCTAATTTCAAGTAACCCTTGCATTCCCTCTCTTTCCATCCTAGTTGTCCTGTGAGTTTCACTGTTCGTATCCCTTCGCTATCAGCTCTTCCACAACCAACAATGGACCATTGTGCGCTCCACCTTTCCTGTGTCATCGGTGCTGGCACTGCTTTGTTCTGTACCTTTTCATGCCTCTAGTTTCCCTCTCCCCTGACTCTCAGTCTGAAGAAGTTTCGACCCAAAACATCACCACCAGAGATACTGCCTGACCCGCCGAGTTACTCCAGCATTTTGTGTAAACCAGCATCTGTGGTTACTTCCTACCTACAATGTATAGATTTCACCCAACAAAGGTTTTGTATGGCCGGTAACTTTGACTTTACCAGCAACACCTGCAATCCCATGTATAAACAAAGATAAAACGCAGTGATTGCCTGGATTTGTATAGCATTGCCAACCAGCATGTAAGAAACTGGATTTAGTCAAACCATTATACATTGAACATTGGATAAACAAACCACAGGATCTAGAAACCCTTTGCACAACTCAAAATTAAGTAGATTTGTGCAGTTGAAAAATGCACTCACCTGAAATAGAGTAATTTACTACACATGTCTGGATCAGCATGCTCCTTTAGTTTAGTTTAGTTTAGTTTAGGTTCGTTTAGAGATACAGCATGGAAGCAGGCCCTTCGGCCCACCAAGTCCACACCAACCAGCGATCCCCGCTCATAGTAAAGGGACAATTTTACTTTTATACCAAGCCAATTAACCAACAAACCTGTACATCTTTCAAGTGTGGGAGGAAACCGAAGAGCTCGGGGAAAACCCATGCAGTCACAGGGAGAAGGTATAAACTCCATACAGACAGCACCCATCCGTAGTTGGGATCGAACCTGGGTCTCTGTAAGCCAGCAACTCTACCGCTGCACCACTGTGTTGTTCCTGTTGGGAATTATTTCTATGAATGTTTTGACGGGATATTCATTTGTCCTGGCACCATTTTACTGATGTAAAAGCCTCCAAGTAATGTCAACATGAAATTGTGGCAGGGCCATAGTGCAAATGAGTATTGGTATTGGTATGGTATTGATTTATTAATATCATGTGTACAGGATTAACTGAAAACCATTGTTTTGCGTGCTGACCAGGCAATGAGAATATCAGGTTGTTCAAGTGAGAAAATAAATAGAATGTGAAATGTAGCTTTACAACTATAGAGACAGTGCAGGTAAATAAATGTGCAAGGCTGCAACGAGGTAGAATAGAAAGATTAAACAAGAACTTACCAGTTTGAAATGTGATCTTTATTTTATGAGGAGTTACGATGAGGGACTATGTGAAGAACCCCGTCCAGCCGCACGTGCGTCAATCTTTAAAGCAGCGGTGTGAAATCACAGGTAATAGTGACTGGAGTATAATAGTAAGATTAAACAAGAACTTACCAGTTCGAAGTTTGATCGTTATTTTATGAGGAGTTAAATCGATGAGCGATTACGTGAAGAACCCACCTCACGCTGGCAACGGCATACTTCAAAGCAGCGGCATGAAAAACACAGAACACCAAAAGCCGGAGTAACATAGTAAGGCTCATAAAAGACTTAGAAACTACCATTTGATCATTTATTTTATGAGGGTGGGAGCGGAGGGCACGTAATCCCTCATCGTAACTCCTCATAAAATAACGATCAAACTTCGAACTGGTAAGTTCTTGTTTAATCTTACTATTTTACTTCGGAGTCACGTGAGTGACCACGTGAAGATTTTAAAGCTTTCTGTGTTTTTTATGTCGTAGAATCAATCCGTACGACAGTCCGGCTAAGTAAACACATACATGAGAAACCAGACTAATGTTAGATCATTTCACAATTAACTTTTTAATGGTTTAAAGACCATATAATAACCCTCCTTATATCTGAGGGAAAATGATTACAAGTGATAAAAGATAGAAGTGACTACACCATTGATTATAGCAATTAATAGTAAACAAAGCAGGTGATTATAGTGCTCCCAACACCGCGTGTCCAAAGCTTGTCATAGTGTGAACAGGTTTATTGTAGAACTTTGAAAAAGTTTCTTCTCTACTCCACCCTGCGACTTTTAAAATATGCTCGAGAGGCACGTCCCGCCCCTTTGCCGCGGACGTAGCTGCCGCCCTGGTGGAGTGAGATTTGAACACATCAGTGTCTACTCCCGCTAAAACCAACACCTGTTTCAACCATTTTGAGATAGTTTGAACTGAAGCTTTTGTGTGTGGTTTTTTGTGCGTAACCATTAACGCTTTTTCATTTCCTCAAAGGGTGTCAGTAACTTTAATATATTTGTTCTAATGTTTAACCACACACAAAGTAGGATCAATATGATAAGCTTGAAAGGTTACCTTTGTTCCAGATCTCCCTGGTCTGCTTTGTTTGATCAACTCGTAAACATAGAACACAACATTATCTGTAGTCACATGCATACAGTCTAAATGCAACATTTGTAAAGTTTGCACTCTTTGAGCTGAGACCAGTGACATTAACATGACTAATTTCAATGTCAATCTTTCCAATGTCAACCCTTCAATTGGAGTCCATTGTCTAAGTAGCGTAAGTACAATGCTCACATCCCAAATCTCTGTGTATCTTGGTTTGGGTGGATTAATATTAAAGATTCCTTTCATGAATCTAGATATTAATGGATGCGACCCAATTGATCTCTGATCCAGTCATAAGCCTAAATAGGACGACAAAGCACTGCGTGCAGTGTTAATGGCACTGTAACTTAAATGTTGCTGAAAATGCAAATTGGCAAGGAATTCCAAAACATTTGCAATATTTACAGTATCATAAGAAACATTTGACTGTGTGCAAAAGTCTTCCCATTTCTTAATATGTGTCATATATTGCTTTTGTGTGCTATTGCGCCATGATGCAACCATAACTTTCATAGTTTGGTCCGACAATCCCAGCTCCTGTAGTGGTCTGGTCAAAACCTGCAGATTAACAAATTCATATATGCATACAATGGGTAAATCTCTTTAGTTACCGGATTAGTCAAGATATCACTACAGTTAGGAATCGACATATATGGTTCTTTAATCATATTCAGCATACTGGGAACCAAGGTTGAGTTGGCCAATTTGGAACTACCAACAATCCAGAAGCTGAATCTTGTTCTATCTTCTTCGGGCATCTCTGAATCAAAGCAAATGGTGGAAAAGCATAAAAGAACATCTTTCCCCAGTGTAATGAAAAAGCATCTACTGCTACTGCATCTGGATCGTGTTCCCAAGACACATAAGTAAGCAACTGATGATTAAGCCTAGATGCAAACAAATCTATTTCTGGCAACCCAAATTGGTTTACAATATTCTTAAATATTGCTGGCTTAAGCATCCATTCCGTATTATCTTTAAAAATCCTGGACCTTTCATCTGCTACCACATTGTCCTTACCCGGAATGTAGCTTGCTGAAATCCATATTTGGCGACCAATACACCATTGCCATATCTCATTGGCCAGACAATCACATGATACTGACCTAACTCCCCCCATGTGATTAATGTATGCAACCGCCGTTTTATTGTCTAACTGTATTAACACATGTAGACCTTGTTTAGCACAACAATATGCTTTAAGTCCATAAAAAGCACCCAATAACTCCAAATAGTTAATACCATAAACTTGAAGAAACGCTTCTTCTTGAGCTTTCCATCTACCTCCACAACTGGAGGACGAATCTGTAGCCCCATCCGAGAGCACTAGCATCCGTTTGTAAAACCATTTCAGGTTGTTTAATCATGATATTCTTAGCAGCTTGTGGGACATTTTCAACCCACCATTGTAATTCCAACACGGCTTCTTTTGTTAATTGCATAGGCCTGTCAAAGTGACCTGCCTTCTCTTTAAGAGCCCTTATTTTGTCCCTTTGAAGATTTTGATAATGTAATGGACCAAATTCCACTGCTGGAAATGCTGCTACCAGTTTCCCAATGGTTTTCGCCACTTCTCGGATGGAGGGATAAGGTTTGTGAATGAGGTAATTACAAGTCATCAAGATGTCATTGGCCTTTTCTGTTGGCAAAGTAACTAACATAGTCACTGAGTTAATTACAAACCCCAAAAAGTTAATTGATTGTGCTAGCTGCAGCTGGGACTTAATTGGATGAATCAAAACCCTAGCTTTTCAAACAAAGCTTTAGTAACTGAAACTGAGTGCTCAGCTGACTCTTGAGTATCACTAATGATCAGAATATCATCCAGATAAGCCATAACAATGTGCTCTTAATTGGGCTAAAACTGGTTTCAACAGTTTTGCAAAGAGTCTAGGATCCAAACTCAATCCATTTGGTAAAGCTTTAAACTGCCATAATTGCCCCAGCCAATTAAATTTTAAATACCTCCTGAAGCATTGATGAATTGCTACAGAAATAATAGGCATCCTTCAAATCAATCTTAGCCATATAACACCCTGCTGAGAGAAGATATTTTGCAGTACTGAATGTCTCCATCTTAAAATGTTTGTATTCTACAAACTTATTCAGATCTGTAAGGTCCAGAATAATTCTGCAACCACCATCTTTTTTATCTCTTCGAAATATATTAGAGACAAATTGATGCTTATGTTCATAAGTCTTTTCAATTACGCCTTTTTCCAGATAATTTGTCAATTTCCACATTAATCTCCATTCTTTCCTCTGCAGAAAACACATAAGCATAAGCAGGTCTTATTCTGTACAGGAGGATTAACCCCTTCTTTTAAAAATAATAATGGCTCCTGAAACTGCTTGTAATACATATCGATCAGAAGTAATGTTAAGCCAGGCATTAATAAAATCTTTGCAATCTCCCTCCAACTGGAGGGTCATCCACAGTTTCTTTAAGTATATAAGTCTTTAATACCTCTCCGTATGAGCGTGGTGGTCTCCTTCTTCCCTGAATACAGGGAAGCACTTGCCTGCACATACACGATAGTATTTTCGTGACAAACTTCTGCTTCTATAATGGAAATCGAAAACCCCTTCGGGTCGAAAAACCCCTTCTTTGTCCAAAAACAAAAGGTTTAACATTGCTAAAATATTTAGCTTCGTCATTCAACTCTTTCAGCTGTTTCGGCAAATTTTCTCCAAACAAATACCCAGGAGCTTGAACTCCACTTTCTTGACACAGGCTTGCAAATCTAGGGTGAAATATGGGCCGAAATCGCCGTTTATTTTCATGCAATTAATTTCATAGAAAAGAATTACATAATAAGCCCAAAGTATCCTTTTGAATCTTTTCCGTTTCCAGATTCTCCATTTGCCTGCCATAGGCCGTAATGGCGGCAGAAATTAATTTGAGCACTTTTGAAACTTCACTTCTATTTGACAGCTCTCATACTTGGAGTCATAGGACGTCCATATCATCGGATTCACCGTAGGCACTTCCAATGAGGCACAATTTCTTGCTGTGCAATTTATATAATTCTGATGTTTCATTCATCACAGAATTGTGAAGTTGGTGAGATACCATATAATTTATGTTTGCAGCTAGGATTTCTTCCATAGCCTCACCACTTCCTTCAGGTATAGCAAACTCTTGTGCTATCCCAGGCACCTTAGGCCTTTTCTTTTTACTTTGTGGTGTGCTTTCAAAAGCCATATCAGCCACCAGCAGGGTCTGCCTTCTGCAGCCCTAAATCAATTGGGATATCATCCCATGAGACTTCTTCCAGCCCAAATCCTGGGTCCGGAGTATCAATTCCCAACTTGGCCCACAGCCATATTCATCAATTCAAACCCCTCAGGGATTTTTTGGGATTCATCTGGGTACTCTGACCCTTGTCTCATTATTGTTTGGAGAACTTTCTCCATATGCTCCATTTTTAGCCACATAGTTTTATTGTCTGGAGGTCTTTCAATATCAGAGTCATCAGAAACCACGGGCCTCTCAGATTTCTTTTTTGCATTTTTTAGGAACATTTTCCTCCGTGGTTATTATTTCTGGAGAATCTGGAAACTTCACTATCGGGTACATCAGCGGCCAACGGTATTGGAACCGGGTTCGCACTAACTTCGCGTCCCGTATTTTTTTTTTCACCCCAGGAAGCATTTACCCGCGAATATACGTTTTCTTCATCATCTGTGCTTATAACCAGCACTAATAACTCTCATAAAATAAGTTCCTTAACTGGTAAGTTCTCTTATTAATTTAACTTCGAGTCATCGCATGATTTTTATTTCATTTCAAATACTTGCTGAGACCATACCCAGCGTAACCGCTAAAAAACCCAACTTTACTGTTCTTACCTGCGGGCCGTTCCGACCGCTGCCGAGGAGCTGCTCCTTACTGCAGCTCCTCCCCTCCGCAATTCGAGGTTCAGCGTCGACGTCAAGTTAGCCGTTGCCAGCGTGAGGCGGGCTCTTCTATCACGTAGTCACTCACGTGACTCCGACAGTAAAATTCAATTTAACTAACCACCCTCTATTCTGCCCCTGGCACAAACAAATCTGATGTTACCGGGTCTCCTGCCATTGTTTGATGGAACAAGTGTAATCTGCCCCCGAACTTGAACATCTTTCCCACTTAATTTGTTTTCCCATTAAGAACAAAATCTCTTACCTGCATATTTCCTGACAGCGCTTGTTGCCCCCTGGCCCCTTGTTTTGGGCAAATTCCCAAAAAAGAGTCCCCACAGTTTTGCCTCCTCATCAAGTTCTTTGACTCGCTTTGCTATACTTTTGAGGTCCTGCCCAAACAACAGATTAGGCAGTTGTACATTGGTCAGTTTGCAGAACACTGTGTCTGCAAAATTTGACAATAAGATATCATCTAATAAGTGAATGGCAATAGGCGGATATGGCATCATTCTTATAGAGTTCATTTCAAAATGAGCACTGCAATTAATGGTAAAGCTTGCCATATAACACCTTTGGAGCCCCAAAACGCATCCTGATTCCAAGAAATTTAGATTCTTCCGTGCATGTGCCCCTCATTCACCATTCTGGTGGAACGCAAATTTACCCCCTCTATACTGCATGATTCCTGTGGGGGTAACTGATATTTCAAGCAACTTCTCCAAGAGCACCCTCTGATTTTTATCTCTCGTAATTGCCCACATTGCTGTAAGAGGTCCCCCATTTACCCCCATATAACATGGGTTGACCAGTGCCGGCACCCTGATTTCAACAACCCACAGTTAGCTGGGGTTGCATTCCTCTTAGCAGTGGTCATCCATTGCCAGCTCTTGAGAGCTGATGGGAGAGCATATACTAATTGGATGGAAGTTACCAACTCCTCCCCCGAATGCTCCCCTGGAGTTTTTATCTTCTCCACCCCCATGGGGATCCGCAAACTTTGCAGGGCTAGGTTAGGTATTAAAGAGGGTAGTTGAGGCCCTGTTGCCCTTCACCCTTTATGCTCTGTTCAGCCACTGACTCGGGCATCAGTATACCCCTGAACCCCCCATTTGCCGGCAAACCCTCCCCCATCCTCCATGAGGGGGCAATCATGCAGCCCTATTCCAGGTGCTACTGGCACAGGCTCTCCAACAGCCTGGTGTGGGACACCACTCCTCCTCCCGGAGTGCGTCCCTATCGAGCATCCTCTGCAATAGGATCTCGATCTGGGAGAGCCGTGAGCAAATGGACTCCCCTTGCGGAGGTGAAACCTTCAGGCCCGACTCTGGGTCAATGGGCCTAGCAGACTTTGCTGTGGCCTTATGCCCTAGAGGCGTGGCAACGCTGCTCACAGGCAACGTATCTGCTGTCGCAAGCCCCCCTGCTGGCGACGGATTCGGTGAGCTAGGCGGACACTCACTACCCGCACTCCTGCGGTCCTCCAAATTTTTAACAACGGGTCGCCTCGCCTTCACCTTCGCTGTATCTTGAAAAGTTGTAAGTCCTGAAATCGCCCGTAAATGCAGAAAACAACCTCCAGGCTCAGTTTTCCACTTACCTAGAGGTGTTTTAAACTTACCACTGGACGAGCTCTGCTGCTCCAACCGGTCGCCTGCACCCCAATGAGTCTGACATAATGACGCACGTGCAACTGGACGGGGTTCTTCACGTAGTCACTCACATGACCGAAGTAAAATTAAAGATTTGGAATTAATCCTTAGCCTATGAGAGGGCCATTTAAGGGTCTGGTAAAAGCAGGGAAGAAGATGTTCCAAGTGTGGCATGATTTCAAGCTATTGTATCTTCTACACACAATGGGAAAGGGGAGAGGGGAGAAGATTGAATGAATGGGGTGTGAGTGAGCCTTGATTATGTTGGCTGCTTTCATAAGCCAGCATGAGGTATACATGGAGTCTATTATGGGGGCAGGGGAAAGGCTGGTTTGTGAAGATGGACTGGGCTGCGTTCACAACTCTCTGCCAATTAATGCGGCCTTGGGCCGAGCAGTTGTCATAGCAAGCAGTGTTGCATCTGGATAGGATGATATCTGTGGCACATCTGCAGAAATTGATGAGTCATTGGATACAAGACTAATTTCCTTAATCTCATTGGTGTGCTTTCTTGGCAGTGGCATCAACAATATGGTTGGACCAGTACAAATGTTCGGTAATATTTGCACCTAGGAACATGAACCTGTTGATGATCTCCACCTCAGCACCACTGATACAGATGGGCTATGTACTCCACCCCAATTCCTGAAGTCAAGGACTAGCTCCTTTATTTTGCTGACATTGAGGGGGGTTGCTACCTTGACACCATGCTACTAAGCTCTCTATCTCCTTCCTGTACTCTGCTACCATTGTATGAGATCCAACTCACTAGGTCGGTGTAATTTGCATACTTGGAAATGAAGTTAGAGAAGAATTTGACTGTACAGTCATGAGTGTATATGGAGTAGAGTAAGGGGCTGTGAATGCGGCTTTCCAGGGCACTGGTATTGAGAATGATCAACGGGGATGGATTGTCGCTTATGAGTGTGATCCTGCTTGATATCTTTTATGAAATACATCACCCCGTAACCCTAGCTCCATAACAGTGCAGGAGTCTCTTTGCTCTATATATAACCTAACATGACCTGAAAACAATGAAGATACTAAGGTGAGTTGCGTCCGCGCAAAGAGAGTCATCAGTGGGAATGTTCAAAGATTTGAACTGTTCCCTATTGATCTTGATTTTCCATGGATCACATCATTAATTTCTAACAATATTCCTGGATGATAATATTCATAGGTGGGCATCTGAAGGACACTTAGTAGGCAGCTCGTTAAGAACAAGGGACATCAAATGTGTGACAAAGTCCATTAGGATACTTCCTACTATTTCTTCAAAAGACTCTTGATTACATTCTCAGCACACTTGCATCTAATGCCGTTTTTCCTGTAAAGATTAAAAAACAAATCATGCTGGAAGTCATAGTTTTAATAGAAAAAATGCAAGGGCAAGTTGCCAGGGTGCGGTGTTCATAAGAGATAGGAATGAATAAAATGCAGCTGAGACAACGTCAATCAGATACTCAGCAACAGCAGGTCCTTAGGCTTTCTCTGCCACATTTGGGGAGAAAGTTCACACTAGTTCTGTTATCCCACTTTCTCATCCAGTCCCTACACAATAGGGGCAATTGATAGCGACCAGTTAACCTACAAACCCCAATGTCTTTGGGATGCGTGAGGAAACTGGAGCACGCGGAGGAAACCCACACAGTCACAGGGAGAACATGCAAACTCTACACAGATAGCACCCAATGTCAGGAATGAACCCGAGTCTCTGGTGCTGTGAGGCAGTAGCTTTATTATTTGTGCCTCAACAATTTATTTTAATTTATTTTTTTGCTATAGGGAACACATCACACTACAGGTGAAACACATCACAAGGTAGATCATCAAACCTTATCATCATACATACCTACATACATCATCATCATACAAACCACAAGTAAAGATCTAATAGTTTGATCCAGGAAGTTAATTTATAGATTGTCAATGGACATAGAGGTGGACGAGGTTTACATTAAGTGAATATCAGAATTGATATTGGTGGCTGAAGGTTGAACAATTATATTCAAGGACAAATGGGAGGTTAGGGTTAGGGGTAGAACTGGAATAAAGTGGAAGGGCTCAGGTTGTTGGGAATATCAGGGATATGGAAGGGTGAGGCTATGGAGAGATTGGGAAATAAGGATGAAAATGTTAAATGGAAATCGAAAAACTGCAAATGCAGGAAATCTGAAATAGAAACACAAATTGTTGGAAAACAGCCTTCGTCACAATGCTTCTCTCCTCTACTTAGTACTTCCCTCATTCCTGAGTCCCATATTTCTCTTGTATCTCTTCTCTCTTCCCTCCTCCCTGTTCCCTTCCACCCTTATCTCTCACTCTGGCTTCACATTTCACTCCTCGCCTTCTTTCCATATCTGACACACTTTTGCAATTTACTCCACCCATCTACCACCGTCACCTATATCCAGATATCACTAGCCAGGCTTTTAATCACCCCCCCCCCCTCTTGATCAGCTTACTTCCCCCATAATCTACACATTCTGAAGGGTCCCAACTCAAAATGACATCTGCCCTCACAGATTCTAGCTGACCTACTGAGTTCCTCCAGCACTCTGATTACAGCATTTGCAGTTTTCTGTGTCTCTGTTATCATTGTTACAGCTGCTATCACTATTTATTTCTGTCTCCCTCTGTCTCCCTCTGTCTCCCTCTGTCACTCACTCACTCACTCACTCACTCACTCACTCACTCACTCACACGCACACGCACACGCACACGCACACGCACACGCACACACGCACACACACACACACACATACGCAAAATCAAAGCTGTATATGTCTACTTGTTGCCATTCATGCTATCTGTCAGTCTGCGGTTTTCTTTTAACCTATCTTCCCAATGCATATAGAGAGCATATCCTAGACTGGGAGGTTGTTATATTTTGTTTTTCTGGCTAGGCTCAGCCCTCTTGTGAACTTTCAGCAATTTCTTTGGACACAAAATCCTTGGGGTCTCAGACTTACACAGAGAAGCAGATGTTGCAACTATCATCATTGTTCCTAAACCTCACTGTTATTTCACCCCTTCCTTGTCTCTGTAAATTAATGAAGGTCTCTGCATTTCTCCAAATCCAGCCTTTCACTCAATCCCAAAGGTAACCATTTCGGAGGTTAGTAATCACCAATGATGCCTCCTATGGATCAGTCTCACTATTGTCCCCTCATAGATGAGGTACTCCTCATCTTTACTTATCAGGAAATAGGTAGGAAATGGGATTGATGGAGAATGTGCTCAAAGCAGGTATAGATTTGATGGACCAAATGGCCTAAGTTTATATCATATCTAACCTGTAAGACAGCTTAGGACATTCTGTTACGTTAAAGGATTAGGATGATATGTTACATTGAGTATAGAAGTTGGGCAGTCACAATACAGTTGTACAAGACATTGGTGAGACCACATTTAGAGTATTGAGTTCAGTTTTGGCCATCCTGCTATAGAAAAGGGCCAAGAGAATAAAGACTTGTAAAATGATGGTTCCAGAGAGACACAACATCTCGTGATTAGAATAATAAACATATAAGGGGCAATTACCCTGATGACAGCAAAAGGTGTTTAAGATGCTTTCAGATAGGCACATTGACATTCAGGGAACAGAGTGTTATGGATTACATGCATATCACTCCATTACCTGTGATTAGTTTAATATGACATTTGAATTGAATTGAATGGAATTGAATTGAATACATTTTATTAGCCAAGTCTGTATACATACAAGGAATTTGCCTTGGTGCTTTGCTCGCAAGCAATAACACGATATACAGTAGACAATTAAAAATAAAACATTATAAGTTAAACATGTGAAGAATAAAATAAAATACCAGAGCAAAAGGAGGCTACAGATTTTTGGCTGTTGAGTACAGCTACTGCTTGTGGAAAAAAAGCTGTTTTTATGTCTGGCCCTGGTGGATTTGACAATCCCGATTCGTCTTCCAGAGGGATGTGCTTCAAAGAGTGTTGCCAGGGTGAGAGGGGTCAGAGATGATCTTACCCACTCGGTTTCTGGCCCTTGCAGTGTACAGTTCGTCGATGGGGGGAAGTTGGCAGCCAACAACCTTCTCGGCTGATCGAACGGTGCGCTGCGGCCTCCGGATGTCATGCTTGGTGGCTGAGCCAAACCAGATCATGATGGAGAAGGTGAGGACAGACTCTATGAAGGCAGTATTAAACTGTACCATCATTGCCTGTGACAGATTGTGTTTTCACAGCTGTCGCAGGAAGTAAATCCTCTGTTGGGCCTTTTTGACTGTGGAGTCAATGGTGGCCTCCCATTTAAGGTCCCTGGAGATGATGATTTCAAGGAACTTAAATGACTCCACAGATGTGACTGTGGTGTTATTGATGGTGAGTTGGGGTGAAAGAGCTAAGAGTCAAAAGAGAAAGATGAAAAAGATAATAGACAGAGAATAAGGGATGGTGGGTTTCTAAAATGTGTATATTTTAATGCTAGGAGCATTGTAAGTAAGGTGGATGAACTTAGAGCCTGGATTGACACCTGGAAATATGATGTTGTGGCAATCAGTGAAACATGGTTGCAGGAAGGCTGTGATTGGAAACTAATTATTCCAGGATTTTGTTGCTTCAGGTGTGATAGAATTGGAGGGACCAGAGGGGGAGGTGTTGCATTGCTTGTCAGAGAAGATATTACAGCAGTGCTTTGGCAGGATAGATTAAAGAACTCGTCTAGGGAGGCTATTTGGGTGGAACTGAGAAGTGGGAACGGTGTAGCAACACTTTTAGGGGTGTACTATAGACCGCCAAATGGGGAGCGAGAATTGGAAGAGCAAATATGTAAGGAGATAGCAGATATTAGTAGTAAGCACAAGGTAGTGATTGTGGGAGATTTCAATTTTCCAAAAATAGACTGGGAAACACATTCTGTAAATGGGCTGGATGGTTTGGAGTTTGTAAAATGTGTGCAGGATAGTTTTTTGCAGCAGTATATAGAGGTATCGACCAGAGAAGGGGCAGTGCTGGACCTCCTGTTAGGAAATGAGGCAGGTCAGGTGACGGAGGTATGCGTTGGTGAGCACTTCGGGACCAGTGATCATAATACCATTAGTTTCAATATAATTATGTGGAGAGTCAGAACTGGACCTAGGGTGGACATTTTTGATTGGAGAAAGGCTAACTTTGAGGGAATGCGTAAGGATTTTAAAGGAGTGAATTGGGACACTTAGTTTCATGGAAGGATGTAGAAGAGAAATGGAGGACGTTTAAAGGGTAAATTGTAAGAGTACAGAATCTTTATGTCCGTGTTAGGTTGAAAGGAAATAGTAAAAATTGGAAAGAGCCATGGTTTTCAAGGGAAAATTGGACACTTGTTTCGAAAAAAGAGAGATATCTACAATAATTATAGGAGGCACGGAGTAAATGAGGTGCTAGAGGAGTATAAAGAATGTAAAAAGAATCTTAAGAAATAAATTAGGAAGGCTAAAAGAAGATATGAGGTTGCTTTGGCAAGAAAGTGAAAGTAAATCCAAAAGGTGTCTACAGCTATATTAATAGCAAAAGGATAACGAGGGATAAAATTGGACCGTTAGAGAACCAGAATGGACAGCTCTCTGCAGAGCCAAAAGAGATGGGGGAGATATTGAATAATTTATTTTCTTCGGTATTCACCCAAGGAGAAGGATATTGAACTCTGTGAGGTAAGGGAAAAAAAAGTAGAGTAGCTATGGAAACTATGAGATTCAAAGAGGAGGAAGTACTGACACTTTTGAAAAATATAAAAGTGGATAAGTCTCCAGGTCCTGACAGGATATTCCCCTAGGACATTGAGGGAAGTTAGTGTAGAAATAGCAGGAGCTATGACAGAAATATTTCAAATGTCATTAGAAACGGGAATAGTGCCGGAGGATTGGCGTACTGCGCATGTTGTTCCATTGTTTAAAAAGGTTCAAAGAATAAACCTAGCAATTATAGACCTATTAGTTTGACATCAGTGGTGGGAAAATTAATGGAAAGGATACTTAGAGATAATATATATAAGCATCTGGATAAACAGGATCTGATCAGGAACAGTCAACATGGATTTGTGCCTGGAAGGTCATGTTTGACAAACCTTCTTGAATTTTTTGAAGCGGTAACTAGGGAAATTGATGAGGGTAAAGCAGTGGATGTTGTCTATATGGATTTCAGTAAGGCCTTTGACAAGGTTCCCCATGGAAGGTTGGTTAAGAAGGTTCAATCTTTGGGTGTTAATGGCGGAGTAGCAAGATGGATTCAACAGTGGCTGAATGGGAGATGTCAGAGAGTAATGGTGGATGGCTGTTTGTCAGGTTGGAAGCCGGTGACCAGTGGGGTGCCTCAGGGATCTGTGTTGGGTCCACTGTTGTTTGTCATGTACATCAATGATCTGGATGATGGGGTGGAAAATTGGATAAGTAAGTATGCAGATGATACTAAGATAGGTGGTGTTGTGGATAATGAAGTAGATTTTCAAAGTCTACAGAGAGATTTGGGCCATTTGGAAAAGTCGGCTGAAAGATGGCAGATGGAGTTTAATGCTGTTAAGTGTGAAGTGCTACATCTTGGCAGGACAAATCAAAATAGGACGTACATGGTAAATGGTAGGGAATTAAGGAATGCTGTGGAACAGAGGGATCTAGGAATAACTGTGCATAGTTCCCTGAAGGTGGAATCGCATGTAGATAGGGTGGTAAAGAAAGCCTTTGGTGTGCTGGCCTTTATAAATCAGAGCATTGAATATAGGAGTAGGGAAGTAATGTTAAAATTGTACAAGGCATTGGTAAGACCAATTCTGGAGTATGGTGTACAATTTTGGTCGCCTAATTATAGGAAGGATGTCAACAAAATAGAGAGAGTACAGAGGAGATTTACTAGAATGTTGCCAGGGTTCCAGCAACTATGTTACAGAGAAAGGTTGAACAAGTTAGGTCTTTATTCTTTGGAGCGCAGAAGGTTAAGGGGGACTTGATTGAGGTCTTTAAAATGATGAAAGGGATAGACAGAGTTGACGTGGTAAGCTTTTCCCATTGAGGGTAGGGAAGATTCAAACAAGAGGGCATGACATGAGAATTAAGGGACAGAAGTTTAGGGGTAACGTGAGGGGGAACTTCTTTACTCAGAGGGTGGTGGCTGTGTGGAATGAGCTTCCAGCAGAAGTGGTGGAGGCAGGACCGATTTTAACATTTAAAAGTAAAGTGGATAGGTATATGGACGTGAAGGGAATGGAGGGGTATGGTCTGAGTGCAGGTAGATGGGACTAGGGGAAAACAAATGGTCGGCACGGACTGGAAGGGCCGAGAGGGCCTGTTTCCGTGCTGTAATTGTTATATGGTTATATTGTTATATGGTTAATTGGCTTGGTGTAATTGCAAATTGTCCCTAGTGTGTAGGATAGTGTTAAAGTGCGGGGATCACTGGTCGGCGCAGAGTCGATGGACCTAAGGGCCTGTTTCTGTGCTGTATCTCTAAACTAAACTAAACTCAAGCTTAACGTAACTCTAAATCTGGGCCTGCTGGCTTATTCCAAACAAACATTTTGGGGATATTAGATATTGTTGCAAATATTCTTCTGAGTCCCAACAACTAAATAACCCAATCATCTCATTGTTGATGAATATTTTTTATGTTGTAAATACATATTAATAGAAAATACTTCTTACATACATTCATAATGTTATTAATATTAATATTAACATTTAAGACTTTATATTTCTATACTTTTTTGTTTTTTTTATTAAGTAAGAAAAGATAGAGAAAAATAATATAGAAAATAAGGAAGTGAATGGAGTATTAAAAAGTTATCCATCGTTGGAGATATATCCATGATTTATTATACGTAATTCTTCATCCATTCTATTAATCAGTCCTCAGTCAGGCTCTCGCACCGAGCCACTTTGACCCTGTAGATATTCAATATATGGAGACCATATCCCTCTGAAAAGATCCAACCTGTCCATTAGGACAAGCCTCAATCTTTCCAGATGGAGTGTCTCCAACATTTCTGTATTCCACATTTTGATTGTAGGGGATGTAGGACCTTTCCAGAATTTTAATATTAATTTTTTCCCAATTATTAAACTATAATCAATAAAAAATCTTTGATTCGTTGTTATTAATTGATCTGTTTCCAGTATTCCCAGTATTCCCAGCATTATTAACTTTGAGTCAAATGTCAGGTTCATATTAACAACATTCGAAATTATCCTAAATATTTCTATCCAAAATGTTGTCATTTTTATACAATTTGTAAATGAGTGTGTCAGATTAGCTTCTAAGTGCTGACATTTATCACATATGGCAGATACATTTGGAAAAATGTTATGTAGTTTGGATTTTGAGTAATGTAGTCTATGTAATATTTTAAATTGTATAAGAGAGTGTCTAGCATTTAACGAACAGTGGTGTATGTGTTGTAAACTTTCATCCCATACT
The DNA here is from genome assembly GCA_035221665.1 of Okamejei kenojei. Taxonomy (NCBI): domain Eukaryota; kingdom Metazoa; phylum Chordata; class Chondrichthyes; order Rajiformes; family Rajidae; genus Okamejei; species Okamejei kenojei. The sequence goes on from CM069138.1 coordinate 28,552,033, forward strand.
TCTGGTCTGATAATTTGACCTAATTCATTTTCCCATGATTGTCTATATATTTCTGTTAATGGGACATCATTTTCCAATAGGATATTATAAATGTATGATATCAATTTTTCTGTGTTCGGGTGTTTATTTAGACATTCATCTAAAATTTCTGTCTTTCTATTTCTAATTTCCTGTGTGTTTGCTTTTACATAGTCTCTGATTTGTAAGTATCTAAAATAATCTTTGGAATGTAATCCATAAATTTGTTGTAATTCTTGAAATGAAAGGAAAGAGTTTTCCCTGTAGAGATCGCCCATCTTATTAATTCCCTTATTTTTCCATTGTAAAAAGCCTTTATCCATCATTGAAGGTTTAAATGTAACATTATTTGTAAGGGCTAGTGGTATAGATTTCAATTTAATGTTTTCTTTATTTGTTTCCAGATACATATTCCACTTTCTATTATAGGGTTTTTACTTCGTAGTCACGTGAGTGACTACGTGAAGAACCCGCCTGGCGCTGGCAAACGGCATTACGTCGATGCTGACGGCAGAAGCAGGAGCTGCACAGACAGCTCCTCGACAGCGGTAGGTTCGGAACCGGCAGGTAAGTGCTGTAGAAAAAAATTTTTTAGGACTAGAAAACTCCGTGCCTGGTGGAAACCAGGATTTTAAAGGTTTTAAAAAACTAACTAAAAGTTTAAATTAAACAGATATACTCTGTTAAAATAACGGAGTTTTAAAAAGAACGTCCCAGGGGAATACCCAGCGATCGGGACGAGAGATTAATTACGGGCCGGTTCCGATACTGGTACCGTTTAAAATACGGTAGAAAGGTTTAAATGCTCCACAATTTTGGCAGGATATTTTAAAAGTCAGAAAGACTGTATTTTTAAAAAAGTTAATAAAATTCGCGATATGGAGAAAGTACTCCATAATATAAAAAGAGACTAGGGTCACAGTACCCAAACAGTTCCCCAAAAAAGACCCTGAGGGGCTTGAATGTACTAAAGACCAGGGTCACAGTACCCAAACAGTTCCCCAAAAAAAGACCCTGAGGGGCTTGAATATACAAAATATGGCTATGTGCCAAATTGAAAAATAAAAACTCTGACCCTGGATAGGGTGGAGGAAGTCTCTTTGGATATAATTCCAAGTGGATCAGGGCTGCAAAAGACAGACCCTGCAAGTGGTGATGTGAATTATGAATGCACACCACAAATAAAATACAAATAAAAGTGAGGCCAGGTGTGCCTGAGATAGCAAAAGTTTTGCTATATCTAAAGGAAGTGGTGAGGCTATGGAAAAACCTAGCTACCTACATTAATTATATGGTATCTCACCAACTTCAAGAATACGATAAAACTTTATGTTTTATTTAAATATCAATGGTTAATCCATTTATAAATATCCATGTCTCAAATATATGAGATATAAGAAATACAATTTCAAAGTTTCAAAATGGTGCAAATATGTAATACTTGCAATATAAAATAAATTGCCATTAGTTGTGGAGCTTAATGGAAGAAATATATATAATTTACCGAATCTGCATCATAGGGTTGCAGATTAATACAAATCAGGATATATTAAACTCCTGATTATTATAGAATACCTGCCTTATGATAAATCAAAGATATTAATTACAAAAGAACAGACCACTGATCATTTAAACTTTGGGAAGGAAAACTATGATCCAATAAAAATTTTGATTATGGATCAAAACAAAGACAAAGATCTTTTATCTTACGGGTGAAAAAAAACTATGATCCAATGAAAAATTTGATGATGGATCAAAATAAAGGCAGAAGTGGTATTATCCAAACATAACCTTATCTTAACCTATATAATTGGGGAAAAAAAGGCTTGATGTACGTTGAAGAGGTGCAAACATCTGGTTACAAAATAAGTCATGAAATCTCCAATTATGGGGGATTACAGGTGTATTATGATGGTTAAAACTTAATATAACTAAGGAGGATTGGTTCACCTGTATAAGGGGAAAACTGATTTCAGGTTTGCACTCAAAAGTAAATTTAAAAAGAAGGGGAACGTACATGTATATTATAAAATTACCTTAGTGTAAAGATTCATGGTATAAACCATACAATAATATCATTATTTACACTTTCACAGTGTAAGAAAATAGAAACATCTAGAACATGGAAAACTGTTGTGATTAACAAAGTGTTAATCAATATTACAGGTGCTTGAAATTAATTAAAGTGTCAAGCAAGTTAAAACTTGTCCAAACAATCAATCAGTTCAAGTTGTTAAACTGAACACTGAAGGAACAATATACTGATAAAAGATCAGCACTTGCACTAATGAGGTACATGGTATGGGTTATCTCGATTACATTTAAATTAGAAGAGATAAAGAGCAGATGCAAATTAGTGCCTGCCATTACAAACCTGGTGGGAGGTAGGACTTGACCCATTACATAAAGCATATGCTCAGGCATTAATAAAATATTTTTAAATTACTATTCTGAATTCAGAAGTAATTTAAGCACCATAAGAGTGGGGAAAATTGTTCCATGATACAAATATGTATTATTGTTGTTGACATACTTTGTTCCTCCATTAGGTTAGGGGAAAATATAAATAAAGTTCCAAAAGAAGGAATACAGAAGCTTATAGAATATGTATGCCTTGTGAAGAGGCTTATGCAAAATATCAAATGATACGTTATCATTATTAGTAATGTAAAAAAGATTCATAAGCTGCTTCAACTATAAAACTACAACTGAAGCAAGTGTTATGATGTACAGCTTCTGTAAATGTTTGGGTAAGGATAAGAATATTATCTATTCTTATAACAATAAATTGTACCAGGCAAACATAAATGGTTTGTCCTAAGAATTTTCCAAACATTCGTATTAATTGTTGAAGTATAAGGAGTTATGGATAAAAAGATCGATTGTTTTATTATGGAACTGTCCATGTCGTATCAAGATGAACAATACCACGGCTGTGGCATATGTTAACTATGGTCAAATTTGGGAGGAAAATATATTGTCATTATTTTGCATACTTACGATTAATCTGGTTGTATACAGATTAAATCACTGATTTTAAATATTTCTTGTGGGTCACAAGATAAGTCAAACAACAATTATGGGATTGTCTAAGTAAACAGATGTGGTATGTTTTAAAGTTAGTCCACCTGTTTATCTCTAAGGAAGAGACAATGGTATCGGAAGAGAACAAATTTGGGAAGAAAAACATATTGTCATTATATGGATTACTTACGATTAATCTGATTGCATACAGATTAAATCACTGATCTTTCGAATATTCTTGTGGGTAATCTAAGAACAGTGAAGGTGGATGCTTTTCTCCAAATTACATGAGGAAAAGATTCTTTGTGTTCCTCATTTTTGTTTAATAGGGCAGTGTCTGATGAATATGTAGCAGGACACTGCCAGAGGCATTTTGGTGGCCCAATATGGGTCCTTTATGGTTCATTTATATTGTGTGATTTTGAACTGCTAGTGATGATTCATAATGGCAGTAATTTATTGAAGTCAAAAAAGGGGTCTCGACCTAGGTCGTCGCCTGTCTCCCTTTGTTTCTTTGGATGCTGCTGCACCTACTGGGATCTCCAGGTTGAGAAACCCTGCAGTAATTTATTGTTGTACAAAAACCTTCATAAGTGAAAATATGAATTTGACTATCTACAGGTTGACTAGACCATCTCAACAGCTGATGGTCAAAGAAGTCTATGAATGTAAACCAATATTACGATATATCAATAAAATAATTATGTATAAAGAAGTGTTATACCTGCAATTTGCGGAAATAAGTATAAATAACTATATTTTGTTATAAGAAATTGGAGGTCTGTATATACAGTAAAGTTATTTTTTCATTTAGATATATGTGAATTCCTTGTGGATTGCATTTTCTAAGTATCTAATTGATAGAGCCAATTATAGGGCTCAGAGTGTTACCGTCTTATAAACGGATAATATATTAACCAAGAAGTTATCAGATGCATTCATAATATCCCAATATGGAAAGGGATATATATGTAAAAGTTAATAAAATATATATATGTGTGTGTGTATATATATATATATATATATATATATATATATATATATATATATATATATATATATAGATATAGATATAGATATAGGGTATATGTATATATAATCTGTCCAAAATTGTAAAAAATATAAAGGCAGGAGATAAAAATCTTGAAATGCCTTAAGAAATGGACTTTAACTCTATCTATGATTCAAAAAACTTAAACATTGAAAATAATAATTCTGATAACTTTAGTATCAATATAAGAGTGCAAACATTGCAAATGTTACGTTATAATGGCATGTGGATACAAATTGCATTATCATATATATGTTTATGAATCTACCAAACAAAGCACGCCAAGAAGACCTGAAAACAAAACCAAGGTAAACCTATAAGCACATCCTGCTGGCTTTAAGTTGTGTGTGTGTGTGAACATTGATGAAAATGTTGCAGTAGGTAAGAGTCTGTGGCAATGAGACTGCTTATTACACACAAAAACCACATTGGGTTCAGTAAAACTGATGGTTATAGAGGAATGTATTTCTAGATGGTTAATAATTGGATACATTCAGTAGGAACTAGACACTGAAAGGTGGAAAAATCACTCTGTTAATGAGGAAATACATTCACAGGAATGGCACAGGATGAGCCACTCGAGCAAAGATGCAAGGCCGCAGGAGGCTGTAGATTACTGTTAAAATAAAGGAACCAGTCATGGTGTCAGATTTAGACACGCAATGTTCGGTTCGCTATAATTGTTACTTTGTCATGCCATAAAAAATATATATCAATTGGTATTTGTGATAAATTTGCTTTTCAATAGAAAGGGCATTATTTTCATTTTTTATAATGTGAAAATTATTTATCACATAACTTGAGGCAATGTTTGGGGAAAATGTGTTATTCGCTCGTTATTGTGTTAATGAGCCGTACTGTCGTATGGAATAAATTCTACGACACGAAAAACACAGAAAGCTTTAAACTCTTCACGTAGTCACTCACGTGACTCCGAAATAAAATAGTAAGATTAAACGAGAACTTACCAGTTTGAAGTTTGATCGTTATTTTATGAGGAGTTACGATGAGGGATTACGTGCCCTCCACTCCCCACCCTCATAAAATAAATGATCATCTGGTAGTTCTAAGTCTATTATGAGCCTTACTATGTTACTTCGGCTATTTTTGTGTTCTGTGTTTTTCATGCCGCTGCTTTGAAGTATGCCGTTTGCCAGCGCCAGGCGGGTTCTTCACGTAATCCCTCATCGTAACTCCTCATAAAATAACGATCAAACTTCGAACTGGTAAGTTCTCGTTTAATCTTACTATTATAGGGTTTTCACTATAGGTTTTCTTACCTAAATTAATATTGGCAAATATAATTGAACTGATTTCAAAAGGAGAGCAATCTTCTTTTTCCATTTTTAAGCAAATTGGTTGGTTTTCTGTCTCTACTAACCAAAAATTCATATTTTTAATATTAACTGCCCAGTAATAAAACATAAAGTTTGGTAGTACTAAAGCTCCATTTATTTTTAATTTACATAAATGTTTTTTATTTATTCTATGGCTCTTATAATCCCAAATAAAGTTAGTAACTAGAGAGTCCACCTTCCTAAATTCATTGTTTGTTGCCATGGAAAGCACTTTAATCTTTGTCAGGGAGTCCTCATTGTGACTTTTGGCTTTCGAGAGATGGGTAATCGGAGCAGGGGGTTTATTTGTGATAAAGTAAGGTGAGGTAAGCAAATCAGCTCTATGTTCTCATGGGAAATGGAATTTTACTCTGACAAGTAAAGTGTTGCACTTTGGAATGTCAAGCCAGCACAGGACCTACACAGAAGATTGGTAGAGCTCAAAAGGGAGATGTGGTGCGGAGAAATTTGGGAGTATGGGTGCATGGCTCCCTGAAAGTAGTAAGTCGGGTGGACAGGGTTCTGAAAAAGATAATCGACACATTCGCCTTCATTGGGAAGGGCATTGAGTACAAAGGTTGGGACATCATGGTGCAGCTGTACAAGTCATTGGTGAGACTACACTTGGAGTATTAAGGGCCTGTCCCACTTAGGCGACTTTTTTGTCGACTGCTGGTCGCTGAAAAAGTGGTGACTGAACCCCCCCCCCCCCCCCCCACGATAATGTCTACGACAAGCTACGACAACCTACCACCTAGTCGATGTCAAGCTACGGAAAACCACCGACAACCAGTGACCCATTAGGATGTCCACCTCCGACCACACCTACGCCAACCTACGACCACACAGGCGACAACCTACGACAACCAAAGTCAACCTACGTCCACCCACAACAAGCTACGACCCTGTTGGCGACAACTGAAGACAATTCAGTTGCCGGTACCTGTTGCTGGTTGACGTAGGTTGACGTAGGTAGTCACCAATTAAATTTATCAAAGTCAGCACCTGGCAACAACTAACGTCACCTGGTGACAACCTGCACCATCCTGGTGACAACCTACGACAGCACCTATGACAGAAGACAAGCTATGTCAAGCCAACAAAAGCCGAAAAGTTTTGAACATTTCAAAATGCAGCGGCGATCAGAAAAACGTTACGACTCTTTATGTGACTTGAGGAGACTACTCACGGCCATACAGGCATCACCCTGTGACCATGTGAAAACAGCCTTAAGATGCAGTTCTTGTATGCCAGTTGTAGGAAGGATGACATTAAGTTAGAGCGGGTGCTGAGGACATCCACAAAAATGTAGAGAGAATTTGTAGGCTTGAATTATAGGGGGAAGTTGGAGATGCTGACAGTTTGTTTTTGGTGCTTAAGCTGAGGGGTGACCTTATTGAGGAGTACAAGATCATGAGGGCATGGACAAAGCTCTCACAGTCTTTTTCCCAGGGAGAAACTAAAGAATATAGGCTTAAGGTGAGAGGAGGGATAGTTAAGAGGGACCTGATGGAAACCTGTTCACTTAGAGTATAGTTCCAATCTGGAATGAGCTGACAGAGGAAGCTATAGAAACAGATACAATGAAGACTAGGACATCTTGGAGCGAAGGAAGATGAGGGGTGATCTCATAGAGGTGTAATAAATCATGAGAGGATATATTGGTAGACACACAGAGTCTCTTGCCCAGAGAAGGGGAATTAAGAACCAGAGGACATAGGCTTAAAGTGTAGGGGGAAAAGATTTACTAGGAACCGGCAGGGGTAACTTTTTCCAGACAGAGGCTGATGGGTGTATGGAACAAGCTGCTGGAGGAGGTAGTTGAGGCAGGTACTATCGCAATTTTTAAGAAACGTATTGACAGGATAGGACAGATTTAGAGGGATACGGGCCAAATGCTGGCAGGTGGGACTATTGTAGATGGGACACGTTGGCCGGTGTGGGCAAGTTGGTTAGTAGGGCCTGTTTCCAAGTTGTATGACTCCCATATACTGAGAAACTGTTAAAAAACTTTGTTTTCTGCTTTATATCGTCTGCCTGACTGGGGAGGGGAGAAGAGAGAATGACTGGGGTGTGAGCATTCCTTGATTATGTTGGTTGTTTTCCCAAGGTGGTGTGAGGTGTAGATGGCGTCAAGGGTGTGGAGCCTGGTTTGTGGTGATGATCTGTGCTGTGTTCACAACTCTTTACAGTTCCCTACAGTTTGGGCAGAGCAGTTGCCACACCAAGCTGTGATGCATCTGAATATAATGCTTTCCATTGAGCATGTTTTCAAGAGAGAGTTAGATTTAGCTCTTAGGGCTAGCGGAATCAAGGATATGGGGAAAAAGCTGAAACGGGGAACTAATTTTGGATAATCAGCCATGATTATATTGAATGGCGGTGCTGGCTCGAATGTCCGAATAACCTACTCCTGCACCTATTTTCAATGTTTCTATGTTTCTATCTGCAGACATCAGTAAGTGTCAGTAGGGACCCTCTGAATTCCTTTTGTCTTCTGAGAAAGTAAAAGTATTGGTGTATTTTTTGGTCATATCAGCAATCTGGTTGGTCCAGGAGGAATTTTTAGTAATATTTACACCTAGGAACTTGAATTGGAATGAGGAGGTGACTGGACTAGGGGTGGGGGTGGGGGGAAATGGCAATTACATTTGTGTGGCGAGAAGGTGGTGAATAGGTTCGGACAATGCGGGCATGGAAATGGAAGGATATGAAAGAGATTGTAGAATGGGATTCAGCGGAACCTAGCGTCTGAGTTACTACCTCACCTTGTGGATGAGGATCTGAACTGACTCACATATGCAGCACAGCATTGCATGGGCCAGTTGTGGAGGTTTATACAGGTGCACCCTTCAGTCCAAAGACCAATAATATGACTCCTCACTGAATGAAGTAGCCTCCATCAGCCCTCAGCATCTGATGACAAATAGACAGTGGAAGAATTGAGGGAAGGGAGAGGAAGTGATTGGGGAGGGGATAGTCAGCAATGCTAGAGGTGATCGGAGTTTAGATGGATGGAAATATCAGAAGCTGAGAGTTCATAAGGCCATAAGTGATAGGTGCAGAATTAGGCCATTCGGCCCATCAAGTCTTCTCTGCCATTCAATCATGGCTCTCTCCTAACCCCTTTCTCCTGCCTTCTCTCCATAACCCCTGCCACTAGTTTGGAAATAAGGTCTGCACAACATCCAAATTCCTCACCCTCTCCAACCTTTGTTACTAACTACTTCTTTCACCTCATTTCAGATTCTTAGAATCTCTTCCAAACTTCAGGAAAACAGTGGCTATTACACCTTCTGCCTGCTATGTCCCGTGATCTGGAATTACCTTGCTTGGTCACTCAACTTTCTTTTGTTTCTTAAAGCCCACCGATCATTTGATCACCTTTCACAATATCTTTGGTTTAGTTTAGTTTAGAGATACAGCGTGGAAACAGGCCCTTCGGCCCACCAAGTCCGCGCCAACAAACGATCCCCGCAGATTAACGCTATCCTGCATACACCAGGAACAATTTACAATTATACCAAGCCAATTAGCCTACAAACCTGTACGTCTTTGGAGTGTGGGAGGAGACCGGAGATACTGGAGAAAACACATGCAGGTCACAGGGAGAACATACAAACTCCGTAAAGACAAGCACCCCTTGTCAAGATCGAATCTGGGTGTCTGGCACTGTAAGGCAGCAACTCTACCACTGTGCCACCGTGCCACCCTACTTTGACATTCCATCCCAACTGCACTGATCCTTTTACAGTATATTCATGGAATATCATCATCTTTAAAATGCAAGATCTTGCAACCAGTTTATTTGGAGTTATTTCAAATTAGATAGTAAAGAGCAATGGCTACCTATTGCTCTGTCACTTTTATACCTGATGAAAATGTAATATGTTCATTCAGCAAATTATCCTTTCCAAATCCCGTTGATATGTGGCACTGCTCTGTGAAGAGTCATCTTGCTGCCTCTTTACAATTAGCTTGCTCATTATTATTCTCTTCAAGAATGATATGAAACAATTAGAAACCAGGTTTCAGAATCACAGTGAGTGTCAATTCAATTACAGAAGGTGGATTACTGAATAAATTATTTATTTCACTTTGATCTCAATTAAAATTGATTAGAGATGCAAGTTGATCTCTCAGTCTGGCCGCGCTTGGTAATGACTCACTCACTCTTTTACCACAGTAGTAAGATTAGTTAGCATTCCGTCTTTCATTTGCCTGCAGAGTACAAATACGATACCGGAGACTGCGGATGCTGGAATTTTCAGCAAAATCAAACTTCTGGAGGAACGCAGCAGGACAGACAGCATCTGTGAAGGGAATTGAATGGATGACCATCGCTGCGCTGCTGGTAGACCTGCTGCCTCACAGCTTCAGAGACGTGGGTTTGATCTTGACCTCGGGTGTTGTCTGTGTGGAGTTTGCACGTTCTCTCTGTGATCGTGTGGGTTTTGTCTGGAGCTTCAGTCTCCTCCCACATCTCGAAGATGTGCAGGTTCTGTAAATTGCCCCCTAGTGTGCAGGGAATGGATGAATAAATAGGATAATATAGAACTTGTGTGAAAATGCGATTGATGGTTGATGTGGACTCAGTGGGCTGAACGTCCTGTTTCCATGCTACATCTCTAAATTAATCTCAAGTAAGTTAATTCAGGACCCTTCTTCGGACTGAGAAATATCGTCTGTCCATTTCCCTCCACAGCTTATGCCTGACCTGCTGAGCTCCTCCAATAGTTTTTTGTTGTTGCCTATCAATGTGACTTTATTCAGATAAGCTGGAGGCAACATCTGGGCAAGGAACCATTTCCAAGATCAGTGTCTCCCAGGTCTCTTATGAAAAAGTAGTTGTGCAACAGTTACACAATACAAATTGGCAAGGGTTAAAAATAATAAAACACCAGTGGCGGCGCTGCCCAAGCAGCTGCGGCTCGCCTGCAGTCCGTCTGTCTTATCCTTTTCTTTTGTCTTGTTAGATGTATGTTTAGTTTATTTTTAGTTGTGTATGTTTGGGGGGGGGGGGGGGGAGAAACTTGTTTTTTGTCTTCCTTCGGGGGGATGTGACCTTTTCATTGTCGTATCCCCGTCTCCGTCTCCAACTGCGCTGAGACCTATTCACGGAGCTGGCGGCTTCCAACTGGGACCGACCTTGAGGCTCCGGAGGTGGATCCAGGACTTAGAACTTACTTACCATCGTGAAGCTGGCTCACCTCGGGGCTGTGGTGGCGCTGCAGCGACGGCCTGAATTCGGAGCCTCGGAGTCTTCGCCCACGGGCCCAGTGGACACCCCACTCATCTCGCCACCTCACCGGTCGGACCGCCCATCCGCCCACCGGGACCTCCAACGCATCGCCCGCAGACCCCGACTCTACTGCCCGTGGACTCCTACCTCCGGGTCCGCCGACCCACGACAATCCACCGCCCTCCAGCAGCCTGCAGCCGTCGCCTCACCTGCAGACTGGACTCTGCAGTGGGCCTGAAGCCTCCACATTGCTAACTCCTCCCACCACTCTGTCTTTAACGACACTGGGTCCTAGTGCCTGTCTCCCCAGCCCCAGTAACCTTAGTGGCCATCCCACTGGGTCTTCCCCATCCCCCCCCCCCTACCATGTAACCCCTGCTCTTCCCCACCTACACCACAGCCCCCATACCCCCCCCCCCCCCCACCGCCTGACCACCCTCCACCCCCCCACCAACACAACGCTTCGTCCTCAGTCCACTCACCTGCCTTCCTCTGGCCACAACCCCCATCCTTGCCGCGTGTTCACCATCCCCCGGACCTCCCCATCTCCGACATCGAACGGTCTGTCCTCAGCAGAGGTCTCACCTTTGTCCCCCTCCGTCCCCACCTCAATGAGTTCCGCGCCCACCACGACTTGGAGCTCTTCTACCGTCGCCTCCGCCTCACAGCGTTCTTCCACGGGAAGAAGCCCTCGCCCCCCCCACTGATGATCCCTTTTCCTGTCTCCCACGTACCGCCTCCACTTGGACCCCCCCCTAGTAGCCTTCCGGCTGTAGAACTATTTATCCAGAACTGCCGTCGGGACATCAACCGCCTCGACTTCTCCACCCCCCCTGTCTCACTCCAATCTCTCCAGCCCTGAACGTACTGCCATCGACTCACTCCGTAACAATCCAGACTGGGTTATCAAACCGCCGACAAGGGAGGTGCCGTGGTAGTAGTCTGGCGCGTCGATCTCTACAAAGCGGAGGCCGCGCGCCAAATCTCGGAAACCTCCTCCTACTTACCCCTGGTCCATGACCCCACTGACGAACACCAGGCCACCATCTCGAGCACCATAACCGACTTCTCAACTCCGGCTCCCTACCCCCCCGAGCCTCCGACCTCATCGTTTCCCAGCCCCGCACGGCCCGATTTTACCTTCTCCCAAAATCCACAAACCCGACTGCCCTGGCAGACCCATTGGTCTCTGCCTGTTCGTGCCCCACCGAACACATTTCCACATACCTTGACGCCATCCTATCCCCCTTTGTTAAATCCCTCCCCACCTATGTTCAAGACACCTCAGACACTCTCCGTCGGCTCCGTGCATTCCATTCTCCAGGCCCCCATTCTCTCATCTTTACCATGGACGTCCAGTCACTCTACACCTCCATCCCCCACCAGGATGGTCTCAAAGCCCTCCGGTTCTTCCTCGACCAGAGGAGCAACCCATACCCGTCCACTGACACCCTCCTCCGCCTAACAGAGTTGGCCCTCACCCTCAATAACTTCTCTTTTGATTCCTCCCATTTCCTCCAAACACAAAGGCGTAGCTATGGGCACACGCATGGGCCCCAGCTACGCTTGCCTCTTTGTTGGGTACGTCGAACAATCCTTGTTCTCGGCGTACCAGGGCCCCCATCCCCGACCTCTACCTCCGTTACATCGACGACTGCTTTGGTGTCACCTCCTGCACCCACACACAACTGACTGACTTCATTCATTTCACCACCAACTTCCATCCGGCACTCAAATACACTTGGACCATTTCCGACACTTCCCTACCATTCCTTGACCTCACCATCTCTATTGCAGGTGATACGCTCCTGACCGACATCCACTACAAACTACTGACTCCCACAGCTACCTGGACTACTCTTCGTCCCACCCTGCTTCCTGTAAGGACTCCATCCCCTATTCCCAATTCTTCCGTCTACGCCGCTCTGCTCCCAGGATGAGGTGTTCCAACCAGGTCATCACAAATGGCCTCATTCTTCAGAGAACGGGGATTCCCTCCCCCACTATTGATGAGGCTCGCACAGGGTCTCTCCATACCCCGCAACACTGCCCTCGCTCCCCATTCCCCCACTCGCAAACATGGCAGAGTCCCCCTGGTCCTCACCTTTCACCCCACCAGCCGGCAAATACAAAACATATAGTCCTCCGACAGTTTTGCCACCTCCAACGTGACCCCTCCACCCGCCTACATCTTCCCATCTCCCCCCCGTCTGCCTTCCGCAAAGACCGCTCCCCTCCGCAACTCCCTTGTCAATTCTTCCCTCCCTCCCACTCTACCCCTTCCCGGGCACTTTCCCTTGCAACCGCAAGAAATGCAACACTTGTCCCTTCACCTCCCCCCTCCACTCCTTTGCAGGGACCCAAGCAGTCCTTCCAGGTCCGACAGAGGTTCACCTGCACCTCCTCCAACCTCATCTACTGCATCCGCTGCTCCAGATGCCAGATGATCTATATCGGTGAGACCAAGCGGAGGCTTGGCGATCGCTTCGCCGAACACCTCCGCTCGGTCCGCAATAACAACCGACCTCCCGGTGGCTTCAGCACTTCAACTCCCCCTCCCATTCCACATCCGACCTCTCGGTCCTGGGCCTCCTCCACGCCAGAGTGAGCAACACCGCAAGCTGGAGGAACAGCACCCTCATATTCGCTTGGGAGTCTGCATCCTTTGGGCTTGAATATTGAATTTTCTCAATTCTGTTAACCCTTGCTGTCTCCTCCCCTTCCCACCTCTCCCTCAGCCCTCGGGGCCCTGGCATTCCCTCTATCTCTATCTCCCTCCCCCACCCAGTCGCACCAGCTTCTCATTTTCACACCACAAACAGCTTACAATGGCTTGTTCCCTTTATCATCGATACTTTTTTGCATATCTTTCATTCATTGTTCCTTATCTCTCCACATCACCGTCTATATCTCTCGTTTCCCTGATCCCTGACCAGTCTGAAGAAGGGTCTCGACCCGAAACGTCGCCTATCTCCTTCGCTCCTTAGATGCTGCTGCACCCGCTGAGTTCCTCCAGCTTTTTGTGTAACCCTCGATTCTCCAGCATCTGCAATTCCTTCTTTAAAACATTGGGAGCTTGCAGGTCGCAGGTTGGTGACCAATTCTCTGGAGCAACAACAGCTTCGTCCGCTGGACTGGAGGGTGGCAGCTTCCCCCGCCCCGGGCCGCGGAGTTTGAACCGGCCCGTTCGTGGAGCTCGGATTCAGCCGCGGGACTTACCAACACCCAGCGGGGGGCTCAACATCGAAAGCCTGCATCGCCTCAACGCAGAGGTAGAACAAGGAAGGAGAGACAAGGACTTTAAGACTTTTGCCTTCCATCACAGTGAGAAGGTGCCTGGTAGACTCACTGTGATGGATGTTGAACTGTGTTCATTGTGTGTTCTGTTGTTTTATTTTATTTTTTGGTTATGACTGCTTGGTAATAAAGGATACTTTATTGTCTTAATAATTCAAATTCAGAAATCCATTTTACTATCCAATGGTTTTCTTCCCCATTGTAATTAATTGACCAAAACCAGAGACCATAGAGCCTTAGCGCCAGACCATCAGAAGGACCAGCATTTTAACATATGAATTACGAGTCCAAGAAGATTAGAGGTTGGTGGAGGGCAGACAAATGATGAGGAGGAGTAGGTCATTTGACCCTATGAGTCTGTTGTGCAATTCAACAACATTGATGGTCTAATTGTAACCTTCACTCTGTAATCCTACTGGTAGTCTTTCTATCTTACTTTCAAGAATGGATTGGTCCTTTCGCACAGTTTAGAAACACTGCTTAGAGGTGCAGAATGGGTCAGCACAAGCAATGGTGTTGCTGCCTTAACACCGCGCTAAAGACCCAGGTTCGATCCTGCTTATGATGGCTATCTGTATGGAGTTTGTATATGTTACTCCCTCCACTCCCTCGTCCCGATCTGCGTGGGGTTTCCCCGCACACTCCAAAGACGCACAAGATTTGTAGTTAGTTTAAAAATTTTTTGGGGCTTGAGTAAAAATTGTAAATTGCCCCCATTGTGTAGGATTTAGTGCTAGAGAACGGGGATCGCCGGTCGGCGCAAGACTTGGTGGACCGAAGGGCCTGTTTCAACTGTATCTCTCAAAACTATAACAGAAATTAAACTAAACTCTAAGAGAGTTACAACAACTCATGTCAAAGTTTCAAGTCCCATTCCAGTTTTTTGTGAAGCATATAAAGCCTGAGGGGTAATTTTTTATACAAATAAAAGGTGATGATTGGTATGGAACAAGCCAGCCGGCGGAGCTAGTTGAGGCAGGTACTATTGCAACGTTTTAATCAAGAAAACACATTTTAGGTACCATGGATAGGTTGTAGTTTTAGAGGTGCATGGGCCAAAAGCAGGTTGGTGGGACTAGATTAGATGGGTCATGTTGATCGATGTGGCAAAGTTGGTTCGAAGGGCCTGTTTCCATGCTGTATGATTCTATGACCAGGACTCGAATTCCCATTTATATGTTCATCAAATATTTCTTAAAATATCAAAAACATCACCAGATCATGTGCCCATTATCACACTGTTGGCAGTGGGAGATAGCTATGCCCGTTTTGGGTGCCGCATTTCTTACATAGCAACAGTTACTACACCTCAAAAGGGTTCTTTCTCACTCTTGGGATACCCAATCGATAAAAACAATCGTGAGATAAATACAAATTCTTCTTCTTCACTTTCTATCTTTCTATATCAAAATTACCTGGAGAATTATACAATCCTGCACAGAGATCTTGAAACGAAAATCAGTTGGGTGCTTTGAAAATTAAGTGCTTAAATATAAACTTTGATTTTTTTTTTAAAACACGCTCTGTGGCATATTTAAGGCAAGACAGATCTTTTAATATTCTGACTGTGAACTGCATTGTTATTGATTTTGGAGCAATCTTAAATTTATTCACCTCTTCTATCTTTTCCCATTTATAGCTCAGTTTTGTCCATCATGGAATGATCACATTGTTCACTGGTGCACTCGTAGCATCCACATTGCCCTTTTGGAATTCATGTTTGTATGTCCTTGTCTATCTGAGGCAATTGGGCACTTTTGATTTGAAAAGGTTGTGAGCTTTTGTTCTCCCACCACACCAAAACTCAACTAAAGGAGGGAGATGGGGACAGAGTGCGAAAGGACGGAAGGCTTGTTATACTTACATGGAAACATGCCCTTCTGCCCAACTTGTCCATGCCGAGCAAGATGCCCAGATAAGCTGGTCCCATCTATGTATTTGGCCCATGTCACTAAATGTTTCCTTAACCTTCAAAAAAGCTAAAATGGCCAATCCAAAATGCCATAAAGCTACTTCCTCATGTTTGCCTTTCAGTCAGGGTCAATGATTCCTTTCCAATTAATTATGGGATTCTGATATGAACTACACACATCCCTGGCCTAAAACTGAGGGGTGGGATTTAAAGTGCACCTGGGCCCTGAATTCTGTGAGTCTGACCTATGCTCCTGGGCACCATGTAATGTGTTTCTAAGTTGGGATAGCATGATGTTGAGAGCACCCTGTAAATGGTGGCGTTCCCAGACACCTGCTGCCCTTGTCCTATTCAGATGCAGAAGCCGGAGATTTGGCAAGTGCTTTTGTAAATGAGTTTGAGTTTGAGTTTAGATTAGCTTATTGGCACACGTACAGTGTAACGGTTTTGTTGCGTGCTAACCTGTCAGCGGAAAGACAATACATGATGACAATCGAGCCGTCCACGGTGTGCAGGTACATGATAAAGGCTATAAAGTGAATAACATTCAGTGGGGGCTGAGTTGGATTCATGGCTGGTGATCTTGGAGGAGAGGATGCTCCTCAAACTGTGGAGAATCCTGGACGATACAGCTCACCCCCTCCATGACACACTCGTCAACCTGAGAAGTACATTCAGCAATAGACTGGTTCCACCAAGATGCCGTACAGAACACCGCAAGAGATCCTTCTTGCCCGTGGCTATCAAACAGTACAACTCTTCCCCCTTCTGTCGTGGGGTGGACTGATCCTCCCTCCCCCTCTCCCCAAATGTTTGCACATCCCTAATCCTTTCCACTCGTCACTTTCATTTCATGTCTCATATATCTTGTGTTTTATGACTGCTGGCAGATCAATTTCCATCCTGGAATGAATAAAGTTCTATCATATCGTATTGTATTGTATCGTATCATATTGTGCAAGATAAAGTCCAGTAAAGTCCGATCAAAGATAGCCTGAGGGTCTTCAGTGAGGTAGATAGTAGATAGTTCAGGACTGCTATCTAGTTGTTGGAATGATGGTTCCGTTGCCTGATAACAGCTGGGAAGAAACTATCCCTGAATCTGGAGGTGTATGTCCTTCCACGTTGCCTGATAAACACAAGTGCCAAGAAGGCAAATGCTTGTACATCTTGGGGCTGATATTTTAATGAGACTGCCTGGAGGAAAAAGATGAAATGTTCAAATTCCGTTTATGTGTGCAATATCAGTTTGTCAACATCTGACTGCTGAGTAAAGGAGATAAATCACAGCCAATCACATGTCCCAAAGAAATTATCCACTCTGCACCTGAGAATCATTTAACAGATGTTACATATTTCAGACCTGTCTCTTTATCCACACCACTGCCTTATGGTGTTCTTCAAAGAAAGCTCTCACATATTTAATGTGCAGAATTAGCTTAGAAAAGCTCAGCAAATAAAACTAAAATGCGAACACAGGAAATCAGAAATAAAACTGTTGGAGATGCTCGAAGCAAGGAAAGGCTGGGTTGATATCTAAGACTCGAGTTGATGATGGGATATATTTACTTTGTCTCTCTGACTGTGGAGCAACTCAAATGATGATTGTTGTGAAACTACATCAACTTGGAAATGTAAAGGATTCCATTTTGTTACCAGTTCAATCCTCACCTTGGGTACTCTTTAGATTTTGGACTTTAGCGATACACTGTGGAAACAGGGCTTTCAGCCCACTGCGTCCACGCTGACCAGCGATCACCCTATATACCTTAGCATTATCCTACACACAAGGGACAATTTACTGATTTTATACCAAAGCCAAATAACCATACTGAGCAGGAACTGCAAACTTGTGAGTGGAAGGGCAGAACAGGAGCTGGACCCTAGTGAGTAGAAGGGGAGCATATTAACCATGTGCCAAGTGAGTTGAAACAGGACGCCAGAACAGACCAGTAAGTGGGAAAAAATGCAAGAAGCAGATCCCTAGAGAGCAAAAAGGAAGCGTAAGGTTAGACCTCCAGTGAGTGGAGAGAGAGAGAGAGTGCAGGAAGCAGCCCAGCTGAGTGGAAAGAGAGGACAGGAACAGGCCCAAGTGAGGGGAGAGAGAATACGGATCGACTGGGCTAAAGAATGGAACAACTGGGCTTATATTCACTGGAATTTAGGACTAGAGGGGATCTTATAGTAACATATAAAATGTTTCAGGGATTGGACAGGCTAGATGCAGGAAAAATGTTCCCGATGTTTGGGGGAGTCCAGAACCAGGGGTCACAGTTTAAGAATAAGGGGTAGGCCATTTAGGACTGAGATGAGAAAAAACATTTTCACCCAGAGAGTTGTGAATCTGTGGAATCTGTGTCTGCCACAGAGGCAGTGGAGGCCAATTCACTAGATGTTTTCAAGGGAGAGTTAGATATAACTCTAGGGTTAATGGAATCAAGGGATATGGAGAGAAAGCAGGAACGGGGTACTGATTTTGGATGATCAGCCTTGATCATATTGTATGATGGTGCTGGCTCGAATGGCTGATGGCCAACTCCTGCACTTATTTTCTAAGTCTATGAAAGAGAACATGGAAAATGTCATCTGGTGAGCCGAATCCTTTACATTTCCAAGTTTTTCAGTGTTTGGCTGAATTCAGCCTGGAGGATAGGGATTGATGTAGCAGATGAAAGAGCAACCTGCTTCACCTGTCTGTCTTGTGGCCTTTAGAAAGTGCTAACCGAGTGTTTGACAGTGAATGCTCGCACAGATCCTACACCATCTGTGGATAATGCGATTTCACCACCTGATGATGTGTTCCTTTGTCAGCACCTTTTGCTTCACAACAGATGATACCGTGAGCAAAGAAAGCAAGGCCAATGGAGACCCCAGCTGGACAGTACAGATATATGAGAGCTCTCCCTCTAGATATTAGGAAGAACCAGAAGCGATGGAAATCACAATTATTTATTATCGTTGTGAACCCGAGAGGATGATATGATCATTAAAACCAAGAGATTAAATGCTTTTCTGGAAGTTACGTGGTCACAAAGTACATTGAAAATACATTAGTACATATTGTATGCAATATACACAGTCTATCAGACTGGGCTGGGCTGTGTAGCACCTGTGCTGACTAATGGTGAAGCCATTCCACCCAGTTACCTATCAGTTGCTGATGTGATGCGATTCAACGGACTGAGCTACAGGGATGGGTTGTGCAGGCTAGGTCTTTATTCCACGGAGAACAGAAAGTGGAGGAGTGATCTTATAGAAGTGTATAAGATCACGAGAGAAATAGATAGGGTGACTGCACAGAGTATTTTACTAAGGGTAAAGGAATCAAGAACCAAAGGACATAAGGTGAGAGGGGAAAGATTTAATAGGGTCTGAGGAGTAACATTTTCACAGAGAGCAGTGGGTATATTGAATGCACTGCTAGAGGAGGTAGTTGAGGAAGGTATTATATAACAGCAATCAAAAGACACTTGTACAGGTACTGTACATGGATAGGAAAGGTTTAGGAGGATATGGGCAATTTGGACAGGCTTAGATTACATTTTGTGGTTGGCACGGATGACTTGTGCCAGAGAGCTTGTTTTCACGCTTTATGACTCTGTGACTCTGTGGAGTTAATAGCGAGGCAAGAGGGAAAAATGGGGATTAGTGTAATAATAGTTCTTTATACGTTTTCACCGTTTGTTCTTTGTAATCTTTTCATCTCCCTAGTTTCCCTCTACCCTGACTCAGTCTGAGGAATGGTCTCGACCCGAAGCGTCGCCTATTCCTTTTCTCCAGAAAAGCTGCCTGAACGGCTGAGTTACTCCAGCATTTCGTGTCCATCTACATGATAGTCAATGCAGATGCAGTGAGCTGAAGAGTCAGCCAGCGGATGTGGTTGAGGCAGGTCCAATAATAACATTTTAAGACATTTGGATAGACATGGACAGAAAATGTTTGGAGGGAATGGCCTGTCCTCAGTGGTACAGTAGAGATGAGCCACTTTATCATTGTGAGGAGATATCATTGAACTGTTGGTATAGTTCCATTTGGGTAACAGGCTACTGTGACAGCTCACTGCCGAAGAGCTGTGTCTGGAAAATTGGTGTTAAAAACAACAGGAACATTTAGTGTGAACAGGCAGCTTCACTTCTATCATCCACAGTCGTTACAAAGCACATCTGTAGAGTCATGCCCCTGTCCCACTTAGGAAACCTGAACGGAAACCTCTGGAAACTTTGCGCCCCACCCAAGGTTTCCGTGCGGTTCCCGGAGGTTCCTGAAAGTTTTTGTCAGTCTCCCTAATGGTCGAAAGTGGTTTCCGTTTTAAAAATCGGTCATTTTTTAGTCGAAGCCGGTTGCGATGCTAGTTGAATGTGATTGCCGGAGGACAAAAACCTCCGGGAACCGCACGGAAACCTTGGGTGGGGCGCAAAGTCTCCAGAGGTTTCAGGTTGCCTAAGTGGGGCAGGGGCATTACTAAAAATAAAATGATCACCGTTCATGATAATAATAAAACAGGGAGCAACTAGCTCTTCCTTTTGCTATTTCTACGTCTATCACAATGCTGCTGCCTGTACCTGGCTCATTACCTTCCACTTCAAGATATTCTAACTATCTGTCAGCCAGCTTTATTCAATGATACTTTAACTAGGAGCTTTCATAGAAACATAGAAACATAGAAATTAGGTGCAGGAGTAGGCCATTCGGCCCTTCAAGCTTGCACCGCCATTCAATATGATCATGGCTGATCATCCAACTTAGTATCCCGTACCTGCCTTCTCTCCATACCCTCCGATCCCCTTAGCCACAAGGGCCACATCTAACTCTCTCTTAAATATAGCCAATGAACTGGCCTCAATTACCCTCAGTGGCAGAGAGTTCCAGAAACTCACCACTCTCTGTGTGAAAAAAGTCTTCCTCATCTCGGTCTTAAAGGATATCCCCCTTAGATTTGGAGACCAAAACTGTACGCAATTCTCCAGGTGTGGTCTCACCAAGACCCTGTACAACTGAAGTAGAACCTCCCTGCTCCTATACTCAAATCCTTTTGCTACGAAAGCTAACATACCATTCACTTTTTTCACTGCCTGCTGCACCTGCATGCCTACTTTCAATGACTGGTGTACCATGACACCCAGGTCTCACTGCATCTCCCCTTTTCCTAATCGGCCACCATTTAAATAATAGTCTGCTTTCCTGTTTTTGCCACCAAAGTGGATAACCTCACATTTATCCACTTATACTGCATCTGCTAAACATTTGCCCACTCACCCAGCCTATCCAAGTCACCTTGCAGCCTCCTAGCATCCTCCTCACAGCTAACACTGCCCCCCAGCTTAGTGTCATCCGCAAACTTGGAGATATTGCCTTCAATTCCCTCATCCAGATTATTAATATATATTGTAAATAGCTGGGGTCCCAGCACTGAGCCCTGCGGTACCCCACTAGTCACTGCCTGCCATTGTGAAAAGGACCCGTTTACTCCTACTCTTTGCTTCCTGTTTGCCAGCCAGTTCTCTATCCACATCAATACTGAACCCGTAATGCCGTATGCTTTAAGTTTGTATACTAATCTCTTATGTGGGACCTTGTCGAAAGCCTTCTGGAAGTCCAGATATACCACATCAACTTGTTCTCCCATATCCACACTACTAGTTACATTCTCGAAAAATTCCACAAGATTTGTCAGACATGATTTACCTTTCGTAAATCCATGCTGACTTTGTCCAATGATTTCACCACATTCCAAATGTGCTGCTATCCCATCTTTAATAACTGACTCTAGCAGTTTCCCCACTACCGATGTTAGACTAACTGGTCTGTAATTCCCCGTTTTCTCTCTCCCTCCCCTCTTAAAAAGAGGGGCTATGTTTGCTACCCGCCAATCCTAAGGAACTGCTCCAGAATCTAAAGAGTTTTGAAAGAGTATGACTAATGCATCCACTATTTCCTGCGCTACTTCCTTAAGTACTCTGGGATGCAGCCTATCTGGCCCTGGGGATTTATCGGCCTTTAATCTATTCAATTTACCCAACACCACTTCCCGACTAACGTGGATTTCACTCAATTCCTCCTTTGACCCGCGGTCCCCTGCTATTTCCGGCAGATTATTTATGTCTTCCTTAGTGAAGACGGAACCAAAGTAGTTATTCAATTGGTCCGCCATATCCTTGTTCCCCATGATCAACTCACCTGTTACTGACTGCAAGGGACCTACATTTGTTTAATTAATCTCTTTCTCGTCACATATCTATAAAAACTTTTGCAGTCAGTTTTTATGTTCCCTGCAAGTTTTCTTTCATAATCTATTTTCCTTTCCTAATTAAGCCCTTTGTCCTCCTCTGCTGTCTCTGAATTTCTCCCAGTCCTCTGGTATGCTGTTTTTTTCTGGCTACTTTGTACGCATCATCCTTTGCTTTGATACTATCCCTGATTTCCCTTGTTATCCACAGGTGCACTACCTTCCCCGATTTATTCTTTTGCCAAACTGGGATGAACAATTTTTGTAGTTCATCCATGCAGTCTTTAAATGTCTTCCATTGTATATCCACCGTCAACCCTTTTAGAATAATTGCCAGTCAATCTGGCCAATTCACGTCTCATACCCTCAAAGTTACCTTTCTTTAAGTTCAGAACCATTGTTTCTGAATTTAACAATGTCACTCTCCATCCTAATGAAGAACTCAACCATATTATGGTCACTCTTGCCCAAGGGGGCACGTACAACAAGACGGCTAACTACCCCTTCCTCATTACTCAAAACCCAGTCTAAAATAGCCTGCTCTCTCGTTGGTTCCTCTACATGTTGATTTAGATAACTATCCCGCATACATTCCAAAAATCCTCTTCCTCAGCACCCCTGCCAATTTGATTCACCCTATCTATATGTAGATTGAAGTCACCCATTTATAACTGTTTTTGCCTTTGTCGCAATCATTTCTAATTTCCTGTTTGATATCATCCCCAACTTCATTGCTACTGTTAGGTGGCCTGTACACAACACCCACCAGCGTTTTCTGCCCCTTAGTGTTTTGCAGCTCTACCCATACCGATTCCACATCCTCCAAGCTAATATCCTTTCCTTTCCATTGCGTTAATCTCCTCTCTAACCAGCAACGCTACCACCCACCTCCTTTTCCTTTCTCTCTATTCCTCCTGAATATTGAATATCCCTGGATGTTCACTCCCAGCCTACGTCACCCTGGAGCCATGTCTCCGTGATCCCAACTATATCATAATAATTAATAGCTATCTGCACGTTCAACTCGTCCACCTTATTACAATACTCCTTGCATTGAGACACAAAGCCTTCAGGCTTGTCTTTACAACGCTCTTATCCCCTTATACAATTATGCTGAAAAGTGGCCCTTTTTGATTTTGCCCTGTTTTTGTCTGCCTGCCACTTTTTACCTTGCTCCTATTGCTTCTAACCCTTATTTTACACCCACCTGCCTCTCTGCGCTTGTACCCATCCCCCTGCCACATTAGTTTAAATCCTCCCCGACAGCACTAGCAAACACTCCCCCAAGGACATTGGTTCCATTCCAGCCCAGGAGCAGACCGTCCTGTTTGTACTGGTCCCACCTCCCCCAGAACTGGTCCCAGTGCCTTAAAAATTTGAATCCCTCCCCCTTGCACCATTTTTCAAGCCACGTATTCATCTGCAATATCCTCCTATTTCTACTCTGACTGGCCCATGGTACTGGTAGTAATCCAGAGATTATTACCTTTGAGGTCCTACTTTTAAGTTTATCCCCTAGCTCCCTAAATTCACCTTGTAGGACCTCATCCCTTTTTATACCTATATCGTTGGTGCTAACATGCACCACAACAACTGCTGTTCACCCTCCCCCCCCAGAATATTCTGCAGCCGTTCAGTGACATCCCTGACCCTTGCACCAGGAAGGCAACATACCATCCTGGAGTCTCGTTTGCGGCCGCAGAAACGCCTATCTATTTCCCTGACAATTGAATCCCATATTACTATTGCCCTTCCCCTCTTTTTCCCCCCCTCATGTGCCGCAGAGCCACCCATGGTGCCATGAACCTGGCTGCTGCTGCATTCCCCTGATGAGCCATCTCCCTCAACAGTATCCAAAATGGTATACCTGTTTAGGAGGGAGATGACCGCAGGGGACTCCTGCACTACCTGCCCACTGCTTTGCTGGCTATTGGCCACCCGTTCCCTTTTTGTCCTCTTACCTTTTGCCTGCGGTGTGACCAACTCGCTGTACGTGCTATCCACGACTTTCTCCGCATCGTGGATGCTCCAGTATGAAAATTAGCCGCAGTTCCAATCGTTCAATGCGGTCTGCCAGGAGCTGCAGCTGGACACACTTCCTGCAAATGTAGTCACCAGGGACACCGACCATATCCCTGATCTCCCACATGTTGCAGGCTGAACAAACCACGGGGCCAATCTCTACTGACATATCCAACTCCCAAATTGCTCTGTATTAAATATTAAAAAAACACAAAAACTTATCCTTTAAACTTTACTAATAAATACTGAATCCTTAATTCCCAGAATCCTTAAACCTGAAGGCAGAAATGTAAAAATTGTAAACTCAGGGTTGCACCCAATCAGCTGCTTCCTCGGGTCCTCTTCCACCAATCAGAGGCTTCACCAGTTTCCTTCTTTGGAAGGGAGATGGAACGTTGCCGATTTAGTCTCCTCACAGCTCCAGGTACTCCCCCCTCTCTCACCAACGGCTCCCTGGGCCTCTGTGAAAGCAAGCCCCGCGATGTGTTTTATACTCACAGCTCCAGGTACTCCAACCTGTCTCACCAACAGTTCCCTGGGCCTCAACAGGTTCCTTCAGCACCACCACTTGTTTCAGGCTGAAGCTGTTGTTCTTTTTGATCAATCACCAGAATCAGGCAACAGAGTTTGTACCACAAAGTATTTTATTGCACTACCTGGAAAGGCACATAGACTCACGTATCTGCGTTGGCACTCACAAACCCCGAGTACCCAGCAGAGTGCATCAGCGCATCATATCATGTGGTCGATCTCCTTGAAATTTGAAAGTGACCACTATAAATTCATTTTCTCTCCTCCTCCCCCAACAGTAGAGCCACCATGTGCAAATAATCAGGTCTGGGAAGTTTGTTGAATTATAGTTCCTTTAATTTCTTTCAAATTTCCTCTCTGTTAATATCAAAGTATTTGATATTAACAAGTAATAAGTGGATGTTCCATCCTCTTATTACACTCTTGGTTGCCCAGTGGTCTGTGTGTATTTACCACAGTCTGTGTCTGTAGTCTGTGTGTATCTACCACAACAAGGTAGATTGGAAGAAGCTTAGAATATGAGAGGGTTCCGCGGGTGCTCAAGCGAAGGAGATAGGCGCCCGTTTTCGGGTCAGAAAGAAGACCTTCTTCAACTGTAGGGAGAAAGCTGTTCTTCAATCTGGCGATAAATGCTTCCAAACGTTTGTGTCTTTTCCTGACAGGGAAAGAGAGAATAGAAGAGTGAGAGTGGTCTTTGATTACGATGGTTGTTTTCCTGAGTCAGCATGAAGTGCAGATGGAGTCGATGGATGAGGGCGATGGGGAAGGGGGGTGTGGTGGGAGGGTTAGGGTGTAAATGTTGCTTTGCATAGTGGTCAGGGCCACATTCACAATTCCCAGTAATTTCTTGCAGTCTTGTGCAGAACAGTTGCAATACCAACACTGCAATGCATCTGGAATAGGATGCTCTCTGTGGTGCATCTACAGATATTCAGAAGAGTCATTGGTGACATGCCAAACTGTCTTTGCCTCTTGAGGAAGTAGAGGCTTCAGTGTGTCTTCTTGGCCACAGCATCAATGTGGTTGGTTCAGGACAAATGTTTGCTGTGTTTAAACCTAAGAACTTGAATTGATCACCAAATCAAACCTACAAATATGAAACCAGTTGATTTTTTAACATTTGTCAGGAGATTTTAAAGAAGATGTCTTACCATTTGAGACTAATGTGTTTATAACTGGAGGTGGACACAAAATGCTGGAGTAACTTAAGCAGGTGAGGCAGCATCTCTGGAGAAAAGGAATAGGTGACGTTTCGGGTCGAGACCCTTCTTCAGACATCTTCAAATAATGTCTTCAAAAGAGTTCAGATTTATAACTGGTGTCTACTTGTCTTTTACAATGGGATGAGCCAGGAAATTCATGTTTAAAAATGATTTCCGTCTCAATTGAATTGTTCTACAAAACGAAACAAAGCACATTTTTGTTACATGCTCCATGATCAACAGCACAGATCTCCTGAATATCCTGAGAGCCAATTAGTATCTTCCACACTTGTATAAATCAAGGTGATTTCTATTCCAGTGAACAGTAAATGTTCCATTGCAATTTCAGTGCAATCATTTTCCTACAAAAATTAAAATATTTTACAGATTTAGATTGGAGTTTAATATCAACATGTTTATCACTGTACTGAAATAGCAATCCCAGACATTCTTGTATGCATAAACTAGACTAATGAGTCGCAGAGCACCTGCACTCGTTCTGCAATGGCCAGTCCAACCTTCCAGTTGCATGCCATTTCAATTACTCTTCCCATTCCCACAACAAATTCTCTATCGTCTATCATCTGACTTGCTCTTGTACCCACTAAGCAAATGTTCCCACACTAGAGTCACAGCGACATTCTTCAGAGGACATAGATTCAGAGGACCCTCTTCAGTTTGCGTATAGACCAAACAGGGCCATGGACGATGCCACTATAATTCCCTCAAAACTCATCCCTAAGCTCCTTGATCTTGGACTGGAGACCTCCATCTGCGGCTGGATATTCGACTTCCTAACGGGCAGGCCCCAGGTGGTGAGAATTGGCAGCCACACCTCTTCCTCACTGATCCTCAACACAGGTGCACCACAGGCCTGTGTGCCCAGTGGTGCACCAGTATGTACTCCCGTACGTCTCCTGTATGTACTCCCTGTTCACGCATGACTGTACTGCTAAGCACAGCTCCAACATCATCTTAAAGTTTGCTGACGACACGACCATCCTGGGCCTCATCACAGACAGTAATGAGACGGCCTATAGAGAGGAGATAAAGGCACTAAACAGCTGGTGCCAGGAAAATAACATCTCTCTCAATGTCAGCAAAACTAAAGAGATGATCGTGGACTACAGGAGATAGCAGGGGAGTGGACACCTCCCCATCCACATCGGTAATGCTGAGGTTGAAAGGGTCAGCAGCCTCAAGTTGCATATCACTGAGGACCTCTCTTGGACACTGCACACAGATGCAGTAACGAAGAAAGCCCTCCAGTGGCTCCTTTTCATGAGAAGACTGAGGAAGTTTTGCATGAACGCCAGCATCCTCACCCTCTACAAGTCTGCAGCAGGGTAGAACACAGTTACAGAGAGATTCTGCACTACAGTAGCAGGGGTGCCTATGGAAGGCACACAGCATCATCAAGACCACAGCCACCCAGCACGCAGACTGGTGTCAGGAGCATGCTGGTAGACTTTAAGAACTTTTTGTCATCTGCTCAGGCAGTGCCAATGTCAATTTTATTTAATCCTAATTTTATCCTTGGTAATATCATTGTGAGGTGACCCGTTGTGTACCCCTGACCTGAAGGCATGCCCTAAACAGCGCAACTTGCAACGTGCCACTAAACCCTGTCATATCCATGTACCTGTCCAAATGTTTCTTGAGCGTTAATACCATCTGCCTCACTGTCCATGCACACAACACCCTGTTCCATGTAAAAAAGTGAGTTTTCCTCCCCCTACTCGGTGATTTTGACTTCCTCCCCAAAGCCGTCACTTCAACTGTTGTGATGTTGTGCAGGGTTGGAACACGCTGGTACTACTGCTCCTGTTTGACCTATGCACGCTTCCTCCAGTTTGCCCTGTGAGTCTCGCTCTGGCAGTGGAGGGGGCCCAGGACAGAAAGGTCAGTATGGAAATGAGAAGGGTGAGTTAAAATGGCTAATGTCTTTGCCTCTTGATCTCCCAGTAAAGGAGATCTAGTAGCTACAGACTGAGCGCAAATGGTTCCCCACCTTCCATGGTACATTGAATTATTCGTCTTTAGGTAACCTTCACACCCCCACCCCTCCCCTCCTCTTTCTCCCTCACACACATCCCCCTTTCTAACCTCAGTCCCCTCCACCATGCACCATATGGTCTTGCACCAATCTTTCTTTCCCCTCCACCTGCGCAATTTCATCCGGCTTCACAATTCACAAGTCTTCAATCTCTCCATTGAACAACTTCTGTTCTAACCTCCAGCCATTGTTCCCACCATCTGCCTATCAAAACCCCTCTTGCCTGTGTCTACCTGCCTCACTTTGTCCTGCCTCTTCCATCTTTCTTCCCCCCCCCCCCCTTCTCGCCCCCCCCCCCCCCCCCCCCCCCCCCCCACCCTCACAATCATCTGGGCAAGAGTTCGAAAATGAAACATGACCCATCCATGTTTACGAGAGATGCTGCCTGACCCATTGAGTTACCACCATTTTGTATCCTTTAACATGTGCTAGGGATGTATTCCCCATCTTCCTAGTGAAGCACCGTTTTCTGCACTCTGTTTATTTTCTCTTTTGCACTACCGATGTACTCACGTGCTGTACCATTTCCCTCACGTATAGTGTGATCTGCCTGGAAAGCACACAAAACAAAGTTTATCATTGTATCTGGGAACACAAGACAATAATAAATCAATTCCCATGTCAATACCAATTCCGATAGGTCAAAGAAGGCTCCATCTTCCTCTTCTCAATCACTTCCCTGATCACCTGCTTCCAACTTTCTTCTGTTTCCATTTTAGACTGAGCATCTACTGTTCAATTCTTGCAAATTAGCAAAGCCCTTTGAATCAGCCCTCAGGGTCACTCCATTTGATAGCCTGACAGCTTCAGCTGAAGAGGTCTGAAGCAGCATATGTTTTCTTATGTGAAGTTGTCTGCCGTAATAGCTTTCCCTTGCAGAATGGATTGCTTTAGGTGCAAGAACTGAACAATTGCAAGTTTAAAGCAATTGAACTTGTTGAACTTGGACGGAGTGGATGTGGAGAGGATGTTTCCACTAGTGGGAGAGTCTAGGACTAGAGGTCTTAGCCTCAGAATTAAAGGACGTTCTGAAGGAGATCCACTTTGATTATCCACTTTGGTGGCAAGAACAAGAAGGCAGAATATTATCTGAATGGTGTTAAAGAAGGAACTACAGATGCTGGAGAATCGAGGGTACACAAAAAGCTGGAGAAACTCAGCGGGTGCAGCAGCATCTAAGGAGCGAAGGAGATAGGCGACGTTTCGGGTCGAGACCCTTCTTCAGAGTCTGAAGAAGGGTCTCGACCCGAAACGTCGCCTATCTCATTATCTGAATGGTGTCAGGTTAGGAAAAGGGGAAATGCAATGAGATCTTGATGTCCTTATACGTTGGTCACTGAAAGTAAGCATGCAGTTACAGCAGGCAGTGAAGAAAGCACATTTGAGTATAGGAGCAAAGAGGTCCTTCTGTAGTTGTACAGGGCCCTGGTGAGACCACACCTGGAGTTATTGTGTGCAATTTGAGGAAGGACATTCTTGCTATTGAGGGAGTTCAGCGTAGGTTCATGAGGTTAATTCCCGGGATGGCGGGATTGTCATACAATGAACGAATGGAACAATTGGGCTTGAATTCACTGAAATTTAGAAGGATGAGAGGCAATCTTATAGAAACATAACATGATTAATGGATTGGAACACCCTAGATGCAGGAAACATGTTCTCGATGTTGGGGGGGTCCAGAACTAGGGGCCACATTTTAAGAATAAGGGGTAGACCATTTAGAACTGAGATGAGGAAAAAACTTTTTCACCCAGAGAGTTGTGAATTTGTGGAATTCTCTGCCTCAGATAGCAGTGGAGGCCAATTCACTGGATGCATTCAAAAAAGAGTTAGATAGAACTCTTAGGGCTAACGGAATCAAGGGATATGGGGAGAAGGTAGGAACGTGGATGATCAGCCATGATCACATTGAATGGCGGTGCTGGCTCAAACGGTCGAATGGCCTACTCGTGCCTGTGTCTACCTGCCTCACTTTTTTCTATGTATCTATGTGATGAGGCAAAATTTCTTTAGTCAGAGGGTGAATCATTTGCCACTGAAGACTGTGGAGGCCAAGTCAATGGCGAGCCAGCACTGCCATTCAATATGATCATGCCTGATCATCCAAAATCAGTACCCCCTGCTTTCTCCCCATATCCCTTGATTCCATTAGCCCCAAGAGCTATATCTCTCTCTTGACAACATCCAGTGAATTGGCCTCCACTACCTTCTGTGGCAGAGAATTCCACATATTCACAATGGCAGGAGAATAGGGTTAGGAGGGAGAGATCGGTCAGCCATGATTGATTAGTGGAGGAGAGCTGAAGGGCCTAATGGTCTAATTCTACGCCTATCACTTCTACTCCAATTACTCTATAGCTTGTCTTGGAATTCCATAGGGCTTGAAGTTCCTAGGTGCACCGAAACAGGCATTTGTCCCACCAAATCCAGATCAGTTGTCAAGCATACATATAAACTAATCCTAAACTAATCCCATCAAATTCTCCCCATATTCTCATTGACTGCACTACATTCCACCACTCAATTACACACAGGGAGCATTTTACAGCAGTGCATTACCCTACCAACCCGCATGTCTTTGGGATGTGGGAGGAAACTGGAGCACCCAGGGGAATCCTACACATTCATAGGAAAAACATACAAACTCCACACAGACAGCACTGGAGGTCAGGATGGAATCAGGATTGTACTACGGGAGTCATTGGCTTACTTTGTCATCCCTATTTTTATTGTTCCTCTCTCACAGCCTTCCGCCCAATCTCACCTCTCCATGCCAAAGCTCACAAAGAATTTCCTGTAGGCGTTTTGGTTCTGAATCTGAAGATATTGTCTACTAGAAGCTTTGCAATGTCCATACATCAAGCATCTTTAGCCTATCACTGCTAGGAGTTGAATCATAAGGCATACACTATGTTCCTTAGTATCTTCTGTGCATGGAGCATCGGCAGACACACAGTGGCTTGGTGGCACATTGGTAGAGCTGCTGCTTTACAGCGCCAGAGTCCTGGGTTCGATCCTGACTATGGGTGCTTGTCTGTACGGAGTTTGTATGTTCTCCCCATGTCCTGTGTGGGGTTTCCCCGAGATCTTCAATTTCCTCCCACAACCCAAAGACGTACAGGTTTGTAGGTTAATTGGCTTGGTATCAATGTATAAATGTAAATTGTCCCTAGGGTGTATAGGATAGTGTTGATGTGCGGGGATCGCTGGTCGGTGTGGACTCGGTGGGCGAAGGGCCTGTTTCGGCGCTGTATCTCTAAACTAAACTAAACTTACCAAAAAAAAACAACATGGGTAAGAGATACAACATGGAGTCAGACAATCGATCACCCATTCACACTAGTTCTATCTTAACCCACTTTTATTATCAACTCCCTACACATTGTGGGCAATTTTTACGGAAACCAATTAACCCTCAAACCCTATACGGGAGGAAACTGGAACACCTGGAGGAAACCAACGCAGTAACAGGGAGAGTGTGCAAACTCCACACTGACATTCAGTAGCAAAGCTTGACACAGCGGAGTGGTGAGAAGACCCAGCCCTGAGAGGGAAGGTTGTGGGAATGAGATCCTAACTGGAGAGCTGCGTCTGCGTTCATTTTTGTATTGGATATGAGGATGTGCTGACAGCATATCCTGTTCAATCTGATGGATCCACACATGAAAAGGATTACTGATAGTGCCACTACCTCACAGCTCCAGAGACCCAGGTTCAACACTGACCTCGGGTGCCACGTATATGGAGTTTGCACGATCTCCCAGTGACCGCGTGAGCTTCCCCCGAGTACTCCAGTTTCAGATTCAGGTCAATTTATTATCAGACACACCATGTGCAATGAAACTCCTTGTTTGCATGAGGCTCACCGAGTAAATAGCACACATACAATAATAATAAATATGAAAATATATAGAAGGATAAGTGCAAAACAACAGAATGGTGTAAAGATTATGGTGCAATCTTAAGTGTCTCAGAAAATTATTAAAAGTACAAAAATGAAACAATCAAATGAGGTAGAGTTAAGTTTAAGAATACCTGGCACCTTCTCCAGAAACAGGCTGTGAAAGAGGTAATTGGTACTGGAATTTGATAGCAGTAGGGAAAAAGCTGTTCTTAATATGGTTGTCCAAGCTTTCAAGCTCCTGTATCTTCTCCCAGAAGGCACAAGGTATAGGGAATGGCTTAGGTGTTATGAATCCTTGACGATATTTCCAGTTAGATGGACTGGATGGAAGGAAGTGATGAGGCTGTTAAATACTGGGGGGCTGTGTTCACCACTGTGTATAGGTTCAGATGGTCAAGAGCAGAGCAGTTTCCATACCAGGCTGAGATGTATCCCATCAGCCTATTTTCTATAGCACCTATAGAAGTTCGAGAGAATTTTGGTAGACACGGCAAATTTTCTTTGATGCCTAAAAAAGTTTTGTTTACTTTAGTTTAGTTTATTATTGTCACGTCTAATGAGGTACAGTGAAGAGCTTTTGTTTGCATGTGATCCAGGCAAAGAAAAGACTTTGAAAAGAAAAGAAAAGATGAAGTGCTTTGAGAGGTTGATCATGACGCAAATCAACTCCTACCTCGACAAAAACCTGGACCCACTGCAGTTCGCTTACCGCCACAACAGATCAACGGTGGATGCAATCTCGCTGGCTCTCCACTCCGCTCTGGACCACTTGGACAACAAAAACTCATATGTCAGGCTGTTATTCATCGATTACAGCTCGGCATTTAACACAATCATCCCCTCCAAGCTGGTTACCAAACTCTCAGAACCGGGTCTCTGCGCATTCCTCAGCAACTGGATCCTCGACTTCCTCATTCACAGACCACAGTCTGTTCGTATTGGTGGAAATGTGTCAGACTCGATAATAATCAGCACGGGAACACCTCAAGACTGCGTTCTCAGCTCCCTGCTATACTCACTCTACACTCATGACTGCGTAGCCAGTCATAGAGCGAACTCCATCAATAAGTTCGCTGATGACACCACTGTTGTGGGACGTATCATTGATGGGGATGAGTCAGAGTATAGAAGAGAGATCGAGCAACTGTCCATATGGTGCCAGCACAATAACCTGGCCCCCAACATCAGCAAAACCAAGGAACTGATTGTGGACTTTGGAAGGAGTAGGATGGGGCCCCACAGTCCTGTTTATATCAAAGGGTCGATGGTTGAAAGGGTCAAGAGCTTCAAATTCCTGGGCATGCACATCTCTGAAGATCTTTCCTGGTCCGAGAACACAGATGCAATTATTAAGAAAGTTCATCAGCACCTCTACTTCCTGAGAAGATTACGGAGAGTCGATCTGTCAAGGAGGACTCTCTTTAACTTCTACAGGTGCACAGTAGAGAGCATGCTGACCAGTTGCATCGTGGCTTGGTTCAGCAACTTGAGCGCCCTGGAGAGGAAAAACTACAAAAAGTAGTAAACACTGTCCAGTCCATCATCGGCTCTAACCTCCCTTCCATTGAGGGGATCTATCGCTGTCGCCGCCTCAAAAAGGCTGGCAGCATCATCAAGGACCCACACTATCCTGGCCACACACTCATCTCCCCGCTACCTTCAGGCAGAAGGTACAGGAGCCTGAGGACTGCAAAGACCAGGTTCAGGAATAGTTATTTCCCTACAGCCATCAGGCTATTAAACTTGGCTCGGACAAAACTCTGAACATTAATACCCTTATATCTGTTATTTGCACTTTATCAATTTATTTATTCATGTGTGTATTTACGTATTTACATTAATCCTAGATAAAAGGAAATGTTTCCTGCAGTTTACCTTTTCTGTAGCCCATCATAATTTAATATACCTCAGTCAAGTCCCCTCTTAACCTTTCATGTTCCAGGGAAAACAGACCAATCCTAACGGTCCATTCCAAGAAGCATCCTGCTGTGTCTCTTGTGCACTCACTCCAGCGCTGTTGTGTCTTCTCAACATTTGAAGGCCGGTCGTCACTTCCAATGGAACAGGACCATATTCACAAGCACAGTCTTGAACACAGGAGGATTACAATGGAAAGTATGTCTCCAGAATACCAATTAAGATCATGGCCATTTCATATAGAAGCAGGAGCAGCCCAAACAACATGTTAATCATTTGGTAAGGCCTCGGCTGATCTGATTTTGGCTTCAACTCTGCTTTCCTGTCCATGCCCCAAAGCCCGTAGTTTCCAACACATCCAAAAGATCTACCTGAACTATGACATCGCCTTCACAATTCAATTCAGAATTCACTTTTATAATTCAATTCCTGCTATTGCAACACGCAGGGCAAGTGCAATTGGATTTTATTTTTAAAGAGTACTGCTGAGGTAGGCAGGGGAGTGCTGGAATCTTATGTTCAGGAAAGGCTTGAGTTGGAGGACCATGCCTCCCATGGGGGCTACAGGTGGGAAACAGGTGCATTGTGGGAATCAGACCCAACGAGTCTGCACTTGGTTTAATACATAACTAAAACTCTGATCTTGTGCTCTACCAGTTTGTGCGGTTTTTCAATTTGCGCAAAAATGGTGTGCAATAGCGCTATGATTCTTTGCCAGCTCACTCAACGTTCTCATGCGCCGTGAGTGCAACAAGTTGTGTTCCGATCAGTGGCATATTGTAAAAGTTAACGAGGTTTGAAAATCTTAAAACCGTGCATATGCAGATTGGTCTTATCTCCTGTCGTCCACCCGGGATGGCGACGCCCCAGCTGGGTTGGCGAGGGGCCTTCCGGCGCACCATCGCCGAACTGATTGGCCGGCTCCTCTGTCACAATAAAGCTGAAAGAGTGGAGCGAGCAGAGTTTGTGCGTCCCCATGGCCGGAGTGCGGAGCGGCCGGAGTGTGGAGTGGCTGGAGTGAAGAGTGGGCAAGAGCCTGGATGACTGTGAGGCCCACTGCTACAACTTTGAGATCCTGGGAGGAGGGCGAGTGAGGGGATTGAGGGAGCCGGGCGCTGGTGAGGGCCAGGCACAGGTGGGGCTGGGCGCTGGTGGGGACAGACACAGCACACACCAGCTCCAGACCTTCCCCTCTGGTCCCCCTCGCGGGTTCCTGGCCCCTCCCCCATGATACCCCCCTCTCCCCCATGGCTCTTCCCCTTCTTTTCTGCGAGTGAGCTCCCCCCCGCACCCCCCCCCCCCCACTCGCCCTCAACCCCCCCCACTCTGCCACACTCAACCCACATCCACCCTCTCCTCCTCCCTCCCCCAATCCCGCCCCTCCACTCTTCCCTCTCCCACTACCCCTCCCTCCCCCACACCCCCCTCTGCCCCAACACCTCTGAATTACTTGCGTTCTACTCCAATGCTAATTTGCACAAGCGGACATGGGCTTCCTTGACCACAAATATTTAGTAGTCCCGTAATGATTAAATAACACTGTGCTTCATACTTAGTGGTATGCTAAAGGGAAGTGTGGCTGATCTGGACTTCTACTTTAAACAATGATCTTGGTGAAGTTGGAGGTTAGGGGGTGTCTTGTAAAATCTTCCAAGCATTGCTCATCTTCCGTTGACAATTACCCTTAATGCAGCAGGATTGAGTCTCTGTTTTCTGCTGATCCCCAATTGAAGATTATCAATTACTGGGATGAGTAGAATAGATGAAATAAAAATAAATGCACCTGGGTCCAGCTTTCGAAATTAAAAAGGAAACATTGGAGGCCCGTGAAAAAAAGCTTAATGGCCTTTGACCCTCTACAAATATGCGTTTTCATATACAAATGAGTGTGGGCTGTTCAGAAAGGCAATAAATCATTCCCCATTGGGCTCAAAATTGTGTAATTAGAAGCCTTGTGAGAATATGAAAACCCGGGTTAGTTCAGAAAATGTTTTCTGCATCTTTCTTTCCTTCTATCTCTCTCTTGATACATTTCCTCAGCTCCATTCCTCAAACCCCCCGCCACTCTTGTGAACAAAAATGAAATAGATTGCAGCATCTGTCATTATTTCACAATGCACCAAAGCACTTCAAGTCACTGAAAAACTTTTGAAATGTAATTACAGTTATAATACTGGGAAAATATACTCTCTCTCTGTGAATCTCTCTGAGGAAATATTTTACAAGACACAATATGTGGTAAAACATCAAACTGCAATTGAAAATCATCTAACCCCAGATACTGGGAGATCTAAAGTAAAAGCAAGAAAATGTTGCAAGCGTCGGTAATGTAAGCTTGAGAAACAACTCCTCAGCTTCCATCTGGGCATGTTGTAGACCCTAGGGCTCAGTACTGAATCCTATAATGTCAGGTACTTTGCTTTCTCAGTTTGTACTAGATTTACTGCAAGGCTATCCATCTGTAATACTGACTCAGGTTTGCTCTTGTCACAAACACCGACTTCTCTCTTTCCCATTTCTGATGAAACGTTAATTCTGTTTCTCTTTCCCACAGATGCTGCCCGACATGCTGAGCTTTTCCAAAATACAAAACATCTTGCTTTATTTTGGATGCATTCATGATATTGCATACATATGTTATGGTAGATTTCCATTATTTTTAGACACATTTTTGAAGGGCACAGATGGGGTAGGTAATGGGAAACGTCTTCTCAGAACTGAGGTATCTAAGCAGAGGAGGCATAGGATTACAGTATGGTGTAAAAGGCTTAGGAGGGATCTGAGAAGACTTGTTTCACCCAAAGATGGTTGGAATCTGGTCACATTGCCTGAGGGAATATTAGAACAACATTCAAGAAGTAGAAGAAGAGGAATAAGGATCAAATGCAGGCAAATGGGACTAGCTAAGATTGTCATCTTGGACAGCGTGTTGTGAGTTGGACAGAATGGCCTGTTTCTGTGCTGCATTACTCCACGACCAAGTATCCAGTTGAGAACTTGAATCACCACAATGTAGAAAGCTACGGGCCAAGTGGTGGTAAAGTATAGATGGGTACGTAATGATCAGCATGGGCATTGTGGGCTGAAGGGCCTATTTCTGTGCCATATGACAATGACTATCATCGCTTGAGCTCCAAGCCCACATTTAGGGGGCGACTTCAATTCACTGTCCTGCATGAGGAAGAATTGCACGGCACTCTGCCCACTGAGTTTAGGGTTTATAAATTCATAAATCCAAGAGTTCGAGTCACGAAAGACAAGTTATTGTCAGGCTGGTTCTGTTGACAGCCCTGACCAATGATATGTTTGACGTGGAAACAGATAGTGGCTTGGCTTTGCATTACACATAATTCACGGAATGAGTTATTCGAGGCCTGTTAATGGCTCAGTTGAGGTATAAAAATGAGGTTAATTGTGCTACATTAAATAATGTGGGGTATAGATAGTGATGGAAACATCCCCCCTTATCAGAGGTGGCACAGCGGTAGAGTTGCACCTTTAATGCACCAGAGATACAGGTTCGATCCTGACTACAGGTGCTGTTTGTATGGAGTTTGTACATTCTTCCCTTGACCTGGAGCTCCAGTTTCTTCCCACACTTCAGAGATGTACAGGTTTGTAGGTTAATTGGCTTGGTAAAATTATAAATTGTCCTTGGTGTGTATAGGATAGTGTTAGTGTTAGTGTTAGGAAAGTATACTTCTTGCCATAGGGGGAGTACAGAGAAGGTTCACCAGACTGATTCCTGGGATGGCAGGACTTCCATATGAAGAAAGACTGGATAGACTCGGCTTGTACTCGCTGGAATTTATAAGATTTGAGGGGGGATCTGATAGAGACTTACAAAATTCTTAAGGGGTTGGGCAGGCTAGATGCAGGAAGATTGTTCCCGATGTTTGGGAAGTCCAGAACAAGGGGTCACAGTTTAAAGATAAGGGGGAAGTCTTTTAGGACCGAGATGAGAAAATCATTTTTCACATAGAGAGTGGTGAATCTGTGGAATTCTCTGCACAGAAGGTAGTTGAGGCCGGTTCATTGGCTATATTTAAGAGGGAGTTAGATGTGGCACTTGTGGCTAAAGGGATCATGGGGTATGGAGAGAAGGCAGGTAGAGGATACTGAGTTGGATGATCAACCATGATCATATTGAATGGCGGTGCAGGACCGAATGGTCTACTCCTGCACCTATTTTCTATGTTTCTATGTTAGTGCACTGGAATTGCTGGTCGGGGCTGACTTAGTAGGCCGAAGGGCGTGTTTACGCGCTGTATATCTAAATTTAAAAGGAATGGACGTAGATTCAGGGTAGAGGAAGAGATTATTATGGGATCTGAGGGAAAGCCGTTTCACTCAAAGATTGGTGAAAACCTGGAATACAATGGCCGAGAGAGTGGCTGGAACAGAATCAATGCTATAACTTAAGAAGTGTCCAGATGCATTGCCCAAGGCATAGAAGGCTATGGTCCAAGTGGTGGGAGATGGGATTTATATAGATGGGTGCCCTGTGGTCCTAATGGGCGTGGTGGGCTGAATGGCCTGTTCTATGTTATATAACCATATCATATGTTATATAACAGAGTGCATGACTCCATCTAAAATGTGGTGACATGAAGATCATGTGGAAGGGGCCATGACATCAAGTGTCTCCTTTCCTTTGACAGATTGTCCTGCGGCCTTCAGAGGGCTTTTGTGCCTGAAATCCCACGTCACTCTGATGCTGCCCTCTCTTTTAATTTGCACCACTGAGCTCAGAAAAAAAAAAATGATTTTACGTCATTTCAGTCAAAAATACTTCCCTTTTAATATTTAAACAACAATAGGTCCTTCAATTTAATTAAAACCTGCCAGGAGATAATTATGACAATGGATATCTTTGCGTATAATTGTGAAATAAAGCTATCACTAATTTATATACTGGATATAAAATTGGTCCACTATTGGGCACGTTTAATTAAAAAACAGAACGCTGAGATTCACAGATATATTTTAAAACCATACTCCTAAATGAAGCACGGTGTCTGTTGCCTAGCAACATCTCTGCAGAAGCACAGTGTGAATCAGTGTCACGGGTCATGGTTGACATTAACAAAAGCCGGGGCAGCAGAGAACTTACAGACAATACCAGACAGGCTATGTGTGAGAGAATACAAACCTACATTGATGGAGCATCTAACACAGCCTTGGGGCATCAGCCTTGCCCCACACCCAGCAAAGAAATTTGCTGTGGTGATGTAATAAATGCAATAAAAATTTGTAAGTAAAATGTGATAATTATCAGAGTCATAGAGTTATACAGCACAGAAATATGCCCTTCGGCCCAACTTGTCCATGCTGACCAAAATGACTTTCTGAGTGTCCCATTTGCCATCATTTGGCCCATATCCTTCTAACCTTTTCTCATCCTTGAACCTGTCCAAATACCATTCAACTGTTGTTATTGTACCTCCCTCCACCACTTCCTCTGACAGCTCATTCCATGTAGCCACCAAACCTCCGTGTGAAAAACTTGCCTCTCAGGCCCCCTTAAATCTCCCCTCCCCTCACCTTAAATCTATACTCTCTAGTTTTAGACTCCCCTGGCTTGGGAAAAAAACTGTCACCATCCACCTTATCTATGCCCCTAATGATTTTATAAATTGAAGTTGCTC
This sequence comes from Okamejei kenojei, assembly GCA_035221665.1. Lineage (NCBI taxonomy): Eukaryota > Metazoa > Chordata > Chondrichthyes > Rajiformes > Rajidae > Okamejei > Okamejei kenojei. The sequence goes on from CM069138.1 coordinate 28,591,420, forward strand.
CTCGATGCTCTGTGGAAAGTTGTCCAGCTTAATAACATCCCTGATATAGTATGGCGATCAGAACCGCACACAATATCTGCACACAATATTTGAACTCACCAATGTCTTATAAAGCTATAACATGACATTGTAACTGTTGTACTCACTGGCCTGTCCGATGATGGAAAATGTGTTAAAAGCTTTTTTCATTGCTTTGTCTATCTTTGTCACTATGTTCAGGGAACTATGGACAGTACTTGCTCCTCTGTTCTGCAACACGCTCAAGGCCAATGTCATCTACTGTGTAAGTCCTAGCCTGGTTTAACTTACAAATCTATTTTTATGTTGTTTATATAGGGACTAATGTTGACTGGGACAACACCGTGAATTCCTTTGAATGTGCAATGGCTTGCCTTGCATTCAATGTCAAGTCCCAGTAACATTGAATAATTGGTGCTATCTGTCTCAGTTAGGATTCAGAGTGACTTAGAAATGAAGCTGGTGGTGTTTCCGTAAACCTGGTCCCTGTATATTTAGCAAACATTAGCGGAAGCCAAAGGATTGGGAATCTTTTAAAGAACAACAGAAGGTAACTAAAAAGGAAATACAGGGAGAAAAATGAAATAATAAGGTAAGCTAGGTAATAATATAAATGCAAATAGCAAGAGTTTCTTCAGTTATATAAAGAGTAAGGAAGAGGCAAGAGTGGAGTTGGGCCGCTGTAGAATGATGCAGGAGAAGTGATAATGGGGAATTAAGAAATGGCAGAGGAGTTGAATAACCTTTTTATTCCGATAAGGGAGCAGGTAGCAAATCAAATCCAAAACCTCTGAATGAAGTGTGCAAAGTAGAGATAATTAGCCAAGTGAATGTAAATCATGGAACGACCAAATTGCTTGGGCACAGAGGGAAACCTTTGAGTTCATGTCAGCCCTTTTATTCCAAGGTCGAAAGTTCCTTGGAATAAATATTACCAGCAAGTTGACCTAAACCAGCCACATCAAAGCTATTGCCAAGAAAGCACACAGATGCCTCTACTTCCTTAGTAGGCTGAGGAGGTTCGGCATGTCCCCTACAACTCACCAAATTCTACAATTGTGCCGTAGAAAGTATTTTATCAGGATGCATCACCGCCTGGTTCAGGAACTGCTCTATCAAAGACCACAAGGAATTGCAGAGAATAGTGGACGTAGCCCAGACCATCACACAAACCAACCTCCATTCCATTAATTCTCCCATCTACCTCATAGACCTTTGAACTGCCTTCAACCGGTCTTCAGCTATCTTCAATGTTATATTTGCATTAAATGTAATAGCCTTTATCCTTTATCTTTACTCTGTGAACAGCTTGATTTTATTCATGTGTAGTCTTTTATTTGACTGGGCATCAAGCAAAGAAAAGCTTTTCGCGATATCTCGGCACATTAATAAACTAAATTGAACAAAACATGTGCTGCAACTTTTTAGGCATTTCCTCAATCATTAAAGCCAGCAGTTTAAAACTGTACCCGCTGACTTTGAGCCAACAGGTCCCCCCTAATTAGCCTGTCTAAACTAAGCAGCATTTGAACTCACATGCCTATTAATTAATGTGCAAACATGGCTATCGGCAAAGATGTGGGTTAAAACCGAAGCAATTTCACTGGGTCATATGTTTTTTTTGGTGCAGCAAGTGTTGGGAAACATTCTGCTGAGCGCTAATTGAGCTTATTAGCCGCTGTGGACACAGGCGGGTGCACTGGCAGATCATTGTGTCCAAAGTCTCACAATCAATTAGCAGTGATTGAGGCAGAGGAATGGATAGAGATGGAATTGCTCTGGTCAGCATCTTCTTTCGTGCCTCATAGAAAGAGTATTTACAATTTTTTTAAATTACTCAATCACAGAAATTTGGCTGACCTCTAATTGGTCTAGAGATCAGTGATGTTCTAGGACATTTAAAGAGGCAATCAGATTATTATACGATCTGGGGGTCATACATGGAACATACTGGATAAGATAAATCACCTTTTTTCCTTTCCTCAAGGGTAGGAAACCTGATGTTTACTTTTGAATACCTTGTAGCTTCAAGCTTACTGTTACTTGTCTAACCACCTGTAATTACAATTGACTGCTGCTGTCAGTTTCTGACTCATTATTATTGATCTGGAGTCCAGAGCATTTCCTCCATATTTTGTCCATACCTTAGTCTGCCATCCAGTAACATAGCAAATAAATTACTTGGAAGATAGAGACAAACCACCAGATTCAGCAGCAGTTTCTTTCCCACTGATATTGGACTACTGAATGGTCATAGAAACATAGAAAAATAGGTGCAGGAGTAGGCCTTTCGGCCATTCGAGCCAGCACTGACATTCAATATGGCCATCTAAAATCAGAACCCCGTTCCTGCTTTTTCCCCATATCCCTCGATTCCTTTAGCCCTAAGAGCTAAATCGAACTCTCTCTTGAAAACATCCAGTGAATTGGCAGAGAATTCCACACATTCACAACTCTTTGGGTGAAGAAGTATTTCCTCATCTCAGTCCTACCCCTTATTCTTAAACTGTGATCCCTGCTTCTGGACTCCCACAACATCGGGAACATTTTTCCTGCGTCAAGTCTGTCCAATCCTTTAAGAATTTTTAGGTTCATTGGTTTGGTAAACATAAAAATTGTCTCTAGTGGGTGTAGTGTTAATGTATGGGGATCGCTGGTCGGTGCAGACCCAGTGGGCCAAAGGGCCTGTTTCCGCTCTGTATCTCTAAAAACTAAACTAAATTTATATGTTTCTATAAATCCCCTCTCATCCTTTTAAATTCCAGTGAACACAAGCCGACCCATTCTTTCATCATATGTCAGTCCCGCCATCCCGGGAATTTACCTGGTGAACCTACCCTTCATTCCCTCAATAGCAAGAATGTCCTTCCGTAAATTAGGAGACCAAAATTGCACTCAATACTCCAGGTGTGGTCTCGCCAGGGCCCTGTACAACTGCAGTAGGACCCCCTTGCTCCTAAACTCAAATCCTCTCGCAATGAAGGCCAACATACCATCAGCTTTCTTCACTGCCTGCTGTACCTGCATGGTTACTTTCAGTGACTGATGTACAAGCTCACCCAGGTCTCGTAGCACCTTCCCTTTTCCTAATCTGACACCATTCAGATAATAATCTGCCTTCCTGTTCTTGCCACCAATGGATAACCTCACATTTATCCATATTATACTGCATCTGCCATCCATTTGTCCAAGTCACCCTGCAGCCTCATAGCAGACGCATCACAGCTCACACAGCCACCCAGCTTTGTGTCATCCGCAAACTTGGAGATGCCAACCAGTTCTCTATCCATGTCAATACACTACCCCCAATACCTTGTGCTCTAATTTTGCCCGCTAATCTCTTGTGTGGGACTTTGTCAAAGGCTTTTTGAAAGTCCAGATACACCACATCCACTGGCTCCCCCTTATCCATTCTACTTGTTGCATCCTCAAAAAATTCCAGAAGATTAGTCAAGCATGATTGCCTCTTCATAAATCCATGTTGACTTTGACTGATCCTGTCACTGCTTTCCAAATGCGCTGCTATAACATCTTTAATAATCGACTCAAGCATCTTCCCCATTAACGATGTAAGGCTAACTGGTCTATAAATCCCTGTTTTCTCACTCCCTCCTTTCTTAAAAAATGGAGTCACATTGTCCCTCTAGTCCACAGGAACTGATCCAGAATCGAGAGAACATTGGAAAATGATCACCAATGCATCCACGATTTCTAGGGCCACCTCTTTGAATACTCTGGGATGCAGACCATCAGGTCCTGGAGATTTATCTGCCTTCAGTCCCAACAGTTTACCTAACACCTATTTCCTAAGTAATGTGGATTCCCTTCAGTTACTACCCCCCACTAGATCCTCGATCCCCTAATATTTCTGGCAGATTGTTTGTGTCTTCCTTAGTGAAGACACAACCAAAGTACTCATTTAACTGTTCTGCCATTTCTTTGTTTCCCATTATAATTTCACCTGATTGTAAGGGACCTACATTTGTCTTCACTAATGTTGTCCTTTCTACAAATGCAAACATAATAGTCCTCTCATAAATGAGGGTGTAGTCAAAAAATCCCAATTTTGGCCCTTTTATTTTCTATGCACTTTCTTTGAAACTGTAACGCTATAACACTGTAACACTATATTCAGCACTCTGGTATTCTGCTCTGTTGATCTTGTGTAATAGTTTAATTGCACTCATGAATTGTACAATTTGGCTGAATAGCTTTCAAATTGGTTTTTCACTGTGTCTTGGTACACCTGCCAATAATAAACATAGTGCTTTTTTTGTGACAATGTGCACCGGTACGGCTTACCGGAAACCTCTAAAAAAATTAAAACGAGATTTACAATGCTTAGGATTTGTATTATTACAAAACAAATCAACAATATTATTTGTCCCAGAAAACATCTCCAACCATTCTCTGTAGAAAGTGGAGGCGTCCTTCTCTTGTTCATGAACAGTTTCCTGATTGGGCAGAATTGGTTTGCCATTTTTCCCAGTTCTCACTTGGAAAGTTACAAAGTTCATACATGGCAACCGATGTGCAATACCCTTTATCTCTCTTATGCTCAAATTCGAGTCCTGTTGCTTGAAGTCCGCATGTTTTGACTGATTGTGTGTTTTTTGGACTTGCCCTACCATCATAAAGGGCCTGTCCCACTTTCGCGATCTTTACAGGCAACTGCCGGCACCCGTCATAGGTTGCCGAAATTTTCAACATGTTGAAAATTCAGCGGCGGCCAGAAAGACGCTACGACTCTTTGGAGACTTCTCACGACCATAGGAGACCTCTCATGACCATACAGGCAACCTCTGGCGACATGTCGCAGGTGACCTCTCATGGCCATACAGCCTGTATGGTCGTGAGAGGTCTCCTATGGTCGTGAGAGGTCTCCAAAGAGTTGTAGCGTCTTTCTGGTTGCCACTGAATTTTCAACATGTTGAAAATTTTGGCGACCTATGACGGATGCTGGCAGCCGTCTGTAAAGGTCACGTAAGTGGGACAGGCCCCTAAGTGTGCAGACATTCATAGAATTCACAACTTCCGCCAGGTTTAACTCTTTTACCAAAGATAGACACAGAATGCTGGAGTAACTCATCAGCTCAGGCAGCATCTCTGGAGAAAATGGATAGGTGACATTTCTGATCAAGACCGTTCTTCAGTTCTTCAGGATCCCGACCTGAAGCATCATCAATCTATTTTCTCCAGAGATGCTGCTCGACCCACTGAGTTACTCCAGCATTTTGTGTCTATGTTTGGTATAAACCAGCAGTTCCTTTTTTATTACATTTCAATTCTAATAGCTACAGTCCTTGCCATCAGTTTTATGTATCTGCCCCCTGTGAGTTACCCGTCTATAGCAAAGTAACATGCCGAGTGCTCAGAGTAATACACTTGTAGTGCAATGATCTAACATGTGTTTGATTTATTCAAGGTTTCCCCTTGGGATGTTCACACAAGATCAAATACTCCGAATAGTAATATTTAAAAAATCCAATATAATTGCAGGTGTTGGAAATCTAAAACAAAATCAGAAAATACTGTAAGCATTTCAGTTCAGATAAAATGTTGACTCTGTTTCTCCACAGCCTGTACTTCTGAATTCCCATATTTTTGGTATTTATTTCAGAATGCCAGTATTGGAAGATTTTTTTGATGTCTAATTATTATTGAATTCATTGCTACTTTTATTCAAGGAATGCCAACCTTGAGCAAACAATAAATAAACTGCTGAAGGATCTGAGCAGGTCAAACAGCATCTGTGGAGGTATAGGTATGGTCAACATTTCAAGTAGCGTTCCTGTATCCGGGCTGCAGAGGGAAAGTCGCCGATACAAAGCAGTGAGAGAGAGGGGAGAGATAAAGATAGGTGATAGGTGTCTCTTTCACATTGGCAAGACCAAGTGCAGACTAGGTAATCATTTTGCGGAATACTTGTGCTCTGTCCACAATGGCCATCTTAATCTTCTGGTTGCATGTCAATTCAACTCCACTTCCCATTCCCACACTGACCAGCCGTTGTTTCAACACTACCCTCTCCCCTTTCCCAACTTGATTCTGTCCGTCCATCATCTCAACCTCCATCTAATTCCACCTGACATCTTACAGCTTCCATCTTACCCCTCCCTCTCGTTTCAATATATTGGATATCTTCCCTCTTCACTCACAGTCCTGATGCAGGGTCTCGACACAAACCCTTTGAACCAATAGGTTGCTGCAGCAGTTGCTCATTATTCTAGCATCTGCAGTCTCTCAAAACCCCACGCCAATCTTGAAAAAGTTTCCCTCACTGTCTGCCGGGATTTCTGTTGGTCTATTTTTGCTTGGTTCAAACCTTATTAGTTTCTGTTCCCTTCTGTCTGTGATAAAGCTTACTTCTGCAACTATAACTCTTTCAAGTGTCTCCAGCACTCTCACTTTGTGTGGTTTTCTATTCAATAATGTAATGCACAAACATTCCACGAGAGATTGAAAAACAAGTATGCAACAATCTATCCTCATTTGATCCTCATTTCCAATTGAGAATGCAACAAAGTGATGCTATTCTTGTCTCCAGAATTTTAACAAGGCCGTAAACACCAAGGTGATTTGTAAAGTGATTTATTGCATCTATTTCTGGAGGAGTCTGGCTCTTTTAAGTAAATGCAAACATTTAGTGGATAGGACAACAACCAGTGGTTTGAAACAAGATTTATTCTGAATCACAAATCCTAACACACAACTAACCACAACGGTGGTCCTCAATCGACTGGCGGGCTGTGCCCAGAAACTGCACGAAAACCTGAGTCACGTACGCGCGGCTTCCGACCGCAGGGTTCGACGCTGGCACGCACCAGAGGGTGCCGCTACAAACAATTACATTAAGAGCAAGTAGATAAATTGTCAATGGATCTGGGAATTAAAGGCTGTGGGTAGTTGGCACAGACGGGGAGTTGAAGCATTTTGTGTCTATCTTCAGTATAAACCAGCATGTGCACTTCATTCTATGCATAGATCAGCCTAGATCACATTGAATAGCAGGGCTGCCTTGAGGGGCTGAATGGTCTACTCATGCTCCTGTTAGTTTATATTCTAATTCCCATTACTATCCAATGATGCCCAAGTTAATACAAATGGAAGATTAAAAAGTTTGATTAGTGTGACTAAAAAGAATGAAACTTTCTCTAACTAAATCGAGAACTCCACGTGAGATATCTTATTATATTCTCCATTTGGCTGTCGCACCAAGAAACACATTATTTCTAGCATTTCCTTGATCAGCTTCAATGACCGCTCCTCAATAATTCATCCCACCTCTCAATTTGTGACTATTTATTCAAGCGTGGTTCACAGCAGACCCTCACCTGAAGAGTTTTATTCACTCTTGGGTTGTGTGAGTTGTTGGCAATGGCAGCATTTATTGTTACTGTCATGGCTAATTAAATTACAGCAATATCTCGCCAGATCTGGTTATACATTGGTCACAGCAGGCAAGGTCAGTAGATTCCTTTCCCTAAACCTCAATATTAATCCACATGGTGCCATTTGTCAGAAGGATCAAGCCACAAGGGCCACATGCAATGAATGGCTTCCGGTCCATCCCTTGTGTTGGAGGGACCTGATCCAAACCCTTAAGACTTATGACAATCTTTCTAGCTTGTAAGTGGATATAAGTCACAACAGATTAATGTTTCTACCCAACTACTGTTTGATGGAGTTTGCTCCGTGTGGAATGGTGACGCACATGCCAAGGTAACAACGCAAGCAACACAAACAAAGTACTGTAGTTCATTCTGCTGTAGTTCATTCCAAACGAATGATTATCCCAAATTTGATTCATATCATTATGCACTTGCATAAAATTATGTTTGAATTGCTCTGAACAAAATAAAGTTGTTAATTTAAGCAGTGCTGATGAAGTACTAATAATATCATTGAGGACATCTTTTCAATGAGACATTGAACCTATGCCTTTTTTTTTTCCGCAGAAGTGGGTGTAAAAGTTCTTCCAGCACTCTCTATTAAAAAGCTGAAGAATGATCCATGTTCTACTTACTTTACTTTATAAGGACAGCCCGAAGATGCACACACAATATTTGTTGCTATTTCTACCTTTGTTGCCATCTCTGCAATTTCTGTCCATTATAATTTTTCCCACCTCCATCTCTAACAGGCCCACATTTAATGTTGCCGGTCTTTTCCCCTTTAATAGATCTTTTCACATTTAGCTCAATCTGTGACAGCAGAAATTACATTTCACGGGTACGTTGCTAGGTTGGAAACTCTCAGGCATGGTGACAGGTGTTGTTCAAATACTTTTTTTCCATTGTTTACAACTGCGGCCACTGGTCCAGTTTAAAATCTTTACAACGACTACATATGTTCAGACATAAAGATAATGAGTAACTGCTTCATTTTATAGCTTTGCCTATAATAACAACAGTAAACTATATAGTAAACCATCTGGTTGCTTGAAACAAGCTCATTAACTTTCTTAGACGAGAAAATTCCATGCTATTTGTATCAAAAGACACAAATCGCAGCATGGAATGGTGATGGAGCTGGTGGAGACTGCCTCACAGCTCCAGGGCTTCAGGTTGTATCCAAACCTGTGGGACTGTTTTTGTGGAGTTTGCACATTGTGACCATGTAGGTTTTCCCTTGGTGTTCAAGTTTCATAAAAACCTGTCGATTGGTAAGTTAATTGGCAAGTTACATGAGTGAGACTTGGGGATAGACTGGAATGTAGGGAGAATAAAACAGGATTGGTGTAAATAATAAGATTAAATGAGAATTTACCAGTTCGAAGTTTGATCCTTATTTTATGAGGAGTTACGATGAGGGATTTCGTGAAGACACCGCCAGCAGACATCGCGACATTCTTCAAAGCAGCGGTGTGAAATCACAGATAGTAGAGTTGACTGAAGATAGTAAGATAAGGGAACTAACATACCAGTTGACCTTATAATAGAGGGTTGGGAGCGGAGGGCACGAAATCCCTCATCGTAACTCCTCATAAAATAAGGATCAAACTTCAAACTGGTAAGTTCTCGTTTAATCTTACTATTTTACTTCGGAGTCACTTTGAGTGACTTCGTGAAGATTTCAAAGCTCTGTGACTTCATGCCCTGGAAACGAGTCCATGCTCACACACTGCCATAATGACTAATGGAGGAAGTATGTTAACGTATTTCAGACTTGAAACAGAGCTGACAAACAATAATGTATTTATTAACAACAAATAATAAACCCCTAACTTCGGGGAAATTAAGATACAGAACTTAAAATAGTATCTGCAAAAGTTGCAGGTGTGGTCAGAGGTTTGTTATAAAACCTTTGAAAAGTTGACTCATTGGACGCAACCCGCCGTTGCGAGGATGTGGTCCATGGGAACTTCCATCATCCTCGCCGCTGATGTAGACGCAGCCTGGTAGAATGAGGTTTGAAAATGTCAGTGTCTACCCCTGCTGCACCTAACACCACCCTGAGCCACCTTGAAATGGTCTGTACAGTTACCCTGTGGTGAGGGCGTTTAAAACTGATTAAAAGGCCCATTTCCGTACCCCTGAGATTTTTAGTGACCACTAGGTAATGACGAAGGTGGGTAGTTACACAAAGGCGTCCATCTAATGGATAGACCAGGAACTCCAATTTTAGGCCAGATGACCCAGGTCTGTTATGTTTAAGTAACTCATTTATATAAAAGGTCACCTTATTTGGAGTCGATACCATGGTATCCAATTTTAATTTATGCAGGGTCTGGACCCGCTGTGCAGTAACAAGTGCCATTAGCATCACTACCTTATAGGTGAGCTTGGTCTATGAGAGGGACATGACTGGTGCCCAATCCCTAAGCAGGGACAAGACCAGTCCGATATCCCAGGTTTGAGAATATCGAGGCCTGGGAGGATTAGAATTAAAAATACCCCTCATAGGTTTAGACACCAGGGAGTGGTATCCTACTCCAAGGTGTTCTAACGATAGGACGATAAAGCACTCCTAGCGCAGTTGATGGCACTGTAACTGAGGCCCTCATTGTAGTGAAGGCTAGCCAGGAATTTCCAGTACATCCGTAATGGTGGCAGAGTTGTATGTGGTGCCAGTCCTGGAACAAAATACCTCCCATTTTTTAACATAGGTGAGGTATTATCTCCTGGTGGACTCCCTGCATGACGCCGTGATGATGTTCATGGACCTGTCCGTCAGCCCGAACTCCAGGAGAGGTCTATTCAGAACATGCAAGCCAACAGATTCATGTAATCATGGCACGGACGATTTTCCCGTCACGGGATGTACCAGGAGATTTGGGCATTTGGGAATCGGGAGACATGGTTCTTTCACCATGTCGAGGACCACAGGGAACCATGGCTGTGTAGGCTAGTCGGGAAATTAAAATTGAATTTTCCGCAATACCCGACTGATGAGGCAGAAAGGGAGAAATGCATAGAAAAACAAAATCCCCCCAATGTAGCGAGAAAGCGTCCATCACTACTGCCCCAGGGTCTGGTTCCTATGCGACATATGTTGGTATCTGATGATTAAGTCTAGATGCAAAAAGGTTGATATCTGGCGTTCCATACCAAGCTATAATGTCGGTAAATACCTGGTGGTTCAACATCCATTCGGTGTTGTCATTGAATATGCGTGACCTGGTGTCCGCCGCTGTGTTGAGCTTAACCGGAAGGTAGGTTGCTGATATCCAAATGTTACCAGTGCCAGACTGAATTTACCAATTCATCACAAGATATCGACTTGATGCCACCCATATGATTAATATATGCCACCACTGTGTTATCTATTTGTAGGCGAACATGTAGATGGTCCATATCCGTACAATAGGCACGTAGTCCCTGAAACGCTCCCAACATTTCCAAATAATTAATACCTTGTGTCCGAAGTAAGGTAGATTTGTGTGTATTCCATCTATCACCACAACTGGAGGTGGTATCGGTAGCTCCCAAGCCGTGAGCGCTGGCGTCAGTTTGTAACACAACCGAAGGGTTTGTGATTGTGATGGGATTAAATCAATGTCGTATATTGCTAATCCACCATCGCAATTTGACTTTTACTTTGGCCAGTAGCTGCATTGGCCTGTCAAAATGACCAGCATGAGATTTGAGTGCTGAAATTTTGGCTCTTTGTAAATTTTGGTAATGTAACGGTCCATATTGTGTGGCTGGAAATGTAGCCACAAGTTTCCCGATTACCTTGGCAGCGTGTCGAATGGTTGGTTTACTGGTGCAAACAAGGCTGTTACATGCCTCTATTACGTCTGTCGCCTTGCTTTTTGGCAAGGTGACAGTTATATGAACAAAGTCGATCGTGAACCCCAGATAATCCATTATTACAGAAGGCATTAACTTGGAATTGGCTGGATAGATGATAAATCCGAGGAGCTGGGATTAAACTTGCTGCGGGGAATAAAAATGTCGGCGTTTTTGGAGGAAAGCGGGTTGCAGCAACTGCCGTTATGGTGTCTGGCCAGCAGGAGGCCACAAAATGAGTGAGTGTGTGTGTGTGTGTGTGTGTGGGGGGGGGGGGGGGGGGGGGGGTGAACGATTTTATTTTTAAAAATGTACATAGAAGTGTGTAAATGTAATGAGGACTGAATGTGAAAGTGTAATGTGTAGTAAAATGGAAAATATCTGGACTTCCGGCGGCGTCAATGGTGGGGTGATAGACGCTGCTGTTTTGCTCTGCTCCCGAAGAATGTTTTAATGTGCTAAAATACGAGTTGGAAGATGGGGGAGTTCTAAAATATACTACCGGAGCTGCTATTTAATTGTGTGTTATCAGAAATTCTGAAAAAGAAGATTGTTCTCCATTTGAAATTAGCTCTATAATATTTGCTAATATTAATGTAGCTAAGAAAGTTTATAGTGAAAATCCGATAATAGAAAATGGAATCCGCATATGGAAACAAATAAAGAAAGCATTAAAACTAAAATCTATACCACTAAGTCTTAAGATTGTTAATAATTTTATGTTTAAACCTTCAATTTTGGATAAGGCTTTTTTACAATGGAAAAATAAAGGAATTTCTAAGATGGGTGATCTTTATAAGGAAACACTTTTCTTTCATTTCAAGAGTTGCAACAAATTTATGGGCTACATAATAAAGAATATTTTCAGATATTTACAAATTAGAAACTATGCCTCTGCAAATATATGAATTTAGAAATAGAAAAATAGAATTTTTAGATGAATGTTTGAATAAACATCCAAATATGGAAAAAATGATATCATATATATATAATATTTTTATTGGAAAATGATACCCCATCAACAGAAATATACAGAGAGTCTTGGGAAAAGGAATTAGGCCAAATAATAAGACCAGAAATATGGGATGAAAGTTACAACATATACATTATTGTTCATTAAACGCTAAACATTCTCTTATACAGTTTAAAATATTACATAGATTACATTACTCTAAATCTAAAATTACATAATATTTTTCCAAAGATATCTCCAATATGTGACAAATGTTCAAATTTCAGAAGCAAATTTGACACACTCATTTACTAATGCATAAAAATTGTAGAATACTGGAAGGAAAATTTAAAATAATTCGACCGTTTCAATATAAATATAACCCCTGACCCAAAGTTAATTATACTTGGAATAATTGAAACTGACCAATTAATAACAATGAATCAAAGAACTTTTATTGACTATGGTTTAAGAATTGGGAAAAAATTAATATTAAAAATTTTGGAAAGGCCCTGCATTCCCAACAATCAAAATGTGGAATATAGAAATGTCGGAGACACTCCATTTGGAGAGATTGAGGCTTGTCCTTATGGATAGGTTAGATCTCTTCAGATGGATTTGGTCTCCATATATTGAATATTTACAGGGTCATAATGGTTCGGCGCGAGAACCTGACTGAGGCCTGGATATTTGATGGATGAAGAAATACATATAATAAATCATGATATATCTATAAGGACGGATTAATGACGATTATTTTATTCTCCATCCAAACCTTTTCTTACTCTTTTATTCTATTTCTTAACTTTTCTATTTTCTTATATCTATAAAAAAATAAAAAAAACAATATAGAAACACATTATCTTAATCTCTTATATTAGTACGAATTATAAATATTATTAGATTTATGAGAATATTATTAGTATTATTAGTATTTTTTAGTATTTTATATTTTTAATTATATAAAATTATGTACTTTTAATGGTACAATAATTTTAAATTTAAATTTAGCGATAAGATAAATATGTTATCATTAGGAAGAAAATAATGGAAATTATATAAGTTTTACTAGCTTTTTGTATCAATAATATCATAAAATTTGGCCTTATACCTAAAAAAATTAGAGATAAAATAAAAATTACTATAGTACGAGTTATAATGCTAATATTATAAAATGTATTATTAGTATTATGTATCTCTAGTTATATAAAATATACAACTTTGAAATTTATAATTAAGGATAATACAGTATAAATAATATTATTAGTATGAATCAATTATTAAGACTATGTATTTTTACTATTGAAATATAATGTAACTGGTTGTTATTTTGTTTCTATAATAAATAAATTAAAAAAAAAAAAAATAAAAAAAAAGAAATTCTGCTGATAACAGAGAATAATGGCAGTTTTAAATGAAAAAAGTGAATCCTCGCCAGAAGCCTGTAAAACCTGCTTCAAGACCTGCTACAAGAGACTACTTGAAAAAACTTGGAAAGACTCCTCAATCCCTCAATCATCAGCTGGAAGCTCAAAGAGAGCTGACTTTCAAAATCTTTCTACAGAAATGACTTTCAATGGAGGAACAAAGAGAGCATGTGGAACAATTGAAAAGTCAGTATTATCTTCAGTCACTGAAGTTATTTCTAATGTGATTACAAGAGGGGGATGTCGCGCTGGACAAAAGCCTCTCTGAAAAAAATTAAAACAAGGTAATGATACGCTGATGGGGAAAATTGATGACTTAATCCAAACGTGTGGTTGAGGTTGAGGAGGATTTAAACAAAAAAAATTAAGCGGGTTGATAAGGACTGTAATAAAAAGCTGGACGCAATGTTAAAGTCTACTGATGCGGCTATGGAAGGAATGGATAATACGATAACTGAGATGGCTGAGGAGATAAAGAGACTAAAAAAGGAACAAGAAAGCACTGGGAGGGAGCTTGCTAAAATGAAGCATAAATGTACGGACTTGGAAGCAAGATCAAGGATGCAAAATTTGGGTATAGTTGGAGTAAAAGAAGGAAAGGAGAGTGGACAAAACTTTCAGGAGTTTGCTGCCAACTTACTCAAAGAAGTACTTAAGCTGCCTGAAGCCCCGAGAATAGATATGGCTCACCGGGTCCGACGTGAGGCTCAAGCAAGCCCAACTGCCCCCCCCCCCCCCCCCCCACCCCCCCCCCCCCCCCCCCCCCCCCCCCACCCCCCCCCCCCCCCCCCCCCCCCCCCCCCCCCCCCCCCCCCCCCCCCCCCCCCAAGACAGATTATTCCGAAATTCTATGACATTTCAACCCTGGAAGGAATTATGAAAAAGATTCCATATGGAGTGAATTTGATGTTTGGAGAAGACAAACCAAGATTCTTCCGTGATTTTACAGCTGAAGTCATTTAAAGAGGGACAAGTTTACAAACACGAGAAGGCTACTGAAAAAGGTCTCGGGAGTAAGATATGGGATAGGATATCCCACGAAATTGAGAATTACTTATAACTTTGTTGAACGTGCATTCACGGATCCAGAAGAGGCATTTAAATATGCACAAAATATCACAAAAGAGATCTACTGTTCATTAGGAGTTGGTCTCCTACAATAACACAGAGGAGTAACGATGAAGAAAGAACTGTGTTTCTTTTTTTTTAACATACAAAAGAGACATGCTCTTGTTAAGATGGAGACCTTTCCTCGAGGCATTGTCTAGACATTTTAACTTTGGAATGTTAATTCAAGGTCGAGTTTTATGTTTCATTTCAACAAAGGATTGACAAAGAAGAAAAACTGTGGCGGGGAAAATAACTTGAGAATATGGAAAAATATTATCAGTGGACTTGTATATAGAAATTTATGATTTAAGAAACACACAATTACATACTAACATAAAATATAATTAATAAAATTGTGTAATGAATTGATAAGTACTAATAATATACTAACAAATTTTAGGGATATAGTAGATTTAGTCTAAATTGCGCGCAAAGGGGGGAGGAGACTCAGATACTATCTGAGTTAGAATCTGAGGGTCAAATCCGAAGTTATCCAAGGGTCTGAATCTGGTTAACCCCTTGGAACCTGCTGTGGTCTGATACAAAAGTTTGAGACTTAATTGTAATTGATCTAGGCATATCGATAGATATGGATATATACAGTGGCTTGCAAAAGTATTCATACCCATTGAACTTTTCCACATTTTGTCATGTTGCAACCACAAATGTAAATGTATTTTATTGGGATTTTATGTGATAGACCAACATAAAGTGGCGCATAATTGAGAAGTGGAAGGAACATGGTTTTCAATTTTTTTTACAAATAAAAAACTGAAAAGTGTGGCGTGCAAAAGTATTCAGCCCCCTTTACTCTGATACCCCTAAATAAAATCCAGTGCAACCAATTGCCTTCATAAGTCACTTAATTAGTAAATAGAGTCCACGTGTGTAATCTAATCTCAGTATAAATACAGCTGTTCTGTGAAGGCCTCAGGGGGATTTCTTAGTGATATTACTGAACAAACAATGTTGCCTTGGGCATTCATGTGAGCCATGGAACCCCAACCACAGACAGGTCAGGTATAAAAAATTATTTGTGAGAGGTTTTTAAAGCAGGGATAGTTAGAATAAAAAAATTATTCAAGCTTTGAAACATCTCACGGCGCATGTTTCAATCCCATCATTCGAAAATGGAAAGCGTATGGCACAACTGCATACCTACCAAGACATGGCTGTTCCACTAGATGACAGGTCGGCAAGGAGGATTGATCATAGAAGAGCAGCCAAGAGGCTCATGTAACTCTGGAGGGAGGAGCTGCAGTGAGATCCAAGCTCAGTGCGAGGATCTGTCCACAGGACAACTATTAGTCGTTGCACTTTCCACAAATCGTGCCTTTATGGAAGAGTGGACAAGAAGAAAAGCCATTGTTGGAAACAAAGCACACATGAAGATGTCCCCCGTTTGCATTTGCCACAAGCCATGTGGGGGACACAGCCAAACCGTTGGAGGAAGGTGCTCGTGTCGACCTTCCAGCACGACAATGACCCTAAACATTACAGCAGAGCTACAACGGAATGGTTCTAGATCTAAGCATATTCAGTGTTAATGGCCAGTCAAGGTCCAGACCTAAATGCAATTGAAATCTCTGGCATGACTTGAAAAATGCCTGTTCACAGACGACTCTCCCATCCAATCTGATCTGAGCTTGAGCTATTTGCAAAGAAGAGGCCATTTCAGACTCTCGATTGGCCCAATACTGGTAAGGGACAGACCCCAAATAGACTTGCAGACTGTTAATTGCAGCGGAACGGAAGATGGTTCTACAAAGTTTGACACAGGGAGCTGGATACTTTTGCACGCCCACACTTTCAGTTTTTTATTTTGTTTTTTATTTAGAAACCATGTAACAATTTCCTTCCACGCTTCAACAATTAATGTTCCACTTTGGTGTTGGTCTATCATTAAAATCCCAATAAAAACAATTTACGTTTGTGGTTGGTTAATGTGACAAAATGTGGAAAATTCAAGGGGTATGAATACCTTTTTGCAGCACACTGTAATTTAACATAATTACTGTTATATCTAAATATTATACATCTGGAAACTCATTGTTTTTAATTTTGTTTTTCCTCTTTTGAAGACCTCTTCTATCTATTGGAGTTCGTTTATTTTTATTTATTATTTTGAATTTGTGATCGCTCTCTCTTCCAATTAACTATAAATTGGTTAAGGGGCAGAGGAACATATAAAAACTTCTTACGGAAGTCAACAAGAAATTTTCTACCACTGTTGGCGGTTGTTTTTTATTATTATCCATATTTTTGGATATTATAATATCCACAATTCGTTAAAGGTCATTCATTTAAATTAATGAATAAAGAGATAGAGAGGGGAGGTAGTCATTGTCACTGGGAAAATTTTATTCTTACTCACACTGACTTGATAACTATATATTTCCTTTTTGACCAACCCCCATCATCTTAGTAAAATTTTGGATACAATTACAGAACTTAACTCTCAAAATGTGATAATTGGTGGGAGAGTCGAATTGTGTTTAGATTCCATATCTGGATAAAATCACACAACAAAAAGGATTAACAAAAAATCTAAAACTAGTGGAACTTCTAAAATATCAATACATAAAAATACCAATATAACTGATGTTAAGGAGGAGTCGCTAACACAGTAGGTAGGAAATAATTCTTTTTTCACGAGTACACTTAATAACACAATTCACGTATAAATGATTTTTTTCGTGACCACAAAAAACTATTGCTCCATTATACATATAATTCTAAAATATTATATAGTATTAATTTTGATCATTTCCCGTAAACCTTTTTCATTTAAATTAGATGGAATGCCTGATTAAAAAATCGATTTGGAGGTTTAACCCCAAATCTTAAACAACTCACATAGGATGTACATAATTTAAAAGTGCAGGATGGGATTTCTTTTTTTGAGACAAATGAGACACCGATATTTTCACCCCTCCTTATTATGGGAATCTTTTACGGGCATTTATTTGAGGAACTATATTTCATCTCAGCATCCATTAAAACGAATACATGAACAAAAAAATTGCCGTTAAAGAACAAGAAATTAGACCATTGATTTAGAAAATGTGAAAGAACCAACTAATAGGAGTAAACATATATGATAACATACAAAATTAAATTAAATAAAATTTTATTGGCCAGAATAATAAGATTTATTTCAAACTACAAAACAAAGAAAATTTCAAATTTGGTGATTATAAACCACATTAACTCTAGTACGCTAACTTAGAATACGGGAAACAAGATAAATTCAAATACTAAAATTAAATCAGACAAAGCATTACTACTAACACTAACGATATTTAAATAAAGATTTTGCTCAATATATTCAAATTTATATACATTTCGAAAAACCTCTGCAATAATATCAATACAAATTTCTTAGGACAATTGGAATCTTCCAAAATATAATATGATAAGAACACGAGGGTTAGGAGCTCACATATTACACTACATGAATTAGAAGAAAGAAACATAAATTCGTTGTAAGATTGGCAAAAAGCCAGGATCAGTGGCTTTAGTAAAGATGAATTCTGTAAAAGAATTCTACGAGATAATTTACGATATTATATTATATAATAACATAATAACTTGAGGCATGCAGAAATTTTATCTTATCATATTATATATTTTATTATATATGCGTTTAAAGAAAAATCTAAATACAGAAACATAACTGTCAATTATACACATACCAAAAGTTAAGTGAGCCTGGGCCTTTCTGATCTTTATCTTTTTTTGGTATGTGTAATAATTGACAGTTTAGTGTTTCTGGTTGTTTATTTCTTTAAAGCAATATATATATTGTTTTAATTCAGATCAAAAAATTTAGCAAAGCTTTAAGTGAAGATTGAGTCAATATGTTAGGAAACTAAATAACCGGACCAACGGGTTTATACCAAAGAGATACTCGTTTAACAATTTGAGACGGCTTGACTCAATTAAATGTACTCTCATAATACTGAAGAGAGAAACTAACCATTATTTCATTGGATGCAGAAAAGCTTTCGATCTAGTGCATGGCAATTATTTATTCAAGTAATTGCAAAATAACTGGAGATAACTTTAACTATGTAAACTTAAAATGATAAGGCGACGGCTAGATACTGAACTAATAATAATATTAACCCAGATAACTTCATTAAGCAAGGGGAATAATAGGCAGGAGTTGGCACTATCGCTCATGCTATATTGCACTAGTGATGTGAGCCTTAGGCAGAAGTAATAAGAGAGTCATCCGATTTCTGGGATAAAATAACAAACATCAATATTATATTTTATTAATTGCTGATGACATATTGTCATTTATTACAATATTCACAAATTAGCATTACCAATAACTAAAATTTAATAGAGGAATTGGTTCTTTTTCAGATATAGAATATTTGGACAAAAGCGAAATTATGGACGATTAACAACTCCAGAGCGGACACATTTGATTTGATATTCCCCTTTAGCATTTGCAACAGTAAATTTAAGTATTAGGGCATCAACTCTCTGGAGGAAAATTAAATTTACTCAAAGCAAAACTATATATGCCCTTTATTAAACAAAATTAAATGGGTTGTTAAATTTTGGAAACGCTGCCGATGTCCTTAATAGGCATGAATAAACGCGTAAATACTGGATTTTCTTACCACAAATACTGTACCTATTTTCAATCAATACCAATATACATACAAAAAATTTCTTTTAATAATAACTAGACTATTGTTTATTTTCAAACTTCATATGGGATTTATAACACACAGAATTAAAAAAAAAACACACTTGTGTAAATCTTAAGATCAGGGGGGACTGACACTCCCTAACTTAATGTATTAACTATTGGGCAGTGAATATATTTTAAAACATATACTATTGGTTGGGGACTTGCTGCCCAAACAGGTCGATTGGATAAAAAGGCGAAAGAGGATTGTTCTCTTATTAATATAGAGCAATCCTTCTTTCCCCGATGAAACTGAACAATATATATATAAGTAGAATCCCAATTATTCACAGTATTTAATACAAATTTAGGAAACAACAAATAAAACAAAAACAAACAATTTAAAATTAAGAAAATTAATGCATCTTTCTCAATAAGCTAATAATCCCACAATTCAATCCATCCATTATTGATAAAACGTTTATCCATTGGGAAAGAATAGGAATTAAAAAACGATGGGGTGAATATGTATTGAAATGGAAAACTTTTATCATTCCAACATTTACAACTAAAATAAATTTGAAAAGTAATCATATTTCAAATATCTTCAATTCAAGTTTATTTGAAAAATATATAAAGGATATCACAACTTAACCCCAGATTTATGGTATGAATAGAAAGGCAGAATCAAGCAATTATATTTACATATAATACATTCTAAATATAGAAACACCAATTGACAGAGGCAATTAGAAGGGACTGGGAACAAGAGTTATTGATTAACAAATTCCTGAACGATAGATGGGGAAAAAAATTATTAAATTATATTAATTTGTCAAATAATGTTCAATTAATGTAAGTAGACAATAACTAATTTTTTTTTCAATTATAACATTTTTACATGACTATATATATATTTGAAAACTTGGGATGATAAAATATTTTCAAATGTTTCCATCTCGTCGACTCTCAAATTGTCTAACTCAAAAACAAGCCACTATTGCACATTCTGTACTAAACTGTTTAATTTTGGATGAAATTTTTGGGAATTTTTACAAACTAATTTTAACACCAAAAATAGAACCCCCATTACAGAACAGATCTTTATTCTTGTCAATGGAAGAGGGATAAAACTAACTATATTCCAAGAAGATTTTTCTATAAATTACAGTTAATAAACAGACATAAACATTAATCAAATTTTGGTAAAACGCATCCACACCAATTTCAATGTGGATTTCAAAACACGACTGAAATGCTACATCTTGAGAAATGAGATTCCTTCCTACTAGGAAAGTAGGCCTGTTCTTGAAAGTTGGGCTCCTTTTATCTACTTCTTACAAGCATTATGTGCAACATAATAACCTTAGAAATAATGTTTAAGAAACCGTGGTGACGGATGATGGCAAAATATATGAATAGGTTAGATCGCTACCTAATCTCCATTTCTTTACTCTTTCTCTTTATCTTTCAATCTTTTTAGCTTCTCACTCTGTCCTTTATTTTTTCTTTGGCTATCTGTTTCTCACTCGCTTGTCTATCTCTATCTCTTTGATACTCTTTATTTCTTTCTTCTCTTACTGTTCTTTTATTATTAAATCAAAAGTACGAAGTTGTGCAAGAATGGAAATATGTATGTATGTATTAGGTACTCAAGTACCACACTATTGTACTTATTTCTAACAAAAAATAAATAAAATAAAATAAAATAAAAAAATGGCAAATATCTTGGGGTTTGAAAGTGTGGTTTTGGCGAACCATGAAATCAAAGGGCAAATCTGACACACACCTGGTCGGCAGACACACACACACACACAGTTTTAATAGTATACTAGACCAAGTGCAGACCCATTGGGTTGTTCCCCAATGTGCGGTTTGCGGGGGGGGGGGGGGGGGTCAGCATGTCCCTTAGGGTGGGTGAGGGGTAGAGAGGGGTGGGGGAAGGGGAAAGGGGAGGGGAGAGGAGAGGGGAAGGTGAGAGGAGAGGGGTTAGGGAGAAGAGGGGGATGAAAGGGAGGGGGAGGGCAAAGGAGAGGGGCGGAAGAGGGTAGGGGAGAGGTGGAGAGAGAGTGGAGGGGGGAGAGGAGGGAGAGAGAGAAAGGAGTGGGTGAGAGAGGAGGGGAGAGAGAGAGAAAAGGGGAGGGCGAGAGGTGGAGGAGGGGAGGGAGAGGGGAAGAATGGGGAGTGAGGGGGAGAGGGGGTAGCAGGGAGTGGTGCAAGAACAAGGGGAAGGGGGGTGTGGGGGAGATGGGGGTGAGAGGGGTAGGGGAGAAAGGGGGTGGGTGGGATGAGGAGAGAGGGAGATGGAGAGAGGGGAGAGAGATGTGACAGGTGGGTGGGGGGAGGGAGATGGGGTAGGGGAGAGAGGGGGAAGAGTGTGGAGGGAGGGGAGAGGGGTGGGGGGAGAGAGGGGAAAGAATGGGGTTGTAGAGAGGGAGGGGGAGGGAGGGGGAGGGCAGTCCATCTATTCCCCATCTCTATCACCCCCAATCCTCTTTCTCTATTCGCACACACGTGATCATGCGCTTCGATCCATTCCGATTGGACATCTGTGAGCATTGGGCATTGTGACATCACACAATGGAACGTTCACCAACATTCTATGGGTGAGAGCAGTTTGATTGATTGGGGGGGGGGGGGGGTAGGATTTTATTAAAAATTGTGTACATGAAAATATCAATGTAATGAGCAGTGCATTTGTGAATGTAAAAGTGTAATGTCTAGCAAATTGGAAAAAATGGTGGCATTTGTGGGTCTGGTTTTGGCGGACCAGGGCGAAAATCTTAATTGAAAAAAAAAATGGAATGTGACACACACACACACACACACACACACACACACACTTTAAAAGTATACTAGACCAAGTGCAGAACCGTTGGGTCTGTTCCCCCATTGTGCGGTTGCGGGGGGGAGGGGGCGGCGGGGCAGCATGTCCCCGAGGGTGGGTGAGGGTGGTAGAGAGGGGTGAGGGAAGGGGAAGGGGAGGGGAGAGGGGTTTAGGGAGAAGGGGGGAGGAAAGGGAGGGGGAGGGGAGAGGAGAGGGGGAGGAAGAGGGTAGGGGAGAGGTGGAGAGAGAGGAGAGGGGAGGAAGAGGGGGTAGGGGAGAGGTGAAGAGAGAGTAGATGGGGAGAGAGAGGATGGAGCGAGAAAGGAGGGGGAGAATGGTGGGGAGAGGAGGGAGAGGGGGAAGAGTGGGAAGTGAAGGGAGAGGTGTAGCAGGGATTGGTGCAAGAGTGGGAGGAATGGGGTGGGGGGGGAGGATGGGGTTGAAGAGGGGTTGGGGAAAAAGCGGGGAGGGGTGAGGAGAGAGGGAGATGGAGATGGGGGAGAGGGAGGAGGAGAGGGGGGTTGGGGAGGGCGAGAGAGGGGTAGGGGAGGGTGAGAGAGAGGGTGGGGGAGGAGTGATCGAGGAGGAGGGGAAGGGAAGAGAGGGGGAAGAGTTTGTGGAGGGAGGGAAGAGGGGTATGGAGAGGGGTAGGGGGGAGATGTGGGAAGAGTGTGTGGAGGGAGAGGGAGGAGGAGAGAGGGGGGTTGGGGAGGGCGAGAGAGGGGTAGGGGAGGGTGATGAGAGGGTGGGGGAGGGTGATCGAGGGAGGAGGGGAAGGGAAGAGAGGGGGAAAGAGTGTGGAGGGAGGGGAAGAGGGGTATGGAGAGGGGTAGGGGGGAGAGTGGGAAGAGTGTGGGGAGAGGAAGAGTGGAGAGGGAGGGGGGAGCGGAGAGGGGGAAGAGTGGGGAGGGAGGGGGAAGGGAGGGGGGAGAGAGGGGTGGGGGAGGGAGATGGGGGAGAGGTGGGGGATGGGTAGAGAGAAGTGGAAAGTGGGGAGGGAGGGTGAGAGGTGTAGGGGGGAGTGGTGGAAGTGGGAGAGAGAGAGGGGAAGGGGAGTGGTGGAAGAGGGAGAGAGTAGTAGGGGAAAGGGGTGGGGGAGATAGGGAGGGAGGGGTAGAGGGAGGGTGGGGTGTGGGAGAGAGGTAAGATGGGAGGGGTGGGGGAGGAGAGAGAAGTTGGAAGAGTGGGGAGGGACGGGAAGAGGGGTAGGGGGAGTGGTGGGAAGTGGGAGAGAGGGAGGGGAGTGGGGGAGCGGTGGAAGGGAGAGAGGGGCAGGGGAAAAAGGGGTTGTGGAGAGAGAGGGGAGGGAGGGGAAGGGAGGGGGAGGGAGAGAAGTGGAAGAGTGGGGGGAGAGGGATAGGGGGGTGGCGGAAGAGGGACAGAGGGGTGGTAGAGGGAAGGGAGTGGGAGGAAGTGGTGGAAGAGGGACAGGGGTAGGGGGAAGGGGGAAGGGGGGCAGGGGGAGAGAGGGAAGGGGCAGTGGGAGGAGATGGGGGAGAGAGGGAAAGGGGGTGGGAGGAGGGGGAAGGGGGTGGGGCGGGAGGGGGGGGGTGAGGCGGAGGGGGAGTGGGAGAGAGAAGGGGGGTGGGGGGGTAGGAGGGGTGGGTGGGTGAGGTGGTAGGGGAGGGAGGGGAGGATGAGGGGAGGAGGGAGAGAGGTGGAGAGGAGAGTTGGAGGGGGCGGGTGAGGACGAGGGAGAGAGGGAGGAAGTGGAGGGGGAGAGCGGGGCGAGAGGAGTAGGGGGAGCGAGGTGAAAGAGGAGAGAGGTGAGGCGGAGGTGGAGGAGAAGGGTGGGGGATGGGGAGAGGGGAAGGGTGGGAGGATGGAGCGAGGAGTGAGCGGGAGTGGGGTAGCAGGGAGTGGGCAAGAGAGAGGGGAAGGGGTGGGTGGGAGAGAGTGGGTGGAGGGAGAGGTGAGGAGAGAGGGAGATGGAGAGGGGGGGAGAGGGGTCAGGGAGGGGGTGAGAAAGGGGTGGGGAGGGGGGAGAGAGAGGGGTGGGTGGTGAGAGAGGGAGGAGGGGGAGGAGGGAGGAGGGGAGGGGGAAGGGGAGAGTGGGGGAAGAGAGTGTGGAGAGGGGTAGGGAGAGAGATGGAAGAGTGTGGAGGGAGGGGGAGAGTGGAGGAGAGGGGTAAGAGTGGGGAGGGAGAGGGAAGGGAGGTGGAGAGAGAAGGGTGGGGGAGCGAGATGTGGGTGTGGGGGATGGGCGTGTGAGGGATAAAGTGATTAAACCCCACTATTGTAAGGGGCTTTAAAGAGGATTCAAACCGATATGGGCCAGGGAGAAGGTTCTGACACAGCTGTGTATCAAAAGTTACCAGACCCATCCTTGAGTAAGAAGTGATTGCATTGTACAGCGGTAAAAGGGAGAGATGTAGATAGATCCTTATCAATAGAAGGGAGTGATAGATGGGACCCTTGTTCACTATAACTTAGCTTTAGTGCTGATATAGGAGGACTGAGAGAGATCACTTGGAGGTGAGTAAAACTAGGGTAGGTCATGAACAACTGAGCATGCTTAATAAAATAAATGAATATTACAACACACCCCTGGTCAAGAAACTGCTCATTACCATGCACATGTCTGGACATGCGATGTATGATGTGGGAGGTACTGGGGGGATGTACCTACAGATTGTGCACCTCAGACTCTGATTGGAGGAAGGGTCGGAGGGGAGGTTGAATGTAGAATCGTGTGTATAAAGGGGGTTTACCCTTCTGACTTCGGTGTGTCTCAACTTGGAGAGGCACCCGACTCTGCAGACTCGCAAATAAAGAATCTCTTGCTTCACGATTTAGTCTTTGAGTAGTGATTGTGAGCACATCGCATATCTCACAGGCAGCGATGAGAAGTGAAGAGTGGGGATGGAGGGGGAGGGGTTGTAGGGTTGGAGTGGTGTAAGTGGGGAAAGGGGTGAGGGGGAGGGGGAGGGGTGGAAGTGGGAGAAAGGGGTAGGGGAAATGGGTGGGGGGGAGATAGGGGGAGGGAGAGAGGTAGGGAGGGACAGGGGTGTGGGAAGGGGGGGAGAATGTGGAAGAGTGGGGAGGGAGGGGGAGAGGGGTAGGGGGAGTGTGGACGAGGGAGAGAGGGGTAGGGAAAAAAAAAAAAAGGGTGGGGGAGAGATGGAAGGGGGTGGAGGAGCGATGGAAGGGGGTGGAGGAGAGAGGGATGGGGTCAGAGGAGGAGGGGGGAGAGGGAGATGGAGAGGGGGAGTAGAGAGGGGTGAGGGAGGAGAGAGGGATGGGGAAGGGTGAGAGGTGTGGGGGAGGGGGGAGGGAGGGGAGGAGGGAGATGGGGTTGGGGAGGGAGGGGGAAGAGTGTGGAGGGAGGGGGAGAGGGTTGGGGGGAGAGAGGGGAAGAGTGGGGTGGTAGAGAGGGAGGGGGAGCGGTAGGGGCAGTCCATCTATTCCCCACTCCCTATCAACCCCAATCCTCTTTCTCTATTCCCACACACGTGATCAAGTGCTTCGACACAGGCTGTGGTGGGGGGAGGGGGTCTGGGGCTGGGGCAAAGGCAGATGTAAATGAGATCCATTCCGATTGGACATCTGTGAGCATTAGACATTGTGACATCACACGATGGAACGTTCACCAACATTCTATTTTGAAAAATTAGGGGGGGGGGGGGGTCGGGGGGGGAAGGATTTTATTAAAAATTGTGTACGTAAAAATGTCTAAATGTAATGAGGAGTGCATTTGTGAGTGTAAAAGTGTAATGTCTAGCAAAATGGAAAAAATGGCGGCGTTTGAGGGTCTGGTTTTGGCAGACCAGGGAATCAACGGGCGAAAATCTTATCTAAAAAAAAAATGGAATGTGACACATTGGTCGGCAGACACACACACACACAGTTTTAAAAGTATATAGATATGATGATAACCAAGTTGGCTGTAATAAATTATCTTGTTTTCTCAGCTGGGTTCAAAGAAGTAAATTCTCCGAAAGGTTGCAAAGGTCTTTGTAATCACGCTCTTTACACATTTTTTTTACAAGTTAACCCTTTGATATAACTATAAAGGTATTGTACAAAATGTCCAAGTGGTGTCTATCACTTAGTCCAGGCAGTCAGTAGTAAGTCCAAATGTTCTATTATGGGCAATAACTTAAGACAAGTATCTTGCAGTAGTATATTAGTGCTAAGAAAATTATACATTCAGGACCATAATTAGCAGCAAAACCTGGAAATATTCAGCAAATCAGTGTCCATGGAGAGAGAAGCAAAGTTAAACCCCTGTAACACTTTGGCAATTATTTCGGTGACAACGGGCTACATGGTTGCGGGGTGACACCTGTATGGTTGTGAGTGGTCTCCTCAAGTCGCCTGAAGAGTGGTAATGTTTTTCTGGTCGCTGCTGGATTTTGAAATGTTCAAAACCTTTCGGCAACAGTGGGCTTGAAGTAGCTTGACGTAGCTTGTCTTGTCCTGTCATAGGTTGTCACCAGGATGATGCAGGTTGTCGCCAGGTGCTGACTTCGGTGAAGTCCATTGGCAACTACCTATGTCAACCTATGTCAACCTACTTCAACCGGCGACAGGTACCGGTGACTGAATGGTCTTCAGTTGTCTTCAGTTGTCGCCGACAGGGTTGTTGCTTGTCGTAGCATGTTGGGTGTCATAGGTTGTCAACTGTGTGGTCGTAGGTTATCGTAGGTGTGGTCATAGGTGGACGTCTTAATGGGTTGCCGTAGCTTGACGCCGACTGGGTGGTAGGTTGTCGTAGCTTGTCGTAGACATTGTCGTAGGGGGATCCAGTCTCCGCTGTTTCGGTGACCTGCTATGACTGTGACAGTTGCTGGCAGTCGCCAAAAAAAAAAATCGCCTAAGTGGGACACGCCCTTAGTATTTCAGGTACATGACTTTTCAATGGAAGTTAAAAGGTTCAAGTTGCATCACACACAGCGAAGGGAGAAAAGAAGCAAAAGATAAATTTGAGATATGGTGCAAGGCAGGAGATTTGGACGTTCATTACCAGCCAGTGATAACTTGCAGTGAAATTGGAGAGCTATGGCAACTCTGGCAGCTCATGTTTCAGGGTTTATGTATGTTAGGCATGATGGAGAGGGAGGTAAATAACTTGGAGGAATTGCATTACTAATCAGTGAGAATGTCAGAGCATTATTCAGACAGGCCTGACTGGAGGCTTCAAACACTGAGGCAATATGTGTAGAGCTAATGGAGCAATAATAATAATGGAGCAATCATTCTAATAGGAATGCACCATATGTCACTGAAGATCGAGCGGGAGATAGAGGAACAGATATGTAGACAAATTATAGGAAGATGTAAAAGCAACATGATTCTCGTTGTGGCTGACTTTAACTTACTCAATCTTGACTGGTGCATGTCAATGCAAAAAGCTTAAATGGGCAGAATTCGATCAATATATCCAAGTGGTTTTCTTAGAACGGTGTATGGATAGTTTAATGAAGGAGTGTTATACTTAACCTTGTATTGAGAAACAAGACAGGTCTGGTGACAGGTGATTCAGTGAAAGAGCAGTTCCGCAACAGTCATCACAGCTATGTAAGCAATAGGATAGGTAGGAATAAAGGTAAGTCTTTAGTCTGAGGGAAGGTACTACATTGGGGAAAGGCAGATTACAACATTATTCAGCAGGAGCTACGGAGAGTAAATTGGAAGCAGCTCCTATTATGTAAGTACCATATCATAAATATAGGAGTCGCTTAAAGATCAGGAGAAAATACTTTAAGAATGGCTTGTTCCAGTCAGGAGGAATGACAAGGTAAGACAACCTTAGATGAGGCTGTGGCTCAATCCTGAACCTCAGGTG
This sequence comes from Okamejei kenojei, assembly GCA_035221665.1. Lineage (NCBI taxonomy): Eukaryota > Metazoa > Chordata > Chondrichthyes > Rajiformes > Rajidae > Okamejei > Okamejei kenojei. Next base: position 28,619,424 of record CM069138.1, read on the forward strand.
CTGTCTGTGTGGAGTTTACACATTTTCCCTACTTACCGCATGGGTCTTCACATTTCCTCCCACATCCAAAAGGGTTTCCAGGTTATTTGGCCTCTCTAAATTGCCACTGGCGAGTAGGGAGTGGATGAGAGAGTGGGATAACACAGAACTAGCGTGAACGGGTGATGAATGGCTGGTATTGTGTTTCTGACAAATTGTGTTTCTGACAAACCACAGTGACCTGGCAGACCTGGTTGTTTGGATTCAGAAATGGCTCATACTTAGAAGCTAGAGAGGTGCTGGTAGAAGAGTGCTATTCTGGATGATGGCGTACAAGGGTGTTGTGTAAGGATGGGTGCTAGGAATGCTATTGTTTGCGATTTTGTGATACATGCATAATGTATCTATCCATATCTATCGATCTATACACTTAAAAGTCTGATCTTAGATGTATATGTGTGTTTGTTTGTGTATAATCCTAACTTCATGAAAAAATGACGCTGTAACGGTAAAATGTTTACACATTCCAGTAGAGATATTTCCTGCGGAGTCCAAATTCACCATATCTGAAAATTTCATGCTTTATTTCTCGAGTTATTACTGAAAATGTTCAAAAATCTGACAAAACTTTGAATGTAATCGCTGTGCTGTCAATCACCAGTGGCGAGGAGAACAAAACTGAAGGAGCAGAGTGAACAGAGTATGTTGAGCGAGTGAACGAGTGAGCAGCGTGTGGAGTGAGCAGTGAATGTCAATGGATGAAGAGAATGCAACCCGACACTCCCAGTACAGTTCTCAGTGGATTTTGTGTGGAAATGTGAGATAAATCAGATGGAATGTTCTATTTCCTTCATCAACACTCAGTCTCTGCCACTCAATCTATTGCCTCCATCATTTTATTGTATGTGATATGAGAGACTGTAGATGCTGAAATCCGGAGCAGAAAACAAACTGCTGGAAAAACTCCAGGTCAGGAAGGATTTATAAATACAGAGAAATAATTGACATTTCAGTCCTGATACAGGATCACGTTGAAACTTTTAAATGTTGTTATCGTACCTGTCCTCATCACTTGCCTAAACCTTAGTTTCGGGCTGACAGACAATAGGTAACATCGGCACCTAAATGGCAGGTAGCAAATCAACTTGAACAAGACAGTGTCATCTCCCCACCTCCTGATTTCCCTCCTAGTCCTGTGACACACAAGCTCGGATGTGAACAACTATTTGTGCACCATTGGAGAAAGTGCATCACACCACTGGAGCAACACTGCTGCAGAGAGGCTGCGAAGGTGAAAATCACAGGACTACCGCAAAAGATGTTCTTTGGGAACAGGAGATGAGCATTGCATGTGGCCTTTGGAACAAACTCAAGACAACAGATGAAGGAGAAATTCCTGCTTATTGATTCATGCTAAATGGGTGTCCAGGTGTGGTCTGACCATCAATCTCCCCACCCATTCCCTGTGGAATTGAAACCTGACTGGAGGCAGCAGAAGAGGACTGGAGGCAGCACAATCCAGTAAATGGAGCTTGCAATCCTAGACAGGTCCCTACCCATAGCTACATCCTCCAGTCCACCGTATCACCTTGCATCTTTGATCAACATAAGTTAAAAATCAAACAATATGCAGATCAAGACATGAGATGAAGGAGGCATTTGTTTCTTTCTCTTGCGTCTCAGTATCGAGAGTTTCTCATTTTGTTGAGCGATTGGGAATAAATGTGACCAATCCCCCAGGCAATAACCTCCCATGTATCTGACCATCCCAACCAACCCACTACTCCCAGCATCCACACCTGGAAGTAAACTCTTGAGTTGAAACCACTGGGCAAGATAAAGGCTTATTATGCCTGGCAAACTAGTATATAAAAAACAATCACTGCACTAGAAACTGTGCAAGAATCATGCAAACTACGCAAATCTCTTCAATCATGCATCATACACCTGTTGACATTGCCAAGGATGTCAATCCTATGTTAAGGATGAATTCTTGATCCCACAATCCCCTTGTTGCATTCCTTGCACTTATTTTTTGCCTGCATTTTCCCTGTAGCACTATATTCTTCACTCTATTTCTTTTCCCTTTTGCCCTACCTAATGTATTCATGTCTAATATGATTTCCCTGAATAGCACACAATGCAAAGTTTTTTCACTATTATCGTTACATAAGACAAAATTAACCTATAGCAAATATTACATTCATCAGATTTTGTGCGGCTCATAAAAGAGTCATTGATGATTCATAAAGGATTGAAACAGGTCCTTTGGTCATCCGAGTTCTCACCACCCAGCAAGCACCCATTCACAGCAATCATCTTTTGTTTTCTCCAATCATCATTTGTTCACAACCCAGCGAGTTGTGACTCCATGGAATTCTCTGCCACAGAAGACAGTGGAGGCCAATTCACTGGATGTTTTCAAGAGAGAGTTAGATTTAGCTCTTAGGGCTAACGGAATCAAGGGATATGGGGGAAAAGCAGGAGTGGGGTTTTGATTTTGGATGATCAGCCATGACCATATCGGCTCAAAGGAGCCGAATGGCTTACTCCTGCACCTATTTTCCACGTTTCAATATTTCTATATCAGCTTCCCTCACATTCTGCAACTCACACACTTTGGGGGCTATTTACAGATCAACCAATCTGCACATCTTTGTAATGTGGGAAGAAAGCAGAGCACTCTAAGGAAACCCTCATGCCCATTGGAAGAACATGCAAACTCCACATAGATAGGATCCAAGGTCAGGATTGAACCCAGATCACTGGAGCAGTGAGGCAGTAGCTCTTCTGTGCCACCAACAAAGTTTTGTAGTTGGTAATAGGCCTTCGAGCCATGAGGTTCATTGGTTTTACACATCTCCATTAGAAACCAAATAACCTCCATTAATAAATGTCAGGGTCATAAAAAGCTGGAGTAACTCAGCGGGACATGCAGCATCTCCAGAGAGAAGGAATGGGTGACGTTTCGGGTTGAGACCCTTCATCAGACCGGTTAGGGATAAGGGAAATGATAATAATATAGACGGCGATGTGGAGAGATAAAGAACAATGAATGAAAGATATGCAAAAAGTAATGATTATAAAGGAAACAGGCCATTGTTAGCTGTTTGTTGGTTGAAAACGAGAAGCTGGTGTGACTTGGGTGGGGGAGGGATTGAGGAAGAGGGAATGCTGGGGTTACTTGAAGTTAGAGAAATCAATATTTACACCACTGGCTGTAAGCTGCCCAAGTGAAATATGAGATGTTCCTCCAATTTGCGTTTAGCCTCATTCTGACAATGGAGGAGACTTAGGACAGAAAGGTCAGTGTGGGAATAGGAAGGAGAATTAAAGTGTTTAGCAATCGGGAGATCAGATAGGTTCAGGCAGGCTGAGCGAAGGTATTCAGCGAAACGATCGCCCAGTCTACGTTTGATCTCGCCGATGTACAAGAGTGCACATCTTGAACAGCAGATACAGTAGTTGAGGTTGGAGGAGGTGCAAGTGAACCTCTGCCTGACCTGAAAGGATTGTCGGGATCCCTGGACAGTCGAGGGACGAGGTATAGCTACAGGTGTTGCATCTTCTGCGGTTGCAGGGGAAGGTACCTGTGGAGGGGGTGGTTTGGGTGGAAGGGCTGAGCTAACTAGGGAGTTGCAGAGGGAACGATCTCTGCGGAAGGTGGAAAGGGTGGAGATGGGAAAATATGGCTAGTGATGGGATCCCGTTGGAGGTGACGGAAATTTCGGAAGATTACAGGTATCTGTTGTATACGACGGCTGATGGGGTGGAAGGTAAGGACTAGGGGCCTCTGTCTCCGTTGCGACTAGGGGAAGGGGGAACAAGGGCGGAGCTGCAGGGTACTGAGGAGACATGAGTGAGGGCCTCATCTATGATGGGAGAGTGGATCACCCTTTCCCCAAAGAATTAGGATATCTCAGATGTCCTAGTATGAAACACTTCATCTTGGGCGCAGTTGCATCATAGATGGAGGAATTGGGAGTAGGGGATAGAGTCTTTGCAGGAAGCAGGGCGGGAAGAAGTGTAGTCGAGATAGTTGTCTTGGTTACCATCTTTAACAATCTCTTCCTCAACTGACTCATCTCCCTTCCTCACAGGATTTACCCATCAATTGCCAGCTCTTGCCCTCACCTCACCTCAATTCCATTAGTCTGAAGAATGGGCCTGACCCGAAGTATTGTCCCTCTGTTTCACCTCACAGATGCTGCCTGACCTCCTTCCTAAAGGAAAGGATGAAGAGGAAGAATTTCTTTAGTCAGAGGGTGGTGAATCTGTGGAATTCTTTGCCACAGAAGGCTGTGGAGGCCGTCAATGCATATTTTCTAAGGCAGGGATGGATAGATTCATGATTGGTACAGGTGTCAAGGATTATGGGGAGATGGCAGGAGAATGGGGTTAGGAGGGAGAGATAGATCAACCATGATTGAATGGCGGTAGACTTGATGGGAAGAATGATCTAATTATGATCCTATCACTTATGACCACCGAGACCCTTCAGCAGTTTTTGTTTGTTCAAGACTCCAGCACATGCAGTCTCTTGTGACCCCAACTATTGCCAGCCTTTGGTAAATAAATTCAAAGCCAACCATTGTGTATCTTCCTGTGGACAGATATTTATTTAAGGACCAAAGCTTTCTGAAACAGCTGTGCATAACGATAAAGCATTTCATCACCTGATTTCAAGTGGTTCAGAGCTTTCCTCCAAACGTTGTCTTTCTTGTTGTCAGTTTAAATTGATGGTTTGAGAATACCAATTAACCAAAGTTAGGAAGTTGCTTTTTTCCTATTCAAACTATTAAAACAAAAGTGTCTTCTTATAAATCATTACATTTTCTGTTACTTGTTACTTCCTTTACATTGAAATGAGTCTGGCTCATTCACTCTGTATACTCAGTAGTTTTAATAATGTTTCAGACTGTACACAAAACATTTTATTTTTGTGTACAATTTGGTAGTGAATTTTTCATAAAGTCATAAATAACAAGAGTATAAACGGCTGAAATTTGCTCATGTAGCTCAACAATATGCACTTCATGTTTAATTCAGATATTAAATTGTCCAAGAAATCCCATCTGAGACTTGAGACAATGTTGAGCACATAATGTGATTTTTACAGCAAGATAGACATGTAAGCATTCGGTGATGACGATAATTGATTTGCAAGATGTGGTTGAATTTCCTGCTGCTTCTGGATCTCAGAAATGCAATGAGGAAGCAGTGTTGTTCTTGAAACTGACAGAAACCTGAAAGGAAGACAGCAGGGGTATGCTTGAATATACCTTATAAGGATCGACCTTGATCACCAAAGACAAAGATGAATTTGGCCGAAGTGCCCATGGATCAGACTTTGCAGCATTTTGGAGTGAGGCCTTCCACTTTTATCTCAGGCAGTTACCCCTGACCACTCTATCCTGGCATCCAATTCTACCAAACAAAGTTGGCATGATAGGTACATGTTGCCCACTCCCATACTCCACATGACAGGTCATTCCCAAGGCACCCAATAGCATCACACATGTGTGGAGATAGAGACAGTGCAGGTCAATGACCTTTCATTGTTTGAGAACGTTCATCAATCTGAAATATTGATTGCGTTTCTTTCTCCATCTGTGCTGCCCGGTCTTGTGAGTATATCCAACACATCCTATTTTACGTGTAGGAAGGAACTGCAGATGCTGGTTTAAACCGAAGATAGACACAAAAAGCTGGAGTAACTCAGCGGGACAGGCAGCATCTCTGGAGAGGAGGAATAGGTGACATTTTGAGCTGAGACCCTATTTTATTGTAGATTTCCAGCTTCTGCAGCAATTTGCTTTTAACTATCCATTACTCCCAGAGTGCTTCCAGTTGTGAACTCCTGTTTTAAGATCTTCCCCCCCCCTAGGTAGGAGATTGCCCAGGTAATTTTGTGATTCTGAAGGACCACTTCCAAAATTATATCCGGTTAATATGTCAAATAGTGCTAAAGGCCCCCAAATCACACCTCTCCTTCACATGGAGCCTTGCATTTTGTGTGTGTGCAAGCCAATCTGTTCCTGAAACCCTGGATGAAACAGCTCATTAGATACATTAAAGGGCCTGTCCCACTTTCGCGACCTTGGCTCACAAATTACGTGACCTCGTGGTCGCTTGAGGCATATGGGCACTGTATGGCTGCGCGGGGCCAGTCCCACTTAGAAGCGCGGTGTTGTGCGGGGCTGGTCCCGACATCACGCGGGGCTCCGAATTTCTTACAGTGGCCAAAATCTTCGCGCACCAATGGCCTGTCGGCACGCAGGCGCATTGCGGTCATACGCAGCCTCTTGACGTCGTACGCAGCGTCTTGACGGCGTACACCTAGTGCGTGGCGTTGCGTGATGACACCGTGCGACGCCCAAATTCAGTCAGCCCGCCTCCTGCCCAGCTGATTGGTAAGCATGATGTAAATGACGTCATGCGCGAACTTCGCTTCCGGTTGGTCGCGCTAAACGCACGCAATCGCATGCAAGTGGGACAGGCCTTTTTAGGTGGAGAGAGATAAATATTTGAAAGATTGAGGAATTGGGGAGCTGGCAAAGAGGTGTTGTAGCCACATAGATCAGTCATGATCATATTGAATGGGGGAGCAGGCTTGAGGGGCCAAATGACCTACTCCTGCTCCTATTTTCTTGCGATCCTGTGCTTCGATCTTCTTGTGCGGAGGGTGCGGCTTCATGCTGTCATTTACGGAGGGAAAGGAGATTTCAAAATGACTGCTTACCAAATGTTAAGTGCTTTTGATCACTGATTGCCATCATTTTGTTTACTATCCTTCCCTCAAGTATCACTCCCTCAAATATCACTCCCTTAATTATCACTCCGTTGAATACAGTTCCTCGAGGACGAGGCAATCAGCCACCACCTCGTGGACTGTGTGTTTTCAAAGAAGATCTGGAAAGGAATGCGGTCTTGCTTACGTCTTAGGTCATTTTGTATCTATCCCCATGTCTTATAACTGCACTCTATAACTCAGTGGGATAGGAAGCGCCTCTGGAGAGAAGGAATGGGTGACGTTTCACATCGAGAACCTTCTTCAGACTAGTTAGGGAAAAGGGAAACGAGAGATATAGACGATGATGTAGAGAGATAAAGACCAATGAATGAAAGATATGCAAAAATAACGATGATAAAGGAAACAGGCCATTGTTAGCTGTTTGTTGGGTGAAAACTTGAAGCTGGAATGACTTGGGTGGAGGAGGGATGGAGAGAGAGGGAATGCCGGGGTTGATGTTAGAGAAATCAATATTTATACCACTGGGCTGTAAGCTGCCCGAGTGAAATATGAGATGCTGTTCCTCCAATTTGCGTTTGTCTCACTATGACAATGGAGGAGACTTAGGACAGAAATGTCAGTGTTGGGGATGGGAAGGAGAATTAAAATGTTTAGCAAACAGGAGATCAGATAGGTTCAGGCAGGTGTTTAGTGAAACGATCGTCCAGTGTATGTTTGGTCACACCAATGTAGAAGTCGAGGGTTGATGTATAGAGACAGGTGTTGCATCTTCTGTGGTTGCAGGAGAAGGTACCGGGGTGGGGTGGGGGGGGAGGGGGGGGGGGGGGGGGGGGGGGGGGGGTGGTGAGGTCGCTTAGGTGGGAAGGGTTGAGGTAACCAGGGAGTTGCGGAGGAAACGGTCTCTGCGGAAGGCGGAAAGGGGTGGAGATGGGACACATAGATACACATAAAAACTAACAGACAATAATAGTGCAAAAAGACAAAACCAATATCCCCAAGTCTATGGAATTCCGAGCTTATTTGGAGGTCGTGGTGTTTACTATTCTGATGGGTGTAGGGAAGAAGCTGTTGCTAAACTGTTCTGATGGCTGGGGTGTAACGAGTGTGTGGCCAGGGTGGTTTGGGTCTCTGATATGCAGGATTCTTTTTTGAGGCAGCAATTCCTGTAAATCCCTTCAATGTGTAGGATAGTGTGTGCGGGGGCAGCTGGTCGGCACTGAGTTGGCCGAAGGGCCTATTTCTGCACTGTATTTCTAAACTAAACCAAAACTATACATTTGAAGGAGAAAAAGTTTAACCACTGCAGGCTCTAAGTCTCTGATACTCCACAGATAAGGTCTGTATAAGTTGCAATTTATTGTATCCTGTTTATGTACTTAGCATAAACTTCAAACACCTGCTCTTTTAATTATAATTCTGCTACAAGCAGAGACATTTCAACCTGCTCGCAGTTCCTTTCAATTAAATAGCAGGTGGTCTAATTTTGTGCTGTGAAAATAATGCTAATCTCCGAGGAAGAGGATATTTGCATTACCAATCACCGCTGGGGTGCAGCCCCATCTACAAGGGACATACTGTAGACTCTTCTAATCCAGGCCTTAATTACTAAAACCCTTGTGTTGTTTTATAAGCATTTTATCCATATGTCATAATGTGCAATAGAAATGCTATTTGACTTTGCTCGGAACATACTGAATTTATACTAGCATGCTAGTTGTTTATGATCCGTGTGACAAACAGTCATTTGTATGTATAAAGTAACATCCATGAAGTAGAGTCATATCATCATGAAGCGATATAGCATGGAAATAGACTCTTCGGGCCAACTTGTCAATGCTGACCAAGGTGGCACCCTGGGCTGGTCCCATTTGACTGCATTTGGCCCATTGCCCTCTAAACCCTTCCTCTCCATTTATCTTCTTTCATCGTCTTAATTATATCCACTTCCATAGCTTCCACTGGTATCTAATTCCAAATACAGACTGTCCTCCGAGTGAGATTCCTCTTAAATCTCTCCCCTTTCACTTTAAGGCTCTACCCCAGGAAAAAAGACTGTGGGTGTTTGTTTTATCCATATTCCTCATGATTTCACATACTTTGATGAGGGGAAGTGCTGATCGATACTATTGATTGTTTTTTTAATTATCACTGTGACATGACATGTCAGTGAAATTCATTGTTTTACACCTCTTTAAGGTGTACAAAGAGTCGCCAGGTATACGGTGCTGACAAAGTTACAAAATATTCATTATGTTTAGGAAGGAACTGTAGATGATGGTTTAAACCAAAGAAAGACACAAAACGCTGGAGTAACTCAGCAGTATAGGCAGCATCGCCGGAGAGAAGGAATGGGTGACGTTTTGGTTTGAGACCCTTCTTTTGCCCAATATCCACTTATAATAACCATATAACAATTACAGCACGGAGACAGGCCCTCTCGGCCCTTCCAGTCCGTGCCGACCATTTGTTTTCCCCTAGTCCCATCTACCTGCACTCAGACCATACCCCTCAATTCCCTTCACGTCCATATACCTATCCACTTTACTTTTAAATGTTAAAATCGATCCTGCCTCCACCACCTCTGCTGGAAGCTCATTCCACACAGCCACCACCCTCTGAGTAAAGAAGTTCCCCCTCAGGTTACCCCTAAACTTCTGTCCCTTAATTCCCATGTCATGCCCTCTTGTTTGAATCTTCCCTACCCTCAATGGGGAAAAGCTTATCCACGTGAACTCTGTCTATCCCTTTCATCATTTTAAAGACCTCAATCAAGTCACCACTTAACCTTCTGCGCTCCAACTACTTCCTCCGGTATCTAATTCCAATTAGTCTGAAGAAAGGTCTCGGCCCGTCACCCATTCCTTCTCTCCATGGTATTCATTATAGGCACTCTTTGATCTGAGCGCCCACCAGCCGACCCCCCCCCCACCACCACCCCACCCACTGGGTCCTTCTTTGTTCTCGGCGCCCACCCATGCCAGGTCCCCTTTTGTTCTTACACACTGCACTAGACTTCACTGACCCTTGACAGCCATGCATCTGGGGAGGAGCCATGGTGGTGGCCAGTGCCATCTTCTTCGCTGTCGTGTGCTAGGGCAGCAGGGCGAAGGCCGCAGACGCCAACAGGATTACCAAGCTCATTAGAAACGCTGGCTCCATCCTGGGGCAGAGTTGGATTAATGGGAGGTGTTCCTCAAACTGTAGAGCATCTGGATAGTACCGCTCACCCCCTCCATGACACACAGGTCAACCTGAGGAGTACCTTCAGCAACAGACTGGTTCCACCAAGATGCAGTGCAGAATGCCATAGGAGATATTTTTTCCCTGTGGCTATAAAACTGTACAACTCCTCCCCTTTTGTCGTGGGGCAAACCGACTCATTCCCCTCCTTATCGCACCCCAACATAGTCATATCGCTCATCACTGTATAAATTGCATTCCATCGCTGCAGTGAATACATTGGTGGCGTCACCTTCCAGAAATGGGCAATAACTGGATCTTACCATTTTCACCCTTGAAGAAGGAATATTGAGAAATTATTAGAAAACTAGGTAAGTTTGTATAGGAAAAACTGCCGAAGCCGGTTTAAATCGAAGATAGACACAAAATGCTGGAGTAACACAGCGGGGCAGGCAGTCTTTCTGAAGAGAAGGGATAGATGACGTTTCGGGTCGAGACCCTTCTTCAGACTGATGTCAGGGTAGTGGGTGGCACAGAGATAAAATATAGTCAGAAACAATAAAACTGGTCAGAGAACTGGGAAAGGGGAGGGGATCGAGAAAGAGGGAAAGCAAGGGCTACTGAGGGAGTACAGAGAAGGTTCACCAGACTGATTCCTAGGACAGCAGGACTTCCATATGAAGAAAGACTGGATAGACTTGGCTTGTACTCGCTGGAATTTAGGAGATTGAGGGGGGATCTTATAGAGACTTACAAAATTTTTAAGGTGTTGGACAGGCTAGATGCAGGAAGATTGTTCCCGATGTTGGGGAACTCCAGAACAAGGGGTCACAGTTTAAGGATAAGGGGGAAGTCTTTTAGGACTGAGATGAGAAGATCTTTCTTCACACAGAGTGGTGAGTCTGTGGAGTTCTCTGCCACAGAAGGTAGTTGAGGCCAGTTCATTGGCTATATTTAAGAGGGAGTTAGATGTGGCACTCGTGGCTAAAGGGATCAGGGGGTATGGAGAGAAGGCAGGTACAGGTTACTGAGTTGGATGATCAGCCATGATCATATTGAATGGCGGTGCAGGCTCGAAGGGCCAAATGGCCTACTCCTGCACCGCACCTATTTTCTATGTTTCTATGTTTCTACTTGAAGTTTGAGAAGTCATTGTTCATACCACTGGGGGTGCAAGATGCCCAAGCAAAATATGAGGTGCTGTTCCTCCAATTTGCGCTGGGCCACAAGTTTGTATTGTGGTTAAGCCAATGTACTGGAAAAGGATGATGGGAAATTAGGCCAACCTAGTGATGGTAATTCATGTTAGCAGAGGCAGTAATTAGATTAGGGAAGAGTTTTGATCTCAAGGCATGGCCAGCTGGAGGGACGATAAATATAGAGTGTTTGTAAACCAGGCTGAGTGTAATAAAATTTATGACACCCATTTACAGAGCAAATGGGGAAAATGGTTGTTAGGCAAAGAAAGACAAGTGCCAGCTGTCAGACAGATGGAGGCAATTCCTACAGAGACAAGCAAGAAGTGTAAATGGCAAAGGAAAATGGATGACATGAATTATTGTAAATATATAAAATCCGCATGTGACCGTTGTAATGTAAATCCAGGTTGAACACGGATTTTCCGGCATCTTCGGCTCCAGAGCCTTTTTAGATTAACTGTTTTTCTGGACCACTAGAGGTCACGTGATAATGAAACAACAATACACCCCTCCTTCTCTCCCAGAATCGCCGACTTGATTTGATACAATGTATAATCTGCTTTCTTGCTGTGTGCGTTCATGGGACACAGCAACTAGAAAGAACACACTTTTCCGACCTGCAGCTTGTAAATTAGAAGCATCTGTAAGAACAGGGAAGGAGCTTTAGGAGATGAGATTTCATACATTTTCATTGGAATTGAACTTTGGTGTTAGGGTACTAACTGGGCACTTCATCCAAGCTTGAACCCCCCCCCCCACCCCCCCTATTGATACTTGACTGTGGGCCCCTACAGTTTGGGGACCACTCTCCCTCTCTCCTTGTCAAGCAAGGTGGTGGGATGGGGTGGTATTTAGAGGAGGGGATGGTTTGGGTATGGGGTGGGGGAGAGGTAAGGAGAGGCGGACTGGTATTTTGGGAATGAGATGGGTGAATGGGAAGAGTGAACAGGAAGGTGGGGTTGGGGCGGGATAGATTGGGTGACTGGTAGCAGGAAAGTGGCTGGGAATGAATTGAGGTGGGGCAGGGTAACGTTTGTGGCTGGGAGTGAAGAGGATATGGCTGGGGGATGGGTGTGTACCAGGAGGTGGGTGGGTGGATCGGGAGTGAGTGGGAATGGGATGGGGAGAGTTTGGGGATGGTTTGGGTTGGTAGAAGGGTAGGTTGGGAGTGGGCAGTTGGGTGAATGACAGGAGTTGGCTGGAGTGTAGGAAGGGTGGGTGGAAGGAAATGAGCAGGAAATGAGTGGAGTAGGTTGAAGGGAGTGGAGTGTTTTTTGAAAAGGTGGATTGGGTGAGATAGTTGGATGCGGCTGGCACTGGAAGTCAGTGATGGAGGTAGATGGTTGACAACAAGGATTCTTACCATGGTTGGGTGAGTATTTCAGGATTGAGCATGTGGGTCAGAGTGGGGGGAGTGAGGCAGATCATCGAGTGGGGAGTGTGGTGGGATGGGCTGGATGGTAGGAGTGGCTGGGTGTGGGTTGGGAATGGGCACTATACTGTGAGTAGGGTGGAGCGGAGGGGAGGGTAGGTTGTGGCCGGGACGGTGGATGGATGGGAATGAGCAGGGAATGGATGGAGGTAGGGTGTGCAGAGTGGAGGAGTTTTGAGCATGTGGATGGGAGCAGGTGGGGTAGGGATTGGAGGGAGGGTGAATAGTTGGGATTAGGTAAAGAGTGGATGGGTGAGGTTGGGTGAGTGGATGGATGGCGGGTTGAGGTAGGGGGTGGATGGTAGAATATCTGGCAGCAGAGGGCAGGGTGAGTGGAGATATGATCTAAACCCCCCACAGTGCTCCGCCCTGTCCTTCATTGAGTATCCTGTCCTCTTTAACTGACTGCAGTCGATCAGGGCTTCACCTATACAAAATGGATTCAACCTGTGTTCACCAGCCACTGGCAAACAATGAGTCTCACAGACAAGAACATTTGAATCAGGAAAGCACCATCTGGGTTACGTGAACATTGAAAGCACATCGATGGCGTGAAGCATGAATTCAGTTTGCCTTCTGCATCAGGTTAAAAGGGGCCTTGGCAGCAAGCCGTCACAAAGCCACAACAGGATTTCCAATTCAATCCAAAGCTCACTGATGCACGTTTGACGTCAGTTTGCCATTTGTCTAACTGCCTTCCGTGTCCTCAGAAGAAACTCAGTTACAACATCAGAGTAGCATTTGTAATGCAAGACTGGTTTTGTTCAGTGGGGAATCACACACGGCCACACTGGTGAAGAGCATTCAGCCCATTGTTTCAATGATAGTTCTTTGCTGAAATCATCCCAAACCAACCACAAGGTCACTATCATTCTCTTAGATATTTATCCAGACTTTGTCTGAAGAAAAGCAATGGTCAATCCCAGTGGCAACATATTTCTCCCTCCAACAATGGTTGAATAGAAATTAGTTCCAACTTCTGACTTTCCTTTCACTGACAATTTTAAATTGATACTTCCACATCATTAATTAATTTCCCAAATGGAGGAAATAGTCTTTCTCCGTCTGGCCCCTTCAAAATATTTCTCATTTCATTAATTTTTGTTTAGTTCCTTTTCACTGGAATCTATCTGGATCATTTACACTGTAAACTCATTTGTTTTACGACACTCCGTTGCAAATTATACATAGTGCTATGCCCATCATTTTTTTAAATCAAAAAATTGATTCAATTATTAAAAATATTTACAATACAATAAAACAAAATAGTAAGATTAAATGAGAACCTACCAGTTTGAAGTTTGATCTTTATTTTATGAGGAGTTACGATGAGGGATTATGTGAACCCCAAACAGCCGTTCGTGCGTCAATCTTCAAAGCAATGGTGTGAGATCACAGGTAATAGTGACTGAAGTATAATAGTAAGAACAAAAGACTAAAACTACCAGATGATATTTATGAGGGTTGGGAGCGGAGGGCACGTAATCCATCATCGTAACTCCTCATAAAATAATGATCAAACTACAAACTGGTAAGTTCTCGTTTAATCTTACTATTTTACTTTGGAGTCATGTGACTGACTACGTGAAGATTTCAAAGCTCTGTGATTTCATGCCATGTGAAACGAGTATACACAACCACAGCTGCTTCATTGACAAATGAAGGGAAAACATTCATAATGCATAGTCATGACATATATGTAAAACATGTTGATGCTGTTTAAAATAAATAATAATATTTCCATCTCTCACCCAGAAGGAAAATATAACCAGATCATAAATAGAGTTAACAAATACCCGTGGTTCAGCAATGGGTTATTATAAATGTTTGGAGATTCGTTCGTTGGACCATGCTGCAGCTGTAACAATGCGACCCAGCGGAACGTATATACCCTTGCTGCTGATGTTGTAGCAGCCCTGGTGGAATGAGATCTGGAACCAAAATCCATTCCAACATAACGCAAACTCCGTTTTTATCATCTGGAGTGGGCTGAACAAATACGTTCTCCCAAATTTTTTGTGACTAACAACATTGCTAGTCCAGAAACTCCAAGGCTCTTGGTGACCTTGACATATTGCTGTATATATGTGTGCTTACCTTATCAAAGGTCCCCTGGCATGCCTGTGACTATTTTGAGACCCGACCCCCTTCTGGTCTGCTCAAGTATTTATAACATAATATTATATTATAATTTACAGATGTAATCATCCTGTACCATCACAATTATGTAGCGACTGAACCTGCTGTGCTAAACCAGCACCAGAAGGATAACTACCTAATAAACACCAGTCAAATTTAAGGATATAGCTGGAGCCTCCTGGTGAAATAGTGTTCACAAATGTCAACATCGCATATGGCATTGTACTGGTCCTGGGAGACCTAGGTTGAAGATATCCTACCACTCGATATCCGGCGTGCACCCGACAGAGCGGGTCTTGTTTGCTACAGCCAACTCAATGAGAAAGCACATTGACACAATTAATTGCCGTACAACTCAATAATTAACAAACGATCATTTAACATGAACTCCAAACATTAGCAATTTATACCATTTTCAATGTAACATGAGCATAAACAAACTCTTTCATCTTCTGCAAAAGAAAAGTTCTGTGTGTTGGTGCTATCCAAGCACTTTGAACACTGAAGGATAGATGTAGCAACCCAAACCTTAGGGCTGTTTATTAAACCTGCAGAACATAATTTGAGTTTATCATACAACGGCTGATTTCCCAAGCCTCAGGCTGAACCAGCAAAATCACGTTTAAAATAACCAAATAAGGTTATATAATTATTCCTGACAAATCATGAATCAATTTGCATAAGACAATCACACAATAGGAACCTAAAGCAGCCTCTTAATGACTTTATTTGAAGCCTCGATTGATGAAGCAAAATGGATGGAGCCATAAAAGACCTTCCTTCTCCTTGTAGCGAGAATGTATCTGAGCATGACAATATGCATATTTGTCCAATCACTCTTTAACCCATACGATGCCCGTAGGGTCTATAGATAGTTGATACCAATAACAGGAAAATTGGTAAGTCATGCAAGTCTGCTCCACCTCCAAACTCGAGATGATATTTGCAATTTGGTATCTGCCGTAAACAGCAACTGTGGCCCGATTTCCGAGCCAGTCTTGCAAGACAATCTTGGCCCCTATACTGAACCTGCCCAATTCTAACCTGCTTGAAATGCTAGTATTGTCCATTTTACATGGTTAGACCCCTCAAAGTAGCTGATAATGTCTCAATCATTTGTAATGTATAACTATGTGTACACCTTACCAAGTTGTAAGTGGTCCCTTAATTGTAGAGTAGCACAGGTACAGTGCGTGGAATCTCTGGCCAGCGTTCATGCTGTCACCAACTTCAGGGAACCACTTACTACCAATGAAGTTATGGGGTGTTCCAATTATTGGAACAAGCAAACCTTGCTTGTTCCAATAGTTTGTGCTTCATCCTCCAGGTTTCACCTATGGAAAGGTCTTATCTGAATAGAAGATTTGGCGGCCAACTGTAATGTCCCCCTGAGAGCGGTGTTCACTGCATATGTGTTTGGATGGCAACTTTCCTGCCAGGCATAGACCTCTGGCGCATGCCCTACATCCCTTGGGCATGCTCTACGGCTATGCCCTCAGACTCGGCGTTAGACTATACCAATCCCACATGCTCTCCTCTTACATGAGGGAGCCATTAAGCAGCCCTGTTACAAGGTGCTGCTGGCGCGGCTTCAGCAATACGCCGACTTTGCCATGGACCCGGCGTCAGACTAATACTGACGCGGCATGCTCTCCTTCTTCTAGGATTCCGGCAGTGTAGACGCTGCTAAGCATATTACTGCCCTCCACAGGTCAAAGTTTGAACTAAATTCTTACATACAGTCCTGTAACATGCAGGGATTGAAGAACAGCCCTGGATATCAGCTGATGTTTCTCACTGTGTCCAAACAAAGATAAAACAGAAAAAGCCTCAACTTCGTCCTGTTAGTCTAGCAAACAATGCCTTTCTTTCTACCCTATACTTTTTACATTCTAGGAAAACATGCTTAACTGTCTCCTTACTCCCACGTTCACACAAGCCAGAAACATGTTTCCCTACAATGCACAAACAGTAATTTAACCCACAATGTCCCAACCTCAATCTACACAGTCTAACTGAGTCCCTACGGGACAGAGATGTACAGAAACATATTTTTCGAACTTCAGCTTGTACAGAAAAGTAGTGTCTACCCCTGACTTCCTTTTCCCATCCTCTCTGCCATTCTTTGGTTAAGCCCTCTTTAATTATTTCTCTCAGTTCCACTCTCCCCAATGATACATGGATATCTATTTCTCTTCTTAAACTCTCCTTTGCTATGAGGTCCACCTGCTCATTCCCCCTCACCCCAGCATGCCCAGGAACCCAGCAAAAAGTGATGTTACACGCAAACCCAATTCTAGAAAACACACTCAAGATTTCATTTAGAATGTCAGGACGAGCGTTAGATTTCTCTACTCTTAAAGATTCAAGAGCAGTTGCAGAATCAGAGCAGATAATGACTTCTCTAAAATGGGCTTCCTCAATCCACCATAGAGCCCATTGAATTGCCATTAATTCAGTCGTGTGAACAGAGCTTCCATCAGAAATGCGTCGGCCAATCTTCAACCCAAGCTGCTCCACATACACGCCAAACCCAGCTCTCCCACTAACTGGATCTTTAGATCCATCTGTAAAAACAATCAAAGTGCTCTCACTGATTGAATTAAGATATTCCACTATTCTTGGAGTCACCTTGCGCTTATCTTTTTCCTGAAGAAAACCAAGCTCAATAAACAGTTCAGGAAGAACCCAATAGGGCACAGGTAGCCATATTGTATGCTCTATAATACCCCCTTGTTCCAAACCCAGCTTCCTAGCCCACTGATTTATAATGACAAAAAATGTGTTATATTTGTTACCATCATCAACCTCTTGCAACAAACACCTTGCCGGGAAGGTATCATTACACCCACAAAGTTTAGCCCAGTAATGTAACCCTAGCTTAATGCACCTTAACCATAAGGGCATTTCTCCCATTTCAACAATCAGGGCAGGGACTGGAGGAAGTTCTGAAGGCTCCACAGCAAAGCCTCAAAGCCTTTGCCTGCAACACATCTAGCCTAGCCAGAACAGTTTTAGACGCAGACCCATACACAAAACACCCGTAGTCAAGAGATGATCTGATCATGGCCTGATAAATTAGCAGCATTGTCTCCCTGTTAGCCCCCCACTCACACCCAACCAGACTTCTCATAATATCCAGAACTTTTTCACATTTCAACACAATTTTACTTCGGAGTCAGGTGAGTGACTACGTGAAGAACCCGCCTCACGCTGGCAAACGGCATTACGTCGACGCTGACGGCGGAAGGAGGAGCTGCAGTAAGGAGCAGCTCCTCGCAGCGGTCGGAACGGCCCCGCAGGTAAGTGCAGCAAAGTCGGGATGTTTTTTAGCGTACGCTGGGTGGGTCCAGCAGTAAAAGTAAAGTAAAATAAAAGTCAGAGTCACGTTAAAGTGCTGTTTAGCACAGATTAATGAAGGAGAAATCGGCAAAGAAAATTTGCGGGTAAAAAGAGCTTCCCGGGGTGAAAATAAAAGCTAGTGCGGATTCGGTTCCGATACCGGTGGCCGCTGATATACCCGTTAGCGAGTTCTAGATTCTCCAGAAATTATAACCAAGGAGAGAAATGCTCCTAAAAATGTAAAAGAAATCTGAGAGGCCGTGGTTCTGATTACTCTGATACTGAAAGTCCTCCAGATAATTAAACTATGTGGAACTAATAATGGAGCATATGGAGAAAGTTCTCCAAAAAATTATGAGACTAGGGTCACAGTACCCAGAAGGTTCCCAAAAAAGCCCTGAGAGGTTTAATTATTCTGAATATGGCTGTGGGCCTAATTGGGAGTTGGAACTCCGGACCCAGGATTTGGGCCGAAGGAAGTCTCATGGGATGAAATCCCAATTGATTTAGGGCTGCAGAAGGCAGACCCTGCTGATGGTGATTTGCATTTGAAAGCACACCACAAAATAAAAGAAAGGCCAAATGTGCCTGGGATAGCAAAAGAATTTGCTATATATGAAGGAAGTGGTGAGGTTATGGAAGGAAAACCTAGCTACCAACATTAATATATGGTATCTCACCAACTTCATGATTCTGTGATGATTGAAACATCAGAATTATAAACGCACAGGAAATTATGCCTCATTGGAAGTGCCTATGGTTTATCCGTTGATATGGGCATCCATGACCCCAAATATGAGAGCTCAAGAAGTGAGGTTCAAAAATCCTCACAAATTATTCTGCTGCCATTATGGCTTTTGGGGAGATGGATAAGTTTAAAAAAGAGGGCCTATTGTGCAATTCTTTCTATGAAATTATTGTATGAGGAAAATGGCTATTCGGCCCATATTTCACCCAAGGTTTGCAAGCCTGTGTCGAGCAAGTGGTGTTCAAAGCTCCTGGTTATCTGTTTTAGGAGTAAAATCTGCCTAAATTATTAAAATTTGATGAAGAAGCTAAAAATTTTAGCTGCATGAAACCTTCGTCTTAGGACTAAAAAGGTATTTTTTCGCCCAGAAGGGGATTTGATTTTGGAAATAGAGGCAGAAATATGTCAAGGAAATATTATTGTACTGCACAGCCCAAATACTTACCCGTATTCGGGGAAAAAGGAGACCACCACGCTCATATGGAGAGGTATTAAAGACTTGTTCTATCCTTAAAGAAACTGCGGATTAATCTCCAGTTGGAGGGAGATTACAAAAGTTTTATAAAGACTGGCTTACTATTACTTCTGATCGGTTTATTTTTACAAGCAGTTTCAGGAGCCACTATTACATTTAAAGAAGGGGTTAATCCTCCAGTATAGATAAACCTGCCTATGCTTTCGTGTTTACTGCAATTGGAAAAAGCAGAGATTAATGTGGAAATTGACAAATTATCTGAAAAGGGGTTATTGAAAAAACTTATGAACACGAGCATCAATTGTGTCTAAGATATTTCAAAAGACATAAAAAGATGGTGATTGCAGAATTATTCTGGACCTTACAGATCTAAATAAGTGGTTAGAATACAAACTTTTAAATGGAAACATTTAATACTGCAAGATATTTAATATCAGCAGGTTGTTATATGGCTACGATTGATTTGAAAAACGCCTATTATTCTGTACCAATACATCAGTTTCTGGAGGTACTTAAAATTTAATTGGCTGGGACAATTATGGCAGTTTAAAGCTTTTCCAAATGGATTGAGTTCAACTCCCAGGCTCTTTACTAAACTGTTGAAACCAGTTTTAGCCCAATTAGGAGTACAAAAACACATCGTTATGGCTTATCTCGATGACATTCTAATCATTTATGGCAATCAAGAGTCAGCTGAGAATTAGTTTTCAGTACAAAGCTTTGTTAAAGCTAGGTTCTTGATTCATCCAATTAAATCCCAGCTGCAGCCAGCACAATCAATTAACTATTTGGAGTTTGTAATTAACTCAGAAACTATGTTAATACTTTTACCAACAAAGATAAAGTTGATGATTTTTGGTGACTTGTAATAATCTCATTCACAAACTTATCCTTCCATCCGAGAAGTAGCGAAAACTATTGGTAAACTAGTAGCAGCATTTCCTGCAGTAGAATTTGGTCCATTACATTATCAAAATCTTCAAAGGGACAAAATAAGAGCTCTCAAAAAGAGGGCAGGCCACTTTGATAGGCCTATGCAATTAACAAAAGAAGTTTTGTTGGAATTACCATGGTGGGTTAAAAATGTCCCACAAGCTGCTAAAAACATTCTGATTAAACAGCCTGAAATTGTTTATAAATAGATGCTAATGCTCTCGGATGGGGGGTAACAGATTCATCCTCCAGTTGTGGAGGTAGATGGAAAGTCCAAGAAGAAACGTTTCTTCAAACTTATGGTATTAACTATTTAGAGTTATTGGGTGCTTTCTATGGTCTAAAAGCATATTGCTGTTCAAAAAAGGGTCTACATGTATTAATACAGTTAGACAATAAAACGGCTGTTGCATATATTAATCACATGGGGGGAGTCAGATCAGTATCATGTGATTGTCTGGTCAATGAAATATGGCAATGGTGTATTGATCGCCAAATTTGGATTTCAGCAAACTACATTCCAGGTGAAAGACAATGTGGTGGCAGATAAAGACCAAGGATATTTAAAGATAACACAGAATGGATGCTTAATCCAGCAATATTTAAGAATATTGTAACTCAATTTGGTTTACCAGAAATTGATTTGTTTGCATCAAGGCTTAATCATCAATTGCCTAAATATGTGTCTTGGGAACACGATCCAGACGCAGTAGCAGTAGATGCTTTTTCATTGAACTGGGGGAATATGTTCTTTTATGCTTTTCCACCTTTTTTGGTTCACCAATGTCTGAAGGAAATAGAACAAGATTCTGCCACAGGATTGTTAGTAGTTCCAAATTGGCCAACACAACCTTGGTTCCCATTAATGCTGAATATGATTAAAGAACCATATATGTCAATTCCTAACTGTAGTGATATTTTGATTAATCCAGTAACCAAAGAAATTTATCCAAATATATGCATATATGAAATTTATTAATCTGCAGGTTTTGACCAGACCACTACAGGAGCTGGGATTGTCGGACAAAACTATGGAAGTTATAGTCGCATCATGGAGAGATAACACACAAAAACAATATTACACATATTAAGAAATGGGAAGAATTTTTGCACCACAGTCAAATATTTCTTATGATACGGTGAATATTGCATGTTTGATATTGTGATACTGTGATATTGCATGAAAAATGTAATTGGAGCTCCTTGCTAAATTGCATTTTGAGCAACACTTAAGTTACAGTGCCACTAACACTGCACGCAGTGCCTTATCATCTTATTTTAGGACTTATGTCTGACCAGAAATCAATTGGATCACATCACTAATATCTAGATTCATGAAAGGAATCTTTAACATTAATCCACCCAAACCTAGATACACAGAGATTTGGGATGTGAGCATTGTACTTTACCTTACTTAGACAGTGGACCTCAATTGAAGGATTGTCATTGGAAAGATTAACATTCAAATTAATAATGTTAATATCATTGGTTTCAGCTCAAAGAGTTGCAAACTTTTACAAATGTTGCGTTTAGACTGTATGCAATGTGACTACAGATAACATTGTGTTCTATGTTTACGATCTGATCAAACAAAGCAGACCAGGGAGATCTGGAGCTAAGGTAACCTTTCAAGCTTATCCTATTGATCCTACTTTGTGTGTGGTTAAACATTTGAATCAATATGTTAAAGTTACTGAAACTCTTCGAGGAAATGAAAAAATGTTAATGATTACGCATAAAAGCCACACACAAAAGCTTCAGTTCAAACTATCTCAAAATGGTTGAAACAGGTGTTGCTTTTAGCAGGAGTAGACACTGATGTGTTCAAATCTCACTCCACCAGGGCTGCAGCTACGTCCGCGGCGAAGGTGCGGGGACGTACCCACTCGAGCATATTTTAAAATCGCAGGGTGAGGTAAAGAAGAAGAAACTTTTTCAAAGTTCTACAATAAACTGTTCACACTATGACAAGCTTGGCCACGCGGTGTTGGGATCAATATAAATCACCAGCTTTGTATACTATTGATTACTATAACCAGTTATGTAGTCACTTATATCTTTTATCACTTCTAATTATTCCGTCGGATATAAGAGGGTTATTATATGTTCTTTTAACCATTAAAAAGTTAATCTATGGAAAGAACTAATATTAGTCTGGTTTCTCAATGTATGTATTTACTTAGCCGGACTGTCGTACTGATTTTATTCTACGACATAGAAAAACACAGAAAGCTCTTTAAAAATCTTCACGTAGTCACTCACGTGACTCCGAAGTAATATAGTAAGAAGATTTAAACGAGAACTTACCAGTTCGAATTTGATCGTTATTTTATAGAGGGGAGTTTACGATGAGGGTTACGTGCCCCTCCACGCCCAACTCATAAAATAAATGATCATCTGGTAGTGCTAAGTCTATTATGAGCCTTTTCTATGGTTACCTTCGGCTATTTGGTGTTCTGTGTTTTTCATGCCGCTGCTTTGGAAAAAGTATGCCGTTTGCCAGCGTGAGGCGGGTTCTTCACGAAATCCCTATCGTAAAATCATCCTCATCATAAAATAACGATTCAAACTGTCGAACTGGTAAAGTTCTCGTTTAATCTTAACTATTTTACCTACATTGCACGAGCCCCCAAAGTCATACGCTCTTCAAACCAAACACCAAAAACTTATAAAAACCATTTAACCTTCGCCTCCAATAGAGACCCAACATATACAGCCCTAATCTAGGTAACTTTCTTTTAAAACCAAATACCATATATTTAGTCTTAGAGGCAGAGATTTTAAGCCCCATTGTGTTCCCCATTCCTCTAACAGAACACTTACCACTCCGTTGAATCTCTGTTTTTTAAAACAAACTTACTTTACAAAACCTCTTTTTTCAGATGGCCCCGTCATCTGCAAACAAAAGAACAGAAATATCTCTCGCTAATTGTACATATATGTTTATTCATGATATTAATAAAACTGGACTGTATACACTTTCCCTCGGTTCATTTCTCTATCTCTACAGTCCTCTGATTCTGGACACTCACCAACCATTGTTTTATTTGTATTGTTCCATTCATAATAAACTCCTTAATCCTTGTTGTACATTAATCCCCATCACTCCCAATTGGCCAAGTCAAAAATTTTAATTTTTTATATTAATCCTTCTTCCTTCACAAAAGAATTCATATCCTTATCGATATCAAGATACACTCACTACTTTTCCTCTGCGTCTAATGCCCTTTGATATTCTGATCCAAAAACTGATACAGACTTCATTGTAGACTTCCATTCCTAAAACCATCTGTTACATCAACAATAGTCCCTCTGGTTAAAAAATAAAACTAGTCTGTTGGTTACCACCATCCTCCTTCCATAATTTACAGAGCACTGCTGGTGAGCGCGCATGCTCTCTCCTAACGATGAGGACATTAAGCAGGTCTGCTACAAAGTGTTGCTACGCAATTTACATTTAGGGCCTTAGCACAAATTTTTGCAATATAATGAAAGATTTACTACAACTATGGAGCAGTAATGAAAATACTGTTTTTTTCATCATTGTGATTCATTAATTTCAGCTGGTGATACAAGGTGTGGTTAACTATGACCACATGGCACTTAATAGTTAACCATTTAACAGATAACTGTTGTCCTACTTGCACAGCTGAATCGCATCTATACTATATACCATTTGTTCTAAACGACTAGAAGAGCAGTTTTATAACAACATAACTGTTACCGGTGTCTATTGACTGCAATCTGTTGCCCAGGCTGGCATCAACGGCAAATGGAAATACCTAAAGATGAATCCCAAAATGTCACTTCTAGTCTATTTGAATAGGAACTTGATTCTATCCGAACTGGATAGAGCGAGCCCAATTTCTAAAATATAATTTGAGACTTAACAGTGGGGATTTTAGCACATACATAACCAGTGCTTTTGAACTGTGATAGTTCTCTTTGAATGCTTTTTTGTCATCTTTCTGTTATATTGCCTATCCTTAGCAATGCCTCCTCATCCACCATGATCACTGTTAAAAATAGATACCCTACTAAGTAGCCTATTCCCAATGAAAAGCAGCAGCCCTGAACAAGGTACTGCTGGTTGCCCTTGAAGCAGCCCTGAACAAGGCTGCTGGCACAGCCTCATCTCCAATTGGATAGCCCTGCCATAACTTGGCATTCCCATTCTGAGCAAGTTGCTAGCAAAGTTTGCTGCCACCGCCCTCTTCTGCAAACTAGGCTAACCTGCAAGTTTGGCAATCCCCATGAACAGCCTTGAGCAAAGGTCTGCTAGCACAGCCTAGCCAAATAGGCTAGCCTGCCATTGTTGGCAATCCCCATGAGGCAGTACCTGAGCAAAAGGTACTTACTGGCAGCAAGCCTCCCCAATAGCTGGCACTGCCTAGCTTGGCATCCACCCCCCTGGAGCAGTCCTGAACAAAGGTTACTGCTGGCACAACCCTTTCCCATAGGCTGGACTGCCATAACTTTGGGCATCCCATGAAGCAGCCCTACCCAAAAGTGCTGCTGGCACAGCGCTCTGCATAGGCGGACACTGTCCATAAACTTTACTGCTGACGCGGGCTCTCACATTAACCCCACGCTGACCCAACTCCTGCTGTAGGAGTGTCTCTAAATTCATTCCCGGAGGGGAAATCTCCCAACATCTTTCTTTATTGTACTGACCATTTTTGTCAGTTGTCCCCATATCCTGGAGATTACTGTGGTTTGGAAACCGCATAGCTGAATTTCCCCTCCCCGGGAATCAATATAAATATATATATATATATATATATACATACCCGCAGTAACCCTCCCGGCACCTGAACTAATCATTTAGGTGAGTTTTAACCGCATCTCCTGGGACTACTGCAGTCTGAAAACCGCATATTCTTGGGTTTCCCTTCCACCGGGAACCCAGGCTGACCGTTCAGGTCAGTTTAGCCCCATACCCTGGGGACTACTGCGGTCTGGAACCGCCTATTCTTGGGTATCCCCTCCCCGGGAATCCAACGTGTGGAGTCACTGACCACATTATCAGTGACTCCGATCGCAAAACCCGACATTCGCCAGCTACTCCCCGCTTCCACGGTCGGACCAGATTTCCCCCCAAAGCCCTAGGCTGGTTCCCTCATCGGCCATCGCGAACATCCTGCAAAAACTCGGAGGTTCCTGCAGGAGACCTACAACAGGTAAGGAATAGCACTTACCTGAAGTTTAGACTTACTGTTGGAGGAGCTGCGCTGCTCCACAGTTACCTGCACGAAAGCGTCTGACGTAATGACGCACGAACTGCTGTACGGAGTTCACGTAGTCACTCACGTGACTCCGAAGTAAAATACAACCCACCACCATAATTCAAGACAAACAAATATGCTAAATAAACTACTATGCAACTATGTTACAAGCCTTGTCAAGAATGCATTCAATCCCCTGCGGTGCCCAGCGGTCCCAGAAATCCCGCAGGGTGCCGATGGACAGAGCGTAGTCCCTGTCTAACACCACCCGGGCGCGGACGTAAGCCTGGAAAAGGTGCAGGCAGCCGGCTCGGGCAGAGCCCTCTACCGCCTGGCGCCGTGACTCACGGAGGGCCAGCTTGGCCAGGCCTAGGAGCAACCAAACCAGGACATCTTTGGCCCTACCCTCTCCGATATGCACAGGGTTTTCAAAGATGAGGATGGTGGGTGAGAAATGCAGCCAGAAGGCAAGCAGCAGCCCCTTTAGATAATGGAACAGTGGCTGCAGCCTCACACACTCCATGTACACGTGGTACACAGAGTCTTCCAGCCCGCAAAAGTGGCAGGCAGCTGGTGAGTCTGTGACCGCGAGAGAAACAGGTTGCAAGGGAACCGATGTAGAGGGGGAGAATCCTTGCTTAGAGGGACCCCACCGGGGGCCCTCCACGCGACCGGAAGGCAACACCGACCGCCACTTGATGTCTGGATGGTGGACCAGGGTGAGGAAGTGTAGGGTGTGGAGGAGGAGCCCTTACAGGACACGCCTCCCTGCGTCTCGGAGGGAGATGAAGGGTGTGGAGGAAAGGCGGCTCAAGTGGTTTGGGATCGGCTCCCGGGAAGGATTACAGAGCCTGGGTCCGACGGCCATGACCATCATGGAGTCAGGCAGCTCAGAAACAGGACATTCAGCCCATCAAGTCCATGGCCGCCATTAAGACCAATTTGCATGAATGCTACGCTGATCCCATTTTATTCTCCACAAGTCCCCATCAGCTACCCCCTCGAGCCAACCACTCACTCACACACCAGGGCCAATTTACAGTGGACAGTTAACCAAACAACCTGCACATCCATGGGGTGTGAGAGGAATCCCGAGCACCCGGTGGAATCCAACACAAATATAGGGAGAATGTGCAAACTCTAAGGAGCGAAGGAGATGCATAGGGATCAGATAGATTGGGGAGAATGTGCAAACTCTGCATAGATGAGAGCAGAGGTCAGGATTGTTGGTAGGTCACTGGAGCTATGAGGAAGCAGTTCTACTTGATGCTCACTATGCCGTTTTTGTATACAACTTTATTGTGAATTTTGTTTTTTTTTCGAACCGACAGAATCCATAGATTAGTCCCATGCCCAGCACATCTCAACACTAAAATGTATTTATTTCCTTTGTACTTGATTAGTAACACGCATGAAACAGATCACATGTGGCTTTGCTGTGGCTCTGGCTACTGTCATGAGCACCTGGCACCGAAACAATTACATTCTTGCAAGCTGCAGCTTTACAGGCACATTAATGCACCAACACAACACAGACAATAAAGTTCATATGTTCATGTTACATGACCAGAATTATGCAATTAGGCCATTTGGCCCATCAAGTCTACACTTCCATTCAATCATGGCTGATTTACCTGTCTCTCTCTCCCCATCCTCCCCCTCCCCCCCCCCCATAACCCCTGACACCCGTACTAATTAAGAATCTGTCAATCCCCGCCTTAAAAATATCCATTGACTTGGCCTCCACAGCCTTCACAAATCTTGAAATAAAAACAGAGTATACTCAACAGATCAGGCAGCATCTGTGACAAGAGAAACATAACTCATCCGATGATCCTTCATCAGGATTAGAAAAGTGAGCAAACGTGTTGCAGAGACAGGTCTCGAGGACTGCAGTCAGAACTGGTCATGGGAAGAACCAAAGGCGTCAAAAATTAGGCCCAGGAGTCAAAATGTCCTGAGCCTCAAGACCAACATGGCAGTTATAGAACTTAAATTCAGTCACAGCAACCAGAACGATTAAAAAGAAAGTAGCATCAGTTAAAATAAATGTCTGTACAGCTGCTGGATTGTGGAGCAAAGTACACTGGGCAAGGAGACAGACTGTTCTTCCATAACCCAGTCTGGCCTCCATGAGACTCTGGCCCCATGGCAACACAAAGCCAAAAGAGTTAAGAGGTAGAAACATAGAAACATAGAAAATAGGTGCAGGAGGAGGCCATTCGGCCCTTCGAGCCAGTACCGCCATTCATTGTGAGCATGGATGATCGTCCCCTATCAATAACCCGTGCCTGCCTTCTCCCCATATCCCTTGACTCCACTAGCCCCTGGAGCTCTATCTAACTCTCTCCTAAATCGATTAGTGACTTGGCCTCCACTGCCCTCTGTGGCAGGGAATTCCATACATTTACAACTCTCTGGGTGAAAACGTTTTTTCTCACCTCAGTATTAAATGACCTCCCCTTTATTCTAAGACTGTGGCCCCTAGTTCTGGACTCGCCCAACATTGAGAACATTTTTCCTGCATCTAGCTTGTCCAATTCTTTTATAATGTTATATGTTTCTATAAGATATCCCCTCATCCTTCTAAACTCCAGTGAATACAAGCCAAGTCTTTTCAATCTTTCCTCATATGACAGTCCCTCCAACCCAGGGATCAATCTCGTGAACCTACGTTGCACTGCCTCAATTACAAGGATGTCCTTCCTGAAATTAGGAGAACAAAACTGTACACAATACACCAGATGTGGTCTCACCAGAGCCCTATACAACTGCAAAAGAACCTCTTTACTCCTATATTGAAATCCACTTGTTATGAAGGCCAACATTCCATTAGCTTTCTTCACTGCCTGCTGCACCTGTAAGCCAACTTTCAGTGACTGGTGTACAAGGACGCCCAGGTCTCACTGCACCACCCCCTTACCTAACCTAACCCCATTGAGATAATAATCTGCCCCCTTGTTTTTGCCATCAAAGTGGATAACCTCACATGTATCTATATTATACTGCATCTGCCCACTCACTCAACCTGTCCAGGTCACTCTGCAACCTCCTAACATCCTCTTCACAGTTCACACTGCCACCCAGCTTTGTGTCATCTGCAAAGTTGCTAGTGTTGTTCCTAATTCCCTCTTCCAAATCATTAAGATATATGGTAAACAGTTGCGGCCCCAACCCCGTGCCTTGCGGCACTCCACTCGCCACTACCTGCCATTCTGTAAAGGACCCGTTCACTCCTAATCTTTGCTTCCGGTCTGCCAACCAATTTTCTATCCATGTCAACACCCTACCCCCAATACCATGTGCTCTAATTTTAGTCACCAGTCTCCCATGCGAGACTTTATCAAAGGCTTTCTGAAAGTCTAGATACACTACATCCACTGGCTCCCCTTCATCCATTTCACTTGTCACATCCTCAAAAAATTCCAGAATATTACTCAAGCATGATTTCCCTTTCATAAATCCATGTTGACTTGGACTAATCCTTTTATTGCTATCCAAATGACCCATTATTATCTCTATAATAATTGACTCCGGCATCTTTCCCACCACCGGTCACGCTAACTGGTCTGTAATTCTCCATTTTCTCTCTCGCTCCTTTCTTGAAAAGTGGGATAACATTAGCTATCCTCCAATCCACAGGAACTGATCCTGAATCTATCGAACATTGGAAAATGATCACCAATGCCGTCCACTATTTCTAGAGCCACCTCCCTGAGGACCCTGGGATGCAGACCATCAGGTCCAGGGGATTTATCATCCTTCAGTCCCATTAGCCTACCCAATACTATTTCTCACCTAATGAAAATTTATTTCAGTTCCTCTACCCCCTTAGATCCTCTGTCCTCCAGTACATCTGGGAGATTGTTTGTGTCTTCCTTAGTGAAGACAGATCCGAAGTACCTATTCAACTCTTCTGCTATTTCCTTGTTGCCCATAATAATTTCACCTATGTCTGCCTTCAAGGGACCCACATTTGACTTTGCTACTCTTTTTCCCTTAACATATCTAAAGAAGCTTTTACTGTCCTTCTTTATATTCCTGGCCAGCTTCCCCTTCGTACTTCATCTTTTCAGCCCGTATTGCCCGTTTTGTTTCCTTCCGTTGTCCTGTGAAAGTTTCCCAATCCTCTGGCTTCCGGCTGCTCTTTGCTGTGTTATACATCTTTTCTTTTAGTTTTATTCTATCCCTAACCTCTTGTCAGCCATGGTTGCCTCCTACTCCCCTTGGAATCTTTCTTCCTTTTTGGAATGAAATGATCCTGCGTCTTCTGGATTATGCCTAGAAATTCCTGCCATTGCTGTTCCACCATCATTCCTGCTAGGATCCCTTTCCAGTCTACCTTGGTCAGCTCCCCTCTAATGCCTTCATAGTCCCCTTTGTTCAATTGCATCACTGACACTTCCGATTTAACCTTCTCCTTCTCAAATTGCAGATTAAAACTAATCATATTAGGATCGCTACCTCCAAGCGGTTCCTTTACCTCGAGTTCTCTTATCATATCTGGTTCATTGGACAACACTAAATCCAGAATTGCCTTTTCTCTGGTCAGCTCCATTACAAGCTGCTCCAAGAATCCATCTTGGATGCATTCTACAAACTCTCTTTCTTGGGGTCCTGAACCAACCTGATTTTCCCAGTCTACCTGCATATTGAAATCCCCCATCACCACAGTAGCATTACCTTTGTTACATGCCAGTTTTAACTCCTGCTCAAACTTACACCCTACATCCGGGCTACTATTTGGGGGACTGTAGATATCACCAATTAGTGTCTTCTTGCCTTTGCAATTCCTCAACTCAATTCCTCAACTCTACCTTGTCAGTCCCTATGTCTTCCCTCGCAAGGGACTGAATTCCATTGCTCACCAGCAGAGCTACCCCCCCTCCTCTGCCCACCTGCCTGTCCTTTCAATAGGATGGAAAACCCTGATTATTAAGTTCCCAGGCCCGATCCTCCTGCAGCCACGTCTCAGTAATCCCCACAATGCCATATCTACCAACATCTAACTGAGCCTCAAGCTCATCTACTTTCCTTCTTATACTTCGCGCATTCATATACAATACATTTAATTCCTTACGCATCTCACCTTTCACATCGATCCTTATTGCACTTGGCCATACTCTCCTATCCCTTTGTGAGCTTCCTTTCCCATTAATTCTGGGGTCATTAACCATCCCTTTACTCTTTTTAACTCCGTCCTCGACTATTCCATTTGACACCCTACCCCCCCCCCCCCCCCCCCTTATTCAGTTTAAAACCACCCATGTAGCAGTGACAAACCTGCCTGCCAGAATGCTGGTCCCCCACCAGTTAAGATGCAATCCGTCCCTTTTGTACAGTTCCCCCTTACTCCAAAACAGATCCCAGTGATCTAAGAATCTAAATCCCTGCCACCTGCACCAGTTCCTCAGCCACAAATTCAGGTCCCGTATCTCCCTGTTCCTGCTCTCGCCAGCATGAGGAACTGGAAGCAAACTGGAGATAACAACCCTGGAGGTCCTGCTTTTCAGCATTTTTCCGAGCTTCCTAAACTCACGCTGCAGAATATTCATCCCTTTCTTTCCAACATCGTTTGTGCCGACATGCACTACCACTCCGGCTGTTCACCTTCGCCCATGAGGATTTTCTGCACCCTGTCCGTGACATCCTGGATCCTGGCACCAGGAAGGCAGCACACCATCCTCGAATCCTGTCTGTTCCTGCAAACCCCTGTCTATACCTCTCACAATGGAGTCTCCAACTACAATGGCGTTGCCTGACATTGGCCTCTTTGGGTTTGGCTCAACAGCCCTTTTTGCTTCGTATGCCAGTCCGCCGCTCAGTGTGATAATGTCTTCTGTCCTGACAGCTTCAAAATGGGTGAACCTGTTCACAAGAGGTACAACACCCGGGGACCTTTGCATTCCATGTTTCCATCCCTTTCTCACCGTCACCCAAATTTCTCTCTTCCAGTACTTTAGGTGTAACAATCTTACTTTAGGACTTGTCAAGGAATGACTCAGTTTCTCGGACAAACCTGAGGTCATTCACTTGCTTCTCCAGTTCCCCAACATGGTCCTTCAGGAGCTGTACCTGGATGCACTGCTCACATTTGTAGCAGCCAGAGGCACCAGCAGTGTCCTTGACCTCCCACATACTGCAAGCATCGCACTGGATCAGCTTGCTTGACATCTTCTTTCGTCTCTCCCTCTCCAGCGTTTTGCATAGCCTCCTCTCCTCAGCCTAGATTCTCTCCTCAGCCAGGTAGATTCTACAATTATGCTGGCAACTAGCGAATGGACAAAATGTGTAAGAAGGAACTTCAGATGCTGGTTTACACTGAAGATAGACTAACAATGCTGCAGGAACTCAATGGGTCAGGCAGCATCTCTGGAGAAAAGGAACAGGTAAGTTTTTGTGACCCGTACCTCTACTTTCCGTCTATCTGACACTCAGTCTACTGAAGGGTATTGACCCAAAACCTTTCTCCAGAGATGCTGCCTGACCCGCTGAGTTACTCCAGTATTTTTGGTCTATCTTAGGGATGGACAATATCCATGGCTGATAATCAGATGACTGTTAGTTTTGGTATTAGTAGTGGCATTGGTATGGCATTGGTTTATTATTGTCATATACATTAGACACAGTAACAGACTTTCTTCTGCGTGCTCTCCAGGCAAATCATACCATATATGAGCTCATCAGGTAGTGCAAAAGAGAAAATAAACTGAATGCAGAACATAGTGTTGCAGCTACAGAGAAAGTACAAATAGAACATTGTTCGTAATTCTGACTGAGAAATGAGATTTAAATGGGTAGAATGAATGTAATAGATGGAAGTAGATCTGCTGGGACCAGCACACTCCAGCACCATCTTGGAATAAAAATGTCACCTTGCTGCAAGTGGATTACGATTTTGTAAGTTCTGCAGTTTGTCATCACAACATAACTCACAATGGCACTGCATTCCTCCCTTTTATACAGTAACATGAACATTGCAAATGCATTTGTTCAAGTCAGTTTGAGGCACACATTTTAGTTTCTCCATTTGTATGTACTTGTATGTAGACAAGAGGGTATTCACTGAAATTCATGCTTGCAAACAAATATACGCTGCATGAGAAATCGGATATATACCCACATGGATATATAGTCATAGTCATAGTCATTCGGCCCAACTTGCCCACACCAACCAACATGTCCCATCTACACTAGTCCCACCTGCCTGCATTTGGCCCATGTCCCTCCAAACCTGTCCTATTCATGTACCTAATTGTTTCTTAAACATTGCAATAATCCCTGCCTTAGCTGCCCCCTCTGGCAACTCGCTCCATACACCCACCGCCCTTTGTGTGAAAAAGTTACCCTTTCACCTTAAACCTATGTCCTCTGGTTCTTGATTCCCTAACTGTAGGCGAGACTCTGTGCGTCCACCGGATCTATTCCTCTCATGATTTTATACACCTCTATAAGATAACCCCTCATCTTCCTGCGCTATAAGGAACGGAGTCACAGCCAGCTCAACCTCTCCCTACAGCACAGTCCCTCGAGTGCTGGCAGCATCCTCGTACCCTTTCCAACTTGACAACATCCTGACACTTATGGATGGGATGAGTGTTGAGCAATATATCCCTCAAAGGTGTCCCATTGACAAGGTGGATGTGGAGACAACATTTTCTCTTATGGAAGAATCGAGAATTCCTGCTGTTTCTGGGTTAATACTGAGAATGTAACTCTGGAATGATGCAGACCTTTATCAATCAACCTGGGCAACAAGTATGAGGAAAATTGCTCCGATTTCCAGATAGAAGGAATTTTCATTTGTCACATTTTATTATCAATCCAGTGGAATTAACGTTCCCTTGAACCTAACATTGCGTTAAGATGAGCTACAAATTGGGTTGTTCTCAAGCTGACTCACCAGTTCAGGCAAGTCACTAGTGAACACGAGTTTACATTAACATAAAAATATACCAATTAGGATACCCAGTCTCACCAGGCTGCTCTGACTTCTAGTAAGAATAAGTCTGATCTAATTGGAAACGTAATTCCACGAGCCGGTCTACCCACACTAACCTTTCATCCTCTTGCTTAACAAGAATCTATCTACATCAGCCTTGAAGATATTCAATGTTTTGGTTCCATACTTCTTTGAGGAAGAGTGTTCTCAAAATGTCAGAAACATCTGAGGCAAATAATTATGTCTCAACTCTATTTTAAACGGGCAACGTTATTTTTAAATGGGTGACCCCCTGGTTCTGAACTCTTTGCCAAGGAAAGACATTCTTCTTACATCGCACTGTTACAATTGAGGGATGTACTCTATTTCATGGAATTTGTTCTTCTTGCTGGAGCCAAACATTTAATTAAAGTCATCTCATACGTCAGGTTGTTATCCCTCAAGCTGATTTAGTCTGTAACATTAATGGTAAGAACTTGTTAGAAAAACTACTGAGGGAAAGGATGATACTTCACTTGGAAAACCAGGGCGATCCTTATGCTTTTGTGTGGGGGGAGAACTTGTCTGGCCAATTTCATTGAATTTTTGAAAGAGGTAACTA
The DNA here is from genome assembly GCA_035221665.1 of Okamejei kenojei. NCBI lineage: Eukaryota > Metazoa > Chordata > Chondrichthyes > Rajiformes > Rajidae > Okamejei > Okamejei kenojei. Next base: position 28,653,373 of record CM069138.1, read on the forward strand.
AATATGTTGATAAGAATAATGCAGTTGACATAATCCACATGACCGCAATATGGCCTTTGGCAAAGTTCCCACGTGGAAAACTGGTTCAGAAGATCAAAGCCATCGGGATCCAAGGCAAATTGAATCCGAACTTGGTTTGATGACTAGAGGCAGAGATGGAGGGTAATTTCCTTGATTCAAAGCCTTGAAACAAAGTTTACAACAGGACTCGGACCCTTCTTCAACCACTGTGGCCCACTAAACTGCACTGACAGGCGTCTAAACTATCAGAGGTTAATGATTAAGGGGGAAAAGCAGGACAAGGGCTGAGGCCAAGATGAGATCAGTCTGAAAAAGGGTTCCTACCCAAAACGTCACCTCTCCATGTTCTCCAGGGATGCCGGCTGACCGGCTGAGTTACTCCAGCATTTTGCATCTATTATTGAGATCAGTTATGGTCTATTGATTTGCAAACAGGACTGCACACCATGGACACCAAATGGTATACCCTATTGCCTTTCCCTTCATATCCGAGGACTTCAACAAGATTAGTTTGAAGAAGTCACCTCTTATCTACCGCCAGCACATCTCCTGCAGCACCAGAGGATCAAATATTCTCGACCATTGTTACTCCACCAACACTGACTGAAGAGTGCAGCTCCTTCTGTGAGGACAGCACAGAGCTGGTCAGGGAAAGCAGAGGAACGACTCCATGACTGCTTGGTGTTGGTAGACTGGGTGACTTTCAAGGACTTGATACAGACCTGCACAAATACGTTAAGATTTTACTGACTGCATGGGGAAATGTGTGAAGAAAGTGTGTTCCCACCAAGACCATTCAGTTGTTCCCTTAGCAGAAATCCACAATCCACTTAGCACCACAGCTTGGTCATTCATGTCTGGTGATATGGGGTCAAATAGAAAGTCCAGGCACAGCCTCGATAAGGCCACTAGAAAAGTGAAGAGACTCCATTGGTCTCGACGAAGGTGAGGTGAATAGGCAACCGCTGTAGCAGGGCTTATGCATCTTCAGTTCTTACATGGTGAAACCAGGGGCGACACGGTGGTACAATGCTAGAGCTGCTTGCTTACAGTCAAGTCGAGTCAAGTCAAGTCAAGTCAAGTTTATTCGTGACATACACATATGGGATGTGCAGTGAAATGAAAAGTGGCAGTGCCTGCGGACTTTGTGCAAAAAACAAACAAACAAACAACCAACAAACTACAAACAGAATCACATGTTCTTTTTTATATTAAATATTATGGGCGGTATTGTGGTACAGTAAGTTAGTAGAGTTAGTCCCTGGTGAGATAGGAGTTTACAGTCTGAATGGCCTCTGGAAAGAAACTCCTTCTCATCCTCTCCGTTCTCACAGCATGGCAACGGAGGTGTTTGCCTGACCGTAGCAGCTGGAACAGTCCATTGCAGGGGTGGAGGGGGTCTCCCATTATCTTATTGGCTCTGGAGTTGCACCTCCTGATGTATAGTTCCTGCAGAGGGGCGAGAGAAGTTCCCATAGTGCGTTCGGCCGAACGCACTACTCTCTGCAGAGCCTTCCTGTCCTGGGCAGAGCAATTCCCAAACAAGATTGTAATATTTCCGGACAAGATGCTTTCCACAGCCGCACTCCTCGGAGACACTCTGAATTTCCTCAATTGCCTGAGGTGGTAAAGGCGCTGCCTTGCCTTACTCACGAGTGCTGCAGCGTTTGATGTCCATGTCATATCCTCAGAGATGTGGACTCCCAGGTATTTAAAACAGCTCACCCTATCCACAGTATCCCCATATATCCTCAATGGTGTGTACGTCCTCGGATGATGTGCCCTCCTAAAGTCCACGATCAGCTCCTTTGTTTTTTTGATGTTCAAGAGGAGGCTGTTGTCCTGACACCAGAGTGCCAGATCAGCTACCTCCTCCCGGTAGGCCTTCTCATCGTTGTCTGAGATCAGGCCCACCACCACGGTGTCATCAGCAAACTTGATTATCGAGTTGGAGCTGAACCTAGCCACACAGTCATGTGTGTACAGGGAGTACAATAGGGGGCTGAGGACGCAACCCTGGGGGGGATCCTGTGCTCAGGGTGAGGGACTTTGATGTATTCCCTCCCATCTTGACTACCTGGGGCCTGGCGGTGAGAAAGTCCAGGACCCAGGCACACAGGGGGGTGTTGAGCCCTAAATCCAGTAGCTTCGCGGCCAGTCTGGTGGGAACTATCGTGTTGAAGGCTGAACTGAAGTCTATGAACAGCATCCTCACGTAGCCCCCCTTCTGGCTGTCAAGATGGGAGAGAGCGGTGTGCAAAACCTGGGAGACCAGGTCTCCAGCAACTCCAGGTCTCCAGCTTACAGCACCAGAGACCCGGGTTTGTTCCTGACTACGAGTATGACTTCCACTGCCACTTTTGCGCAATTTGCATGACACATAGGTTCTCCCCGAGTGCTCTGGTTTTTACCCACATATAAAAGATTTGCTGGAAAATTAATTGCCTGTTGTAAATTGCAGGGATGTTGAGGTGGGGGTGCAAATTTGGGGATTGCATATCAGAAAAATGGTACAGGTCTAGTTTTGTTCAGTTTAGCTTAGAGAAACTGGCCATTCGGCCCACCGAGTCTGCACCAGCCAGAGATTCCCGTACACTAGCACTATCCTACACATTAGGGCGACAGGGTGGCACAGTAGTTGGGTTGCTGCCTTGCAGCACTGCCTTGCTGCCTTACACCCAGTTTCAATCCCGACTACGGGTGCTGTCTGTGCGGAGAGTGTACGTTCTCCCCGTGACCGGGTGGGTTTTCTTTGAGATCTTCGGTTTCCTCCCACACTCCAAAGAAGTACAGGTTTGTAACTAATTGGTTTGGCATTAAGTGTAAATTGACCCTAGTGTGTGTAGGGTAGTGTTATTGTGCTGTATTTCTAAACTAAACTAAGACAAAAATACATTTTGTACCAAAGCCAAATTAACCTACAAACCAATGCGCCTTTGGAGTGTGGGAGTAAACTGGAGAACCAAGGTAAAACACACATGGTCACGGGGAGAACGTACACACTCCGTAAAGAAAGTACCCAGAGTCAGGATCAAACCCTGGTCTACTGCTGTGCCACTGTGCCGCCCACCTCCTAAGGGTGAGTGTAGATGTGTGTTTGATGGCCTCAATTTTCTCAATAACTCGAAATTGAAACCTGAGAGGAATGCAGAGGACTGGGCCTGATGAGATTACTTTAATAGGCGATGGCATTGGACCAATGGACTGAATGTCAGTCAGAAGCCAAGCTGTGGGAGAAACATTTCAAATTACAAGCAAGGTCCATACAAATAAGAAAGCCAAGTATTTTGACAAAAGTAGACAATGACAATGGCAGGATTTACATTGTCATACATTTTGTGCCCTGCAATTCCGCACATAATTTGTGATGTCAGTGCCTTTAAGCAATGAAAGCCAAGAGACGAGGCCAAAACTGATTTTTAAGGCAATTTGATTGTACATTTCTGCATAAAATCACATTGCAGCAACTCCATTATAACAAAACAATCAAAATTGACATTGAATCGCTCCATTAGCCTTTTGGTGATCTTTCCACTATCTAATTTATTTGTTAACTGAATCGGCTCTATTTCCATTCCCGTAAAATTGACTTTCTTCAAAAAACAAAGCAAAAATAAGAATAACTGAAGAATATTTGCAATACAATGTGACAGAATAGAGATTATTGATTTTGGCAATTTATTCATGACAGCAAAGTATTCAACATTTAAAAGGCAAGTGTAAGAAAGGGCAATAGACCTGAATACGTGAACAGGGAAGATTAGAAACAAGAAAATGCAGATGCTAGTTTACCAAAAAAGACACAGAGCGCTGGACTAACTCAATGGGTCTGGCAGCACCCCTCCCTGGAGAACATGGATAGTGACATTTGGGGTCAGGACAACCTATTCAGACAGGGAAGATTAATTTGAACAATTTAACTGGGTTTTTTGAGACTGAGCTCTCCTCATTCTCCAAAACCTTTTCACCATCCACTAGTCCCTCTTAATAGGCTGGTATAAAAGGTTAACATGCATGGAATCCATGGTAACTTGAACTTGGCCAAATCTGGTTTTCCCATGGAACACAGTGTAGTGGTGGAAGGGCATTATTCTGGCTGGGAGTCTTTTGACCAGTAGTATTCCACAGGAATCTGTGCTGGGATATGTTTATAACATATGCAAAGGACTTTGACATAAATGTATATCTTACATAAATGTAAACATTACAGATATGGGCAGAGAAATGGCAGATGGAGTTTAATCTGGACAAATGTGAGGAGTTGCACTCTGGGAGTTTGAATATAAGGGGAAGGTATACAGCATACTCAGTATACTACCTTCATAGCATTCATGTGAGGTTAGACACTTCGCCAAGAACAAAGGAGGACTCGCCGTGGGGGACTGTCGAGAGGGAGAACAAAGGACCCGCTGTGGGAGGTACCGCCAAGAACTAAGGGGGATTACAAATGGAATGTGTTAGAAATGGTTTGTTTTAAATTGGGATATTTGTAACTTTGCCGGCACCCTTTATGTGGTGACTCTTTGCATACCTTGGGTATGTAAAGCAAAGAATTTCACTGCGACTTGTCACATGTGACAATAAAGTATCATTCATTTCAGGCTGGATCTTGGGGCCAAGCCCATAGCTCCCTGAAAGTGACAACATGTGGTAAAGAAGGTGTATGGTATGCTTACTATTGTTGATTGGGACATTGAATATAACTTCATGTTAAGTTGCACCTTTATAAAACTTTGGTTGGGCAACATTTGCGCAGTTTGGGCCCCATATCTGAGGAAGGATCTGCTGGCGGTAGACAACCGGAAACAGAATATGGTAGACAACCAAAACCCTTTTCCCAGGTGGAAATGTCAAAGATTAGTGGCGGGAATGGATGAAAAAGTTAGCTACGGTAGAACTAATGTGAATGGGTGATTTACAGTCTGTGTGTGGACTTAGCAAACCAAAGGGCTTGTTTCCATGCTGTATCTTTGAGGCCATAGCTTTAAAGTCAGATGGAGAGATTAAAGAGTGGTGGGTCACCTGGAACACGGTGCCAGTGGAGGTGGTGGATGCAGATACGATAAGAAGCTATAAGAGCGGGAGATGGATTTGCAGGAAATGGACCCGGTGCAGGGAGACCGATCCTGTGCTATACTGGTCTGTGTTCTATACTTCAATATTCTTGCTCCTGCAATTCCAATTCCAACTGGGTGGCACAGTGGCACAGCGATGGAGTTGCTGCCTTACAGCTCTTGCAGCGCCAGAGACCCGGGTTTGATCCCGACTACGCATGCAGTCTGTATGGAGTCTGTACATTCTCCCCGTGGCCACCTGGGTTTGCCTGAGATCTTCGGGTTCCTCCCACACTTCAAAGGTATGTAGGTAACTTGGTTTTGTAAATGTAAAAATTGTCCCTAGTGTGTGCAGGAGAGTGTTAATGTGCGGGATCGCAGACCCGGTGGGTCGAAAGGCCTGTTTCCGCACTACATCTCTAAATTAAACTAAACTTTGGCAAGTTAACATTAAATTCAACACACTTTCCACAGTGCCAATCATACAAATCAAAACACATCTTTCATTTCCCATCGGACAGAATTACAATGGCAAACGGCTGGATCTGATTTCATTCTAAACAGTGGACACCTTGAGCTTGTAGTTCACGATAGCATCCAGAATTTTCCATTTAATTACTGCTATCTCCTGCTATCAGTCTTCCAAGTGAAATATCATCCCACAAGGGACCTTCCCCACACAAATCTACTCCACATTTCCGTCTAAATAAAGAGAACAAAATTCATTTGAATCACAAAGACACAGAACTGCAGCGAAAGCTGTTATCTAAAATATTTGTGCATCTGCCAATTATGCAAGACTCTGTATCCCTTGTGATCTGGAATACAAAACTCAATTTGTATCGTAATGGAGATCATTTCTCGTTAAACATTCCTGCGCCTTTTTCACAGAAGTTGGAAACAGACTAAATGGCCTAGTGTGTTTGCGACTTATCTGTGGTTCATTCTGGGTGCATTACAAGACTTTGAGGCGCAGCTGGTAGATTCATGGCCTCTCAATGCCAGAGACCAGGGTTCGATCTGACATCTGCTGCTGACTTTGTGGAGTTTGCATGTGCTCCCTGTGACACTTTCCACTGGGTGGTGCGGTTTCCTTCCAAAGACATGGTAAGTTTATTGGCCTTGGTAAATCGCCCAATGATGTTGGTGAATGGCAAAACATGTGGGAAATAGAAGAGAATATGAGGAAAATGAAAAATGGGATTAATGTTGGATTCATTAATGTTGGATCACTTTAAAAGTAAAGTGGATAGGTATATGGACGTGAAGGGAATGGAGGGGTATGGAGGGAATGGAGCAGGTAGATGGGACTAGGGGAAAACAAATGGTCGGCACGGACTGGAAGGGCCGAGAGGGCAATTGTAATAGGGGACTCTATAGTTAGGGGGTCGGATAGGCGATTCTGTGGACGCAGTCGGGAGACCCGGATGGTAGTTTGCCTCCCTGGTGCATGTGTCAGAACGTGTCCAAAAGATTCTGATAAGGGAGGGAGAGGAGCCTGATGTTGTGGTACACATAGGTACCAATGACATAGGCAGAAAAAGTGACGAGGTCCTGAAGGGAGAATTTAGGGAGTTGGGGGGAAAGTTAAGGAGAAGGACCAAAAGGGTAACAATTTCAGGATTACTGCCTGTGCTGCGTGACAGTGGTAGTAGGAATGAAATGAGATGGAGGATAAATGCGTGGCTGAGGACTGGTGCAGTGGGCAGGATTCAAGTTTCTTTGATCACTGGGACCTCTTTTGGGGAAGGCAGATCTGTACACAAAGGACGGGTTGCACTTGAGCCCGAGGGGACCAATATCCTGGCAGGGAGATTTGAAAGGCTGCTGGGGAGATTTTAAACTAGAAAGGCTGGGGGCAGGGACTCGGGTAGAGGGGGCTAGGGGTCAGTGTGGGGCAAGAGGCAGAGAGGGAAGCACTGGGATCCAAAATGTAGGCGAGAAAGATGAAAAAAGATAATAGACAGAGGAATAAGGGATGGTGGGTTTCTAAAATGTGTATATTTTAATGCTAGGAGCATTGTAAGTAAGGTGGACGAACTTAGAGCCTGGATTGACACCTGGAAATATATGTTGTGGCAATCAGTGAAACATGGTTGCAGGGGGGCTGTGATTGGAAACTAAATATTCCAGGATTTCGTTGCTTCAGGTGTGATAGAATTGGAGACCAGAGGGGGAGGTGTTGCATTGCTTGTCAGAGAAGATATTGCAGCAGTGCTTTGGCAGGATAGATTAAAGGGCTCATCTAGGGAGGCTATTTGGGTGGAACTGAGAAGTGGGAACGGTGTAGCAACACTTTTAGGGGTGTATTATAGACCGCCAAATGGGGAGCGTGAATTGGAAGAGCAAATATGTAAGGAATAGCAGATATTAGTAGTAAGCACAAGGTAGTGACTGTGGGAGATTTCAATTTTCCAAAAATAGACTGGAAAACACATTCTGTAAATGCTGGATGGTTTGGAGTTTGTAAAATGTGTGCAGATAGTTTTTTGCAGCAGTACATAGAGGTATCGACCAGAGAAGGGGCAGTGCTGGACCTCCTGTTAGGAAATGAGGCAGGTCAGGTGACGGAGGTATCATTGGTGAGCACTTCGGGACCAGTGATCACAATACCATTAGTTTCAATATAATATGGAGAGAGTCAGAACGGACCTAGGGTGGAGATTTTGATTGGAGAAAGGTCTAACTTGAGGGAATGCGTAAGGATTTTAAAGGAGTGAATTGGGACACTTTGTTTCATGGGAAGGATGTAAAGAGAATTGGAGGACATTTAAAGGGGAAATTGTAAGAGTACAGAATCTTTATGTCCTTGTTTAGGGTGAAAGGAAATAGTAAAAATTGGAAAGAGCCATGGTTTTCAAGGGAAATTGGACACTTGTTTCGAAAAAAAGAGAAATATCTACAATAATTATAGAGGCATGGAGTAAATGAGGTGCTAGAGGAGTATAAAGAATGTAAAAAGAATCTTAAGAAAGAAATTAGGAAGGCTAAAAGAAGATATGAGGTTGCTTTGGCAAGAAAGGTGAAAGTAAACCCAAAGGGTTTCTACGGCTATATTAATAGCAAAAGGATAACGAGGGATAAAATTGACCATTAGAGAACCAGAATGGACAGCTATCTGCAGAGCCAAAAGAGATGCGGGAGATATTGAACAATTTCTTTTCTTCGGTATTCACCAAGGAGAAGGATATTGAACTCTGTGAGTTAAGGGGTAAAAGTAGAGTAGCTATGGAAACTATGAGATTCAAAGAGGAGGAAGTACTGACACTTTTGAAAAATATAAAAGTGGATAAGTCTCAGGTCCTGACAGGATATTCCCTAGGACATTGAGGGAAGTTAGTGTAGAAATAGCAGGAGCTATGACAGAAATATTTCAAATGTCATTAGAAACGGGAATAGTGCCGGAGGATTGGCGTACTGCGCATGTTGTTCCATTGTTTAAAAAGGGTTCAAAGAATAAACCTAGCAATTATAGACCTATTAGTTTGACGTCAGTGGTGGGCAAATTAATGGAAAGGATACTTAGAGATAATATATATAAGTATCTGGATAAGCAGGGTCTGATCAAGAACAGTCAACATGGATTTGTGCCTGGAAGGTCATGTTTGACAAACCTTCTTGAATTTTTTGAAGCGGTAACTAGGGAAATTGATGAGGGTAAAGCAGTGGATGTTGTCTATATGGATTTCAGTAAGGCCTTTGACAAGGTTCCCCATGGAAGGTTGGTTCAGAAGGTTCAATCTTTGGGTGTTAATGGCGGAGTAGCAAGATGGATTCAACAGTGGCTGAATGGGAGATGTCAGAGAGTAATGGTGGATGGCTGTTTGTCAGTTGGAAGCCGGTGACCAGTGGGGTGCCTCAGGGATCTGTGTTGGGTCCACTGTTGTTTGTCATGTACATCAATGATCTGGATGATGGGTGGAAAATTGGATAAGTAAGTATGCAGATGATACCAAGATAGGTGGTGTTGTGGATAATGAAGTAGTTTTCAAAGTCTACAGAGAGATTTGGGCCATTTGAAAAATTGGGCTGAAAGATGGCAGATGGAGTTTAATGCTGATAAGTGTGAAGTGCTACATCTTGGCAGGACAAATCAAAATAGGACATACATGGTAAATGGTAGGGAATTGAGAATGCTGTGGAACAGAGGGATCTAGGAATAACTGTGCATAGTTCCCTGAAGGTGGAATCGCATGTAGATAGCGGTGGTAAAGAAAGCCTTTGGGTGCTGGCCTTTATAAATCAGAGCATTGAATATAGGAGTAGGGAAGTAATGTTAAAATTGTACAAGGCATTGGTTAAAGACCAATTCTGGAGTATGGTGTACAATTTGGTCGCCTAGTTATAGGAAGGATGTCAACAAAATAGAGAGAGTACAGAGGAGATTTACTAGAATGTTGCCAGGGTTCCAGCAACTATGTTACAGAGAAAGGTTGAACAAGTTAGGTCTTTATTCTTTGGAGCGCAGAAGTTAAGGGGGGACTTGATTGAGGTCTTTAAAATGATGAAAGGGATAGACAGAGTTGCCGTGGATACGTTTTTTTCCATTGAGGGTAGGGAAGAATTCAAACAAGAGGGCATGACATGAGAATTAAGGGACAGAGGTTTTGGGGTAACGTGAGGGGGAACTTCTTTACTCAGAGGGTGGTGGCTGTGTGGAATGAGCTTCCAGCAGAAGTGGTGGAGGCAGGATCGATTTTAACATTTAAGAGTAAAGTGGATAGGTATATGGACGTGAAGGACATGGAGGGGTATGGTCTGAGTGCAGGTAGATGGGACTAGGGGAAAACAAATGGTCGGCACGGACTGGAAGGGCCGAGAGGGCCTGTTTCCGTGCTGTAATTGTTATATGGTTATATGGTTTCCGTGCTGTAATTGTTATATGGTTATTATATGGTTATATGGTTATGTAGAAAACATGATCCTGGTTAATACACTAAAGGATACATAATGCTGGAGTAACCCAGCAGGTCAGACATCAGTTCATTTCAGTTTAGTTTATTGTCATGTGTACCGGGGTACAGAGGGGAAGATGGAGAGGGGGGGAGAGTGGGGAGGGAGGAGCGGCGGAGGAGGAGGGGGGAGGAAGGAGGAGTGGGAGAGAGGGGGGAGGGAGGGGGGGGAGGAGGAAATGGGTGTGAGGGGCGAGGAGATGGGGAGATGGAGAGGGTGGGAGAGGAGGTGAGGAGAGAGGTGCGAGGTGAGAGGGGGAGGACAAGAGGGGAGGAGGAAGGGTGAGATGGGGAGAGATTGGGGAGGGGAGGAGACGGGAGGGGGAGACGGGGGAGGAGAGAGGGGGAAGGGAGGGAGAGCGGGGGATGGGGAGGGGGAGGAGATGAAGAGAGGGGTAGGGTATGGGGAGAGGATGTGAGAGTGGTGGGGAGGGTTGGAGAGAGGGATGGGGAAGGGGAGAGAGGGATAAGGGGGAGGGGAAGGGGATGGAGGGGGATAGAAGGGGAGAGAGGGATGAGGGATGAGGGAGAGGGGGAAAGGAGGAGGGGGAGGGAGAGAGGAGATGGGGAAAATGGTGAGGAGAGAGGGGTGAGGAGAGAGGGGTAAGGAGAATAGGGAATGGGGGAGAGAGCGGGGAGAGAGGAGGGATGGGTGAGGAAGGGGAAGGAGTGAGGGGGAGGAGAGAGCTGGAGGAGAGATTGGGTGGAGAGGGGGAGCAAGAGAGGGGGGGAGCAGAGAGGGGGAGCAGAGAGGGGGGAGCACAGGGGGCGGACAGAGGGGGGGGGCAGAGGGGTGGAGAGAGGTTTGAGGAGGGGGGGTGAGTGGTGTAGGGGGGGAGAGAGAGGGGAGGGAAGGTGAGGGAAGGGGAGGGGGAGAGAGAGGGTAGGGGAAGGGGGTGGTAGAGGGCGGAGAGAGGGGTGGGTGAGGGGGGTAGAGAAGGGGGTGGGGGAGGGGAATGGGAAGAGAGGGAAAGGGAGGGGGAGAGGGGGAGGGGAGAGGGGTGGGGGGGGTGAGGGAGAGGGGGAGGAGGAAGGGGGAAGGGGAAGAGGGGAAGGGGGAGGGGGGAGGTGGAGAGGAGGTGGAGGGGAGAGCGTGGAGGGGAGAGAGAAGAGGGGGGAGAGGTGAAGAGAGATTGGAGAGGGAGAGAGGAGGGGGAGAAAGTGGAGGGCAGAGAGAGAACGGGGAGAGAGAAGGGGGAGAGAGAATTGGGATTGGGGAAAGGCAGGGGTGGGAGGGAGGGGGAGAGAGATAATTGGGAGTGGGGAAAGGCGGGGGGGTGGAAGGGAGGGAGGAGAGAGAGATAGAGGGGAGAGAGAGTAGGGGGAAAGCAGAGTAGAGGGAGAGAAAGATTAGAGGGGAGAGAGAGTAGATGGGAGGGGGGTTAGAGATAGGAGGAGGGGGTGAGTTTGGAGGGGAGAGAAAAGAGGGGAGGTGGATGGGGGGTGAGGAGGGTAGGGTGGAGAGGGGGAGGAGAATACGAGGGTGGAGAGTGGAGGCGGGTAGAAGGGAGGGGGCGCAGGGAGGGGGAGGGAAAGAGGAGGGAGAGAGAGGGTGTAGAGGTGGGGGGGAGGGGAGGGGAAGGTGGAGAGGATTGGAGGGGGAAGAGGAGAAGGAGGGGGAGAGAGAGGAGGGAGAAAGAGGATGGGGAGAGAGGGGAGAGAGAGGGGGAGAGAAAGGAGGGGGTGAGAAGGGAGAGGGGGAAGGGAAAGAGGGAGAAGAGGAAGAGAAGATAAGGGGAAGAGAGAAGGGGGAGTGGGAGAGGGGAGTGGGAGAAAGGCATGGGGTGGAAGGAGGGATGGATGTGGAGAGAGAGAGATTAGAGGGGAGTCAGAGAGATTAGAGGGGAGAGAGTGAGTAGATGGGGGAGGGGAGAGAGAGGAGGGGAGAGAGAGGGTGAGGGGGAGAGTTTGAGGGGTAGAAGAGGAGGAGAGAGTTGGAGAGGGGGGTGGAGAGGTGGAGGAGAATAGGATGTGGAGGGAGGGGGTAGAAGGGAGGGGGAGGGGTAGAAGGGAGAGGGAGGGGGAAATGAGGGAGGAGAGATGGAGGGGGGAGAGGGGGAGAGAGGGGGGAGAGGGGGAGGTGGAGAGAGATTGGATGGGGAGAGAGAGGGGAGGGAAGGGAGAGAGAGGGGGGGGGGGAAAGGAGGGGAGAGAGAGGGATGGGGGAAAGAGAGGGGGGAGAGAGATGGGGAAGGGGGAAAGATGGGGGAGGGAGAGAGATGGGGGGAGAGATGGGGGGAGAGGAGAAAGGCACGGGGAGGGAAGGAGGGAGGGAGGGGAAAGAGAGATAGTGGGAGAGAGAGTACAGGGGAGAAGATACAGGGGAGGGGGAGGGAGGGGAGGAGAGAGAGGAGGGGGTAAGTGAGAGGTTGGAGGAGATGGGAGGGGAGAGAAGAGGAGGGCGACAGGTGGAGGGGAGAGAGAAGGAGGGGGGCAGAGAGGAGAGAGATGAGGAGGGGGGAGAGGTGGAGGAGAGAGAGATGAGGAGGGGGAGAGGTGGAGGGGAGAGAACAGGAGGGGATGGAAGAGGGAGAGGGAGGAGGATAGGAGGGGTAGAGGGAGAGCGGAGGGGGAGTGGAGGGCGATAGATAGGGTGAGGGTATGTAGGCAGGGGGTAGAGAGGCAGGGGGAGAGGCAGGGGTTAGAGAGGCAGAGGGGTAGAGAGGGAGAGAGGGTTAGAGAGGGAGGGGGTAGAGAGGAGGGGGGAAGAGAGAGAGGAGGGGAGGGGTAGAGAGGCAGGGGACAGGGGGTAGAGAGGCAAGGGTTAGAGAGGGAGGGGGTAGAGAGGGGGGGGTAGAGGGGAGTAGAGGGGGAGTAGGAGGGGGGGGGCAGGAGGGAGGGGGTAGGGAGTAGAGAGTGAGGGGTAGAGAGGAGGGGGTTTAGAGAGGGAGGGGGTAGGGGGAGGGGGGTTAGGACCAACTTGCTCGCGATTTGATTGTGCACGCCGGGTTTAATTGCATTTGTGGGATCACCGTGAAGGTTCCAAATCACCCGCACCTGTCCCTATGAGGATCCAATGTGTGAGGGCTCATGCTGTAACTCCATGCAGCTGCTCGATTTAAATTTTTTTTTAAATGTATTTTGTACTAAAAATAAAAAACAGGGTAAATTAATAACCAACTGTTCTAATTTTCAAAATAAATGAGGAGGAGGAAACCCCTACAGGACTATGATATTAATGTCTCCGTTGCGGCAAAGGGTTGAGAGTAAATAATCACACAACAGCTTAATCTCGAATTTTTTGCGAAATAGAAACCCGGTACAAAACACCTTCGGAACGCCAGTAGTGTTTAATAGTTTCTAGATCAAGTGCAGACCCGCTGGTGTCTTTTCCCCCTAACGCGCGGTGGGGGGGTGGGGGTGGAGGTAACGGGGGGGGGTGTGGGGGTGTGCGGGGGGTGGGGGGTGGGGGGGGGGGGGGGGGGGGGGGGGGCGGGGGGGAGGGGGGGGGGGTGGGGGTGGGGCGGGGTGGGGGGGGGGGAGGCGGGGTGGGGGGGGGGGGGTGGGGGGGGGGGGGGGGGGGGGTGTGTGGGGGGGTCAGGGGGGGGGGGGGAAGGGGGGCAGTGGGGGGGGGACTTCACAACCGCAACACTTAACCACCCCACACAACCACCCCACAACAGGTGGGAGAGGTGGGTGGGGGGGTAGGGGAGACGGTGCGTGAACGGGGAAGGGAGACCGCTGGATCCCGTTCCCTCAGCGTGTCGGTTTGCGGGCGGGGGGGGGGGGGGGGCGGGATGGGGGCTTCACACGCCACACTAACCACCTACCATTACGCACCGGGGTGTGGGGGGGAAAGGAAAGGAAGGGGGAAGGAAAGGAAAGAGGGGGGGTGGGGGGGAGGGACGGGGGAAGGGGGAGGGGGAAAGGAAGAGGAAAGGGAAAGGGGGAGAGCGAGAAGGAGAGAAGGGAGGGGGGAGAGAGAGAGGGGGAGGGTTGGGAGGGGAGGGAGAGAGACAGAGTACAGCAGAGGAGAGGAGGAGGGGCAGAGTGGGGAAGATGAGGAGAGGAGTGGAGGGTGGGGAGTGGGGCGAAGGGAAGGGGAGGGGCTAGAGAGGGTGGGAGAGAAGGTTATGGAGGGAGGGGAGAGGTTGTAGAGGGTGGATGATGACGGAGAGGGGGTAGAGAGGTGGCTGTGGGGGGGGGTGTAGGGGGGAGAATAGGGGGGTTGTGTGGGGAGGTAGGGGCGGGGTTGGGAGGAGTAAGGGCGGGGGTGGTGGAGGAGAGGAGGGAGAAGTTTGTTAAGGGGGAGGGTGAGAATGGGATATGGGAGGGGGAGTGGGGTGAGAGGAGGGAAGGTAGAGGGGGCGAGGGAGTGAAAGGAGGATGAATTGGGGTGGGAAAAAAAAAGGAATGGGGTGGGGGAAAAAAAACTGGGGGGGGGGAGAGGAGGGGATGGAGGGGGAGGGGCGGGGGAAGGGGAAGGTGGGAGGGAGAGAGGGAGAAGGGAGGAAGGAGGGCGGAGAGGGGGAGCAAGGCACGGCGAGAGGTAATAGGAAGGGGAGGGAGGAAGGGGGGAGGGAGAAGGAGGTGATGGAGAGCGGTGAGAGCAAGAGAAGGCAGGAGGGATTAGGGCGAGAGAGGAGGGAGAGATGAGGGTTGTAGTGTGGAGAGAGGTTGAGAGAGACGGCGAGTCGAGATGGACTAGGTGGGACGAAAACGATAATCAGAGATGAGGGCGAGGTGTAGGGCTGGGAGGAAGGAGGGAAAGGGGCGCGCGGGGAGATAGGTAGCGCAGAACGGGTGGATTTGGGGAGGGGAGGAGTGGAGGGCAGGTGGCGGAGGGGTTGGGGTAAGGGCCGAAGATTGGCGTAGGCAGGGTGGTGGACGAGTGGGGAGCGGGGATGTGGGAGAGGAGGGATGGGGTGGAGGAAGTCGAGTAGCGGAGGAGGTATGAAGACAGGAGTGAAGAGGAGGAGACGAAAGTTGAAGCGCGGAGACAAGGCTACGGGGGTAGAAGGGAGTGAGCGCAGGGACGGGAGGGGGATGGGAGTGTGGGATGGGCGAGAGGCTAGCGGAAGAAGGGGAGCGGGGGCAAAGAGTGAGGGCGGGGGACGGGGCGACGAAGGCAGGGAGAGAGGGCGCGGGTGAGACAGTGTTCTAGGGGTGGTAGGCGTCCGCGGGGTATAGCCGCGGGGAGGGGCAGAGGTGAGGGGAGAGATGCGCGAAGGGCCGAAGGAGGTTGGTTGTTTTGTGGGGAGTTGTGGGGTGGCCGCTGCTCGAGTGGAGATTTTTGGGGGCGCGGTGGCGCGCCTCCGATTGGAGGAGGGGGTGTGCGTGGAGTATTTTGAGGAGAGAGTTGGATAAGATAGGTGGAGGAGGAAGGGTGGAGATTTGGGAGAGGATAGATTGGGGAGGGGCGGAGAGAAGGGGAGAGGTGTGCGAGAGGAGTGAAGGGGTGGAGAGAGGGTATGTAGAAGGTGAGAGAAGGGAGAGCGGGGGAGGAAAGGGTGTGAGAGGGTGGCTGAGGAGTAAAAGGTAGGGGGGAGAGGAGAGGGAGATTGCAGGAGAGAGAGGTTGCGGGGGGAGGGAGAGAGATCGCGGGGGGAGAGGAGGAGGGGCGGGCGAGGTGGAGGAGGTGTGGGGGGAGCGAAGATGGAGGGGAAGAGGAAGAGTGGGAGTGGATGGGGAGGGGAAGGAGAGAGGGGAGGGAGGAGGGGAGAGAGGAAGGGAGAGGAGGGGGAGGGGGAGAAGGAGAGAGGTGAAGGGGGGAGGGGAGAGAGAGACGATGACGAGAGAAGGGGCAGGAGGTGGAAGGGGAGTGGAAGTAGGCATGGGAGTGGAAGGGAGGGGGAATAGAGGGGATGGACAGGAGTTAGCGGGGAGGACAGAGAGATTAGAGGAGGTGAGGGAGTAGATGAGGGGGGGAGATAGAGGGGTGTAGGATAGAGGATTAGAGAGAGACAGAGAGGAGGGACAGTTGCTGGCCTCGCGCGGGGCTCGAGTATTGGAATGGAGACAGATCGCGGCTAGGTGAGGGGGAGTTGGATTGGAGGGGAGAGCCGTGGGGAGGGATTGCGAGCGAAGGGGGGCGCCAGTTCGGCGCGGCGAGGTGGCGAGGCACGTGGCGAGCAAACAAAACAGCATCGGGGGACAGTTGGAATAGACATGAGAGATTCGCGCTACGGGGAGAGAGCGCTCCGAACAGTAGATGGGCTGGCGAGGGGCTCGCGGCGGGGGAGAGGAGCGGGCGGGCTCGTAGCGTGTGATGAGGACCAAAGGTGAGGTGAGGGTGCTGGAGTGTTCCCCCAGGTGGACCGCGGCCGGGTGCCGGGGGCACGGTGCGCGCTTTTAGAGTAGTGTGAGTGAGAGGCAGGGGGTGAGAGAAGGCGGGGCGGGCTGGAGCCGGAGCGAGAGGGAGAAGAGGAGAGAAGAGGGTGGAGTCAGCATGTGGCGTCACACAACCACGTAAACCACCACCCCCACACTATACTTAACCTCTTGATATTACCTCAATATTAATGTATTATTTAATTCTCCTTATCCTAATTTACCCCCTAACCGCCCTATCTCACTGGCACATAAGCCCCCAACGGAGGCGCATCTAGAAGGAAGAAGGGGGGGGGGGGGTGGTGTGGTAGGAAGAGAGTGGGGAGAGAGAGAGGGGCGAGCGACAAGAAGGTCGAGCATTGTGAGAGGGCAAGGGACAAATGAGAGAGGGGTGGTGAGAGGGGAGAGGGGGAGGAGAGGGGCAGGGTTGAGTGCTGGGGGGGCAGGATGGCCGGACGAGGAGGGAGGAGATGGAGATGGGGAGAGGGGTGAGAGTGCTGGGGGAGGGGGGTGGAGATGGGGAGAAGAGAGTGGGGATGGGGAGTGAGTGGAGGAGAGGAGGGGGCTGGGGAGGGGTGAGAGGGAGAGATGAGGTGGTTGGAGGCCCGCGGAGGGGAAAGCGGGGGAGGGTTTAAAGGAGGAGATGGGTAGGGAGAGTGGGCGGTGGTTGAGGGGGGAGGGAGGGGTGGTGATGGGGTGGTTGTAGCGGGGGGAGAAAGTTGAATGGGGAAGTGGGTGGAAGGGAGGGCGCGGGCCGCGTGAGTAGTTGCGTGAGAGAGAGGTGGAGAGAGAGGGAGTGCCCGCGGAGAACGGCGGGGGCGGGAGAGGAGGAGAGGGGAAGAGGTGTAGCCGCGGAGGGGGGATGCGGAGGAGCGGAGGAGGGCAAGAGTGGAGGGTAGAGAGTGGGGGAGAGAGGCGATGGGCGGAGATAGAGGAGAGAGGAGGGGTGGAGAGAGGTGCGGAAAGGAGAAAGAGGGCGCTGAGGAGGAGGGGGGGAGTGGAGGGGAAACGAGAGGCCAGGGTGAGGGCAGGGAGGGGGGTCGGGGGCGGGGCTCCCTCGCGCTGTAGCCGAGGGGGTGGAAGGGAGGCTAAGGGAGAGATGGGGTGTGGGAGGGGGTGCGGGCGGTGCGCAGGGTGGGTGGGCGGGGGAGAGAGGGGGTGTTGAGGGGGTGAGTGAGGGCGGGGGAGGAGGGGAGAGGTCGCGCGGTCGCGGGAGGAGGGCGATTGTGGAGAGGGGGAAGAGGGGTCGCGGAGGGAGATGCAGGGGGGAGGGGGGGGGGCAAGGGGAGGCTGGCGAGGGGGGTGGGGAAGGGGGGCGGCTTCTAACCGGAGGGGGTGATGAGGGGGGTGAGGAGGAGGGGGGAGGGGATGGGGAGGGGAGAGGAGGGAGGGGAGGAGGGCGCAGGAAGAGGGAGGGAGGGCCGGGGACAGTTTACAGTGTCTGAGCGGGGGAGCGGGGGTAGGGGGTCTCGCGCGGGACACGTGTTAGGGAAAAAGTGTGGGCCGCAGGGTGGGAGGGGCGGGGCGCGACGTGTCGAGTGGCGGAAGGGAGGCGGCTGAAGCCGCGTTAGGGGGAGGGGCGGGGGGGGGGGTGGGGGGCGTGGAGAGAGTGAGAGAGAGGGGAGGTGCCTGCGCCAAGAGAGAGGGGGGAATGGGAAGAAGGGAGGATGGGAAAGAGAGGGGTGGGGCGAGGAATGGGAAGGAGATGGAGGGCTAGAGCCCGAGAGGGAGAGAGAAAATGAAAGTGGGGAGAAGGGGAGAGGTTCTGGGAGGGGCGGATGGGGTAGGGCGCGGAAATGGCGGGAGAGATGGGGGGTGGGGGATGAGTGGAAAGGGAAAGAGTGAAAGGAAGGAGGGGGAGAAAGGGAAGAGGGGAAAGAGAAGGGAGAAGTGATGGAGGAAGCGTGGAGGAGGAAGCGCCAGGGGGGGAGGAGGGGGGTGGGGCGAGAGAGAGGGAAAGAGTGGGGTGGTAGCAGTGTGGGAGGCAGAGGGGTAGGGGCAGTCCATCTCTACCCACCCTATCCCACTAATCCCTATACACCCCTAATGTGAAGGTAGAGCTACCTGGTTGGATGATCAGCCATGATCATATTGACTGGCGGTGGCGGCCCGACCAGGCGAATGGCCTACCACTGCACCTTTTTCTTTGTTTCTATGTTCTATGATTCTTCATCATTTCTCTATTCCCACACCACAGTGATCACGCGCTTCGACCACAGGCTGCGGGGGGGGGGGGGGGGTGGGTGGGATTCGGGGCCTGGGGGCAAAGGCGATGGTACATGAGATCCATTCGGTTTAGACATCTGTGAGGATTGCATTGTGACAATCACACAATGGAAGGTGCTGTGATACATCAGAACGCGGGGGGGGGGGGCTGGGGAGGGGGGGCTGCTGGCTGCTGGCGGGGGCAAATGTGATAATGTAAAATGAGATTCCCTATTTTTTTTTGATTGGAATTGTGAGCATTGGGCATTGTGGAATCACACAGTGGAACGTGTCTCCTACATTCTAATGGAAGAGCAGTTTGATTTTTTTTTAACATTGAAAAATTGGGGGGGGGGGGGGGATTTTATTAATAATGAGTTGTACATAACAAAATGTCTAAATGTAATGAGGCGTGCATTGGAAGTAAAAGCGTTAAATGTCCAGCCAAATGGGGAAAAAAAATCGCGGCGTTTTGTGCATCCTGCTTTTGCAAGGTGGGGTGGGTGGGGGGGGGACATGGTTAAAAGAAGCATACATCATGTTTATTTTCATCAATAGGGGCATGAGAAGAAAGTCAGGAATCATGTTATGGGTTTTAGGCCACGGCGGAGTAATTTGATTCAGTTCTGGACAACCCCCCATTTACAGAAAGGATAGAAGAGACTTTTGAGAGAAGAGTTGCAAAGAGGAGGTTAGCAGAAGTGGACTCGATTCAAAGATATTAGCTGTATGGAGAGGTTGGAACAATCTGATTGCTTTTCATCTGGTGATCGAGGTCGAAGGTGGAGGGGACTTTAGATAAATGTAATAGATTAGAGTAGACAGTTTGGACTTTGTCCCTGGAGTGGAAATGTCAATGGACTACCAAGGACAGCTTTCATGGTCTCAGAGGGGAAGTGTAAAAGGAGATGTGCCGAAGCTTGTTTTTTTTTACACAGTGAGTTGTGCGGTGCTGGTACTCAACATTCAGGAGTGGGGCGTCAAGGAAAGAGCGTGTCATGTCGCGGCCCTGTTTTTCAACCCACTCTTTTCCATCACCTTGCCAAAAGAAGCGCAAGCAGCGCAGACAGGACCACACATTTGTATGCAGATGCCGTGAAGTATGGTCTGCTCTGGATGTAAAACTTCTATATCTTGTGGTTGCAAACTCAATAAGATAGAAGACTTCAGGGATGTTAGTGGGAAGCAAATGTAATGGTTGGTGTTCTAAGAGGATTTTCGATAGGCACTTGAATATCGCAGGAAAAGGGAGGGATATGGATCAAGTGAGAGGAGTTCAGGATGGAGGGATTATGGCTCATGGGAGCACACTTGACACTGACATTGGCAGGCTGAAGATCCTGTTCCCTGCTGTACAGTTCTATGATATAAAATGGCTGGAATACTCAGTGTGGGACATGCCGAGTTGTCGAGCGTCTGTCGTAGGAGGGCGCTTTAATGTTTTTCGATTGATGTTTAACCAGCTAGGATTTCAGATTAGATGTTTTTACTGCCTAAATTCCAAGCTGGAGGATCTCTCCATCCCTTGTGGATGAACAACAATGTTCCCCAAACTCCTTGGATGTGTTACATTTATCCTTAAAATCTGTCCTGCCATACTCCTGACACTTCTTGTTTAGCCACGATGTTTGGAACCACTCTCTCAATCCCATTGTGGATTTGAACAACAATGTTCCCCAAACTCCTTGGATTTCCCACTTGAGTTACAATTTATTTAATCTGTCCTCCATAGCATCATCCTGTTAGTCACTTTTGCAGTTAAGCCCCCGATGTTCTGGAGGATCAACCGCTAATTTGTGTAAGGTTGTTTGATGTCAAAATCAGCGACCAAGTGAAAAAGCCAGCAACATTTTTATCACTGGTATTGATTAAGGTCACAAATGCTAGTGAAAATGTAACTTGCTGCTATCCTACGCTACACACGTGGTATGCCTTTTAAATTGGACACAGATGCTTAGAGATGTCCTGAGATCATGCCAGGTCTAAAAATGCAACCCATCACAAAATCCCCCCCCCCCCCCCCCCACCATTTCTATTTTTTCTTCAGATAGCGCCTTTGCCTTTGGATCTTTCTCTTCGCGCTGAGCAGGATGGTGTTTACCTGAGTGACAGCAATTTAACAGAACGTCGGACTAGATTAGACGCTGAGAACTGGGAGGAAAGTGTCAGCTAACGAGCTCTTGCCTCGGAGGCTTGCGAACTACCGAGCTGATATCAGAAATATCAGCGTACCGGAGGTTTGACAGCAGATGCGTGATTGCAGTGACAGTATTATTCACCTCCCACTCCTTGGCGTGCAGATATCCCCTGCTGGGATCACCTCAAGCTCGGATGTCAAACCCTATTTCCAAGGTCACTGCTCCTTTGGAGATACAAAATATAATTTAATTACCTTCAAGTTAACACACTGGAACCAGCAACAGATTAGAAAATCGCAAGTTTTTTTCCCCCTTTTTGTTTTCCTATAGGTATTGTATCAGGTTTACTGTAGGTTTACTCAGGTTTACTGTAGTTGTAGAGATAGAGCACGGAACCTTCGGCCCACCGAGTGCACACCGACCAGCAATCCCCGCACATTAACACCATGCTACACACACCGTGGACTCTTTACACTTATACCGCCAATAAACCTGCAATGTATGTCTTTGGAGTGTGGGAGGAAACCGTAGATTGCGGAAAAAACCCACGTGGTAACATGCAGAACATACAAACAGCACCCGTAGTCGGGATTGAACCCGGGTCTCTGGTGCTGTAAGGCAGCAACTCTAACGCTATGCCACCATGCCGTCCATAATTGCGTTGCGCATTTTTTTTTTTGCATCAACTTTTTGTACACATGTATGGGGAGAGCTAGCAATCATTTATTGCCCGTTCCAGAGTGCCCTCGAGAAGGTGGAGTTGAGCTGTCATCCCGAACCAATGCAACCCTGGTGAAGATTTACAGTGTTGTTGGGAAGGGAGATCCCAGATTAAATCCCAGCCACGAAGAAGGATAGACAATATATTTCCAAGTCAGGATAGTGAATGATTATTGCAATACATTTGTTTTATCACTGGTATTGATTAAGGTTACAAGTGCTAACAAAGTGTAACTTGCTGCTCTCCTACACTACACCCCTGACTGCATTTTGAATCTGTCATTTCAGGTTACAGCATTTTTAATTCAGACATTTTCTTGTTCGTTGTGGAAAGGCTTTGGGATCACCGTGGAATATAGCTCAGAATCAGCACTTCAGACAACCCAGTCAATGCCGACCATTAAACCTTCATTTAAACTAACTCTATTATTATTCTCCCCACAATACCATCAGGTCCCCTCCCTTCTCCCCCACAGAGATTGTACTGCTTACATACGCAATAGAAATCCATTTGCAGCAGCCAATTAACTTAGCAACTTTAGAATGCAGGAGGAAACCATAACACCTAGAGGGAACCCACACAGTCATGGAAACAACATGCAAACTCCATACAGACAGCACCCGGGGTCAGGACCGAACCCATCTCTGGTGCTGTGAAGCAGTGGATCTACCAGCCGTTTCTTTGACCTAACACCTAACCCTACCAAAAGAAAGGCACAATATGCTTGGGTAACTCAATGGGTCAGGCAGCATCCATGGACACATGGATAAGTGATGTTTCTGACCTATTTCAGAATCAGTCCCGATCTGAAACATCACATATGCATGTTCTCCAGGATTGCTGCCTGACCCATTAAGCTACCCCAGCCCTTTATGTCTTTAAAAAAAATACAGAGCAGAAAATATTAGCTAAAACTCTGGCAAGAAGACTAAGTTTGTATATTAGTAAACTAATACACTCTGACCAAACTGGGTTTATACCTAAGCGACATTCATTTAATAACCTGAGATGTTTGTTTAATATAATGTATTCACAAAGAATGATAAATGACCTCTTTATTTCTTTAGATGCAGAAAAAGCATTTGACCAAGTAGTGTAGGAATATCTCTTTACAGTATTGCAAAAATTCCAACTCGGAGAAAATTTTATTTCAAGGATAAAGTTGTTATATAACAATCCGACTGCCAGAATACGGACTAATCAAACGCTGTCAACTAAATTCCAATTATTCAGGGCCAATAGAAAAGGATGTGCTTTATCACCAATTGCCCTTGCCATAGAACCCTTAGCTGAAAGTATAAGAGTACATCAGGGCATTCATGACTATAACACTAAACATACTAAAAATAAGATTTTGTTATATGCAGATGATGTACTTTATATATTACCAACTCTCAAGTCAGTATCCCAAATATATTAAACCTTATAGAACAATTCGGTTCCTTCTCGGGGTGTAGAATAAATTGGAATAAAAGTGAAATTATGCCAATAAAACCTCATGATCCTTCACATCTTCTAAAATTTCCCTTTAGAATTGCCACTGAAAAAATGTAATACCTTGGAGTCTACGTGACTAGAAATATACCTCTCTATTCCAAGCAAATTTCCCACCATTAATCACTAAATTAAATACCCTTATTCAATTTTGGAAAACACTTCCGATTTCCCTTATAGGTAGAGTACATGCTATAAAGATTATTTTCCTTCCACAATTCCTTTACCTATTTCAATCAATACCGATTTATCTCCATAAAAGCTTTTTCTTCAAACTGTGATTACAAACTTTATCTGGGAGTATATAACTCATAGAATTCATAAATGACATTTATGTAAACCTAAAGAAATCGGTGGACTGGCTCTCCCCAATTTTCTTTTCTATTACTGGGCAACTAATATTAAAAATTTAATCTACTGGATGGATGATATTTGTCAACAAGTAAACTGGTTAAAAATGGAGAGAGAAGATTGTTCGACCTTCAATATAGGCGCGATTCTTCTTTCTCCAATACATCTGAATAAATCAACGTATGAGAAAAATCCGATAATTCATAGCACCCTACGAATTTGGAAACAGTTGAAATCAACCTTTAAATTGAGCAAGGGTTACACAAAAAGCTGGAGAAACTCAGCGGGTGCAGCAGCATCTAAGGAGCGAAGGAGATAGGCGACGTTTCGGGTCGAGACCCTTCTTCAGACTGGTCAGGGATCAGGGAAACGAGAGATATAGACGGTGATGTGGAGAGATAAAGAACAATGAATGAAAGATATGCAAAAAAGTATCGATGATAAAGGGAACAAGCCATTGTAAGCTGTTTGTGGTGTGAAAATGAGAAGCTAGTGCGACTAGGGTGGGGGAGGGAGATAGAGATAGAGGGAATGCCAGGGCCCGAGGGCTGAGGGAGAGGTGGGAGGGGGAGGAGACAGCAGGGGTTAACAGAATTGAGAAAATTCAATGTTCAAGCCCAAAGGATGCAGACTCCCCAAGTGGAATATGAGGTGCTGTTCCTGCAACTTGCGGTGTTGCTCACTCTGGCCATGGAGGAGGCCCAGGACCGAGAGGTCGGATACGGAATGGGAGGGGGAGTTGAAGTGCTGAGCGACCGGGAGGTCGGGTTGGTTTTTGCGGACCGAGCGGAGGTGTTCGGCGAAACGATTGCCAAGCCTCCGCTTGGTCTCACCGATATAGATCATGAGATTTAAATTGAGCAATTTCTCTCTCCTTTTACCAATCGCCAACAATCCCTTGTTTAAAACGTCTACTTTAGATAAGGCGTTTGCACAATGGGAAAATCTAGGAATTAAAACGCTGGGAGATCTTTATGAGAAGGGGATTTTCCTCTTGTTTCAAGAATTACAGGTGAAATGCCATTTGAAAGTTAGTAAGTTAAGGGGGGAGGGGCAAGGTATATCTCCACTTTTTCTTATTCTTCTATCTTTCTGCTACACTGCTTTGGTAGTTATGGGGATTTTGTCTCGTTCTTCTCTACTCTATCCTTTCACTTTTTCCTTTCTTTTTTCTTGCTTCCCTTTCTTTCCCTTTTTTTCATTTTCACAATTTAGATTATAAGGTTAAAAATGAAGCTGTTCAATAATTGTATAATTCCTGATGCCAAACGTTTTATCTTTGTACAATTGCTTCTAATAAAATAAAATAAAAACAATTTTAAAAATAAAATAAATAAATAAATACAATGTTAATGATAACATCTGCAGTTCCTTGCTTTTACCTAACGCTGCAAATCTGTGGGCTTATTTAGTTTAGTTTAGTTTATTATCACATGTACCGAGGTACAGTGAAAATCTTTTGATGCATGCTATCCAGTCGGCAGAAAAACAATACATGATTACAAGCGAGCCATTTACAATGTATAGATACATCTGCCTCCATCACCACCCCTGGAAGGTCTTTCCAGGTATTCACAACACTCTGTGTAAAGAAAACTTGCCCAATACATCTCCTTTAAACTTTGGCCTTCTCACTTTAATGCCCTGCCCTCTGGTTTCTGACCTTGCTTTGACAATAACAAGAGGTTTGTTCATTGTGCATTACACAGGATTCACTCGCATTAATAATTCCTCAGGTGATAAAGCCATCCCTTCTTGCATGTAGCAAGACCTGGCTAACATCCAAGCTTTGAACCACGACTGAATTAAATTAGCAGCACTCGATGATGAATAAGCTTTTCTAAATTGTAATGTCTTTAAGCATAATTACAAATTCACACGCTAATTATGCCCTGGGCAGCATTATGTTTCCCCGATGCCATTTAGCCAGCCAATCGAATTTTAAAAAGTTAATGAGGATTCATATTGTCTACCACGTGGAAACTATGCCATGGTCACAATCCTACGGACCTAATCATTAGCCATTTTAGTACAACCAAAACTGTTTTAAACTAAGGTGAAGCCTTGCCCTTTATCAGGCTTAATAATTGCTTTAGCCACAGTAGATGTTCACAGGCGGATGCAGGATTAATTCGCACTGCCTCCGAATGATAAGTAGTACGAAACCTTGATCCCAAAGGCACAGAGGTTTAAACGCCTTGTCGGGTATATCAAATAGTGATATGAGTGCATCAAAGGAGCATACTGCACGTGCTGGAAATCCAAATGTGAGTAAGAAAGCCAGGAGCACCCAACAGATCAGTACGTTTGATGGAGAGAGAAACAGAATTGGTACTTCAGGCCAATGAGAGGGAGGGGGGGGAGGGAGAGAGAGAGAGAGAGAGAGGGGAGGGGGAGGGAGGGAGAGGAGATGGAGAGAGGGGAGAGAGAGAGAGGGAGGGAGGGAGATGGTGAGAGAGGGAGAGAGGGAGAGGGAGAGGGAGGGAGAGGGAGAGAGTGAGAGAGAGGGGAGAGGGAGGGAGAGGGAGGGGAGAGGGGGATGGGGAGGGAGGGGGGAGGGGAGAGAGGAGAGAGGGAGAGAGAGAGGAGAGAGGGAGAGAGAGAAGGAGAGAGGAAAAGAGAGGAAGAGAGAAAGAGAGGAAGAGAGGAAGAGAGGAAGAGAGGAAGAGAGGGAGAGAGGGAGAGAGGGAGAGAGGGAGAGAGGGAGAGAGAATGTGTGTTAACCGGTACCAATTCAAAGGACCTTTCCTTGAATGTTTCCAGGAATGAGTGGGTTGAGTATAGTAGGAATGAGGGGGGGGCCTCATTGAAACCTGCGGAATGGTGAAAGCCCTCCATTGGTGGATGTGGAGAGGATGTTTCCACTAGTGGGAGAGTCCAGGACCAGAGGCCATAGTCTCAGAATAAAAGGATGTACCTTTAGAAAGGAGATGAGGAGGAATTCTTTGGTCAGAAGGTGGTGAATTTGTGGAATTCATTGCCACAGAAGATTGTGGAGGCCAAGTAAATTGATATTTTTAAGGCAGAGATTGACAGATTCTTGATTAGTACGGGTGTCAGGGTTATGGGGAGAAGGCAGGAGAATGGAGTTGAGAGGGAAAGATAGATCAGGCATGATTGAATGGCGGAGTAGACTTGATGGGCCAAATGGCCTAAGTGTGAAATTACCAGGAGAAAGGAGAAATGTGATGCAAGTACACACACATTGCCCAAAACAATACCACTAGGGGGCAGCACAGTGGCACAGCATGTAGAGCCGTTACCTCACTGCACCAGTAACCGAGGTTCAATTCTGACCTTCGATGCTCACTGTGGAGAGTGTACATGATCTTCTGGTGACTGTGTGGGTTTCTCTGGGGTGCTCCGGTTTACTTCCACATCACAAACATGTGGCGGATGGAAGGTCAATTGGCCGCTGTTAATTGCCCATGGAGTGGTGAATGGTGCGATCTTGTAAATTGATGGCAATGTGGAGAGAATTAAAAAAATTGAATTAATGTTGACTTACGAGAATGCTGCCAGGATTGGAGGACGTGGGCTCAAGGGAGAGGTTGAGTAGGCTGGGACTCTATTCTTTGGAGCGCAGGAGGATGAGGGGTGATCGTATAGAGGTGCATAAGACCATGAGAGGAATAGATCGGGTAGATGCACAGTCTCTTGCCCAGAGTAGGTGAATCGAGGACCAGAGGATATGGGTTTAGGTGAAGGGGAAAAGAATTAATAGGAATCTGAGGGGTAACTTTTTCACACAAAGGGTGGTGAATGCATGGAACAAGCTGCCAGAGGAGATAGTTGAGGCAGGGACTATCCCAACATTTAAGAACAGTTAGACAGAAACATGGATAGGACAGGTTGGAGGGATATGTACCAAAAGCGGGCAGGTGGGACTGGTGTAGCTGGGACATGTTGGCTGGTGTGGGGAAGTTGGGCCGAAGGGCCTGTCTCCCACACTGTATCATTCTATGACTCTCTATGACTCTAGCTTTAATATAAATGGGTGATTGATGTTTGGTGCAGACAGAGTGGGCTTCTGTGCTGTATCCCTCTATGTTTAATTCAAATTCAGTCATAGGATATGGTGCCCACCTTTAAGAATGTAGCTGGCCGATTCTAAGATGGTAAGTATCAACTATTAGTGCACTCAAACTAGAGTATCACATACCGTTCTCATAGAGTCATGAAAACGTAGCTTAATACAGCAAAAAGGCAGGCCCTTCGGTCCAACGAATCCATGCCCATCTTTGACTACCTATCTACACTAATCTTATTTACCCGCACTTAATCTGCAGCCTTCTATATGTTGACCATTCACATGCTTAGCAAGATTATTTTCAAATGTTGTGAGACTATTTGACTCCATTATGGACAGTGTATTCCAAATTTCAATCATCTTCTGAATGAAAAATAAATCTTCCTCACAGCTGAACACGAGGAAAACAAGAGGTATGGATTACCTGAGGTTGTAAAATTCAATATTGAGTGTAAATTATCCAGATGGAATATGAGGTGTTCTTTATAGATTCCAACATTGGTAGCCTTTGTGCCCCTGCTGATGACGTTCTAGTCTTTGTCTCCACTTTCACCCTCCCCTCCCATCCCATGCTCTGCTTCATTGTCATTTTTTTTATCTTATCTGCTTCCACATATCATCTGCCAGCCTCTATCTCACAAATCCACCTCTTCCCATATCCCTGACTGGTTCCATTTGTCCATCATCACTCACCCCTCTTCAGTCTGCTTATCGCCTACTGGCCCTGGTCTCCCTTCACTCGTGACACAGGTTCTCGACCCGAATTGTTGGTGACTGTTTTCCCTTCACAGTTGCTGCCCGACCCTCTGAGTTCCTAGAATGGTTTGTTTCTTGCTTGACTGGCATGGATGGGATGGGTCACTAGACTAGCCAGTCAGAAAGAGAATCACACAGCATGGAAACAGACCTTCAGCTGTCCTACCGATCTCCAGAGAAAAGGAGTAGGAAGGAACTGCAGATGGTTTACGCCAAAGATAGGCACAAAATGTTGGAGCGACTCAGCGGGATGTTTCGGGTGAGACCCTTCTTCACACAAAGGATCTGAACCCGAAATGTCACTCATTCCTTCTCTCCAGAGATGCTGCCTGACCCGCTGAGTTGCTCCCGCACTTTGTGTCTATCTAAGTCCATGCAGACCATCAACCATCCATTTACATGAATCCTTCTTCAACCCCACATTATTCCTCCTACATTATCATCAATCACCCCCCCTCCCCCTGCCTCGCCACCCTGCCACCCACCCCCCCCCCCCCCCCCACCCCCCGTCAGACTCTACCACTCACCTACATACTTGGGGAAACTTGCAATGAAAATTAATTTGTCAGCCCCAATCTAGGACATGAGAGGAAACTGGACCACCCAGGGGAAACTCATGTGGTCACGGGCAGAACATGCAAACTCCGTACAATCAATAACGGAGGTCAGGATTCAACCTTAGTCACATATGTGTGAGGCAGCAGCTCCACTGTGCTATCTGGGCTATTGATTCAGAGGCAAGAGTTCAAATATCAGCTGAATCATTTAAATAGAACCTGGAATTTTAAAAATAATATTGGGATGTTGACCGTAAGATTAACCGATTTTAATCAAAAGGCCATCGGTTCATGAATATCTGTCATCCTTACCCAATCGGGTCTGTTTGTGAGTGCACACATTAAGTATGAAGCAGGAGTAGGCCATTCAATATCTCATGCACAAATCAAACTGCTGGAGGAACTCAGCATCTGTGGTGGGGAATGGACAGTCAATGTTTTAGGTCGAGACCCTTCAGTAGAACAGAGAAAGGGTTTTAGAACTGAAACATCAACTGTGCGTTTCCTTGCATAGTTTTGCCAGACCCACTGAGTTCCTCCAGCAGCTTGTCCATATTGCAGCATTTGCACCCTTTTGTGTTTCCCCTCAACCCCTTAATCGTGTTTCGCTAATCAAAACAAAAAATGATTCATCTTATTTAACTGCGATGAAGTCTCGATAATAAATATTGGCATTGTCAGCTCTTTGAAAGAATGTATTTTAAATAAATTTCCTCTGGCCACATTTTGAACAAAATCAAATGGCTAATGCTGTGAGTTAAGCCAAGCAACATCTCCTTGTTCATAGCTACCTTCATGCCATACATTCAAACAAACATTTTCAAAGCACACCGCTGAATTTGGAGATTTTTGCAATCGTACAGAGCTCAAGCCATTTGCCCATGAAACAATTAGTTTGATGCCTGTAGCTAGCAAAGGGAATGGGAAGCTGTATCAACCTCTCACTAGTTTATTGTGGCTCAGCATGTGGCATTCATAGTGCAGAGTCAATGCAGTAGTTAGGAATAATTGACACCCAAGACAGTATTGTAAAATCAGTACTTGAAGTATAAAGATTCAATTAGTTTCACTAACTAAAACAGCATCTACAAAGTTACCTTGCTGAACTGTAGGATCCCAAGCAACAGACAGCCTCTCCTACTGGTGAGAACATCAACAGTTTCAACATCACTGGACTTCTGAAAGCAAGCAAGTGTATAATTCACACCACATGTGCCTTAATACAACTGGAAACCTGTCAGCGAGACTTAGCAGGTGATGAACACAAACCGTAATAGCAAATCCATGTGCTCTGCTAAACTTCATAGGATTTGGTCTTGAAGACCAATGAGCTCATGTCTGGTGTGACCTTCAGTGTTTACTAACTTGACCACTGAATATGCCATGGGCTAAAGACATGACTTAAAGACTCATTCATGCATGATTTAACCTTCACCTTAAACTTGGCTTGAGGGGACCCTGCCAGTAAACGTCATTCTCATTGTTGGGAATGACTGGACAGGAAAATGATTCAGTCGCTGAAATTCTGAGATCAAGTCATAGTCATATAGCGTGGAAGCAGACCCTTCGGCCCAACTTGCCCACACCGACCAACATATCCCATCTACATAAGTTCCACCTGCCTGCGTTTGGCCCATATCCCTCTATAGATAAAATTTAAAAGTCGGGTTTTCAACAATCTTATTTCCTCCAGATATTCAACATCTTTTAAAAGCCCAATTCGTTGAGATGAGGAACAATTTATTTAGTCAGAGGGTGGTGAATCTGGGGAATTCTTTGCCACAGAGGGCTGTGGAAGCCGTCAGTGGATATTTTTAAGGCATAGATAGATTCTTGATTACATGGTAAATGGTAGGGAATTGAGGAATGCTGTGGAACAGAGTGATCTAGGAATAACTGTGCATAGTTCCCTGAAGGTGGAATCGCATGTAGATAGGGTGGTAAAGAAAGCCTTTGGTGTGCTGGCCTTTATAAATCAGAGCATTGAATATAGGAGTAGGGAAGTAATGTTAAAATTGTACAAGGCATTGGTAAGACCAATTCTGGAGTATGGTGTACAATTTTGGTCGCCTAGTTATAGGAATGATGTCAACAAAATAGAGAGAGTACAGAGGAGATTCACTAGAATGTTGCCAGGGTTCCAGCAACTCTGTTACAGAGAAAGGTTGAACAAGTTAGGTCTTTATTCTTTGGAGCGCAGAAGGTTAAGGGGGGACTTGATTGAGGTCTTTAAAATGATAAAAGGGATAGACAGAGTTGACGTGGATACGTTTTTCCCATTGAGGGTAGGGAAGATTCAAACAAGAGGGTATGACATGAGAATTAAGGGACAGAGGTTTCGGGGTAACGTGAGGGGGAACTTCTTTACTCAGAGGGTGGTGGCTGTGTGGAATCAGCTTCCAGCAGAAGTAGTGGAGGCAGGATCGATTTTAACATTTAAGAGTAAAGTGGATAGGTATATGGACGTGAAGGGAATGGAGGGGTATGGTCTGAGTGCAGGTAGATGGGACTAGGGGAAAACAAATGGTCGGCACGGACTGGAAGGGCCGAGAGGGCCTGTTTCCGTGCTGTAATTGTTATATGGTTATATGGTTATATTAGTACAGGTGTCAGAGGTTATGGGGAGAGGCAGTGGGGTTCAATATATGTACCACCCACTGTGTGAAAAAGGTGTCCTTTGGGATCTTATTAATTTTTCCTTGCATCCTGTACCCTTCTAGTTCTTGATTCCCCAATGTTCTTGATTAGTACGAGTTTCAGAGGTTATGGGGAGAAGGCATGAGAATGGCATTAGGGGCGAGAGATAGATCAGCCATGATTGAATGGCGGAGTAGACTTAATGGGCCGAATGGCCTAATTCTACTCCTATTTCTCATGACCTTATGTTGGGAAGAAGACTGTGTGCATTCACACTTTCTATTCCCCTCATGATTTTATACACCTCTAAAAGGTCATCTCTCAGTTACACTCCCTATATAGGAGCAGACTGACTTCCTCCTCTTTTGAAGAAGGAGTCAGTTCTTACTCCTAAGGAAGGAATAAAGCCCTAGGCTGCCCAACCCCTCCTTAAAACTCGGCCCCTTGAATCCTGGCAACATCCTCGCAAATCTTCTGTGCTTTCATGACAGCTTTTTAGCATCTTTCATATAACAGGGTGACCAAATATTAACATAATTCTCCAAATGCTGTCTCACCAAAATCTTGTTCAACTGCACCATAACATCCAAATTTCTATACTCGGTGCCCTTACTAATGAAGACCAGTATGTGAAAAGCCCTCTTTGCCACAACAGATGAATGCCAGTGTGCCAAAAACCTTCTTCTAGTTCTGAAGGCTCATTGACCTGCAGTGTTGACTGTGTTTCTCTTGCATCCGATGCTGCCTGACTTGCGGAGTATTTCCACACGACCTATTTTTTTAAATTTCTTTGTTGTATGCACGTTGTATTAGGAATGAGGAACTAAATTGGGTGGCATGGTGGCACAGCGGTAGAGTTGCTGCTTTACAGCCCAACCCGGGTTCGATCCCGACTATGGGTGCTGTCTGTACGGAGTTTGTATGTTCTCCCTGCGACCGTGTGGGTTTTCTCTGAGGTCTTTGGTTTCCTCCCACAATCCAAAGACATACAGGTATGTACGTTAATTGGCTTGGTATATGTGTAAATTGTCCCTAGTGGGTGTAAGATATTGTAAATGTGTGGGCGGCGCGGACACGGGCTGAAGGGCCAGTTTCCCCGCTGTATTTCTAAAACTAAAAACTAAAACTAACTATATGGGTGAGGGTGTGTTTGACGAGCTAATGTTGAGATATTGGGAGGATTGTACTCAAGATGCCTCAAGGCAGCTCATGGAGAATTATGTTCGCTTTTGGACACCCTGCTACAGGAAAGATGCTATGAAGCTGCAATGAATGCAGCAAAGGGGCAGCACAGAGGCACAGCGGTAGAGTTGCACGACAGGCGCAGGGACAAGGGTTCAATCCTGACTACAAGCGCTGTCTGTATGGAGTTTATACGCTCTCCTCGTGACTGCATCGGTTTTCTCCGGGTGCT
Source organism: Okamejei kenojei (assembly GCA_035221665.1). Lineage (NCBI taxonomy): Eukaryota > Metazoa > Chordata > Chondrichthyes > Rajiformes > Rajidae > Okamejei > Okamejei kenojei. Next base: position 28,685,973 of record CM069138.1, read on the forward strand.
CCGGTTTCCTCCCGTACTCCAAAGACATACAGGTTTGTAAGTAAATTGGCTTCAGCAAAAATTGTAAATTGTCCCTAGGGTGTAGCATAGTGCTTGTGTACGGGGGTGATCGGTGGTGGGTGTGGATTCGGCGGGCAGAAGGGCTCGTTTCCACGCTGTATCTCTAAAATCTAAAGTCTAAAAGTCTAAAGATTTACAAGATTGCTCCCAACACCAGTCTTGTATTCGTGCACCCTCACAGAGCTCTGTGTAGAGTGTAGTTTTGAGAGAAAAACGCCGAAACAGGCCCCGGGTCTGCACTGACCAGCGATCCCCACACATTAACACTACCCTACACACGCTAAGGACAATTTGCATTTATATCAAGCCAATTTACCTACATACCTGTACGTCTTTGGGGATACCTGCATGTCTTTGCGATACCCGTACGTCTTTGGACATACTTGTTCTTAAATGCATGCTTCGGCACCTACCCCACAATCCAGAGCAGGCCTAAGGTGATGTGCGGTGAGTTCAGAAGAACAGTATGAATGGGTCATGTCTGAAGAAGGGTCTCGACCCGAAACGTCACCCATTCCTCTCTCTAGAGATGCTGCCTGTCCTGTTCAGTTACTCCAGCATTTTGTGTCTACCTTCAGTATGAATGGGATATTTCTGCTGAATGCTTGAATGGGCTGCCAAGTTTCCATGAATAGAGACAATGGACAATAGACAATAGGTGCAGGAGCAGGCCATTCGGCCTTTCGAGCCTGCACTGCCAATCACTGGGATCATGGCTGATCATCCACAATCAGTATCCCGTTCCTGCCTTCTCCCCATATCCCTTGACTCTGCTATCTTTCAGAGCTCTATCTAACTCTCTCTTGAAAGTATCCAGATAATTGGTCTCCACTGCCTTCAGAGGCAGAGAATTCCACAGATTCACAATTCCCTGGGTGAAAAAGTTTTTCCTCATCTCCGTTCTAAATGGCTTACCCCTTATTCTTAAACTGTAGCCCCTGGTACTGGACTCCCCCAACATTGGGAACATGTTTCCTGCCTTCAATCCCTTAATAATTTTATATGTTTCAATAAGATCCCCTCTCATCCTTCTAAATTCCAGTATATACAAGCCCAGTCACTCCATTCTTTCAACATATGGCAGTCCGGCCATCCCGGAAATTAAACTTGTGAACCTACGCTGCACTCCCTCAATAGCAAGAATGTCCTTCCTCAAATTTGGAGACTAAAACTGCACACAATACTCCAGGTGTGGTCTCACTAGGGCCCTGCACAATTGTAGGACCTCTTTGCTCCTATACTGAACTCCTCCTGTTATGAAGGCCATTTCACTGCCTGCTGTACCCTGCATACTTACTTTCAGTGACTGATGAACAAGGACACCCAGATCACGCTGTACTTCCCCTTTTCCTAACATAACACATAGAAACATAGAAACATAGAAAATAGGTGCAGCAGTAGGCCATTTGGCCCTTCGAGCCTGCACCGCCATTCAATATGATCATGGCTGATCATCCAACTCAGTATCCCATACCCGCCTTCTCTCCATACCCCCTGATCCCCTTAGCCACATGGGCCACATCTAACTCCCTCTTAAATATAGTCAATGAACTGGCCTGAACTACCTTCTGTGGCAGAGAATTCCAGAGATTCACCACTCTCTGTGTGAAAAATGTTTTTCTCATCTCGGTCCTAAAAGACTTCCCCCTTATCCTTAAACTGTGACCCCTTGTTCTGGACTTCCCCAACATCGGGAACAATCTTCCTGCATCTAGACTGTCCAACCCCTTAAGAATTTTGTAAGTTTCTATAAGATCTCCCCTCAATCTTCTAAATACTAGTGAATGCTAGCTGAGTCTATCCAGTCTTTCTTCATATGAAAGTCCTGCCATCCCAGGAATCAGTCAGGTGAACCCTCTCTGTATTCCCTCTATGGCAAGAATGTCTTTCCTCAGATTAGGAGACCAAAACTGTACGCAATACTCCAGGTGTGGTCTCATCAAGACCCTGTACAACTGCAGTAGAACCTCTCTGCTCTTATACTCAAATCCTTTTGCTATGAATGCTAACATACCATTCGCTTTCTTCACTGCCTGCTGCACCTGCATGCCTAAGATAAGACACCATTCAGATAATAATCTGCCTTCCTGTTCTTATCACCAAAATGGATAACCGCACATTTATCCACATTAAACTGCATCTGCCATGCATCTGCCCACTCACCCAAACTTCTAAGTCACCCTGCATCCTCTTAGCATCCTCCTCACAATTCACAGCTTTGTGTCATCAGCAAATTTGCTAATGTTACTCTTAATCCCTTCATCTAAATCATTAATGTATATTGTAAACAGCTGCAGTCCCAGCACCAAGCCTTGTCTTACCCCACTAGTCACTGCCTGCCATTCTGAAAGGGACCCATTACTCCCTACTCTTTGTTTCCTGTCTGCCAACCAATTTTCTATCCGTGTCAGTACCTTACCCCCAATACCATGTGTTCTCATTTTGCCCACTAATTTCCTATGTGGGACCTTATCAAAGGCTTTCTTAAAGTCCAGGTACACTACATCCACTGGCTCTCCCTTGTCCATTTTCCTAGTTACATCCTCAAAAAATTCAAGAATTGAATTCAAGAAGATTGGTGGGATTTCCCTGTAGGTTTGCTCCTGGGCCTGGCCACGATCGCCATTTGCGGATGCAGGCAGCGGGCGGTCGATGGTCACACCAGAGACAGCTGCCAGTCCCTCTTCTGGGCCTACGTCCATGCTCGCATGCCCCATAAGAGGGAACATGCGGTGACCACGAGGACTCTGGAGGCCGTCCATAAACGCTGGTTGCCAAGGGAGGTCAAGAGAATTGTAGATAAAGATTGCATCATTGTACTATAATGACTGCTTGATGTATTGTGACCATTGAATGTTTATGTACTCTTGGTAATATGCAATTGTTGAATAAAGTCCTTGGAATGGAACAAAAAAAAGAGAGAGAGAGAGAGAGAGAGAGATATTCAGCAATTGACAAGAACGAAGTACCTCAGGGAGCAAGTGTCTGAGGTTGCAATAAACAGATGGTGACTGTCTGATAAATATCGAGTCTTTGTAGTGGATTCAACTTAGTAAATAAATCTGCTGTGGTTGTAAACTAAATACCTGTACTCACAGAGGTTGGTTGCAGTCACAAACAAGTCTCTTCAGTCAAATTAAGTTAAATCCTGAAAGCAGGAATATCGGAAAATAGTAAGATCTGAACAGGCAGGATAAATAGTGGTTTAGAGCTTCACTTTTCAGGATAGAAGGAAAGGGATAACAGTGACCTATTGACCAGCTGTACTATCTGGTTGGCAGTGTTTGGGAAAATGCTGAAAATAAAATTACTAATCATTTGAAAAATCTTAGTACGCTAGAACAGCACCAACACAGATCTGTGAAAAGGATTTGCCAAAGAGCTTTGTCTGTTGTGACTAATAGAATAGAGGGGAACAATTATTTGTTTTTTAAAAAACAAATATAGATCATTAAACAAAATCAGTACTCATTAGGTATTAGCATGGTCTGAATGCAGGTTAATGTACAGAATAGAGGATAAAAATATTATTAATCGGGTTGGAAGGCTGTAACTAAACACATACTATGATCGTCAGTGATGAATACTCCCTCAGCTCACCACTTACATTACGCAGCATTTAGACAATGAACTGACTGTAATGTATCCGAGATGAGGTGACAAAAAATAACCAGATGGGAAATGAGGAGGATGCAGAGAAGCTACAAATAGGCGAACGGGTATGGATGTAAGTTTCAATCAATGATGAATGATACTTTAGTCATACATCATTCACCGTGGGATTCTTTGTTTAGCATTCCCAAGGTATGCAAAGTATACAAAGTTTTCCAATTAGTCCTCCTTTGTTCCCAGTGCCCCTCCCCCCCACCCCTTGCTGGGTCCCCCTTAGCTCTCTTGGCGGCCCCCTCATGCCTGGTTCCTCTTTGTTCTTGGCGGTGCATCCAGTGCCCAGGCATTCCCCTGGCACGCACTGTGAGCCCATCTGACCTCTGGCATGCACTACGCGTCCATCTCACCTCTGGCAGCCACTGCGGGCCCATCTTACTTCTGGCACCCACCGCGGGCCCATCTGACCTCTGGCACCCACCGAGGGGCCCAACTGACTTCTGGTACGCACTGAGGGCCCATCTGAACTCTGGCACCCACCGCGCGTCCATCTTACTTCTGGCACCCACCGCGGGCCCATCTGACCTCTGGCACCCACCGCGGGGCCCATCTCTTCTGGCACCTCTGGCAGCCTACTGCGCCACTGGCCCATCTGACCTCTGGCATGCACCCACCGGCCGACCCATGCTCGACCACTGGCCCCTTCCTTGACTGCCATCACCCACCCTTGACCTTTCCTGGGTCGCTGGCACCATCCTCGACAGCGGGCACCTGACCTTGTCTGGCAGCCGCAGGGACCCACCACCCGGCTTCTCCGCGGGCTCCTAGGAAGCTCAATACTTCATGGGGGGGGGGGGGGGGAGATCAACCAGAATACAGTAAAGTTAATCGAATAATGAGATTTTGCTGATGCTGAAAAATATTTGTTCCTTATTGAAGCTCAATGATTCACTCTGCTAGATTAATGGTTGGAATGTAATTACTGTTAGATGATTAAAGAAAATGAAGTTAATTGCAAAGACTTAATGCTTGTTGATTTGACTCATTATCATGACGTCACTGGGCTACTGATTTAATATGAAGTAAAACGGAACGACAGCTGTGACCAAATCAATCGCCCACTCCACTGGCCAAGCGCAAAGGGCTTCTTGTAAATTGTGAAGATAGACACACAAAATGCTGGAGTAACTCAGCTGGACAGGCTGCAATTCTTGAGAGAAGGAATGCATGATATTTTGGGTCGAGACCCTTCTTCTGGTCCTGCATTTTGTGTCTATCTTTGGTGTAAACCAGCATTTGCTGTTCCTTCCTACACATCTTGTAAATTGTGGTTGGAAGGAGCCACTGTCATTGGGGGTAGACCGATTGGCTTCAGCAGCACGAAATGTAGCATAATTTATAGTGTGCTTCCAAAGAGAATAATATAATTTATTTGAAGGTCAGAAAAGTTTTTACGGGGCTATCATGAAGAATAGGACAAGGTTGTTTATGGGCAAAAGGACATGGGATGCTCTTAGAAGTGTGATGGTGAAAGTTCAGGGTATGCATGCTCCTGTTAGAGTGAAAGAAAGACAGATAGTAATAATGAACCCCGGATGACACTGGAAATTGAGGTGCTAGTGAGGAAACAGAAGGAGGCATAGATCAGGTACAAGCCGCTGGAAAAGTACCGGGATTGGGGAGCATACTTAAGGAAATAAGGAAGGGAAAAAAAGGGCTTGAGGTAGCTTTGGCAGATAAGAATAACAGATTTGATAAGCTTATTGAGGAATAAAGGTAACCAGAGAGAGACTAGGACCCCTCAAAAACAAAAGTGGTCATCAATGTGTAGAGCTGCCACAGATGGGCAAGGTCCTCAATGACCAGCGAGTACAATCGGCTTGTACTCGCTGGAATTTAGAAGATTGAGGGGTGATCTCATAGAGACTTACAAAATTCTTAAGGGGTTGGACAGGCTAGATGCAGGAAGATTGTTCCCGATGTTGGGGAAATCCAGGACAAGGGGTCACAGTTTAAGGATAAGGGGGAAGTCTTTTAGGACCGAGATGAGAAAATCGTTTTTCACACAGAGAGTGGTGAATCTCTGGAATTCTCTGCCACAGAAGGTAGTTGAGGCCAGTTCGTTGGCCATATTTAAGAGGGAGTTGGATGTGGCCCTTGTGGCTGAAGGGATCAGAGGGTATGGAGAGAAGGCAGGTACAGGATATTGAGTTGGATGATCAGCCATGATCATATTGAATGGCGGTGCAGGCTCGAAGGGCCGAATGGCCTGCTCCTGCACCTAATTTCTATGTTTCTATGTTTCTATGACCACTTCTCTTCTGTTTTTACCATGGAGAAAGACAATAAGACAAGGAAATTTGGGAAACTTAATGGCGATGTCTTGAAGACATTCCATATTGCAGTTGAGGAAGTGCTTGATGTCCTAAAATATCTCAAGGTTTAGTTTAATTTAGTTTAGTTTAACCATACAATGTGGAAACAGGTCCTTTGGCCCACCGAACTCATCCCAACCAGCGATCGTCCATAAACTAGTTCTATCCTACAACCTAGGGACAATTTACAGAAACCAATTAACCTACAAACCTGTACGTCTTAGGAGTTTGGGAGCAAACAGGAGCACCCGGAGAAAACCCACACGGTCACAGGGATAACGTGCAAACTCCGTACAGACAGCTCCCGTAGTTAGGATTGAACCCACGTCTCTGGTCCTGTAAGGAAGCAACTTTACCACTGTGCCACTGTGCTGCCATAAAGGTGAGTAAATCTTCTGGGCCTGATCAGGTAAAACCGAGGACACTGTTGGAAGCAAAATAATAAATTGCAGGAGCCCTGGCTGAGATGTGTAAATCACCATTATACAGGGTAGACTGGAGGGTGGATAATGTTGTGCCTCTATTTAAGAAGGGCTGCAAAGATAACCAGTAAATCTTACATGTGTGATAGAAAACTTAATGGAGCTGATTCTGTGGGATAAGATATACATGGATTTAGAAAGACTGTGGTTCATTAGGGATTGCCAGCATGTTTTTTGCGTGCAAGAGATCATGTCTCACAAAATTGGCTGAGTATTCTGCAAAAGTAACCATAAAGAATGATGAGCACAAGGCCGTAGCCATAGTCCATAGTGTTTATGGACTTTAGCAAGGCCTTTGATAAGTTTCCCATGGTAGGCTGCTCTGGTACGTTAGATTGCATGGGATCCATGGAGAGCTAGCTACTGGAAGCAGAATGGACTTAATGGAAGGTAGCAGGCAGGTGGTGGTAGATTGTTTTTGGAACTGGACGCTAGTGATTAGTAGTGTGCCTCAGTTAGTTGCTAGGCCCCTTGCTGCTTGTCATAGCTATCAATTATCTGGATGAGACTGTAGAAGGCAAGTACAATGATTTGTGATTTTTAGTTTAGTTTAGTTTAGTTTAGCGATACAATGTGAAAACAGGCCCTTTGGCCCACTGGGTCCGCATCGACCGGCGATCCCCGCATATTAACACTATCCTACACAGACTGTGGACAATTTCTACATTTACCAAGCCAATTAACCTACAAACCTGTACGTCTTTGGAGTGTGGGAGGAAACCAAAGATCTCGGAGAAAACCCACGCAGGTCATGGGGGGAACATACAAACTCTGTACAGACAGCAACTGTAGTCGGGATCGAACCAGGGTCTCTGACGCTGCAAGTGCTGTAAGGAAGCGACTCTACCGCTGCGTCACCATGAAATTTCAACATTTCAAAAAAGTCAAATTTTGCAGGCAAGTGATATGATAATTATAAGGTGTTGCCTCCTGCAAGTCAAACCAGGGCAGGGATTCCCCAATGAATGCTAGGACTCTGGGGGGGGGTTGCAGAGCAGTGGGATCTTGGAGCATAGTTCCCTGAAAGTGGCATTGCAGGTAGAATTGGAAGTGAGGAAGACTTTGGCCTGCTGACTTTTATTAATCAGGGAATTGAGTGTGGACAGGCGAGTCAACAACCTGAGGACATAGATTTAGAGTGAGAGGGGAAAGATTTAATAGGAATCTGAGTGGCAACTTTTTTTACACAGAGAATGATGGGTATATGAAAATGTGAAATGATCACAAGATGAAGAACTTGAGGTAGATACAATAATGACATTTAAAAGGTGTTTGGACAGGAAATGGAGAGATTTGGACCATGTGCGGGAAGCTGTGAAATTTCAATCTGCGTCATGGACGGCACAGACATCGAGAGCTGAGATGCCAATTCCTGCGCTGTGTTGTTCTAGGTTCTACGCGATTGACACCAATTCTTCACTGAAATTGTCATGTTGTATATCTTCATCTAAAACGTGGTTGTGTTTTTAAGATGCTTGCTTATAAGCTGCCAAAGGAAAAGATTGTTCATTTTTGTTTGAATCGAGCGAGAGTCTAACAGAATGAATGACTCATTCAATCCTGTGGAATCGACAAACTAGCCAGCACATCTTTGACATTCCACAGAACAGCCATGCTCATCACTGCAGTCTGTTTCATGCCCTGAAGGAATGCATTTTTTCAGTGGGAAATTATGATTTTACGGCAATTTCCATTTCAGTTGCTAAATGGAGCTTTCATGAGCCATGCAATTCTTTGTAGCTTTGGCATCTCTGCCTGCATTTTCACTGCAAATTAGGATTGAGTTACCATTTTGGAACTGTTTGAAGAAAGTTGCCTGTTAAATAATCTTGTTTCAGCAATGCTCTACATTCTTCAAGGTTAAGGGCTGCACTCGGTTCGAAAGGATCTCTCACTGCCAGGCAATAAGTAGCAAGTAATGTTCTGTTAACTAATATCATCAAAAATCCATGAGTTCCAGTTTCATGCCCTAAGCTGTTCATAGAGCAGTATTTTTTCATTCTCGATAGGGGAAGGAATATCTACAATAACTTTGAAATGTAGACATCATATGAGAAAGAAATAGGAGACCATTGAGCCTTTTGTTCCTGCTGCACCGTTCAATAAGATCATGGCTGATCTTTAACCTCAGCACCACAATCCTGTGTTATATCCACGGATGGCCGCACTATTTAAAAACATTAGTGACTGAGCCCTCTTGCAAAGACAATTCCAAACATTTTGAGTCCAGTAATGTCTCTTTATATCTGTTCTGAAGGGCTAATTCCTTATTTTGAGGAAATATCCTCTTTGATACTAGACACCTTGGCCAGGGGAAATTAAGTTCAAAAAACCTCAATTGAATTCTGCTGTATGGTCCTTGACCTGAACACATGAATTATCTTTTTCACTCCACAAGCGTTGATTGACCTGCTGATGTTTCCAGCATTTTCTACCCTACACATAATTTTTTTGAATGCTTTTCAACGAGAATATTTTTTTTGTAAGTCCTATGAGAATAGACAGTCTTAAGCTCTCCTCGTGTCAAAACCCACCAATCCCGGAATCAGTCAGGTGAATAGACACAAAATGGCGCAGTGCCGGAGACCCGGGTTTTATCCTGACTAAGGGGGCTTGCCTCTATGGAGTTTATACGTTCTCCCCGTGAACTTTGTGGGTTTTCTCTGGGGTCTCCGGTTTCCTCCCACACTCCTAAGTCATATAGGTTTGTAGGTTAATTGGCTTAGCATAATTGTTAATTGTCCATAGTGTGTGTGGAAGTGTTAATTTGTGGGGATCGCTGGTTGGCACGGATTCGATAGGCCGAAGATCCTGTTTCTGCACTGCATCCCTAAACGAAACTAAACTAAATTAAAATGCTAGAGTATCTCAGCGGGTCAGGCAGCATATCTGGAGAAAAGGGATAGGTGATGTTGCCAAGACTTCCACCTTGAAACAATTGACACTGCGATGCTGGAAATGGTGTGATCAATCCATGTTATTTTCAAGGTGCTCACTGATCAGAATCATCAGCTGCACTGTTAGACTGGAGGATCTGAGCTTGTTCTCGTTGGATCAAAGAGGATTGAGATGAATTGCGAAAGATGGACAAGAATATGGGCTGGTTTGGATCTGTGGAAGGTAGAATAAAGTTGTCCCCATTAGCAGATGGTTAAAGAGGCAGCAGATATCCGGGAGGCAAACTTATTTTTTTACAGAAAGAGAAGACAAGCTCTAGAATTCATTGCTTGTGAATGTGGTGGATAAAAAAATCGATCAGAACCCTTAACAGGGAATTGGATAGACACTTGGATTATGATGGATTGCAGGAAAGAGCAGGGAAATTAGACTAACAAGGTTGCTCTATTAAGGGCCAGAATGAGCTTGAAGGGCTGACTGGTCTCCTTTTATGAGCCTATGTCTGTTGACTGCAACCAGCAGTTGTCTAGATCTCACTGCTCTTATACATCAGCCAGGGTTTCAAATGTGCATCTCCTAAAAACACAGTTTGGGTGAACCTTTAGTCAAGTAGGAAGCAAGTCAGAGTGTGGGGAGATATGCCATAAAGGACCAAAAGACTCCACAAACACAATCAAAAGGCAACATCATCAGATAATCCTGGAGTTCAATGCCTGTTTCAAGTATCGGAAAAAGTTAAAGGAAGTCAAAGCGTTTTAGTCAAGTAAAGCATTTTCCTATGTGTGCTGCAGAGAGCGGTGGGCTCAGCCCAGTCCATTATGGATGAAGCTAATATAATATTGTTTCTTTATCTAAGAAGGGCAACAAGGAGAAGCCAGGTAAAGATAGGTCAGTGATCTTTACAGTAATTGTAAGGAAATTACTGAAGTATATCCGAAGGCAAGAGACTTACATAGATTGGGAAGAGCAGGAGCTGATTGGACATCGTCAGCATGGCTTTGTGCAGGCCAAATCCTGCTTTGCTAATTTGACAAGCTCCCTACACACCCTGACACCCCCCCCCAACCCCGGTCGCTATGGTCCCTCGGGCTTGGTCGCCGCGCTTCCTCACAATTTCTCACTCTCACCTCTCACCCAATATTGGCAGCCCTGCATCAGTGGACACACTCTTTACTCCATCACGCCAGCTATTTCTAAAATAGCTGTTAGGTTAATAACACGAATCCAGTGTCCATTTCATTCCCTGCTACACAGCCAGATGGAACTCTTTTCAGAGTGCAGTCACTTGGGTTAAGCCATCTGGAGAAACATATCTGTATGGCTGGCTAGCTGAGAAGAAGACAATGATACTTCCCTTCGAGACACTCGGTAAATCAGTTGTTCCAGGCAACCAACTGTTGAATTCAACCATGAAATAACTGCATGTGGCTTTTCACATTCTTGTTATTGGAGCATTTGCAAATTATTGCTTCGCGCTTGATAATATCCATGATTCTTCGGTACAAGCTGTATGACACACGGGGCTGAGCAAATAACTCAGTCTTCTGATGTTCGTTGATTCTTTGCAGAAGCAGCAAGTATTCAGCCTTGCATATCTCTTGCAATTTTCTAATTGTTGTTGAATTGTTTAAATATCTGATCTCATCTTTCCTTTGTCTCAAGATAAATGTCTCTGTATAACACCCAATCTGATTATGCACATGGTACTCAAAATAAAAAATGATGCTGCAATGTTTGCCTTCAAGAATATTATGGGCATTGGTCCACGGGGATACAGAATGGGAAAGTGGTCATGAGGCCTGCAATATTGTTTGGTTTTTGTTTTTATTTAGTTTAGAGATACAGCACAGAAACAGGGCTTTCGGCCCACCGAGACCGCACTGACCAGCAATCCCCGCACAATAACACTATCCTACACACTAGGGACAGTTTTTACTAATACAACTACAATTAACCTACAAACATGTACATCTTTGGAGTGTGGGAGGAAACCGAAGTTCTCAGAGAAAACCCACGTGGTCACGGAGAGAATGTACAAAGTCCGTAGGGACAGCACTCGTAGCCAGGATCGAACCCGGGTCTCTGCCGCTGTAAGGCAGGAACTGTCCCGCCCGTACTGCTCCAGCTTTCAGTAAGATCTTTGACAGTTATTAATGGACATTCCTCCTTATTATGTGATAGCCATTCCCTTCCATCCTGAAAATGTGGATAGAAACATAGAAAATAGGTGCAGGAGTAGGCCATTCGGCCCTTCGAGACGGCACCGCCATTCAATATGATCATGGCTGATCATTCAACTCAGTATCCTGTACCTGCCTTCTCTCCATACCCCCTGATCCCTTTAGCCACAAGGGCCACATCTAACTCCCTCTTAAATATAGCCAATGAACTGGCCTCAAATACCTTCTGTGGCAGAGAATTCCAGAGACTCACCACTCTCTGTGTGAAAAATGTTTTCCTCATCTCGGTCCTAAAGGAATTCCTCCTTATCCTTAAACTGTGACCCCTTGTTCTGGACCTCCCCAACATCGGGAACAATCTTCCTGCATCTAGCCTGTCCAACCCCTTAAGAATTTTGTAAGTTTCTATAAGATCCCCCCTGAATCTTCTAAATTCTAGCGAGTACAAGCCGAGTCTATCCAGTCTTTCCTCATATGAAAGTTCTGACATCCCAGGAATCAGTCTGGTGAACCTTCTCAGTACCCCCTCTATGGCAAGAATGTATTTGCTCAGATTTGGAGACCAAAACTGCACGCACTACTCCAGGTGTGGTCTTACCACAACCCTGTACAGTAGAACCTCCCTGCTCCTATACTCAAATCCTTTTGCTATGAATGCTAACAAACCATTCGCTTTCTTCACTGCCTGCTGCACCTGCATGTCTACTTTCAATGACTGGTGTACCATGACACCCAGGTCTCGTTGCATCTCCCCTTTTCCTAATCGGCCACCATTCAGATAATAGTCTACCCTCCTGTTTTTGCCACCAAAGTGGAAAACCTCACATTTATCCACATTATACTGCATCTGCCATGCATTTACCCACTCACCCAGCCTATCCAAGTCACCTTGCAGCCTCCTAGCATCCTCCTCACATCTAACACTGCCCCCCCCAGCTTTGTGTCATCTGCAAACTTGGAGATGTTGCATTCAATTCCCTCGTCCAAATCATAAATATATATTGTAAATAGCTGGGGTCCCAGCACTGAGCCTTGCGGTACCCCACTAGTCACTGCCTGCTATTCTGAAAAGGACCCGTTTACTCCTACCCATAGTCAGAGGGTCTCCAATGGGGCAGATAGTAGCTCAGGTCTTCTCTCTAGTTGTTGATAGGATGGTTCAGTTGCCTGAAAACAGCTTGGAAAAACTTGAAAAATTGCCCAATACTCATAGACTTTAGAACATACTAATTAAAAGCAGGAGTAGGTACTGTAGATTGGCTATTTCATACTAGCCAATTATAGTGCTTGTTAGTAGTGACTCCACCTAGTATGTGCTTTATATTATCAAGAGCTTCCCTACGCTAGTTAGTATAAGTAGCTGCTAGGAAATGTAATGTCCTGCAGATCCTTGCTGTAAGTAGATTTAATAAACATGTGTTGTATCTTGATATGTGTTCAACTCAACACATTACTTGATGTCAGAAGTGGGATTGGACGAGTCTGGGTCCGGTGGAATCTGCCAAAACTACCTTTAGGATCTAGAACAGAGAACATTGCCTATCTGAGCAGCAACTTCCTCTATTGTTCACATTGGGTAATGCGGGCGTTTGATGGCAGTATTAAGATCTCTGGGGTTTATGCAGATACGGATCTTATCTGGTTGAAATGGACGGAGCCATCTACAGATGCATCCGTCAACATATCTTTCCGGTGAAGGAACTGCGTCCTGCGACTCCACATCCAGATGTCTCGCATTTCGTATACCCTCCCACTGTCGGTCCCGCGACCCCACTGCCAACTAACATTTCCACCGCCAACTAACATTTCCACCGCAGCCTCCCGCGGTGTTTGGCAACCAGCTCGCCTATCTCATCACCTTCTCTGCCTGTCGGGTCGCAGGTCATTTCCCCAATTCCCTCCCCGGTATTTTCTCCGGTGAAAGGAGGTGAGGCGGATTCGTACCGCACAAGGGGCGGACAGGTTTGCACGCCACCCATTATAAAATTACCCATTTGTGTAATTTTATAAACTTTTCCAAATGGGTTATTAACAGTCCACCTTTATTGCTTAGCCACTGATGCTTCTTTTGTTTCTACAAGGAAAGATGTAGATTGGCTATTTCATAGTAGTGACTCCGCCTAGTATGTGCTTTATATTATCAAAAGCTTGCCTACACTAGTTAGTACAAGAAAATGTAATGTCTTGCAGATCCTTGCTGTAAGTAGATATAATAAACATGTGTTGTATCTTGATATGTGTTCGACTCAACTCATTACAGGTACCTTGAGTCTTCTGATAGCTAACCTTATTACAACTCACCAATCTCTCACCATGTAAGTAATATGCTTCCATTTTAATTTTTCTGCAAAAAAAGATAATTTTATATTTACCCACCTAATACTCAATTTGTTTATCCATATCCCTTATAGCCTTCTTATATCATCTTCACAACTTACTTTCCCATCTATCTTTGTGTCAACAGCAACCACATGCCTTCACCAAGTCTTTAAACTAAAAAGTTGTGGCCCTGTCGTCGATCCATTTGCATACCTCTTGTTACTTCTTGCAAACCAAAAAAGGTCTATTCATGTTTTCACTCGTTTTCCTGTTAGCCTGCTAATCCATGCAATGTGTTATCTCCGACAGCAAGAATTTTTTTATTTTCCGCCATAACCTTCATGCGACATCTTATCAAACGCCTCCTTGAAATCTAAATATAGAATAGTCAATGGTTTTTAGCTATGCCCGACACATATTACTTTTTCAAAGAACTCGAATAAACTAATTAAACATCAAATCCTTTTCACTTAACAATGACGACATTGCTTAACTACCTTGAACTTGTTCTATGTACCTGCTATAACTTCAATCATAATTTCAAACAGTTTCCCTCTGACTGATGTAAACCTGCTTGTCTTACAGTTTCCTGCATTGTCTTCCTTCCTTTTTGATATCCATTTATGACTCGACTTTTTCCATGTCGTCTCCCTCGCGGCCTAACACCATGGGTAAGGGTGCGGCCTTTCCCGGAGTCGAGCCCGGAGTTTCAGCAGCGGGCGCAGCGTGGACTTCTCATCGCGGAGAGGGCGAGCCCTTGCCGGGGTCGCCAGAAGGGAGTGCTCCAATCGCTGGCCTGCAGCTTATAACATCCTGAAGCCGTGGTCTGCGGAGCTTCTAGCCGTGGGCACGACATGGACTTAACATCCGGAGCGGGATTCCTCGTCGGGGATCTCCGGAGAAGAGCTACGACTGCCGGCCTGTGGCCTACAACACCCTGAAGCCGTGGTCTGCGGAGCTTCTAGCCACAGGAGCGGTGTGGACTTACCATCTGGAGCCTGGGTTCCCTTGCCGGGGACAGCCAGAGAAGAGCTCTGACCGCCGGCCTGCGGCCTACAACATCCTGAAGCCATGGTCTCCAGTAGGAAAGGCCTGTATGTCTGGCCGCCCGCAGTGGCAACTGCAGAGGTTTATGGCCCCGACCATGGGGGACCAATGGAAGAGGATTGACTACTTTGTGCCTTCCACCACAGTGAAGAATGCTGTGGTGGATGTTTGTGTTAAATTTTATTGTGTATTGTGTGCTTTTTTTTGATTGTACCGCTGCTGGCAAGTTCATTTCAATGAACTTTATTGTGTATGTGATGAATAAAACTGATTGATTGATTGATCACACTTTGCCATGATGGAAGTTCTTTTAAAATACAGCCTTTCTTAAAGCACAAGACAATCCAACAGTCAATGTGTGCACCGCAAGGTCCCAAGACAAATCATTAGAACATTCGAATTAGTTGTGCAATCAATTCTAGATAGATAGAATTCTGGGGAAATCTCTGCTGTGCATTGAACATGGTCAAAACTTCATGAGATCATGGTGCTGCTTATCCGAATATCTCACTGAAAGACAGAAATTTGTCTTTCACAAGGACTTTCACAAGGCCTTTGATAAGTTCCCACATGGTTGGCTCCTCTGGAAGGTCAGATCACACAGAATCCAAGGTGAACTACCCATTTGCATTAAAAATTGGCTTAGAAAAAGGAGTCTCAAGGGAGCTGTTTTTTCTGATTGGAGACCTGAGACCAGAGGAGTGCCACTAGAGTCGGTGCTGGGCCCATTGCTGTTTGTTATCTACATTAACGATTTCGATGACAATGTCGTTTGTTTTTAAAATTCATTTATTTTATTGCCTCGTGTACCGAGCAATAGGCCATTTGTTCCACGGAGTCCATGCCGACAAGCGATCAGCCATACTAACACTAACCTACACACTGGGGACAATTTTTAATTAAGCCAATTACCCTACAAACCTGTACATCTTTGGCATGTGGGAGGAAACCGGAGCACCTGCAGAAAACCCACGCAGTCACAGGAAGAACATACAAATGCTGTATGGACAGCAGCTGTAGTCAGGATCTAACCTGGGTCTCTAGCGCTGCAAGGCAGTAACTCTACCGCTATGCCAACCCAAATGTAGCTGTACAAATTGTTGGTGAGACTACAGGTGGAGTTCTGGTCGTCCAGCTGTAGGTTGGATGTCATAAGGTCATAAGTGATAGGAGTAGAATTAGGCCATTCGGCCCATCAAGTCTAATCTGCCATTCAACCTTCCTAACCCCATTCTCCTGCCTTCTCCCGATAACCTCTGACACCTGTACTAATCAAGGATCTATCTATCTATCTCTGCCTCAAAAATATCTACTGACTTAGCCATCACAACCTTCTGTGGCAAAGAATTCCACAGATTCACCACCCTCTGACTAAAGAGATGTCATCTGGATGGAGAGGGTGCAGAGGAGATTCACCAGGATATTACCCTGCCTTGCAGGGATATGTTGGATAGGCTGGGACCTTTTTCATTGTAGCGTAGGAGGCAGAGCAATGACCTCATTAAGGGATACAAGATCATGAGGGTCATTGGTAAAGGGAATGCACACAATTTTTTACCCTGGGTCGAGGATTCTAAAGGGCATAGGCTGAATGTGGGAGTATCAATGTTTATTCCTTGCTCAAGTCTCCAGAAGACTTGAATCCCTAACTCTCGTCTCAGAGGTAATACGTCTTTATACTTCCATTCCATGATGCCAGAGAAGCCTCCTGGACAAGTGATTGCCCACTAGTGTCTATCAGCTGCAGTCAAACCACTGAGGATAGAAACCTGCACAGCCTGTCGACAGCGTGAGGCCTCGGGCCTTGAAGTCCTTCCACTCACAAAGCCATGTGAATAATGTAGATATCCACCACAGCTGTGATAGCAAGTCCTCTGTGGAAGATGAAAGGAAGCTGCTTCTGGGATTTACATCAGCATCATCTATTGTGCTTTGAACAAACACACTAACCCTACCCCCCCCCCCCCCCCCCACAACTCCCCTGTCCTCTCTGTCCATTTATCTGTTTTCTAGTTGCTACACCTACTTTCAAGTTGGAAAATAAAGAACTTGAGTTTGCCCCACCCATTTTACAATCTCAAAAAGATGCACCTTATTTTACTAACAATGGAATAACATCAGAAAATGCCAGAAATACTCACACAATATAGGATAAAGTGGCAGGATTTGCCCAGCAAGACATATCCCCGTTTGTTAACGTGGTCGGCATGGACAAGCTGGGCTGACAGGCTTATTTCCATGCTGAATTGTTCTATAACTCTATGATAGCCAGGAACCAACATTATATTTCCAAATCAGGATGATTTGTGACTTAGTAATTGTTGGTGGTGTTTTTATTTACCTGTGGTTCATCTTCTTGGTGTTGGTGATTGAGGTTTGAGAGGCAAAGCTTGTGTAGCGGGATGAGTAACAACAAAGCACGTTGTTGATGGTATAACCTACAGCCACCACGTGTGGTGCACTTGCTCAGTTCAGTTTAGTTTATTGGCAGAAGTACCAAGGTACAGAGAAAAGCTTTTGTTGCGTGCTAACCAGCCAGCGGACAGACAATACATGATTACAATTGAGCCATTCGCAGTATACAGATATATAAGGGATTGACATTTAGTGCAAGGTAAAGCCAGTAAAGTCCGATCAAAGATAATCTGAGGGTCCCCGATGTGGAAAATAGTTGTTCAGCACTGCTCGCTGGTTGCGATAGGATGGTTCAGTTGCCTGATAACAAGATAACAACTGGGAAGAAACTGTCCCTGAATCTGGAGGTGTGTGTTTTCACACTTCCATACCTTTTGCCTGATGGGAGAGGGTAGAAGAAGGAGTGGCCAGGGTGCGATTCGATTTTGCTACTGGCCTTGCCGAGGCAGCATGAAGTATAAATGGAGTTGATTGAGTCATTTTGCTGCCATGCCTAATTGTTGTCTGGTACAAGCTTGGCAACTGCAGGCTGGCGAGCCTTGCATTAGTGGTAGCAAAGATATTGGATGGGATTCTGAGAGACAAGATTTATTTTGATTCAGTAAGGCAGCGACTGATTGAGATTAGTTAGAATGGCCTTGTGCATGGGAAATTGTGCCCCACTTATTTGATTTCAGTTTATTAATGAGGTGGCTAAGAGGAATTCAACCTCGAACAATAGAAACAGCACAAATAGAAAATATAGTACAGCTACTCAGTGTAAACACCCTATGCCAGCATTCTCAGTAACCCAACGATCCTTGTTTAACCATATCGGTGCTTGGAACCACTCACAATGCTTGAGATGTAGTCTTATCAGCGCTCTTTATAGTCGAGCCATCAATTTCAGATCCTGCTTTCTATTTCTTCAGATACAAAGGCTAACAATCAATTCATCATATAATTAGTTTCTGTACTATACACAGGCAATTTAATAATGTTTCTCTAGGCTTTCACAACTGGAGTTTTATCATGTTGAAAGTGTTGCTTCATTTGTTTTTAGGTCAGAATCCATTTAATCCAGTTTGTGTTCACATTTACTGTGGGGAGGCCCAAGGTCTTACATGGACTCCTTTAGTTCTTATCTTCCCTTTATCTTGTGTCTGTACATATTTTCAATGCAATGAACAGCCTGCACACAGCCTGCATTGACTGATGAAGCCATACCATTTGAAAAGCATGCTGATTGTTCATTATTATATGTTTGGCTTCTAGGTGGCTTTAGAGTGATAAAGTGATACAGCGTGGAAACAGGCCTTTTGGCCCAAGTTACGCACACCGACCAACATGTCCCATCTACAATAGTCCCGCCTGCCTGCATTTGGCCCATATTCCTCCAAACCTAACACATCCATGTACCTGTCTAAATGTTTCTTAAATGTTGTGACAGTGTGGAAATTAAAAAAGATTTAAACTTACAAAATGGATTCAGCTGAAATAAAGACAAGCTGTCACCGTCTCCTATTAAATTGCAAAGCCAGCAAAAGGCACTAACCTTGCTTTCAGTACATTAACAAAGCCAGAAAACTGTTGACGTTCCCTTTCCCATAACATAAGCGACATAACAAGCACAGCTTCATGAATGTCTCCTCTATAAGAAAAACAGAGAATTCAGACTCTTGGCACTAACATTTGTTCTATAAAAGTATAATGTGTGTAATAAGTAGAAAAAAACAAAATGCTTGTTCTGCAGAAATATAACCTTCTCATATAACCATATATGGCTAACCCTGCCTATGTTAGAAGAAGCTGTCAATCTTAAGAAGCTGTCAATCTTAAGGATATGTCAATCTTAAGAAGAGGCTGTATTATGCTCTGTAGATGAGGTATTCCTGAATCATTGATTATTGGGGTATATATACATGTACTGAGATCATTGTCCCTTTGTGTGGGGTGAGAACACTGTATAGTCTGTAATCTGCATACTGTAAAGAGTTTTACCACACCCACCTGGCGAAATAAAGATTGTACTGCTTGATCACTGATTTTATTTGCATTTTTGTCTGTTTAAGAACATTGAACCACAACACTGGTGCTGCGAGCAGGGTCTTGCTGGGAACAATCGCTGAAGACTGAGTAAGAGGCAACAGTTTGGCCGAGGTCTCGAAGGGGGGAAGCAAGTGCACTATCAGACCCCTTGAGTCTGAACTCCTAAGAGTACCTGGGAACACTGTTGACCTTCGTCCGAAGTGATTTGGTTCCCTGCCAAGATTTTTCTGAACAGACAACGCAAGGTAAGACAATTTTTGGGATTGTTGACTCAGACTAAGTAGCTGTCTAGTGGAGAGAGAGGGGAAAGTCTGTGAGTAATCGGACCAATCCTGTTTCTGGGCTTGGTTAATTTCTACCGGCAACGGATACATTGGTGTCTCCACCAGGGCACTCTCTCACTCCAACAAGAAGAAGACTTTTGCAACTTAAAAACTGCGCTTGCTACTGCACCAGCTACTGCATGCCTTAACCGTGCCAGTTCAACTACAAGTGGCCACAACAAAGTCTCCTGCTGACATTATTGCCCTCACAGCTGATTACAAATTCTGCACATTGGTCCCCACAGAACCAAAGATTCTAGTAGACATAACGGCTCTTTCAGACAAAGGAATGTAAAGTTAATTAATTATGTTGTGAGGATTGGTGAGAATTGTAAAGAAACATCAATAATGTGTTTCAATTTTTCAATTTGGTTTTTGTGTAAAATGCAAATCAAGACAAATGCATTTGCAACAATTGACATTTATTTTAGCAGGGATAATAAAGGGGGATGCAGGAGGAGCTGAGAAATGTTATTACATAATTATGCCTTCCTATAACTTTCATATTAAATTTGTATTGATAAGGAGGGAAGAGAATGTGGAAAGTAGCTTACACCTTGAAGCTTTTAATGAAATGACCTGTGGCTAAGAGAGAGAGAGTCCAGAGTGTGTTTTGGGTTGAAACTGTTCTTCAGTATGTGTTGTATTTATGAACAAGTATGAACATTTTCTGTGAATGATTTGTTTACATGTCTTATTCAGTAAACGTAGTGGAGCACTGACCATGGCTAGCAAAGCAACTTTCTAGCAGTGTTTAAATACATTTTGTAAATAAGTGAGGAAATGAAATCCTCCAGTGGTATAAACTCAAGGTTATGAAAAATGGCTGGCTGACAAATAACAATTCCTCTGATACAGCCTATATATATGAATCTCGTCTACTATCTTATAGTTTTTCTTACATTCAATTTAAGAAGTATATGGCTTCTGTTTTATAATTCTCCAAAGCTAGCTTGGTCAAGGTTAGCAACACAACAGCACAAGACAGAGTGCCTTTGCATGATAATATCATATATTGAACTGTAAATTTCTCATTTTTGTGTGATTCAAAGTTTAAGAGCTTTGCATGATTTCCTTGAGAAATATATAACTGTGTTTTACTCTTGAGTGGGGATTTGATTGCTTTAACGTGAGTGAATATCTGAGATTTAGCATAATGCATGGTGTGCAAATTTGTGTGCAAATGGCACAGAAAAGAGGGTGTAGAGTGAGTGAGTTTAAAGACTGTTACTTGTTTGTGGAACCAGTTCTGGGTGAATGTTGAATTAATCATATAATTAAGATGAAATAGGATGTTATTGAATGTGTTTGCTCATTTATGTGATAAATCTTTGTAAAGTCTCATGGTAATGTCTCTTTAAGAACTTACAGCTGTACAGACTGATCGAGAATAGTTAGCATGGCCTTGTGCATGGGAAATAGTGTCCCACTTATTTGATTTCAGTTTATTAATGAGGTGCCCAAGAGAAATTCAACCTAAAACGATAGAAACAGCACAAATAGAAGATGTAGTACAGCTGCTCAGTGTAAACACCCTATGTCAGCGTTCTCAGTAACCCAACAATCCTTGTTTAACCATATCGGTGCTTGGAACACTCACAATGCTTGAGATGTAGTCTTATCAGCGCTCTTTATAGTCGAGCCATCAATTTCAGCTCCTGATTTGTATTTCTTCAGATACAAAGGCTAACAATCAATTCATCATATAATTAGTTTCTGTACTATACACAGGCAATTTAATAATGTTTCTCTAGGCTTTCACAACTGGAGTTGTATCATGTTGAAAGTGTTGCTTCATTTGTTTTTAGGTCAGAATCGATTTAATCCAGTTTGTGTTCACATTTACTGTGGGGAGACCCAAGGTCTTACATGGACTCCTTTAGTTCTTATCTTCCCTTTATCTTGTGTCTGTACATATTTTCAATGCAATGAACAGCCTGCACACAGCCTGCATTGACTGATCAAGCCATACCATTTGAAAAGCATGCTGATTGTTCATTATTATATGTTTGGCTTCTAGGTGGTTTTAGAGTGATAGAGTGATACAGCGTGGAAACAGGCCCTTCGGCCCAAGTTACGCACACCAACCAACATGTCCCATCTACAATAGTCCCACCTGCCTGCGTTTGGTCCATATTCCTCCAAACCTAACCCATCCATGTATCTGCCTAATGTTTTTTTTTTAAATGTTGTGACAGTGTGGAAATTAAAAAAGATTTAAACTTACAAAATGGATTCAGCTGAAACTAAGACACGCTGTCACCTTCTCCTATTAAAATGCAAAGCCAGCAAAAGGCACTAACCTTTGATTTCAGTGCATTAACAAGGCCAGAAAACTGTTGACGTTCCCTTTCCCATAACATAAGCGAGATAACAAGCACAGCTTCATGAATGCCTCCTCTATAATATAAACATTAGACATAATTCAGACTCTTGGCACTAACCTTTGTTCTATAAGAGTATAATGTGTGTCATAAGTAGAAAAAATGTTCTGCAGAAATATAACCTTATCATATAACCATAAATGGCTAACCCTTCCTCTGTTAGAAGAAGCTGTTAATCTTAAGAAGCTGTCAATCTTAAGGATCTGTCAATCTTAAGAAGCAAGAAGCTGTACTATGCTCTGTAGATAAGGTATTGCTGAATCATTGATTATTGGGGTATATATACATTAAAAATGGAAACTTAAGCAAAATATCCCCGGGGACCCCTTGTCTGACAGCGACTTTCTTATGGAGAGGGGGGGGGGGGGGGGGGAGAACCGGAACAAATTCGTGGGAGAGAAACAATTGAAAATAGTATAGACTACCTCCCCCATGCCCTGGCCACCAGTCACTAACAGCAGGAGCTACAACACTCAGATCCAGTGAAGACGAAGGGGTTCCAGTACGTCTACAGGGAAGGGCACCCCCAAAAGAAGGAAGAACTGATAAGGAAGATGAGGAAGAAGAAGGGGAGGGCTTAAGTCTGAAGAGGAAGAGCAGTGAGCGAGTTAAACAACACAGAGCACCAGGAAAGAGAAACAGCAGATAAATAAGAAGATTGAAAAGATAAAGCAGGATGTCGAGCTTGTGGCTTTCGAGGCCCTGTACCTTAACTACCCTGCAAGAATCAAGGCTGCTCACTTCTGCCCCAAGATCTTTAACATTTTGCAGCCAACAGTCGGTACAGTTTAAAACAAACTTGAAACAAAAGACTCTGACCTGTTTGAAAAACAGAGCGCATTCCTCTGGTGGAGAGAGAGGGGAAAGTCTGAGTAATTGGACCAATCCTGTTTCTGGGGGGAAGGGGTTATCAGGGAAACGAGAGATATAGACGGTGATGTGGAGAGATAAAGAACAATGAATGAAAGATATGCAAAAAAGTATCAATGATAAAGGGAACAAGCCATTATAAGCTGTTTGTGGTGTGAAAATGAGAAGCTGGTGCGACTAGGGTGGGGGAGGGAGATAGAGAGAGAGAGGGAATGCCAGGGCCCGAGGGCTGAGGGAGAGGTGGGAAGGGGAGGAGACAGCAAGGGTTAACAGAATTGAGAAAATTCAATGTTCAAGCCCAGAGGATGCAGACTCCCCAAGTGGAATATGAAGTGCTGTTCCTCCAACTTGCGGTGTTGCTCACTCTGGCCGTGGAGGAGGCCCAGGACCGAGAGGTCGGATACGGAATGGGAGGGGGAGTTGAAGTGCTGAGCCACCGGGAGGTCGAGTTGGTTAATGCGGACCCTGTTTCTGGGCTTGGTTAATTTCTACCGGCAGTGGATGCAATTGGTGTCTCCACCAGGGCACTCTCTCACTGCAACAAGAAGACCAAACTGTTGCCTCTTACATTTTCCTCTGATACAGCCTATATATATGAATCTTGTCTACTATCTTATAGTTTTTCTTACATTCAATTTAAGAAGTATATGGCTTCGGTTTTACAATTCTCCAAAGCTAGCTTGGTCAAGGTTAGCAACACAACTGCACAAGACATAGTGCCTTTGCCTGATAATAATCATATATTAAAATGTAAATTTCTTATTTTTGTGTGATTCAAAGTTTCAGAGTTTTGCATTGTTTCCTTGAGGAGTACATAACTGTGTTTTACTCTTGAGTGAGAATTTTATTGCTTTAACGTGTGTGAAGATCTGAGATTTAGCATAATGCATGGTGTGGAAATTTGTGAGCGATTGGCACAGAAAAGAGGGTGTAGAGTGAATGAGTTTAAAGACTGTTACTTGTTTGTGGAACCAGTTCTGGGTGAATGTTGAATTAATCATATAATTAAGATGAAATAGGATGTCATTGAATGAGTTTGTTCATTTACGTGATAAATCTTTGTAGTCTCATGTGTTCTAAAATGTAGTGTCTCTTTAAGAAGTTACAGCTGTACAGGTGTTGAACCTGGGACAAAGTTATTTTCTTTTTCTTTGCTCTTTGAAAATGTATTGGCTATCTATGTAGAAATTAACTGTGTACTCTCTATCTTCTCAACTTTTATTAAAGATTCAGATTCAAACTTTATTGTCATTGTGCAGTGTACAAGTACAGAGACAACAAAATGCAGTTAGCATCTCACCCAGAAGTGCGAACACAGAATAATGGAACAGTAAAATATATGTATATGCAGTAGCAGTAGTGCAAATTTCGAGGAGGGGGGGAGATCAGTCACTGGAGGAAGGAGTGTCCGGGGGGGATAATGACTGGCAATCACCAAGGTTAAGTAGGGTAACAGCCTCAGGGAACAAGCTGTTCCTGAACCTGCTGGTCCGGCAACGGAGAGACCTGTAGCGCCTCCCAGATGGGAGGAGGGTAAACAGTCTGTGGTTGGGGTGAGAGCAGTCCTTGATGATGCTGCATGCCCTTTGCAGACATCGCTTGCTCTGGACAGATTCAATGGAGGGGTGTGAGGAACCGGTGAAGCGTTGGGCAGTTTTCACCATCCTCTGCAGTGCTTTCCGGTCGGAGACAGAGCAGTTGCCATACCATACTTTGATTCAGTTAGTAAGTCTCGATGGCGCAGCGGTAGAGGTTCACCAGAATCTGAAGAGACAGATGGACCTTCTTTAGACTCCTCAGGAACAAGAGACACTGGTGAGCCTTCTTGATCAGTGTTGAGGTATTGTGGGTCCAAAAGAGGTCATCAGAGATGTTGACCCCCAGAAACCTGAAGCTGGAAACACGCTCCACCTCCATCCCGTTAATATGGATGGGGGTGTGCGTGCCACCCCTAGATCTTCTGTAGGCCACAATGAGCTCCTTGGTCTTCAGGGCCAGGTTGTTGTCAGCGCACTATGCTGCTAGGAGCTGGACCTCCTCCCTATGGGCCGCTGACATCATTGTCGCTGATGAGGCCAATCACTGTTGTATCATCTGCATACTTGATGATGGTGTTAGTGCCATGTACAGGTGTGCAGTCGTAGGTGAAGAGGGAGTAGAGGAGTGGGCTCAGCAGACAGCCCTGTGGACCACCAGTGTTCAGGGTGTGGTTATCTAACCTAACAAACTGGGGTCTGTTAGGCAAACTGATAGGGGTCCAGTGTGGGAGTTAGGCAGCCTTTGAGGTGTGCCAGGACCAGCCTCTCGAAGCACTTAGTAATGATGGGAGTGAGTGCAACTGGGCGGAATTCATTGAGGCTCGTCGCAGTGGAGTGTTTTGGCACTGGCACGATGGAGGTGGTTTTAAGGCACGTGGGGACAGCTGCTTGGGAAGTGACAGGTTGAAGATGTCAGTCTAGACATCTGTCAGCTGCGCAGCACAGGCCCCGAGGACGCGCCCAGGGATGCCGTCAGGGCCAGTAGCCTTTCGTGCATTAATCCTGCTCAGTGCCGCATACACGTCGATGGGGGTGAGTGTGAGGGGCTGGTGATCAACAGGGAACACAGCCTTGATGGCCATCTCGATTGCCCCTGTCAAAGCGGCCATAAAAGTGGTTAAGCTCCTCAAAGAAGGATGCATCGCTGGATGTAGGGGTGGAGTTGGTGGGTTTGTAGTCCGTGATGGCCTGAATGCCTTGCCACATGCGTCGGGGGTCGGAGTTGTTCTTGAGGTGCTCCTCGATCCTTAGCTTGTAACTGTGCTTGGCCTTCTTGATGCCTCTCTTCAGGTTAGCCCTGGATGAACTGTAGGTTCGACCTGAAAGCGGTGTCACATGCCTTCAGCAGTAGCCTGACCTCTCTGTTCATCCATGGCTTCTTATTCGGGAATGTGGTAATCCGTTTGAGAGAGGTGACACCGTTAATGGTGGAGTTGATAAAATCCAAAATGGAGGAGGTATAAGAGTCAGTGTCCCTGTGGGAGTCAAGGGTGGCCCGAGCTGCAAACACATTCCAGTCAGTGTTTCCAAAACTCTGCTGAAGTGTGAACTCTGCACCCTCTGACCAAACTTTAACTGTCCTCACTATGGGTTTAACACGTTTGAAGGTCTCTGTGGAGAGTACTTTGGGAGCAGGAACAATGAGAGGTGATCAGATTGACCAAGGTGGGGGAGTGGGATGGCTTTGTAAGCTTCAGCCATGTTTGTGTAAACTTTGTCCAGTATCTTGTCTTCTCTAGTGGCGAAGGAGACATATTGGTGGAATTTGGGAGGTACAGTCTTCAAGTTGGAGTGATTGAAGTCACACGCAACAATGAAGGCTGCCTCGGGGTTGAGAGTCTGTTGGTTGCTAATGGCAGTATGCAGTTCTTTTATTGCAAGCTTAGCATTAGCATCTGGAAGAATATAGGCTGCAGTCACAACAGTGGAAGTAAACTCTCTGGGCAGATAGAATGGTCTGCATTTAACCATGAGAAACTCTATGTTAGCTGAGCAGTGACTCTCGATGATGGTAGTGTCCGTGCACCAAGCTTTATTTACATAAATGCACAGACCCCCACCTCTGGTCTGTTGTTCTGTCCGCTCGGAGTATATGACGCCCCGTTAGCTCGATGGCGCAGTCAGGAACGTCGATGTTAAGCCATGTTTCTGTGAAGATCATGATGCTGCAGTCTTTAATCCAGTTGTGGGAGGTAATCCGTTGCCGGAGCTCGTCCATTTTGTTCGCCAGTCTTTAACCCACCTCAGCATCCATGGCGGTGTTTGCGTTCGCGTCGCCGTCTATGGGTGCTTCCGGTCGGCCGAGCTGGCTTGGTACGCTCCGCTGTTCCGCTGTTCTGGCTAATTCAGGAGCGAGACGGAGTTCGCCCAAAAAGTTGTTGCAGCTGCAGGAACCGATGTTCAGAAGTTCCTGTCGGCTGTACGATAGGAACGCAAGACTGCTCCGTGTGAACAGACTTGAAACAAGTAAATTATTGCTAGTTCGCCGATTCTCGGGAGACACAGGGCGTCGCGATGTGCCTGCGCCGCCGCCATCTTGAGAGGAGGGGATGTGGCTCAGCAAAGAGGCTGTTCTTTTCCTTCGCCGCATAACCTGCCATTAGGTTTAATGACCTTGTCGGTATTTTAAGTTTCTTTTCTTCCTATTTCTTACCTTTTGAATTGAATTCAAGAGAGATCTGAATTACGCACTGGCCATGTAAAATTCAGATTAAGGTGTTGGATGAGAATTGGGAATAATTTTTTAATTGTTTTTACTTTATAATGACCTATTTTTAAAAGGTCTGCCTTGTAAGTAGTTTAAGAGCTTAAGTAAAGCCTTGACTGAGAATGGACAGGACCTTCGTGTGAATTAAATTACATTTACACAGCAATTGCCCAGAACCTTGTTAGTCTTACAGAAACCACTGAACCAGAGAAATGCAGAAACCACTATCTGCTGACCATAACGTCAAATCCTTACAACAAGGAGATCACAAACTGATAAGAAATTGGGATCAGAGGAAGCCCTTCCCAGTACTACTGACTACACCTACCTACAGTGACAGTTGAAAATAATCCTCGTTAGATACGCCTAACTTATTGCACAATAATTGGAAACTGGAAAAAGGAAGTATGAACTTGGATGTCCTCCTTGCAAGACTGGAGATAAAAGGAAGCCATACACACAAATAAAAAAGGCCAGTATTTACAGTATCTTGTTAAAACCAGCCATGAACATAAGCGAATGCACTACACTGAATTATATACATAACTCCCTCATCCCGGATAATTGGAACGAGTCTCCCCCTGCTTGAATAAACGTATTAACATTAAACAATTAACAGTGACCCTTTATTTGTTCTTTGGGATTCTGGGATTAGGAATAAAACCAAAGGGAATGATTTGAAATGAGAGACACCCGAGTCACACTTAATCCTAACTACTCAACCTCCAGCAACAGCGAAAGAAGTTGGAAAAAGATAAATGGCTGAAGGACAAACAGACAACTCATGTTTTAAGTTGCCAATGACACAGAAGGAACGATCACATGGGTCAGAAAGGAATGGAACACTATGAAAAGTAAAAGCTGCCTACGGAGGATCTGCCTACAATGGGCTCTGGTCCAACTACCCTACGAACTATGGGCAAAGCTTAAAATCATGTGGGATGAGTGTATTCAGCCCCTGAACATAAACTGATTATAAAAAAGGGGAAGGTAGACAAAAATGCTGGAGAAACTCAGCGGGTGAGGCAGCATCTATGGAGTGAAGGAAATAGGCAACGTGTCGGGCTGTAACTGCGAAGGGCTACAATTAGAGAATGTTAAGCAGTGAACTAGCTGCTGTAAAGTGAACAAACTTCTTTATCCGATTAGGATTTTGGGTTTGTGCCATAACCCCTTACGAGCTCAAGGACAGATTCAAAACCAAATTACAATCAGACACATAGTGCTTCTAGTTCATGGTATCTTGTAACATTGAACTTAATCTCTTAAAGATGCTAAAAAGTAATCTGCAGCTCCCACAGTCATGGATAAATGACATGAAGTAATTGAAGAGGAAATTAGTATAAGAGTTAGAGGTAACAGACTGAAACAAATGAATTCTCAATATTACTCCTTGGTTTTTTTTAAGCTCTGCATAAAGATAGTTGACAGTTCCATTCTCAATTCTTGATAATCTTTGTATGTAATCGTGTTAACTGTTTTACAACTGTTGTATATTAAAAAACTTTCTTACTATGAAATAAGTATTGATTGAACCTGTATTATAATAAGAAGTGTTGTGCCTAGATCCCTGATGAATCCTCTAATATAAATGACCTTGCTACCCACATTTCCCAATATATTGAGAAAATCCATAAGGTTCACAGTGACATGCATGGGTACAATGAAGTAAATGGGAGATGCTGGCCATTCAGTTGGCTTGATGGACTTTGGAATACTATATAACACTATGGCCCTATTGTTTTAGTAATCTTTGCTCTAAATTTTTATTGTTAATTGCTTGTGACCATTATGTATCTAACGGGGATTGTGAATGTTATCATAAACTGATAAAGAGGGAGGAATGTGGAAGTTAAAAAAGATTTAAACTTACAAAATGGATTCAGCTGAAACTAAGCTGTCACCTTCTCCTATCAAATTGCAAAGCCAGCAAAAAGCACTAACCTTTGCTTTCAGTACATCAACAAGGCTAGCAAGCAGTTGATATTCCCTTTCCCATAACACAAGCAAGATAACGAGCACAGCTTCATGAATGTCTCCTCTATAATATAAACATTAGAGAGAATTCAGACTCTTGGCACTAACCCTTGTTCCATAAGATTATAATTTGTGTCATAAGTAGAAAAAACCAATCTGCTTGTTCTGAAGAAATATAACCTTCTCATATAACAATATATGGCTAACCCCTCCTCTGTCAGAAGAAGCTGTCAATCTTAAGCTGTAAATGTTAAGGATCTGTCAATCTTAATGATCTGTCAATCTTAAGAAGCAAGAGGCTGTATTATGTAAATAACATATTGCTGAATCGTTGATTATTGGGGTGTATATACACATGTACTGAGATTATTGTCCCTTTGTGTGGGGTGAGAACTGTATAATCTGTAATCTGCATACTGTAAAGAGTTTTACCACACCCACCTGGCGAAATAAAGATTGTACTGCTTGATCACTGATTTTATTTGTGTTTTTGTCTGTTTGAGAACATTGAACCACAACAACAGTACTCGGCTCAACTACCTCGTCCAGCAGCTTATTCCATATATTGTACCTACCACCCTTTGTCAATGTCCTCTGGTTCTCGACTCCCCTACTCTGGGCAAGAGACTCTGTGTGTCTACCCGATCTATTCCTCTCATGATTTTGTACACCTCTATAAGATAACACCTCATCCTCCTATACTCCAAGAATTTTAGGGTCAGAACCCTTCTTTAGACTGGAGAAGTCATGACCTGAAATGTCATATGTTTATTTCCTCCACATATGCTGCCTGACCCGTTGAGTTCCACCAGCGCTCTTTTTTTTGTTCGAGATTCCAATTATCTCAGGACTCTCTGGTTTGCTCATCTCTTCCCCCCCCCCCCCCCCCCCCCATCCCTCCCCAGGCACTCTCCCCCCATGATAAAAGAAAATGTAACATCTGTCCCCCCACACCTCATCCCTCACCTCCAAGCACAGTCCTAATCAACCCTTCCCCGTAAGGCAGAGATTCACACGCACCTCTTCCAACCTCGTTTATTACATTTGGTGCTTTCGATGTGACCTTTGCTGCATTAGTGAGACTAGGCACGGACCACTTGCCATGGACCTGCGCTCTGACTGTAACGGCCACCAGGACCTCCCAGTTGCTAGCCTTTTGAATTTCCCCTCCCATTCCTATGCAAACATGTCTGTCCTTGGCCTTCTGTGTTTCCAGAGCGAGGCCAATTACAAACTTGGGGAGCAGCAGTTTATGTTCCATCGGAGTAGTCTACAGGCCAAGAGCATGAACACAATTCTCCATTTTGAGGTAAACCATTCCCCCGAGTCCCTTTCTCTCCCATTATTTTATCCAAGTCCTTTCACACACTCCATTCCTTCCAACCCACATTACCCTCAGTCCTTATTATCCAGTTTAGTTTAGAGATACAGCGATGAAACAGGCCATTCGGCCCACCATATCGACTAACAATTCCCCATACACTAGTTCAACGCAATCCCATTTTCTCGTCCTACACATTAGGGGCAGTTTAAAGGGGCAAATTAACCCACAAACCTGCATGTCTTTGGGATGAGGGAGGAAACCGGAGCACCCAGAGAAAACCCACACAGTCACCAGGAGAACGTACAAAGTCTGTACAGACAGCACTCGTAGTCAGGACGGACCCAGATCTCTGGCACTGTAAGGTAGCAACTCTACCATTGCATCACCGAAGGCTAGTTTCCTTTCCCTTTCCCATCAATGCCATCTACCAATGACCCATACACTCTTCCCATTGCGCTCCTGCCCCCCTCTCATCACTGTTCCTATTATCCCTCTCCTATTTGTTTTCACTCTTCACCTTCCTATCTTCTCATATCCCCTCATCTGCAGACTTTCATTGACTCCACTATCTTCTCCCAGACTGTCATTATCTCCGCCTGCCTCTTCCCCACCTGACTCTCTCTGTTAATCAATTAGGGTGGCGTGGTGGTGCAGTGGTAGAGTTGCTGCCAGCGCTTGCAGCGCCAGAGACCCGGGTTCAATCCCAACTACGGGTGCTGTCTGTATGGAGCTTGTACGTTCTCCCCATGACCTGCGTGGGTTTTCTCCAAGATCTTTAGTTTCCTCCCACACTCAAAAAAGACGTACATGTTTGTAGGTTAATTGGCTTGGTATAAAAAAATGTAAATTGTCCGTAGTGTGTGCAAGATGGTGTTGGTGTGCGCGGATTGCTGGTTGGAGTGGACTCGATGGGCCGATGGGCCAATTTCCAGGCTGTATTTCTAAACTAAACTAAACTCTTAATCACCTAGAGCCACCTTGCCTGTTATTGCCTCACCCGTCCCCATCTCCTCTTTATATTAACCCTCTCCACTTCTTCAATGCCCATTGAATTGGGTCCTTAATGCTGCAAGACATTGCCTTCAGAAACCTGCTCTTTTATAAAGTGTTCTTTAGCCGGTGGTGCCTGGTGGGACAAGTAGTTGGGTAATTGCTGCTGCTATTAAGTATTGATGTTAGTAGTTATGTAATCTCACATCTTCTCTGGAACCACATACCAAAGACTTGATCATAACTCTGTCAGAGAGACGCAAAGAGGGCCATCGGAGAGGGACGTCGGAGAGCTGCCCGGCAGCGAGGCGATGAGAAAGAAGGGGGGACCCTGCAGCGGGATGCCAAGAATAATGGGGGCGGGGGGGTAGGGGCTTGTGGACCTGCAGCCATGAGAGGCAGCAGGCTGCAGATAAGACTTTTCGGTACTGGTGTAAGTTTGTCAGCTTCAGACACATGGCGACACTCAAGTACTGCCCAGGTGAGGTCTGTTACATGTATTGAAAACAAAGCGTTTCACTGCACCCAAGTATGTGTGACAATAAAGTATCATTCATTCATACACAGGCATCCCCTTGTAGTACTATCCAATATGACATTAATATAACATCTTATCTGCCCCCTCAGATGAATGCAATGTATCCCTCAGTGATAATTTAGACAATGGTGTAGGGGTTCTTACCCATTGTCCTGCCTGTACTGTTACCTGAATTACATTACTAAAGCAGGTTATCTAGTTTAATGTGCAGGAAGGAAATGCTGATGCCTACTTAAACCGAAGACAGACGATAAAAGCTGGA
Source organism: Okamejei kenojei (assembly GCA_035221665.1). Lineage (NCBI taxonomy): Eukaryota > Metazoa > Chordata > Chondrichthyes > Rajiformes > Rajidae > Okamejei > Okamejei kenojei. The sequence goes on from CM069138.1 coordinate 28,718,296, forward strand.
GTAACTCAGTAGGGCAGGCAGTATCTCTGGAGAAAAGGAATAGGTGACGCTTCGGGTTGAGACCCTTTTTCAGACTGAGATTCAATACCATTCCCCTGACTCTCAGTCTGAAGAAAGTCTCAACCCGAAATGTCACCTATTCCTTTTCTCTAGAGATACTGCCTGACCCGTTGAGTTACTCCAACTTTTTATGTCTGTCTTTATCTGGTTTATTACTGTTTTAAGAAACCTCCATACACATTTGCTGCCTTCTTTCCTGCAAAGCAAAGTAACTAGGTTTCAAGAATAGGCTGAGATATCCCAGAGATAGTGAAAGGTGTCATATCATTGTGAACTCGTTCTTTCTACACTAATCGGTAATTTCAAAAGCTATCCTGGAGGGGAAGAAAACAGAATTTAAAATGCATCATGTTTGTCACTTTCACTTTGGTCTGATGGCTAATGGCTGTGTATCTCCTGCTTCCATCCATAAACGAGTGCTGTGGATTCAATGGAAATAATTTTAATTCAGGATATTTCATATTGTATTTATTTCATGGCAGAACTGCTCTGCGTCATTCAAGAACACAAAACAATTCTTGTTGAAAGCATGCTTTCCCTTGGAGCCCATTATATTTATGGAAAATGCTGGATACGAGGTGATAGAATTGGTTCTGATTCAATTTTATTTACTCTTTGATAAGATCAATGACCTGATACACACTGCTTGCGAGCTGTCGAGATAAATTATTCCCTGCACTCAAGACATGTATCTCCAATGTAATTCAGTCAGTGGATAGACATCGCATTTATTGCTTGTCTTCAATTATCCGGAACAGAGTAACTTCCCCAGCAGTTTAGAAACCATTGCATGGCTGTGGGTTTGGAGTGTGAACTGAGAAAGAGAGTCAAACTTTCTTCCCCTGAAGGACATTGGACAACTACTTGGATTTTTGCAACAATCCAAGTAGTTCAAATCTTACTCCAGTCCATTAAGGTGATTAAACAGTAACATTTTGGTTGACAGGTCTGAAGACAGGTTTCGACCCGAAATGTCACCTATTCCGTTTCCCCCAGGGATTTTGCATGACCCGTTGAATTACTCCAGCTTTGTGTCTGCCTTACATTTATTACACTTTATTGTAGCACTGAGGGACTGCTGTACTGTCAAGAATGTCAACTTTTTGGATGGGTTGTTAAAAATGTGGCATCAATTTGCCGATACTTCAGCTCAGAACTACATACATGCAGAATAGAAAAAAAGAGTTAAAAATGGACAAAGCAAAATGATCCCATGACCAACTTAGCCTTACTGTTCTCTTGGGCAATCCAACAACTAGCGGGACAAGACTCCAGAAACATCCTCACCTTCGGCGATGGTGGGTGAGAGCCAAAGGCTGAAGACATTTGCAACCCTGCTCAGTCAGAAGTGCTGAGCAAGCGAACCGTCTCTGCTTCCTCCAGAGATCCTCAACATCACATATCCCATTATTTAGACAATTGTACTCACTCCTTGTGATATCAAGCAATGACTGAGGATACTGGATACATTGAAGACTCCAAGAGCAGACAGCATCCCAGTGGCAGTTGTACTGAAAGTGGCGGCACTGCCTAAGCACTGCAGTCCGTTTGTCTTTTTTTTCTTTTTGTCTTTTTTTTTGTCCTGTTAGAGGTATGTTTTGGTTTATTTTTAGTTGTATATATGTGGGAGGGTGGGGGAAACTTTAAAAATATCTTCCTTGAACGGGTACGTGACCTTTTCCTTGTCGTGTCTCCGTTTTCGCTGAGGCCTAACATCGTGGAACTGGTGGCCTCCAACTGGAATCGATCTGAGGGCTTCGGTCGTGGAGTCTGTGGACTGACTTCGGAGGCTGTGATGGCACTGTGGCTGCGACCTGACTTCGGAGCTTCAGAGGCTTCAGCCACAGGCCCTGTGGGCTGTAACATCGGGAGCTCGCAGATCCCTGGTAGGAGACCGATTTTCTGGAGCTCCCGCAATGGCAGCTTCGCCCGCCCTGAATTACGGGGTTTGTATCGGCCCGTCGCAGGGCCTTTCATCGCCCACCGCAGCTTAATCGGCCACGGGATTTACCATCACCCGCCAGGGGCTTCAACATCAAGAGCCTCGATCGCCTCGATGCAGCAGTTTGACTGCTTGACCGCGGGAGAAGAACAGGGAAGAGATGAGATGAGATGTTATGCCTTCCATCACAGTGACTGGTGACTGGAGATTCACTGTGATGGATTTTTGTGTTAAACTGTGTTAATTGTGTTTTTGCTTTTTGCTGTCATGACTGCAGGGAACAAAATTTCATTCAAACTTTTGTTTGAATGACAAAGGAAATTCTATTTTACTTCGGAGTCACGTGAGTGACTACGTGAAGACCCCGCCAGGACGCATGCGCGACATATCGTCGAACGCATTGCGGAAGCGACAGTCGGGAGGAGCGCCGCTCCTCCAGCGCGAGTTTTGAAAAATTACGGAAGGTAAGTCTTACCTTTTCTGGTGAGCGTGGCGACTCGGTGTGTTTCTTTTTCAGGAGGAAGCACCATGGAGTCGCGCAGGGGAGAGCAGCAGCTGATACCGCTGCTGTGGAAGCAGCCAGCAGCGTGCCGTCTCTCCAGAGCTGCAGGTGCTGCCAGCAGCTGCCGGCTTCTTGCCGATACAGACCGCAGGTGCGCCGCGGTGGCGGCAAAACCACCCGGAAGTCGGACAGGTCCGTGGACTCGGCTGGGTCCGGACCTGAAGACACCCCGTTCACGGATAGGGACGGCGGGCGTCTTTCCCGCGGGAGCGGGTGGGGAGCAGTGCTCCAGCGTGACCTGCTTATGCAGGGGCAGAGTCACAGTGGGTCTCCTCGCAGACCCACGGCAGCATCCTTTCAAGGACTGCCAAATGTCTCACCCTCTTCGCAGGGGAGCATTAGGGGTCAGAGCTGGGCTGACCCTGAAGAAGGGGCAATGGCTGAACAGTCAACTGTGAGGGGTGCCAGAAGAGAGAGCAGCAGAAGATTGTGGGACACATGCTGTATCAACTCAAGAAGGACTGCCTATACAAAGCTGCAAGCCAGTACAAAATACATGGCTACAAACCAGCTACAGGAGCAAGCCATTAACTTTATGGCTGGGAAGCACATTGCTCCAGAGAACTCCATTTCTCTTAAAGTACCAGCAGTCTATGACCCCATCTGGGGCAACAGGAGCCCATCTATAAGGAGCCAGGAGGTGAAGCTCCAGAGGAAACTGCTGGCTGCTAAAATCACAGCAGTACCAGGACAACTGATGGGGTTGATTTGCCTGAAGAGTTACGTGATGCTCTAGCAGACTGTGTAATACTCAGTGGAGATTTACAGTTACAGGAAGAGCATCATCAAGAAGTGCGGAATTATGCAAGACAAGTAGCACACAGGCGCCAAAATTGCTGTTGGGGGACCTCCCGAAGAAGACCTGCATGAGGAAGCCAAGGCTATAGGCCTGATCAAGGTGCCAAGCACCTCTAAAACCCACTATCAACAGCGGCAGCACCCCTACACACCCACCAGACATCGGTGCTATGGAAGACCATCTGGTGGTGAAAGCTCGAAGGCCGGCCCACCTGCACAGCGGTCTTTCAGACCATGGCCCAGCCCGGCCTTCATGGAAAACGCGCCAACCCCACAACGCAGCAACACAATACCAGAAGAAACAACTGCGGAGACAACCCACACAACACCGGTAACCATGGAGGTAGGTGGGTCTGGTTGTCTTAAAAAACATTGCATGTCCGATTCATTAAAGTTGGGGGACGGTTGCACTTGTTTCATCATGTGTGCTGCACTTTTACCTCTGAACTTTTACATACTCGGAAGTATTCAGAATTACAAAATTGAATTTGTATACGAACTACCGTCCCAGTTCAGCATACGCCTAGCAGGAAGTTCATACTTCACAAAAAGAGAGAACAGCAGGCCATGCTGAACTGTTAAGACTAAACACAAAAGGGATTGAGAAAACAATCAGACAATTTCAAGAGTTCGTATCAAATATATTTATAAAAAACTAAAAAAATGGTGGTTGCCGTATCATTACAGATTTGACCGAACTAAATACTTCCGTTCAGTATGCCCATTTCAAAATAGACACGTTTGTCACACACAGGGCCATCGTAAATACCTGAAATTTATCTGGATGGGACAGCAATGGCAGTATGCCTTATCCAATGGGTTGTCATCAGCACCCAGGCTATTACAAATTTATTAAAACCAGCTTTAGCATACTTAAAGAAACATAACCATATCGTCATGGCTTACCTTGATGATATTCTCATTGTAGGTGAAAATTGGAGCTGGTTACATTGGTGGTATCAGCCACAACAGAGAGGTTTAACGTACATCCAGATAAATCAAAATTGGAACCCTCCACTACCATGGATTATTTGGGGTTCACTATTGACTCTGTTCATATGTCTATCACCTTGCCACCAAACAAAGTGACAGACTTGATGGGAGTATGCAAAAGCCTCACTGGCATCAGGGAACCATCCATTCGGCAAGGAGCAAGAGTGATTGGGAATTGGTGGCTGCGTTCCCAGCAGCACAATTGGACCACTCCATTATTAAAACCTGGAAGAGGGAAATTTTAGCTCTCAAAAATCATACAGGCCATTTCAATAGGCCTATGCAACTACCAGGGAAAGTAAATTAGAATTAAACTGGTGGATAGAAATGTTCCATATTATCCTAACCCCATCACCCCATTCTATATCCCTAGGGTACATTACAGACTGATGCCAGTGCTAAAGGTTGGGGAGCAACTAATACCACCGCAAGTTGTGGTGGCAGATGAGTGCACAAAAATTATTCTGTTTAAAGCACTAGGAATTAATTATCTAGAAATGCTGGGAGCGTTTCATGGACTCAGGGCCTACTGCTCAGATAAGCACCAGTTGCATGTACGGTACAGATTGATATCACACTGGGGGCCTATATATAATCATATGGGTGAAATAAAGTCGATATCATGTGATGAATTGCCTAATAATATCTGGCACTGGTGTCTGGGAGAGAGATTTGGATCTCAACCACTTACCTTCCAGGTAAGCTAAATACAGTGGCAGACATCAGGTCACGTAAATTCAACGACAACATTAAATGGATGTTGGATCGGAAAGTGTTTACAGATATTATAGACCGGTATGGGACACCAGATATCGACCTTTTTTCCATCCGGACTAATTCACCAACTACCAACATATGTTGCTTGGGAACCAGACCCAGGGGCAGCAGCGATGGACGATTTCTCGCTGCATTGGGGGGGGGGGGGTGATTTGTTTTGCTATGCATTTTCCCCTTCTGCCTCATCAGGCGAGTCTTACAATAATTAAACAAGACGCCGCAACGGGTACCATGGTTCCCAACAGTACAAAGATGGTCTCAGAACCCTGCATCTGGATCAACAACGGCCAAGGATGTTGGCACACCCCGTGCGGGAAAGTATCCGTGCCATGACTGTATGAACTTGTTGATTTGCAGTTTCTGAACAGGCCATTTCTGGGATACGGACTCTCCGACAGGACGATCAATGCCATCTCAGCGTCGTGCAGGGAGTCCACGAGAAGACAGTACCTGACATATGTCAGGAAATGGGAAGTGTTCTGCACCAGGACGAACACTACATATGACTCAGCCACCAACACTGAAGTGCTGGAGTTCTGGCCACCCTTCATTTCGATGAAGGATTGAGTTACAGTGCCATTATTGTGCAAGGAGTACCCTATCTAATATCTGGGCAGAGGGAGTGATCACCTGGCTATAGGATCACACCCACTAGTACCTAAACGAATGAGGGGTATTTGTACTCTATTCCCCCCAGGCCCAGATACACCCATATATGGGACATAGGTAGTACACCATGTTACGAGGATGGACACCAATATCGGGGCTCACTCTGGACAAACTAATATCCTAGATGGGAATAATTATGGCACTTGGATCAGCACAACGGGTCCAGTCCTTACACAAGCTAGAATAGGACGTCATGTCTGTCACAAATGGCACATAACCTGCTACATACAGGGGTACTTAAACTAGACTGACCCGGTTCCTTTGGCCAATATTAGAGTTCTGGCCTATCCTACAGATAGTCGGCCCTGCATAGTGACACATACTTTCCAATATATAGTCACCAAGACACTTATGGGCACGGAGAGAGCTTTCTCATTAGCCATAAATGCCCTCACCTAAGGTCACAGTGCAAACCATATCCAGATGGTTCGGGTGGTATTACGTGCATTGGTGAATACTAATGTTTCAAATCTCACTCCAACAGGGCTGCATCTACATCGGACGCTAGGATGATGGGAGTTCCTATGGACCACATCCTTGCCACAGCGGGGTGGAGCAATGAACGCATTCAATGCTTTATAATAAACCCGTGGCCGATCTTGAGACGTTTGCAGGGAAAAATTAAGTTCTGTAAAATAAATTACCCAATGTGGGGCATATTATATTAGGTATGAATAATACCTTTATTGTTTTTCAGCACAGTGTCATGTGTGAAATACGTTCATCCTCCGTCCCAGAATGGCAGTGTGTGAGCATGGTCTCGTTCCAGGGCATGAAATCACAGAGCTTTGAAATCTTCACGTAGTCACTCACGTGACTCCGAAGTAAAATAGTAAGATTAAATGAGAACTTACCAGTTTGAAGTTTGATCTTTATTTCATGAGGAGTTACGATGAGGGATTACGTGCCCTCCGCTCCCAAAACCCTCTATTATAAAGTTCAACTGGTATGGAAGTTCTCTCTTATCTTACTATATTAGTCTACTCTGGTATCTGTGATTTCACACCACTGCTTTGAAGAATGTCGCGCATGCGTCCTGGCGGGGTCTTCACGTAATCCCTCATCGTAACTCCTCATAAAATAAAGATCAAACTTCAAACTGGTAAGTTCTCATTTAATCTTACTATTCTATTCTACTGAGCAGCAGATCTGTGCAGCAGACCTGGCTATGCCTCCAGCCTAGCTATTGTGTTGTGTTACAACACTGACTTCTACCCAGAAATGTGGAAAATTTCCCAGGTCCATCCTGGTCCCAAAACACAGGGCAAATAATTATTACCCAACAGTCTACAACTCATCCCGGGTTATGAACACTCACCCCATAGATATATAAGAATGTTTGGGAGACTGGCGTGATTTTACCCCTCTAAACCTTTAGTGGAGTATTAAACCATAGAACAGGTACATGGATAGGTTCAGGTACAGGTTAGACAGGTACATGGATAGGGCAGGTTTGGAGGGATATGGACCAAATGCTGGCAGGTGGGACTAGTGTAGCTGGGACATGTTGGCCGGTGTGGGCAAGTTGGGCCGAAGGGCCTGTTTCCATGCTGTGACAGTACAACACAGGAACACGCCCTTTGGCTCACAATGCTTGTGCCAAACAAGGCCCCTTCTTAAACTTCTTAAATCTCCTCTGCCTGCCTTTGATCTATATTTCCCCATTCCCTGCATATTCATGTGTCCATCTAAAATCCCCTTGAATGCCATTGCCATATATGTTTTCAGCATCGCCGCTGGTAGTGTGTTCCAGACACTCTTCACACCCCATGTAAAAAACTTGCCCTACACATTGCCTTTAAACTCTCCCCCTATGACCTTAAAACTACACCCTTTAGTATTTAACATTTTAACTCTGGGAAAAAGGTTGACCGTTCTATGCCTCTCATCATTTTATAAGCTAGTTCGAAAAAAACAATTACTCAATGTGTGACAGCCCACTGGTAGGCGTGGAGAGGTGGGAAGCTACTGATCGTGAGCTCAAAGTTACCTTGTATGTTTTAGAATCAGAAGTATAATAAGTGGTTTAATAGCCAGATACTTATAAATATGAGAAAATGTCTCACGAATGGTAATTAAGACATCTTCCACCTACAGATCTAGGATGAGTCAATGAGTGGGAAATTATTTTTCATAATTGCCAAAGAAAGGAAATCAGTGTGCCTTTTCTCTGGATCCAATGGCTAACTAAAGTGAGTGGAGAGTGGTCCTCAAAGAGGCTCCAGATCCCTAAAAGCAAGGTCAGAGGCTGCTTCAGGCAAACATCCTGGACACAAGCTTTGCCACAAGAAGGCCATGCCTGGCGCATTAGCACCCCAGTGCCAGCAAGACCGGAATTTACAATACTACATGTTCCTAATTGCACCTGAGAAGGTGGTGGTGAGCCACCTCGGACGCTGAAATCCTTCTGGTCAATGCACATCCATAAAGTTGTGGGCAACAATAATGAAGGGGATACGTGTCTAATCACCTACTCTCCCATCCCACCGTGCAGGTGACCCCCCCCCATTACAGGGAAGGGGGAGTTGCCTTGCTTGATAAAGGCCCGTTATATAATTGTCCCTAATGTGAAGCCACATCATCTGTGCATGCATCAAGAAACATGACATAAATATATATATATTTTGTGTTCATTTAGTTCAGTGCAGTTTTCTCGTTTAGAGATACAGCGCAGAAACAGGCCCTTCAGTCTGTGCCAACCAGTGATCCACACATACTAACACTATCCTTCACACTAGGGACAATTTACAATTTTACCGAAGCCAAATTTACCTACAAACCTGTATGTCTTTGGAGTGTGGGAGGAAACCGGAACACCCGGAGAAAGCCCATACAAGTCACGGAGAGAGCGTACAAACTCCGTCCAGACAGCACCCATAGTCAGGATCGAATCTGGGTCTCTGGCATTGTAAGGTAGCAACTCTATGCGGCTCCTTGTGTTTATTTATTTCCTTTGTTTTCACATAAATTCCATGAGTGTGAATTATATTTCTCCATTTCAAATTATTTGCGAATGATTTGTGAATTCTGTAAGGGAGAATTTCCATTACCCAAATGACTGTAATGAAGGAGTCACGTACTTTCCACATTCCTTCACCCCAGAAATGGACCGACGTCACTCACTAATTCAATAGAAATCTCTGGCGCAGACCAATCTATGTACAAAAGCTCCAGCTTTGTACAAGGTTAGTCCATTTTAGATTTATTGAATCCTATTCGAACGATCACAATTGAACTGTGAAAAAGCACTTCCTTATCTGTGTCTGTAGCAAAAGTCATTACAAATTAAAGTCATTTATTTTCTGTGAAGCATCTCTCTGAACTGCAGGATAAGGCATCATCTCATGCTAGTGTACGGGGCAGATTTTTCTGATTGTACAATATTTAGAGTCATTAATGTTTCCAGCCTGCCAGTACTTGAGCCATAGATTAACGATTGCCATTCTCACCGTGCAAATGTTAATCTTATCAGTGTTTACCCAATAAAGCAGTTTGATAATTTATTATTTATTGATAGTACCAGTTTCAATCAATCTAAATGTCATATAGTTTCACAAGCAGTCCTATTTAAAGGGCCCTGTCTTCATAAACAACAGGAATATTCAACAAACCTTTCATCGCCAATAAGACAACACTAGTCATCTCAAAACATAAGAGCCATGGAATCATATGGCTCAGAAACAGGCCTTTTGGCCCACCATGTCCATGCCAACTAGCAATCATCTTCTTATTCTAATCCCAATGACCAGAAGATAGAAACAAAATGCTGGCGTAACTCAGCGGGACAGGCAGCATCTCTGGAGAAAAGGAATGGGCGATGTTTTGGGTCTAGACCCTTTTTCACACCCAATTACCAGAACTCAGTTTAGAGCTGACATTTTTTCTTACGCCCCCTTCGGTCATGGCTGACCATGCGTGTCGCCAGGGTGCTATTCCCTTTATTAAGGACGCTTGTGCGTGACTTTGTTTAACGTGGGGAGACTGGTGCACAGACAGCCACCCCACGGTCCTTGACAGATCTGGCTCAGGATCCAGTGGCATGGAGTTCAAGAAGACCGGAGACCTTTTTCTGCTACAGCCTTCATCCGCCAATTGTGATGTTCCACTAAGGTCATCCATCATCCTCCGCCTGTTCCGCCGTGGAGGTCTTGGTTGGATTGCTCTTTGTCAGAGACCTCCCCCTCAGCCTTACCGCCCTGGGTGGCCCTACCAGGAGTATAGTTCCAGACTGCATTGCTCTCAGGATCTCAGGCCCACACAAGCTTCTCCACCAACGACAAGGTGACAATCCACGGAGAGCTGACTATGTCTAGGCAATGCAAGAACTCGTCTCAATACTTAGTAAATGTCTGTGAGTTTCTGTTACCACCATGCCCTCAGGTGCTTGTTCCAGATGCCAACCAATTTTTTCATGAAACGACAACCTCCCCATATCTCCTCTCAATCTCCTTAACCCAAACCTTCATAGTATATTCCTCCAGATTCAGAATGGCTTATTTCCTGCTGTCATCAGACTACTGGAGGAGACCCAGGGCAGAAAGCTTAGTATGGGAATGGGAAGGAGAGATAAAATGGTTAGCAATCCAGTAGGGGATCCAGTGGGCCTTGGCGACAGAGAAAATGTTCAGCGAAATTGTTGCCAAATCTGTACTTGGTCTCGCTGATGTACAGGAGACAACTTCTGGAACACCAGATGCAGTAGATCCTGTGGGTAGCTACATGGATTCAAAAAGTTTAATGGAATATTGGTCAAATGTAGGCAAATTAAACTAGCTTAGATAGGCATCTTGGTTGGAATGGAGGAGTTGGGCCAAAGAGACCGTTTCTGTGCTGTATAACACTGTGGCTTTATGAGGATATATACCAACATGTAAGCACATTCTTTCACTCAGTGGGTGGTGGGCATGTGGAATGGGCTACCAGAGGAGTCGAGAAGATTGTTCTTTCTATCAGCTCTTTTGTGAGAAAGTAGTCAGGTGTTCCTCGGTGCCTGTACGGTCTGGTGGTACTCCAGCTGCCTCTCTCTAGTCTCACAGAGGAGTTCAAGTGCACTGAAGTCAGACTAGAGTTGACCCTGGCAGAATCAAGGGACACAGCAGGCAAAAGCTGTTCTCCACCAAGGTGACATGGTAGGGCAAATACAACACAAAAGGAGTGGTTTGGGGCGAACTTGCTGGAACAAGGCATCATCACTGGGGCGCCGGAAGTTGGTCGCGGCCAAAGTCTGCCGACAGGAGGAGTCGAGTAGGTGTGCCAAGGCTGTGTCGCAAGCTAAACAGGGCCAATGGATGAGATGGGAGAGTGTGGAAAAGAGGAAGATCAGCTGGAAGGACATGTGGGAGATGGAGGCGAGCAGGATAAGTTTCCTCATTCGGGGAACCTATGATGTCCTTCCTAGCCTATAAAATCTCGACCAATGGCTGGGCGAAGATCCATCATGCCCCCTGTGTTCAAAACCAGCCACACTTAGGCACATCCTCACTGGGTTACATGCTCTGTGTTTTGCAAGTCTGAGACTCCCTTTCAAATGCCCAAGTCTGCCAACTGCATTATGGCCCTGTCTCACGGTACGAGTCCACCCACGAGTGACCCCGAGTGAAAGGAAAAAAACAGACTCGTGGTTGTGTACGAGATTCAAAGTTTATGTTCAAGAGTTTAACCAAGTTCCCACGGGTATGTCTACGTTTGCCGTTTACTTCTCATTTCTGCGATGTACCAAGTTCCACTCCCGAGTTACCAAGTTCCTCTCCCGAGTTACTCGTGAGCCAACAACGTCTACCGACGTGTGGAAAAATCATCACATGGTAAAAGTGATGTCATACAGTTTTTTTTCACTATAAAAAGACCTAGCCTGAAGAACGATCTCGACTCGAAACATCACCTATTTCTTTTCTCCAGTGATGCTGCCTAACCAGCTGAGTTAGTCCATCATTTTGTGTCTCTCTTTGGTTTAAACTAGTATCTGCAATTCCTTCCTTCAAACTTTTAGAGCAGTTTGTTTCAAGAAACAATCCCTCCAAAATTGCATTCAAAAGTCCATTTGAACTGCATTTGTTCAAGGTCTGGCATCAATCATAGGCTGTTTTTCTTTTTGCCGGGAGGAACTGCAGACGGTGGTTTACACTGAAGATAGACAAAATGCTGGAGTAACTCAGCGAGACGTGCAGCATTTCTGGAGAGAAGGAATGGGTGACGTTTCTGGTTGAGTCTCTTCTTCAGACTGAAAAAAATGTTTTGACAAACATTTGATAAAAGATTTCCTGTCTGAATTGGTTTAAATCTGGTATTTTTACCCATCTTTGGTATTTGCATAATGAGGTGTGGAAGGGACAGCTCTGACCTTTAGTCGTTCTTGTTATGCACTCAACATGCAGGACTATTTGGTTATTTTTTAATCTTTATCCTGAGATAGGAGAAATAAACAAAAAGATCGCTATTGACATGCTCCGAGTCGTCATCTATCCATGCAGAAATTTCCACGCGGTTAATATAATAGTAAGATTAAATGAGAACTTACCAGTTTGAAGTTTGATCTTTATTTTATGAGGAGTTATGATGAGGGACTACGTGAATAACCCCGTGCGTCAATCTTCAAAGCAACGGTTTGAAATCACAAATAATAGTGACTGAAGTATAATACTAAGAACAAAAGACTAGAACTACCAGATGACATTTATGAGGGTTGGGAGATGAGGGCACGTAGTCCCTCATTGTAACTCCTCATAAAATAAAGATCAAACTGCAAACTGGTAAGTTCTCATTTAATTTTACTATTTTACTTCGGAGTCACGTGAGTGACTACGTGAAGACTTCAAATCTCTGTGATTTCATGCCGTGTGAAACGAGTATACACAACCACAGCTGCTTCATTGACAAATTAAGGGAAAACATTCATAATGCATACAGTCATGACATAGATGTAAAACATGCTGATGCTGTTTAAATGAAACAATAATATTTCCATCCTTCACCCAGATGGAAGATATAACCAGAAGCCACCTCCCTGGGAATCAATATATATATATATATACATACCGGCACCCGGGCTAATCATTTATGTGAATGAAACCCCATTTCTAGGGGTATTCAGTGGTCTGGGAACCGCATACACTTGGGATTCCCCTCCACCGGGAACCCAGGCTGACCGTTCAGGTCAGTTAAGCCCCATCCCCTAGGGACTACTGCGGTATGGAACCGCACTATTCTCGGGTATCCCCTCCCCGGGAACCCAACGTGTGGAGTCACTGACCGTGTTATCAGTGACTCCGATCGCGAACCCGACATTCCCAGCTCTCCGCTTCCGTGGTCGGGCCAGAGTTTTCCCCCCAAAGCCCTAGGCTGGTTCACTCGTCGGCCTCGCGACCATCCCGCAAAAACCTCGGAGGTTCCTGCAGGAGACTTACAAGAGGTTAGAAATAGCACTCATCTGAAACGTTTTTAGACTTACCGTTGGAGGAGCTGTGCTGCTCCACAGTCGTCTGCACGAAAACGTCTGACGCATTGACGCAAGAACAGCTGTACGGGGTTCTTCACGTAGTCACTCACGTGACTCCGAAGTAAAATTGTTAGCGGCAGCTTTTTAAATCCTTCTTTCGCATTTTGTCACAATAACCATTTTAAGTTTGCACATTATTATTCTTGTTACCCTGGATAAAAGATTTGTATCCCATAAATAAGAACCAATAATAGTGAGGTGTTTGCTTCAGATTCTTCTGTTCCTCTGATTCTCTCTGTGTTTCTCTCTCCTGTCCTCCTCTCCCCCTCCCTCTCTCCCCCTCCCTCTCTCCCCCTCCCTCTCTCCCCCTCCCTCTCTCCCCCTCCCTCTCTCCCCCTCCCTCTCGCCCCCTCCCTCTCTCCCCCTCCCTCTCTCCCCCTCCCTCTCTCCCCCTCCCTCTCTCCCCCTCCCTCTCTCCCCCTCCCTCTCTCACCATGGGCAATCACTACCAAAGTGTCTGCCCACACAGTCAGTACACCTATCATACACCTGTCTACTGGACTAAGTCATCCCAACTCCCCCCATTCCCCCCGACTCCCATCCCTCTCCCTCCACCCCCCACCTTTCTCTCCCAACTCCAGTCCCGTCCTGACCCCCTGGGAAACTGAAGGGAGCGATAATCAACTGCCATGGATACAAATAATGTCAGACACAAGAAAGGGCAGTGCTCGTTGACAAAAAGTGACACATGGTGCTGGAGTAACACAAAGATGCAGCAGAATTTTAGAAATGTCATCCCATCACCCATTCCTTCTCTCCAGAGATGCTGCTTGTCCCGCTGAGTTAAAGAGTGCCCACGGTAGACTCACGAATCATTAAGGTAAACTCACGGGCTACTACGATCTTACAACGAGTTTAAATGTTTCAAATTTTAACTTCAAGAGTAAATTTGACTCATGGAAAACTTTAAACATGTTTGAAATTTTTCAAGAGGTAACAAGTTTCACGGGTACCTGCCGTTAGCACCACCATCATTAAGTTGCTTCCACGAGTTCCGACGTTCCTGCTACGTTAATTGTACGTGATTACCACGAGTTTCATTTGTTTTAAACTCGGGGTCACTCGTAGGTCGACTCGCATCGTGAGACAGGGGTTTTACACTATTAACTTTCTGACAGATATCCAATGCTGGACTTCTGCACCTCGCCCTGACACTGATCTATCTGCCTTCTGAACATTCACTAGGAGGTCCAGCATGGAAACAGAGATCCTATTTTACTTCGGAGTCACGTGAGTGACTACGTGAAGAACCCGCCTCACGCTGGCAACGGCATGACGTCAACGCTGACGGCGGAAGGAGGAGCTGCAGTAAGGAGCAGCTCCTCGCAGCGGTCGGAACGGCCCCGCAGGTAAGTGCAGCGAAGTTGCGATGTTTTTAGCGGACGCTGGGTAGGTCCAGCAGTAATAGTTATGTAAAATCAAGTCAGAGTCAAGTTAAGTGCTGGATAGCACAGATTATGAAGTAAAGGAAAATTCGCGGGTAAAGTGCTTCCTGGGGTGAAAAATAAATATACGGGAAAGCTAGTGCGGAGCCGGTTCCGATACCGGTGGCCGCAGATATACCCGTTAGCGAATTATTTTCCAAAAATGATAACCACGGAAAGAAATGCTGCCGAAAATGAAAAAAAAAAAAAAAAAAAAAATCTGAGAGGCCCGTGGTTTTGATGACTCTGATATTTGAAAGTCCTCCAGATAATTAAACTATGTGGAACTAATTATGGAGCATATGGAGAAAGTTCTCCAAATAATTATGAGACTAGGGTCACAGTACCCAGATGAATCCCAAAAAATCCCTGAGGGGTTTAATTATTCTGAATATGGCTGTGGGCCTAATTGGGAGTTGGAACTCCGGACCCAGGATTTGGGCCGGAAGAAGTCTCATGGGATGAAATCCCAATTGATTTAGGGCTGCAGAAGGCAGACCCTGTTGATGGTGATTTGCATTTGAAAGCACACCACAAAATAAATAAAAAAGAAACAGAAAAAAAAAAAAAAAAAAAAGGCCAAATGTGCCTGGGATAGCAAAAGAATTTGCTATATATGAAGGAAGTGGTGAGGCTATGGAAGAAAACCTAGCTGCCAACATATATATATGGTATCTCACCAACTTCATGTTTCTGTGATGATTGAAATATTAAAATTGCACAGCACAAGAAATTGTGCCTCATTGGAAGTGCCTACGGTTTATCCGTTGATATGGGCATCCATGACCCCAAATATGAGAGCGTCAAGTAGTGAGGTTCAAAAATCCTCACAAATTATTCTGCTGCTATTATGGCTTTTGCGGAGATGGATAAAAAAAAAAATAATAAAAAAAAATAAAAAAAATAAATAAAAAGACGCTATTGTGCAATTCTTTCTATGAAATTTTGTATGAGGTAAATGGCTATTTGGCCCATTTTTTCACCCAAGGTTTGCATACCTGTGTCGAGCAAGTGGTGTTTAAGCTCCTGGTTGTCTGTTTGGAGTAATCTGCCTAAATTATTAAAATTGGATGAAAAGTTAAATATTTTAGCTGCATGAAATCTTTGTCTTTGGACAAAAAGGTATTTTTCGCCCAGAAGGGGATTTGTTTTTGGAAATAGAGGCAGAAATATGTCAAGGAAGTCTTTTTGTACTGCACAGCCAAATACTTACCCGAATTGGGGGGGAAAAGGAGACCACCACGCTCATATGGAGAGGAATTAAAAGATTTGTTCTATGCTTAAAGAAACTGCGGATTAATCTCCAGTTAGAGGGAGATTACAAAAAGTTTATAAAGACTGGCTTACTATTACTTTTTGATCGGTATATATTACAAGCAGTTTCATTAACCACTATTACTTTTCAAGAAGGGGTTAATCCTCCTGTACAGAATAAACCTGCTTATGTTTTCGTGTTTCTGCAATTGAAAAAGCAGAGATTAATGTCCAAATTGCCCAATTATCTGGAAAAGGGGTAATGGGAAAAACTTATGAACACGAGCATCAATTTGTTTTAATATTTTAGAAGGAATAAAGATGGCGGTTGCAGAAGTATTCTGGACCTTACAGATCTAAATAAGTTTGTAGAATACAAACATTTTAAAATGGAGACATTGAATACTGCAAAATATTTAATTCAGCAGGTTGTTATATGGCTAAGATTGATGAAAAGACGACTATTATTCTGTACCTATGCATCAGTTTTTTTTCGGTGGTACTTAAAATTTAATTGGTTGGACAATTATGGCAGTTAAGCTTTGCCAAATGGACTGAGTTCAGCTCTTAGACTCTTTACGAAACTGTTGAAACCAGTTTAGCCCAATTAAGAGCACAAATGCACATTATTATGGCTTATCTCAATGACATTCTGATCATTAGTGATTATCAAGAGTCAGCTGAGAATTCAGTTTCAGTTACTGAAGCTTTGTGGTAAGCTAGGGTTCTTGATTCATCCAATTAAGTCCCAGCTGCAGCCAGCACAAACAATTAAACTTTTGGGGTTTGTAATTAACTCAGTGACTATGTTAATAACTTTACCAACAGATAAAGTCGATGACATTTTGGTAACTTGTAATTATCTCATTCAAACCTTATCCTTCCATCCGAGAAATAGCGAAAAACCATTGGTAAACTGTAGCAGCGTTTCCTGCAGTTAGAATTTGGTCCATTACATTATCAAAATCTTCGAAGGACAAGATACGAGCTCTCAAAGAGAAGGCAGGCCACTTGACAGGCCTATGTAATTAACAAAAGAAGCTGTGTTGGAATTACAATGGTGGGTTAAAAAATGTCCACAAGCTGCTAATAAATATCATGATTAAACAGCCTGAAATGGTTTTACAAACAGATGCTAGTGCTCTCGGATGGGGGGGCAACAGATTCATCCTCCAATTGTGGAGGTAGATGGACTATTTGGAGTTATTGGGTGCTTTTATGGACTAAAAGCATATTGTTGTGCTAAACAAGGTGTACATGTGTTAATACAGTTAGACAATAATACGGCTGTTGCATATATTTATCACATGGGGGGAGTTAGATCAGTATTCATGTGATTGTCTGGTCAATAAATATGGTAATGGTGTATTGATCGGCCAAATATGGATTTCAGCAAGCTACATTCCAGGTAAAGACAATGTGGAGGCAGATAAAAGATCAAGGATATTTAAAGATTATACGGAATGGATGCTTAGAGCCAGCAATATTTAAAAATATTATACACCAATTTGGTTACCAGAAATTGACTTGTATGCATCAAGGCTTAATCATCAATTACCTAAATATGTGTCTTGGGAACACGATCCAGATGCAGTAGCAGTAGATGCTGTTTCGTTAAACTGGGGGAAATATGTTCTTTATGCTTTTCCACCATTTGCTTTGATTCAAGATGTCTGAAGAAGATAGAACAAGATTCTGCCTCTGGATTGTTGGTAGTTCCAAATTGGCCAACTCAACTTTGTTCCAGTAATGCTGAATTATGATTAAAGAGCCATATATGTCGATTCCTAACTGTAGTGATATTTTGATTCGTCCAGTAACTAAAGAAATTTATCCATTATATGCATATATGAAATTTATTAATCTACAGGTTTTGACCAGACCACTGCAGGAGCTGGGATTATCGACAAAACGATAAGAAATTATAGTCGCATCATGCGCAGATAGCACACAAAAACAATATATGACACATATTAAGTAATGGAAGAATTTTGCACACAGTCAAATATTTCTTATGATATTATGAATATTGCAAATGTTTTGGAATTCCTTGCCAATTTGCATTTTGAGCAACATTTAAGTTACAGTGCCATTAACACTGCACGCAGTGCCTTGTCATCCTATTTAGGACTTATGACTGATCAGAAATCAATTGGGTCACATCCATTAATATCTAGATTCATGAAAGGAATCTTTAACATTAATCCACCCAAACCAAGATACACAGAGATTTGGGATGTGAGCATTGTACTTACTCTACTTAGACAATGGACTCCAATTGAAGGATTGACATTGGAAAGATTAACATTGAAATTAATAATGTTAATGTCACTGGTCTCAGCTCAAAGAGTGCAAACTTTGCAAATGTTGCGTTTAGACTGTATGCATGTGACTACAGATAATATTGTGTTCTATGTTTACGAGCTGATCAAACAAAGCAGACCACGGAGATCTGGAGCAAAGTAACCTTTCAAGTTTATCATTTTGATCCTACTTTGTGTGTGGTTAGACATTTGAACCAATATATTAAAGTTACTGAGACTCTTCGAGGAAATGAAAAAACGTTAATGGTTACGCACAAAAAACCACTCACAAGAGCTTCAGTTTAAACTATCTCAAAGTGGTTGAAACAGGTGTTGCTTTTAGCGGGAGTAGACACTGATGGGTTCAAATCTCACTCCACCAGGGCGGCAGCTACGTCCGCGGCAAAGGGGCGGGACGTACCTCTCGAGCATATTTTAAAAATCGCAGGGTGGAGTAAATAAGAAACTTTTTCAAAGTTCTACAATAAACCTGTTCACACTATGATAAGCTTTGGACACGCGGTGTTGGGATCACTATAATCACCTGCTTTGTTTCCTATTAATTGCTATAATCAGTGGTGTAGTCACTTCTATCTTTTATCGCTTGTAATCATTTCCCTCAGATATAAGGAGGGTTATTATATGGTCTTTAAACCATTAAAAAAGTTAATTGTGAAATGATCAACATTAGTCTGGTTTCTCATGTATGTGTTACTTAGCCGGACTGTCGTACGGATTAATTCTACGACATAAAAAACACAGAAAGCTTTAAAATCTTCACGTAGTCACTCACGTGACTCCGAAGTAAAATAGTAAGATTAAACAAGAACTTACCAGTTCGAAGTTTGATCGTTATTTTATGAGGAGTTACGATGAGGGATTACGTGCCCTCCACTCCCACCCTCATAAAATAAATGATCAAATGGTAGTTCTAAGTCTTTTATGAGCCTTACTATGTTACTCCGGCTTTTGGTGTTCTGTGTTTTTCATGCCGCTGCTTTGAAGTATGCCGTTGCCAGCGTGAGGCGGGTTCTTCACGTAATCCCTCATCGTAACTCCTCATAAAATAACGATCAAACTTCGAACTGGTAAGTTCTTGTTTAATCTTACTATTCTTTTCAATGCATGAATAGATGCAGGGTACCTCAGCGTGTATTTGTTTATCATCTCTTTTCATTAATTTTGTTGACTAAAAATCATTTTAATGGACTTTGTGGTTGCAAATTTTTCATTTTTACTTTTTCTTCTAGCTTTGTCACTGGTTTAATTAATTTTAATAGTTTCTGAATACCATACGATCATTTTGATAGATTTGACAGTCAGCTCAGCCAGGGGGTGTTGTTCAGGTGACCGCCAACATTTTTGCAACCATGTTGTAGGTGGGATATTGTTGTGCACTCCACCACTCAACTGTCTCAATTATTGGAGGCCCTGATAACATGTGTGGCTTCATCACCATGGTATGTGTGGTCTGGATTTTAAGCCAGTGACAGATCGACAAAGGGTAAGCACAGACTTACCATCTAAGTCCATAGCAATCAAATTCTGGCCCAATAATACAGTCAACAACAGCATGAGAACAGTGCTTCAGGGATGATGTACAAATCTATTGAATCTGTGAAGCAAGAGGAAGAAATGTATGGGGAGCGGAAGGGGAGAAATATGTAATAGGGTAAATTGAACCAACACCTGCAGCTTCTTGTTTCTCTGTAGAGATTCACTATCAAATCTCCTCGAGGTGTGCCTACTTTGAAGAAGTTCTCCTCCACTCTCAGACAGAAGTTCTGTGGGGCCCTTTCTCACCCCCCCCCCCCCCCACCTCTGTGATTCTAACTGCTCTTCTGCTCTATGACCATGCTAAGACCCGGACACGCTACCACAGCTTTGTGTGTTTCCGCAACTCTTGCCTGTGCCGCCATTTTATGCCACGCGGCTTCCAGCTCCAGTTCTAGATCTCTCAGTTTGGAGCTATTTATCCCCTCATGCTCCTCTTCCACCTACATTTCTTCCTCTAACTCCACTATTTGCAACCCTTCAATACCTCTGCAACACGCCTACTGTGTCTTCATCTCTGGCCTTTGTTCAACCATCTGATATCAAAGATTCCTCCTTACCTGTGTTGGCTTATTACCTGCCACCCTTTGTCCTCTTCTCCTCACCTCCAGCTTTCTCTCCCCCCAACAACCAGTCTGCTGAAGGGTCCCAACCAGAAACGCTACCTCTCCTTGTTCTCCAGAGATGCTGCCAGACCTGCTGAGCTACTCCTGCACACTGTGCTTTCTTTTGTAAAATTGCAGTTCCTTTTTTTTCTACATGTTTTCTCATTTAGCAGCTTTTTTCTAAAGATCCAACCCATTGCCAATATGGCTTGTAATTGGGCCATAACAGATCGAAGTGGTCAGATTAGCTTTGAAATGGTGAATAAAAATATTAATGAGATAGAAATTGGATCTTATAATGTCTCTTTTCTTAAAGACACAGTGGCACAGCTGGTAGAGCCACTTCCTCAAAGCTCCAGGGACCTAAGGTTCAGTCCTAACAGGTGCTCTCTGTACATTTGCACGTTCTCCCTGTAATCAAGTGGGTTTTCTTCGGGTGCTCCAGTTTTCTCCAACATTTGAAAGTTGTTCTGGTTTGTTGTTAATTGACCATTTTTAATTGTCCCCAGTGTGTGGGTGAATGATAGGATCTCCATGAGTTGATAAGAATGTGGGGAAATTAATTTATAGAAAAAGTAGTTGGGAGTGAGATTGTTTTCTGAGCTGGCATTGACGATGGGTTAATCTAAGCAACTATGGAAATATTACTCAAAGCCAAGTATAGAGAGCACAGGCAAGATTATCAAAAGATTTGTTCCAGAGGGCATTTAAGAACCATGTTAAAGGCATAGAGAGATTAATGGGCCTGTCCCACACGCGATTTTTCAACGGACTGCCGGCGACTGTCAAGTTGCTGACAGTTGCCTGAAAAACCGGCAACTGGAACAGCGACTGTCAGAGTGTTCCAGTTGTGTGTGTGTGTGTGTTCCAGACACACACACAAACACATTGCTTCCATCACCAGCCTGTTATGCGGGCGGGGGAGAGGAGGGAGAAGGGGGGAGAAGGAGTGGACACAACTTTTAAGAAGCCAGAGATTCACGGCTGTGAAGCTCGGCGGACATTTAACATTACCGGTCGGTTATCCTAGGTTCTGAAAACTACTGCTTACCTTTTTTTCCCCAATGAGCCAATGAAATTCACCGGTCAGCACCAGCCACAACCGACGGGAACCTCCAAGAACCTTCAACCTCATGGCAACCCATTAGGGCTTCCTGGCGACCCACCTACGGCTCGAGAATTCTCGCTACTCTCCATGACGGCTTCGTTCTAGGCGCCGCTAATTTTTCAACATATTGAAAAATTCACGACGATCATAATGAGGCCGCGACTAGTTCCCAGAATGCGGGAACTCCTCAGGACCATGAAGACGACTCCCCGACAACCACCCGCGAACATGTGGGACAGACCCATAAGGGACTCTCTGTGATGTTGGCTTTAATAGATGAAAATTCTATAATCAGTTTAACCCAACCAGGAGCCAAAATACGTCAGTTAGTGAGGGATAATGGGTGAAAGTTAGTGCAGACAGGCACATCTAGATAGTTCAGCTGTAGAGCTGCTGCCTCACAGCACAAGAACCCAGTTCGATCCCAACATTGGGTGCTGTAAGTGCAGAGTTTGCACGTTCTACCTGTGACCACGTGGGTTTTCTCTGGGTGCTCCACTTTCCTCCCACATTCCAAAGACATGCAGGTTTGTATGGTAATTGGCTTCTAGGGCTTTTGTAAATTGCCCTAATGTGTGTAGGATGTGAAAGCGGGATGACATAGAACTAGTGTATGGGTGATTGATGGGCGGCATGGATTTGATGTGCGGAAGGACTTGTTTCCCCTGCTGTATCTCTAAACTAAACTAAATATGATAGCTATATTTGTGAGAAGCCTTGTGATATGGAAAACCGTATCATAAAAACAATTATATCAATGGGACAAAGTGGGTTCAGATCTTTGGTTCAGACCTAAGGAGTTTCAGACTTGCAATAACAAAGCTATTTTTCCCTGCAGCATTTTCAAAAACAAAGATGTTTTAATAAGTTTATTCTTGTTACTGCAAGCTAAAAATATGCTGTGAAAGTAGCAACTGTGTTATTAAGAGACAGTGATCTCTGATTACTTCAGGAGGTTACATGGAAATAGCTTTTTTTCACTGGACTGATTTTTTTTTTTCTGCTTGCTGATTTCCAAATTAACTCTTGAGTGGTTCTCTAGTTTCTGATTTAAATCATGTTATGACCAATTAGCCCCACATAATACTGGGTACTATTCATCAATCACATTATAAGTCCACCACCAATTTTCAGAGACCCTTGGTTCCAGAACCCTTCTCGATTATCTGTTTTCCCAGATTAACAGAGGACATGGCCGCCGAGAGGAGTCCTATGATACTGGAATGGTCTGCTTAAGCTGCCGAGCTATCGGCCATGAGAATGCTCTCGGAAGTCAGCTATGGGAATGGATCTACTGGCTCCGGCTGGGCCAGAGTTCCAGCGCAACTCGACCCATCAATCAACCCCATGCTTTTGATGAGTTAGTCTTACCTGGGGGATTTCAAGTGCGCTCTCATGATTTTGTCCGGATTAAAGGAGTGCCGGAACATTAATCATGGACATCAGTCTTGGACCTGTTATTCCAATTCATAGTTATAGCAGAGCTAACTGTAAAATAAGCTTAGGGTTTAACTAATGGTCGGAGTTTGATCAGTATTAAACAGCTGATGACAGTAGCCCTCAAAATGTTAATTTATTTTATCCAATCCATGAAGATCTCAACACTTGAGTGTCACTCTCCAAAGGGTGTTTTTATTCTCCTTTATCAAACTGAGAAAAATAAGTGAGAGAAAATCCAACTGCATGAAGTTCTTCGTACAATGGTGGTATGAATTATTCAAGGGTAATTTGGCTATAAAATCTCTGTCCTTCAAATAAGTTTGCAAAGTTACCAATGAGCATTGCATTAGAGCTTCGTACATCCATCGTTCAGAATGATGCAAAAGCAATGAAAATATGCAGGAAAATATGCAACCTATGCCTTTAAGCTCCTCTTTATCGGATGTGCCTTCCCACACTGAAAAGTTGCAGCAACTTAAGTGGTCAAATCAAATAAGTAGCTTTGTTTTCATTTTATCAAGATTTCGATTTTCCAGCACCTGCAGTTCCTTCTTAAACAATAATATTTGTGTGAGAGATACTGATGTGAATAGAGTTGAGGGTCTTACTGGTGGCATTAACTCTGGAGACCAACAATTGCAGAAGACATGGAGATTAACTTGCTGCATTAAACTCCCACCAGGTTCATCCAGGTGGGTAACATTCAAATGATGGTAGTGTGTATAGCAAGTGATACTAACCAAAGAATTAATAAAGACTAAAGCATGGTTCTAAGGAAAAGTCAAAGAATTTCAACAGGAAACGAATTCAAATATTAATAATAAGACCAAGAAAATATCGGAAGATTTGAAGAAGGAAATTACAGAAATGATGAATGAAATGAGAAAGGAGATGGATAATAAATTGAAAAGGGTCAAAATATGACTTTGAAAATAAAGGCTGAATCATATGAAAAGGTAACTGGTAACAACAGTACTATCCGGTTCGGTAATAAATAGGCCCTGATAGAACCTAGCTGGCTACCTATTGTGCTGTATGACTACAGCAAAGCTGCATTCACAGATAAACGAACATCTAACGAACTTACCTGACTAAAATATCTGAGAAATTTTGTTACTGAGCTAGAGAAGGTCGCCAGAGAAGACAAAACCTAAGAATTGCAGGTATTCCTGATGGGACGAGAGAAAGATGAAGATTCCCTCGAGAATTTGTTGCGAACTTTATTATCAACATGTTTTATCTCTGGAACTAAAAGCCTTTATTTAGACCCGTGCTCCCTACAGACGTCAGAAGTGCACCCTTCAGACACAGAGCAAATGCCCCTACAAAGCAAATTGATTATAAAAGCTACACATACGACTTTTGTATTGGATGAGATATATGCGGAAATCCTCGAGAAATAGAAATTCTGGAATTGAAGGTCACGAGGTATTCAGTTGCTATCTACCGAGATTATCCTGCGCAGAGTGTTTCAGGAAACGGAAACGCATTCAACTCGAGGCTAAAAAGTCTTATGAAGGAGTGGCACCCACCCTGAAATTCGGCCTGAACTTTACCCAGCTATTCTAAGAGTTAATTCATAAAGAGGAGTGCATTTCTTTTCAAACCAAACAACCAGCAGCTAGCAGCAATGGACTTTGCGCGCCAGATTCCCGACCTGAGAAGCAGCTACTTTCAATATCATTGACTCTTAATGGGAATGGCTAAGAATCTACCCAATGACTTCGCATAGAATCCACAAAACAATGCAGAGGACTGGATGAACACTGGCAAAGTTGGATGGAAGTCGTGAGAATTGAGGGCAAAGTAGATCGGAAAACTTCACGTGGATACTATAACAAGACATCATGACTAATTATAATATAATAAACTAACACATATTACAGACTATACACGCGGCTATTTTCTACTCACATGACCATTTTACTAATTATTATTAATCACTAATTACTATTAAATTAATGGATTTTCTATGTGGAAATGAATAGAGTTACAATTAGGGATTTGATTTCACCCCCCCTTTCATTAGGGAGATATGTCTTTTGCCCCCGCCCCACCTAGCAATTTTTCATTTTCATTATTAATTTCTGTTTTCGTTTTTGTTGGATGGATTTTTTTTCTTTTTCTTTTTATCTTTTTTTTGGGTTCCTTTTGTTTAAAATTGGTTACGATTTTTAAGTAACGTGTGGCTATATATGTATTTTGATATCTTTCTTTTTTTTCTTGCGCCTGATTATCACTTAATTAGGATTGTTTAAATAAGTCTTAAATAATTGGTATTTCTAATACCTTTAATTGTTAATAATTTAAATATCGCCTTCATAATAAGTCTTTATTTTACAACTCTTATTTTTCCCTTTTCTTTTTGTTTCTAATGCTACACCCCGGTTAAATAATTTTCTTTAATTTGAATTAACAATTCCAAAAACCTGGAGACTGGTAAGTTAACACCATCAAGACGGAAGTCGAGTAAGATGGTTAGCCATGCTTGCTTAGTATGGCTAGCACTAACTGCACAACTTCTAGATGTAGTGTTTCCTCTCTTTTTTGAAATTACTACTCTTTAATCTATCCTTTGTTCTTTTTCATATAATGACTTATTATGTTAATTTGTTTATTTTTCAATTTGAATGGTGTTTATATAATTGGATCAATGGAGATATATACGTGAAGGATCATGCACAAGACCTTAAATTGCATCTAATCGATGTTTGGGTGTTAAGGTGGGGGTCTGATGTGCTGAACCATATAGAATAAGACTCTATTGCGACTCCACAGTCAAAGATGCAAGACTCAAAAATTAAATATAGGGAATGAGGGAATAAACGTTTCTGTTGTAGTTTGGAATGTTAAAGGTTATTAATGAACCGATTAAGAGAGGAAAAATATTTTGCACATTTTTAAAGGCAAATTTAAAGGTGCTGATGTTTTAATTTTTATTCAAGAAACACATCTAAAAAAAGATGCTGAACATCAGATTGACAAGCTAAAATGGATAGCTTTAAAATGTAATCACTCTTTCTTTTACGCCATAAATATCAAGAAGGCGTAGCATAATATTATTTCGGAAAGGTATCTTTTTTATTTTTAAACATTACATCTAAACTTATAACTCGATAAAAGATGGAAGAGATCATTATCGTCATAGGAGAATTAATACACAAAAAATTGATTTTTGGTAATGTTTATTGGACCAAATTATTCGGTTAGCCCATTGTGTTTTTAAGAAGGTATTCAATAATATCCCGGAATTAACACAACACCAATCTAATAATTGGTGGAGACTTTAATTGTACACTCTTGATCCAGATACTTAGAGTAGAGCTACCAAGGGCAAAGGAAAATCTAATTATCACATTCTAGTGGACATTAAATGTCAATACTATGGAAACTAACTTGAAATAATCAAAGATGTTTGGAGATTTGAAAACCCTTCTCTGGACGAGTGAATTACTCTTTTTACTCTTCAGTACATAAAACTTAACAAAGATATTAGATTATTTTTTAGGTGGACATAAACTTTAATCTTCACCTTTACTTATTAATCCAATTATCATATATATTAATAATTTCGGATCATGCACCATCTATACATTCAAGTATCAAAAAATAAATGTAGCACAACTACAAAAATCAGAACAGTGGAGATTTTAAACCCACAACTCAATTATAATAGGAAAATAAATACTATCACGGAATATATATTCACAGAACGTAATTAAGATTTTTTTTAAAATAAATGATAAACGGAATATTCCTGATTCTCTTACTTATGGGAAAACATTTTAAAGCATACCTCCGGGTGAATCATGATTTCCTCTTCAAGCATTTTATAATAAATAAAGAATCGTAAGGATCAGCATAGATTTGGAAAAGGAGATTAAACAATTAGATAACCAGAATGCAATCGAATCCAACTCTGACTATTTACATGAACAAAATTGCAACAATGAAATATAAATTAAATAAAATATTACAGGACCAAGTCTGTTAAACTTTATCAAAACATACTTAAACAGTACAGTTTGATTCGGTGATAAACCTCATAAAAATTATTGGCTCTCGTCAACTAATGAAAAATGGAAGCTGAATAAAAGTATCCCCTAGGCATAATTTATTTATCGGAAATTTCTTAATTATAATACACACTTAATGGCGAATTGTTCAACAAGCCTAAGATATTAATGAAAGATTTATGCAATATTACAATAAATTATACACTCGAAAACAAACAATAACAAAATCCGGAATTGAAGCATTCTTAAAAAAAAATGTAACATGAAAGGGTTGGATTCACAAAATATAGAGTTACTGGAATGCATGATATCCGATAAAAAAAAGAAATCCTCCAAGACTATAACTGATCATTTATAATAAAGGGTTAAAACACCGGGTCCAGAGGCATTGGCTCGGATTTTTTTTATAAAAAATATTTTATTGATCGATTGTACCTCCTATTTGAAATTTTATATGAAACATATATATATACAGCAAAAAAACTACCAGAAACATTAAATTGGAATCTACTTATAAACACTTTTACCTAAAATAAACAAAGAATTGGATAAACCAGGGGTCATTTAAAATTAGCTCTACTAAAGTACTGATCAAAAGATATTATATCTATAATATTACGCCCTAAAAAGTTTTCAGTTTGTTAATAAATAATTAGTTCACCCTGATCAAAACAAGATTTATACCTCAAAACGATATTATTCCATATAATTTGAGACGGTTTATTCAATATTATATACTAGAAAAAAGATATTAAATAAAGATCTAGTAAGTTATTTTGTTGATGCAGAGAAACCTCTGATCAAGTGGATGGCCCCCTTATTTGATTCTCGGTTTATGGAAGCTTTTAAATTGGGTGAACAATGTTTATTACCTGGATCATATGTGCTCATATAAAATCCGACAGCTGAATAATAACAAACAAATGTTATCACCTAAATTCAATTTATCTCGAGGTTGTAGACAGGTTGCCCTTTTCCCTTGAGTGTTGCACACTCTGGCATATATACCGACGTGCTTTTCGTCTTTCGTCTGAGGGCTGAGATCAGATCACTTCCCGCTTCAATATATATATATCTCCACCCAAACTAGTTTTTAATGTCTGAGGTTGGTATTGCCGGTTGTTGAGCATGCTACGCGTTCGGAAATCGATACAGAGACAAAAAAATAAGAAACTTTTGCCGCTACATTAAAAAAAACCAGTTAATGACTGTAATTCGTATTTGTTATTAATAACTAGTGAGTATTTGGATTATTGGATGTATCGGTGTTCGGTGGCCTCATGTACGTTTGTTTCTTGGATGTTGTTTAATGGCCATGTGTTTCTAAACGGTATATATATCACACATATTACAATAATTCCCTGGTGATAGACAAGATTAAAATGAATGGACTTCATCATGGATTTAATTTCCAGCAAAAAGATTTGGGCCCATTTAAAGCTAATTGCTATTATTATTGTAACAAAATATATAGAAATTGTATTTGGCATAACTTTACCTATTTACATGGATGATGGCAAAATTTAATCATAATAATAATGGTGTCTTCTTCCACAAGTATTATACTTTCCTCAATTCTAACTCCCCGGCAATTCTATCTCCTAAATGTTCTTTAATCAAATGGTGGCTTCCTTAGTCACACCGATTTACGGACTTTGGGGATCTTTATAGGGCACTTGTTTGTTCTGTTTTATACATGGGTGGGTCCTTGACTTCCTTTCTTTAATTGGAGGTCTACTATCTATTGGGGATTTAAGCTTGCCATTGGATCTGGGCTGGTTCAACATAAAAAACATTTTTTTTTATGTTGTTCAAAATAATGGGGTAGAAGAACTAGCTCTATTTTATGTTCCTTACTTCTGGCGTTAACATTAAATAATGGAAAGACATAAATAAAAAACTTGTTTAAATATGGAAAAAGGAAGATTTTCTCCTTTTGAAATGCTTAGTTCTATAATATTCTCTAATATTAAATCTAGCTAAAAAAACTTATAGTGAAAAACCCAATAAAGAGGAATGATACGTATTTGAAAGCAAATAAAGAAAACATTAAAACTAAAATCTAATACCACATTCTTAGCATTTGTAAATAATGTTACGTTAAACCTTCAATGATGGATAATAATGAATTATTAATATCGCGGTGATCTCTATAGGGAAAACTCCTTCCTTTCCATTTCAAGACGTACAAACATATTTATGGTCAACTCTAAGATTACTTTAGATATTTACAAATTAGAGATTATGTTACAAAGCCTGTATACGCTAGACTCATGATAATAGAAAGAAATAGAAAGACAGATTATTGATGAATTGGGTTTGAATAAACATCCGATATTACAGAAAAAAACTGATTTCATATATATATATAACAACTTATGATTCGAAGGTGTGTCATCAACATAAATACATTAGACAATTCTTGGGGAAAATGAATTTTTACCAATCTAGTTAGACCCAGTAAGTATGGGATGTTGACAATATATACTATATTGTTGCTAAATGCTATACACTCTCTCTTTATACAGTGTATAATATTACATAGACTATATTAATTCAAAATCCAAATTTAACATAAATTGTTCCCAAAAGTATCTCCCTATTGTGATAAATGTCAAATTTAGAAGCCAATTTGTCACATTCATTTACAAACTGATATAAAAATGACAAAATTTTGGATTGAAATATTTAGGATAAATTGCGAAATGTTTTAATATAACTAACTAACTTTGTAACTGATTCAAAGCTAATAATACTAGGAATACTGAAACAGAACAATTAGTACAACAAATCAAAGAATTTTTTATTGATTCTGGGCTTAATAATTGGAAAAAATTAACTATTAAAATGTTTGGAAAGCCCTACTCCCCTACAATCCAAAATGTGGAATACAGACAAGGTCGGTGACTTTCATCTGGAGAGATTGAGGTTGTCCTAATAAAAAGGGACAGTTAGATCTCTTCAGGGGATATGCGTTCTCCATATTAGTGAATATTTTACAGAGTCATAACGGCTCGTACAGGGCTTGACTCGAGGCCTGTATATTTGAATGGATGGAAGAATTATATATATAAATCATGCCTATATCTCCAATGACGGATTAATGATTAATACTCCATTCGACTTCATATTGGCTTCTTTTTTTATTCTCTATTCTTTTCCCACTTTATATAAATAATTAAACAAAAGCGTTATTAGAAGCATACAGTCCTAAATGTTTAATATTAGGACTATAAAAATATTTCAATATTATTAATATTATGAAGTTTTTATATTAAAAAAAAAAATTGATGTATTGTTTCAGTTTATGTATTTACATTCCGTAATTTCATTAAAATATGTTGCTATAATAAAAAATCTTAATTTAAAAAAAAAAAGAAAAGAATTAGGTCATTACCTAGAGATTTTTTTATATGTGCTGGATCTCTTTGGAATACTATATAATGAATATAAATTGAATAGTTTATTGTCACGTGACGGTCACTACTGCACGATTCTTCTGCTTGCGTACCCAAGGTATGCAAATTAGTCGCACATATGGGTGCCTGACAAGAAAGTTTTTAACAATGTATACCCACAGTACCCACGCCTAGATCCCCTTTGTTCACCCCTCCCCCATCCCACCCCCTCTCAGCAGCCCTCCATGGTCCATTGTTCACCCCATCCCTCATGGCTGTCCTCACATGCTGGGTCATCCTTTGTCCTTTGCCCTTCCCCTACATCACTTTCATAATGAGGGAGCGGATCTTGACTTATAATGTACAATATGAACTTTCGGCATTGACAGGTTCAAATTGAGATGTTACCACATTTTCCCTGTCATGTGTGCCTAAGATTTATTTTTCTGTGAGATCGCCCTCATCTTCTACATCAAAAGAATGCGTCCCTACCCTGAAAATGTCACCTGTCCTTGTTCACCAAGGATGCTGCCTGACCACAACTTGTCACCTGCTCAATTGGTCACGGTGTTATATTTTATCATATGCCAGTATGCCTTGTAGAATATTGAGGAAACTATAGGACCATAGACTTGCAAGTGCATTGAGCATTTTGGAAACAAAGTGCAGCACAGATAATTACAACGGTGGTTAAGAAAAGACAAATGGGATGAATTCATTCAACATCATGGCAATGGAATTATCTTAAATAAGTAAAGTGTGGTTTGTGGTTTTGCTCCAAGTTTTGCTCCAAATATTATGAAAGTATGAAATATTATTGCAGTATGCAGATCTCAGTGGAATTTCACATAACAATTTCTGATCACTTGACCACACAGGAAGAATGTGAATGTGCTTTCTTAAGGGTTTTTCTGTCTTGCTGCTTGAGAGGCCGAGAAAATTCCATTTCCAATGTTTGTATTCCTCTTTTTGAATATCATTACATTGTTTCCCAGTAAGCCTGTTTATCCAATTCAATTCTGAAACAGTATTTTCCTTTATATACCTTGTGAATTTGTTCTGTATTTTATGTTGCAAACACTGTTTTTGCTCCCAGGGTTACTTACTAAACTAATTTGTATTGGTATCTGGTTACTGTACAAGAGATATAGTGAAGAACTTTGTTTCATTAAGACCACGCAATCTGCTTTTTACATTATTGCCGGATGAGAAATCGGGGTTAGAGGACAGATAATCAGCCAATGAGTGAAGACAGAGGGAGATTATGGGACCCGAATGGCCTTATTCTACTCTTATTCCTTATTATCTTGCGATTCACTAGTAATTAAAGGATGCTTAACTAAATTTTGGAGGGCACCGGAGATAAGACCCTAATACACCAACCATACAACGCTGGCATCCCTGCATTCTGTCTTTCATCACCATCTTGGATTCTTGAAAGCCCGCGCATTTGATGTTCCACTCTCCAATCTTCTATACCATGTCCACTACTCTCACTTTTCCTCGGTTAATTATATAATTTTCCCATCATTTTGTACTTAGTCCAATAACGTTGATATTGCAGTGCCCCAAAGTCTCTAAACATGATTCAGGAAGAACTTTACATATGAAACCATATAAACAATTACAGCTCGGATAATCGGGCCCTCTCGGCCCTTCCAGTCCGTGCCGACAACTTATCTCTCCCTTCTGCAGTACTGTGTCATCGTCCTGCAAATCAAAACCCATTTTTATCCCTAGACAATCTACAAACCATGTGTTTATTGTTTATATCCCTAACCTTATTTAACACCTGCCAGTTTGCACATGGCTCAGCTAATAATCAAAGTTATTTCATTCTTTGATCTTGCTTTTCAATTTTGCCTGCAGTTGTTCACAGTCCCTCTGGAAAACCTTTTTTTCTAATCATACCCATGGCATTAGCACCTACATGTACTGTGACAAGAAAACTTAATTGCAGAGAGAGTGATTGATATCTGGAACAAGCTGCCAGAGAGGGTGGTGGAGTCAGATACAATCAGGACATTTAAGTGGGATTTCGACAGGCATTTAGATAGGCAAGTCAATGAAGGATCAATATATTGGGGCATGGATGGGGTGAATGTACAGTTCTTTCCCTGGAGTTGAGAAATCAAGAACTAGAGGTCATAGGTTAAAGGTGAGAGGGAAAGATATAATAGGAACTTGTGGAGCAACTTTTTCCCACAGAGGGTGGTGGATATATATGGAGTGAGCTGCTAGAGGAGGCAGTTGCGGCAGGTACTACAAACAACATTTAAAAGACATTTGGACAGATACATGATTAGGAAAGATTTAAAGGGATATGTGCCAAATGCAGACAAATGGAGCTATCTTCAATAGGCATCATGGTCAGAGCATGGACGAGTTAGGGGAGCTATGGGCCTGTTTCCATGCTATATGACTCTATGACTATGATTTAACTGAATACTTCCCTCCCTCTCCAAGTTGCCCAACAGCCCAGAAGAGATGTCTCAAACTCATCACCTGCCAACTGGACTTGCTGACTGTTGGATAGAGTATTGTCTATTGCTGATATTGTCCTTTCACCAATAGCTACTACTCTGCTTTCTTACTCAAATCATGTTCTCAACCCCCCCCACCCCCCCCCCCCCCCCCCCCCCCCACTCACCCTCACTGCACCACATACAGTTTGTGTACTCTCTGTGTAGTCCCTATCATACAAGGAAGGAAAGCAAAACCTGAATAGCTCACTTTTTAATGACCCGCACCCATTCATGTTTTTCATTATTTATAAGTGGTTTAGGTAATTTTATTTGTTTGATCCTTCCACCGGTGACAACTGCTTCCCACTGGATGTAAGTAGTGACTCCATCCAAACTCCTCACTACTTACATCAATCAGATTGCCCCCAGGCCCTGCCTAAAGAGAGCAATCCCGATCTCTCTAATGCAGTGTTGTAACTGTGCACACCCATACTGGGAACAATAATCTTAAATCTTTATCAGACTCCTTCTGCTGCCTTCACATCCTGCCTCTAATGAGACAACCAAACTTGAACATAATATTCCACCAGAGGCTACACTGGTGTTATAAAGGTTCAGCATGACTTTCACTCTTCTGTACTCAAGTCCTGCATTCTATATGCCTTGAATCTATTTTTCTCAAACTGTCCTGCCACTTGTAATAATTTGTGCCACATTCCCCTAGTTCCATAAGACCATAACATTGTAATATATAGAAGCAGAATTAGACCATGCAGCTCATTAAATCCTCTTCGCCATTCGATCACGGCTGACCAATCTTTCCCCCTCAGCCCCTTTCTCCTGCCTTCCCATAACTTTTGGCACCCTTACTAATCAAAAACCTATTAATCTCCATTTTACAAATACCCATTGACTTGACCTTGAATGGCAATGAATTCCACAGAATCACCCTTTGGCCAAAGAAATTCCTCCAGATCTCCATTCTAACGATACGTTATTTTACTCTGATGCTGTGCCCTCTGGTCCTAGACTCTCCCACTACTGAAAGCATCCTCTCCACATTCATTCTACCTAGGCCATTCATTATTTGGTGGGTTTCAATGAAATCAACCCCTTCATCCTTCCAAGCTCCAGCGAGTATAGGCCCAGCGCAATCATATAGTCCTCGTACATTAACCCAATCATCCCTGTTCCCTTTGCTCCTGCACTGCTACGCCACAGTGTCTCTCCCTATTCTTCCTACCAAAACACATCATCTTGCATTTCTCTGCATTGGTCAAGTTGAGTTTATTGTAATATGAACGTACGGTTAGGTAGAGGTACAATGAAAATCTTGTTTGCAGCAGGACCACAGGCGCAGGATTCAGAGAACACACAAAAACATATATTATACAATATGACACATATATTTTTTAAGACAGTGAAAAGTAAAAGACTGCAAACACAAGATATCAGTGCTGAACGCAATAAGTCAATGTTCAGGAGTTCCTTGGTGTTCTGTTGCCAAGGTAGGATTGGGGGTCAGTTCAAGAACCTGATATTATAGGAAAGTAACTGCTCCTGAACCTGGTGGTGAGACTTCAAGCTTCTGTAATTTGTGCCCAATGGTAGCAGTGAGAAGAGGGCTCAGCCAGATAGTGGGAATCCTCCAGCAGTTTGTTTTTTTTACTCCTGGAAATCAATGTTGACCCTCTATTGTTTTTGCTGAACGAGGGATACAGAAGTGGGTCAGCATTGATCCATGTTTCTGAACTTCACTTCTTGACTCATCGAACTACTCCACAGCCTCTTCCCCCATTGCCGCATCTGCACTCCCGTTTAGAGAAGTTGCCAAGAAATGCTCATGTGGGCTCGGTGGGCCATCTAGTGGTTTAAGATTCCAGGGAAACCATTGTTGTTGGGAACAGTTCCTTCCAACGAAGGTTCACCAGCCCCGATGCAAGGTTTGATCGTCCAGCGCTGGGGAGCTGACATCCCCCCACTGCAGGAGCAGATTGCCTCAACGTGGAGGGCCCAAACGCCACCGGCTATGGGAGTTAAGATCATCCCGTCAACAGGGGCTCGAGGCCCACGACCGAGGAAGAACTAAGGGAAGGACTTGAACTTTATTTTGCCTGCCATCACAGTGAGGAATGTGTTGGAGTCACTGTGGTAGATGTTCATGTTAAAATGTGTTTTTTAAGTGATCTGTATGACTTTTAATTGTATGACTGACCTGGCCATGAAATTCTTTGTATGTTGCAAAACATGCTTGGCGAATAAAGTGTGATTCTGATTCAGCCGTGTTTATTGTCATATGCTCAAGTAAGGAGAGATATAGGTACAATGAAAATTATGCTTGCACAACCACAGCCACAAAAACATAAATTACATATTAATTACACATAAATTCAACAACACAGTGAAAATGAAAAGACTGAAAAAAGATATTTTTGAAAAACATAATTAGAAAAACAAGTCTCACAGTATTGCAAGAAGTGGGCTGCAGTGTTGCATTACTGAGATAGGGACTTATGCTGTCTGTTCTTTGGAGGCAGGTTCAACAGGAATGTTCCAGGTTGTGTTTTATGTTCTTCTGAATGAACTCATCTTAAACTGTATTGCTAATGTGGAACAAAAATCACATCCGAATTGGGAAGGATTGGAAGACAGCGTGAGTGACAGAAAGGTGAAATAGTAAAAGGAATAGAGAGGGGAAAGGGAAGATCGGGGAGGTAGAGAGAGGCGGTCTCATGGTAAGAGGCAGCACAAGTTAAAGCAAATATTAAAATGGTGCAAGTAAATGGGAGTCATATGTTGTTGGTTTGGGAAGAAGAATGAGCTTGTAGCACGTTGTAGTGGATCAGTTCCAAAGACAAAGTCCAATGTCCTCAATGGGGTAGAGCTAAATCAGACAATAGCCTAGTTTATGGATGGACCATTCAGAAGCCTGATAAAAGAGAAGGAATCTAATGGATCATCTAATAAAAGTGAAGGAATCTAATGGATCATGCTTAGAGACTTCTGTACCTTCTGCTGGTCAGGAGCAAGAAGAATGAATGAGCAGGGTTGGGACGTCTTTGATTTTATGAGGAGTTACGATGAGCGATTACGTGAAGAAGGCCGTCAGTCCGCTTGCGCGTCAATCTTCAAAGCAGCGGTGTGAAATCACAGACAAGAGAGGTTGACCTGAAGATAGCAAGATTTGGAGAACTAGAACTACCAGGTGACCTGATAATATGAGGGTTGGGAGCGGTGGGCACGTAATCGCTCATCGTAACACCTCATGAAATCAAGATCAAACTTCAAACTGGTAAGTTCTCGTTTAATCTTACTATTTTACTTCGGAGATTTCATGAAGATTTCAAAGCTCTGTGATTTCACGCCGGTTCGAGTCCAGGCGTCACACACTGAATGGATTGACCATGGATGAGTGAGAAAAATTAATGCATTCAGCCATAACATAGTTAGGTAACAATACTGATGATTTAATGTGAAAAACAAAATAATAGTGACCCCGCCCAACCTGGGGGGACACTATAAAACAGAATCTAAAATGGTACGTGCAAACACCCCCGGTCCGGCAATGGGTTTATTATAAAACCTGTGGAACATCCGTTCATTGGCCCATCCTGCAGCCGCTAGGATGTTGTCGAGGGGCATGTCCATAGCCCTTGCTGCTGAAGTTGATGCAGCCCTGGTGGAGTGATACCAGCGCCATCAGCCTGACCACCTTGAGGATAAGGAGGTGGCTGGGGCCCGCTGGCAAAGTAGTGTTAGCACCACGCTAACATCCCTTGTGTCCGTATACCGTGGCCTGGGGGGTATTGTGTTGTATATTCCCTTCATGAACCTGGTAATAAGGGGATGTGTTCCCACTGGGTGGGGCCCCATTCCCAGCACTAAATATGAGGATAGTGCACTCCTGGCACTGTTGATGGCCCTGTAGCCTAATTTATGGTCATAATATAAAGTTGATAGGAACTCCAGTACATCCGTGATGCACACTGTGTCATATGATATGTTGGAGGGATGACAGTACATCTCCCACTTCTTGATGTGAGAGACGTACTACCTATGTGTACTGTCTCTCCAGGCCGCTGTAATGACATCCACTGTTCGGTCAGCCAGTCTGAGCCCCAGGTATGGTCTCCTCAGAATCTGCAAACCAATAAATTGATTTGGTCATGTCGTGGGTGGTGGCCTCCCGTTACTGGGTGTACCAGCAGTTCCCTGCTTTTGGGGACAGCCATGAAAGGCTGTGTCATAATTCCAAGGACTAGTGGGAACCACGATTGCGTAGGCCAATCTGGCACTACCAAAATGCCTGTGGCATTGTCTTGCTTTATTTTTACCAAGCATCGGCTAATGTTGCACAATGGAGGGAAAGCATACAAGAACATTCCTCCCCAATGCAGTGTGAATGCATCGACTGCTGTTGCACCTGAGTCTGGCTCCCATGACACATGTTTAGGTAACTGGTGATTCAATCTGGATGCAAACAAGTCAATATCTGGCATGCCATATCGGGCAACAATGTCAGTAAACGCAACATGAATCAACATCTATTCTGTGCTATCATTGAATTTCCGTGATCTAGTGTCCGCCACCATAATGTATCTACCTGGTAGGTAAATTGCCGTGACCCAAATGGTCCTTGCAATACACCAATGCCAAAGACTTTATTCCACCCATGTGATTGACATTCGCCACCACCGTGGTGTTGTCAATCTGTGGTTGAACATGCACATGATGCATTTTGCTGCAATAAGCCTTTAGTCCATTGAGTGCTCCCAACAACTCTAAGTAGTTAATGCCATGTTGCTGTATAATTAAGGACTCCTGCACATTCCATCTACCCCCGCAACTGGAGATGGTATCTGTTGCTCCCTAGCCCAGACCACTTGCATTGGTTTGTAATATTACTGATGAAATATCAATTAGAATTTTCTTGGAGCAGTGATGTATATTCGTAGCCCACCAGTGTAATTCAGCAATAGCCGCCAGTGGTAATTGCATGGGTCTTCCGAATTGGCCTGCATGGGATTTGAGAGTCCGTTCCTTTGCACGTTGTAAATTTTGATTGTGCAAAGGTCTGAAGTGTACAGCTGGAAAGGCTGACACAACCTTGCCAATTACACTTGCTACTTGTCTGATTGTTGGCTGCTGTTTAGCAATCAGCTTATTGCAGGCTGCCATTAACTCTGATTGCTTGCCACTTGGCAGTGTCACCGACATTTGCATTGAGTTAATTGTGAACCCCAGGTAATCAATTACCCTGATTGGAGTCAATTTTGACTTAACTGGATGGATTAGGAATCCCAACCTCTCATACATGAGTTTGGTAGCTGAAACAGATGATTCAGCTGATTCCTTGGTGTCCCCAATTATTAGAATGTCATCCAAATAAGCCATCACCATGTGATTCTGAGCTCGCAGCAGTCGGGAGCTGAAGTCAGCCCATTAGGCAATGCTTTGAATTGCCAGAGTTGCCCCTTCCAGTTAAATTTCAAATATCTCCTGTGCTCCCTGTGAATGGATACTGAGTAGTATGCATCTTTTAGATCCATGCATGCCATATAACATCCTTTGGAAACCAGTTGGATGGCTGTGCCAAAGTTATCAATTTTTAAATGTTTATACTGCACATGGGTATTGAGTTCCGTCAAGTCCAGGATGATACGACATCCTCCATCCCTTTTTCACTTGGTGAATATGTTGGATACAAATTGGTGTGATTCCTGGTGCGACCTCTGAATCGCCCCTTTTGTATGTAAAGCCTGAATTTCGACTTGTACCTCAAATCTTTCCTGTTGTGAGAACACATATGTGCGGTTTGGAAAATGGTGTGTGGGTGGTGATGAATCAAGAAGGAACTCAATTTTAAAACCTTGCATACTGTGCAGTATTAACGGGTCTGCTGTGATCCAGTTCCATTCATTCAAAAAATATCGCAATCTCCCCCCAACTTGTGAGTGAGTGATGTGTAAGGTGTTCCACAAGGAACTAGGTTCTCCTACCTTGGACGTTACTGCTGGTGTGGTCCTGGCTTCCGTCCTCGTGCCTTGGGAAGGAGGGCTGATGGCGGGTGCCCCCCGCGATCCGGGCCGTGGGCTGGCTGAGGCCTACACCTAAAAAAGACCTCTGTGCTTCCAGCTCGAGTCTTCCTCCTATCCCAGAGCCCCTAGCCTGGTGTTGAAGGCGGCATGGGAGTGAGCCCGGTGTGATGAGCAACTGGGTGTAGTTGGGGCACGACTCATGAGGCGTATGGTCTGGCCTCATCATCCAGCTCGCGGACCTGCTTCGGCACATCTGCCCCAAATAGATAATTGGCCGGCTGGATGTTGCTGGCCTTGAACAGCATAGCAAATTTTGGGTTGAGTGCCGGCCGTATTGCGTTTTTACGCAGACATTGATTTCAAAGTGGGAGTTACAGAGAAGACCCACAGCATCCTGCTGTGTCTCCGTCAGCAGCCCCCCGTCTACAGACCTCGCAGATGTCTGCTGGAGGTCTCCTCCATAGCCAGGTCTTTGAGCTGATGCGATGCCAAGTAATTTATGGTGGTGGTCAGCTCTTCGTCGAGGGGTGCTCCTGTAGGGGTTGGAATGGTGAATTTGGAAGCCAGTAAACGTACTTCGGCCCCATGCCCCCGAGAGTGTTCACCTGATGTGCCTCCCTGCTCTGAGTCAGGAT
This sequence comes from Okamejei kenojei, assembly GCA_035221665.1. Taxonomy (NCBI): domain Eukaryota; kingdom Metazoa; phylum Chordata; class Chondrichthyes; order Rajiformes; family Rajidae; genus Okamejei; species Okamejei kenojei. Next base: position 28,757,832 of record CM069138.1, read on the forward strand.
AATACTGACTCTGTGTACTCCCCTCTCCAGAGAGGGAGACACTTCGCAGCCCTGTGTACGGTGCTGCTAGCGCGGGCTCCCGTGGAGATCCGGGCTGACACTGCTCCCTCCTCTGGAGCAGATCGGTCTGAAGCCACCTCTCCAATAGGTGCTCCATCTGGGAAAGGCACCCGCAGACGCTTCCCAGTGTAGGAGGGGACCCCTCCGGCCCGGACTCGTCTGAGTCTACGGGCCTGGCAGACTTGTGAGTGGCCTTGCGCCTCGGTGGGCCTACCACAGTGCTCTCCTGAAGCACCAAGCCTGCTGCCGCTGGTTCCACCGCCAGCGGCCTGGATTCGGACAGTCGCCCGCTACCCGCAGTTCCGTGGTCTTCTGTAGCCGCCTTCCCTTCAGACCGTCTCCTCACCTTCGACATGGTAGGTTCTTCTCGCTAGAGAGACAAGAAATACAAACCCGCCAAAACGACCACAGAGTAGTTTTAGAAAACACTTACCTGGGTTTTAAAAAATTTACCGCTGGAAGGACGCAACGCACCTGCCAGTCAGTCGTTGGCGCATGGTTCAGACGTAATGACGCGCAAGCAGACTGACGGCCCTTTTCACGTAGTCACTCACGTGACTCCGAAGTAAAATTGTTGTACAACACATGGTATAGAAACATAGAAACATAGAAATTAGGTGCAGGAGTAGGCCATTCAGCCCTTCGAGCCTGCACCGCCATTCAATATGATCATGGCTGATCATCCAACTCAGTATCCCGTACCTGCCTTCTCTCCATACCCTCTGATCCCCTTAGCCACAAGGGCCACATCCAACTCACTCTTAAATATAGCCAATGAACTGGCCTCAACTACCCTCTGTGGCAGAGAGTTCCAGAGACTCACCACTCTCTGTGTGAAGAAAGTCTTTCTCATCTCGGTCTTAAAGGATTTCCCCCTTATCCTTAAGCTGTGACCCCTTGTCCTGGACTTCCCCAACATCGGGAACAATCTTCCTGCATCTAGCCTGTCCAACCCCTTAAGAATTTTGTAAGTTTCTATAAGATCCCCTCTTAATCTCCTAAATTCCAGAGAGTATAAACCGAGTCTATCCAGTCTTTCTTCATAAGACAGTCCTGACATCCCAGGAATCAGTCTGGTGAACCTTCTCTGCACTCCCTCTATGGCAATAATGTCCTTCCTCAGATTTGGAGACCAAAACTGCACGCAATACTCCAGGTGTGGTCTCACCAAGACCCTGTACAAACTGAAGTAGAACCTCCCTGCTCCTGTACTCAAATCCTTTTGCTATGAAAGCTAACATACCATTCGCTTTTTTCACTGCCTGCTGCACCTGCATGCCTACTTTCAATGACTGGTGTACCATGACACCCAGGTCTCGCTGCATCTCCCCTTTTCCTAATCGGCCACCATTTAAATAATAGTCTGCTTTCCTGTTTTTGCCACCAAAGTGGATAACCTCACATTTATCCACATTATACTGCATCTGCCAAACATTTGCCCACTCACCCAGCCTATCCAAGTCACCTTGCAGTCTCCTAGCATCCTCCTCACAGCGAACACTGCCCCCCAGCTTAGTGTCATCCGCAAACTTGGAGATATTGCCTTCAATTCCCTCATCCAGATCATTAATATATATTGTAAATAGCTGGGGTCCCAGCACTGAGCCCTGCGGTACCCCACTAGTTACTGCCTGCCATTGTGAAAAGGACCCGTTTACTCCTACTCTTTGCTTCCTGTTTGCCAGCCAGTTCTCTATCCACATCAATACTGAACCCCTAATACCGTATGCTTTAAGTTTGTATACTAATCTCTTATGTGGGACCTTGTCGAAAGCCTTCTGGAAGTCCAGATTACCACATCCACTGGTTCTCCCTTATCCACGCTACTAGTTACATCCTCGAAAAATTCCACAAGATTCGTCAGACATGATTTACCTTTTGTAAATCCATGCTGACTTTGTCCAATGATTTCACCACTTTCCAAATGTGCTGCTATCCCATCTTTAATAACTGACTCTAGCAGTTTCCCCACTACCGATGTTAGACTAACTGGTCTGTAATTCCCCATTTTCTCTCTCCCTCCCTTCTTAAAAAGAGGGTTACATTTGCTACCCGCCAATCCTCAGGAACTACTCCAGAATCTAAAGAGTTTTGAAAGATTATCACTAATGCATCCACTATTTCCTGAGCTACTTCCTTAAGTACTCTGGGATGCAGCCTATCTGGCCCTGGGGATTTATCGGCCTTTAATCTATTCAATTTACCCAACACCACTTCCCGACTGACCTGGATTTCACTCAATTCCTCCTTTGACCCGCGGTCCCCTGCTATTTCCGACAGATTATTTATGTCTTCCTTGGTGAAGACGGAACCAAAGTAGTTATTCAATTGGTCCGCCATATCCTTGTTCCCCATGATCAACTCACCTGTTTCTGACTGCAAGGGACCTACATTTGTTTTAACTAACCTCTTTCTCTTCACATATCTATAAAAACTTTTGCAGTCAGTTTTTTATGTTCCCTGCCAGTTTTCTTTCATAATCTATTTTTCCTTTCCTAATTAAGCCCTTTGTCCTCCTCTGCTGGTCTCTGAATTTCTCCCAGTCCTCTGGTATGCTGCTTTTTCTGGCTACTTTGTACGCATCATCCTTTGCTTTGATACTATCCCTGATTTCCCTTGTTATCCACGGATGCACTACCTTCCCCGATTTATTCTTTTGCCAAACTGGGATGAACAATTTTTGTAGTTCATCCATGCAGTCTTTAAATGTCTTCCATTGTATATCCACCGTCAACCCTTTTAGAATTAATTGCCAGTCAATCTTGGCCAATTCACGTCTCATACCCTCAAAGTTACCTTTCTTTAAGTTCAGAACCATTGTTTCTGAATTAACAATGTCACTCTCCATCCTAATGGAGAACTCAACCATATTATGGTCACTCTTGCCCAAGGGGGCACGTACAACAAGACGGCTAATTACCCCTTCCTCATTACTCAAAACCCAGTCTAAAATAGCCTGCTCTCTCGTATAATTGACAGTGAATACAATTTTCAGCAGTAATTCGGCAATGAACCCCACTATTATTAAGGGAATCCTCGTGTGCATGACTTTGTTCTCCATTTCACCACTTTCACACAAAGGGTGGTGGATGTGTGGAACAAGCTGCCAGAGGAGGTAGTTAAGGCAGGGACTATCAGAGCATTTAAGAAGCAGTTAGACAGGCACATGGATAGGACAGGCTTGGAGGGGTATGGACCAAATGCTGGTAGGTGGGACTAGTGTAGCTGGGACATGTTGGCAGGTGTGGGCAGGTTGGGCATAAGAGCCGGTTGCCACAATGTATCACTCTATGACTCTATTTCCTGCAGTGACCAAATCAAGTCAGGAGTGTGTTATCGTCATATGTCCCAAAATGGAACAATGAAATTCTTCCATTCATGTGGAACCACTCTTCTTAAACTGTGGAAAACCCTGGGACTTGAGGGCTGTTTTACAAATAGAGTCATAAGAGTTATTCATTGAATGAAACTCCTGCAAACCGCATTTGTGTTTTTCTATGGTGGTGTGCTCCTCCCACTTACTGGAAGTTGAAGGTACTGCAAGTTTATGGGCTGCAAGTGCACTGGAAGGTTTGGATCAGGATGTTTTACATGGGATGGAGTCAAGGTAAGTCAGGTTCTCAATCGGGCAAAGGCTGAGTTTAATAGCATAAGATAGGATCCGGAAAAAATTAGACTGGGTAACAAAGACACCCTTTTCAGACTTTGATAATAGTTCTGCCTTCAACACGATAACCTCAACCAACCATCACCAAACTCGTGGACCTAGGACTCAGCAACCCCCCCCCCCCCCCCCCCCCGCAACTGGATCCTTAACTTTCTTGACATAGGCTGCAATAAGTAAATGTAGGCGATAAAACATCCTCTATGAATAATGCTCAACTCTGATGCCTTTCATGGCTGTTTCCAGTTGCTTAATACACACCCTATACACTTTCACTACACTAAAGTATTCAATTCAATCAATTCAATGCAATTCATTTTGTGACGGTATAGCTAAATTCTGTTCTGTTCTACAAATTTGCAGATTACACCACTTTAGTGGACTGAATCTTGAACAAAGATAAGACGGGGTATAGGAAGGAGATAGAGAGTTTAGTAGCATGGTGTCAGGATAACAACCTCTCCCTCTCTGTCACTATCTGTGCTGTCTGAGTCTGTGGTGCCTGTGGTGCTGCTTCAAGCAAGATCTCCATTGTACCTGTACCTCACTGTACTTGTGTATATGACTATAAACTGTACTCGACAACTTGAATCCCACTGCTCAGTAATCAGTCAACACACTAACTCAGCAGATAGTGCACAATAAAGTTGGAGACATGCCACACTACCTTATTCTTCTGAGAAAGTGATGATATGGAATGGAGTGGAATACTTTATTGTAGCGTGTGACAAGGCACAGTGAAATTCTTAGCTTGCACACCCAAGGTATGCAAATAGTCGCCACATAAACGGCATTGACAGAGTTTCAAAGTATCCCGTGCCTACTCCTCCTTTGGTCTTACCCCCTCCCCTCATGGCAGTCCCCCCACGCTGGGCCTGACAGTGAAGCCCCGTTGTCCTTGCGGTGTTGCAGGATTAGCCTGGCCAAGAGTAGCCGTTGGTGTCCTCCACAGCTGCAGGCCGCATCTGGTCCACGTGCTCAGCATCTTGGTGCGGCTCCCGGTCCAGCAGATCCACAGGCTGTTGCGGGGCCTCCAGCGGCATCACTCCTCCATTGAGGCAGTGCGCCGCCTCCTGCAGCCGGTCTGCTTACCGGCCCTCCATCCGACTGGGTATGGCCGTGGAATGCCGGGGGCCACCCTCCGTCGTGGAAAGGTGATCGGCCTTGCTCCTCTCAACCATCATCACCGATTCCCTCCTCTTCGGGGAAAGAGGGAATCTCTCAGCTACCTCTCGAGTGCCTGTCCATGCCCTAAGCTCATCCACATTACTTCTCAGGCCTCTCGAATTGAATTAAATGCAATTTAATCCAACCGATTTTTCCTCACTCCCTGTTGAACCTCTGTCTATCCTGTCTACTGAACTTGCTGTAATTGACAACTGTACCGACTTCCAGCTTCCCACCTCCCTCACTACTGCACTGGATCCCATCCCCCTGCTAATCTAGTTTAATCCTTCCTGAGCAGCATGAGCAAACCTGCCCACAAACCTGGATATTGGTCCCCCTCCAGTTCAGGTGAAACCCATCCCTCTTGTACAGGTCACCTCTGCCCCAGAGGAGATCACAATGGGCCAAAAAACAAAATCCCTACCCCCTTGCACCAACTCCTCAGGCACGCAGTCATCCATCCTATCTTCCTGCTCCTACCCTTGCTAGCACGTGTCACAGAGTGTAATCCAAAGATCAGTACCCATGAGGTCCAGACATGTTAATCTATTGCCTAAATCATCATATTCACAATGCAGGACTTCATTCCTTTCCATGTCTTTTGTGCTAATGTCCATGATGATTCTGCTGCCCCATTCCCTTGAAAATATCCTGCAGCCTCTCAGAAACATCCCGGACCCTGGCACTTGGGAGGCAACACACCATCCTGGAGTCATGTTTGTGGCCGCAGAATTTCCTCTCTGTTTCCCAAACTAATGAGCCCCATACCACTGTAGCCATTTCTACCTTCATCATACCCCACTGTGCCCCTGAGCCAGGCCTGGTGCCACACACCTGACAGTTGCTGCTGTTCTCCTCTGAATGGAATGGCCATTCTCCCCTTCCCCCCCAAAGGTATCCAAAAGGGTACTTCATTTCAACAGGAATGGCCAGAGGGTCCCCACACACTCTTGAATGATCCTGGGGTCATCCAACCACAGCTTCAGTCAACCATCAGTCGGTCAGTCAAGAGTTGCAGCTGGACGCACTTCCCACAGATATAGTCCTCAGGGTCATTGGATGCTTTCAAGAGCGAGTTATGTTCGGCGATTTTTCAGGCGACTGCTGGCGAATGTCAAGTCGCCTGAAAAACCGGCGACTGGAACGGAGACTGTCAGAGTGGAACACACACACACACATCTCTTCCTTCACCAGCCTGTTATGCAGGCGGGGAACAGAACAAGCGGGGGGAGAGCTGTCTGAGTGAAATTCACACGGTGCAAAGCCAATGTGAACAGACACACACCGTGATGAAAAGGAAAGTTGCCGTTGTAATTAAGACTGTGAAAGCACAGAGTACGGGAAGAGTTACTTATGTCCTTTAAAAGAGGGGGGTAGAGAGGGGGAGAGGGGGGATAAGGGGGGAGAAGGAGTGGAGTCAACCTTTAAGAAGCCAGAGATACGCGGCTGTGAAGCTCGGCGGACATAAAGCAAGACTTCAGTCTGAAAAGACTGGACCCTTTCCCACCCACCCCTCCCCAATCACCATTTCATACCCATTTACCCACCCCCTCCGTGCTGCACAACAGCACTTCTCCATCATCAACAATAAAAATAAAGGAGGTGGTGAGGCTTTTCAGAAGACAGAAAAGCCGGAAATCTCCAGAACCGGACAATGTTTCCCCCTCTACTCTCAAGCTCTGTGCCGAACAATTAGCACCGGTCCACACAGACATTTTCAACCAATCCCTGCAAACCTGTACTGTCCCTGCCTGCTTCAAAGTCTCCACTATAGTCCCTGTACCCAAAAAGGCAAGGATTACTGGTCTTAATGACTACAGGCCTGTCGCACTGACCTCTGTAGTCATGAAGACCCTTGAAAGGCTTGTCCTGGCCAAGCTGAAAAATATCACGAATCCCCAGCTGGACCCTTTGCTGTTTGCATATTGGGCCAATGGATCTGTGAATGATGCAGTCCACTTGGGCCTGCACCTCATCCTCCAGCACCTCGACCGCCAGGGGACCTATGCGAGGATTTCATTTGTTGATTTTAGTTCTGCATTCAACACCATTGTGCCAGTGCTACTACACTCCAAACTTTCCGAGTTGACTGTGCCTGAACCCCTCTGTCGGTGGATCACCCGCTTCCTGACAGACAGGAAGCAGCATGTGAGGCTGGGAAAGCACATCTCGGACCCGCAAACCCTCAGCATAGGGGCACCGCAAGGCTGCATACTCTCCCCTCTCCTCTACTCTCTCTAAACCAATGACTGCACCTCCACTGACTCCTCTGTCAAGTTTTCAAGTTTACGGACAACACAACCCTGATTGGACTGATCCAGGAGGGGGAGTAATCTGCTTACAGACAGGAAGTGTCACAGCTGGCGTCCTGGTGCCATCACAACAACCTGGAGCTCAATGCACTTAAGACAGTGGAATTGATTGTAGACTTTAGGAGAGTTCCCCCTCCCCTCACCCCACTCACCATCAACAACACCACAGTCACATCTGTGGAGTCTTTTAAGTTTCTGGGACCCATCATTTCCAAGGGCCTTAGGTTGGGGGCTACCATCGACTCCACAGTCAAAATGGCACAACAGAGGATGTACTTCCTGCAGCAGCTGAGGAAGCACAATCTGCCACAGGCAATGATGGCCCAATTCGACATGGCCATCGTAGAGTCTGTTCTCACCTTCTTCATCATGGTCTGGTTTGGCTCAGCCACCAAGCACGACACCTGGAGGCTGCAGCGAATCGTTCAATCAGCAGAGAAGGTTATTGGCTGCAACATTCCATCCATTGACGAACTGTACACTGCAAGGGCCAGGAAGCGAGTGGGTAAGATCATCTCTGACCCCTCTCACCCTGACCACAAACTCTTTGAATCACTTCCCTCTGGAAGGCGACTCCAGACTGTCAAAGCCGCCAGAGCCAGACATAAAAACAGCATTTTTCCACAAGTAGTAGCTCTACTCAATAAACAAAAATCTGTAGCCCCCTTTTGCTCTGGTATTTTATTTAATTCACATGTTTAATCAATAAAGTTGTATTATTAATGTTTTATGTATCATTCTTAACTATCACTGTATGTCATGTTGTCACTTGTGGGCGGAGCACCAAGGCAAATACCTTGTATGTGAATATTTGGCCAATCAACTTATTCATTAATTCATTCATTCATTAACATTACCAGTCAGTTATCCTTGGTTCTGAAAACTGCTGCTTATGTTTTTTTCCCAATGAATCAGAATCAGAATCAGAATCAGAATCGCACTTTATTCGCCAAGTATGTTTTGCAACATACGAGGAATTTCATTGGCCAGGTCAGTCATACAATTAAAAGCAACAGATCACTCAAAAACACATTGTAACATGAACATCCACCACAGTGACTCCTACACATTCCTCACTGTGATGGAAGGCGAAATAAAGTTCAAGTCCTTCCCTTAGATCTTCCTTGGTCATGGGCATTGAGCCTCTGTTGATGGGACGATCTTCACTCCCGTTTGGGCCCCCCACGTCGAGGTGATCAGCTCCCGTAACGGGGAGATGTCAGCTCCCGCACGCCGGGCGATCAAACCTCGTGTCAGGGCTGGTCGAACCTTCCGCGATGTTGGAGCTTCCCGACTAGCCTCTCCCAACTGCGAGCTTGATGGTAAAGTCCGCGGCGGCTGCAGTGGGAGCGATCCCAGGCAAGGGATCAGCTCCGATGTTAAGCCCGCACCCCCGCGATAGGGCTCAAAGTCAATCCAAGGAGGCTTCCAGCTCCATCGATGGAAGGCCGCAGAGCACGCCAGAGAATGTGGTCCGAAAATTAATCACATCTCTGGCAAGGTAAGAATTTGAAAACAAGTTTCCTCCGATCCCCACCCCACTCCTTCTACATAAAACAAATCGAAGAACGTTAAAACAAACTTTTAACACACTAAAAAATAACATAAAGAATGAAAAACGAACAGACTGCCGGCAGGGCAGCCATCGCCCTGGCGCCGCTGGTGGTCATGAGCCAATGAAATTCACTGGTCAACACCGGCTACAACCTACGAGAACCTATGACAACCTTCGACTTCCCTGCAACCCACTACCACTGCACTTATGGCATGAGAATTCTCGCTACTCTCCATGGCGGCTTCATTCTGGTTGCTGCTAATTTTTCAACATGTTGAAAAATTTGCGGCGACCATAATGAGGCCGTGACGAGTTCCCAGATTGCGGGAACCTCTCACGACCATGAAGGCAGTTACCCGACAACCACCCGTGCACATGTGGAGACCATGTGGCGATCGCATAGTCTCCTGCAGTCGCCTAAAAAGTTGCCTAAGTGGGACAGGCCCATTAGATACAGCTCTTAGGGCTAATGGAATCAAAGGATATGGGGAGAAAGCAGGAACGGGATACTGATTTTGGATGATTAGCCATGATCATATTGAATGGCGGTGCTAGCTCAAAGGGCCAAATGGCCTACTCCTGGGACTATTTTCTATGTTTCTATGTTTCTTCAATCCTACAAGAGGACAAAACTAGTGTCCTAACTGCCATCGCTATTGCACTATCCCAGGGGTTGGAAGGCCACATTAAGTTAGTTGTAATCTAATAAGGCCGCATCCAAGAATCTTCAATTAGATATAGGATAATTATTTTTTTAATCTTCTTTTACTCTATGGTATTTTGAATAGGTTCATTTTAAGATTAAAATAAAAATAATGAAAGACGAGCAAATATTCGGATGAATATTAATAAAAATAAAAGGATTTGTTCTACAAAATTTGGATTTGTTCAAAAGGCCGCACTTAATGGCCTAGAAGGCCGCATGTGGCCTTAAGGCCGCAGGTTCCCCACCCCTGCACTATCCCCAATAAACTAAACTGAAACTAAGATCAAGGAAAAGTCAGAAGAAAAACAAACCTTACCTTATCTTGCCATCACCCTCTGCGCAGGCTCATCGCCGATGCCCCCCAAGTCAGAGCCTGCACACTTACCCTCCACAAAGATCATCTTGCACCTCAACACACAGCTTCTCCCAACACAGCCGCTCTCTATAGGTCACTCCACCAGTGCTTACCATCCTTTTATACACAGGCAGAAGCTGGCAGTCCCGGATATGAGTGGCTGGTTTGTAAATATCTTGTGCTGCTCCTCCTCTCAGCTGCTCACTCGCTAGTTCAAGATCTGGATCGATCACCACAGTGGTGTCATCTGTCAGGCTGCATATGGAGTTGGAGCAGAATTTGGCCGCATAGTCGTGAGTGTATATGGGCTAGATTATTGGGAGTATAGTAAGGGACTGAGAATGCATCCGTGCAGGGCTCTGGGGTGAAAATTATCACGGAGGATGTGTTGGTACCTATTCGTGTTGAATATGGTGTATGGGTTGGGAAGTCCAGGATCACCACTTTTCATTTTTCTCAGCTCATCACATCTTCTAGTATGTGGATGGGTGGTAGAATCTAGGGAGAATTGATGGGAGCTTGGGAAGACGACAAAAAGAATGAGTGTAAGATTCATGTAAATGAGTTGTTGATGGATGGATGGAGCCCATTTCTGTGTGTGACTCTGCACTCTAAAGCTCTCCTTCAAAGAAGCAATCAGCAAGTGTATAGAATATAGATCACGAACAATAATCATTATCTTGTGGCTGTCGCCTCTCTTAAAGAATGTGACATGTAACTAACAGGTTTCTGAGTTGAAACAAGACTTACAAAAGGTTCCAGTGTCAATTTCTGAAGAAGCTCTTGAATAGCCCACAGTATTTTGACTCGTTCAAGTCTCTGCACTCCAACCCAATGTTCACATGTACTTTACAATTATCGCACTGCAACTCATGGGAGCTAGTTGTGCACAAATTGATGGGTGTCTTCTGTGTCACAGCATTGCCTGAAAAATCCTTTACAGACTGTGAAATGCTTTGAGATGTTCCAAACTCATGAGTGGTGTTATAGAAATGGAACTCTTTGTTTTAATTTTGGAGATACAGAATGGCACCGGGTCTTGCGGCCCGCCGAGTCTGCTCCAACCAGCGATCATCCATACACTAGTTCTATCCTTTGCAGTAGGGACAATTTACAGAGGCCAATTAACCTACAAACCTGCACGTCATTGGAATATGAGTAGAAACCGGAGAGCCTAGGGAAAAGGTACAAACTCCATGCCGACAGTGCCCATGGTCGGGATCGAAACTGGGTGCTGTAATGCAGCAACTCAACCGCTGCGCCACCGTGCTGGACTTGTTGGAGCTGCACACCTCCGCAGTATTCCAGCACACTGCTCCCTTGTTTCTTGTAGATTATTAAAAGTGAACAGCATTTACCTCAGGATACCTTGCTTTTGACTGCCATTGTACCTGTGATCATTATGTGGTTGATCCAGTGGTAACCATGGTATTGATGAAAGATTCACAATCTCAATTCTGATATCATCCTCAAGAATCTTTATTCTACCTCCAATGTTTCCTCTGCACTGTCTACAGAAGGTAAAAACCAAATTACTGTAGGACTCCATTGGTGGAAGGAGTGGACAGAAGACAGTGGGAACCCTTCTGTTTTTATGGAGTTGTGGTATTGTGGTAATATGGATTGTGTAATTAAATCCAGTCTAACTAAGGTTTTATGCAAGTTCAATGCAATTAAATAAAAAGAAGCCATAGAACATAGAACGAAACAGCCCACATTGTATGTGCTGAACATGATGCCACGATAAACTTATTACATCTACCTGCGCATGGTCCATATCCCTCCATTCCTTGCATATCCATGTGCTTATCTAAAAGCCTCTTAAACACCCCTAAGGTATTTGCCTCCACCACCATTCCTGGCATCATGCTCCAGGCACCCACACCCACTGTGCCATTCGGCCTATCTGCACAATGACAGCACAGTGGTGGAACAGCTAGAACAACACTGGCTGAATCCTGACCCCAGGTGCTCTCTGTTCGAGGGTTTACAAGTACTCTCTGTGACTAGTGGATTTCCCTTGGGTGCTCTGGTTTACTCCCAAATCTCAGACACTTGTTGATTAACAGGTGAATTACTCACTGTAGGTTACTCCAGTGCAGATGAGTGGCAAGCGAGTCAGAAAGATTGGTGGACATGCGAGATAGAGTGAGTTCCAGGGAAATAATTGGGGGACTGGCAATACTCTGAAAACTGGAAGAGGCTCAATGGGCAAAATATCCTCCCTCCATCGTGTAAGGAAATATATGAGAAGAAAGTGACCTTACGGACTTTTGGGGATAAGGTTGGTTTGATGAAGCTAATTGATCCTAACAGTTGGGACACACCCAGGGGCCAAATGTCCTCTTCAGTAGAAAAAATACACAACATGCTAGAGTGACTCAGCAGGTCAGACAGCATCTCTGGAGATCATGGATTGGCAATGTTTCGGGTCAGTTCCCTTCTCTTACGGATAGTGTAGTTAAGGGATATGGAGAGAAGGCAGGAACGGGGTACTGATTGTGGATGAACAGCCTTGATCACATTGAAGGGCAGTGCTGGCTCGAAGGGCTGAATGGCCTACTCCTGCACCTATTGCCTATTGTCTATTGACTACTCTTCAGTCCTCTTGGTAAAGTCAATTGTTTGAAACCTGCAATCATGTGATATTGCCACTGGGTGGCAGTTACGGCCTGCGGTTGGGGATGAGATGGCCATGTGGCTTGGAATGACCATTTCTGGAAAAGATTGCCTGCCATTACTCATCCTCACCAATCAATAGTCAATGGTCAATCGTGCTTTATTGTCACATGTGCAAATGCACACTGCAATTCCTTTTTTTGCATACGGTTCAATAAAGTATTGCCATGTCTAAGCACAAACCCCAAATTGCAAAGTGTACACAATTAGTCTACTGATACAGCATGCAAGAGGCATCTGTTTTTGGCACCATTCCAAAATTCAGTCCAGTCCGCGGTCTAGATCTTAAGGAGTGGAGCCTGATCCTGGAGAGCTCCAGGCTGCTGCAGGGCCTCCAGTTGTAACCTTCGGCCAGATCATCCAACAAACCGACTTTCCTCTCCTCACCCGTCCACCTTTTTGCCTCAGGGATGCTTCCAGCAGCCAAACTTGAGGACTAAGAAGGCAAAACCCCTGGTTCACTCTCCTACCAGACTTGGCCCTCGCATCAGTTGGCGTCAGCACTCTCCTCTCCGCAACTTTGTCTTCAGGAGCCAAGCTCGGGCCCGCTTGACAGCTTCCCCCAACAGGCCGCGGCTCACTAGGTCTTCTTAGGCCATAAGGTCATAAGGAATAGGAGTGGAATTAGGCCATTTGGCCCATCACATCTACTCTGCCATTCTATCTCTCCCTCCTAACCCCTTTCTCCTGACTTCTCCCCAAAACCTCTGACACTTGTAATAATCAAGAATCTATCTATCTCTGCCTTAAAAATATCCACTCACTTGACCTCCACAGACTGTTATGGCAAAGAATTCCTTGATGGCAAACCAACTTTTGTTGCCCGTCCTTAATTGCCCATGAGAAGGTGGTGATGAGTTGCCTACTTGCCGATGGATTATCCATTTTGAGAGATATACTGTCTGGTAGAAGTGCTATCTCACAACACCAGAGACCCACGGCATGGGGTGGTACGGTGGTGCAGTGTTAGAGTTCATGCCTTACAGCGACAGAGATCTGGGTTCGATCCTGACCACAGGTGCTGTCTGTGCAGAGTTTGTATGTTCTCCCCATGACTTGCGTGGGTTTTTTACCCAGGTGCTCCAGTTTTCTCCCACACTCCAAAGATGTACAAGTTTGTAGGTAAATTGTCTTTGGTAAAAATGTAAACTTCCCTAGTGTGTGTAGGAAGAGGGTTAGTGTGCGGGGATTGCTAGTCAGTGCGTGCTCTGTGGTCTGAAGAGCCTGTTTCCGCGTGGTTTCTCTCAACTAAACTAAACCCAGCTTCGATCCCGACCTCCAGTTCCGTCGGTGTGGGGTTTGCACGTTTTTCCTGTGACCCTGTGGGTTTTAACCAGCTGCTCCAATTTCCTCCCATATTCCAAAGAAATGCGGGTGAGTGGCGGAATCAGGGGGAGTTGATGGGAATGTAGGTGAATACAAAATAAAATCCATGTAGGATTAGGGTAAATGAGTGGGTGATGATCATTGGACTGAAGGCGCTGAAGGAGCTGTTTCCATGCTGTAACTCTCTCTGACTCTGTGAGAGTGATTGGTGTGGTTACTTTATTTTCTACCCTGACATTTATCCAGTTACAGGAACAGTAGTTTCCATCAATCAGCCGGTACTGGTTTTCTTTCATGGAGCTGAGAAAATTACAGACTACTACAAGATAAATATTGAGAGATGGGATAGGTTCAGGTCACTCAAAATGCTTAACACAAGGTTTGGAGGAAAAAAGAGGTCAAGGTCAAAATTCTCAGCAAGCTCTTGAGATGACATCATGTTACATAGATACATAGATACATAGACAATAGCTGCAGGAGTAGGCCATTCAGCCCTTCGAGCCAGCACCGCCATTCAATGCAATCATTGCTCTACACAGTAGGTCATCCACAGTAGGTCATCCCCAATCAGTACCCCGGTCCTGCCTTCTCCCCATGTCCCTTGATACTGCTAGCCCTAAGAGCTCCATCTAACTCTTTTTTAAATGCATCCAGTGAATCGGCCTCCACTGTCTTCTGTGGCAGAGAATTCCACAAAATCACAACTCTCTATGTGAAAATGTTTTTCCTTATCTCAGTTCTAAATGGCCTACCCCTTATTCTTAAACTGTGGTTTCTTGTTACGGACTCCCCCAACATGTTTCCTGCATCTAGCATGTCCAATCCCTCAATAATTGTATATGATTCTGTAAGATCCCCTCTCATCCTTCTAAATTCCAGTGAATACAAGCCCAGTCGCTCCATTCTTAAATAGTAAAAATTAAATAAGAACTTACCAGTTTGAAGTTTGATCTTGATTTTTTGAGGAGTTACGTTGGTGATTACGTGAAGAACCCCATCCAGGCCACATGTGCATCAATCTTCAAAGCAGCGGTATGAAATCACAAATAACAATCACCAAAGTGACATAGTGAGATGCGTGACTCGAGAACTACCAGATGATCTTTATGAGAGAGGGTTGGGCGTGGAGGGCACGTAATCACCAACGTAACTCCTCATAAAATCAAGATCAAACTTCAAACTGGTAAGTTCTCATTTAATCTTACTATTTTACTTCGGAGTCACGTGAGTGATTCCGTGAAGAGTTCGAAGCTTTGTGATTTCATGCCGCAGATCAAAATCTCGGCATCTCACTGCATCGATTGACTCAGGATGAGCGAATAATCAAAGCAGACCAGGGAGAACTGGAGCAAAGGTAATGTGTCAAGCTTACCCTATCGATCCAACGATGAGATTGATTCAAATGTATTAATGGTTTACGTTAATAAAGAAATCAATAGCAACCCCTGTAACTCAGGGGAGGCTAAAGTGGACGCAAAACAGAATGGGCAAAACCCCGGGTCAGTAACTGACCTATGGAAAAAAAAATTAAAACCAATTTAGTTGACCATCCTGCGGTCGCGAGGATATGGTCGATGGGCATGTCCATTGCCCTGGCCGCTGACGTTGATGCTGACCTGGTGGAATGAGATATACAATCGTCAGTGTTAATACCTGCATAACCCAGAACCTGCTACAGCCACCTTGAAATAGTCTGAACTGACCTTCCTTTGTGTAGTTGTTTGTTGATTAATAAACAATGCTAATTCCCCATTTCTTAAGATTCGGGTGGCCTTGATATAATATAGCAAGCCTACCCTCCCACATAGACGTGAGACCGTGGGGTATCCGAAAAATGATCTTAAATCATGCCACCCCTGGTCTACTCTGCTTGTGTCATTCAGAATGTAAAATGTAATGGCACCTGCAGCCAATTCCATCCTATCTAGCCACAGCGTTTGCAATATTTGCCATCTTTGTGCTGATATTAGTGTCATAACTAAGGATGTAGCTGGAACCCCTTGGTGAAGTAATGTTCACACATTTTCAATAACCAACTGCATATTCTTGTAGTGGGAGAACTTGTGTCAACATCTCTTTAACAACTCGATATCCGGGTTGAACCCGACAGAGAAGTTCCCGTTTGTTGCAGCTGTAATGTCTCTATAACTGAATTATTGTCAAATACCATTTAAGAATGAACTGGAAGATATCAGTAATATGTACCGTATTAAATGTAACATTAACATTTAAACTAAATCACTGCCGAACCCCTCAATAAGAATGTACTGCTTTTTTGGGTGCTATCCCTGCACTCTGCAGTGAGCACATTCATGGCTTGATGTGACAATCTGAGCCATAAGTCAATCCATTCAAAATGTGTAAGTCAATAATTGTTTTATTATGCAAAGGCCGGTCTCCTGAACCACAGTTTGAACAAGCAAGTTTTTGTTTTTTGGAATAACCGTATACCATTGTATTATTATGCCTGATGAAGCAGGCAACATGGCTGCTTAGCCAGTCCAACAGTACAAACCCAAGCAAGGTCTTGCTGACTGTTTTAAGACCTGGCTAATGAGGCAAAAATGGAGGAAGACATAAAAGAACATTCCTCCTTTTTGTAGCGAGAATGTATTTCTGCACTGTTGTGCCACATATTTTTGCAATCAGTGAATAAACATGCACCAACATGTCAATATTCAATGTAGCATTGAACCATACTTTCATAATACCTATTCTGTGTTGTCATAGAAACATAGAAACATAGAAACATAGAAACATAGAAACATAGAACATAGAAACATAGAAACATAGAAACATAGAAATTAGGTGCAGGAGTAGGCCATTCAGCCCTTCGAGCCTGCACCGCCATTCAATATGATCATGGCTGATCATCCAACTCAGTATCCCGTACCTGCCTTCTCTCCATACCCTCTGATCCCCTTAGCCACAAGGGCCACATCCAACTCACTCTTAAATATAGCCAATGAACTGGCCTCAACTACCCTCTGTGGCAGAGAGTTCCAGAGACTCACCACTCTCTGTGTGAAGAAAGTCTTTCTCATCTCGGTCTTAAAGGATTTCCCCCCCTTATCCTTAAGCTGTGACCCCTTGTCCTGGACTTCCCCAACATCGGGAACAATCTTCCTGCATCTAGCCTGTCCAACCCCTTAAGAATTTTGTAAGTTTCTATACGATCCCCTCTTAATCTCCTAAATTCCAGAGAGTATAAACCGAGTCTATCCAGTCTTTCTTCATAAGACAGTCCTGACATCCCAGGAATCAGTCTGGTGAACCTTCTCTGCACTCCCTCTATGGCAATAATGTCCTTCCTCAGATTTGGAGACCAAAACTGCACGCAATACTCCAGGTGTGGTCTCACCAAGACCCTGTACAACTGAAGTAGAACCTCCCTGCTCCTGTACTCAAATCCTTTTGCTATGAAAGCTAACATACCATTCGCTTTTTTCACTGCCTGCTGCACCTGCATGCCTACTTTCAATGACTGGTGTACCATGACACCCAGGTCTCGCTGCATCTCCCCTTTTCCTAATCGGCCACCATTTAAATAATAGTCTGCTTTCCTGTTTTTGCCACCAAAGTGGATAACCTCACATTTATCCACATTATACTGCATCTGCCAAACATTTGCCCACTCACCCAGCCTATCCAAGTCACCTTGCAGTCTCCTAGCATCCTCCTCACAGCGAACACTGCCCCCCAGCTTAGTGTCATCCGCAAACTTGGAGATATTGCCTTCAATTCCCTCATCCAGATCATTAATATATATTGTAAATAGCTGGGGTCCCAGCACTGAGCCCTGCGGTACCCCACTAGTTACTGCCTGCCATTGTGAAAAGGACCCGTTTACTCCTACTCTTTGCTTCCTGTTTGCCAGCCAGTTCTCTATCCACATCAATACTGAACCCCTAATACCGTATGCTTTAAGTTTGTATACTAATCTCTTATGTGGGACCTTGTCGAAAGCCTTCTGGAAGTCCAGATATACCACATCCACTGGTTCTCCCTTATCCACGCTACTAGTTACATCCTCGAAAAATTCCACAAGATTCGTCAGACATGATTTACCTTTTGTAAATCCATGCTGACTTTGTCCAATGATTTCACCACTTTCCAAATGTGCTGCTATCCCATCTTTAATAACTGACTCTAGCAGTTTCCCCACTACCGATGTTAGACTAACTGGTCTGTAATTCCCCCCGTTTTCTCTCTCCCTCCCTTCTTAAAAAGAGGGGTTACATTTGCTACCCGCCAATCCTCAGGAACTACTCCAGAATCTAAAGAGTTTTGAAAGATTATCACTAATGCATCCACTATTTCCTGAGCTACTTCCTTAAGTACTCTGGGATGCAGCCTATCTGGCCCTGGGGATTTATCGGCCTTTAATCTATTCAATTTACCCAACACCACTTCCCGACTGACCTGGATTTCACTCAATTCCTCCTTTGACCCACAGTCCCCTGCTATTTCAGGTAGATTATTTATGTCTTCCTTAGTGAAGACGGAACCAAAGTAGTTATTCAATTGGTCCGCCAATCCTTGTTCCCCATGATCAACTCACCTGTTTCTGACTGCAAGGGACCTACATTTGTTTTAACTAACCTCTTTCTCTTCACATATCTTAACTAACCTCTTTCTCTTCACATATCTACTAACCTCTTTCTCTTCACATATCATCGATCTGAACTGGATGATACACCAGTGGCAAAGGAGATTAGGTAATTATTACAGGATACTTTTACTTGATTGCTATGTGACTAACATATGTCACCATCGTAGAGTAGCAACTTGAAATTGAGCATGTAGAATATGTACATTCACTCAATAGCCCTTTACCCATGGGGTGCATCTAGTGTATATATTTAGTTGATACCAACAATTGAAGAATAGTAAGATTAAACGAGAAATTAACCAGTTCGAAGTTTGATCGTTATTTTATGAGGAGTAACGATGAGGGATTACGTGAAGAAGCCCCGCCTGGCGCTAGAACGGCATACTTCAAAGCAGCGGCATGAAAAACACAGAACATAATAGCCGGAGTAAGATAGTAAGGCTCATCATAGATTTAGAACTACCAGATGATCATTTATTTTATGAGGGTGGGGAGTGGAGGGCACGTAATCCCTCATCGTTACTCCTCATAAAATAACGATCAAACTTCGAACTGGTAAGTTCTCGTTTAATCTTACTATTTTACTTCGGAGTCACATGAGTGACTACGTGAAGATTTTGAAGCTTCTGTGTTTTTCATGTCGTAGAGTCATTCCATACGACAGTCTGGCTAGGTCAACACATACATGAGTAAAAAACCTTTTACCAGATCAGTTTTAGTTTTTTTCATAAATCTTTTAATGATAAAAGAACATATAATAACCCCCTTTTTTACATCTGGGGAAACCATTACAAAGTGATAAAAGATATAAGTGATAACATAATCGATAACATCAATCGATAGTAAAACAAAGCAGGTGATTATAGTGAACCCAACACCGCGTGTCCAAAGCCTGTCATTGTGTGAACAGGTCTATTGTAGACCTTTGAAAAAGTTTCTTCTTTACACCACCCTGTGGTTTCTAAAATTTGTTCGAGTGGTACGTCCTGTAACTTCGCCGTGGACGTAGCTGCTGCCCTGGTGGAGTGAGATTTGAACACATCAGTGTCTACTCCTGCTAAAAGTAACATCTGTTTTAACCACCTTGAAATTGTTTGTACTGAAGCTTTTGTGTGTGGTTTCTTATACGTAATCATTAATGTTTTTTCATCACCTCGAAAAGTTTTGGTAACTTTTATATATTGATTCAAATGTTTAACTACACACAACGTTGGATCAATAGGGTAAGCTTGAAACATTACCTTTGCTCCAGTTCTCCCTGGTCTGCTTTGTTTGATCAGATTGTAAACATAAAACACAATGTTATCTGCAGCCACATGCATACAGTCTAAACGTAGCATTTGTAATGTTTACACCCTTTGTGCTGAGCCCAATGCCATTAACATTACTAATTTAAATGTTAACCTTTCCAATGATAAAACTTCGATTGGAGTTCATTGCCTAAGTAAAGTAAGTACAATGCTGACATCCCAAATTTCTGTATATCTAGGTTTGGGTGGATTTTTGTTAAAGATTCCTTTCATAAATCTGGATATTAATGGATGTGATCCAATTGATTTCTGGTCAGAAATTTGTCCTAAATAAAATGATAAAGCACTACGTGCACTATTAATGGCACTATAACTTAAGTGCTGCTCAAAATGCAACTCGGCAAAGATCTCCAATATGTTTGCAATGTTCACAGTATGATAAGATATATTTGATTGTCTACAAAAATTTTCCCATTTCTTTATATGTGTCATATATTGTCTCTTAGTGCTATCTCGCCATGATGCGACTATAACATCCATAGTTCTATCCGACAATCCAAGCTCTTGTAGTGGTCTGGTCAAAACCTGCAGATTAACAAATTCATATAAGCATGTAATGGATGAATTTCTTTGGTTACCGGTTTTATTAACAAATCACTGCTGCTAGGAATTGACATATATGGTTCTTTAATCATGTTTAACATCAATGGGAACCATGGTTGTGTCGGCCAATTTGGAATCACCAATAATCCTGTGGCAGAATCTTGTTCTATTTTCTTCAGACATTGCTGAACCAGAGCAAATGGCGGGAAAGCATAAAAGAACATATTCCCCCAATGTAGTGAAAAAGCATCTACTGCTACTGCTTCTGGATCTGGTTCCCAAGACACATATTTAGGCAATTGATGATTTAATCTTGATGCAAACAGATCAATGTCTGGTAACCCATATTGAATCACAATTTTACTGAAAATTATTGGCTTCAACATCCATTCTGTGTTGTCTTTAAACACCCTTGATCTATTGTCTGCCACCACATTGTCTTTACCTGGGATATAATTTGCCGAAATCCAAATTTGGTGCTTAATACACCACTGCCATATTTGATTGACCAGACAATCACATGATACCGATCTGACTCCACCCATGTGATTAATATATGCAACAGCTGTTTTATTGTCTAATTGTATCAGTACATGCAGATTCTTTTTTGTAGAGCAATAGGCTTTTAATCCATAAAACACCCCCAATAACTCTAAATAGTTAATACCATATGTTTGGAGAAACATTTCCTCTTGCCACAACTGGTAAATGAATCTGTCGCCCCCCATCCGAGAGCACTAGCATCTGTGTGTAAAAATACTTCAAGCTGTTGTATTAAAATGTTTTTAGCAGCTTGTGGGACATTTTCAATCCACCATTGCAATTCCAATAAAGCTTCTTTTGTTAATTGCATAGGCCTATCAAAATGGCCTGCTCACTTTTTTAGAGCTCTTATTTTGTCCCTTTGAAGGTTTTGGTAATGTAATGGACCAAATTCTACTGCAGGAAATGCTGCTACTAGTTTACCAATAACCTTTGCTACTTCCCGGATGGAGGGATAAGGTTTGTGAATGAGACCCCTACAGACCATTAAAATATCATCAATCTTATCTGTTGGCAAAGTTACTAACATAGTAACTGAGTTAATCACAAACCCCAAATAGTTAATTGATTGTGCTGGCTGCAGCTGGGACTTTATTGGATGAATCAAGAAACCTAACTTCTCAAATAAAGTTTTAGTTGCTGAAACTGATTTTCCAGCTGATTCCTGGTTACTACTGATAATTAAAATGTCATCCAGATAAGCAATAATGATGTGCCTTTGTGCTCTTAATTGTGCTAAAGCTGGTTTCAACAGCTTTGTGAAGAGCCTGGGAGCTGAACTTAACCCATTTGGTAAAGCTTTAAATTGCCACAGCTGTCCCAGCCAATTAAATTTTAAATACCTTCGATAAAATTGATGTATTGGTACTGAATAGTACGCATCCTTTAAATCAATTGTAGCCATATAACAACCTGCTGATATCAAATGTCTTGTAGTGTTGAACGTTTCCATCTTAAAATGTTTATACTCGACAAATGTATTAAAGTTTGTAAGGTCCAGAATAATTCTGCAACCATAATCTTTTTTACTTCTTGGAAAAATATTTGACACAAATTGATGTTTATGTTCAACAGTTTTTTCAATAACACCTTTTTTAAACAATTTGTCAATTTCCACATTAATTTCTGCTTCTTCAATAGCAGAAAACATGAAACCATAAGCAGGTTTATTTTGTACCGGAGAGTTAACACCTTCTTTAAATGTTATAGTAGCTCCTGAAACTGTTTGTAAAATAAACCGATCAGATGTGATGGCAAGCCATTCATCATAAAACATTTGTAATCTCCCTCCAACTGGAGATTTGTCCACAATTTCTTTAAGAATAGAATAATTTTTTTGTACCTCTCCATATGAACGTGGTCTCCTTCTCCCCGTATATGGGTGAACATTAGGCTGTGTCGGATGGTAATATTTTCTTATCATATTCCTGCCTCTGTTTCCAAAATCAAATCCCCTCCTTGACGAAAAATACCTTTTTTGTCCAAAAACGAAAGGTCTCATGTGGCTAATAGATTTAGCCTCTTCATCCATTTCTCTTATTTGTTTAGGCAGGTTCTCTCCAAATAGATAACCAGGAGCTTGAACACCACTTGATCGACACAGACCTGCAAACCTTGGATGAAATATGGGCCGAATCGCAATTTTCCTCATACAATTAATTTCATAAAAGGAATTGCACAATAAGCCCAAAGTATCCTTTTGGATTTTAACCATTTCCGACCCTTCCATTTGCCTTCCAAAAGCAGTAATGGCAGCTGAAATCAGTTTGAGGATTCTTTGAAATCTTATTTCTTGTCCTCTCATGCCTGGAGTCATAGGTGTCCATATAGACGGATTAACCGTAGGTACCTTCAATGAGGTGCAATTTTCTGGTGTTTTATATAATTCTGCTGTTTCAACCATCACAGAATCTTGAAGTTAGTGAGATACCATATAATTAATACTGGCAGCTAGGTTTCTTCCATAGCCTCACCACTTCCTTCGGGTATAGCAAAATCTTTTGCCATATCAGGCACATCTGGCCTCTTCTTTTTTATTTGTGGTGTGCACTCATAATCCACATCACCACTTGCAGGGTCTGACTTTTGCAGCCCTGATACACCTGGAATTATATCCAATGATACTTCCTCCACCCTTGATCCTGGGTCTGGAGTTTCAAATTCCCAATTTGGCACATAGCCATATTCTGGATATTCAAACCCCTCAGGGTCATTTTGGGAAATTTCTGGGTACTGTGACCCTTGTCTCATAATATTTTGGAGCACTCTCTCCATATGCTCCATTTTAAGCCATATAGCTTTATTATCCGGAGGACTTTCATTATCAGAGTCATCATCAGAAACCACGGGCCTCACGGATTTCTTTTTACTTTTTCTAGGAACATTTTCCTCCGTGGTTTGCAGTTCTGTAGAAATTATAGTCTCACTAATGGGTGAATCAGCGGCCACCGGTATCGGAACCGGATCCGCACTAATCTCTTGTCCCGACTCTTTGGCTTCTCTCCGGGACGATCTTTTTACCCGCAAAATTTTCATTTGAGACTTCTCCATTTTACATTTTTATTATCTGGCTAAATCAGTACGCCAGCGTGACTCTGATTTTGAATTTTACTTTCACTTTTGCTGGTTCTACCAGTGTAACGTCTTTTTTAGAACGTCCCCTATTTTCCTTGCACTTACTCTGTAATAGGAATTGCATAGCATGGATCTTTGAGACCCTATTGTTATTCAGGAAAATAAGTTTTCATATTCGGAAAGTTCATATGCCCGACACTCTTCATTTTTCATAATAAACATGCCACTCCAGCCTTATTCCATGTGTGGTTTGCATGCGAACTTTGGCCCGATTTCCGAACCTTAACTTTAAAAAAGAACCCTGGCTTAACACAAACTTTCTTGGAATGTTACTACTTTGCCTCAACCAGATGTTTTTATCCTTTGTGTGTTGTACAAACAATGTAAATATTACAACTCGTGAACGGTGCACTACCCATGTTTTGGAAGTGCTAGACCCACTTTGTTGAGTAGGGTTGGTAAGGTGCCTAGAATTTCTGAGCTATCATGCTGCCCCCAGCTCCAATGAACCGCCTCCTGCTGATGAGTGCCCGGGGTGCATTCTGAAACGATGACCTTTGCCCGCTGTTGGCCTTAATTGATTCGTCTGCCAGGTTTTCTTCCCCTGTTGAATAGGCCTACCTGAATAACAGATTCGGCGGCTGGCTCTCACATCCCCCTGTTGGCGCTGTTCACTGCTGGCACATATGTGCTTCAGTATGTTCTATTGACTTCTTTAGAGCCTGCGATTCGTAGGCAGCCCTAAACAGGCTCTGCCCAAGGCCGCAGGATACCTATACTGATATGAACCCATTGGACCTATACCCGAATAGAATATTCTGCTGGGATGGCAACTTTGTTGTCAGGAAAAAAGGTACCTCTGACACGTGCCCTTCATCCCTTGGGGTATGCCCCACGGCCATACCCTGAGACTCAGTGTCAGCAAGATACTGACCCGTCTTGGTCTCTGCCTCCAAGAGGGAGACCTGTAGCAGCTCTGACAACTGGAGCTGCTGGTGCGGCTTGCAGAGGTGGAACTTCTGTCTCAACCTTACCATGAGAGTCGGTGTCAGAACTGATCCGCATTTATGAAGGTGCTATCAAACAGTTCTCTACTAGATACTGCTGCCACCTTTTTGTTCAGGGCGGCGCTGACACTCCTCCTGTTGGCATGTGCCCTACTGTAGCACTGTATGCAACAGTTGCTGTATTTGGGATAGTCGTTTCAAACGCACTATCCAGCCCCAGTGAGGAATCATCCCCCCACTCCGTGGGCCTTGCTATCCAGCCCCGGTGGAGAATCATCTCCTGACTTCATGGGCGTAGCAGACTTATGTGTGAACTTGAGCAACCCTGTCCCAGGCATTGCTGGTGCCGCCTCTCGTAGAGGCCGGCGCTTTTTAACATGAAATAGCCCTGCACCAGGCGCTGCTAGCACGGCTCTCCCGTAGGCCGGCAATGTCACAAATGAAACAGCCCTGTATCAGGCGCTGCTGGCGTGGCTCTCCCGTAGGCCAGCACTTTCATACATGAAGCAGCCCTGTCAGGCGCTGCTGGCGCGGCCTGTCCCATAGGCCCACGCTATTACCATGTGGGCTCACTAAATCAAAATTTTTAGTGTACAGCTTTACCTGTGAAGGGTTAAAACAATTTTTAACCCTTCACAGCAATTTGTGCTAAACAACAAGAATTTCATTGACAGGGACATATGGCAATAACTTTTTATGACTTAAACTTTGCTTTTAACTTTTAACTTTAAGAAAAACACAATAACATACATTAAACTTTATTATTAAGAGAAAACCCATGTATCCCGACTCACCCAAGTCCAAAAAATGGCTGAACGAATCCTTTCTCACCAATTATATTCCCTGCCTGGGGACCGACGTCTATGAGCCACTGACTGCACTGTCAGTGACTCTGGCGTTATTTCCTTGCCATTCCACGGCATCCCCGCAGGCTGGGAGCCGCTGACTGCCTTGTCAGCAGCTCCTTATTTCACAACCCGATCTTTTTGCTGGTTATCCGCTTCCGCGGTCGGACTGGGGTTTCCCCATAGTCCATAACCAGTACACTCGCGGGCTGTGAAACTGGCAGAAAAACCTCTGTGAAGAGAGGCTCCTGCTTGAAAAACCCCTGGTAAGTAAAAACGAACTTACCTTCTATGTTTAACTTACCGCCAGCAGGAGGTCTGTCCTGCCAGTCTGGTGCTTACGACAGTGCGGCTGACATAATGACAAGCATGCAGCCTGGACTGGGTTCTTCACGGAATCACTCACGTGACTCCGAAGTAAAATCATATGACAGTTCCGCCATCCCGGGAATTAACCTTGTGAACGTACGCTGCACTCCCTCAATAGCAAGAATATTCTTCCTCAAATTAGGAGACCAAAACTGCATACAATACTCCAGGTGTGGTCTCACCAGGGCCCTGCACAATTGCAGAAGGACCACTTTGCTCCTATGCTCAACTTCTCTTGTTATGAAGTCCAACATACCATTAGCTTTCTTCACTGCCTGCTGTAGCTGCATGCTTACTTTCAGTGACTGATGTAGATCGATTTTATTACTTGTCATTCGAACCTCAGAGAGGCTCGAACGAAACTCCATTTCTACAAGCCATACAAACAGAACAATTCATAAAAAAACACACAAACAATTCAATTCACACAAACATCCATCACAGTGAATCTCCTCCTCACTGTGATGGAAGGCAAAGTTCTGCTCTCTCCTCCACACCATTTCTCTCCCGATGTCGAAGCCCCAGGCGGGCGGTGTTAAGTCCCACGGCCATTGAGGCCGCGCCGGGCTATGTATGACCCCATTCCAGGCCCAAAAGTCACAAAGTTGGAGCCCCGGCGGGCGCTGGAATGTCCCGTGGCCATTAAAGCCGCGCCGGGCAATGTACGGCCCCGCTCCGGGTCGATCCAAACCCGCGACACAGCCTGGAGAAATTGTGTTGCGGGAGCTCCGGAGAGCAGTCTCCTACCCGGCCCCGCGAGCTCCCGATATCCCGACAGTCCACCGACTATAAGCTGGAGCTGGAGCTCCGGAGTCGGGCCGCAGCTGGAGCTGGAGTTGGAGCTCCGGAGTCGGGCCGCAGCTGGAGCTGGAGCTGGAGCACTGGAGTGGGGTCGCAGCGGCGTGCCACCACCGCTGCCCACGCTCCGAGGGCGGCCAGCCCCATGATGATAAGTCCGCAGCTCCGCAAGCTCCGTGACTGGGCCCCCAGGTCGTCCCGGTCGGAGGCCGCTCCACGGTGCTAGGCCCCAACGACAACGGAGACCCGACAGGGAAAAAGTCGGGTCTCCCGTGCAGGGAAGAGATTTTAAAAGTTCCCCCCTCCCCCCACATATACACAGTTAGAAACAGTACAAAAAGAACACAAACAACTACATTTAACTAGGCAAAAAAATAAAAAAAGACAGACAGGCTGTAGGGGCCGCTGCAACGCGAGTCACGCCGCCGCACAAAGGTACAAAGGTTTCAAAGGTTTTAAAGGCCTTTTATTGTCCCGTGTACCAATGAAGGTACAGTGATATTCGAATTATCATACAGCGATGCGAAAAAAAAAGCAACAAGACACACAAATACATATGTTAATATAAACATCCACCACAGCGAATTCCCCACATTCTTCACTGTGATGGAAGGCAAATATTCCAATCTTTTTCCTCTTTATTTCTCCCGCAATCGGGGTGATCTAGGCTCCCGCATCGGCAGTCGAAGCTCCCATGTCGGGGCGATTGAAACTCCTGCATCGGGGTGGACGAGGCTCCCGCAGCTTGGAGTTCCCGATGCAGGTCTCTGACCAGAGGCTGCGGGCTCCGTGATGTTGTGCTTCACCTTTTCCCCAGGTCTCATTGTACTTCCCCTTTTTCCAACCTGAACACCATTCAGTTAATAATCTGCCTTCCCTTTCATGCCACCAAAGTGGATAACCTCACATTTATCCACATTATACTGCATCTGCCATGCATCTGCCCACTCACTCAACCTGTCCAAGTCACCCTGCATCCTCATAGCAACCTCTTCATAGTTCACACTGCCACCCAGCTTTGTGCCATCTGCAAATTTACTAAT
Organism: Okamejei kenojei; assembly: GCA_035221665.1. Taxonomy (NCBI): domain Eukaryota; kingdom Metazoa; phylum Chordata; class Chondrichthyes; order Rajiformes; family Rajidae; genus Okamejei; species Okamejei kenojei. The sequence goes on from CM069138.1 coordinate 28,785,300, forward strand.
GTTACTTTTAATTCCTTCATCTAAATCGTTAATGTATGTTGTAAATAGCTGCGGTCCCAGCACCGAGCTTCGCGGCACCCCACTAGTCATTGCCTGCCATTCTGAAAGGGACCCATTAATCCCTACTCTTTGTTTCTTGTCTGCCAAACTATCCATGTCAATAACCTAACCCCAATACCATATGCTCTAATTGTGCCCTTTATTCTTCTGTGTGGACCTTATCAAAGGCTTTCTGTAAATCCTGGTACACTACATCCACTGGCTCTCCCTTGTCCATGTTAAGCCATCTCAGAATCAGGTATCTGGATAGACATACTGTACAGCACAGAAACAAGTCCTTATGGTCCACTCCTTGCTGACTGTGATATATTACTACGCTAATTCCATTTGCCTGCATTATGCCTATATCTCTCAATGTCTTTTTCATCCAAGTACATGTCAAAATACATTTTAAACATTGTAATTTTATACCCATTCTGTTATAGACCAGGCTGGAGAAGATTGCAGATTTCCCTCTTTGAAGAACATGAGTAAACAATATGGGTTTTTTTACAATAATCCAACATGATCATATGACATATGATGAACATTAACATATGATGAGCATTTGACGGCACTGGGCCTGTACTTGCTGGAGTTTAGAAGAATGATGGGTGACCTCATTGAAATGTACAGAATAGTGAAAGGCTTGGATAGAGTGGATGTGGAGAGGATGTTTCCACTAGTGGCAGAGTTTAGTACTTGAGGTCATAGCCTCAGAATTAAAGGGCGTTCTTTTAGGAAGGAGATGAGGTGGAATTTCTTTAGTCAGATGGTGGTGAATCAGTGGAATTCTTTGTCACAGAAGGCTATGGAGGCAAAGTCAGTGGAAATATTTTAGGCAGAGATAGATAGATTCTTGATTAGTACAGGTGTCAGAGGTTATGGGGAGAAGGCAGGAGAATGAGATTATGAGGGAGATAGATCAGCCATGATTGAATGGCGGAGTAGACTTGATGAGCTGAATTGCCCAATTCTGCTCCTATCACTTATGATCTTATGATCACTGACATTGATACCAGGTCCATGATTTGTTTAATTAAATCTATTCAAGCTCATCAGGACCTGTAAAGGGATTTGAACTCATGACATGATGTTGTTAGTCCATATCTCCGGATGGGAGTTCAGTAATCATACCCCGCATGAGGTCACAAAAATTGACAGCTTGTTCTCCAGTCAGAAAGATTTCATAGACAATAGACAATAGGTGCAGGAGTAGGCCATTTGGCCCTTCGAGCCAGCACCACCATTCAATGTGATCATGGCTGATCATCCCCAATCAGTACCCCGTTCCTGCCATCTCCCCATATCCCCTGACTTCGCTATCTTTAAGAGCCCTATCTCGCTCTCTCTTGAAAGTATGCAGAGAACCGGCCTCCACCGCCCTCTGAGGCAGAGAATTCCACAGACTCACAACTCTCTGTGTGAAAAAGTACTTCCTCATCTCCATTCTAAATGGCTTACCCCTTATTCTTAAACTGTGGCCCCTGGTTGTGGACTCCCCCAACATCGGGAACATGTTTCCTGCCTCTAGCGTGTCCAAGCCTTAAATAATCTTATGTTTCAATAAGATCCCCTCTATTCCTTCTAAATTTCAGAGTATACAAGCCCAGCCGCTCCATTCTCTCAGCATATGACAGTCTTGCCATCCCAGGAATTATCCTTGTGAACCTACGCTGCACTCCCAAATAGCAAGAATGTCCTTCCTCAAATTTGGACACCTAAACTGCACACAATACTCCAGATGTGGTCTCACTAGGGCCCTGTACAACCGCAGAAGGACCTATTTGCTCCTATATTCAACTTCGCTTGCTATGAAGGCCAACATGTTTTCTTCACTGCCTGTTGTACCTGCATGCTCACTTTCATTGACTGATGAACAAGGACCCCCAGATCCCAATGTACTTCCCCTTATCCAAACTTGACACCATTTAAATAATAAGCTGCCTTCCTGTTTTTGCTACCAAAAGTGGATAACCTCAACATTTATCCACATTAAACTGCATCTGCCATGCACCTGCCCACTCACCCAACCTATCCAAGTCACCCTGCATTCTCATAGCATCATCCTCACAGATATGCTAATATTACCTTTAATCCCTTCACCTAAATCAATAATATATATTATAAATAGCTGCGTTTCCAGCACCAAGCCTTGCGGTACCCCACTAGTCACTGCCTGCCATTCTGAAAGAAACCCGTTAATCCCTACTCTTTGTTTCCTGTCTGCCAACCAATTTTCTATCCATGTCAGCACTCTACCCCCAATACCCCCAATTAGAGGGGGGAGGGCGGGTACCTGAAATTGGAGAATTAATATTCATACCATTGATGCCTTCACAAATATTTATACCATTAATGCCTTCACAAATTCTTGATTCTCTATCAATTACTGGAAATAACCAGAATATTTGGCTTCAGCTGCTAAAACGTGCTGTCCTTAAAGCAGAGATACAAAAGGGGGCAGAAGAGAAGCAAAGAATCAAACTGCTGGAGGAACTTAGCAGGACAGGCAAAATCTGTAGAGGGAAATGGACAGAATTTTATTTTAGTCAGGGCTCTTCTTAAGACTGAAGAAGGGTCTCGGCCCGAAACGTCACCTATTCCTTCTATCTAGAGATGCTGCCTCACGTTGAGTCATGTTGTGTCTATCTTCGATTTTAACCAGCATCTGCGTTCCTTCCTACACTCTTCTTAAGACTGATGGAGTAGCAGGAAGATGGCTGCTAGAAAGAGGTGAGGGGAAGGTGTGGGGCAGGAGCTGAAATGATAGGTGAGCCCAGGTGTGGATTGATTGGGAGAACGTATAGGTTCCGTACAGACAGCACCTGTAGTCAAGATCTGTACTAGACTGCTCTGCACGTGAATGCATGAACCTTCAGAGAGTGGTGAATGCAGCCCAGTCCATTACCGCATCTTGTTTTCCTTCCATCCAGTCCATCTTCCACTGTCAGAGTGAAGCCCAACTCAAATTGGAGGAACAGCACCTCATATTTTCCTTGGGCAGCTTAGAACACAAAAGTATGAATATTGATTTCTCCAACTTCAAGTAACCCTTGCTTTCCCTCTCTCTCCATCCCTACCCCTTCCTAGCTCTCCGACTAGTCCTCCAGATTAAATATTACTAATTGAATGCCTCATTGTCACCTTCCCCTCAGCTAACAATGTATCATTCTAAATGTCCTTGATCATCGTCCCCTGTGATCTGCGTTTTCACACCTTTCCCTTCCATATCTCTCTCTCCCTCTCTCCTGATTCTCAGTCAGAAGAAGGGACTCGACCCAAAATGCCACCCATTCCTTTTCTCCAGAGATGCTGCCTGCCCCGCTGAGTTACTCCAGCACTTTGTGTCTACCCTGAAGTCAAAGACCAGTTCCTTTGTTTTGCTGACATTAATGGCGAGATTGTTGTCTTGACACTGCAATACTATACTCTCTATCTCCATCTTGTTAACGGTTGAAATTCAACCCACTGCAGTGGTGTCATCTGCAAACTTGTAGTTAGAGCAGAACTTAGTCACACAGACGTGAGTGTATAGAGAGTAGAGTAGGGGGCTGAGAATGGATCTTTACAGGGTGCTGATCTTGATATTGATCGTGGAGGATGTTTTGCCACCTAGGCTTGCTGATGGTCCATGGTCCAAGTTGGGGATCCAGTTCCAAAGGGGATTGCTGAGTCCTAGGTCCAGGAGTTGGGAGATAAGTTTGGGTGGAATTATGGTTTTGATGGTGTTTTGATGGTGTTCAGTTCCAGTGATGAGCGTAGGCCCAGGGACCTGGCTGAGGACTTGTTACAATGGTTGGTGAACCACAATGGATCAAGACTGTCTCTGAGGCTAGAGTTGATGTGTGCCGTGAGCAAACACTCGAAGTAGTTCATGATAGTGGATGTCAGAACCACGGGATGGTAATCATTAATGCACACTGCCTTCAATGTATGAATCTGAATCTATGTTAATCAAATGCTCTGCGGTTAATTCAGTCCTTTAATTTATGCTGTGGATTTTAAGTTCATTGTCCAGGTCTCCACCTCTGCTCCGGTCAGCAGGGCTGTCTCATTTATCTATGTTAGATCTCATCCTAGAATGGCCTATGCCTCCACACTAGAAATGTGCAGAGTCTGCCACAGGTACTAACCATGACATATTGTGGTGCTGTGCCATCCACTAAAGTGTGAAATGTAATTAGAATCTACTCAATCCCATCTGTGTGGGTATAATGGGAATTGGCTTCTTGCTTACAATGTGGGTAACCAATCTCATCTACATTATCATAAAGTCACAGGAGCTCAAAACTGTCCACCCTGAATATCAACCAACCATTTCACACTAAGCCTCTAGTTTCAACCCCCGCCACATTCTCTGTGGCTCTGTAAACTTTCTACACCATATATTTATCCAAACTTCTGTTCGAAGACCGCAGTGGAAACTATAGTACCAACCTACTTGCAGGTAGTGTGTTCCAGATTTGGCTCAGATCCCTGTCAACCTTTGCTATTTAAAGTAAAAAATGTAAGCAGGATTTATGCAGGCGTATGAAGGAAATCAGGATTATTCCAGAATGCCATCTTGGTCGGTATGGACAGGTTGGGCCGAAGGGCCTGTTTTCATGCAGTATGATTCAATGGCATTTGGACAACCAGGGTAGCCCACAACAAAGAGATCAAGAAATAATGGTGCACATGGTAATCTCTAAATCCCTCTGCAGGACATCAACGGGACAACACAGCATCGTCAGAGCCAGATAACTGGAGAAGGAGCAGTTATCAACCACTGTACACCCCTCACTCTACCCTATTTCTCCCACCGTGAGTTTGTCTTGGATATCACCCCTCCCATGGTGAAACAACCTACTTAGCATTAAGAGTAGGAAGGGGTAGAGTAAACTGAATTCTATATTCAATCTCACACCATATATTGTCATGGACCATTGACATTAATACAGATTAGGGTTTTTTTGCATGCTCTCTGACCAGTTTGTTATACTTTACCATCCAACTATCGATTTGGTTGTTAGAACCAGCTGTTCATTGCTGTTGAGTGAGTCAGGCCGGTGGCAGTCCTTTACCACTTCCTCTGCTAATTGAACAAAGAATTGAGTGGAGCCACCAGCATTCAGCCACATCTGGGTAAGTAAGCCTCATATTCTGGAAGACCAGGCTCATCCCTGCCGAAAGTTGAATCTAGGTGCATTTTGCATCCCTCTTCCCTCTCCAATCTTAGAGAGCGCCATTTGGATGAGGTGGGCTAGAAGAATGGGGAATAAGGTTAACTGTGCCAGTAGGAGACTCTTAAGAATTAATTCAGGGAGCAAAGTAATACATTTAAAACAATTTGTTTATCTCTGCAATCTGAGATGTCACCTGAGGGAGAGAGATGAATAGTAAACACATGAATATTCTTCATTATGCAAATTTTAAAAGCTGAACCTTGTAATATCAAAATGATCAATACAAGTTTAAAAATATGGACCTAGAAAACAGAAGCCGTCGTTTGAATTTACGAATTGTTGGTTTGCCGGAAGGTCAAGAAGGAGATAACATTATAAAATATGCTTCTAAAATGAATAAGGAAACTTTCAACATTGAGCACAATGTAAACCTTCCATTGTTGGACAACGCACACAGGATTGGGAAGAAATCCGGTAATAAACCGAGACACTTGATTATTCGGTTTCATTTTTTGCAAATGAAGGAGAATATTCTCCAGGCAACAAAAATGTCGGGCGTGGTTGAATATGAAGGATGCAAGTTTCGGTTTGTTTGTGATTATAGTTATGAGCTTTTGGAAATAAGAAAGTCCTTTTATAATGCAATGTCTGATTTGTGTAAGAGAAAGCTGTGCCCAGTTTTACTATATCCAGCGAGATTGCGTATTCGATTTCTCAACAGTAATACTCGATTTTTTAACAATCCTCAAGATGCCTCCAGCTTTTTGGAGAATTACGAGGAGGAAGGGGAGTAATTGATAGCTGATTAAGTTATAATTGGAGAGTTATTGTTCCTATTTTGACAACATATCATTTGGTAATGATTAAGAATTTAACTGGACGAGTTATTTTTTGTTGTTGTTTTTTTTAAAATATATACTAACTTCTTTAACAGAGAAATTCTTTAAATTTGTGTCCGTGTTCCCCTGTTGTTAGACAAACTAAGAGAACGTAGTTCTTGTTTTTCATATCTTGACCTTGGATAATAATAAGTAATTTTTTACTCTTTAATTCCATGCCAGCCTGTATTTTTTTTCTCTCTTTCAAAGAGATAACAACGAACGTGTTATGGCTAGGAGTGGGTAAATATCTCTTTTTATGCCGAGCGCTGTTACTAGGAGAGATGGGGTTGGGGAAGGGATTAGGTAGCTTACTGACTGCCTATTGGTCAGTTTGGGGCTTTTTAGGGGTGGAGGGGGGTCTTTTGTTCCTCATTTAGTGTTCTTCATTTGTGCATATTCTGAACTACAAAAATGTCTGAAATGTCGTCACTTCTGGCTCCACCCTAGATTTTTCTTCTTCCAGTATCATGAACTATTAGGCTTCAAGAAATTAACCAATTACATTCCACATGATTTTTGCAAGCAATATGGATAAAGTTATTAACGTCCTTTCATGAATGTGAAGGACTTGAATCATCCCATTAAGAGGACATTTTTTTAAAAAGTTCTTCACAGACTAAATGCTGAGATTATCTTTGTTCAGGAACCTCATGCAGGATGACAAGTTACGATTCTTCAAGTTTTGGAGAGGACAGCAGTTTCATTCAAATTCACAGGCAAAGGTGAAAGAAGTCTCTATTTTTATTCTCCTCAATTCCGTTTGTTCACCATGAAACAATTTCTCATCCATATGGCAGATTCTTGGTGATTACCGCTGTTCTTTATAGGCAAAAAGTCGCTATGGTGAATGCCTATGCACCAAATATTGATCACCCTGAGTTTTTTAAACAGCTAATTGCATCCTTACCTAATTTAAATGAACACTTTTTAATAATGGGTGGAGATTTCAATTGCTGTCTGAATCCCTCGATTGAAAGGTCTAAATCTGATCATGTGTTTCCAAATAAATCAGCTAATTTTGTGAATTATTTTTAACTTGACTCGGGAATGTTAGAAATTTGGAGATTCTTACACCCAAATGACAAAGAATAGGATCGACTATTTTATACTAGATTCTCGGCTAGTTCCATCGGTCACTGCATGTGAGTATGGATGCAATTGCTATTTCTGATCACGTACCAATGAAACTATCAATCAAACTACCAGATTCTAAGTTTAGTGCTAAACAATGGCGATTTAATGCTACTTTGCTTCAAGACAAACTTTATTAATTTTATGAAAGATCAGATTGCTTTTTACTTCTTGACAAACTCTACTGAAGAGATATCCAATGGTGTAGTCTGGGATGCTTTTAAGGCATATATTCATGGACAAATTATTTCATACTCTGCGGGATTAAAGAAACAAACACAAAAAGAAATACGTACATTGGCTGACGAGATTAAAGAAATTGATAAAAAATATTCAAATGTTCCTAGTTTAGAGCTCTATAAGAATAGAGTTGAACTTCAATTGAGATATGATTTGTTATTAGTATCACCGATTGAGAACCAATTACTTAAAACAAAAGTCAATTTTATATACAAGGCGAAAAATCTGGTAAATTACTCACTAATCGATTGAAAGCAGTGTCGGCCAAGCGTCAGATTACGAAAGTGAGTAAATGTACAGTAACTGTAGACCATGACGAAATTAATAAATCCTTTCAGGAATTTTATACCTCCCTATACCAATCAGAATTTCCTACTGATTCCAATATAATGCATGAGTTTTTAAAGAAACTGAACTTACCAAATTTACCATATAATGAGTCTCTGTTGTTAGATTAACCCATCACGGAAGAAGAAATACAGAAAGCAATTTTTTCAATGAATTCTGGTAAAGCTCCTGGTTTAGGTGGGTTTACAGTAGAATTTTTAAAGTATTTTTTAAATTTATTGTCTCCTTGTATATGCAAGGTATTTAAAGAAGCCTTTTTAAGGAATAGATTACCACAATCTTTTTATGAAGCTTCTATTTCTTTAATTCTTAAAAAAAGATAAAGACCCTACTGAAGTGATATCATATAGACCTATATCAATGTTAAATGTAGATTTCAAAATTCTTTCCAAAATATTAGCTATGAGATTGGAAAATATTTTATCACAAATTATCTCAGAAGATCAGACAGGTTGTATTAAAAATCGTTACTCATACTTTAATGTTAGGAGATTAATGAATATCGTATATACAGCGTCTAATAAAACCCCAGAATGTGTCATCTCACTCGATGCCGAGAAGGCGTTTGATAGAGTAGTATGGGAATGCTTATTCATTGAAAAATGTAAGATTGGTCCAAAATGTATTTCTTGGATCAAGCTGATATATTTTATACCTCAGGCTTTTGTATTTACTAATAATCAGAGATCCCCTTTTTTCAGGCTCTTTCGAGGTACTAGACGGCTGTCCCTCAAGTCCTTTACTATTTGATATTGCTTTGGAACCTTTAGCCACTGCTATTAGGGAATCCCCTCATATTTTTGTTATTGTCCATGGGAATAAGATACATAAGCTATCTCTTTATGCAGATGATCTGTTATTATTTATTTCTAACCCTGAGAAATCTATTCCGGCAATAGTAGCATTACTTAATCAATTTAGTAGTTTTTCTGGTTATAAACTAAATCTTAGTAAGAGTGAGCTTTTTTCATTAAATAATCTTGTTTCGAATTATAGACAGTTTCCATTTAGATTGACTGCCGAAGGTTTTACTTATTTAGGTATTAAGATCACCAAGAAACACAAGGATTATTTAAAGCTAATTTTATGCCTTTAATTAACCTTATTAAACATCAGTTTACTAAATGGTCAACAATGTCCTTATACTTAATTGGCCGAATCAATGCTATTAAAATGTTCATTTTACCTAAATTTCTGTATTTATTTCAGACAATACCAATTTTTATTGCCAAATCTTTCTTCGATGTTATAGACTCCAAATTTTCTTCATATATATGGCAGAATAAAAATCCCAGACCAGGTAAAAAATACTTACAGAAATCAAAAAAAGATGGTGGTTTTGCATTGCCGAACCTTAGACTCTACTATTGGGCAGTCAATGTTCGTTATTTAACATTTTGGACAAAAGATTTAGAAGATACCCAATGCCCAGGATGGATAAACCTAGAACGTGATTCCTTACAAGGGTTATCATTGGCTTCTTTCTAGGGGCCTCGTTACCTTTTACAATTACGAGATTACAATTACGACTAACCCAATAATAAGACATACGTTCCGAATATGGTTTCAATTTCATAAGTTTTTTGGACTAAATTATTGTATCTTATCGAGTCCTATTTTATCCAATTTTCTCTTCCAACCATCTAGTACTGATCAAGTCTTTTTGTTATGGAAGAGGAAGGGATTAGTAGCTTTTCGTGATTTGTTTTTGGAGGGTTGTTTTATGTCTTTCGAACAACTCTCCAATAAATATAATTTACCTAATTCACACTTTTTTAGATATTTACAAATTAGACATTTTTTGAAGGCTACTCTACCCCTTTTTCCGCTACCACATCAATCGAAAATTTTGGAAAATGTTTTACAGCTGAACCCTTATCAGAAAGGATTAATAACGACTATTTATGTTTTAAATTCCAAATAGATACATTTGATAAAATTAAGAATGACTGGGAAAGAGAACTCCAAATTTCTTTATCTTTTGAGAAATGGGAGAGGATTCTTCAATTAGTTAATACCTCTTCAATGTGTGCAAGACACGCTTTGATACAATTCAAGGTGGTTCACAGAGCTTATATGTCAAAAGATAAGTTAGCTCGTTTTTATGGTCATATAAATCCTACCTGTGACATATGTAACTCTGAAGTGGCCTCACTGACCCATATGTTTTGGTCCTGCCCTCTTTAGGAAAAATATTGGAAAGAAATGTTTGATACTATTTCTGTAGTCTTAAACCCCTGTCTCACAGTGCGAGTTGACCCACGAGTGACCCAGAGTTGTCACTCGCGGTAATCACATACACTAAACGTAGCGGGAACGTCGGAACTCTTGCGAGCAACTTAGCGACTCGTGGCGCTAACGGCAGGTATCCGTGAAACTTGGTAACTCGTGAAAAAAATCAAACATGTTTACATGTTTACAAATCAAACATATTTACAGTTCAAGTTAAAAATTGAAACATTTTAAACTTGTTTATAACGTGGTGGCCCGTGCGTTTACCTTAGTGATTTGTGAGTCTACCGTGGGAACTCTTTTAACTCAGCGGGCAGGCAGCATCTCTGGAGAGAAGGAATGGGTGACGGGATGACATTTCCAAATTTCTCCAGCCCCATGTGTTCACTTTTTTCAACTAGCATCTGCCCTTTCTTGTGTATGACATTATTTGTATCTACAGTGCCTTGTGTCTTGGTAATTCATGATTCACACACACACAATGCTGGGGTAACTCACACACACACACACACACACACACACACACACACACACACACACACACACACACACACACACACACACACACACACACACACAATGCTGGGGTAACTCAGACATACACACAATGCTGGAGTAACTCACACACACACACGATGCTGGAGTGACTCTCACACACACACACACAATGCTGGGGTAACTCACACACACACACACACACAATGCTGGAGTAACTCGCACACACGCACACACACAATGCTGGAGTGACTCTCACACACACACACAATGCTGGGGTAACACACAAACACACACACACACACACAATGCTGGAGTAACTCGCACACACACACAATGCTGGAGTAACTCACACACACACACAATGCTGGAGTAACTCGCACACGCACACACACAATGCTGGGGTAACTCGCACACGCACACGCACACACACAATGCTGGGGTAACTCACACACACACACAATGCTGGAGTACCTCTCTCACACACACACACAAACAATGCTGGAGTCACACACACACACACACACACACACACACACAATGCTAATGTAACTCACATACACACACACACAATGTTGGAGTAACACACACACTCACACACACAACGCTAAGGTAACTCACACACACATACACACAATGCTGGAGTAACTCACACACACACACAAACAATGCTGGAGTAACTCTCTCACACACACACAATTCTGGAGTAACTCAGCGGGACAGGCAGCATCTCCGGAGAGAAGGAATGATGATGTATCGGGTCGAGACCCTTCCTTAGACCACTACCCAGAGATGCTGCCTGTCCCGCTGAGTTACTCCAGCATTTCGTCTATCTTTAAACCAGCATCTGGACTTCCTTCCCACATAATAACCAATGAGATTCCCACTAAACTTCCGTGTCCTCATTGTTCCCCTCTCTGTCTTCCCCAGACCTGTGTATATGTATATGTATATGTGTATGTGTATATGTATATATACTTTGCGTGGTTCCTGGGTTGCCTACTGCTGGGTAACTCCGCGAAATATCATCCCCCTGCATTTCAAATCTAAATCTCTCGCCAATATATATCTAATATATATATATATAATATATAATATATATATTATATAATGTGTGTGTGTGTGTGTGTGTGTGTGTGTGTGTGTGTGTCTGTGTGTATTTGTGTGTGTATGTGTGTGTGTGTGTGTGTCTGTGGTGTCTGTGTGTATTTGTGCGTGTGTGTGCATGTGTGTGTGTGTGTCTCTCTCTCTGTCTGTCTGTGTGTATCTGTGTGTGTGTGTGTCTGCTGTCAAGTGCCGGCGGCCGCTCAAAGTCAGTCACCCGAGCTGCTTCCTTCCTCGGAAGTGGCGGCCAGTTCTGCTGTCCATGCCCGGAGCGCTGCGGCAGCCACCAAAGCTAATTCACTGCCCGCCACAATAAAACCATTATAGCTATGACAGCACGGAAACAGGCCATCTCGGCCCTTTTTACTCCGTGCTGTTTACTGTCACCTAGTCCCATCTACCTGCACTCAGACTGGAGCGTGGCAAGTGGGTTACTGACCCCAATCCCTCCTTCACAACGCCAGACTCCCTAAATACTATGAACTGAGCTCTCCCCCCACCCCAGGAAATACAGTATTTAAAAACATAAAGCACCAAGAAACGCACTTACACGTTATTGGTTGCTGGAGGGTGCGCATTTTCCCTTTGTTGGTCGTATCAATAGATGCGGCCGCGCTGAAATAACTCAAAGCCTCAGGATGGAGATGTCTTTTAACATTGTTGCTTTATTAAAACATACCTTAATTCACGGTTGGCTCAAGAGTAACGGGAGAGGAACTTGGTAACTCGGAGGAGGAACTTGGAACATCGCAGAAATGACATACCCGTGGGAACTCGGTTAAACACTTGAACATAAACTTGAAGTCTCGTACACAACCACGAGTCTTTCACTCGGGGTACCTCGTGGGTCAACTCGCACCGTGAGACAGGGCCATTAGGTATGGATTTACAACCTCATCCTATTACTGCAATTTTTGGGCTATCAATGTAAGATTCTATTCATTTGCCCCGCTCCGCCCATCGGTTGATTGCTTTTACCACATTAATCGCCAGAAGATCTATTTTATTTAAATGGAAAGACTCCAACCCTCCGACCACACTCCAGTGGTACTCTGAAATGATATCATGTTTAAATTTAGAAAAAATCAGGAGTGACATTGTTGAACCCTTGGTTAAATTTGATAAGACTTGGGGAACATTTATTGAACAGTTTCATACAACATAAATTGCTCCCTTTCATAAAACATAAATTGTTGAAATTCTCAGTTCAGATTCTGTTTTGCTTTGCTTTGTTTTATTTATTTATTTATTTATTTATTTAATTTTTATTCTTATATTATTATTATTCATTAATTTATTTATTTTTTAGTTTAGGGGGGTTTTGTTTTTTCCTTTTTTCTTTTTCTTTTTGTCTTTATCTTTGTGGGTTTTTTTTTACATTTATAAGTTTCCTTTTAAAGATTTAACTATATTTACATAGTAAATATGTAAAGGGAGGTCTATATTCATTGTGTATTTTGACTAGTCTCATATTAGGTTATACCTGTTATTAATGTAATCCTGATCCCTATGTATCAATACCATTGTTATGTTTATCATTATTCTTTTTGCTCTGTTTTTTATGTTTTATTTTTGCTTTTTTTGGAAAAACAAACAATAAAAAGATTTTAAAAGAAAGAAAGATACTCCAAGAGTGCTCTTAGAGAGAGAACGCCAGCAATTGAACCCATGGTGATATATTTTTAGTCAGGATCGATGCGCAGATTGGAGGGGAACCTGCAGATGGTGGTACACAAAAAGCTGGAGAAACTCAGCGGGTGCAGCAGCATCTAAGGAGCGAAGGAGATAGCGACGTTTCGGGTCGAGACCCTTCTTCAGACCTTCTGCAGATGGTGGTGTTCCCCTTTGTCTAGAGTCATAGAGTCATATAGCATGGAAACAGGCCCAACTCGTTCATGCTGACCAACATGCCCCATCTACACTAGTCACACCTGCTGTGTTTGGACCTTATCCCTCTAAACATTGGTTGACATGGATGACGTGGATGAAGGGGCCGTTTCTATGCTGTTTCACTCGGGGGGGGGGGGGGGGGGGGGGGGGGGGGGGGGGGGGGGGGAGGAGGGGAGAAAGGAAGGACTACCTGAAATTGGAGAAGTCAATGTTCATACCACTGGGTGTAAACTACCCAAGCAAAATATGAGGTGCTGTTCCTCCAATTTGCGCTGGGACTCACTCTGGCCATGGAGGAGGCCCAGGACAGAAAATTTGGAATTGGAATGGGAGGGGGAGTTGAAGTACTGAGCCACCAGGAGATCAGGTTGGTTATTGCGAACTGAGCGAAGGTGTTGGGCGAAGCAATAGCCAAGCCTGCGCTTGGTCTCACCGATATAGAGAAGTTGACACCTGGAACAGCGGATACAATAGATGAGGTTGGAGGAGGTGCAGGTGAACCTCTGCCTCACCTGGAAAGACTGCTTGGGTCCTTGGATGGATTCGAGGGGGGCGGTTGGTGGGCGGAGGTAAAAGTGTAGCATTTCCTGCGGTTGCAAGGGAAAGTACCAGGGGAGGGGGTGGTTTGGGTGGGAAGGGACAAATTGACCAGGGAGGTACGGAGGGAACGGTCTCTGCAGAATGCAGAAAGGGGAGGAGATGGGAAGATGTGGCCTGTGGTGGGATCCCGTTGGAGGTGGCGAAAATGTTGGAGGATTATATGTTGTATGCGACGGCTGGTAGGGTGGAATGTGAGGACAAGGGGGACTCTGTTCTTATGAGTAGGGCGATGGGAAGTAAGAGCAGAGCTGCGGGATTATAGAGGAGACCTTGGTGAGAGCCTCATCTATAGTCGGAGAGGGGAACCCCCGTTCCCTAAAGAATGAGGACATCTCCGATGCCCTGGTTTGGAACACTTCATCCTGGGTGCAGATGCGGGTTAGCGGTGGAATTGGGATATAGAGGAATATGGAATTGGGATATAGAGGAATACTGACCGCCATCTACTACAAGCCCACTGAACCCCCCGTGGCTATCTGGACTACACCTCTTCCCATCTTGCTTCCTGTAAGGACTCTATCCCCTACTTCCAATTCCTCCGCCTACGCAAACGTTGCCTATACCCTTTGCTCCATATATGCTGCCTCACCCGCTGAGTTTCTCCAGCTTTTTTGTCTTCCCTTACCAATTCATTCTTTTCTCTTATTTCTCAGAATGTTTTCCAATGACTTCCCTACCACTGAAATTACTCATCTAATTTGAACATTGTGCTTCTCCCCTTCCTCATCGGGCAATTGTATAGAAGTGTGAAAACGCACACCTCCAGATTCAGGGACAGTTTCTTCACAGCTGTTATCAGGAAACTGAAACATCCCACCAACAACTAGAGAGCAGTCCTGAACTACTATCTACCTCATAGGGGACCCTCGGACTATCTTTGATCGGACTTTAGTTTCATTACCTTGCACTAAAAGTCATTCCCTTATCATGTATCTGTACACTCGATATCTGTATAGCGCGATTGTAATCATGTATTGTCTTTCTGAGGGCTGGATATCACGCTACAAAAGCTTTTCACTGTACCTCGGTATACATGACAATAAACTGAAACTATAACTTTGCCTACACTGAAAATCCCAATTCGACCCTAACCTCCCGTACTGTCAATGTGGGGTTTGCACAGTGTTCCTATGACCGTGTGGGTTTCCATAAGGTGCTCCAATTTTTACCCATATCCCAAAGAAGTGTGGGTTGGTAGGTAATTGGCCACTATAAAATCACCTCTCGTGTATACCCTGACATTTATCCAGTTACATGAACAGTATTTTCCATCGTTCAGCCAGCATGGGTTTTCTTTCAGAGCTGAGAAAATTATAGACTACTCTTGGGTAAATATTGAGAGATTGCTTTTGGAGCGGAAAGGTTTAGGACACTCAAAATGTTTAAAAGAAGTTTAAAACAAGATTTGAAGGAATTCCTTTGGTTAGAGTGTGAGATTTAAGTTGTTTCCTCTGTTAGTTATTTGCAGGAAGAGGGCTCTTGAGCTGACAGCATGTTAAGCGATTGTTTTGCTGAATACATTTGCTAAGTTCATCTTGGCTTATGTGATCTCCCGGTTACCATACACTTTAACTCCCCTTCCCATTCCTATACTGACCTTTCTGTCCTGGGCCTCCTTCTCTGTCAGAGTGCGACCCAATGCAAATTGGCCCTCATATTTCGCTTGGGTAGCTTACAACGCAGCGGGATGAATAAAGATTCCTCTAACCTCATGTTACACTTGCATCGCCTCTCTCTCTCCATCCCTCCCCTACCCTAGTCAGCGTACTAGTTTCACTATTGTCCTGTTGAGATTCACTATCCGTATAACTCATTATCACCTACCCCACAGTCAAGAATGGACCATTGTGGGCTACAACTATTCTTGAACTCTGTTATTTCTTGCATGTCTTTCATTCATTTGTTCTATATCTCTCTCTATCACCATCTATATCTCTCATTTCCCTTTCCTCTGACTCTTAGTCTGAAGAAGGGTCTCGACCCAAAACCTATTCACCTATTCCTTTTTCCGAGATGCTGCATGACCCACGGAGTTACTCCAGTTTTTTGTGTCTACCTTCGGCATGTTAAACCATCTCAGAATCAGGTATCTGGAGGTATTCAGAACACCACCAGTTTTCATGTCGTTTGCACACCTTCTAAACATACAGTCACATCTAAGTCCTAATAATCCCTTACCAATCAGTGCTTTACCCCATATTTCTCAGAAAGTTTTACAATGACTTCCCTATCATTGATATCAGTGGTATCTAAATCACCACTCTAAACACTCATTCCCTGTGCCACCAGTGTGCAGTGACTTCAGTATGTGCCCTCTACAAAATACACAGCAATTACTCGTCCAATTGCTCCAACAGCATGTCCCAAACATGCAGTGTCTACCATCGAGAAGAACAGGGGCAGTAGGAGCATGGCATGACCACAATCTGCAGATTCCCCTCCTCTTTGTACGTCATCCTGACTTGGAAATATCTCGCTGATACTTCAAGATCACACAGATCGAACCTTGAGGCAGTGAGGCAGTGACTGTGAGATAGCGTCTCTACCAGCTGTGCCACTGTGCCGTCCAAATGCATCCCAGGCAGTTGCAAAGTGATATCACTCACAGGTACACTGTACAGGCCCTTTAATTGTCTTCTCCTTCACATGAGCTGCTGTCCTGGGTCACATGGGATTTTCTGGTTGCCCCCCCACCCCACATCGTAGCTAGTTTATGCCGTGGAAGAGATGTATGTTGAGTAACTTGTGACATCACTGGGTGAGGCAAGGCAAGGCAAGGCAAATGTATTTATATAGCACCATTCGTACAAGCAGCAATTCACAGTGCTTTACAAAAGAAACAAAAGAACAACATAATAAAAATACAGCAGAACAACCATACAACACAGGACAACAAAATAGCCAATAATCAAAAATTACAAAACAAGCAATAAGACAAATGCATGAATAGTAAAATAAAGTCACTGGAACAATAAAACGATTTTAAAAGCACATAAAAGGGATAGATTGGAAGGTTAAGATTACCTGCATGTTGGGTTATGAAAAAGCTACAGTAAACAACAGTGTTTTTAGGCCTGATGTTAAATGAGCTTACAGTCTGTACACACCTCAGGTGTTCAGGGAGCTTGTTCCACAGGTATGACATATTTTATGGGTTATATTGGCCTGCATCAGTCAGAGTATTGAATATAGAAGTTAGGAGGTCATGTTGCAGTTATATAAGACGTTAGTGAGGCAGCATTTAGAGCATTGTGTTCAGTTTTGTGCACCATGTTATAGGAAAGATGTTGCCAAGCTGGAAAGGATGCAGTGAAGATTTACAAGAATGTTACCAGGACCCGAGGGCCTGAGCTATAGGGAGAGGTTGAGCAGGCTAGGATCCTATTACGTAGAGTGCAGGAGGATGAAGGGTGATCTTATAAAATATGTACAAAATCATGAGAGGAATAGATTGGGTAGACACACAGAGTATCTTGCCCAGAGTAGGGGAATAGAGAACTAATGGTGATGGGGGAAAGATTTATTAGGAACCTGAGTGGTAACTTTTTCATACAAAGGGTGGTGGGTGTATGGAACGAGCTGCCGGAGGAGGTAGTTGAGGCAGGTATTATCACAACATTTAAGAAACATTTAGACAGGTATATGGATAGGGCAGGTTTAGAGGAGTATGGGCCAAATGCAGGCGAGTGCGACTAGTATAGATGGGACTGATTGGGCAGTGTGGACAAGTTGGGCTTGTTTTTTCGCTGTAAGACTCTGTGGCTCTATGATTACCCTCAGAACAAGCATGTCTAATTTCCCAGTTGACACTAAACGACCTTGAAATGATCCACCGGGGCAAATTAACGGGTGCAAGTTGACGCAGTTAATGCAGTGAAATAGGCGCGAACCACACCATTTCTGGTCGTCTGCACAACGGCAGCACCCCCACCGATGTCCCTCTCACCTCTCTCCCTCTAATTTGTTTGCATAATTTGTATCTACATGAAGTGCTTAAAAAATAATCTGATTTACATTGTGAAGGCTGGGTCACAATGAAGAACATGGGTACGTTTCATTAATATTGAAGAGTCAGCATCAACTCCCATTACCTCTGCAGAAAGAGGAACTTGATCCCTCTTGAAGTGCGATTGCGGCTGGTAATTAGGAGGGCCTCAACCGCACTTGGCTTTATCGCTACGCCAAGTGTCAGTGTGGGTGCATTAATTAGGCACCAATCTCCTTCAGTGAGAAACATGAGTGTTTTATTACATGCACCCCGCCTACTGGCCCTGCAATACCAGACCTGTATTTAAGCAGAGAGAGCGAGAGAGAGGGGACTATTCATCTAAGATTCTTGCTGCTCTACTTCTGCTTATAATATATATATTTTATTAAATCGGTTGGACCTGCTACTGTTTTGTACATTCTGACGTTGCAAGTCTTTTGTCTGCTTGAACCGTGAGTCTGATGTTGCTTAGCAACAGCAGCAGAAGCAGTTGGGACATCCTTGATCCTGTTCTGTGAACCGACCAACTTAGGTGTTGCAAGGTGGCACCAGAGCAACAAGAAAGTCTGGTAGAGGCACAGCCCAACCCATGCACACAGACCGGCTCTCATTGCACCCTCATCCCCGAACCACGCATCCTCACAGTCTAATCCCCGTCCCGTCCCTGAAAACATCAGGGTTCAGAGGGGTCCAGCAAGTAGAGCCATAAATTGGAACGAGCGCAGAGAAGATTTAGTATATGTGTCGGAAGGAACTGCTGATGCTGGTTTACACTGAAGATAGATGCAAAATTCTGGAGTAACTCAGCGGGAAAGGCAGCATCTCTGGAGAGAATTGGAGACGTTTTGGGTCGAGACCCTTTTCCAGGGATGCTGAGTTATTGCAGCATTTTGTGTCCATCTTCTGTGTAAACCAGCATCTGCAGTTCCTTCCTACAGCTCCAATGACCCAAGTTCAATCCTGATCTCTGGTGCTGTCTGTGTGGAGTTTGCATGTTCTCCCTGTGACTGCCTGGATTTTTATCCCAGCTCCGGTTCCTTTCCATATCCCAAAGGTGTGTCAGTGGGTAGGTTTATTTGCCAATGTGTTAATTGTTCCCCATGTGTAAGCGAGTGGGAGAATTGTAGGGAGGGCGGGTAGAATGAATTAGAGGGGAAATTAGACACAAAATGCTGGAGTAACTCAGAGGGTCAGGCAACACCTCTGGAGAAAAGGATTATGTGATGTTTCGGGTCAAGACCCTTCTTCAGACTCAAGGGAATTGGGTTACTCTGTGATTCAGCATAGATTTGAGCGAAATGGCCTATTTTGTAAGGAAATGTGGAAAATATATGTAATATACAATCATGGGCGCAGCAGAGTGGCGCAGCAGTAGAGATACTGACTTACAGCAGTAGAGATCCTGACCTCGGGTGCGGTCTGTGTAGAGTTTGCACGTTCTCCCTGTGACTGCATGGGTTTTCTCCGGGTGCACTGGTTTCCTCCCACATTCCATAGAAAGGTGGGTTTGTAGGCTAATCGGCTCATGTAAATTGTGTCTAGTGAGTAGGATGTGAAACTGGGATAGCACAGAACTAGTATACAGTATGGGTGATCATCGGTCAGCATGGACTTGGTGGGCTGAAGGGCCTGTTTCCATTCTACATCTCTCTAAACGTAAAACCATCACAGTTCAGAGGGATACTATTCAGTCCAGGACAACCTTCTTTGAGAAACATAGAACCATAGAAAATAGGTGCTGGAGTAGGCCCTTTGAGTCAGCACTGTCATTCAATATGATCATGGCTGATCATTCCAAAATCAGTACCCTGTTCCTGCTTTCTCCCCATATCCCTTGATTCCTTTAGACCTGAGCTAAAGCTAACTCAAACATATTAATCATTTTACTCCTCTGCCATTTGTTGGGATCAAAGTTGACTCTCTATTGTGTCTAGTTCCTGCCTCGACCAAAAATGCCCCGTGTCTAGTTCCTGCCTCCAAAACCTCTCACTCTCATCCGTGACTACTCTATCGGGGCAAGTTCCAAAGATTCACTGCCCCCTGATGAAGAGCTTTTTCTATACCTCACTCCACATCGACCGGCCCCTCACCCTGCAGCTGAGTAAGAAGCAGGAATTACTGGAGATGCTCAGCAGATGAAGAGAGAAACTGAGAATGTTTCAGTCAAAGGCCTCTCACCACAACTGGGAAAGTGAAAAAAACAAGCTTGTTTTAAGTTCCAAAGAGGGTAGAGAGGAAAGGATGGGTCAAAGATGAATACCTCTGAATGGATGAAGCCAGGAATTGATAAGCTATTAGAACTTAGAATAGTACAGAACAGGAACAGGCCCTTTGGCCCATAATATGCCAAATCATGATGCCAAAGAAACTAACCGTATCTGCCAGCACATCATCTATACCCCTCAATTCCTCCATTCCTGGTCTTGTCTAGATGCCTCTTAAACATTACTATTGTATCTGCTTTCACCACACTCACCCCACCCCGCAACCCTCACCCCAGCAGCGCGTTCCAGACACCTATCACTCTCTGTGGAATAAAAGCATGCTATGTAAATCTCCTTTAAACTTTCCCACTATCACGTTAGAGTGATGTCCACTTGTATTTGGCATTTTCATCCTGGGAAAGAGACTCCCCATCCTGACTGACTACCCTATCTTTGCCTCTCGTAATTGTATTAACATCTATCAGTCTCTAAGGTTTAATAGGAAATAGTCAATCTCTCTTTATAACGGACACTCTCTAATTTATTGAAAAATACACTATTTGATAGATTAATAATCTATTTGAGAGAGAGAAAACGCAACGCAAGGAATATAAAAGCTGTGAAATGCAGAGCAATAAAAAATGCTCAGCTGGTCATAGAGTCATAGAGTGATACAGTGTGGAAACAGGCACTTCAGCCCAACTTGCCCACACCAATCAACATGTCCCATCTACACCCGTTCCACATGCCTGCATTTGGGCCATATCCCTCTAAACCTGTCCTATTCATGTACCTGTCCAAATGTTTCTTAAGCTTTGCAAATGAAGAAATAAAGTGACCTACCTCAACTATTTTCTCCAGCAATTTGTTCCATACATCTACCCTTATGTGAGAAAAAGTGACCACTCGGGTTCCTATCAAATCATTCCCCCCTCACCTTAAAGCTATGTCCTTTGGTTATCGATTCCCCTACTCTGGGGAGAAGAGACTCTGTATGTCTACCTGATCTATTCCTCCCATGATTTGGTACAGGCTGTATGATGTATGTGTGTTCAAGAGAGTTAGATATAGCTCTTAGGGCTAACTGCATCAAGGGATATGGGGAGAAAGCAGGAACGGGGTACTGATTTTGCATGATCATATTGAATGGTGGTGCCGGCTCAAAGGACCGAATGGCCTATTCATGCATCTATGTTCTATGTTACTATGTTTCTCTGAGTAAAATGAGCTAAGATCACAGAATGGATGATCTGGTCAGTTCTAATGCAAAGCAGGGAAAAGAAGGAACTGCAGATGCTGGAAAATCGAGGTTACACAAAATGCTGGAGAAACTCAGCGGGTGCAGCAGCATCTATGGAGCGAAGGAGATAGGTAACGTTTCGGGCCGAAACCCTTCTTCAGACTGATAGGGGGGTGGGGGGTGGTGGGGGGAAGAAAGGAAAAAGGAGGAGGCGGAGCCCGAGGGCTGAGGGAGAGGTAGGAAGGGGAGAAGACAGCAAGGGTCAACAGAATTGGGAGAATTCAATGTTCATGCCAAGAGGATGCAGACTCTCCAAGCGGAATATGAGGTGCTGTTCCTCCAATTTGCGGTTTTGCTTACTATGGCCATGGAGGAGGCCAAGGACAGAGAGGCCGGATACGGAATGGGAGGGGGAGTTGAAGGGCTGAGCCACCGGGAGATCGGGTTAGTTATTGCGGCCTCCGCTTGGTCTCACCGATATAGATCAGCTGCCATCTAGAGCAGCGGATGCAATAGATCAGGTTGGAGGAGGTGCAGGTGAACCTCTGTTGGACCTGGAAGGACTGCTTGGGTCCTTGAAAGGAGTGGAGGGGGGAGGTAAAGGGACAAGTGTAGCATCTCTTGCGGTTGCAAGGGAAAGTTCCCAGGGAAGGGGTGGAGCGGGAGGGAAGGGAAGAATTGACAAGGGAGTTACAGAAGGAGCGGTCTTTGCGGAAAGCAGACGGGGGGGAGATGGGAAGATGTGGCGAGTGGTGGGGTCACGTTGGAGGTGGTGAAACTGGCGGAGGATTATGTGTTGTATGTGCCGGCTGGTGGGGTGGAAGGTGAGGACCAGGGGGACTCTGCCCTTGTTGCGAGTGGGGGGGATGGGGAGAGAGGGCAGTGTTCCGGAGTACGGAGGAAACTCTGGTGCGAGCCTCAACTAGAGTGGGGGAGGGGAATCCCTGTTAACTGTTTGAGGTTACCTGTTGGAATTCTATATCTAGTTGATAAGGTTGCAATGTTCCCAGACAGAAGATGAGGTGCCTTTTCTTTGGCTTATGCCAGGCCTCATTGCAGCAATGCATTCAACCACAGACAAACTGAAGAGAGGAAGTGGAATGAAGAATGTCAGTGACCAGCAGATGGAAGCTCAGAATCAACATTGTGCATTGAACCAGGTATTGCGTGCGATCACCTAATCTACCGTTGCTTTCCTCACTGCATGGAGAGAACATGGTGTGAACACCGGATGCAGTACACTAGATTAGAAGAAGTTCAAGTGAATGTTCTCTCTGTGACTGCGTGGGCTTTCTCCGGGTGCTCTGGTGTCCTTGTACATCCCAAAGATGTGCCGGTTTGTAGGTTAATTGGCTTCTGTAAATTGCCCTTAGTGTGTAGGACATAGAACTAGTGTAAGGGTGATGAATGGTCGGCGTGGACTCTGTGGGCAGAAGGGCCTGTTACCATGCCGTATCTTTAAAAAAATGAAATCGCTACTTTTTATGGAATAGAAACATAGAAACATAGAAACATAGAAATTAGGTGCAGGAGTAGGCCATTCAGCCCTTCGAGCCTGCACCGCCATTCAATATGATCATGGCTGATCATCCAACTCAGTATCCCGTACCTGCCTTCTCTCCATACCCTCTGATCCCCTTAGCCACAAGGGCCACATCCAACTCACTCTTAAATATAGCCAATGAACTGGCCTCAACTACCCTCTGTGGCAGAGAGTTCCAGAGACTCACCACTCTCTGTGTGAAGAAAGTCTTTCTCATCTCGGTCTTAAAGGATTTCCCCCTTATCCTTAAGCTGTGACCCCTTGTCCTGGACTTCCCCAACATCGGGAACAATCTTCCTGCATCTAGCCTGTCCAACCCCTTAAGAATTTTGTAAGTTTCTATAAGATCCCCTCTTAATCTCCTAAATTCCAGAGAGTATAAACCGAGTCTATCCAGTCTTTTCTTCATAAGACAGTCCTGACATCCCAGGAATCAGTCTGGTGAACCTTCTCTGCACTCCCTCTATGGCAATAATGTCCTTCCTCAGATTTGAATGATTGTTCAGGTCCCTAGATGGTGGGTTGGGACGAGCTGAAAGAGAGGGGTTGCATCCAGTGAGACTGGACTCCTGGGCTGCTTACTCTGCAGGCTGAGGACACACTCAGCATCATCCCTGCCCATATTCCACATTTCCTTATGACACACACGGCTATTTTGCGCCATGTAAACTCTGCACAGATAGCAATGGAGGATCATGATCAAACCTGAACCGTTGGAGCTGTGAAGCAGCAGCTCTACTGACTGTGCCACTGTGCAAACCCCTAAAGCCAAACCTCTCACTCTCTTGTGCTCTCAGTGAGGTTGGATCTTCCAACTTCAAGGGCATTCAAGCCAATCTTACTCGGTCTAATCTCAGGGTGCAACTCATTCTTCCACCATGCTGTCTGAGTATGCACGTGGCACTGACTTCAGGTACTAAGGTCCTAAGCTCTGGAATGAGTTCCCAAAGGTCAATCCCTCTAAACTCTCTTTACTCCTATGTTTATCCTTAAAAACACACCCCTTATCACATGTTTAGGTCACCTAATATTTGATTTCATTCAGTTTCTGCATAACTATCCCCCTGTGAAAACTTCCTGAAACATTTCCAATACCAAACACTATGAACATTTTATTTTCCCTCTTCTGCTTCTCTGAAGCTATCTCTCTGGATCAAGGATGACTGGCTTTCTCTCCAGGTCTCATGGCTATGTTGATGAGGCCAATGTGGAACCTGTGGATTCTTCCAGAGGTGGGGCAGGAAGGTGCTGGTGGGACGGGTGTTTGGGTGGGTTGTGAGGTGGTGAACAACGTCCGCCAGGAAGGAGTTCTCGTTCATTGTGGCAGAGTCAGGTGGAATCATATCTGTTTCCCAGTCTCACACGAAACCCTCAAGTCCTGCAGCTAATAATGCCTCTAGCTCGCAGCTCCAGAGACACAGGTTCAATAGTGACCTTGGGTCATAAGGTCATGTGATAGTAGAATTAGGCCATTTGGCCTGTCAAGTCTACTCCGCTATTCAATCATGACTGATCTATCTCTCCCTCCTAACTGCATTCTACTACCTTCTCCCCATAACCTCTGACCTGTACTTATCTGTCTGCTGTCTGCATGGAGTTTGCGCATTCTACCTGTGACCGTGTGGTTTTCCTCCGGGGGCTCTGCTGCAAAAGGCATGTGTGTTGGTGGGTTTGCTGGCCCTTCGTGTTCAGCTGAGTGATCAAAACTGTGGGGAACCAATGGAAATATGGAGAGAATAACGTGTGCAAGTGTGGGATGTGCAAGGAGCTCTGTAACTCCTTACTTCTTGTAACTGCAGCTGGTGGTGTTTGGGAAAGCAATGATAATCGTTGAATCAGTGAGCAACTTGTGCATATCTTAAAAAGATAACATCTCAAATTGCTTCATGTGACTTAGTAATGGTTTGCATCAGACTGGAAAATGCAGCAGCACCAAGTACACTAATGGCACTCGTTAGCCTGTCAGAGCATTGCTAATTATGGACATGGCATGAGGAGATAGAGGCATCTCATCACAACCATCAGTTAGGTTTAATGCCCTCTCCAAAGGGTGCTCATTCACATCCAAGCTGCCCTGGGGCTGTCAGTTTAATTTCTGTTTGTGTATATGCATGTGTGCATGTTTGTGTGTATATGCATGTGTGTGGATGTGTGTGCGTTTTGTACATGTGTGTGTGTGTATGTTTTTGCCTCTACCAACTGATGATGAAAGGCTTACATTGGTATGGTGTCTTTCCATACTCTCCAGGCTATTAATAATCTTTGTAAAATATATGGCAGTCACAGACAGCAAGCACTCACAGATAATATTAAGATCTAATTGCTGATAATGTTGGAAACACTCATCGACAGAGATGCAACATCTACAGAGAGAGAAACAGAGTTAACATTTCAAGTCAATGATACTTTATCAATACCAGACAAAAGAGTTAATTTTCTCCACGGATGTTGCCTAACCTGTGGAACATTTTACTTCGGAGTCATGTGAGTGACTTCGTGAAGACCCCGCCAGCACGCATGCACGACATATCGTCGCTCGCATTTGCTGTCGACAGCTGGGGGGGGGAGTGCGCTTCCCCAACAGCTCCTTCACAAAGAACGCTGAAGGTAAGTGAAGGTAACCTTAAGCTGGTTGGAGGTAGGAATTGGTTCTACCTACAGATTACGATGGAAGGAAAAAGGAAGGCCAAGCTTTCCAAGAGCTGCGGGACCCTAGCTAGTCAGCGGCCACCATCCCCGGAGCTGCTCGCAACACCGGCAGCACCTGTACTACGGCCGGGGAAAAAAGTGCGGAAGTCGGGCCCTGCAGAGTCAGCAGCGCCCGACTCATCTCCAGAACGGTCATCCGCACCGGAGCAGGGTACCTCCAACCCTGACTTCATGCTACCATCACCCAAAGCCAGGGGTAGTAGCAAGCAGGTACGCACTAACGTGCCTCGCACACCGGCAACGGCAACTTCCCGTCTTTTACAGGTCCCGCGAGGGCATGCACGGGGAAAAGCCACGCCGAAGTCGAGCCCCGCAGCCGCGGCAGGCCACGACAAGCAGCCGGGGAAGCCTGCCGGAGTGCAGGCCGGCGGCAGAGCTGCTGGAGAGTCGGGCAGCCCTGCAGGAGCAGGTGCTACCGACGTTCCACTGCGACAGGCTGCCGGAGCGCAGGCCGGTGGCAGCAGAGTTTGGTCGGGCAGCCTCGCTGAGGCAGCCGGCGACCATGCACTACCACAGGCCTTGGGGGTCTGAAGTGGCAGTAAGCCTGCGCGGATATCGGGGAGCCAGGCACCGGGGGCCGGCACCGACTCATCTCTGCTGCCTTCATATCAGGCAGGGGGACTAGCGGTATGTCCACGTGGGAGTCGTACGGCCCCGCTGGAGCGGCTGCCAACGACGACCTGCCAGCGGACCCTTGTAATCACCTCGGTGAGGTGCGGTCCGCTGGTAGAAGCCCCAGAGTATACGAAGAACTTGGAGAAGTCGACTTGTCGTCCGCGTTTAGCCAGGATGGAGCTCATGGTGGAGCAACATCTCCAGCGGGACATGGACCGACAGGAGCGTGGGTCTCACCGATCTAGGTGCCGACCATCAGACATGCTGCTAAGGTAATTGGGAAACTCGTAGCTACATTTCCAGCTGCGCAATTCGGACCATTACATTACCACAATTTGCAAAGAGCAAACATTTCAGCATTAAAATCAAATGCTGGACATTTTGACAGACCTATGCGGCTGCCGACCAAGGCTAAAATTGAGCTACAATGGTGGGTTAACAATATTAGTGAGTGTTACAAGCCCATCATTGTTAACAATCCGTCAGTCGTGTTACAGACAGACACAAGTGCCCAATTGGCAAACACAATTTGGCTCTGGTGCATTGAAAGAAATATTTGGATATCAGCGACCGACTTCCCGGGGAAGCTCAATACAGTGGCAGACACCTTGAATCACGAGTATTCAATGATAACATCGAGTGGATGTTGAACCCCCAAATTTTTGCTGAAATTATAGCTAAATTTGGTACACCAGATATCGACCTCTTTGCGTCAAGGTTGAACCATCAGATACCAACGTATGTGTCTTGGGAACCAGACGTTGGGGCAGTAGCAATGGATGCTTTTTCATTCCATTGGGGGAAATGGTTCTGCTACGCATTTCCCCCATTCTGCCTCATCAGTCGGGTATTGCAGAAAATTCAACTGGATTCTGCAACAGGCATATTGATCATACCCGACAACCATGGAACCCGGTGGTCCTCCACATGTTAAAACATCCGTGGGTATAAATTGCAAAACACCCCAATTTGATTACAAACCCCATTACGGGGGATAGTCACCCATGTCATGGTCACTTAAACCTTTTGGCTTGTAGGTTCTAAGGAGGCCACTATTGGAGGCTGGCATATCACCCAGGGCCATGGACCTCATCACAGCGTTGTGCAGGGTATCTACCAGAAAGCAGTACCTCACCCAGATCAGGAAGTGGGAGGCCTACTGCTCTCGTACAACCTACAACTCTGCCACGATCCCTGATGTCCTGGAATTCCTGGCGGGCCTTCATTACAATGAGGGTCTCAGCTACAGTGCCATCAACAGCGCCAGGAGTGCGCCCTCCTCATACCTGAATATAGGTGTGGGCATACACCCATTGGTATCTAAATTCATGAGGGGTGTGTTTAACACCAACCCTCCTCGACCCAGATACAACATCACCTGGGATGTAGGGATAGTACTGACCCTACTCAGAAGCTGGGCCCCCATGACAGGGTTACCACTTGATAGACTTACCCTCAAAGTGGTGATGTTGATGGCACTGACAACGAGTCCAGACCTTACAGAAACTTCGACTCGACAGAATGGTCTCAACCCCTGCAAAGGTAACCTTCTTTGTAGAAGAACTACTGAAGCAGCATAGACCGGGGTCTACTGGACTGCAGTTGGAATTCCGGGTGCACCCCTCTGATGCCACACTCTGCATAGCCACCCAACTCCTCCATTACATCAGGACTACACGTACCATCCGGAATATGGAGCAGGGGCTCCTCATCAGCCACAAGCAACCGCATCACCGGGTGACTGTGCAGACCATCGCCAGGTGGCTCAGGGTGATGTTGGGTGCAGCAGGTATAGATACTAACATTTTTAAATCTCACTTTACCAGGGCTGCATCCACATCAGCGGCGAGGACCATGGAGGTGCCCATGGACCATGTCCTCGCTACCGCGGGCTGGGCCAGTGAATCAACATTCCAACGCTTCTACAATAAGCCGGTGGCCGCCCCCGCAACGTTCGCGGAAGCTGTGCTGAGAGCCGCTCTATAATATAATTTGTCCCCGAATTAGGGGTTTTTGTTATTATTTGTGTTAATAAATACCCATTACTTTTTCAGCCTGTTCAGTCTGGAATATATTAACAACCTTCCTCCATCAGTATTGCGGCAGTGTGACAGCATGGACGTTGTCCAGGGCGTGAAATCACAGAGCTTTGAAATCTTTACGAAGTCACTCACGCGACTCCGAAGTAAAATAGTAAGATTAAAGAAGAACTTACCAGTTTGAAGTTTGATCTTTATTTTATGAGGAGTTTGGATGAGAGATTTCGTACCCTCCGCTCCCAACCCTCTATCATACGGTCCCTTATCGCAGCTCCTCATAAAATAAAGATCAAACTTCAAACTGGTAAGTTCTTGTTTAATCTTACTATTTTATTTCAGATTTCCACCATTTGCAATTGTCCTTTAGAATAACATGAAGAATGAATGAATTCCCTTTAGAATGACAATTTACGAGGATGTTGCCAGGACTAGAGGGTTTGAGCTATAAGGAGAGGTTGAGTAGGCTGGGGTTCTATTCCTTGGAGTGCAGGAGGATGAGGGGTGTCTAAAATCATGAGAGGAATAGATCGAGTAGATGCACAGAGTCTCTTGCCCAGAGTAGGTGAATCGAGGACAAGAGGACATAGGTTTAAGGTGAAGGGGAAAAGATGTAATAGGAATTTGAGAGGTGACTCTTTAGCTCAAAGGGTGATGGGGGTATGGAACAAGCTGCCAGAGGAAGTAGTTGAGGCAGGGACTATCCCAACATTTAATTAAACGTTAGACAGTTACTGTACATGGATCGGACAGGTTTGGAGGGATATGGGCCAAATGCAGGCAGGTGGGATTGGTGTAGCTGGGATATGTTGGTCAGTGTGAGCAAGTTGGGCTGAAGGGCCTGTTTCCACACTGTATCACTCTATGGTGATGGTCAGATACCTATCCTGCGAGGCCATCATCTGTGCCCCCACACAATTAGATTGTTTATGTGTTTTAACAGGCAGGAGCCCAGTTTTACATCTTATACAAAATGCAGCAAGGCACACCCTCCCTCCGTCTTACACTGAAGAAGGCTCCTGTGCCAAAATGCCAGTTAGACTTGAGCCCACTCTGTTGAAGCCACAGAAAATGTTCCCTTGGCCCGACCTGTCTATGCCAAGCAAGGTACCTTCCTGAGAGAGTCCTATTTGCTTGCTTCTGGCAGCCATGCCTGTTTTGAACATCAATAGGTTGAGTTGGTAGTGCTGCTCCCCCACAGCTCCAGAGAACTGGGTTCAATTCTGAAACATAATGTACAGAGTTTGCATGGCCTCCCCGTGACCACATGGGATTCCTTTGGGCGCTCTGGTTTCCTCCCACTATAATTTAGCTGCTATAATTTGCTGCAAGTGTGTAGTTGTGTGGTTCAATCTGGGATGAGTTGGGGGGAGAATTTAAAACATGGGATTCACGTGTCATAGTCAGAGAGTCATGGAGTGAAACAGCATTGAAGAATCCCCTTACCTTAACCTGTCTATGCCAACCAAGTACCTTCCTGAGATAGTCCTTCTATTGGTTTGTTTTTTGCCCATAAGCCTTTCTTATCCATGATTCCTAAATGTGGCAATCGTACAACGCCTGGTGTGGACTCAATGGGCCGAAGGGCCTGTTTGCATGCTCACTCGTGATAACTCTACCATGCATGTCTCCCTCTCAGGGTCCTGCACTCTACCCAAGAGCCCGCTATTAATCTCAGTGCTCCACCATAGTAATACTCACTTGGAGACAGTAATTATTGCTCTACCTGAACAAGCAACAATCCACGAGTTAAACACTGGCGACGAGCCAAGAAAAACACAAGTGGAAAAAGAAGGAATCGCATTAACCATTAAGTTCACACAATCACGAGTGGCTAAGCTCCGTTAATTAATGTGTTAGCAGCATCGTGAGTGCTGTGTTGACTCAAGTAGCATCGTCACTGTTTTTTGTAAATATATCACACTGCGTACTCAGAGGCAACAAAATGCCAGGCTGCTTAATTCTGAAACAGGTCCCCTAATCGCCAGCGGTGAAAGTGTGCGGATGTTTCCAAGGCAGGGGACAATGCTGTCTGTAGCTGGCAATTGTTAAAGCCTCCCTAGCCCCGGAGATTGGCGGCAGATTGTGGTTCAATCACTGCCCCGGCGTCGTGCTACTGCAACAGAAGCATTCGTGTGGCTCCGGGGACGGGTGTCTATCCCATCTTATCAATTATTCATAAAGCCCAATTAATTAGCAATGATTTTCATGCACCGTCTCTCTTGGAATAATACGGCGTCCTTTAACTGTTTCCACTCAGGATCAGCGAGCGGGCTAATCTTGCGACCGCGAGAGTGCATTAGCAGCAACAATGCAATACTCCTGTTGCAATGCTGAACGCACTTTGGCTAAATCTCCCACATGCTGCCGGTGTCGACGTCTTCCAACATCAAGGGTCCTTACCACCTGGGCCCTGCCCTCTTCTCGCTGCTACCATTGGGAAGGAGGTATAAATACCTGAAGTCCCACACTACTAGGTTCAGGAACCAATACTTTCCTACAACCATCAGGTCCATGAACCAGCCTGCATAACCGTAATCCTACCTCGGCAAACAGACATCCCAGACTAACTCTTCCATACCACCGTCTTTTACTTTCGTTGCATTTTGCACTATTGTCTTTTTTTTTGCACAGTCATTTTTCTTTTTATTGTTGTATCATTTATGTTTTTGTGTGTCTGCCTATGTGCCTGCAAGTAAGATGTTTCATTGTACCTGTACCTTTCCATAGTTGTGTATATGACAATAAACATATCAACAGTAACTTGACATTACCACCCCATCAACCGCATGGCTTGGCCCATGCTTTGTAGGAGAAAGATCAAGTTTAAAATCTAATTTCTTCATCACATTTTCTTCGGCCCTTACTGGCCCCCAGAGCAATCCCTTAAACCCCATGCCCCAAGCCCATGGTAATCCGTGGTGGTCCATAGTGTTTGGTGGATGAGGTAGGATTATGGTTGTGCGCAGATGGGGGGGGGGGGGGGGGGGGGGGGGGGGGGGGGGGGGGGGGGGGGGTGGAGTCAACAAATAGGGAAATAGCTGGTCCTGAATTTGGTGGTGTGAGACTTTGGGCGTCTGGATCTCCTGCGCGATGGAAGCAGTGAAAAGATAGCATGGCCCGGATGGGAGATATCCTTTACGATGGACTTTGGTTTTTTGAAGGCAGTGCCTCATGTAGATGGTTTTGATGGTGTGGACGAAAACTCTGGTCCATGCACCAGCAATGCATGGAGGTCCTGTGTAAGCACCATCCCACCTCTCTCGAAGGATATTAGTGGTATTTTACCGTACCTGCCATCTTGATGGTCACCATCATCTTGATGGTCACCATTATCGATTGCAGTTTTTCTATTCGCGATTTCATTTAATTAGCCAAATTTAAATGCCGTTACAAACTTAAATGCCGTTATGAGGTCTACACTTGTGTTACCAAATCATTAGTCTGGACCTTATAATTGCCAGAAGCATAACCACAATGCCACAAGCCCTATTTGTTTGGTCTAAGTAGAAAGATGATTTGGAAATAATGACAATTCCAGTGGAAGCAAGGGATTTTATTTTTGTTGCTTCCCTTGGTAATAGAATAAAAAACAAGAGTATTGTGATAAGAGCATTTAAATCCCAAACCATTTCCAATATTGCAGTCAACATTTTCCAGGTATACGTAAGGCTGCCTCGGCATTACAGTGTAATCTGTTTACACTGTTTAATTAGACGACTTAAAGGGAGTTCAAGGCAGTAAGCAAGGATCCACCCTTAATCATCTGCATCCACTGTGAAGCTCATCCTTTATAGAGTCATAGTTATACAGCCCACTTCGGCCCCACTTGCCCACACTGGCCATCTACACTAGTCCCACCTGCCCGCATTTGGTCCAAATCCCTCCAAATGTGTCCTATCCATGTACCTGTCTAACTGTTTCTTAAATGTTGGGATAGTCCCTTGCTCAACCACCTCCTCTGGCAGCTTGTTCCATTCACCCACCACCCTTTGTGTGAAAAAGTTACCCTTAAGATTCAAATTAAATCTTTTCCCCTTCACCTTGAACCTATGTCCTCTGGTCCACGATTCACCTACTCTGGGCAAGAGATTCTGTGCATCTAATCGATCTTTTCCTCTCATGATTTTATACACCCCTATAAGATCACCCCTCATCCTCCTGCGCTGAAAGTATTTCTTTCAACCTACTCAACCTTGCCCTATAGCTCACACCCTCTAGCCCTGAGAACATCCCCGTGAATTGTCTCTGTACTCTTATCAGCTTGACGACAGCTTTCCTAAAGCATGGTGCCCAGAACAGCACTACACATTACTCCTCGTGGACCAAAGGAATTGAAACTAACTGCAGAAATGGGTAATTTGGCCCTTTAAGCAACCTTTGTCTTTCATCAAGTCTTGACCAATCTTTTACCTCAGAACCATTGTCCTACGTTATCCCCTACACATTGCATACAGTGCAGGTAATTCCCCATAACATCTAGAAATCTATTGATCTCTGCTTTGAGTGATCTCAGTGACTGAACCTCAGTAGCCCTCTGGGATGGAGAATTCCAAAGGTTCACTGTACTCTGGGCAGAGATTTCTAGTAGTCTCTGTCCTCAATAGTCCTAAACCTTCATTCATAAGTCAAGAGAGAGTCAAGAGTGTTTTATTGTCATGAAATGGAACAATGAAATACTTACTTGCAGCAGCAAAACAGATTTGTAAACACAGTACTCAACAAAAATTGAACAATAAATAAAAGCCCACTATAATTCAAACACCAAAAGACAGCCCAAAGCCCATCGTGCAAACAAGGCCATTCGTAGTTTGGAGTTTAGTTGAAGTTTGTAGTGGTCAATAGCTCGATGGTCATTGGGAAGGAGCTGTTCCTGAAGCTGAAAGTTAAAATTTTCAGACTGATGTCATTGTCATACAATTGTAGAGTTGTACAGCACAAAAATGGGCCCCTTGGTCCATCATGTCTATGCTGACTTATTTTGCCATTTTGTGCTAATAGCTTGCCCCACATTATTCTTCGATGCCTTGCCTACGTATATGGCTGTCTAAATGCCTTTTAAACACAGCGGTTGCACCTCCTAGATTCCACCTCCTCTGGCAACACCTTCCAGATATGACCCCTGGTACTAACCTGTAAACTCTAAACATGTTTCCGGCATCAAACCTGTCAATTCCTGGAGCAATGTTTTCAATACTGAATAAGGTATCTTCTCATTGAAACCAGCATCAACGTTACCCAATTTTTCAACGTTGATAAATACTCTACTTTTCTGATCTGTGAATAGATGATTTTGCACATTTTATCCATTTTCCCATCTACCACCACCAACCTTGAATAAACGTAACCACGGCATAAATAACTGTCTGTGAAATGGAATTTAAAAGAATTCCGCGGCCACAGGGGAACGCTTAACTTGAGATATTACACTCAGTCGCTCAGGCAGGGCCGGATTTAGATGAAGAGAGGCCCTAGGCTATTCCACTTGTGAAGCCCCTCCCAATCCCACACCCCCACGACGAGAGGAAGATGGAAGAGTCCACCAGATTGACACCGATGTGGAGTCGAGCGTGGCCAACGAGTTAAGGGCTGGAAAGCTGCGCTTTTTATTTATTGCCAGTGCTAGTGTCGAGTTATCGGCTTAAAACACCATTATTCTGAAATGGAGGGCAAGTAAAATTACTGAAGTGTTGTTTAGAGACTACAGTACGTTGTGACAGCATATGGAAGAAAGGCCTATGACAGTGTCAAAAATATTATACACCAGGCCCATATGAAGCTTTTCAAAAAGGGGGGTGACATGGCAGGATTACAAACATTTTATGCAAAGTAAGTGCACGCAGCGCATATCGCAAGCGTGAAGCTCAAAGACCCTTGTAGCCGGGGTCCAGGGTCTGCTTAAGGGCCCTGGAAATTCTGGAGTTTTAGATGCTCTCTGGTGCATTCTGAGCCTTATTTTGGAGCATTTATGCACCAAATTTATGACCAATATTCCAGAAATAATAAGCTGTCCTTGTTTTACTAATCAGGTTGTACTGTAAAATGTTATGTAAAATATTATAAAGGAGCATGTAAACACTGCAAATAAAATACTGTAAGTTTCGACAGTAAATAAAACCTTTTTTTAGAAAATGTTTTGTGTGTTCATTTAATTGCCTGTTACTGTTCGACTGTATTAGTATGTGTACATTAAAAATATGATGCAAAATTAAAGTCGCAAGCTATGGAATTCATATTTTTCAGTATTGTTATCACAGAAATGAAAGCAGTTCCAATTGTTTGATATTATTCATATGGAGGAGAAAATATAATTGCTCTAAAACCTACCTTAATTTTGCAATCTCACTAAAGATAATCCCCCTTTCCCTCTCCCCCTCCTCCTTCCCCCTCCCTCTCCCTCCACCTCTCTCTCCATCCCCATCTCCCTCTCCCCCCTCCCCCTTCCCCTCTCTCTCTCCCCCTCCCCTCCCTCTCTCTCCCCCTCTGTGTCAACCCCCCCCTTTCCCCCTCTTACATTCCCCCCCTCTCTCCGACTCCGTGCCGCAGACACCGCAGCCCCCCCCCCCCCCCCATCCACCCGGAGAAACGGGCACTCCCGCAATGCAATATTCCATTACTTACCTAGACAACTGTGCAGGTGCGGATGTTTGCAATTTTTCCCCCCAAAACTTCCAGCGGGCCGGAACCAGAATTTTGGGTAATTTCCGTCAAAGTGGAAACGCTGTAGCGCTCCAATGTTTTTTTCTCGGGATTTTTTTTATTCTGGGGAAAAAAACACCTTGGCCGGAGGCCCCCTAGATTTTGAGGCCCCAGGCTTCAGCCTATGAAGCCTATAGGTAAATCCTGCCTTGCCGATGTCCCCCTAGATCTCGAGGCCCTAGGTTTAAGCCTATGAAGCTTATACGTAAATCCGGCCCTGCACTCAGGCTCCATTTGTAGGGGGAGGGAGAAGCAGTTGCCGACTTTGATAAGGGATCATCCACTGGATTCAGTATCTATGTTTCTCTCTCTGCAGATGGTGCCCAGCATGCTGAGCATTTTCAGACCTTTCTGTTTTCATTGCAGTTTTCCAGGGTCGGAATGGTTTTATTTTCAGAGGGAAGTATGACAGAGATCTCCAGCAGAGGTTTTGTGTTTACCACAGGACATGTGCTGCCATTTAAACCTGCTGAATTTTGGAGGCGACATCTGCATGTCCTTACTGTTATGGTAGAAAAATGTACGCACACCCGTAATCCCCCAGATCAGGCCTCTCTGTGCCAAAATCTATGAGGAGAAAAGATAGAAGAAATGAGTTGTAGCACCCATTCCTATAAAACAAGAAAACATCTTGCATTCCTAAAGCATTTCCAGGTAATTCTTCCCCAACCCAGCTTCACAGCCATCGGGTGCTCTTATGAATCTGTCACAACATAGGAAACATGGCAACAAATTTCTACATTACAAGTACCCTCCATCATCAATGGAATAATAGTTTTTAAAAATTCCATTCACTCACAGTAATTAATGGATAAAACTGGGATATCAGGAATACATTCCTGGGGATGAAATGCGCAAGTGGGCGGCACAATGGCACAGCGGTAGAGCTGCTGCCTTACCGCGCCAGAGACCAGGGTAGGATCCTGACTATAGGTGCTCATTTTTGCTGAGCAAGATGCCCAAGTATGCTAGTCCCATTTATCTGCATTAGACCCATATCCCTCCAATATCCCTTCAATTCTTCCCCATCCTTGTACTTGTCCAAATGTTCCTTCAATTATGTATTGTACCTGCCTCAACTTCTTCCTCTTGCAGCAGGTTCCATATGTGTACCATCCTCTATGTCAAAAATGTTGCCTTCAGTTTCCTATTACAGTTTCCCCTTTCATCTTAAACATACCTTCTAGGTAACATACCTTGATTCCCTTACCGTGGGAAAAAGGCACTGATGATTTTCTCAAGAGTTTCCACTTAAGATCACTCTCCTACACTCCAAGGAATAAAGTTCTTGCCTCCCTGCAACTCAGTTGCCCAAGTCCTGGCAACAACCTCGTAAATCTTCTCTGCACCCATTCCAGCCTATTTATATATTCCCTACAGCTGGGTAACCAAATCTGAACACAATACTATAAGTGCGGCCTCACCAACATCTTATGCCATTGCAACATAACAGCCCATGTTCATTGCTCCCTTTGATGAAGAACAGCACACAAAAAGCCATCTTCACAAACCTGTCCACCTGTGATATCACATAAAACAGGGGAATGCAGCAGCTTCAGTAACATTGTTTTGGCAGGTTATGAGTGGGACTGGGAAACTTGGAGTGGCAAACACCAAGTCACTATCTTTGTTAATGTAGGGAAAAATTCCGATGTTGTAATCATAGAATCAAATGTGATAGGAGCAGAATTAGGCCATTCAGCCCATCAAGTCTACTCTGCCGTTTAATCATGGCTGATCTATCTCTCCCTCCTAACCCCATTCTCCTGCCTTCTCCCCATAACCTCTGACACCTGTACTAATCAAGAATCATTGCCTTCTGTGGCAATGAATTCCACAGATACACCACCCTCTGACTAAAGAAATTCCTCCTCATCTTCTGCCTAAATCAACGCCCTTCAATTCTGAAGCTGTAACCTCTAGTCCTTGACTCTCCCACTAGTGGAACATCCTCTCCACATCCACTCTATAAAAGCCTTTCATTATTCTGTACGTTTCAATGAGGTCCCCCATCATTCTTCTAAACTCCAGCAAGTAGGGGCCCAGTGCTGTCAAATGCTCATCACATGTTAATCTACTAATTCCTGGGATTATTCTTGTAAACCTGCTCTGAACCCTCTCCAGGGCCAGCATATCCTTCTTCATATATGGTGACCAAAATTGAATCGATTCTTGAAGTGTCTTTGGACCAAATGTTTCATCATCAATGTCCCATATTTTCTTCATTTCCTGATTTTCCCAAAACAACCACATTATATTTAACTTTCGCAGCCTTCTCAGTTTTCATTTTAATACTACTTCTGCAGAGCAAATCTTCAGATAATCTTGGAAGCTGCTTTCTCCCCTTTGCTTTGTATCCTTGGCTGTCTATCCTTCCTCTAATCCCTGCCAGCTCTCCTCCAATGAGCTCATTCTCTAGCTTGCAACTACTCAGAAGCTAAAGAGGTCTTTTGCCTTCGCAGATAAACCTCTTTTTTAAGTTAATAAGTATAGAAATTGTCATGAACCTATCATCTTGAGCACTGATGCATGAGAATGAATGTGAGCTGACTATATTTTGCATGGATATCATTATCAGGGATGGTGTATTCTCTTTATTTCACCCTGCTCCTTGAAAACCAAGTTCTACAAAAACAGTCTGACTGTATGGGTGCTTGATAGACAATTCAACCATCTGATGCCATTAAATTGGAACGGGTGCAGAGAAGATTTGAAATCTGAAGAAGGGTCTGGGCCCGAAACGTCACCCATTACTTCTCTCCAGAGATGCTGCCTGGCCCGCTAAGTTACTCCAGCATTTTGTGTTTACCTTCGATTTAAACCGACATTTGCAGTTCTTTCCTATGCAGAGAAGATTTACAAAGTAAATCTCTGGAGAGAAGGAAGTCTGAAGAAGGTGCTCAGCCCAAAACATCACCCATTCCATCTCTCCAGAGATGCTGCTTATCTCGCTGAGTTAATCAAACATTCTACTACATGTGTTTCAGTGACAATTGTATTGCACATTTGCTGAGTCAAATTTGTGGCTGCAACAGCCTCCTCTGAAAGATGGTGTCAATTTGAGTCCCAGGGCAGCAGAGGATATTGCCAAGACTTGAGGGCCTGAGTTACAGTATGGGAAGAGGTTGGGCAGGCTGAACTCTATTCCTTGGAGCACAGAAGGCTGAGGGGTGATCTTATAGAACTGTATAAAATCATGAGGTAATAGATAGGGGGAATGTACAAAGTATTTCTAACTGGATATGGGGAAACAAAAACTGAAGGGCATAAGTTTGAGATAGTTAATTTTTATGAGGAACTTGCAGGGCAGCTTTCACACACAGAGTGCAGTGGGTATGCGAAACAAGATGCCAGAGGAAATAGTTGTGGCAGGTACAATAACAATATTTAAAATACATTTCTATAGATGCATGGACAGGAAAGGTTTAGAGGGTTATGGGCCAAATGTGGGCAAATAGGTTGAGCTTAGATGGGGTAAATTTGGTCAGCGGAAGGGCCTGTTTCTGTACTGTATGACCCAATGACTCATAAGAGATACATTAGCCATCATTGAATGGCGGAGTAGACTTGATGTGCCGAATGGCCTAATTCTGCTCCTATCACTTATGACCTTCTGAACTTATGAATGTAAGACCTTCCTTCAGCTGATGTCCATGTTCACAATGCTGCAGGATTGCTATGAGTCAATGGTTGTGCACAATAATACACGATCAATACTTCCTCACTCAGCTACGAACAGCAAGCAAGTAGGAGACACAGCTCTGGGGCTCAAATGGACACCATCTCTGGGAGGAGGGAATTGTAGCTACAAATTTGACTCAGGAAGTGAATCAATACAATTAATTGTCACCGAAACACAGCTGGAGGGCAGTCAGAATTAGAAATTAAGCAGGCCAAGCCTACAAGAAAAAAGGAACAAAAATACAAAAGGACCAGGAGGATATTTAGTGACTAAAAATGCAGATATCTCAGTAATAGACAGGATGCAATAGGAGTTAGACGTACACTGGAGGCTTTGAGGACAGATTCAAAAAAATAGATAAGGATTTAGGTTGTATACAAACCTTCAGGTAACAGCTTTGAAATAGCAGAATATATGACTGCTGGAAAAAAACACAGCAATATAAACCTGTTTCTGCAGTTCCCGGTTTCTGCATATAAATGCAGAAACTGGGCAAGCGTATAATAAAGGCAGGGTGATGTAATGAGGGTTTTAATTTTCATATAGTTTGGCTGACTAGGCAACATCTGGATATATTATAGATATGTGAAGAGAAAGAGACTAGTTAGAACAAATGTTGGTCTCTTGCAGTCAGAAGCAAGTGAATTGATCATGGGGAACAAGTTCATGGCAGACCAATTGAATAACTACTTTGGTTCTGTCTTCACTAAGGAAGACATAAATAATCTGCCGGAAATAGCAGTGGACCGGAGGTCAAATAAGATGGCGGAACTGAGTGAAATCCAGGTTAGCCAGGAGGTGGTGTTGGGTAAATTGAATGGATTATCGGCCGATAAATCCCCAGGGCCAGATGGTCTGCATCCCAGGAGGTAGCCACGGAAATAGTGGATGCATTAGTGATAATTTTTCAAAACTCCTTAGATTCTGGAGTAGTTCCTGAGAATTGGAGGGTAACTAATGTAACCCCACTTTTATAAAAAGGAGGGAGAGAGAAAGCAGGGAATTACAGACCAGTTAGTCTAACATCGGTAGTGGGGAAACTGCTAGAGTCAGTTATTAAAGATGGGATAGCAGTGCATTTGGAAAGTGGTGAAATCATTGGACAAAGTCAGCATGGATTTACAAAAGGTAAATCATGTCTGACGAATCTTATAGAATCTTTCGAGGATGTAACTAGTAGAGTGGATAAGGGAGAACCAGTGGATGTGTTATATCTGGACTTTCAGAAGGCTTTCGACAAGGTCCCACATAAGAGATTAGTATATAAACTTAAAGCACGGTATTGGTGGTTCAATAATGATGTGGATAGAGAACTGGCTAGCAGACAGGAAGCAAAGGGTAGGAGTAAACGGGTCCTTTTCAGAATGGCAGGCAGTGAGTGGTGGGGTACCGCAAGGCTCAGTGCTGGGACCCCAGCTATTTACAATATACATTAATGATTTGGACGAGGGAATTGAATGCAACATCTCCAAATTTGCAGATGACACCAAGCTGGGGGGTATAGTTAGGAGTGAGGAGGATGCTAGGAGGCTGCAGGGTGATTTGGATAGGCTGAGTGAATGGGCAGATGCATGGCAGATGCAGTATAATGTGGATAAATGTGAGGTTATCCACTTTGGTGGCTAAAACATGAGGGTAGACTATTATCTGAATGGTGGCAGATTAGGAAAAGGGGAGATGCAACGAGACCTGGGTGTCATGGTACACCAGTCATTGAAAGTAGGCATGCAGGTGCAGCAGGCAGTGAAGAAAGCAAATGGTATTTTAGAATTCATAGCGAAAGAATTTGAGTATAGGAGCAGGGAGGTTCTACTGCAGTTCTACAGGGTTTTGGTGAGACAACACCTGGAGTATTGCGTACAGTTTTCGTCTCCAAATCTAAGGAAAGACATTCTTGCCATAGAGGGGGTTCAGAGAAGGTTCACCAGACTGATTCCTGGGATGTCGGGACTTTCATATGAAGAAAGACTGGATAGACTCAGCTTGTACTCACTGGAATTTAGAAGATTGAGGGGGAATCTTATAGAAACTTACAAAATTCTTAAGGGGTTGGACAAGCTAGATGCAGGAAGATTGTTCCCGATGTTGGGGGAGTCCAGAACAAGGGGCCACAGTCTAAGGATAAGGGGGAATTCCTTTAGGACCGAGATGAGGAAAACATTCTTTACACAGAGAGTGGTGAGTCTCTGGAATTCTCTGCCACAGAAGGTCGTTGAGGCCAGTTCATTGGCTATATTCAAGAGGGAGTTGGATGAGGCTCTTGTGGCTAAAGGGATCAGGGAGTATGGAGAGAAGGCAGGTACGGGATACTTAGTTGGATGATCAGCCATGATCATATTGAATGGCGGTGCAGGCTCAAAGGGCCGAATGGCCTACTCCTGCACCTATTTTTCTATGTTACTATGTTTCTAAAACCAAAGTTATTGAACCAGTTTGAACCCTGAAGGGGAGATCTACTTGCCAAAGATAATAGCCATGGGCACCTCAAGCAGAACGGTTTTAAATTAAAAGCCAAAACCCACAAAATAACAACAACTAGTCCAGATCTCAGCAGGTAGGAGAGGATAGCAAAGGGTGTGGCAAGGGGAAACCTGGTGACGGGATGTCAAAATCATCATTAAGATTGTTTGCAATTATTTTGGGAAGATGTCAGTGCAGGACAACTTAAAAATAAAGAAATTGTAAATACATTTCATAACAAGAGGAATTGAGTATAGGAGCAAAGAGGTCCTTCTGCAGTTGTACAGGGCCCTAGAGAGACCACACCTGGAGTGTTATGTGCAGTTTTCATCTCTGAATTTGAGGAAGGACATTCTTGCTATTGAGAGAGTGCGGCATAGGTTTGCAAGGTTAATTTCCGGGATGGCGGGATGGTTATATGTTGATAGAATGGAGTGGCTGGGCTTGTATATTCTGAAATTTAGAAGGATGAGAGGGGATCTTATTGAAACATATAAAATTATTAACAGCTTGGACACGCTAGAGGCAGGAAACATTTTCCCGATGTTGGGGGAGTCCATAACCAAGGGTTACAGTTTAAGAATAAGGGGTAAGCCATTTAGAACGGAGATGAGGAAAACTTTTTTAGCACAGAGGGTTGTGAATCTGTGGAATTCTCTGCCTCGGAAGTCAGTGGAGGCCAATTATCTGGATGCTTTCAAGAGAGAGTTTGATAGAGCTCTTAAAGATAGTGGAGTCAGGGGATATGGGGAGAAGGCAGGAAAGCGGTACTGATTGTGGATGATCAGCCATAATCACTGTGAATGGCGGTGCTGGCGCGAAGGTCCAATTGTCCTACTCCTGCACCTATTTTCTATTGTCTATTTCTAAATATGAGAGATGGTGTGAAAATTCGATGATTATATTGCAAAGGTATTTACTGGATGTCAATAGTGTATTAAGCAGTAGTCTTCCCACCCCACCCCCTCTCCAAGTACTTTCCCCTGCAACTGCAAGAGATGCAAGACCTGTCCCTATACCTGATAATTGCTCATTTCTAAGCTTCCCCCAATCTAGTTTCAGTAAAAGCACTGAATCAAGCACTTGAAGCAACTAAATTTTATTTTACCAAAAGTGTGCCACAGATCGCACACTTTACCTATCCCACCGCGGGTTCGATCCTCGTGTCTGCCTGTTCAAGCCCTCTAGGCCTCGCTCAGACAGAGACATTCTGAAGTTCACGCGGTCCCGAGCGCTCTTCCAGAAGATCGACGCTGAGCCTCATGATCACGGAATCTCGAGGGGCCGAACCACATGGGGGTAATAACCCAACTACTGATATCAATTAACCCCATACATAACAGGCATTTTCCTAATCCAATGATACAACAGTTCAATACATTGTATTCACAAAGGACTTTGAGATGAAGTCAACTTGGAAACATTTACCCTGATTAACAGAAAACCCAGACAAGACTCAACACCTCATCCAATCAACACTTGGCAAAGTCAGACTCTTTAACATTATTTACAACTATTTACAAGGTGTATGTCTGGTTTGCAGCCATGCAACCCATTCTATGCATTTTGCACCAGATTGACAGGGTTTGCAGAGTTCCAATCTTTGCTTGCAAATTGTATCTGAGCTCCAGACACTGGCACGTCTTCGCAGCCTGTCCCAGCCCTGCAGAGAGTAATTCCAATTTGACAAAATCTCCCAGCAACCCTGAAACTTAGCCCCATTTTTAAGTGCTAGCTGGTCCAATTTAGCCAGGATTAACATACCTTCTCCCTTGACTCCATCTAGGGACCCCAACAGTCCTTTCAGGTGAGGCAGAGGTTCACATGCATCTCCTCCAACCTTATCTACTGTATCCGTTGTTTTCGGTGTGGACTCCGGCGAGACCAAGCGCAGACTAGGAGATTGTTTTGCTTAACATGTACACCATGTCCTACGCAATTTCCCAGTTTCCAAATATTTTAACTCCCTTTCCCATTCCCATCCTGACCTTTATGGCCTGAGCCTCTTCCTCTATCAGAGTGAGGACACATGCAAATATTTTGCTTGGGCAGAATACAACCCAGCAGTATGAATATTGATTTCTCTAATTTCAAGTAACCCTTGCCTTCCCTCTCTCTCTGATCCTCCCCCACCCTAGTTGTCCTGCTAGTTTCACTGCTTGAAGGCAGGAACGGGGTACTGAATGTGGACGATCACAGTGAATGGCAGTGCTGGCTCGAAGGGCTGAATGGCCTGCTCCTGCACCTATTGCCTATTGTCTATTGTATCTCTTTGCGATCACCTCTTCCACAGCCAACAATGGACCAATGTGGGCTCAACCTTTCCTTGATCACTCGGTGCCTGCTCTGATTTGTTCTATACCTTTTCATACTCCTACTTTCCCTCTCCCTAGATTCTCAGTCTGAAGAAGGGTCTCAACCCAAAACATCACCTATTCCTTATCTCCAGAGATGCTGCCTGACCCGCTGGGTTACTCCAGCATTTTATGTCTCTCTCCAGTGTAAACCAGCATCTGCAAGTTCTTCCTACACAGTCCAAAGAAGGGTCCTGACCCAAAAATTTACTTATCCATGTTCTCCAGGAATGCTGCTAGATTTTTGTGTCTATTCTACTAATAGATTAAGTGAGTGGGCAAAAAGTGACAAATTGAGTATAGTGTTGGAACGGGTGAAGTTGTTCCAATTTTGAAGGAACAAGGTGCCATTTAAATGGAGAAAAATTGCAGAAAGCTGCAGCATTAAACACAAAACTCTGTGCAACAGATAAGGAAGCCTTACTTCAACTGCAGAATGCACTAATGGGAGAATGTTGAGGGCACTCTGAACAACGTAAGGAACAATCATTGGTGACAGTTCATAGAGGGATTGACTTACAGTGAAAGATTAAGTAGGT
This sequence comes from Okamejei kenojei, assembly GCA_035221665.1. Lineage (NCBI taxonomy): Eukaryota > Metazoa > Chordata > Chondrichthyes > Rajiformes > Rajidae > Okamejei > Okamejei kenojei. The sequence continues at coordinate 28,829,497 of CM069138.1, forward strand.
TGGGCTCGCCTATAGGAGATCAAAATAATGAAAGGTAATCTTATTAAACCATATGAGATAATTAGGAGCCTGGAAGAGACAATGCTGAGAGGATATTTCAGAATCCTGATATCAGAACATGATATCAGAGAAAGCATTGCCTATTTAAGGCTGAGATGAAGAAGAATTTCACTGATGTTTGCGGGTGTTTGGAGCTCCTGCTTGTCACAGATAATTGTTATGGTAGAATTGTGTGCATGTCAATGTCTCAAATAGATACAAGGTAGAAAAGTGAGCAAGAAAAGTGTCAATGGCCATGTTCCCATTGAATGGTGGAAAGCCAAGCTTTCCAAGGAAGGAGTTAAGCCACAGCCAAGCCCACCAGATGGTGGACCTGCCCGGTAGGCCCAGCTTGCCCACAGCAGACCAAGGAAATGCTCGCCACGGATCGGGGACGGAGGACCCACCCGGTTTTTTTTATATAACAAAAAGAAATGTAATCAATTATTGCAAATATATATACAATAAAACACAAGGGATATGGGGAAAAAGCAGGAACGGGGTACTGATTTTAGATGATCAGCCATGATCATATTGAATGGCGGTGCTGGTTCGAAGGGCCGAATGGCCTCCTCCTGCACCTATATTCCTATGTTTCTATGTTTCTAATACCAAATAAACCCGCCACCATAATACAAAATCACCCAACTATCCAAACAAATATTCTTCAATGCTGCACTCTTAAACAACTATTGTATATTACAATTCTTGTCAAGGATACATTCCATCACCTCCCCACGGTGCCCAGCGGTTTCCCAGAAATCCCCCAGGACACCCGTAGACTGCACGCAGTCACTATCTAATACCACCCGGGCGCGGAGGCAAACCCGGAAAAGGAGCAGGCAGCTGGCACGGGCAGAGCCCTCTTCCGGATGACTTGCGGATATCCAGCTTGGCCAGGCCAAGGAACAACCCAACCAGGACATCTTCAGCCCTACACTTTCCCCTACGCACAGGGTGTCCAAAGATGCAGTGGGTGTGAAGTGCAACCAGAAGGCAAGGAGCAGCCCCATTTGGTATTGGAATAGGGACTGCAATCTCACACACTCCATACAGATGTGGAACGCAGACCCTTCCAACCCAGTCCCACCCACGAGGCTCAGCTCGCCCAATGTGGACTGAGGACTGGCTTACAGAGAATGGAAGAACCGCCCAGTGAGGCCAGCCACCTGCAGCGGACTGAGGACTCGCTGGCCATGGACTGCGAACCCACCCGGTAGGCTCAGCTCGCCCACTGTGGACTGAGAACCCACACTGCTGAATGGAAACCCGGCCAGAAGGCCCGGCTCATTCACCCAGAGTGGAAGGAGTCGGACGATGGGCCGGAAAGCAGACCAGCTGCAGGAGGCTGGGCACTATCTCAGTGCTTACGCGCTCACCTCAACTGCGGTAAGCAAAATATTAACAATAACACTATAAATTCACAGAATGTAATTGTTTCTGAACCAAGGCTTTAGAGTCATAGTCACATAGAAACATAGAAACACAGAAAGATAAGTGCAGCAGGGCATTCAGCCCTTCGAGCCAGCACCGCCATTCAATATGATCATGATAATTTGAATTTCACTGTACCTTAATTGGTATATGTGACAATAAACTGACCTTGAAACCTTTAAATCCGGAAAATCAGTACCCTGCTCCTGCTTTTCCCCATGTCCCTTGATTCCTTTAGCCCAAAGAGCTAAATCTCTTGGTCACAGAATAATGACAGAACGAAAACAGATCCTACAGCCCATAAAGTCCACACCAACCATTCTTACATTAATATGGCACTTTATTCTACCCATTTCCATCTAATTGTACTCCCTCAGATGGAGTCGATGGGGGAATCTGGTTTATGAGATGGGCTGCGCTGCGTTCACAATTCCGTGCTTTTTCTTGTCCTCTTGGGGAAAGTTGCCATGCTCCAATCTGCGATGCATCTCGATAAGATGCTCTCTGTGGCCTCATGCATAACCTTAGAAACCACAAAACGGAAGTGGCAGCAAAAGTCTAAAGTAAATTCCCAAATCACCTTCTCAATGCTGAGGGAAATGCCAAGGAAGATGGAGATGTTGTGCCATGAATGAATAAAATTGAGTGCTGAGTAACTTGGACTGTCATTTTATAACGTGGCTTTACACCAAAGCTAGTTACATGTACTCTACATTTATGTGTACAGAAGTGGAGCTGAAGTGATAAGGGACCGTCAGACAGCTGACAAAAATAGGTCACAAAAGTGGCGATAAATAGCAAATCATCAGGGAAGTTTGTGTAGGGTCTAGAGCCTTGCTGTGAGTCACCTTTTGTCCCTGCAGTTTTATGTATGACATTGGTGCTAATATCGCCTCCTTGGTCAGGCTACCCGCTGATCATTTGTCTTCCATGCAACACTTCTTATGATGTCGCTGTCCTTCAGGACACTCAGACTGAGCGTTGGAATTAATCGACCAGTGGAGAGCATTATGCAGTGTGTTGAAGATGCACTAGCATCAGCAAAACTGTTCTGTTTCCATATGCACATCACGTCAGTGTAGGTTGTGTTGATATGCGTGCTAAATTAATTAATGCCTTAATTGTTCTGAAGGGCAATAATATATGCCTGAAGTGTTCAGAAGTACATACGTGTTCAAGGCTGCAGGATGCTGTCAGTAGTCGGGCCAGATTGCATTCAGTCTGCAGAAGTGTGGGGTGCAGCATTTCAGAAAGGCAAACAGCACAAGGATGGTATGAAAGTTGGAATGAGCTGCAGGAGGAGGTAATTGATGCAGGTACTATTGCAACGTTTAAGAAGCATTTAAACAGGTACATGGATAGGATAGGTTTGGAGCGATATGGGCCGTACACGGGCAGGTGGGACTAGTATGGGTGGGGCATGTTGGTCGGTGTGGGCAAGTTGGGCTGAAGGGCCTGTTTCCACGCTGCTTTACTCGATGACCCTATCAGGGAGTTAAACAGGCTTAAAAGGTTTTTACTCTCTCAACGTCGCTAACACCAAGAAGCTGATTGTTGAATTTAGAAGTGGGAGGCCAAGGATCTCATGAACCTTGGAGGTCTGTGGAATTCTCTGCCTCAGAGGGCGGTGGAGGCCAGCTCTCTGGATGTTTTCAAGAGAGAGCTAGATAGGGCTCTTAAAAATATCGGAGTCAGGGGATATGGGTGAAGGCAGGAATGGGGTACTGATTGGGGATGATCAGCCATGATCACATTGAATGGCGGTGCTGGCTCGAAAGGCCAAATGGCCTACTCCTGCAACTATTGTCTATTGTCTATTGAACCTGTCTCAATAAACAGGTTGATGGTGGAGAGCCTTAACCACTTTAAGTTCCTGGGATGTGCATATCTCTGAAAATCTGTTCTGGGGAGACTTTAAACTAGAACGGTTGGGGGGTGGGGGGGGGGGGGGGGGGGGGGGGGGGGGGGGGGGGGGGGGGGGGGGGGAGGGACTCAAATAGAGAAAGCTAGTAGACAGTGAGGCAGGAGGCAGAGAAGGGAAGCATTCAGACCCAACATGTAGGGGGGAAAGAAGAAAAAAATAATAAACAGAGAATAAGAGGTGGTGGGTTTCTTAAATGTGTGAGCAGAGAGACAGAGGGGTGTAAAATGAGGGTAGAAGCAATAGGTAGCAAGGCGAAAAGTAAAAGTGGCAGGCAGACAAATCCAGGGCAAAAATAAGAAAGGGCCACTTTTCAACATAATTGTATAAGAGTGTTGTAAAAACAAGCCTGAAGGCTTTGTGTCTCAATGCAAGGAGCATTCGTAATAAGGTGGATGAATTGAATGTACAGGCAGCTATTAATGACTATGATATAATTGGGATCACGGAGACATGGCTCTAGGCTGACCAAGGTTGGGAGCTGAACATCCAGGGATATTCAATATTCAGGAGGGATAGACAGAAAGGAAAAGGAGGTGGGGTAGCGTAGGTCGAGAGGAGATTAACGCAATAGAAAGGAAGGACATTAGCTTGAAGGATGTGGGATCGATATGGGTAGAGCTGCGAAACACTAAGGGGCCGAAAACGCTAGTGGGAGTTGTGTACAGGCCACCTAACAGTAGTAGTGGAGTTGGGGATGGCATCAAACAGGAAATTAGAAATGCATACAACAAAGGTAAAACAGTTATAATGGGTGACTTCAATCTATATATAGATTGGGTGAATCAAATTGGCAGGGGTGCTGAGGAAGAGGATTTCTTGGAATGTATGTGGGATAGTTTTCTAAACCAACATGTAGAGGAACCAACGAGAGAGTAGGCTATTCTAGACTGGGTATTGAGTAATGAGGAAGGGTTAGTTAGCAGTCTTGTTGTGCATGGCCCCTTGGGCAAGAGTGACTGTAATATGGTTGAGTTCTTCATTAGGATGGGGAGTGACATAATTAATTCAGAAACAAGGCTTCTGAACTGAAAGAAAGGTAACTTTGAGCGTATGTGACGTGAATTGGCCAAGATAGACTGGCAATTGATTCTTAAAGGGTTGACAGTTGATGTGCAATGGAAGACATTTAAAGAATGCATGGATGAACTACAACAATTGTTCATCCCAGTTTGGCAAAATAATAAATCAGGGAAGGTAGTGCATCCGTGGATTACAAGGGAAATCAGGGATAGTATCAAAACAAAAGATGAAGCATACAAATTAGCCAGAAAAAAACAGCCTACCAGAGGACTGGGAGAAATTCAGAGTCCAGCAGAGGAGGACAAAGGGCTTCATTAGGAAAGGGAAAATAGATTATGAAAGGAAATTGGCAGGGAACATAAAAACTGACTGCAAAGGTTTTATAGGTATGTGAAGAGAAAAAGATTAGTTAAAACAAATGTAGGTCCCTTACAGTCAGAAACGGGTGAATTGATCATGGGGAACAAGGACAAGGCAGACCAGTTGAATAACCACTTTTGTTCTGTCTTCACTAAGGAAGACATAAATAATCTGCCGGAAATAGCAGGGGACCGGGGGTCAAATGAGATGGAGGGACTGAGTGAAATCCAGGTTAGCCGGGAAGTGGTGTTAGGTAAATTGAATGGATTAAAGACCGATAAATCCCCAGGCCCAGATAGGCTGCATCCCAGAGTACTTAAGGAAGTAGCCTCAGAAATAGTGGATGCGTTAGTGATAATTTTTCAAAACTCTTTAGATTCTGGAGTAGTTCCTGAGGATTGGAGGGTAGCTAATGTAACCCCACTTTTTAAAAAGGGGGGGAGAGAGAAAACAGGGAATTACAGACCAGTTAGTCTAACATTGGTAGTGGGGAAACTGCTAGAGTCAGTTCTTAAAGATGGGATAGTAGCACATTTGGAAAGTGGTGAAATCATTGGATAAAGTCAGCACGGATTTACGAAAGGTGAATCCTGTCTGACGAATCTTACAGAATTTTTCAAGAATAGAGTAGTAGTAGAGTGGATAAGGGAGAACCAATGGATGTGTTATATCTGGACTTTCAGAAGGCTTTCGACAAGGTCCCACATAAGAGATTAATATACAAACATAAAGCACACGGTATTGGCGGTTCAGTATTGATGTGGATAGAAAACTGGCTGGCAGACAGGAAGCAAAGAGTAGCAGTAAACGGGTCCTTTTCAGAATGGCAGGCAGTGACTAGTGAGGTACTGCAAGGCTCAGTGCTGGGACCCCAGCTATTTACAATATATATTAATGTTTTGGACAAGGGAATTGAATGCAACATCTCCGAGTTTGCAGATGACACTAAGCTGGGGGGCAGTGTTGGCTGTGAGGAGGATGCTAGGAGGCTGCAAGGTGACTTGTATAGGCTGGGTGAGTGGGCAAATGCATGGCAGATGCAGTATAATGTGGATACATGTAAGGTTATCCACTTTGGAGGCAAAAACAGGAAAGTAGACTATTATCTGAATGGTGGCCGATTAGGAAACGGGTAGAAGCAACGAGACCTGGGTGTCATGGTGCACCAGTAATTGAAAGTAGGCATGCAGGTGCAGCAGGCAGTGAAGAAAGCGAATGGTATGTTAACATTCATAGCAAAAGGATTTGAGTATAGGAGCAGGGAGATTCTACTGCAGTTGTACAGGGTCATGGTGAGACCTCACCTGGAGTATTGCGTACAGTTTTGGTCTCCAAATCTGAGGAAAGACATTCTTGCCAAAGAAGGAGTACAGAGAAGGTTCACCAGACTGATTACTGGGATGTCAGGACTTTCATATGAAGAAAGACTGGATAGACTCGGCTTGTACTCGCTAGAATTTAGAAGATTGAGGGGGCATCTTATAGAAACTTACAAAATTCTTAAGGGGTTGGACAGGAATGCTAGATGCAGGAAGATTGTTCCCGATGCTGGGGAAGTCCAAAACAAGGGGTCACAATTTAATGATAAGGGGGAAATCTTTTAGGACCGAGATGAGGAAAACATTTTTCACACAGAGTGGTGAATCTCTGGAATTCTCTGCCACAGAAGGTAGTAGAGGCCACTTCATTGGTTATATTTAAGAGGGAGTTAGATGTGGCCCTTGTGGCTAAAGGGATCAGGGGGTATGGAGAGGAGGCAGGCACAGGATACCGAGTTGGATGATCAGCCATGATCATATTGAATGGCGGTGCAGGCTCGAAGGGCCGAATGGCCTTCTCCTGCACCTATTTTCTATGTTTCTATGACCCAGTACATTCATGCAATCATAAAGAAAGCCTATCTATCCCTGTATTTCCTACAAAGTTTGAGGAAATTCTGAATGTCTATGAATATTCTCCCGAACGTCTACAGGTGTGCAGGATAGAGCATATTGACTGGTTACAGCATGGCTTAGTTGATCAACTTGAATGCCTAGGAATGAAGGAGATTACAAAAAGTGGTGAACACTGCCCAGTCCATCATGGGTGCTGTCCTCCCTAGCTTCGAAAGGATCTACAGGAGTTGCTGCCTCAATAAAGCAGCCAGGTTCATCAAGGACCCACACCTCCCTGGCCAAGCTCTCATTCCAGGCCTGCCGTCGGGAGGAAGGTATAGGAGTTTTAAAACCATGATCTCCGGGTTTCAAGAACAGCTTCTTCCGAACAACCATCAGATTCTTGAACACGACAACAAAAATGTAAACTATGAATTAACAACTAACTTGGTTGCATTAAGGGCGTTGGGCTTTTTTGGCACTAATATAGATTTTACTTCGGAGTCACGTGAGTGACTACGTGAAGAAGAGCCCGCCTCACGCTGGTAACGGCATGACGTCGACGCTGACGGCAGAAGGTGGAGCTGCAGTAAGGAGCAGCTCCTCGCAGCGGTCGGAACGGCCCGCAGGTAAGTGAAGTTACATCGGCGCGGGTTTTAGGTTACGCTGGATGTTCCAACAGCGAAACTAAAAGTAAAAATTTTAGACGTTAACGTGCTGATGAGCACAAGATAAAATTTTAACAAAATGGAGAAATCGGGAAGGAAGGCTTCGCGGGTGAAAAGAGCCTCCCGGGGTGAAAGTAAATATACGGGAAGCGAAGCTAGAGTGGACCCGGTTCCGATACCGTTGGCCACTGATTTACCCGATATAGAATTTCCAGATTCTCCGGAAATTATAACCACGGAGGAAAATGTTCCTAAGAAATGCAAAAAGAAAAACTGTGAGGCCCGTGGATTCTGATGATTCTGATTTTGAAAGACCTCCAGATAATAAAACTATGTGGCTAAAAATGGAGCATATGGAGAAAGTTCTCCAAACTATTATGAGACAAGGGTCACAGTACCCTCATGAATCCCAGAAATCCCTGAGGGGTTTCAATATGATGAATATGGCTGTGGGCCAAGTTGGGAATATGATACTCCAGACCCACGATTTGGGCTGGAAGAAGTCTCATGGGATAATACCCCGATGGAATTAGGGCTGCAGAAGGCAGACCCTGCTGAATTTGAAATGTTTTTTGAAAGCACGCCACAAAGTAAAAAGAAAAGGCTTGATCTGCCTAGGATAGCACAAAGTTTTGCTATACCTGAAGGAAGTGGTGAGGATATGGAAGAAAGCCTGGCTACCAATATAAATTATATGGTATCTCACCAGCTTCATAATACTGTGATGAATGAATTATCAGAATTATATAAAGCACCAGGCAATTGTGCCTCATTGGAAGTGCCTACGGTGAATCCGATGGTATGGGCATCTATGACTCCAAGTATGAGAGCCCAAGAAATGAAATTTCAAAAGGTGCTAAAATTATTTTCGGCTGCCATCACGGCATTTGGCAGGCAAATGGAGAATCTGGAAATGGACAAGATTCAAAAAGATACTTTGGGTTTAATGTGCAATTCGTTTTATGAGATCAATTGCATGAGGAAAATGGCGATTCGGCCCATATTTCACCCTAGATATGCAAGCCTGTGTCAAGAAAGTGGAGTTCAAGCTCCTGGATATTTGTTTGGAGAAAATCTGCCGAAACAAACTGAAGCAGTTGGATGAAGAAGCTAAATACTTTAGCACTATTAAGCCTTTTGTCTTTGGACAAAGAAAAGGGTTTTCGGCCCGAAAGAGTTTTGATTTTCGTTATAGAGGCAGAAATTTGTCACGAAGGTATTATCGTGTTACACAGGCCGCTGCTTCCCTGCATTCGGGAAAGAGGAGACCATCACGCTCCTATGGAGAGGTATTAAAGACTTCTATCCTTAAAGAAACTGTGGATGAATCTCCAGTTGGAGGGAGATTGCAAAAATTTTATAATGCCTGGCTTAATATTACTTCTGATCGGTTTATATTACAAGCAGTTTCAGGAGCTATTATTATTTTTAAAAGAAGGGGTCAATCCTCCTGTACAGAATAAACCTGCTTATGCTTATGTGTTTTCTCCAGAAGAAAGAATGGAGATTGATGTGGAAATTGGCAAATTATCCAAAAAAGGGGTAATTGAAAAAACTTATGAACATAAGCATCAATTTGTCTCTAATATATTTCGCAGAGATAAGAAAGATGGTGGTTGTAGAATTATTCTAGACCTTACAGATCTAAATAAGTTTGTAGAATACAAACGTTTTAAGATGGAGACATTTAAAACTGCAAAATATTTGATTTCAGCAGGTTCTTATATGGCTAAGATTGATTTAAAAGACGCCTATTATTCTGTACCAATTCATCATCTTTTTCGGAGATACTTAAAGTTTTATTGGCAGGGGCAATTATGGCAGTTCAAAGCTTTACCAAATGGATTAAGTTCAGCTCCTAGACTCTTTACAAAAACTGTTGAAACCAGTTTTAGCTCAATTAAGAGCACAGAAACACATTGTAATGGCTTATCTGGATGATATTCTGATTGTTAATGATAGTCAAGAGTCAGCTGAGCACTCAATTTCAGTTACTAAAGCTTTGTTTTAAAGAGCTTGGATTCTTAATTCATCCAATTAAATCCCAGCTGCAGCCAGTTCAATCAATTGATTTTCTGGGTTTGTAATTAACTCAGTAACTATGTTAGTTACGTTGCCAGCAAAAAAGACAAATGATATTTTGCAAATGTGTAATTATCTCATTCACAAACCTTATCCCTCCATCCGAGAAGTGGCAAAAGTCATTGGTACATTAGTGGCAGCTTTTCCGGCAGTGGAATTTGGGCCATTACATTATCAAAATCTTCAAAGGGACAAAGTAAGGGCTCTTAAAGATAAGGCAGGTCACTTTGACAGACCTATGCAATTAACAAAGGAAGCAGTATTGGAATTGCAATGGTGGGTTGAAAATGTCCCACAAGCTGCTAAGAAGATCATGATTAAACAGCCTGAAATGGTTTTGCAAACAGATGCTAGTGCTCTCGGATGGGGGGCCACAGATTTATCTACCAGTTGTGGAGGTAGATGGAAAACTGAAGAGCAAGTGTTGCTCCAAAAGTATGGTATTAACTATTTGGAGTTATTGGGGGCCTTTTATGGGCTTAAAGCATATTGTTCTGCTAAACAATGTCTGCATGTATTAATACAATTAGACAATAAAACGGCTGTGGTTTACATTAATCACATGGGGGGAGTTAGATCAGTATCATGTGATTATCTGGTCAATGAGATATGGCAATGGTGTATTGGTCGGCAGATATGGATTTCAGCAAGCTATATTCCAGGTAAAGACAATGTGGTAGCAGATGGAAGGTCCAGGATTTTTAAAGATAATACGGAATGGATGCTTAAGCCAGCAATATTTAAGAATATTGTTAAAACGATTTGGTTTGCCAGAAATTGATTTGTTTGCATCCAGGCTTAATCATCAATTGCCTCATTATGTGTCTTGGGAACACGATCCGGACGCAGTTGCAGTAGATGCATTTTCATTACACTGGGGAAAAATGTTCTTTTATGCTTTTCCACCATTTGCTCTGATCCAGAGATGCTTGAAGAAAATAGAGCAAGATTCAGCTTCCGGATTGTTGGTAGTGCCAAATTGGCCAACTCAACCTTGGTTCCCAGTTATGCTAAATATGATTAAAGAACCATATATGCAGATTCCTAACTGTAGTGATATCTTGACTAATCCAGTAACAAATGAAGGTTACCCATTATATGCATATATGAATTTGTTAATCTGCAGGTTTTGACCAGACCACTACAGGAACTGGGATTGTCGGACCAAACTTTGACAGTTATTGGTGCATCATGGCGACATAGCACACAGAAACAATATATGACACATATTAAGAAATGGGAAGAATTTTGCACACAGTCAAATATTTTCTGATGATTCTGTGAATGTTACTCATGTTTTGGAATTCCTTGCCAATTTGCACTTTGGGCAACATTTAAGTTACAGTGCCATTAACACTGCACGCTGTGCCTTGTCGTCCTATTTAGGACTTATGATTGGTGAGAAGTCAATTGGGTCGCATCCATTAATATCACGATTCATGAAAGGAATTTTTCACATGAATCCGCCAAAACCTAGATATACGGAGATTTGGGATGTGAGCATAGTTCTTGCTCTACTTAGAGAATGGACGCAATTGAAGGGTTGACATTGGATAGGTTAACATTGAAATTGGTCATGTTAATGGCACTGGTCTCAGCCCAAAGAGTGCAAACTTTACAAATGTTGCGTTTAGACTGTATGCATGTGACTACAGATAACGTTGTATTCTATGTTTACGATCTGATCAAACAAAGTAGACCAGGGAGATCTGGAACAAAGGTAACCTTTCAAGCTTTTATATTGAGCCTGCTTTGTGTGTGGTTAGACATTTGAACCAATATATTAAAATTACGGACACTTTTCGAGGAAACGAAAAGACATTGCTGCTTACGCACAAAAAGCCACACACAAAAGCTTCAGTTCAAACTATCTCAAAAATGGTTGAAACAGGTTGTTGGTTTTAGCGGGAGTAGACACTGATGTCTTCAAATCTCACTCCACCAGGGCGGCAGCTACGTCCGCGGCGAAGGGGCGGGACGTACCTCTCGAGCATATTTTAAAAATCGCAGGGTGGAGTAAAGAAGAAACTTTTTCAAAGTTCTACAACAAACCTGTTCACACTATGACAAGCTTTGGACACGCGGTGTTGGGAGCACTATAATCACCTGCTTTGTTTGCTATTAATTGCTATAATCAGTTGTGTAGTCACTGATATCTTTTGTCACTTGTAATCAATTTTTCCCTCAAATATAAGGAGGGTATTATATGGTTTTCAACATTAAAAAATTTAATTGTGAAAAAGATCTAATTTTTGTCTGCTTTCTCTCATGTATGTGTTTACTTAGCCGGACTGTCGTACGGATTAATTCTACGACATAAAAACACAGAAAGCTTTAAAACTCTTCACGTAGTCACTCACGTGACTCCGAAGTAAAATAGTAAGATTAAACGAGAACTCACCTGTTCGAAGTTTGATCGTTATTTTACGAGGAGTTACGATGAGGGATTACGTGCCCTCCGCTCCCACCCTCGTAAAATAAATGATCAATATGGTGGTTCTAAGTCTTTTTATGGGCCTTACTATGTTACTCCGGCCTTTGGTGTTCTGTGTTTTTCATGCCGTTGCTTTGAAGTATGCCGTTACCAGCGTGAGGCGGGCTCTTCTTCACGTAATCCCTCATCGTAACTCCTCGTAAAATAACGATCAAACTTCGAACAGGTGAGTTCTCGTTTAATCTTACTATTTTTTTAAATTTATTGAACTATTTTCATATGTTATCTATTACTGTACTGTGTTTATATACCTGTTATGGTGCTGCACGTAAGCGGCTGATTGCTCTATTTTTAGTTCAAATGACAATGAAACACTGTTGACTTGAAAAACTCAGGTGACCTTTTAATGTTTTTTAGTGAGTCACCTTATCGATGTATCTAAAATCCCAGAACTCTCACCCACCAGGAGTTATCCCTCGAAAATATTGCATGAAGAATGTAAATACATTGGGATGATGTGGCTGCTTTGAACACTTCTGGAGAATAGTTTGAATCCAGTCATTGTGAATGAGTACTGAACAAGGAAAGCCCCTCTCATCAGGCATTGTGCAAGACCATGATGCCTTAAAGGTTCACTTTTCACATTGACAGGGCACTTGAGTCTTAAAGATGTAGAGTTGTACTGCATGAAAACAGACCCTTGGGCTCAACTCATCCACACCGACCAAGTTGGCATTCTGGGCTAGTCCCATTTGCTTGCATTTGGCCCATATCCCTCTAAACCCCTCTCTCATTTATCTGTCCAAATGTCTTTTGAAAGTTGTAATTATATCTGCTTCTATAGCTTCTTTTGGCAGCTCTTTCCAGATACGGATTACCCCCTGAATGAAAAAAATTATCCCTGTGGTCCTGTTTAAATCTCTCCCCTCTTATCTTAAGCCTATCCCTCTAGCTTTAAGATTTTCCACAATGAAAAAGACTGTGAGCATTCACTTTATCTATGCCCTTCGGGATTTTGTATACTTCAATAAGGTCACCCCTTAGCCTCAGCTCCAAAGACAGCTGTCCCAGCCTATCCAGCCTCTCGCTGTAACTAAAACTGCATTTTCCATAACAGAGAAAGGAACACTTTTGATCAGTAGTCACTGTCATAATATAATCTGAACAGCCAAGGTGTGCTCAGCTGAATCCCAGATGCAATGGACAGACTTTAATATGATGGCTGAATAATTCATTTTGTCTAGGATACTGAGGAGAATTCACCTGTTCAACTTCAAGCCAGTCCAGTGTGATTGCTCCTATCTACCTGAGAGGATAGGCAGGGGTACAACATGGCAACAGAAGGGCAGTGTTTGCAGCTGGGTAGTATTCCAACTGCGTTCCTGCAGGTAAACTGTCTGGTAAGGGATTTGAATCAAGAATTTTCAAGCTCGTTACAACCATGCTCATACGTGGCAAGTTTACAACTGTAACATTGCATGAAACAAGGATGAAAATAACATCCATAAACAAAAATATACAAAGATACAAAGGCTTGAAAGCATGTTCCACCACGTTCAAGAATAGCTTCTTCCATGATGTCATCAGACTCTTGGGTGGACCTCTCATGTGGTAAGGATGTATTCCTGATCTTCCAATCTACTTTGTTGCAGTTTTTTTTTAATCAGCGCTTTCTCTGCAGCTGTAAACACTATATATTACATTATGTTTCTTTTTTTTTGCACTACCTGTTGTGTGCATGCCTGGTATGATTGCACTCAAGTATGGTATGATCTGCCTGGATATCATGCATCTTGGCGTATGTGACAATAATAAACCAATATGATTACAAATGCCAAATAATTAAAGATAGACACAAAATGCTGGAGTAACTCAGCGGGACAGGCAACATCACTGGAAAGAAGGAATGGGTGACGTTTCTTCAGACTGATTTCAGCCAAATAATTAAGTCAGGTTTGAAATTTTAATAAGGCTCCCAAACTCACTTTATTTGCTTTGTCCGCATGAGCAGAAAGGAGGAAAGTTGGTGACTTCCAGAGCCTCTCTGGCCCAACAGTTAGTAGATAATTTCACCAGATAGACATTCCACAAGTACATGTTAGAGGAGTAGAATTCAGTCATTCGGCCCATCAAGTCTACTCTGCCATTCAATCGTGGATGAGAACATACAGAGCAAGATTAGCAGGTTTGCTGATGATACAAAAGTTAGTGGTTTTTCAGATAGTGAAGATGGTTGTGAAAGCTTGCAGCAGGATCTGGAATGATTGGCCAGGTGGGCAGAGGAATGGTTGATGGAATTTAATCCAGAAAAGTGTGAGGTGTTGCATTTTGGAACGTCGAGCAAGGCCAGGACCTACACAGTAAATGGTAGGCCTCTGGGTAGTGTTGTAGAGCAGAGGGATCTATGAGTACAGGTGCATGGTTCCTTGAAGGTTGGGTTGCAGGTAGATAAGGTAGTCAAAAAGGCTTTTGGCACTTTGGCCTTCATAGAAACATAGAAACATAGAAATTAGGTGCAGGAGCAGGCCATTCGGCCCTTCGAGACTGCACCGCCATTCAATATGATCATGGCTGATCATCCAACTCAGTATCCTGTACCTGCCTTCTCTCCATACCCCCTGATCCCTTCAGCCACAAGGGCCACATCCAACTCCCTCTTAAATATGGCCAACGAACTGGCCTCAACTACCTTCCGTGGCAGAGATTCCACAGATTCACCACTCTCTGTGTGAAAAACAATTTTCTCATCTCGGTCCTAAAAGACTTCCCCCTTATCCTTAAACTGTGATCCCTTGTCCTGGACTTCCCCAATCTTCCTGCATCTAGCCTGTCCAACCGCTTAAGAATTTTGTAAGTCTCTATGAGATCACCCCTCAATATTCTAAATTCCAGCGAGTACAAGCCAAGTCTATCCAGTCTTTCTTCGTATGGAAGTCGTGTCATCCCAGGAATCAGTCTGATGAACCTTCTCTGTACTCCCTCTATGGCAAGAATGTCTTTCCTCAGATTAGGAGACCAAAACTGCACGCAATACTCCAGGTGTGGCCTCACCAAGACCCTGTACAACTGCAGTAGAACCTCCCTGCTCTTGTACTCAAATCCTTTTGCTATGAATGCCAACATACCATTCGCTCTCTTCACAGCCTGCTGCACCTGCATGCCTACTTTCAATGACTGGTGTACCATGACACCCAGGTCTCGCTGCATCTCCCCTTTTCCTAATCGGTCACCATTCAAATAATAGTTTACCTTCCAGTTTTTGCCACCAAAGTGGATAACCTCACATTTATCCACATTATACTGCATCTGCCATGCATTTGCCCACTCACCCAGTCTATCCAAGTCATCCTGCAGCCTCCTAGCATCCTCCTCACAGCTAACACTGCCCCCCAGCTTCGTGTCATCCACAAACTTTGAGATGTTGCATTTAATTCCCTCGTCCAAATCATTAATATCATCAGTCAGAGTATTGAGTATAAAACTTGGGAGGTCATATTGCAGTTGTATAAGATATTAGTGAGATCACATTTAGAATATTGTGTTCAGTTCTAGGGCACCATGTTATAGGAAAGATATTGTAAAGATTGAAAGGGTTCAGAAAAGATTTACAAGGCTGTTGCCAGGACTAGAGGGTGTGAGCTATAGGGAGAGGTTGAGTAGGCTGGGTCTCTATTCCATAGAGCACAGGAGGATGAGGGGAGATCTTAGTGAGGTATACAAAATCATGAGAGGAATAGATCGGGTAGATGCACCGAGCCTTTTGCCCAGAGTAGGGGCATCGAGGACCAGTGGACAGGTTCAAGGTGAAGGGGAAAATAATTAATAGGAATCCGAGGGGTAACTTTTTCACATAAAGGGTGGTGGGTGTATGGAACAAGCTGCCAGAGGAGGTAGTTGAGGCTGGGACTATCCATCATTTAAGAAACAGTTAGACAGGTACATGGATAGGACAGGTTTGGAGGGATTTGGACCAAGCGCAAGCAGGTGGGACTAGTATAGCTGGGACATTGTTGGTGATGTAGGCAAGTTGGGCTGAAGGGCCTGTTTCCACACTGTATCACTCGATGACTCTATGACTCTATCTCTGCCTCCTAATCCCATTTCCCTGCCTTCTCCCCATAACCCTTGACACCCGTTCAAATCAAGGGTTTGTCTATCTCTGCCTTAAAAATATCCACTGACTTGGCCTCCACACCACCTCTGTGGCAATGAGTTCCACAGATAAAGTACCTACCCTCTGACTAAAGAAGTTCTTCTGCACCTCCTTTCTAAAACAGTGCCCTTTAATTTTGAGGTTATAATCACTGGTCCAAGACTCTCCCACCAGTGGAAACATCCTTACCACATTCACTCTATCTATGCATTTCATTATTCTGTAAGTTATTCTATCATTCATTATTCTGTATGACCTTTGCATGAACCGATTAACAAACGAATGTCCTCGGTGCAGC
Source organism: Okamejei kenojei (assembly GCA_035221665.1). NCBI lineage: Eukaryota > Metazoa > Chordata > Chondrichthyes > Rajiformes > Rajidae > Okamejei > Okamejei kenojei. The sequence goes on from CM069138.1 coordinate 28,845,783, forward strand.
GGATCTAAAGGGTGATCACTCAGTATCCCATTCGGAACTCCTCTCCAGCTCGTGGAGATCCCATCCCACAAAATATTGGGTGCGGAGAGAGCGGGAGAGATCCCGGTTTAATATCTTACCTGACCGTTGGCACCATTGATTTTGTAGCACCCCCTCATGATATCAATGATAGGGGAGCTGTCGACCTAGATCTTTGCGCTTTGCTGCGGAATGGACTTGAAGCTATTAACCACCAATTTATGCTAATTAATTCATAAGCCACTTTGCAGAGGCAGTAAGTTCATGTTCATAAGTGATCAAGAGTCAAGTCAAGAGTATTTTATTGTCATATGTCCCGGATGGGACAATGAAATTCTTACTTGCTGCAGCATAACAGAATATGTGTATATGTAAACATAGTAGGAGCAGCAGAATTAGGCCATTCGGCCCATCTACTCCACCATTCAATCATGGCTGGTCTATCTCTCCCTCCTAACCCCACTCTCCTGCCTTCTCCCCATACATCAGATGCCCGTACTAATCAATACTCTATCTATTTCTGCCTTAAAAATATCCACAGTAGCGCAATGATCCACCACTCGCTTGATCTGTTTGGATGACGTGGAGGTTGAAGGGATGGGTTGCGAGGCACCATTGCAGTACCATATTAACATTTTGCTCTCTGAAGCCTGGTACAAAGGGAAGGAAAATGAACATGGAAGAGCCTCCCAAGTTAAACAAAAATCAATTTAAGATAAATCTTGTCAACTGGACCAGGAACTGAGATTGAGTTGATTTCTGGGATTTAGATAGTTGGTTCAATAATTCCAGTAAAAAGGCTCTGTCATGATCTGTGAGCAGAGCAACAATATGTAACTCTGTGCACACAGGGAACTGTGGCCACAGATCTTAATGCTTCATACAATAGAGCCAACGCACAGAGCGTTTTCCATACTGCAACCAATAATTATGATCGTGTTGTGTCAATGTGCAGTAAGTGGTTTCCTTTGCAGTCAGGACTGGATGGTACGCAACTGGCCTTAAACAAACATTCATTCTGTAACTTGTGCTAACTCAGTTTTTCGTTAATTCATTCACAGGATGTGGGTGTCACTAGGAAGGTCAGCATTTATTGCCCATCCCTAATTACCGCTGAAGTTTTACTGGAGAATTGCAGAGTGTGGCTAAGAGACAACCGCATTGTGGTCACCAATTTACCAGACTTCCTTTTGTAAAGAACGTGAATAAAGCAGTTGGGTCTTTCAAAACTACCCAGTGGTTTCATGGTCACCAGCTTGTAATTCCAAGATTTATTTAATTAACTGAAGTTCACAGCTACTGTCTTGAGATTTGAACTCAGCCCTGCATACTGGATTGCTGCAATCTTTTTTTCCCATGGTAGATATATCAAAAACTACGGGGCATAGGATTAAGATGAGAGGATGGAGTTTACATACAGAGTGAATGCACTGCCAGACGAGATGGTAGTATTAGTTACATTCACTACATTTAGACAGACATTTAAATAGGCAAGGTATAGATTATATGGCCCTAATGCAGGGAAATGGGATTAGTGTAAATGGATAAAATGGTCAGCATGGATATAGAGGGCTGAAGGGCTTGGCCAGGTGCTGTATGACTTTAATTCCACGACACAGTAAAAAGCCCAATAGTTAATCTACATTGCATAACCAGAGTTACAACACAAGTTTGGATTGAAATGGTTGCTTAGTCCAGCACTTCCTCTCATTGTAGGAGCAATTCTAAATGTGTGTGAAATTGTGGTCACTGCTCTTCAGGAGGGATATCTGGGAGAGACTCCAGAAAAGGATTAATGGAACAACTTCAGTAAAAAGGACAGACTGAAGCTTTTTCCTTGTAGCTGAGAGCTATGAGAGGAGTTTGATATACCAATTCATGGCTGGTTTAGATATGGTTAGTAGTGAGAAACCGTTCTAAATTACCGAATGGTTTAAAGATCAACCAATGTATATGGGGATCAATGAAGACGGAATTAATGTGGATGCGTGCCCACTGGTTGGCATGGATGTAGTGGGCTGAATGGCCTGTTTCCATGCAACATGACTCTATGGCTCAATGACTGACAGATACAGATTAGGGAATACAAGGATTTTTTTTTTTCATGTAAGGAGTAGTTTTGATCTGAACTCACTGTCTGTAAAGAAGGGAGAAACAATCAGGTAAATGGATGTACATTTAAGAGAGGTTAATTTGCACAGTCTTTTATCAGAACATGTTTGCAGTATGGGAGGAAACTGGCCCCTCTGTGTAAAACACATATAATTATGAAGAGAACATACAAACTCCACACAAACAGCACATGGGGTCATGGTTGAACCAGGGTCATTGGAGTGAGAGCACTACAATGGTACAGAGGGGAGGCAGCAGTGTGCATCCAGAATCTCGAGAATCTTGTGTTTACATGTGGGAAGCCCAGCGTAAATGAGAGAAGGAATGCATCCTTACACACCCACTTTTTCTCTCTCTTGATTTTTCACTCTTCTTTTCTCTTAACTACAGCTAAAAATTAAAATTGAAGCTGTACAATAACTGTATTTTGTCATATGCCGCTGATTATATTTTTGTACACTGCTTCTAATAAATCACTTTTTTAAATCATTTTTAATAAATAACTAAATAAATAGAAATAAAATAGTTTTCAAAATAGTTTTTTTAAATAAAATTAAGTAAATAACAAGGAAAAAAAGGAATGCACCACCTCACAAACATATGTGTGTGGTCAGACATATCTTGTCCCCATCTGTAGAAGAGTCTGCCATTCCCCACATTGGCCTCATTGGTCAACTCTGACCCCACAAAACTATCGTCGAAGTAAGTCATCCAGGACAAACAGGACAAAAACAAGCCCTTTGGACCATAAAATACATGCTGACCAAGTATTCATTGACAACTAACCCTATCCTAATCCCATTTTTACTCTCCCAACAACAATGGAACTATGGATATACTGTCCTCATCACTCACGGAGTTCAATATAAGAGTCAAGAGGGCATTTTGCAACTTTATAAAATGTTGATAAAACAGTCTGAAGGTCTCTAACGAGGTAGGTCAGGACCACTCTCTAGTTGGTGATAAGATGTTTCAATTGCCTGATAACAGCTGGGAAGAAACTGTGCTTGAATCTGGAGGCATGAGTTTTCAAACATCTGTACCTCTTGCCTGATGGGAGAGGGGAGAAGAGGGAGTGTCCGGGGTGAGACTCATCCTTGATTCTGCTGGTGGCCTTGCCGAGGCAGCGTGAAGTGTAGATGGACTCAAAGGAAGAGAGGTTGGTTAACGTGATGGTCTAGGCTGTGTCCACAATTCTCAGCAATTTCTTGTGCTCTTGGATGCGGCTGTTCCCTAACCCCTATAAAATAGTTTCTACAGTGTATCCATAGACATTGGTGGGAGTTGTTGGGGACATGTCAAACGTCCGAAACCTTGTGAGGGAGTAGAGGCGTTGATGTGCTTCCTTGGCCATTGCTTCGACATGGCAAGTCCAGGACAAGTTGCCTGGGATAGTAATGGGGTTGAGCATCCAGAGAAAGGAGGTTGGAAATGAGGGGGAAAAATGAGGAGTATAGGGTGGAGAGTGGGTCTGTGATCCAAGGGTAAGATACGTGAGGAATTTCACTAGGCATCGGAAAGGATAGGGGTACTTAGTGCTGATCTAGCCATGGGATTGGGGAAGAGATTGGGTACTGAACATTGGAAGACTGGGGGTAAGGTTTTCTGGACTTTGGCTGATTGGGGGAGTGGTTGCTGAGTAAGGGGTCAGTACCATGACCACGGGCAATAAGAAGGGAAGTACTGAGAATTACATTAGCGGAGTCCCAGTCCGGCATCTCTCATGGTTGATCCAGGGTGACAGGCATTCCTGAGAGAATATGAAGCAGCATACCAGATGAAAAGTAGCATGGAATATCTATACTTAAGAGGTTGCAAAGGGTTTCTGATCTCATTTCTAGAGAGGGGGTCAAGAAACGATTATCATGTTTATCAGCGGGAAGATTGCTTTCAATCAGTACAATTGAAATAAGAATGGTACCCAATGGAATTCCTGGACCCAGCAGACTCAGAAGCTTTGAACAAGGTTGACCTAATTGTCATTAATTTCTTTCTCATTGCAACTGTCTGTTGGTAAGACACTCTGAGGGTTAACAAATGGAAACTGCTAGAAGCAGCCCACCATGTGGGCGGCACAATGGCGCAGCAGTAGAATCGCTACCTTACAGTGCCAGAGACCCGGGTTCGATCCTGCCAACGGGTGCTGTATGCAAGGAGTTTGTACATTCTCCTCATGACCTGTATGGGTTTTCTCCGGGTTCTCCAGTTTCCTCCCACACTCCAAAGACGTGCAGGTTTGTAGGTTAATTGGCTTGGTAAAGTTATAAATTATCCCCAGTGTGTGTAGGATAGTGTCAGCATGCGGGGATCACTGGTCGGCGCGGTTTTGATGGGCCAAAGGGCCTGTTTCTGTGCTGTATCTTTAAACCTAAAAACTAACTAAAACACTCAGTAAATCACAAATTCAGTGCAGAGGGAACAGTAAAATGACCATTTCAGGTCAATGACCTTTGATCAGATCATTAGAGTGTGAATGAGATAACAAATCAAGAGCAAACAACAAAGTGCTGGAGGGACTCCACAGGTCAGGCTGCCTCAGTGGAGGGAATGGACATAACGTTTCGAATCAGGACCTTTTTTCGGTCCATTCCCTCCACAGACGCTGCCTGACCTGCTGAGTTCATCCGGCACCTTGTTTATTATTCAACATCTGCTGTCTCTTGTGCCAGCAAAATCATGATCTGCTCGTTGAACACAGTGCAAAGGCCTGAGGGCTGAAACATGCCCAGTGAGAAGGTAAGGTAGCTGAGTTTGCATTGAGGTTCCTTGAGTCAGTATTGAGGCTGAAGGCAGAAGGGTCAGAGAAGCAGTTGATGGCGAATAAATATGACAGGCAACAGAGAGTGGACAGAAAATAAATGTTAGATTCCTCCACTCATACAGCACAGATACAGGCCCTTCAGCCCATCATGTCTTTGCTGACCGCCAGCTACTTATCAATGTTATCCCATTTACCAACAATTGGCCCACATTGCATTCTCTTCCTTGGTAATTTAAAAACTCATCCACATATTTTCTCAAATGTTGTGAGAGTACACGCCTCCCTCAACCCTCAGGCAATGCATTCGAGATTCTAACCATCTTATGGGAGAAAAGATCTTTCTTCAGATATAATCTAAACTGCTTCTACCTTGCCCTCTAATTTCCGGTACCAAGAGTCAACAAGTCACATAGCAATACAAGATACAAGATACATTTATTTGTCACATGTACCAATTGGTACACTGAAATGTGTGGTCACCATACTGCCATATAAATAATAAAGAGCACATAACATGATAGTCTTAACATAGACAACCCCACACAACGGGATTCAAGTTTCCCACTGTGAGGGAAGGCTTCAAAATGCAGTCATCATCCTCTGTTGTCCTCCCGTGGACAACGAAACACACCCTTCAACCCAACTTGTTCATACCAACCTAGATGCCTTCTTATCTGGTCCCATTTGCCCACAATCAACCCATATCCCCCAAAACATTTCCTATCTGTGTACCTGTCCAAATATCTTAAACGTTGTTATTGTACCTGGCTTAACCACTTTGTTTGGCAGCTTGTTCCATATACGCACCGCGTTGTGCGTGAAATGTTTCCCTTCTCACCATAAACCTATGCTGTCTGATTCTACGATTTTGGAAAAATATTGTGTGTATTCACCATATTTATGCCTCTCATGACCTTATACACTCGATAAGTTCATCCCTAGTCTCGTACGCTCCAAGGAATAAAGTTTCCAACCTCCCAACCTCTCCATATAATTCAGACCCTGATACCTGGCAACATCTTTGTAAATATTTTCTACACTCTTTCCAGCTTAATGGCATCTTTCCTTCAGCACAGTGACCAAAACTGAACACTAAAAACACCAAGTGCAGCCTTACCTTCGCCTTGTACAACTTTAACTCAACATCACAACTTCTATACTCAAAACCCTGGGTGATGAAGGCTTGTCTGCTAAAACCATTCTTCACTACCCTGTCCCTTTTGATGCCACTTTCAGGGAGTTATGTACTTCTACTCCTAGGTCCCTCCCTTCCACAACACCTCCTGGGCCCGACCATTATCCATGAAAGTCATTCCCTGTGCTGAGATCCCAAACGACACTTATCTGAATTAAACTCCATTTGCCATTCCTTGGCCCAGTTATCCAACTGATCAAGGACCTGCTGCAATTCTTGACAATCTTCTTCACTATTTATTTCATCTATCTTAGTGTCATCTGCAAACTTATCCAAATCATTGATATTGATGATAAACAACAATGAGCCCAACACTGACTTGTAAAGCACCCTACTAGTTATGGTCCTCCATGTCTGAGAAACAACCATCCGCCATCACCCACTGCCTATTCCCATCAAGCAAATCATGTATACAATTAGATAGCTCTTCTTGGAATCCATGGGGTCTGGCCTTCAAAAACAATCTATCATGTGAAACCTCATCAAAGGCCTTACTAAAGTCCATATAGACTATGCCTACCATCCTTCCCTCATTGACCTTGGTTACTTCATGGACCATCTTGATTATTGTGCTCCCTCTGTTATGGGCAAAAATTGTAAGAAGTGTAAATGAATCATTACATCAGGTCGGAGGACTGTTTGGAAGCGTGGATGTTGGGGAGAAGGCATGTGTTGCAACTCTTGCAGAGGTATGAGAAGATGGTCGTGGAGTAGGAGTGATTGGTGTAGAACGAAGAGCGGCTTGTTGAATCCTGGAGGGAGTAGTCCTTTAGGAATTTTGAGCGTTGAGGGGAAAATGTAACAGCAAACATATGGGCAATAAGAAACTGTAGATGCTGGCATACAAAAAAAAATCATAAAGTGCTGGAGTAACTCATCAGGTCAGACAGCATCTCTGGAGAACATGGATAGGTGATGTTTTGGATCGGGACCCTTCTTTGGCATGATGTAGGGTCTTATCCATAGACACATAATGCTGGAGTAAATCAGCAGGACAGGCAGCATCTCTGGATAGAAGGAATGGGTGAGGTTTCGGGTCAAGACCCTTTTTCAGACTGAAGAAGGTCTGAAGAAAGGTCTCAACCCAAAACAGCACCCATTCCTTCTATTGAGATACTGCCTGTCCTGCTGAGTTACTCCAGCATTTTGTGTCTATCTTCGGTTTAAACCAGCATCTGCAGTTCCTTCCTACATAGGTACATATCCATGTTCTCCGGTGATGCTGCCTGAACCGCTGATAACTCCAGCAGTCTGTGTCTGTTTTTTAACAGCAAAAGTGAGTCTGGCAGGCTTAGGCAATGGTTACCGGCAAAGGGCAGCAAGAATGCTGCAGATGTAAGCAGAATGCTCCTCGGCAGCTGTGCTGGAAGGTGCCTTATAAATGCAAGTTGTTGAAGTCTCTGCCTCATCCCTTTTCTTAGTTGGACTATTTATCCTGAGTCATTCCTTTATTTCAAGAAACAAAAGCTCTTTGTTCAATAAACAGACGGGTTGCTCTGTGCACCACGAGGGTGCAGACATCAGCTGTCTCAGAATCACGCTTCTTAAAGGGACACACAAACAAAAGAAGCATACAATTTAAAACTCAGATTTTGTGTTTCGTTTAGTTTAGAGATACAGCATGGAAACAGGCTCCTCGGCTCACCGAGACCACACCGACCAATGACCACCCATATGCTAGTGTAAGAAAGAACTGCAGATGCTGGTAAAATTGAAGGTTGACACAAAATTAGTCTGAAGAAGGGTCTCAACCCGAAACGTCACCTATTCCTTCTCTCAATAGATACTGCCTCACCTGCTGAGTTACTCCAGCATTTTGTGTCTACCTGTACACTAGTTCCAACCTACACATTAGCGGCAATTCCACAGAGGCCAATCAACCTGCAAACCTGCATGTCTTTGCAATGTGGGAGGAAACCAGAGTGCATGGATGAAACCCGCACGGTCACAGGGAGAACATGCAAATTCCACACAGGCAGCAGCCAAGGCACCTCAGGATTGAACCCGGGTGTCTGGTGCTGAGAGGCAGCAGCTCTACCAGTTATGCCACTGTGTTGCCCTTTATGCAGAGAGTTTGCTGTTTCGCTTTGCATGAAATTATGCAGTTTTCTATACAGCCGGTTGGATGCCCTTGTTCTATCCGGTGACCTTTCACCATAGACACTATCGATTTCACTGTGAGTAAGGTATAAAAATACAAGTATATGAGATTGAATTAGCAGATAGACACAAAATGCTGGAGTAACTCATCGGGACAGGCAGCATCTCTGGAGAGAAGGAATGGGGGACGTTTCGGGTCGTGATCCTTCTTCAGACATGTCAGGGGAGTGGGTGGGACAGAGATAGAATGTAGTCAGAGACAGTAAGGCTGGTGGGAGAACTGGGAAGGGGGGGGGTGGAGAGAGAGGGAAAGCAAGGGCTAATTGAAGTTAGAGAAGTCAATGTTCATACCGCTGGGGTGTAAGCTACCCAGGGAAATATGAGGTGCTATTCCTCCAATTTGCGCTGGGCCTCACTCTGACAATGGAGGAGGCCCAGGGCAGAAAGGTCAAATTAAGAATGGGAGGGGGAGTTAAAGTGCTGAGCAACCGGGAGGACTACCGGATTATGGCGGACTGAGCGGAGGTGTTCACCAAAACAATCACCGAACCTGTGCTTGGTCTCGCCGATGTACAGAAGTTGACACCTGGAACAGTGGGTACAGTGGATGAGGTTGGAGGAGGTGCAAGTGAAGCTCTGCCTCACCTGGAAAGACTGTCGAGGTCCTTGGATGGAGTTGAGGGGGAGGTAAAGGGACAGGTGTTGCATCTCCTGCGGTTGCTGGGGAAAGTACCTGGGGAGGGGGTGGTTTGGGTCGGAAGGGACGAGTTGACCCGGGAGTTGCGGAGGGAACGGTCTCTGCGGAAAGCAGAAAGGGGTGGAGATGGGAAGATGTGGCCAGTAGTGGGATCCCGTTGGAGGTGGAGAAAGTGTTGGAGGATTATATGCTGTTATAGAATATACTGAGATAGAAGTAGGATTGATCAATCAGCAGCTCAGGTTTGCTCCAGTTTTTTGTTCACCTTAGTACCATTTTTCCTCCAATGTCTCTTATTTCATAAAAATTAAAATTATCTCTTATTTCCCCAAGTATCCAAAAGTCTAACATTGTGCCTTGAATATATTGGCCAAGTGAGCTTCTATTACTTTCTTTCCAAAGATTCTCTCCACTCTGAACGAGGGATTTTATCCTTATCCATTCTGAATGGGCAACTCTATATTTTGTGACTGTGGCCCTGGTACTAGATGCCCCAACAAGTGAAACATCAAATCCACATCTACCCTGTAAGAAATCTGCATTTTTCATTGAGAGGACTTCTAATCTTTTGCTTGTTCTTTCGGGACAGGCTAATTCTCTTCCCCAGGAATTAATCACTGCACTTCCTCTTTTGTGATTAATTTCTTCTCAAAAGCAATTTAGTTTAGTTTAGTTTAATTTAGATTAGAGAAACAGCTTGCAAACAGGCCCTTCGGTCTTCATATGCTATGCTATCCTCCACACTAAGGACAAATGACAATATTTACCAAAGACAATTAACCTACAAACTTGTAGATCTTTGGCGTGCGGAAACAAGAGCACCTGGGGAAAACTCACACGGTCAAGGGGAGAACACACAAACTCCGTACAGACAGCACCCGTAGTCAGGATTGAACCCGAGTCTCTGGCGCTGTAAGGCAGCAGCTCTACTGCTGTGCCACCGTGTTGCCCCCCCACTGTGATGCTTAAAGGGGCTGTCCCACTTGGGCGACCTAATTGGCGAGTTTAGAAGAGTTTGAAAAAATGACATGTTGAAGACCTCCTTCAACTATGTAAAAGACCTCCTTCGACCTCCTTCGACTTGATTGTACTCAAGTATAGTATGTTGACTGGAGCGCACACTGTTTTTCACTGTATCTGGGTACATATGACAATAATAATAAAGATGGCAGAGATGTGGAAAGTCGGTGGCTGTGAGTGGTCCATAAATTCACCTCCCGCGCTCCCAGAGGGCACTTATAATTCTGTGATCAGCTCGGGAGGTGAGGCACCACAGTGGTTGCTGGAAGAAATTGAGGGCACAGTCACTATGGTCACAAGATGGCGTATTGTTGGAGGCGTTCATGAGAGACCCTACATCAGCCGGGTGAATGAATGGATCAGGTGCAGCCTGCGGCAGCTGCATGGAGCAGCGGTGGAAGGAGCCAACGGCAAGCCCTTGGGCCAGGCCAATCCCGACTCCATCAATCTAATGTCGCTAGGACACGGGACATAAAAGTGGGAATATTAGAAAGTGCACATCTCCTTAGACTAAGATCGGATTTCTCAGAGACTTGGAATTACAAGATGGGGCCATAACGTGGCTTCTCTCTGTGTGCTGGCCCAGAAGAGGATCTATTGTACTGGATCTGGATCTGGATGTAGTACGATGAAAAGCTCTTGGTAGCGCATCACTCAGCACGTTTTTTTATTTTTATGTTTACTCATGTACAGTATGATTTAACTGGAACACTATATAACTGTACACGTGGCAATAATAAACTAAACTAAACTAAACCATAAACATAATCTAAACTAAACCACCATTTTCTGGTGAGACAGTAAACTGTGACTCTATCTGTTCTTAAGTTGTGGTAATAGATCCCCTTGGCTGCATTTCTTAGTTAGGATGTTCCAATTTTATCAACCAATAATTTATGAATTAATATATTTTTTATTGTCTATTATCTCATTGACATTGTTATACTCATATTGGCTCCCCTGCTCCAGATTAATTAGAGCACTTGTCGGCTGTAGAACACTAAGGTGGGTTGAATTGGGAAGAGTGCTTTAGTTATAGTCTCGTAGAGGGAAACAGCATGGAAACAGGCCCTTTGGTCCACACTGTCCACACCAACCATCATCTCCCCATGTGGTATTGGTATTGGTTTATTATTATCATCTGTACTGAGTGAAAAGCTTTGTATTGCACGCCATCCAGACAGATCATATCATACAAGACTACAACAGATAGTGCAAAAGAGACAATAAACAGTGTGCAGAATATGGGGGCACAGTGGCGCAGTGGTAGAGTTGCTGTCTTATGACAATAGACAATAGAAAATAGACAATAGAACAATAGGTGCAGGAGTATGCCATTCGGCCCTTCGAGCCAGCACTGCCATTCAATGTGATCATAGCCGATCATCCCCAATCAGTACCTCGTCCCAGCCTTCTCCCCATATCCCCTGACTCCGCCATCTTTAAGAGCCCTATCTAACTCTCTCTTGAAGTATCCAGAGAACCGGCCTCCACCGCCCTCTGAGGCAGAGAATTCCACAGACTCACAACTCTCTGTGAGAAAAAGTGCATACTCGTCTCCGTTCTAAATGGCTTACCCCTTATTCTTAAACTGTGGCCCCTGGTTCTGGACTCCCCCAACGTCGGGAACATGTTTCCTGCCGCTAGCGTGTCCAAACCCTTAATAATCTCATATGTTTCAATAAGATCCTCTCCCATCCTTCTCAACTCAAGCCCAGCCGCTCCATTCTCTCAGCATATGACAGTCCCACCATCCCGGGAATTAACCTTGTAAACCTACGCTGCACTCCCTCAATAGCAACAATGTCCTTCCTCAAATTAGGGGACCAAAACTGCACACAATACTCCAGGTGTGGTCTCACTATGGTCCTGTACAACTGCAAAAGGACCTCTTTCCTCCTATACTCGACTCCTCTTGTTATAAAGGCCAACATGCCTTTCGCTTTCTTCACTGCCTGCTGTACCTGCATGCTTACTTTCATAGACTGATGTACAAGGACCCCCAGATCCCGTTGTACTACCCTTTTCTCAAATGATGCCATTTAGATAGTAATTTGCCTTCCTGTTTTTGATACCAAAGTGGATAACCTCACATTTATCCACATTAAACTTCATCTGCCATGCATCTGCCCACTCCCCCAACCTGTCCAAGTCACCCTGCATTCTCATAGCATCCTCCTCGCAGTTCACACTGCCACCCAGCTTTGTGTTAGCTGCAAATTTACTAATATTACTTTTAATCCCTTCATACAAATCATTGATGTACATTGTAAATAACTACGGTCCCAGCATCGAGCCTTGCGGTACCCCGCTAGTCACTGCCTGCCATTCTGAAAGAAACCTGTTAATCCCTACTCTTTGTTTCCTGTCCGCCAACCAATTTTCCATCCATGTCAGCACTCTACCCCCAATACCATGTGCCCTAATTTTGCCCACTAATCTCCTATGTGGGACCTTATTAAATGATTTCTGAAAGTCCAGGTACACTACATCCACTGGCTCTCCCTTGTCCATTTTCCTAGTTACATCCTCAAAAAATTCCAAAAGATTAGTCAAGCATGATTTCCCCTTCATAAATCCATGCTGACTTGGACTGATCCTGTTACTGCTATCCAAATGTCTGGCTATTTCATCTTTTATAATTGATTCCAACATCTTCCCCACCACCAATGTCAGGCTCACTGGTCTATAATTCCTTGTTTTCTCTCTCCCGCCTTTCTTAAAAAGTGGGATAACATTAGCTACCCTCCAATCCACAGGAACTGATCCTGAGTCTATAGAACATTGGAAATGTATCACCAATGCATCCACGATAGCTAGAGCCACTTCCTTAAGTACCCTGGGATGCTGACCATCAGGCCCTGGGGATTTTATCAGCCTTCAGTCCCATCAGTCTACCTAACATCATTTCTTGCCTAATGTGGATTTCCTTCAGTTTCTTCGTCACCCCAGATCCTCTGGCCACTACAATATCAGGAAGATTGTTTGTGTCCTCCTTAGTGAAAACAGATCCAAAGTACCTGTTCAACTCATCTGCCATTTCCTTGTTCCCCATAATAAATTCACCTTTTTCGGTCTTCAAAGGCCAACTTTGGTCTTAACTAATTTTTTCCTCTTCACATACCTAAAGACGCTTTTACTATCCTCCTTTATATTCTTGACTAGCTTACCTTCGTACCTCATCTTTTCTCCCCATATTGTTGTTTTGGTTATCTTCTGTTGCTCTTTAAACATCACCCAACCTTCTTGCCTCCTGCTCATCTTTGTTACGTTGTACTTCTTCTCTTTTATTTTTATACTGTCCCTACGTCCCTTGTCAGCCACGGTCGCCTCTTAGTCCCCTTGGAATCTTTCTTCCTCGTAGGAAAGAACTGATCCTGCACCTTCTGTATTATTCCTAGAAATACCTGCCATTGTTATTCCATTGTTGTCTTACAGAGTTAGAGACCCGGGTTCGATCCTGAATACAGGTACTGTCTGTACGGAGTTTGTATGTTCTCCCTGTGACCGTGTGGGTTTTCTCCGGGTGCTCCGGTTTCCCCCCACATTCCAAAGGCTTACAGGTTTGTAGGCTAATTGTGTTCTGTAAAATTGTAAATTGTCCCGAGTGTATGTAGGATTGTGCTAGTGCGTATGGTGATCACTGGTTGGCGTGGATTCAATGGGACGAAGGGCTTGTTTCCGCATTAAAGTCTAACTATATTACAGCTGCAGAGTAAGTGCATATTTTGTTTTAAAGTGCAAGGGCTGCAATGGGAAGGATTGGAAGATCAGGAATGCATGCGTAACATATGAGGAGCCCATTACAGAGTCTGATAACGGTAGGCAAGAACCTTTTCTTTAACACAAATTTATTCTCCACACATACTCATTATCTTCCCCCCCCCCCCCCCCCCCCACCCACCCTCCAGATTCTACTCCTCATGTACGTAGATGTGGTCATTTACAGTGGGCAATTAATCCAGAGATGCAAGTAACTACAGATGCTGGAGTCTTGAGCTAAAAACAAAGAGCTGGAGGAACACAATGGCAGCTTCTGTGGAGGGAAATGGATAGGTTTTGGCGGTCGCCAGAACGACAACTAAGTTTTGTAACTTATTTTATCCTCAAAATAGCTTCATAGCTCACAGGTTCTTACAACACGTCTGACCACAACGGTGGTCAGCACTACCCGAGTCACGTGACCACGGCTTCCGAACGCCGGGTTCGATACCTGCGTGCACTAGCAGGCGCCGCTACAAGGTGACCCTTCTTCAGACTGATTTGAAGCAGGTGTGGAGAAAACTAGAAAAGAGAGATGGGGTAGGACAATGCCTGGCTAGTGATGTGGATAAGTGATGGGGGATTTGATTGGGAAGGGATGAATGAACTTAGGACTTGTGGATGGAGCAGTCTCTGTGGAAGGCAGGAAGGGTGTGGAGATGGGAAGATGTGACTGGTGGTGAGATCGCTTTGGGGAGTGATGGAAATGTCGGAGAATGAAGTGTTAGAAGTGGAGGCCTGCGGAGTGAAAGGTGAGGACCAGGTGAGCTCCATCCTTGTTCCATCTGGGGGGCAGGGGGTGCGAGGATCTGAACTGCAGGATGCAAAGGAGACATGGGTGAGGACTCCATCCACAACAGCAGGAGGGGAAACCACCAATCTACCTGTCTGTGGGAAGTGTGAGGAAACCGGAGACTCCGGAGGAAACCCTTGCGGTCAAAGGGAGAATGTGTAAATTCCCCACAGGAAGCACCTGAGGTTTGAATTGAACCCAGGTCTCTGGAGCTATGAGGCAGCGTCTCAACCAGTCATGCCACTGTACTGGCCTAAGTTGTCCTTTATTTTGAACAGCGGTCTATATAACAGCTCAAATCCCCGTCTCTCTCTCTCTCTCTCTCTCTCTCTCTCTCTCTCTCCCTCTCTCTCTCTCTCTCTCTCTCTCTCTCTCTTGCAAGAGCAGATGGGAAACTTCACGCAAACAGCCAAACTGCAGACACAGATCTCCAGGCATGGAAACAAATGGCAGGGTAATAAAAAATAATCTGCCTTTAACTTTGCACACACACTTATCCCTCCCCGAGTTCTGGCAGCCATCATGAATTTCAAAACAAAACTCTGCACAAGGAAAACATTCCTGCTAAACCAACAGAAGTAATTATTTTCCACAGACATCTTGCCAGTGACCAGGCAACTTGTGTACCTTTGGGAGAGCAACAATGGCTTTCATTGTATTCAATTCTAATTGCAGGAGAGCCCACACAGCTCTCCCCGAACCGCTGGCTGAGAGGAACTTTCCACTCTTCTGAAATCCAGGACTATTAAAGAAACAATATGCTGCAGATTCATCGGCAGAAGCAGACACCCCTTCTTAAAGGGGCCGCTGCCTTCAACAAAGAGAATAGCGTCTGGCACAAGGCGGGTTTGCCGCTTCTCCTGTGCTTGGTTGGAACCATTGGGCAAAATGTTTAGAAGTGGGAAAATGCACACCTCCAGGTTCAGGAAGAGTTTCTTCCTAGCTCTTATCAGGCACCTGAACCATCCTACCACAAAGGAAGATAGACACAAAATGTTGGAGTAACTTTGGAGTGCTGGAGTGGGGCAGGCAGCATCTCTGGATAAAAGGGATGGGTTATGTTTTGGGTCGAGACCCTTCTTCCTACCACAACTAGAGAGCAGTCCTGAACTGCTATCTACCTCATTGGAGACCCTAGGACTATTTTTGATCGGACTTTACTGGCTTTATCTTGCACTGAACGTCATTCACGTTATTCCCTTAATTGTGTATCCGTACACTGTGGATGGCTCGATTGTAATCATGTATTGTCTTTCCGCTGACTGGTTAATACGCAGCAAAAGCTTTTCACAGTACCTCGGTAGGTTGCTGGGCATCTCAGGATAGTGCAGGAGAATGGCTCTGAGGTGGAACATCAGCCATGAATGGTGGAGCAGGTTTGAAGAACCAGTCGGTTTGCTGCTGCTCCTCTTCTTGGGTAATTTGTCATGTGTCCAAGAAGTGAAAGGCAGTACAAAATTGTCTTTAGGATGAGACACTGAAGGGCCTGTCCCACCTTCCCGAGTTATTCACGAATTCTCCAGAGTTATTCGCGAATTCTCCCGAGTTTTCAAACTCGCAGAATGTTCGTAACGAGTCCGTAGGAGGCCGTAGGAGTCCGTGGATATATCGTAGCGGCTCGTTATGCCAGCCGTAGGTACTCGAGGCTATTTATTGACTCGTGGACATTTTTCATCATGCTGCAAAAAAATCCCGACTTACCTGATGCCTCCTGCAAAGAAACCTGCCCCAGGCAAGCATGCGCACAGCCTGTCCCAATAGATAGAGCTCTAGGGTTACTGATTGTGGATGATCAGCCATGATCACAATGAATGGCTCGAAGGGCCAAATGGCCTCCTCCTGCACCTATTTTCTATGTTTCTATGTTTCTATGTGTAGAGGACCTTACAAGGGAGAGGGCAAAGCTTGATCGACTCTTAGGGAATTGGAAAGGGAAGATGACTGAAATGGCCGTGGGCGAGCCTTTTGGGACCAGGGACCATTATTCTATCAGCTCTAAAATAGTAGATAAATGGAGGGTGTGCCCACAAGTTAAAAATCTGAATTAGGGCAGGGCCAACATTGATGATATTGTACAATAACTTGCTAAAGTACTAGGGAGTATGTTGCTTGGTGGCAAAAGAACATCCAGAATGTGGGATGCTTTCAAATGTCTGATGACAAGAGTTCTGGAAGGATGGTGCTAAGCTAGAAAGAGTGCACAAAGGATTTATGTTTCAGAAAGAACTGCAGATGCTGGAAAAATCACAGGTAGACAAAAGTGCTGGAGAAACCCAGCAGGTGAGGCAGCATCTATGGAGCGAAGGAATATTCCTTCGCTCCATACATGCTGCCTTGATGGCCTGAGGTATAGGGAGAGATTGGGAAGGCTAGGGCTTTATTTCTTGGAGCACAGTAGGCTGAGGGGTGATTTTATAGTGGTATGTAAGATCATGATTAGATGAGGTGAACGCACAGAATAGGGGATTGCAGAACCAGAGAACATAAGTTTAAGGTGAGAGGGGAAATATTTAATAGAAACTTGAGGGGCAACATTTCACACACAGGTTGGTGGGTATATTAATTCAGTTACCAAATGAGGTAGTTGAGGCAAGTATAATAGCAACATTTAAAAGACATTTGGACAGGTACATGGATAAGAAAGGTTTAGAGAGATATGGACCAAATGGAGGCAGGTGGGACTACTGTAGATGGGGCAATTTGGTTAGCACAGGCAAGTTGGGCCAAAGGGCGTGCATCTGTGCTGTATGACTCTATGACTCTATGTTCTCCTTCCAAAGTATTTTGTGATTCATAAACATTGAAACCGCCATGGGCTTTCAACGGTAGTTTACCGAGCAGTTAATTCTCCCGAGCAGGCAATGGTTCACAGACAGGGAGCTTCAATTTAACTTGCATTGTGTGCAGTAGTTCAAACAATATAAATCAGCCTTGCCTGGCTGCTAGGAATATTATCAAATGTGCTTTTACCAGCAAGGATTAGACACCAGATCCCATGAGTCAGATTTAAAGATCAGGTTGTTCAAAGCCACTTCCCCTTTGCAAGTAATTTGTTTAGATCGAATCCATCTGTTAAAACCAGAAACCTCAGCTCCTATGTATTTTACTGCGAAATATGAGACATAGGAGTAACCATTTCCCATGCAGCCCCTCCAACCTGCTCCACTATTCACTCACATCATAGTCTATTCTGCGTCTCATTCTTCTTCCTGCTCTATTCCTTTGGATACCAAATCTCTGTTAGGTGCATTGACTACATTGGTAGTGTTATGGTTAATCTAATTGACGAATAATCCCAAAGCCGGGAATAACAACCTACGGACCTGAGTTCAATTCCCAGCATGGCAGCTGTGGCATATAAATAATCAGCGTTTCTTTTAAAACATAAGTTCCTAATAATTTTAATGTCCTACAGGGAATGATATCTGCTATCCTTGGCGGACCCCACATCCGTATCCTCTGATTACTATATCTCCAAAGCTCTCGACAATAGCCCAACCAGCTCTTCAGTCAAGGACCATTAAGGATGAGTAATAAATGCCAGGGTTTCACAGTGGCACGGTGACCTGGGTCCATTCCTGACTCTGGTGCTGCTTGTGTGGAGTTTGCACGTTCTTTGCATGGGTTCCCTGTGGATGCTCCGGTTTCCTCACACATCCCAAAGATGTGGGGGTTGTTCGTTAAGTTGGCCGCTGTATGTTGCTTCTAGTGTGTAAGTGAATGGTGGAATCTGAGAGGAGTCGATGAAAATGTGGAGTTAATTTAAAAAATGGGATTCATGGAGGATAGGTGTAAATGAATGGTGGGCTTGGGCTCGGTGGGCTAAAGGATTTGCTTCTATGCTATGCATCACTTTGATTCTATGATTCACAATGTTGAACTTCACTGCACAAGCCCATTATTATATTATAGAATATTCCACACATTGGAGAACACATTGGAACACCCAGTTAATATTAAAAAATATAGATTCCACACCCTGAGACTAGCCAATTAAGTAATGTTAATTTATTCACAGTAGAAAAGGCAGCAGCCAGTTTAGCACGGAAGTCCCAGAACATGCAACATGATAAAGCATTTTTATTAAGGCTTGAGCATTGGCCCATGCATTCCCTGTTCTTCCTCTATGTGGTTATTTTACCTACAGATGTGATGGCATGTCAGGCCTTGTTTTAACTTAGTCCCAGCAGTGCCACACTTCTACAGTGCTGCGTTTGTGGGCTCAACCTCATCCGTTGTATATGGCGGTGGATTTGGATAAACCAAGGATGTCGAAAACAGGATAAGTGACACCCTTCACCAACTGAATCTGAATCATTGAATCTATCCAGGGTTAACATGTTTACATTACAGAGCATTGTGTTCAGGTTCGGTCAACCGACTATGCAAAAGGTATCATTAAGCTGGAACGAAAGTGAAGCTGAGGCCAAGATCAGACCATGCTGTGGCCTTAATGTAGAGCAGAACAGGCTTGGTGGTCCCAATGGACTATCCCTTTCCCCTGTCTCCTATGTCACTCTGAACTTGTTTGGTATCCAGCTCTGAAGAAGACAGGAATGCCTCTGGCAATTGAAAACCTGTTATAGAGTCTGAGCCATGCACGCAAAACACATAGGCAAACACCAATGGCGTTGTCCATTCCCAGGTGCAAACAGGTTAAGAAAGTATCACTTAACACTGGTAAAATATAAGTCAGTCTCAATCCTTTGCTGTAGAGCTCAGACAACCAGGCCCCTCACCCTCACAACATTTAAGAAATATCTGAACAAGAACTTGGATCGCCAAGGCACAGGAGGCATGGTAAGTGACCTGGTATAGCAATTCCCATGGACGGGACTGCAAGAGGGTGCAGAGAATGGTGGACTCAGCTCAGTCCATTATGGGCACAGCCCTCCCCACCATTAAAAGAATCTGCATGGGGCACTGCTTCAAGAAGGCACCATCTATCATCATGGATCTCCATCATCCAGTCCCTGCCCTCTTCTCACGTACAACTATCAGGCAGGAGGTGAAGCTTGAAGTCCCACATCACCAAGCTCAGGAACAGCTATGTTCGTACAACTTTCAGGTTCTTAAATAAATCCTAAACAACCCTAATCCTACCTCAATAAAGGTTCACCATGGACTTATTTTTATTTACCTAATTGTGTTTTGCTTTAATATCTTGTTTTATTCTGCAATTGTTTTATTCTGTAGTCTATGTGTCATCAATGTATAATTTGTCCTAATGCATCATCTGAGTCTATCTGCCTGCAAAGACCACCAGGGGTGCCAGGGAGATGACAGGCCTGTTGACAGTCTGTTTGTTTTTTCTTTCTTTTTTGTTATTTTCTAGTGCGTTAAAAGTTTGTTTTAATGTTCTTCGGTATGTTTTATGGGGGAGGGGGGTGGGGTTCGGGGGAAACCTTTTTTCAAGCTCCTACCTTCCCGGAGATGTGATCAATTTTCGGATCAAATTTTCCGGGCCTAACATCGCTGGAGCTGGAGGCCTCCTCAGACTGTCATGAGCCCCACCCCGGGGCGTGCACTTAACATCAGAGCTGATCCCTTCCCTGGGATCGCTCCCACCGCAACCACCGTAGGACTTACCATCTAGGGCTCGCAGTCTCGGGTGGGGCTAGTCGGGAGCTCCAACGGCACAGAAGGCTCGACCAGCCCCTATGCGAGGTTTGATCGCCCGGCGCGGGGGAGCTGACATTCCCCCGATGCGGGAGCAGATCGCCTCGATGCGGAGGGCCCGAACACCACCGGTTACGGGAGTCAAGACCGTCCCGTCAATGGAGGGTTCGAGGCCCCCGGCCTAGGATGAACAAAAGGAAGAGACTTGAACTTTATTTCGCCTTCCATCACAGTGAGGAATGTGTAGGAGTCACTGTGGTGGATGTTCATGTTAAAATGTGTTTTTGAGTGATTTGTTGCTTTTAATTGTATGACTGACCTGGCCAATAAAATTCCTCGTATGTTGCAAAACATACTTGGTGAATAAAGTGTAATTCTGATTTTGATTCTGATTGATTCTGATTCAATGCTGCTGAACATGAGATTTTCATTATACAGACGAGCGGCACAATGGCGCAGCAGTAGAGTTGCCGCCTTTCAGATCCAGAGACTAGGGTACAATCCTGACTACAGGTGCTGCCTGTATTGAGATTGTACGTTCTCCCCGTGACCTTGTGAGTTTTCCCCGGGTACTCTAGTTTCCTCCCACACCTCAAAGACGTAAGGGTTTGTAGGTTAATTGGCTTAGATAACATTGTAAATTGTCCCTAGTGTGTAGGATAGTGCGAGTGTACGGGGATCACTGGTCAGTGCGGAAGGGCCTGTTTCTGTGCTGTATCTCTAAACTAAACTAAACTAATGCCCCTCACTGTACTTATGCACTTGACAATAAATACACCTGACTTGGCTTGATTTAAATAGGATTAGTGTAAACACACCCGGAGGGCCTGTTTCTATGATGCATAACTCAATTACTCTGTTTTGAGAGGCCTACACTAGGTGCTTTGCTTTCCTCTTTCATCCCAAAGATATGCTGGTAATTCAATTGACCACAGAAAATTACTGAAAATGACCACTGAAAATGAATAAAAGGACGTTCCCTTGGGAAGGGGATGAGGAGGAATTTCTTTAGTCAGTGGGTGGTGAATCTGAGGAGACCAAGTCAATGGATATTTTTAATGCAGAGATATTGATATATTCTTGATTAGTACGAGTGGGGAGAAGGCAGGAGGATGCAGTTTAGAGGTTAAGATAGATCAACCATGATGAAATGGTTGTTGGGCCGAATGGCCCAATTGTGTTCCTATCACTTGTGAACTTATGACTGCCCTTGTCCCGTATTTAACTGCTACTACTCGGGTCAGGGGGACTGTCGGGTCGGAGCGCCGCGTCCGGCCCCGCCTCACCTGCCCCACGTAATGCAGCCCATGGAGTGCAGCAGCAGCGCCTCGCCCATGGACCCGTCGGTCGGCAGCCCGGCCAGCTGTCCGACATTCGGACCTTCGCTTACTGCTGACACCTCCACCCCTCCTTCTCATGGCCGATCATCGGTTCATGAGTTACATGGGGTGCCGGACTTTGCGCGCGACATCGCATGCAAAGTTTGGCACCCGGGCCAAAACTCCTCAGCTGGCCCGCCGGCTGGGCTTTGTGTGCAGACCAGCACCCAGGCCAACTCATCAATTACCCAGCCACGGCCGAGTCGGTCACCGAATTGCCGTCGGGAATTCGTCCCTTATTTTGATCTTTTTTCCCTTATTTGGGAGTGAGAAAGTTAGGAACCCTATGTGGCAGAAACTTGAAAGGGCGATTGATGAGAGAGAATAAGAGAGAGAGAGAGAGAGAGAGAGAGAGAGAGAGGGAAGATGATTGCGAGAGAGAATAAGTTACAAGGAAATAATCAGGGCGAGTAGGAGTCAAGGATTTGATCAGCCAAATGCCCTGCGTCAGTGCACTGATTACTGAGTCGGTACTCCTGTACTGAATTGGACTATCAACCTAAAATATGTGTTTAAATCCTCAATTACAGGTCATAAAACACTGAACATTGATGGGCATAATTTTGCCATTGCAAACCCTGTTGATGGAGTAGAATCAGTGGTGTAGTAGTATCAAGAACTTTGTTACAAAGCAAGTGCACTTTGACAACGGGAAACAAATTGATGTTAGAGTCTCAGGATGAGATTGTTGGCTTTGTTATTCACTGAGTGCTTCGCCCGAAATCTCTATGTACATCTCTCATTAAACCGTAAGATATTTTTCTTTCAAAAGAACCTATTTCTGACCTGTTAAAAAGAATCAATGAGATTGTGCTCCTTGTATGTTCGATGTTTGTTCCGATTGAGGCAAGAAAAGTTTGTTTTAACAGCGTTCCTTTGGAACTGACTCCAT